>JAQISU010000096.1:1512500-2832500 GCA_029339505.1 Unio delphinus
TGGGGAACGATGCCCCTCCCTTCTTGAGAATAGGTGTTGTAGAATGGCGATGAGACATTGTTCAGGTTTGTATCACCAATGTTCTGGAACTGCCACTGTCTTCTTTGAAAGTTATAAATTCTTCAAGGTCTCGAGACGTAAAATCAGACCCTCGACAATATTGTCGATAGTATTGCCAATATGGAGAAGTCAAATTCTGGTTATAAATCTTAGCATCTTGAGTTATTTTTCGGAAAATTAAGAAGCAATTTAAAACACAGAAGAATATTTGTTGTGATAAATATAAAATGTGACTTCAAATTTTAGCAAGTTTTAAACATTTAGTTTGTTTTACAGACGAATAAAATTAGAATAGTTTTTTGTGACATTTGCATATAATCACATGTATAAAAAAAATTACGAAAACTTTAATTTCATTGTCTTTTCACATTTTGTTTGAATATCATGAACCAGATCATAAGAAATTAATTTGAATAATTTAAATTTGAGAAGTTACATACTAAACAGAAAATACTTAAGTTAAATAAAAAATCTTTTTTTGTCAGAAATCAATAAGGCACTATATAGTTAAATAACAAGATATGGGTCCTCTTTCCTTAGTAATGAAACCCGTTTTGAATATGTCTAAATTTACATTATGCAATTTGTATTACAAATATGCCATGATGCAACACAAACTTATATATATATATATATATATATATATATATATATATATATATATATATATATATATATATATATATATATATATATATGTCACGATCTTGTCATTCCAACCAGTGGCGTAGCTAGGGTACTTATGATGTGTACGCAGGACATATTAAAAAGAAGTGAGGATGGGTTGGCGGAGTATATTTGCAATGTAAATTTTGGCAACAGTGTATATTCACATGAATACCCGATTATGCCTGGTCACGCCCCTGCAAACAGCAGTCATGAACGGATATATGAAAATTTTCGTATCCCACATCTAAAGAATAAGATTTTATTCATGTCATGACTGAATTTGAATACATAAATACCAAATTTGTTTTAACAGTCATATATTTGCTCTTTATCCATGATTTATGAATTATCAATAAATTGAGACGACAAAGTTGGAATTACACGCGAAAATTTTCATATTTCCTTAATTATCTTAAATTATTTCTCAACAACGGCGGATGCAAGACAATTGCGCATTCCGGCCTGCCGATATTTCTTTGTTTATTTGGAGAAATTTATTCCACCATTTTGTCGGTGTATCAAGTGTGAATTTGTTCGTTCGCCGTGGTTGCCATTTGACGACAGCCTCTGCTGTTTACTTTTCCAGATGTGGCAAACAATAATTCTGATCTAAATGACGTGAACAGAGTAACCCGTGTTAATCAGTCAAGCAGACGACACAGAATAAAGAAACGAAAACATAGAAAGGACAGCAAACGCAGAAAGAACCGAAAACATCGAGGGAGAAAGGACAAAAACAAAAACAGAAATAAAAAGAAAAATAAAAAGAGAAATGAAAAGCGAGCCTGGGGGCGTATTTGTCGAGGCAACGTCGTTTTTAATGATATTAATGAAAATGTTTATTTGTTTGACTAGTGGTGTTAGGACGTTAGACTGTGTTCTGTGACAAGTGATTCTTAATGTCACGTGATTGACACGTGCTGGTGCTGAGAAGACTATTATTGTATATTATTCAGGTACAAGGTCTTCTGAAAGGTCTGTACCGCCAAATCTTGACTCTGCTACAAACAGTACTGTAGACTCAAATCACGAATCTGCCTCAGACAGTGCCCTGCAACCAAATAATGATCTATCGCCGGACAGTGATGTCCAGGAAAACGTGGATTTGTCTTCCTTTGCTCTTGACAGACACTTTGATATACGTCGTAATCGCTGCAATTCACGTTCTCAGATTCAAGAACTTGATCCTATTTGAAAATGGCGTGAAATATTCATATTTCACGACGTAGACACATCGTTCTTCATATTCATGATGCTCCATCACCACGTGGTCAGAAATTTTTGGAATGCATCACGTCATGCTTTTCTCTGCATTTCGACGAATAGGAACTGTGGAACATTCAGCCGACACTGTTTTCTGTATATAAGCATCAGGAGCGTTCTTTACAGCTGTTTTCTTTTGGTACAAAATGATCATGGAGCGATCTCCAGTAGTAAGGTATTTTTGTGCATGCATCGTTCTATACAAATCAAATGCGAAGCATTAGTCTAGCAGCAGCTTTAAGCTTTATGTATCATGCATAAAACTCCACACTGTGGAGGATCATTTGAAATTAATCCAATTCTTTAAAGCTGAAGGAACTACAAGTAAAGTCAAGTGCTGAGTTTCTATGGTGTATCAATTGTATCCAGCATCTCTTTCTTATTCCCATAATATATGCACTTCATCTTTTCCCAACGAAGTACACGTTTCTGTGACGAGCAAACGTGTATGTTTTCAAAACAGAGGAACTGTGTTAGAAAAAAAGGTGTTTTTAGCGTGACTTTCATTGTAAAACAATTTTATGCTACACATCTTACGACGTATTTGCAAAGTTTAATTTTAATTTTGTGCTTTGTTCGTCAAACGTTACTTCCTTGGGTAATTGTATTTTTCATACTGGATAAAATTTTCACGGATATTTGTTTTTCATATTTATTTTCGCGAAAGAATAAGCGATTGTGACTATAGAAAGAATAAAATATTATAGCCACAGTCAAAAAATATATAAAGTTGTTACTTCAGTTTACTTTTTTGAAAAAGCACTTGTCGCATTTTTTTCTCTTCTGTTATATTACGTATTTGTTCTATTAAATTTTAAATTGTCCATCAAACGTCTTTTCACCTCGACCTGGCAGACTTTAATTGTTTCGATTAATTTTCTTAGTGGATATTAGTGAACCCCGTAAATTATAAAGATTTTGTAAAGAAGAAACTCGAACTAAGACTCAGCGCCCACAACGTTTGACACATTTTTACATACGTGTTTACTATTGTTTCGGATTAAGCGTAGCTACAGCGATTTTGTTTATTGTTTAAAAATTATTATATTTTGTCAAATGTGAATCAACAACTCTAAGTGACCCTTGCTATGTCTAGCGTATTTTAATGACTATTATACTTGACGCATATAACTAATAATACAAACCTAACAAGTCCTCGTTAGTAATAGCCGAATATTCAGGATACACGTACGTTTGCCTTTCTGATAAAGCGGTTCTACCTGTAATAGCTAGCAACTCTCACTCTATAGTGTATGATTGCATTATCGTTTATATAGCGTGATTTGATTTTTATTTTTGCATGCAATCTGACTTGGTAGTAGCTAAAATTATAATGCTTGAGGGACTTTGTATTTTCTTGAAAGTAAATTGTATTGATATATGTGTTCTTATACTACTGTTTTGACACGGGTATTGCGGATGGGGTCGTAGGTAACTTAAATTCACGAGTTTTGCTCAACCAACTTGAGTCATATTAATAACAGTGTGTTGTTATAATTTCTTTGGATTATGAGCTCGGAGCATGATTGACCTTATGGCGATTGCATACTGGCAACGATTGAAGAATATTTTAAAAAAAAATTTGGAAATGATGATTTATTATAGTATTTTTCAGGGGAAAACCGTAAACATCTCATTTATTAAACGTATTCAGATGATTTGAAAATTTCCTACACGACATGCCTGCTATTGATTACCGTCTTCACGGAAACCATAAGCACCAATAACCTTTATCAAGAAACAGAACAAAAGAAAACGTTACGTATTTATATTTGTTATATATATAACAAAAACTGATATATCTTTATTCTGCAAAACTACTCAGTCAAATGTAAACAGGTCCTTTTCATCTCGGTAATATCTATTAATTACAGAGACTCAAGTTACGTGTATTAAATACGCGTCACTGTACTGACGTATACGTCTATTAAATGTATCGCTCTTTGACACATTCTGATTAAAATCAGATCTCGACTTTCTTAGGTGTAGATCGGACAGCGACCGCATATGAGTCATGTTTAGGTGATCTATATTATTATCATAATCGCTAACTGTAACAGTCAATCAGATGAGGTCTTAACATCTTTGCGTTTAAGAGACTGAGCAGTGTGGCTGAAGCTCACCTATGTATTCCAAGCGATTTGATTCACCTAAACAAATTGAAAGTTTCATTGCCATTGGCTAATCAAGGGTCATTAGAATATTACACCAATGCGGTCGTTGTCAGATCTTCACCTATGAGAGTGGAGATCTTATTTTTTAGTCAGTTTGTTCTTTGACCAAGCATTACAGTATGTGCGGTTTGCATTTATATACTCAACGCTTGTACATTTGAAAGAAAGAATGGTAATGGTAAATATGTGATAACCAAACATGTACTTAGAAAAAGATGGAGCGATACTATTGATATGTAATGTGTGCTTTAGGGCACGCATTTTTTTACTTATATTTAGCTGTATATATTTTGTTATATTTTGTATTTATATCAACAAAATTTGTCATTTGCCACGGAAACAAATGAAATTTGTATATTTGTGAGTGTAACATATGTATTGTGTTATATTGTATTGTACTTCATACTTTCAGTTGTGATATTGTTGATACAATTAGATTCGCTTGCTTTGCACTCCCAAACACAATTTTTCTGACAATATATTTGTGCACATAATACCAGACCAAAGACGATAAGCTATGTACTCGTGTACAAGGGTGACAGACGGAATTCGCGTTTGGCTAAAGTAGTCGCATACATAAACACCTTTCACGCGATAGTGATACGTCTCAGAAGCAATATCACAGACGTAATATAACGCTATTTGCATATTCTCAGATTTTTCATTGATGGTTTGAATGATGCAGACATGGGTTTGTATACGGAGTGGTAACATTTGTGAGAATCATGCAATTTGGTTCAATTTTTGTTTTAATTGTTCAATAAACTTTAAGAATTCAACGTCTTGCTAGTTTTAACTGTGACGTATATTGATTAAAATTAGTTCCGATCACAGCGCCCTGGAATTTGACACAAACAGTAATTGCCCCCCTCCACCTACCACTGACTTGCAAAAGAACGGTAACTTAGTCTTCAATGACTATTGTTCCCTGTTATGTTATCGTATGGTGGGCTTCCATGATATTCGTTCTGTTATACAAACTCAAGTAAAGTATTTAAACTCATTGTGTATATGTAATTCTTCTTATTAATTATTTAATCAATTAGTTAATTAATTTGGAGCAGTAGTAGACGTACCTTTTTCAGGTTCCACGGGTGGCTAAGTTGACTAAGGCGCTCGCCTTTACAGATCACTGACATCTTACCCTGTCTGTGTGGGTTCGAGTCTCTGGCTCGGCCAGCATGGGTTTGCGAGAAAGCTTGCCAGTAGCTTTTCGTTAGTAGTTGGATCTTCTCAGCGTTTTCTCCACCAGACATACCAGTCGCCATGCATAGTTTATCATCCACTGAACAATGGCATTAAGCCCACAACGGAAACCTATTTATTTTCAAAAGAAACTCATATGGGTTTTCTAAGCATACAAAAGTGAAGTGTCTGTCTGTATATTACTTGAAGATTTAGCAATGATAACATTCACAAAACGTTATATGAATTTCGAGTCGACTCGTTGAACATGACTGATGCGATGCTATAATCAACATATCTGCATATTTTTTTGCCATGTCTTTAGAACACGCATTTATGTGTATTACAATTGTTATGTGACACATAATACTATACGCAATTAGTTAATACCATCAAGAAAAGGAACTACAAATGTATTCATACACAACTTCTCTGTGTTTTGACAATATTTATAACAAGTGGTTTAATATAGTTGCATCATTTATTTATGTGTACTCATGTTTATTTCAAGAACTGTTTTGAAATTATAATAATTAAATTTCATATTTGATAGGATTCAAGAAGTCCTAAGTGCGAAAATCGATTAACACTTTGTATGAATAGCCTTCGAATCGCTACGGCTACCCATGTAGTGTGTGATCTATTTTCAAGCATCATGGCTTCATGATTGCTATAAATATGCAGATCGTTCCTTCCTATAGAACTCCCAGTGTTTTGCGAGAGCCTGGTCCCATAGTCTGCCTGTGTACAAAACTGGACTCGGATTCAAAACCATAACGTAGTTATTTGTTTACGATCATTTTGATAATTCCGGTCTCACTAGCAGCAATCTTATAGAAGATTCAAAAACTGCTGCCGAAATCTGGTGCTTCTAATAAACGGTGACTCAATACAGTCTTTGCAAATTATTCAAGCACTTCTCAAAATTGGTCAGTTATCTTTGAAAAGATATTCCGACGCCATCACAGTCTAGATACTAATTTTCGAGGTTCCGCTTTGTAATCGACGATGTAATCGACGGTGACGGTGACAAGTTCTAGCTGATTTCAGGCATGTAACTTTGTGACTTCAGCCGACAGTCTCATACACTAGAACTTTAAATAATCCAACATAAACCTGGTTTAAAACTACATTTGTGAGTATTAATTCAGTTTCGTTTTTGTACATGCAAACAACGATCATTAACCGTTGTCTTTGAGGTTTAGACATTTTCCCAAAGTTCAAAATTTGTCAAACCATGTATGATTTTTGTATCAGAAACACTTCTCAAGTTCCTAAGACTGTATTTGTTTTCTTCTAATAGACATGTTTACGAATGTGATTTCTCTATTTGCGTCAATTGTATAGTCCTAAAACCTATGTTTGCTTTATTATAAAACATATGTCACTCAAACCGTACTGACTTTATTATAAAACATGTCACTCAAACCGTACTGACTTTATTATAAAACATATGTCACTCAAACTGTACTGACTTTATTATAAAACATATGTCACTCAAACCGTACTGACTTTATTATAAAACATGTCACTCAAACCGTACTGACTTTATTATAAAACATATGTCACTCAAACTGTACTGATTTTATTATAAAGCATATGTCACTCAAACCGTATTGACTTTATTATAAAACATATGTCACTCAAACTGTACTGACTTTATTATAAAACATATGTCACTCAAACTGTACTGACTTTATTTTAAAGCACATCTACGTGCATAATTCTAGATCTGTGACATTGCTTAAGTTATTAAATATGTCTTTGCTTTATTTTAATATCCATGTTCACGTGTATATGTATATCTGTGGGAGATTTCAAATCCTCAAATCTGTCTATGCTTTATTCTAATGTATGTGTTTATGTGTATGACTTCTGCATCTGTGACAGTTTTTAGTCCACTGTTAGCTCTATTCTAATACAAATATAACACGTGGCTCTGCACAATAACATTAATAGACTCTTTTCTAAACGATATATTGACTTATTTCTCAGGGCATGGTAATGCGGAGTGCCCGAATCAAACATGCGCTAGATTCTCGTTAAGAGGTCCTCAGTTTGAAGAAAGTTGGCTAACCATAACAGATGGAATGTTCTAGCGAACCCGAATGTTTCAGACGTCATACACAGGAATCAACTTTAATTGGGTTATATTGATACAATTAATTATTGGCTTTTATGGCACCGAGTAGTCTCTTTAACGTTCTGAAATTACTGTAACTGTCTATTATAGTAAAATTTGTTCAATTTCATAAAGAATCTACCTTTTGATCGATAATGGGTCAAAAGAACAAAAACTATATGCATCATTTTTAAATAAAGGAAGTGAATATGAAAATAGTTCCAGTCGTGTTTGAATTTTTTAAAAAGCTGATTAAAGGGTACATCTCACGAGCCTGAATAACAATTCTAGTCATGATCATTCAATTGAATTCATCCCATGGATTATCAACCAGGCGTAGACATTTTTTTTTCTTCATTCGAACGATTGTGGTATACTCCATTCTTTATCTAATGTTTAGAACAGTATTACGAAAGATTTGCTTTAATGATCTAACAGCATTAAAATATTACCGCCACACGAACCTAATAATATTACAACTAATTCCTTTACAGAACCTATCAACTTTAAACTGTATAAATCATTTTTTGTTATTATATATAATAATCATGTCTGACCAATATATATATATATATATATATATATATATATATATATATATATATATATATATATATATATATATATATATATATATATATATTGTAATAGTAGCAAATATAACAAATTCTAATCGAAGTGATACAATAGCTTTCTGCAAAATCTTTTTAACAAGGTATACGTTGTATTTTCCACTATATTGCCGGAATGTTACCTAAGTAAGTGAATAATGATAAAAATGTGCATCTTAAAAAAGAACATACAATCTGTAATATGAAGAAATAACGGCAAATATTCTAAACAGCAATTCCAAACAAGTACATGTCCACCTCACCTATCTCATTAACACATTTTCCACCACGAGGCTAAAGATTTCGATGGTAATGGATCCCCTTTTCCCCGAACTAGTTTAATAAAATTTCAAATATCAATATTCAGTCAAAGGCGTAGCAAACTCTGGACGAATTAAATATACGTAAGGGAACAGGCACTGAGAGAATCAAGCCCATCGTCTTTAAACAATCTGAATTTAGAACTCATATATATATATATATATATATATATATATATATATATATATATATATATATATATATATATATATATATATATATATATCGCTACCATGTCTGCAGTGTTGCAGTTTATAGTTATGTCTAGCACTGGGACATCATGCCGCAGACATGTAGCATGATGTCCCACCCAGTCACTGTGGCGTTTGCCCGACCCAAAATTAAATTAGAACCATATGTGATCAAGTAAGTCGGACAAGCCACTGTTTATTGTTGAACATGACCGCAGGCTAACACCATCCCTTACGTAAGTTTGCCGTAGCTAGGGAGGAAGCCGACCCAAGCCCGTCAGAAGTGTAATTAGAACCTTGGGCTGGAAGGATGTTTTGTACATCAAAGAAGCTGCCAGAAGGAGTGGGCGTGCCTTATCTTCTGGATACGCTGACTGACCGCCAGTATGAATTAGTCGATTTGATAGGGCTCAGCGCTACCCAATCAGAATCGAGATAGGGGTGGGACCCTGATTTTTTTAAAAGTATAATATCTTTAACCCTGCCAGCGAGCGTTAGTTGCCATAGTCGTTACAGAGAACTTACCCGTGAATTGGAACTCCGTGCGGCCATACGTTAATTGGCGGAAAACCTTAGGAACAGAATTCTAAGTGTAGCTTCTAAAAAGGAAGCTTCGAGGGATAGACTAGTGATAGTGGTCCCAGTGTCTCCGTTAGAGACGGAAGGAAGAGAAGGAGAGAGGGAAATCTGGAGAGGAAGTTTCGGAGGACAGACCAGTGAAAGTGGTCCCAATAGTCTCGATAGAGAAACGGAAGGAAAGAGGAGGAAGGAGAGAAGTCGGGAGGGGTGAAATCCAGGAGGAGTGAGAGGATCGAATAAATAGATGAGTACAACCAAAGGACAGGTGGAAAATCAAACTCACACTGAAAATCATAAGATGAAATAGGCTATCACTTGGAGGACGAGTGATTGTGTATCATTTAAATCTATATTGTTTTATTTGAATTTCATCTTCGTGTTATATATATAATTTAACCGTCGGCAGTGCTGACTGGGGGCTCAGAGCTGTACATCTATTTCGTCTTTAATTTAACTGATAAATTCACGAGCCAGGTGGAACCTCCATAAATATTTTAATTAATATATTGGAAGTACCCCACCACAAACTTTGCAAACGCTACAGTCACATTATACTGACACCAGGCCAACCAGTCCTAACACTAACCTCTTAATACTGATCGCCAAGCGTGACAGCTTTTTGTACCATTTTTGTAAGTATATGTTATGACTCGACCGGGGTACGAACCTACGACCTCCCGCTTCCGAGGTGGACGCTATCACCACCAGGCCACCGGAGCGGTCTCATTATTCTGTCTATACACTAGTAGGAATATAGTTGAATATGGAGATTATTGACCACTGGGTCTCAATGACCTGGAGCTAATGCAGTCTTGAACTTAATATAATGTGCATAAGTTATTACTTTGTTATTATCCGTAACATGTCCATTAACTATGATCTTAAAAACGTCAGAAAACTATATGCTTTTTTATTACAATGAATGTAAGACATCCATGTGTGATTAAAGAATGTATCAAAGCATGCAAAATTATTCTGCTAAACATTTGACCTATTACCCAAGTTTATATACAATCTCTCCACAAGCCATGGTCAAAGTACGTGGTTTAATACTAAAGTTATAAAGCCAAAGCATTGCTCTTCTTTGAGTCACAGTTTGATTTTCGACCACGTGATCTCGACATCAATAGTTTAATTCTTACCCGACATGTGTCATCCACACACATTAGTACGTTATAGAAAAGTAACATTTCTTTATGCAGAAACGTTTATGTTCGTTGCACTTACTTCGAAACTTGACCCTTTTATCCCCATATCGCCAGATTCCTTTCCTGTATGAAGTTGTCCACAGACTTTAGTCCAGGATTGTAATGTATAATTAATGCTTTTATGCGGTGACTATTTTGTGTTTTTTTCCAGTCACAGTGACCTTGACCTTTGACATTTAGACCCTTAAATCAAAAGACTCTTCCTTTTTTCTGGTCTATAATGTACAGCCAGTGTATTTGTGCGAAAATTAATTTTCATTTTTTCGTTTTTGTGTTCTTGACCATTGATTTTTCAAACTATCCTCCTATCATTTACCAAGTGCAAGCCATTCCCAAAGTTTGGCCCATGTTTTTAGTGCAGAACTGATCCTATTATGCAGAAATCAATGTTCTTCTTCGATCTCTTGAACCTGAAATTGAAAGCACTCTTTCTTGCTCAAGTGCACGCGATCACACCGTTTGTTAATTGTACTTCGTGAAGAACTCAAGCTTTTGTTTCTGAAACGAAATTGGTAACAGACCCGAGGGCCAACGCACTTACAACATCCTAACAATAGCACTCCTCCTTGTGGCGGAAGTCTTAAAATGGCGACAAATCTAATCCAAGCATATAATATTGTAATAAATTTGTAGTATACACATTTGTTTATAGCGTCCCGTTTTAAGGAATCTTTGGATTTTTGTGATTACTTGTCTGATTATTGGAATTCGATGCAATGGAAATATTAATTATTAGCCCGAAATAATTAGCCAGTTACTAGGAGCAAACGTCACGAGTAAAATGTTAGTGAGTTTCCATGATGCCATTGTTCACTAGTAGTGAATTCAGGTCCAAACCGAATGATTGACCATGGAAAACCATACGCCCTATTCAAATCTAGTGGTGTACATTGGTGGTGTGACTACAATGGCATTATTTACGGTAATTAACCTGCAAATTACAAAAAAAATGAAATAAGAAGGGACATATACCATTTATGTCTCCATGGTGGCAAATGTGACGCAGTTGTACTGGCGAAATGTTCCTGGAAACCATAAATTGACTCGCCTAAGGTGGCGTAATTAAAATAGTTTCCTGTGTACAGGGATAGTTGTATAGTTCATACGGTGTAAAGTGCTGAAGGTACGGACACCTAAACAAAGAAAACCATGCAGATGTGTAGTTGATATATATTTTGTGGTTGTGCGAACTGTGGTCTTGCATTATTAAGAGTCAAATTGATGTATAGAACGGACACGACGGGCTTTCTCATTTATAGCTAAAGTTGTATGGAAGTCTTTGTAAATTTGTGGTAAACGTATGATTTCAAGCGGGAAATCGCGCTAGGGTTTCATAACGCCCGATAAAGTAAAGACCCCTGGCTTTTAACAATATTTGCCTTACTCACTTTTATTTTAAGTAAAATACTCAAAACATATTGTGACGACCTCCTTAAATAAACATTTTATTGAGCGATTCTTTTTATATATGCAATACGATTGCTTCTGAAAGATGAGACTCATGCAAGACAGAACACTTAATGCAGATAAACGCTTAAAGTGACCGCGAAAATAAAAGAAAAAGAAAAAGACAGGCTGGCCTTATTCTTGTGGATTTTAGAAACGTTTTTTTTTTGTTACGCAAGAAGCTTCTGTACAAACTACTGTACTGTGGTTTTAGAGGTAAAACACTGTTATAGCCAAAGCATGTCCTTTGAAAGTCTCTTGCAATCACGTAATGCTAATTTACCGGTATACACTTCTGACCAACTACAAGCTTCATAAGGTGTTCCGCAGGGTTTAGTTCTGCGACTGCTAGTATTGTTAATGTTGGCTGTTTGCTTGTTTGTTTATTTTTTTGGGTGAGATTTCTAATTCGTTATATGTAATATCTTGACCATAGGGTCGGGGAATATATAACATAGCCACTTGACTTAACATATAACTAAGGGACAGTATATATGATATACAAGAAATAAGAACAAACGTGTATCAGTGAAACATGCTCTCTCGTTAGATAATAATAATAATAATAATAATAATAATAATAATAATAATAATAATAATAATGACTTTGTATAGCTCCTAATGTTTAACATCTCTAAGCGCTTTATAACATTTATAATGACATGACTACACTACAGAAAAACAAATAACAAAAACTATGAAATTGGAAAACATTAAAACATGCTGAAAACATATAAGATACAAAACATTATTAGGTCTCTAAGTTTGTTCCTGCAGTCAAAAAAGGTGAGTTTTAAAAGCACTCTTAAAAGGGACCACTGTGTCTTTGTGTCTAATTTCAATGGGCAATTCGTTCCACATTGCCGGGCCTGGTATGCAAAAGAACGTTGTCCATATGACTTCGTTTTCATAGTGGGAACAAGATATCCAAGTCAGATACACAAACTCAGGTATACACAGTCAGTCTAGGCAGTAACGACTCTAGTTATATTACAATGCTCCTGGTTTTCTTAAATCAGAGTAAAATAAATATAAAAAACAAATTCAAGAAAAAGTATTTCTCACACAAGCTATCTATTACCCGCTGAGGTCAATTTTCAAAGAAATGTATCAATTTTATTTAAAAATTACCCATTTTGAAATTAATTTTATCACATTCTTCTGCGTACTCAAGTGAGTTTGTTTACTTCTGTAAGGTAACATTTAAACCACGCTTGTATATAGGGTGGATTCTATTTCTTTTACAGATATACCGTCCCCCTCCCCCCTCCCTCCACGCCGCAACCCTCTATGAAAATGAGCAATACCCAATACCCTTAGTTTTACTTCTTGTTATTATCTTTTAGTTTCATGCCCTTTTTCTAATGATTATATATATTATTACTGTGGGGGTAAATTGTCCATATTCAGACAACCGAGATATTTTTCCCTCAATTTCCTTTCGCGAGTAGAGTTGTAAAATGGAAGCCAAAATATTAATCGAACAGAACAATTTCCAGAAGGAGGGGTTAAAAAAGTGTTCACGAATCGCAGTCAAACAGTTAATAGAATACTGCACACTAATTTCATTGGGTTATATGAAGCAATCAGAATCACATAAATTAATATGATCACATATTATAATACCAAAAATATTATACTGCACATACGATAGGCGAAGTGTACGGACTATTTGATAAAAGCGCAAAACTGTCTCATTATAATAATATAACTACTACTAGTACTACTACTAATACTACTACTACTACTACTACTACTACTACTACTACTAATAATAATAATAAAAATAATGGGGAATTTATATAGTGCATAATCTTTAGAAGCTTTAAGCGCTTTACAACATATAGAATGATAAGACTACAAAAAAAAAAAAAACACCATGAAATTAGAAAAAATAAAATAAACTATTTAAGGTAGGAAATATTATTAGGTTTGTAGTTTGTTCTTGCAATCAAAATAGATGAGCTATAAGATCACTATTAACAGAGATCACTGTCTCTTTGTGTCTAATTTTAATGGACAATTCGTTCCAAGTTGCTGGTCCCTGGTATACTAAATAATGTTGTCCATATGACGTCATTTTCTTAGTGGGAATAATGAGTGTACAATTGTCAGGAAAGGAGCGTAAGTAACTTGCTGGTGTATACACATGAGTGAGGCCAGATAGATATGTTGGACTGGATTCTGTCAGTGAAACGTAGCAAGGAGAACACATTTTGTGTTTGATTCTATATCGAATGGATAACCATTGAAGGGTACAGAGAAGCTGGGAGGTGTGCTCTAATCGTGGTACTCTAACGATGATCTGAGCAGCTGTGTTTTGATTTTTTTTTTTAAAGTTTCAAGAGTAGATATTGAGACGAACCAGACATAAATGAGTTACAATAGTCCAGTCTTGAAAGTACTAATGAACACACAAGTGTTTTAGTGGCATCAACTGAAAGATATATGCGAATGGAATTGATGCGTCAGATCATGACATGTTGGTGCAGTGTGAGAGTAATGACAAGAGTAACAAATAGGTTTCGTACTGACTGCATGAATTTAATGTTGGCGTTGCTGATATTTATTGTTTGAGGTAAAGGATGTGAATGAGAAAGTCTTTGTATTATGATCAGAATGACTTAAGTTATATCATTATTCATCTGCAGCTTGTTACATGTCATCCATGATTTTACAACTTCAGTTGTGTGGCTAGATTTGGATATTTGGGTGTCATCAGCGTACAATTGGCGAGACACTGGATGATGATCTATGGCACTTGAGAGCGATTGAGTGTATAGAATGACGCCAAGAGCAGACCCCTGTGGAACAACACGATATAGATCAACTTGCCCTGAGTGTGTTTCATTTGCAGATACAATTTGTGTCCTGATGACTAGGTAAACCAAAAAATAAGTCTGTATTGTGAATGAAGTAATACATCATGGTCTATTGTGTCTAATTCTGCAGACAAATCAAGGAGGGTGAAGACTGTATTCTTTCATCTATCCAAAGCAGAAAGAATGGCATTAACTACTTTCAGAAGAGTAGTTTTAGTACTGTGGCAAGGGATATTTGCAGACTGTACATTGCTAAAAAGACTGTTTGAATTCCGATAAGATACAAGTTGGGTTAGAAAAACATTTTTTAAAATTTTGGAAATGAATGGGAGATGAAAAATCTGGCGGCAGCTCTTTATATCGTTATGGCTGCATGTTGTTTTTTTTCAGCAGAGACTTTACAGTGGCAGTTTTGAAAAAATTATAAATATTAATAACATCAGTTAGTGAAGGCAATATTGGATCTAAGCACTCAGATAGCAATGATGTTGGACTTGGATCAAGTTCACACGACTTTGGTGCACACTTTATCACATTTGTCCGTACTAAATCCATAGAGACAGATTCAAATGCTGCTAACGATTGCCGCTAACATTCTGTATCGCAACTATATGGTGACGACGAGTCAATTTAAATTGTGTTGTCAAGCTTATTTCTCATGGTTTATGGTTTGTACCTTGTCATAGAAGACATTTCTAAACAGGTCCGGAAGATCTACTGGAGATAAGGTAGTTGAAAATGGTGTACATTCTGTTCCTTGCCATTAGTTTGTAAGTAACCTCGAAGAGCTCTTTGCAGCTGGAACTCTCCGTGATCTAAGTAATTAGTACAATAACGCATTATTATCTTGTAATAATAACGCAACGTAATGACACAATACTCTCTAATAGTAAGTGTTTAGTCGTTTTTGTGCAACGGTATCTAAACAAGCAAAATATTCGATTTGTAGTTTTACTCGCCGCTGCCTAGCTTCTAATGAGTGTATCTGTAATAGATACATTCTGTTTTCACTTTACATCTCTCTCTCTCTCTCTCTCTCTCTCTCTCTCTCTCGTGCTTGTTGGGATTATATAATGAAGCAAAATAATGAACCAAATCTTCTCGTGTCATCCGATATTATCTACCGCTTAATATTTATGACTGCTGTTCTGGAGAGAAACCTTTTTGGTCACCTATTTCCGTGGGTTCGTGCTCCATCGTTTAATTGTGTTGGATTACTTCTCTGAAACTGTTGATTTACAAAGTATTGTCAGATTTTGCATACAAGATGACGTTGAAGGTTTTCACAAGAGCCAGTGCAAGTCAAAGTTCCATACGTAGTTGTCTGATGTTATTTAGTGAAAACGTCTCTCGTCACTGCCTTGGTCTGGAGTGAAATCAAGCTCAACAAATCATACCCTACTACATAATCGTACCATGGTATTGGTATACTACTGGTTCTTAATTCTAGAGTCAAGTAAGATCTCAAGCAATAAAGTTATGTTCTAAGGTGCTATGTAACGTTTTGTTGAATATATCATAACCTTCTTCTCATTTCCTGCTATGAGAAGGAATTACTCATAAGTTAAGGAATGTCAATGTGCATGATGAGAGAGAGAGAGAGAGAGAGAGAGAGAGAGAGAGAGAGAGAGAGAGAGAGAGAGAGAAGAAATTCTCCCATGAGTTTACGAATTGACTTCGTCCGTATTTATGGAAAATGTTTTTTTCATAATCTGTTAGCAATGCTGTATTTCATGATTTGAGAAAAGGAGACAGAAAGAGAGAAGATGAGCACAATCTCTCTCAAAAAGAAAGGTCGTCACTCATAACGGTGTAGACACGGCTACATCTTGGGGAAATTTGGCAATGCGACAGGTCCAGGGATGCTGTAATAATAAAGTCTCCTTTGAGTTCCTATCAAACAGCTCTTTGTTGAAATACTCAATATATAACACTACATTCAAACATCAATTTACAAAACTTTAAATTACAGATATAAGAGATTCATATAAAACTACGATATTCCATCACTTACCAGCATCATATATTTGTATCATTTTTGCCTTTTTGAATATAATACAGGTAAATAAAAATCGAATAAATGCACGATAGCCAAAGAATCCAAAATTCAATATTTCAGACTAATATTGCAATCATTTGGTAGAAATATATTTTACTGAATTTAATATCTAAAATGTCAACATATTAAACTCTATCATTTCAAGAGGAGTTTATTTCTGAATACACTATTACTGAGTATGAAGTTGGTAGCGAGCGTTGTATTTTACTATAATCAAGAATATAAGTACAATTAAATGTAATTTCTACAACAATTAAACTTTCCAATACATTTTTTGAAAGAATAGTAAAGAAATATTACAATAATCCAATGTTATATTAACATCTTAACACTAAAATTCCTATAGTGTATATAAATTTGTACGTAGACAGTATCTTACATGTATTGATACAAGTCTATTTTGAGTTCCGACGAAACGGCTGGTTCGTTCTAATATCACTGCTCGTTTATAGATCCTTTTTGTTTCGCATGAATATCAAAGTGAGGTTTCATTGTTTCCCACTGGCCAGAGATGGTGACTAAGTACTAATTAGTCAGTGAATTAGCTACATCAGCCTTAGCAGCAGAGGGGGCGAATCCTACAACTTTTGCGACAAAATCGATTTAAACCGTCAAAACGGCAAATAGAGACTTTCTACGAAATCTCATGTTTTAACCCCCCCCCCAAAAAAAAGAAAGTCTCCTTTTGGCAAACGGAGACTTAGCGATTTTTCAATCATCGGGGGTCACAACGATGTTATCATCGCCCCCTCTGCTGCTATGGGTTAACAATCAATTATGATGAAAATCCTACAACTTTTTCCAGGCGTCGATTTGCCAATCCAAGGCTTCCTCGAAAATGCTTTATAGAAGCCTCCATTCGGCAAAACAGAACTAAAAAAATGTCGACGCGGGTTATTGTTGCCATGTGCTGCTGCATCACGCAATCGAAGATTTTCAACCGAATATTTGATCAAGTCCGATACGATATCGTGTTCGAGGGTCATGTAAATTTATTGTTATAAATCCGTGTGGGACCGACTGAGCATGACTAAAGAAATTTCGGAATTGATTGAAGTCCATATCGGAACACCATGTCTGCCAAATATTTCGTAGCGTATGTGTATCAACGCCGTTGAATACAGCAAGAATATTACAGTTATCTCTGATCACTTTTGATATTTGAGTATATCGCTGAGGGACATATATCACATCAGTGTTTTTGTGACGCACCCGGGAAAATATTCTAGCTGGTTTTTTTTGATTGTCTAACATTACATCATCGTATACGACTAAATTGTTAATGTTCCCATCGAGATCATCCACGGATGGTGCCTAGTCAATATCAGTTATAAAATCAATGATGTTTTCACCTTTAATTTCAGATGCATTTTCGTTGAAGTCTTTTAACACTTTGTAGCATCGCTGATCATCTACACTATAATTATAATTGCGCGGATAGAGTTTGGTAGCGCTGCATGATGCTTAACTGGTTCTCTTGTTTTAGTCGCTGAAAAATCAATTACATTCATATCTTTATACATAAATTATGGATCCATATTGTGTGAAGTCTAAAACGCGTACTAGCACAAATGATGTGACGACAATTACAACTAAAAATAACAGATCAGCACTTACTGGTAGGTGTGCAACATGTGGTATAAAAAATTTAAATTTGTTTCTATGAGATCTGCAGGAAATGCTAGCATTTCTGATGATTAAAAAAAACGAGGAGGTGATATTGCAGCCAAGTTAGCAAAACTCCCTGTAACACCGTGGGCAAAGTATCCAGGAGAAAAGCACCTTCCAGGATATAGCTACTGTGGCCCAGGAACACGATTAGATATCAGACTTGATGATCAAAATCAACCTCGACGTGGTGAAGAACCAATAAACGCTATTGATAAGGCGTGTCATGCTCATGATGTTGCATATAAAAGCAGCAATCTCCAACACAGACATCTCGCGGATGTAAAATTAATTCACGCGTTAAATGCTATTCCTGATAAATCCTTCAAAGAAAAGTTGGCTTCATGGTTGGTAAAATCAGCTATGAAAGGCAAATTGATGTTAGGTGCTTGTAATTAATAATATAGAATCTATTTATTATTCTCCAAGAGGATACTGGAAGTGTAAAGCAGCAATCACTAAACTCGTCAACGCCGCAAAAGTAAAAAAGACCACTGCGGCTAATTGGTTATCCAAACAGGCTATATGGCAAATTTATTTACCGCGTCCTAAACAAATCAACTTTTCACATTTTGATGTTATCGTACCCAATGAAGTTCATCAAGCTGATTTATTATTTTTGCCGCATGACGACGGTTATAAATACGCGCTAACTGTAGTTGATGTTGCGAGTCGATACAAACAAGCAGAGCCGCTAAAAACAAAGTCGGCCACTGAAGTAGCTTCTGCATTTGAAAGAATTTATAGACGAGGCCCACTACGCTGGCCAAATATATTACAAGTTGATCCTTGCAAGGAATTTCAATGTGTGGTTACATCTACAATGAAACATCACAATGTCACAATACGACGAGGACATACTGCGTTACATCGCGATCAGGCAATTGTTGAACGATTCAATCGGACTCTTGCTGAGCGGTTATTTGGATATCAATACGCAAAAGAATTCATTCAGGATAATATATCTCGTGAATGGGTTAAAAGGTTACCAGGAGTAGTTGCAGCGCTAAATAACGAGATTACTCGGACAATGAATATGAAACCTAACAACGCAATCAAAAAAAGTATATACCACAACCACGAAACGCTAGCGTTTCTTAGCCAATTCTTGGCAATGTCACCGTGAGATATTTATATGAACCAGGAGAGCTTGAAGGTGGTACAGCAAGGGCTACTGATCCTATTTGGAGTGTCACTACGCATAAAATATCTGCTATAACACGATCAACTGGTAGACCTCCAATCTATAAATTGGATTTAACTGCCCCTAAGCGGGGTTTTACACGCGAACAACTACAAGTGATACCTGACGACCTGACGATACACAATTGCCACCGCATGGTCTTAACTAGCGCCGTTGCGTCTGTTGCACTCAAGACAAGTCAACATCATTTTGTTTCTGACATGACCGAGACTGTTATTTTTTCTGTCTACGGTAAATTGGCGAGGATCTTTGTCCGAATACTGCCAACTCATTATATAATTGCAACTCGCGCAGTGATTATTCTGTTGCTGCTTTAGTGTAATTATTAATTCAGCATCAATGTCAAATTCTCGTTGTTTTTTATTGTCTTGTTGTTTGTAACCGGAGAGTTTTTTATCAATAATTTTAACATCAACGATGCTAGCATCATCCATTGTGGTGTCATCATCGAAAACAATTCTTCGAAGTTGATTTATTCGCCGTACTCTAGGCACTGCAAGATAGACTAAACTTGACCACTCAATGCGATTATCGACTATCCAAACAATTGTATCCGTGATGGTTAATCCCTGCGAGGAAATGTATCGTCGTTACGTAACCTAGCGTCCATGGCGATTTATCAGCACGCAATGCGTCTTCGACAGCACTGATATCAACCAACACAATATCATTTAACACTAGTGTTTGTTTTTCTGTTCCTGACTCTGTCAACCGCCCTGGAATTTCAACTTCAATATTTTGCTTTCGTGTATCCGAGGGTCTATAACACAACGGAACTGGAAGTGTTGGAAATTTTTCTTTGTGTAATTCAAACAACTTTCGCTGAAGTGTGTCTCTGACTATCTTTCTACTTGCCACTACAAAATCATTTGGTCTCCATGCTTCCCAAAATTCCTCCATGGGAGTTTCAGGAATTATTTCTCTGATTATTTCACATTGGATTCTATCCGGTTGCAATCTAATTAATTTTTTGACCTCGCGTAAT
Source organism: Unio delphinus (assembly GCA_029339505.1). Classification (NCBI taxonomy): domain Eukaryota; kingdom Metazoa; phylum Mollusca; class Bivalvia; order Unionida; family Unionidae; genus Unio; species Unio delphinus. Next base: position 1,533,068 of record JAQISU010000096.1, read on the forward strand.
TGTTTATCAAGTGCTCTATAGTCAGTATCTATTTCTTCATAATAGTCAACAAACCCTTTTAACCAATCATGTGGACCTTTGCCAACAAATGGTGGTGGTTGGCCCTGATCTCCACACATTATCACTTTTGTATTCGCGCGCAGTAACCAATCAAAAAACATTTTTAATACATCTACCGAAACCGTACATATCTCATCCCAAATAATGATTTCAGGAATGAATTTCTCACCCATTCTTTCAGGGGTCCATCCATCACCCTTGTATCGAAAAAAGCTGTGATAAGTGCAAGCTTCAACGTTTCGTTGTTTTATTTCTCGCGCTAATCTATGGGTTGGTGTCAGCACAATCATGTTTGTGAAATCCGTAGGATTTTTCCCACGATATAATTCAACCGCACGAGTCGTCTTTCCCGACCCGCCACAACCGTTTAAATAAACTGTTTTGTATCTACAAATTGGATCTGATATCGGTGGTGCATTAGAAAGTTCTGATAGATTATCGCCGTGTAAGTAATTGTTTTTAATCTCAACGTCTGCTGATTCAGAATAATCACGCAGCGTTTCCTTTTTAATTCTTCATGTACCCCAGCGCTCGTCACCAGTAGCTTTGCTACCGCTAGTAAATTTAATCACCTCGTTGATGTACTTTTTGTCAATGTAAAATGAATCAACTGCAACTCTAACCGCAGTGTCAGGAAATCTATTTATCATTGAAAATAAATTGATACAAGCATAACCCAGCATAGACGACCTCAAATGTGTATACGGAGAAATGTGTCCATCGTTGTAAGTAACAATTGTACACAATTTTGTTCCATCGGACAAGAAAGCATCCTTACGATCAACATATATATTTTTAGATACTGCATATTCTATTACAAAGTCATATTCGGTGCTATCTATAATCAACCGTGAAGAATATTTTTTGTAGTCACATTTTTTTCCTCCTTGAGTGAATTTTCCAATTATTCTTCTGCCGAGATCTTTTGCTTCGTTGTTTCGTTGATTAAATACCCGTTTGGACCACTCAATGATATATTTTTCATCTGCCTGAATATGTTTTCTGGATTCGTCAATTATACTATCAAGACTTTCTGGTTCTGGTAACCAGACATTAGTTTGTTTCCGATATGATATAATTGCTTCACTGACTGTCAACGAAATTAACATTTTTGTATCAATCATGAAACGTAATAACGCTATTGGCAGCCACTTCTTTGCAGACACGTGTTTACCAATCCAAATATAACAAGCGCGATGAAGTCCTGCTGCGAATTCAAATGATACTACACGAGCAAAACCGGTTAAATCAAAATCAGGCAGTGGTCCATTAATCGCAACACGAGTCATTTCATGAATGGGGTGTCCAAATCGTTTAAAATACTCAGTACACTCTCCATAACCAAGAAAACTCGCTGGATAACAAGCAACCATATCAACTGAAATGATACTTTCACGGTCGTATTTGCTATTGTATAAACCGCCATGATTAAATTCGAGGCAACTAGCCTGAATGTCGGGCAAGAATTCAGTTCGTGTTGTAATTGTAAAACAGTCTGTCAATAATTGTTCATCGGTGGCTTCGCCACAATTAAAAACCGCAAGCTGTTTTTTTCATCTTGTTGTGAAACGCTTCAGTGCGGTATAATTCACCATTTGGTCTTACAAACTGATCAAAAATATCCGTTTGATTTTCAGCGCTGCGAAGTAACCACACTGATACGGGGTCGTTTTTACTCAAATGCGCAATACCATCGAATAGTTTCTCTTCAACGAGAAAACCATCTCTGGAGAAATCTTCTCCCAAGAATTCCGTGGGTATATACTTTATTGTTCTGTTCCGTGGAAATATTGTGACCGCGGATGTCCATGCGTGTTCGTTATGATCAATAATTTTAATTGGGGCTCCATTTTTGTTATATTTTGATTCATATAATACTTTTCCGGTTATCGTCATAACGATTATTGGAAATCTCAGTGATGTTTCTAATTTTGCTATATCGCTAATAGTTGCTCCGCGTTCTTCGACTGTTAAACCCCATTGAGCTATTTTGCTACGCCGTCAATTAGTTAGTTTGTTTCCTCGGGATGCATTTGTAAAATGCTCTGTTATTCGTTCTGCTACACAATTTATCCTCGTTGACTGCTTCATTGGTTTTAGTTTTTCAAAAGCCAATCCGACCGATCAAAACTAACCCACGCCGTTGACACGACGCGTGGTTGTCTTTTGTCAATCATGCAACCGGGTTGATTTCATGGGTTGCTTTTGATTGGTCGGATGGCCGTAGAAAATCCGCCCAGTCGTTTCATGCTTGTATCGTCTAGTGCTGTCCCATCATCATCATTGTATCATATATCATATATCATCATTGTATATAATTCATCCATAATTAAGTTAATTAATATGTATGCCTACAATCTGCCAAGCACTCGATGGAGATTACATTGTAAGTACATGTAGTAACGTCCCCCAAACATATCTTCTGGGCGGTCTAATATGACATTTGTCATGTTAGGCCTCCCGCCGGAGATTTATGTTTCGGGCCCCTTGGATGTGAAGGCAACCAAGGAATTCCAAAGATGTGTTGAAATATGTAACCTCTGACGCGAAAGGGGTTTCCAAATGGGGTTTTCATGTATGTGCTGTCCTTAATTAAGTTAATTAAGTTAATAAAATAACCTCTAGGTCTCATTCACGTTATTTGACGCGAAAGGGGTTTCCAGATGGGGTTTTCATGTATGTGCTGTCCTTAATTAAGTTAATTAAGTAACCTCTGGGTCTCTCAGACGTCATAGGACGCCAGCGAGATTGCCAAATGGGGTTTTCATTTTTCAAATTGGAGATAAAATATATTATAATAATAATGGATATCCAAGATGTAAATAATATAATTGCTGAAATTTCAAATTTGAAAATTCGCGGAATTGTATTATCGGAAAATCTAGACACTGAACGCATTATGTCTGAGTTTGAGCATATCGATGATCAATCAAAACGAGGTCTTTACGTTTTACCCAAGATGTATTCGCTGATAAAGCGAATACAAAAATCAATTAATGCCTCGTTGTATCGTAACGACGTTAATGTATTCATACAGTTATTCAGTATCGTTGAATCAATTAGACAGAAATTAGGGCAACAGTACCAGATTAGATCGAGATAGCCTCTAAAGTTCGTAACATTAAACGGCTGATTGAAGAATCCCATATAGACCCTCACGCTATCGTGAATGATAACACACACACGTTATGAATGGAATTCCTATGGAAGTAAATACACGCACAATAGAATTTATCTACGCGTGGATTCTTTTTTTTTCCCGGTAAAGTCAAATGCGATTTTCACGAGTTCATAAATTGCATTTGAAAATTCAGTGGGTTTTTACAATAATGACCGCAACAGCATTAACTACTAAATTGGCACGAGAAAGACTGGTAGCTATTAAGAAGTTTTTACCATTCAGAGACCGATTACGTGATAAACTTCAACGACGACAAGAACTACAAACTGACTTTTCTGTTTCAAGTGAACATCTGTTTGCCCCAATAACGAGCGTGACCAAAGATGTAAAAACGGCAACAGAGCATGCGATATACGGAGATATCCCTGAGGAAGGAGCGCTACGAGAAGTTCCTGTTCTTGGTGTGCTTGAAAAGATAGCAGCGGAAACTGAAAAGACATTAGCGCTGTTACAATAAAACCACCTGGTCCGAAAAAGACTAATGATGAAACAGTAGATGAATTACGCGCGCGATTTAACGAAGAAGGGTTAGCAAAAATTGATAAGACTGACCCAGCAGAGTTTCCTGTACTTGTTGTTACGACGTATGAAAACAGAAAAAAATGTTAAAACCAGAACAACACAAGTATGTAAGAGGTATACAACATTGGGCTGATATATTTTACAAAATTAAAACTAACACAAGTAGAGTTGACAAGGACAATACATCATATATTGAATATCTCAAAATGGTGAGTACAGTGTATAATCAATATGAAAAGCAAAAATCACAAGGACTGCATCGGTGGCGACAACAACCTGCAAAAAAATATCTTTTTCACCTGCTAAACAACAACCGGATTCGGAAACAGTGGAGTCTGATCAGCCCGAAGATGATTTAGAAGAAGACAAAGCAGCTGGATATAGTAGTGGAAAGGGTTTTTCTGGTAGCGGCAATGACAAAGTCAATGATGGAAACTCTTCGAGTGAAAAATCTTCGATTTTGAACTCAACCGTGACATGCCCTGGTAATATTTTCAGTGATATATCACGGTTAGAGGTACTTGTGGGTGGAAAACGAGCCGGAAACAACTCCGTTGAAATAATTAATGAAGCAGCTGATATCTGCAGACGATTATTTGCCAACGGTATCATGGACATTGATGTATATCGAGAACTCATTGATGAATTAGTAGATGGGTTTGACCACCATGATGTTTACAGCGATTAAACTCGAAGAGTTTCAAATCGAAGATTTTTCACTCTAATAGTTTCAAATCCATAGGTGAAAATTTCAAAGAAATTTTCCATTTTCACTCAAGGAGTTTCACACTAGTATTTTGAAATTGCTAGCAATTGAAAACACTAGTGTTTTTATAACAAGATGATCATACACTACAACCATGATAAACTAACAATCGTGTATGTGGTAAACTCACGATTGCCTGTTTATAGAGCATATTTCGGAGATGATTTTGGCAATACCATTGCGGGGTTATTTACAAGAATGGCCCCAAAAGTAGAGCCGCTAGTTAAAAAATTAGGAATGAAAGCCATTGATGTTATTCGTGATAAAGGAATTAACGCTGTTGGAAATCTTGCCGGAAAGGCATTTTCTGCAGCGAAAGATAAAATAACATCATTGGTGCGACGACGAAAAAAGCAACCAGTTGTACTGCCATCTACAACAGAGATGCCTGCAAGTGTCAGCAAAGCAATAAATAACGCAGTGGAAGAAAAACTAGCGTCAATGGTGGCTACACCGGTGACTCCATCACTTGATGTACAAAATAGCGCTATCATGAACGCGATAGCGGGAAGTGGTTTGAAACAAAAAAGAAATTTGAAGAATGTTCAACGACGATGATGATTACAAAGAGTTTCACAATTGAAAATACTAGTGTTTTTATAATAAAATGTTTAAACAACAAGATGATCCAGCGTTTGACATGGATGCCCTAGTGCGCAAGGACGATTCCGTCCGCGATTATCAATACTATTCCTATCATGCAATACAACCAAACTTACGATCGCGAATTGAACTTCAAGTTCAAGATACCAGTAAATACTTTTTGCCGTGTGAAGCATTTATTGAAGTAGAAGGATAACTTGTAACAAATGTTGCAGCTGATACACCATATGCAGATAATGCAAATATCCGAGTTGGTTCGTCAACAACGGCATCATGGCGTTATTTGAAAGTGCAAGATATCTCATTGATGGAAAAGAAATTGAATCAATAGACCGTGAGGTTGATGTTGCAACAACAATAATCGGGCTAGCAAGACATTCTGATGATTATACAAGGTCGGCTGGTCCGTCTATGATGTTTGCAAAGGATACCTCTGATAACGCTGACCACCTTCAGTACATTAAAGTAAGAACAGCGCAGGCTACTGCAGAAGCCGATCAACAATTCGCAGCTAATCTAGACCGCGAAGCAAGACCAGCCGCTGAATTCGACATTATAAAAAGAGTCAATGAACGTTTCAATTTAGGGTAACACGAAGGGGGGCATTGCAAGGGCAACGCCGTCAGTTTTCATGTGCAATTCCGTTGCATCATATTTTCGGATTCTGTAGAAACGTCAGAAAAGTCATCTATGGAGCGAAGAATACAGTAGCGTTAGTGCGAAAGGGTAATGACAATGATGCAATCTTGCGTGCTAATGGTGTCGATGATGGTAAAGTTGTTTTAACTAAATTGGTATTGTGGATGCCAGTGTTAACTCCATCAATTACCGCAGAAGAGATGCTACTCTCATTTATTGATGCGGGTGGCAAATCATTGCTAAGTTGGCTAACAACAACGACTGATGCCAAAGAGGATAATGTAGATGGTACATTTACATGGGATTTAGCATCAAAACAAGGCGTTTCAGCTCCACGCCATATATTTATAGTGCTGCAGATTAGGGAACGATTAGGTCGTCAACTATCCAGCCATATGATATTTGATCAATTAGGGGTCGAGGAGGTTTCGCTGAGAATAAACGGACAACAGGAACCATTCGAGGATATACAGCTTGATTACAATAGCAACCACATAGCACGTGTGTATCATAGAATGCTGTCATATATGGGTCGTGATCAAAATGTTGATACTGGTTTACAAATATCGCAACTTGATTTTAAAAGCCTCTATCCGATTTATTACTTTTCACTTGAACATCTTGATTTAACAAGACAATCCGTTGTTGATATATATTTTCGAGCTCGTGTGAAACGCCCAACTAATGCGGCGGGGGATGTTATCCTTATCCCAAATTACAGAGCGGTTGCTGTCATTCTCATTGATAAATCAATGTTGTTAGAAGGAGTTGGCGGACGAATGAGACTTATTGATGCACCAGTGGAAAATCTTTGATTAAAAAATCCTTGTTGAAATCGTGAAAATCGTTTACGATTTCACAATTAGATCAATTGAAAGCATAATGTGTTTTACAATAAAATGCCATATAGTGTTGTTAGTGTCAAGTTGACTGATGGTCAGGTCAAGAAATTAAAATCAAAATCCGCTAAAGAATGCGGAACCACAATAACGTTGAAACCAGCGCAGATGTCCGGCGGTACACATAAAATATCATTGATGGATCGTCAAATAAAACATTTCAATGATGCGCTAAAGAATAAGCGAGGGGTTCAAATTGTATTTTCAAAGGCTGCAGTCGCCAACATGATAAAATCAGGTGGTATATTTCCATTGTTAGCTGCAATACCAGCATTGATTTCAGCGGCTGCCCCAGCGGTGGCGAAAGCGGCTGCGTTGGGGGCCGTTGGTACCAAGGCAGGGATGGCACTAAAAAAGGCAACTGGACAGGGCTATAAAAAAGGGAAAGACTACCAGGAACCCCGTATTCATGGGACAGCGGAAAGGGTCTGAGAATCCCAGGAACGGTTTATTAGTTGAAAACCCAATTATCCCCATGTCCAATTTTAATTTAATTGATGCTGTTAAAAAAACTAGCGATAAAAAACTTCAGAAGGGTTTTTATGAGAGATCAATTACCAAGAAAACCAAATAACGTTGAAACCGGTATCATCAATCTTGATAACTCCGACGGTGAGGGAACTCACTGGGTTGCATACGCGATTGATCCACGTGGGATTGTTTTTTCGATTCATATGGGTTAGCCCTACCAAAAGAGTTTATGCGGTATATATCAAATCGCTCAATTCCGATTTTTTTTATTCCACGCTGCCAACACAACAATTAAACGATCCACCAATATGCGGCCGTGAAGTATTAAATGTTAAATATCATTAAAATCCTTTGGATTTCCGTGGAAACCACCACATATTGTTGTAAACGAATATACCAGTGGGAGGTTTTTAGAAAATCTTTAAATTGAAAACACAAGTTGCGCTAACAATAATGATTGATATTTGGGGACGTCCTATTTCAATGTGGAAACCAACAGCGGAAACATATGCGTATTCTATCAAGGATGTAAAAAAAATAATTGAAGATGAAATCGCTGAGACGTTGAATTTAACAAGTGTTGACCCTGGGGAAATAGTTGTATTTCAAGATCGCCAGGGCAATTGAAAACCAGTAATGTGTCATTGGATGACATTTTAACACGACAACGCGATTTTGCTGAAAACACAATAGCGTTGTATTCCAACGATGGAAAACTCAAACCGGGCGCACTTATATATACGATCACAAATACACTTGCCAACTACGATAAAGAATTTGACGGTCATGTGAAAAATTATAACCAATTTCGCAAAAATGTCATTCATAAGTTCTTTGGGTCTCCAATGGTAGTTACGCCACCCCTTGCGGAAGTTAATTCATTTATTGATGATCAAAAGGTCATTAATGACCTCACTGATAAATTTTTTACAACAACAACATCCGAAAACGTGTCAACTACATATTCGGAAATAATCAAAAAACTTAATGAAATCGCTGATATTAAAAAATCTATCGAGGATAGTAATACAACAGTTGATGCCGTCAAAGATGATTTTCCTAAAATGATCGAACGACTCGACAAGATAAAAATTCCACACTCCGCAGAAAATATCCGTAATGTCGTGTATGTGGTTCGGTACGGAACTCTCGATTGGGTCAAAGACACTAATAATCGAATAGATTTTACTCCAACTGTAAAAGGCATCTATCGATTTACGTTAACTACATTTGGCGGGGATAATTTTAATATTTGAAATAATTATGGTGGTGTCGGTGATGATCAAACCGCTGTAAATACAATAACACAGCGAATTGATGCAAATTCCACTTGGACTATTTTATATTATCGTCTATTCGAGTTGTTAGAGTTAGATTACCAATAACATATGTGATAGAATTTATAACAAATATACCTGTAGAAGATTAATTCAACGATGACATTTCCAATAACGATGACATCACCAATGATTCCATCATCGCAATATCGCTATGATACGGTCAAAGAATTTTCACTGAAACTCAAAACACTCGCTGAGGAGTATGCAATGAAAATAAAAAAAATATCGCAGGAGAATTATAGTCAATGACGTTACAGTGTATTCGGTATCTGGTGTAATGGCCGGAGCTGGTATTATACTGTCTTCAGTGACGATGATAGCTCCGGTTGCTGTTCCAATTTGTATATGTATTTGTATATTTATGATTCCGCAGTATCAAAATTAGAAATTGTAAACAACGATAATAATAATGTCACTAAAACTTGAAGAGTTTCAACTACTTCAACGAATAGCAGAAAATACCACTTCGGTGAAAACAAGCATGATATCAATAACATCAACAAACCCTGAATTCAGTGTGAATTTCCCTTCTCCGGTTCCTGTGAAAGAGATAGCGCTAGCTAAATTACGAGTATACCATAGTTGGCTTAATATCAGATCGGTTGCATTTGGCGGTCAGCAACCCAATAATTCGTTGGTGTTCTCGTATAAGAATAAACCCGATGGCACCCCAGACTGGAACGTTGTTTCCATACCAACTGGGTCGTACCAAATTGAACAAATTGATGCTGAATTGCAACGTAGAATAAAATCAATCACGGGAAAAGAATCAAAAATAGCTATTAAAGTTCATCAACCGACGTTATCATCCGCGATTGAAATAAGCGCAGAGGGATACGTTGTAGATATTTATAACAGCTCAATAAGAATAGTGTTAGGATGGCCTGAAATACGACCTCGACCGAAACTAGTTAATATACCACCTGAACCATAAAAATCTGATTATATCACCGACAGGATAAAATCTGATAATCCAGTAAAAAGCTATAGCGGTTACAATAAATTGAATTTTTTCACTGGGGTAATAGAAGGTTGCGGTATTAGATATTACACAACTCGACAGGATAAAATCACTGAAAATTTCACAGCGTTCAATGACGATTTTTCACTGTTGTTAATATCTCTTAAATCCGGTACTCTTACCCGAGATGAATTTATCAGCGTCATAGAAACATGTAACAAAATCATCAATGACATGGAAATATTTCATTTGCCAATCATTCAAGAGGTATTAAGTGACGATAATCCTAAAACAAGAACAGAATTTGCAACGAAGTATAATATACGTGTAGAAGATATTCTCACATTCAAACTACACGGATATAATATCTTAGAACTACAAAAATCTCTCAATGATGCCATCGATGAAGGTTTCAAAAAAATCCATGACACATGGAAAAAAAATAACATCACCGGAAATAGAAATCCTGACACATAATACTGACCCAGACGGAGGCGGCAGGCATATTGCCCCGCACAATGTAAATATTTCATCGGTGATTACGCTCAATTTAGTATGTGATGCTATCGAAGGAAGCTATCAAATTAATCTTGAGCAATGAAATCAAGCCCAACAAGGATATATTCTTTATTCATATGCACCAACAGCTCCTCCAGGATTTTTAATAGTGGAGGATCCAACTAATTCCGTCTATATGCGATGTCATAATAATTCGTTAACGAGAATTAATTTCAGACTCACTGATCAGTCCAATAATCTAATTGATTTACGAGGTGAGGTGTTAGCGATTAGTCTGTTTGTGAAATCCTAAAAGGATTTTCGTCGTAAATGATTTTCATCGTAAATTGCTAGCAATTTCAAGGATAATTTATTAACCCAGCGGCTGGGGTGCGCAATGGCGTCATTTTTTTTGCTACAAAATCTTTGATTTCCAAGCGTTAATTTGCCGATTGGACAGCATTTGTAGAAAGCCTCAGATTAGCGAATGGACGCCTGTATTCACGTCTGTGGTTAAAAATCTTCGATGCGTGATGCAGCAGTACATGGCGACAATAACCCGCGTCGACTTTTTTTAAGTTCTGTTTTGCCGAATGGAGGCTTCTATAAAGCATTTTCGAGGAAGCCTTGGATTGGCAAATCGACGCCTGGAAAAAGTTGTAGGATTTTCATCATAAATGATTGTTAACCCATAGCAGCAGAGGGGGCGATGACAATATCGTTTCGACCCCCGATGATTGAAAAATCGCTAAGTCTCAGTTTGCCAAATGGAGACTTTCTTTATTTTTTGGTTAAAACATGAGATTTCGTAGAAAGTCTCTATTTTGCCGTTTTGACGGTTTAAATCGATTTTGTCGCAAAAGTTGTAGGATTCGCCACCTCTGCTGCCGCCTTCTTAATTAATCGCGAAGTATCTCTAATATTTATTTGTCTGTAAACTGTAAATTCGTTCTGCGATTACTCCATGGTTTATAATTTCTACTTAGTGCTTAATTTATACTGCTGGTATCAACTAACTGTAATGGACAATCAGTTTATGTGTACATTTATTTGTCCATTACCTATCGTGCACTTTTCTTGACCGAAAGATCGAAGATAGTTCCTTCTGCGGCTACCCTATAGTGTATAATATCTACTTAGTGCTTAATTTATACTGCTGGTATCATCTGATTGAAACGGATAATCAGTTTATGTACTTCTAACTCTAGATCTCTGGCTATATCTCATTCGATTATACAGATAGCCAACACATGTTGTTACTAAATGTCTAGAAGGCATATCGGTTTATTTTACCGAATCACTTAAACAAACAATAAGTAGATGTTCGATTTGTTGTAGAGTCACAATCCTTTTTTTCTAACACTAATTTCTTAAACAGCTAACTTGATAAAAAGTTCCGGTGCTAGAGAGTTTTGCCTTAGCTCATAAGGGCCTAATATTCAGTATAATAGTATATAGTTGTGTTAAATAGAATAAAATGAAATCAATCTTAGTAGAAATTAAAAATTACTTATAATACAATGTAGAGAAAATTTCAATCTTGCTACTTTTACTAAAACATTATATCCTAATAAGGATCTGGTACACAACATCTATTCATTTCATGTTACTTCTGTCTGGAACACGTTCAAATGCCCTAATTTAGAAGGATTCCCATTCTTCATAGAAGATACATGGCCCTCGTTCTGCTCAGAGTTTGGCTAATGTCGTTTTGTAGTTTAGGTTAGACTAAACTACAAAAAGAAAGGTTTATATGATAAAACTTTCTTTTTACCACAAACCAATTTACACATAAGGTTAAAAGAACTCGTATAAATTACAGTGTATGATTATAATATATTGTTATACACGGGAAGGAGCGTCTGCTATTACATTATCGTTTCCCTTGATGTGCCGGATGTCAAGATTATATTCCTGCAATAACAAACTCCACTTTATTAATATATTGGTTTAACTTGTCCATGTCCCACAATATGTCCTAAAAAATCACACTATCACGGCAGAACTCACTTTTAGATAAATTAACTGTCACACATGCATCATTGAGTCTGTCAAAGAATTTTCGAATTGTTGCTAGATGTTCTATCCAGGTGTCGTTGTAGCTGATGACGTCATCTATATGGGTATCACAATTTTCTTGTTGACCCTTTCATCCCGAATGGCATTACTTTATATTGGTAAAGTCCATCTGGAATCACAAATGCCGAGATTTCCTTTCCTCTTTCCGTTAGTGGAATCTGCCAAAATCCTTTCAGAAGGACAAATTTGGTGACATACTTGGCATTCCCGATTTTATCAATACAATCGTCAATTCTTGGTAATGTTAATGAATCTGTTTTTGTCACACTGTTCACCTTCCTATAATCAGTGCACATACGGAAAGTTTTATCTGGTTTTGGAACAAGCATGTATGGTGAACTCCAATCACTTTTACTGGGCTCGATAAAATCATTCTCCAGCAAATATTGAATTTCCTTTTTTAAGTATTCTTGTGTGGATGTTGTTTGACAAGTTTGGAATTTACAATTTCAACGTCATGAAAAAATTGGTTTGTCTTTGTAAGAACATCTATAAATAAGTGCTCATATTAAAAAAATAACTGTTTCAGTCCATTTCTTTCTTGCACTTGTAAATGTGAACGTATCTGGTCTAGATATTTCATAATTTCTGAATTACAAAGATTCGTCATTTCAATATCAGTAGAATCTGATGATATTCCTTCACTAAGGGGGACAGGTACAACTATATTAATTACATGTTTATCATGGCTATCTCTTTCAATATACTCTTTTAGCATGTTTATATGGCAGAGTTGTTTTTGTTTGCGCCTCCCAGGAGTATTTATGATGTAATTTAAGTCATTAATTTTTCTGTCAACTGTGTAGGGACCATAATATTTGGCCTGAAGAGGATTTTGTGGCATTTGTAAGAGAGCCAGAACCCTATCACCAGGCTGAAAACTCCTTTCCTTCGATTTTTTTTAATCATATCTTGATTTAATTTTAGATTGAGTAGAGTGCATATTTGCTCTTGCGACCTCACAAGCCTTTGACAACTTGTATCTAAAGTCGGAAACATAATCTAGAAGATTGATCTCAGTATCTTCATTAGAGAGAAGTTTCTCTTTCAATAATTTCAATGGTCCACGCACAGTGTGTCCAAAAACGAGTTCAAAGGGACTGAAGCCTAAAGATTCTTGAACTGATTCTCTAACAGCAAACAATAATAAATGAATGCCTTCATCTCAATCTTTATTAGTATCAAAACAATCTGATCGGATCATATTTTTCAAAGTCTGATGGAATCTTTCTAATGCCCCTTGGCTCTCAGGGTGATAGGCAGAAGATATGAATTGCTGAATGCCGAATTCATACCTAACTTGATGGAAAATTCCAGACATGAAGTTTGAACCTTGATCAGACTGAACAGTTTTGGGAAGGCCATACTGAGTAAAAAAACTTTATCAAAGATTTTACTATTGTTTTAGATTTTATATTCCTCAACGGAATTGCCTCTGGAAACCTTGTTGATGCACACATAATGGTTAACAGGTATTGGTTACCTGACTTGGTCTTGGGTAAAGGACCTACACAATCTACCATAATTCTACTAAATGGTTCGTCAAAGGCAGGAATAGGTTGTAGATGAGCCTTAGGTATCTTCTGATTGGGTTTTCCTACCATTTGTCCAGTATGACAAGATCTACAGTATTTGGCAACATCACTTTTGATTTTTGGCCAATATAAGTGAGTCAGGATCTTGTGATAAGTTTTATTAATCCCTAAAAGACCAGCCAAAGAAGTTTCATGGGCCAGATTAAGTATTTCCTGTCTGTAAGGTTTTGGAACTACTATTTGATAGTTCACCGACCACTCATCACCTGCAGGTACCTCGTAAGGTCTCCATTTTCTCATAAGAATTCCATTTTTAATGAAATAACAGACAAAAACTTCAGTTGCCTCAGTCTCACTTATGGCCCTTTGAAACAAACAGGAGATCTCAGGATTTTTTTCCTGTTAGACGACAAGTGACTGTCGTTTATCACCCTGATTAGGATAAAGAGAATGGATTGTTAAAAGAGGATCACTATGATCAATACCTTCTGATTGATCCAAGCAAGGAGTAAAAGTGACCTCATCAAAAGCCTGACCTACACACGTGTCAGCTAAAGGAATACTGACTTCATCAACATCATTCTCAAGAGCTTTCATTGCCATAGCTCTGGTAACTGCACAAGCTTGAAATATATCAGGGATTTCTTTTTCAATTAGATCAACTTTCTGATCCAAATCAGGCTTGTCAGTTACAAGTGGATTAACCACAACCTTGTCTCCAGCTAAGTCGCTGCCTAGTAATAAATGAATGCCCTCAACGGGTAAAACCGAGACTGTTCCGACTGTCACAGGTCCTGATACTAAGTCTGATGACAAGTTTACACAATGGTGAGGAACATTAACAAAGCCGCACTCTACTCCCTGAATAATAACACTTTCATTAGAAGAAGACTTCTCAGAAAAAGGCAAGGTACCTGACAATAAAAGACTCTGAGAAGCTCCTGTGTCCCTTAAAATTTTAATAGGGGTGGGATTGGCTGAATCACCCAAGAGAGATATAGAACCCTTCGATATGAATGATTCATAATTCTCCATAATAAAATCAGACTGGGATTTATTTGACTCAATAAATGTATTGCTTTCAATACATGTCCGTGATCTAGACCTCTTATAAATAAGAGCATTTGGGACAGGTCTGTCTTGATTCTGATGCCTATTTTTCAATTTGTAGCAATCAGAAATAACGTGTCCTATTTTCTTGCAACAGGTACACGTCGGAAGAGACAAGGATCTAGAATCAAGCTTCTCTGAAGTTTAATTTTTAAAAGTTGTGCTAGTTTGAGTTTTAAAAGGACTGGTATAAGGCTGAAATACTTTTCTGCCAGAAGACTGTTGAGTAGAAGTCTTGTTAACAAACCGAACTTTATGTGTCAAAGAATATTCGTCAGCAGCTCCAGCAGCATTCTCCAAGGTTTCAATCCTATGCTCATCAAGATAAAACTTAACGTCACTATGGACACAGTTTTTGAACTCTTCAGTTAATATCATTTGCTTGAGATTTTGATAATCTTGTTCGACTTTCTTGGCTAAGCACCATCTATCAAACAACTGTTCTTTTTCTCTAGCAAATTCGACACGAGATGGTCCAGTTTCGTTTCTGTAATTTCTGAATTTGTGCTGATAAGCTTCAGAGACTAACTAATAACCCCTTAGAATGCTTCTTTAACCACAACATAGTCACCACTTTGGTGAACAGACAGTGAAGTGTAAATCTCACTAGCCTTACCAGTGAGTACACATTGCAATAACTGAGTCCAGCACACCCTTGGCCACTTTAAATTTTCTGCAACTTTTTCAAAACGAATGAAGTATTTGTCTACTTCTTTTTCTCTGAAAGGGGGCACTAATCTAATATTCCTTGCTAAATCGAAACTTACATTTGGATTTGAAGTATGAAGGTGTTTTTCACTTGCCACCTCTATTTCTTTCATTCTACATTGATATTCTCTTTCTTCCCTCTCTTTGTCATATTGTAATTGTCTTTCTTTCTCCCTTTCCTGTCTCTCTCTCCTCTTTTTCATATTGTAATTGTCTTTCTTTCTCCCTTCTCTCTCTCTCTCTCTCTCTCTCTCTCTCTCTCTCTCTCTCTCTCTCTCTCATTACTGAAATTCCAGCGTCTTCAACTCTAATTCCATCTTGAATTTGAATTATAATTCCTTTATTTTAATGTCAGAGTCTGATGCAGACTTACTGACCGAAATCAAAGCACTTTTTTCCAAAACATTCTTTTCTACCAAATACTGAACCAAAATCTTTTTGATATCTTGTTTCGTTAAAGAAGCCTTGACTTCAGAAAGATCATAATGTTTGGCACGTTGAATCAACTCATCTTTTTTGAAAAGATTTAATTGCTCCTGAGTAGGATTAGAAAGAAATATGTCTACTTTAGATGTCATTTTAATGCAAGCCTGTCAATCTCACTAAAGATTTTAAAAAAATTCAAAAACTAGGGGAATTCAAATTTAAAACAAAAGTTTTCTGAGAAAAATTCTAGACAAATTCCAATTGATCCCAATCCCGGACGAGCCCCCAATTTTTATGTTACGTGCTTAGGCTCGAATAACCAGTAACATAGAATGAGTGAAAATAACAAGCTTGTGAAAACTTAATAAACAATTTATTGCGCACAAATATTTTCCAGAAAAGAAAAATAAACTTACGGTTTTAAGAATCAATTCCAAAATTAATCCAAAAATAATTCAAAATATTATCCACTAGAGAATTTGCAAAAGTCCTGGTAATAAAATGTCCAAATAATTCCAAGTTTGAATCCCAGCGAAGTATCCAAGATGGAAGACGATGTCACTTGATGAAGTCAGTTCTTGGTAATAAAATTCTATGAGCACAATTCTTTTCCAGATAAATAACAAAATAATTCCTCTTGATCCAAACAAATTGACATAATTTACAGTACAAGGTAATTTAAAATAACTTAAAACGACACACAACTTAGTATTCTAACAGTCCAACTTCTACTGAATAGTTCGCTCCAAAACATAATTTATATACCTGTTTTTACGTAAACAAGAAAGGGGTCATGTAATCTTCTAGAATCTTTTAGAACAAATTTACGTTCCAACTAAACGTAGAAAGATCTTTATACAAAGCTCCATAATGTCCTTGGAACCAACCAATAATTTTGAAAGCTTGTTTACAACTCTAAAGCCAGGTTAGAAATGACGTCAACACCTGGTGTTTATTTTGTAAAGTACAGGTCACCTCCTCCCCCCAATGAACGAATCTTAAACTTAAAATGCCAAATTTGAATCTAACAAACAAACAAATTTAAAAATAAATGACTTAAATCAATTATACATAACAGTAGGATGAATCATTTCTATCAAAGCTTCTTTCGAATAATCATCGCTATGAAATTGTATCATCTGCAGTAAGATGGCAATATGTGTTGTTTGCAAACGTGTCCATAAAACTATAACTGAGTAATATTAAATATAACTGGATATTCACTGTTCGATGGTGTTTTTCTCCTAAGAGACATTTTATGACAGAGGGTGACTTTACAAGGAGGATTCTATAGGATGTATACTGTAATTAGAAGAGTAGTGACTGGCGTTGTCATGGCTACCGTTGTTATTACTGTCGGTATCTTCCAACGAAGGATTAGGAAAATAAAACAATACAACTACTACGAAAAGTACTCTACAATTTTTTCTTCCCTTGTTGTTAACTCAAATGTCTAGTAGTGTTCCAGTGACACAACACCCTAAAATGATGTGGAAGAAAAATACGATTTAATTGTTAGGAACATGATTACCGAACCCATAGCTGTTGTTGTTGTCTCTGAGAATTAGTTGTAATAATGTTTAACGGCATGGTCACTACTTATACTTCCTTTAATAGTCTATAACATGTTAAGCTGCAATCCACGAATCTAAACTGGTGATATCCTCTCCAAAGAACGTTACACGTAAGTGGTGCAAACTCTGGGATTATTTTGAAAATTCCCTTTCAAATCTTCATTTATCATTTACGCATAATTATTGAGTTCCCTTCTGTCATCGATTAGTTGAAAGTATCAGCTTGGTTCTACAAAGTATTCGGTCTTTGACGTTAGCCAGTTTTCCTCACTAACAATTCACATAAATATTAGTAAACGATCGTCTTCCTTCGTTTTGTTCCACGTGTTAAAAAGTGATGCATTCTTGGTATCATACCTTTCGTTGAATTCGTATTTGTCCTCTAGAATGTGACAGCAGAAAGTAGAGCTGTTAGCTTCTTGTTTAAATTTCACAAATTCGTTGACATTACCTGTACAAATCACTGGAATAGAGGAGCCGTTATAGCGTTGTTATTGTTCTGAAGTTTATCGTGTTGGTGTTGGTATGAGGTAAGTGCCAACTTTCGTATATTTTTCTTAGTTGGTATTCATGATTGAAAGCACAAACAAATTCGACACTCATCCATGTTTGTGGTCCTCGCTGCAACAAAATTTGTTTTAAATACACGTTTCAGCACATGTACGACATAAGAGAAACATCAATTATCCATGGCAATGATGACGTAAGATGTGATGGTATAAATTCGTTAGAGGCAAACCTGTACAATTGATCAAATCTTCGTAATTGCACATTAGTTCAATATGTCTTATGTAATCCTTTCAAGGTGTCTGGTGGGGAATCTATCATGTTGTCACAGCAAATGATACAATGAACGCATATGTAGCATTGGTTCGTATTTGTTTATGTATATAAAATCTGGATCTGTTTTGAAAAAATGCTGATTATAGTCCTGTTCCCACAATTATATCACTTGGTGAAAGTGGCTTTCTAAATTCGGACATCGTTGGTATGTTTTATCATACAGCTTTTCTATGATGGACTCTGCCAAAGGAGTTTTCAACTCTTGTTGCGGAAAACAAGCAAGTAATATCGAAATAAAGATTCGTTTACTGTCTGTGGATTTTCAAAATACTAACAGTCCTTGAATACGATTGCCGCTGGATTAGTCCGTTAAGGCCGCATCATGTCAATTAAATGTAAAAGACCTTGTACATTGTGCAGCAACTCGACAAACACAAACAAAGTAACAGAAAGAAGCAGCAAAACCAACAAGTTTCGATACATCTTAAGATAAAATTTGATCATCAAAGTTATAAATGAAAATGTGTGAGGAACTTACAGTATTATCGAAATAAATCTTGATAAAAGTCTATGAAAGTAAACAAAAAAAAGAAAAGTGCATAAAAATTTCAAAATTGGAAATATTCTGGTCTGTTATCAAATTGGCGTTGTCGATAACTCCTTTGAATAACAATAGTTCAAAGATAATATTATAGTCCCCAAAAAATAGCACTTTATATTTCCACTGAATCGGCCACACAAATGTTTTTCTTTTCAAATGATATCGCAGTACGACATAAAACGCGTCTGCAGATCTGGTGTTACAACAGGAAATCAAGAAAAAAGGATGACTCCAAAATAGGAATGAAAACTGATTGCTCATTTCTCTCTTTATTTACACCATCTATTACGACTCTTTTTAACAACATACCTCACGTGACAGATCATACTGCTCATTTAAATGTTTCAAAATACCTTGCAATGTGACCTAACTCATCATCCAGTAAGAATTAATTTAATTCTTCCAAGATATAAACTGACCAATCCATCCGATGGGTAAAAGGACGAATATAGTAAACAGGTTTACTACACAATTCTATTATTACTGAAAATACGCACCGAAGCATCTATATATAGATCTTATGCAATTTTGAGTGCTCTAGTATCACTAAATAAACTCTAGTCACGTAGGGAAAAATCTAACGATAATCAATACATTTACAAACCATGAATAAAATGTACAAATATTAGATAAAAGGCAGGTACCAGGAGTTACAAAATATTTACATATACATCACAACCGAAAGTTCTGTACAGTGAAACCTTTTGATGAGAGACCATTCCTTATGAAAAGTAAAAGTGCAATCTCATGACAACGGGTGACTTAGCGGTCATATAGAAATTCAGTTTCATTTGTTTTTACAGGATTATTCAAGATATTAATCTTTAATATTGACCACACGCTTCATAAATGGCAGGAGCGAAGATATCCGCACATAGTAGTAATCGATTTCCTATCTTCATAACTTGATAGATCCTGTAAATTATGAAGTTCGATGTTAAGTACAAATAAATATTAAAAATTATCTATCGAGAACAAAAGAATGGCACAAAATTTTAAAATTTAGTTAAATATATTGTCAAATCATAAGATAAGAGTGCTCGAATATTTGTATTTAATTTCCTTATGGTGTTATGAATAACTTCTAGTATTCTGTGGCACATGATAAACAATAAAAATGTTTGGTTACAAAGGATTCATGAAAACGTTCCAGTTATAACATTATATTAAAGAGTTAAAAGTGTATTCCTAAACTGTTTTTTTTTTCAAGTCCAGTTATACTTTAATGCTAGTAGATGTCACATTTTCTTTATATGAAATCTGCCTGCATTTAGGGCCTTTACTGTTAGCAATGTTGTCAGATACCTACCTAAGGTCATCTTTTGGCATTCAGTGGTGATTTCTTCTATCCATTTCTGATTTATAAACCAGAAATAAAAGTAGATATATCAGCCCAAAAAAGCAACAATTTGATGTCCATGTTAAATGGTCAGATTCGTGGAGAAAAAAGCGTACAAATAAGTATATTTGAAGTAAAACGGGGTGTCTAGTGGCATTTTTCGAAAGTTGTACTGGTTCTTGAGTTAGAGATTGTAATCTTGAGATAAAGTCCTTTCTTAATTCATTTCTGTCAAATGAACTTGGAAATCTAGTAAGATCTATGTAAGTTTTTATTTCTTTGCAGCCAAAATAAGGATTGTGGATTTTAACAGTATACACTCCGAGGACGTATTTTGTCTCAAATTCCCAAGGCATCAAGAGGGTATTTCCATTTATATTCTCTATCTTGTAATAATACATTTTTCCATAATGTTGTTTCCCACATCTTGTTATTATAGGAAATATTAAATAAAGACAAGGTAGAAGCAATGTATTCCATGGTTTATACTCTTCAAATAAGACCAAGATATATATATTGGCCATCACTGAAAAAAAAATTATGAATATTGCCAAACATTCAACAAAACGATTCAATATTCTGGTAAATCCAAATGATTCTGATACCACTTCATCAATTATTCCATCCATCTTTTTCCTCTTTGTCGAAGTCTCCTCATCGATTTCGCGAGTTTTTTGATACATTAATTCAAACAAAGCTATGTCCCTAATGTTAGTTAGACCATACATGCAGTATCCATCTGAAGTCGAAACAGATTCAGCGTCGTAACATTCTATGCATTGATATGTGTAAATTGGAGCATGATCGGGAGGAGGCATCATCGGTTGTTCAAACACATTCGACTCGACCTCTTGTCTTGCAGATCTGTGTAGGCTTTGAACTAATGATGAATTGGACGAATATCCAAGTGATGACTTGCCTGAATTTAACCTCAAACCTGTCTGAATTAGTTTTCGATCATCTAGTGTTTGAACAGCAAATATGACTCCTTCATCAGACAG
Source organism: Unio delphinus (assembly GCA_029339505.1). Lineage (NCBI taxonomy): Eukaryota > Metazoa > Mollusca > Bivalvia > Unionida > Unionidae > Unio > Unio delphinus. Next base: position 1,554,164 of record JAQISU010000096.1, read on the forward strand.
CCCCTCCAAATTCATGGCTCGAACAGAAATATTGTAAACTGTCCCTGCTTGCAGGTGCCTTACTTTGTACCTTCTCCTGTTTGGAATATTAATTTCCTTGTTGTTATTCAAATGAATTTGATATCCAGTAATCTTGCTTCCATTGCTGCTTGGTTGTTTCCATTTCAATGTGATGGTTGTCATGGTCCTTGACTGTGTTTCAATAACTGTCACTGGGGAGGGCTTGCCAGCCAAGGTTACACATGACTTTGATTCGCAAAATTTTCCATGACCTATCCGGTTTACAGCCTGGATAGAGATTTCATACCTTGTTACTGGGTTAAGATTCTCAATTTTTTCTCTATATTGTGCTGATTTATTGGCATGATCTACTTGTATTTTCCTGATCAAGCAATTTACTGCTGTGATGTATTCAGTGATTTCTGCTCCATTGCATTCTGGCTCTGTCCAAGAAAAGACAATACTGCTGGATGAAATCTCCTCAATTGTCAGGTCTTTGGGTTCTTCTGGTGGGCTAAGGTCCGTAATGAGCTCTAGAGAATCAGACCAGGCTCCACTGCCTGCAGCATTCTCCGCCCTAACTGTAAACATATGTAACCTACCTCCTTTCAAACCATCCACCTTGCAATAGGGAATGGCACCATTATACACATCATATGTGCCATTGTCAATTACCATCATCCTTACCATATACTGAATGATGGGGGATCCTCCGTTATCCTCAGGACCCTGCCACATCAGCTCGACAACAGTTGCACTTGGTTTTCTCTTCAAGAGAGGTGTTGAACACTTCCCTGGGGTAGTGTAATGCACTGTGACTACACATTTCCTCAAGGGAGTACCAGATTCACAACAAGAAAGCACAACATGGTAGGTTTTCTTAGGTAAAAGATCAGCTTGATTATGTGCAGATGTTTCTCCTGAACACTTGATTATTTCCATTGATGGCACATCGGATACATTTATGTAAAAATTTGTCTGAAACCCATCTACACCATTCTTGGGTACCTGGATAACTGTCCTACAGAGAGGGCAGTAGATGTTTCCTGATTGTCCAGTTGATCTTATAATGTCCTGGAGACATTTTGTACAGAATGTATGAAAACACTGAAGGATTTTAGGTTTGTCATATGGATCAAGGCATATGCTACAAGCATTCTTCAACTGTTTGTCATTGTCGGACATGACGATTCTTTATACAACTGTATTTGTCTCAATCTGAAAGACAAACACAAATTTTAGCTTGAGATATTTGCATAAGAATATGATGATTATATTATTGGCACTGACTAAATGGTACACAACACACATATGTATAGATAACATTTTCATATTTTAGAATAGCTGGTTGTTCGTGTTGTTCAAGTCACAATGTTTTTTAATTTATCAACAAGATGTCAGCAGACCCATTAAAATAGAAATGTCAGGCAAATACACCTTTCATTATGATAACTATTGTCATATCCTTAATTAGAAAGCTTGATCGTTATCTAAGCAATATATTTAAGTCAGTCAAATAATTGTTATTAAGAGTTATTACCTGTAATTTACTTACACAATCTACCAATATTCTGCTAAATGGTTCGTCAAATGCACGAATTAATTGTAGATGAGCCTTACGTGTTTTCTGATTAGGTTACCTACTATTTGACAAGTGTGACAAGATCTGCATTATTTGCAAACATCACTTTTAAGTTTTAATTATTACAGGTGATAAAGATCTTGTGAAACGTCTTACTGATTCCAAAAAACAAGCCAAATGAGTTTTATAGGCTAGACTAAGTATTACCTGTCGATACGACATTAGAACTACAATGCAATAGTTCGCTGACCACTCGTCACAAGCAGGTACCTTAGATGGTCTCCGTTTACTCATAAGGACCCCATGCCAACAAAATAACAAACAGGTACGTCTGTGACTTCAGTTTTAGAAACAGCCCTCTGAGACAAATAGGAGATCTCAAGATCTTTTCCCTGTTCAACGACAAGTGAATGCTGTTTGCCACACTTTACCGTAGCTCTAGTAACTGCGTAAGCTGGATATAAATCAGGGATTTTGTTTTCGATGGGATCAACTTTCTGATCCAAGTTTGGCTTGTCCGTTACAAATGGATTAACCACAACCTTATCTCCAGTTATGTCATTTCCTAATACAAATGAATACCCTTGATGGTGAAAGGTTTACAATGTTCCGACTGTCACAGGTCCTGAGACTAAGTCTGGTGACACATTTACACACGGGAGACTAACATTAGCAAAGCCACACTTTACTTTCTGAATAAAAACACTCTCATTCGAAGACGAATTCTCAGAAAAAGGCAAAGACCCCGATAATAAAAGACTCTGACACGCCCGTATATCTCTTACAATTTTAATAGAGATTAGCCGAATCACTGATGAGTGATAAAGAACCCTTCGATATTAATCGTTCATAATTCTCCATAATAAAATGAAACTGGGATTCGTTTGATCCAACAAATATATTGCTTTCAATACATGGATTTGACCTTGACCGCTTATAAATAAGAGTATTTGGAAAAGGTCTGTCTTGATTATATTTCTTTTTTCAGTTTCTATATATCAGAAAAAAGTGCCCTTTCTTCTTGCAACAAGTACATGCAGAACGAGATAAAGACTTCTGATCCGTTTTGTCAGAAAATTGACTTCTAAACGTGTTAAATTTAGAAGTTTTCGTATTAGACCGAAATAGTTTTACGTTACCAGAAGACTGTTGAGTGGAAGACATAATCATATGAGCTCAGGAATGGTCGTCCGCTGTACGAGCAGCATTGTCTACAATTGCGACCTTATGCTCATCAAGGTTATTAACGTCACTGTGGACGCAGTTCTTGAACTCTTCAACTAATATGAGTTGTCTGAGATTTTCATCATGTTGACCAACGTTCTTGGCTAAGCACCACCTATCAAATTGTCGTGCATTTTCCCCATTCCAAATCGACATATGTCAAGTCAGATGATTTTCTAGAATTCCTAAAACCTTGTTGATATGCATCAGGTACCAACTAATAACCCTTCAATATATATTTCTTGACCACATGATAATCAAAACTCTGTAGTGACAGTGAAATGTAAATATCACGAGCTTTGTCGATAAGTAGTAATAAAGTCCAGAATTCTCATAGCCATTTCAAACTTTCAGCAATTTTCTCAGACTGTGCAAAATATTATTCTACTTCTTTATCCTGAAAAGATGGTACTAATTTGATATTTCGGATAACATCAAAGTGGGTGATTGCTTTCCACTTGTCAGCTATAATTCTTTTAATCTGAATTGAAATTTACTCTTCTTCCTATTCAATTTGCATTTGTATTCACATTTGTTCTCTCTCTCTCTCTCTCTCTCTCTCTCTCTCTCTCTCATTGTATTTGTTTCTCTTGAGGCTCAAGCTTTCTTATCTCTATTTCCTTCTTGTATTTTAATTTCAATTTCATAACTGTTAAGTTAGAGTCAGTAGATTCAGTAATTAAATCCAAAGCACTTTTATCCAAAACTTACTTTTCTACCTAATATTGGACCACAATACTTTTTGTTTCTTGCTTCATTAAAGAAGTATTTGCCTCAGAAAGATAATATATTCTGCAAACTGGAGTAATTAATCCTTTTCAAAGAGTCTAACTGTTCCTGGGTATGATTTGGAATAAAAGTCTACAACTTAGATGACATTATAAAAAGATTGTTGGTTTCATTAAAGAGTTCTAAAAGGTGAAAAAATAATATCTGGGACGTGGAGAAGTCTGAAAGAAGGTCAAATTTAAAACCAAATATTTTAGAAAAATTCTTATTCCTTGGACAAGCTTCCAATTATATGTTACGAGTATATGCTTTTTAAAAAAAAGTAGCAGAAAAGAGAGAAAGCAAAAATCTTTGTAAAATTCAAAAAATTTTTTTTTTTTCTACAACATAAATTAAATATGAAAAAAAGAATTTCAGACACAAATTCTAATAAATTTATGTTCTGAATAAACCTTTTAGTGGAAATACAAATTAAGTTTGACGTCGAAAGTGTTGATGTGTCAGTGATGACCTGTATAGTGATGATGAGCCAACAGTCTTTTGTTGGATCACAATAATACAATCCGAGACTATATCCGTTTTTGTATTTCATTATAAAGCCAAATCTTTATTTCCAGGGACCGCTCCAGTGGCCTAGTGGTTAGAACAACCACCTCAGATGTGGAAGGTCACGGATTCAATCTCAGGCCGAATTATACCAAAGACTTTTAAACATGGAACTACCAGCTGCCTTGTTTGGCGCTCAGCATTAAGAGTTTAGTGTTAGGACTGGTCGGCCTGGTGTCAGAATATTGTGACTGGGTGGGACATGATGATACATGTCTGCAGCATGATGCCCCGTTGCTAGTCTTCAAAACAAACTGCCACAGTGCAAATATCGTAGCGGTAAGACTGATTTTTTTTAAAAGGTACGTTCAAAATCCAGCACACACACACACACTCTCTCTCTCTCTCTCTCTCTCTCTCTCTCTCTCTCTCTCTCTCTCTCTCTCTCTCTCTCTCTCTCTCTCTCTCTAATTGTATTTGGTTAACTTGAAGCTCAAGCTTTCTTATCTCTATTTCCTTCTTGTATTCAGGATAATGTGATTGGGTGGGACATGATGCTACATGTCTACAGCATGATGCCCCGTTGCTAGACCTCAAAATAAACTGCCGCACTGTAAATATCGTAGCAATACGACTGAAAAATTGTTAAAGCTACGTAACAAATCCAGCACAGACACACACACACACACACACACACACTCTCTCTCTCTCTCTCTCTCTCTCTCTCTCTCTCTCTCTCTCTCTCTCTCTCTCTCCTGGAATATTATCATAGATATTTTGTATTGAATTTAATAATTTTAAGAATTAAATTCTAACCCAAATGAACTATAGGGCACAACACTGATTATGTTAGATCATAAAGCACGAATGAATAATCTTTGCATTGACAATATTATATAGTCCTCTACTTGACATTGGGTCACAATTAACATCTTCTTAAAAACATTACCTAATGACAAAAAACCTTCTAGAAAGTTCGTAATGTTCACAACACAAATTATTAGTTATAATTAGGAAGTGTATTAGTAAAATTATAAAATATAACCTGGACTATGTCAAGATACACCAGTTAAATTACAGGGGAATTCCAATCACGTTTGTTCAGACCTAAATAAACATATTTACTTCTATTAATAATAATCCTAACATTAAACTCATATATATAGAGAATATTTCAGCTATGCTAGTTGTTTCAAGAAATTTTAAAAATTCTATAATTCAGGTTAAGTAGAAAAAAAATTTGATTTTGGACAAGGTTAAGTCCAACAGAGAATATTACATTATAATAGCATGTGATGGAATAAAAAATATATTTAAAAAACATCTAACAAACAATGCCAATAAACCGATTGTTACCTGCTTAATTACATTCGTTCAATCACGGACAATCATATTTAATTTTGTAAATTACTGCAATAAGTCATTCGATAATTGTATTTCTCATTGATAAAACATTATTGTTCTATCCGCTTCACATGATTTCATTTAATTGAAAATTTTGTCAGATAATAACTAACACAACACTTACTACCTATAATTTGATCAAGGGCATTCGCCGAATATCAATATATTTGGATGTGCAGCTCTATATTGGTAACATATTGAATAGATTTGATCTTCTAGTTTCCAATGACATCATTTACATGATTTATTCCTCTTGATTGTCCATATTCCTGACTTGGTTTCTCGCGGCATAACGTTACCTATTTGTGTACCATGAATTTGGTTTGTAAGTGTGTTAAAACTGGGGACATGATTTAGAATACACAACAATACATTGTAGTCACATCTAAAATTAGGACGGCTTTTGAGGTTAGCTGAAAAGTAATCAACTGATGTACTTTACCCTATATTTCATTGCTTGGAATATCCTGATGGCTTCCGTGTTTTGTCAATCATTTATGGCCCAATCTGAAGCAAAGAGTATGCATCCGTTTGCAATCCCTTATATACAGTCTGTAGTAAACATTTATCTATTTTCTATCCAGTTGCAAAATATGTTTTACCCTAAAATCGTAGACTGCGTGGTATTTGCATATACGCTGCACAAGCCCTCGAGAGCATCAATTAATTGCTAATGAGTACTTGGCTATGCAACGATTCTGCTAATATCGTTTTTTTTTTTTGTAGATATAAATTAGTTTGCAAACAGATTCTTTGCCATCTTTAAATTCGATGAAAGAATACTCTGAAAATACAGTAAAATATTAACATCCTACCTTCTTTGTTGGCGGGGTGCTACAAGTAGCACATACAGTGCGTGCGATAGTAACGGATCACACTTTGTATAAATAGTTTTATCATGTCTATTTATGAAATCTGTTGGACTTTCTGTATGTATATTAAATACAATTATTAGGAGAGCATTCATTCTAATCAAGGATATTTTTAAGTACCCATCCGATCACGCGAGTCTATGTGCCTACTGTGCCTATTGGATAATATGACCACAGGAGTCTGACGTTTTATCAATAAAGTGCGGCGAAATGTCTGACAAAATGAAATACCCTTAACAATAACATATATATAAACACAAGAAATGCAAGCGTGACCACAGCCCTTCGCTCGATTCGACATTTTCTCACGAGTCTTTTATCGCTTCAGAATCGCAAGAAGACTTAGAAACTACACACATGCATTCAAAAGACAGTTACTTACCAACGCATAGCTCTTAAATGACCATGTCCTGAATCCAACCGGCGAATTAACCTTTTCTTTTTTCTCACAAGTACGGTCACATTAGCCAATGTAGGCTGATCTCCGGCCGGAAGTATCCCATTCTTTACCAATTTCTACCCTGCAGTAAATACGCTGAATAACATGATGAAAGTAATTTCTCAAGCTAAAATGCTCATCTTGCTTTTTATTTCAGATTGTATCATTTTGTAATTTTATTTAAATTTACAGAATGTGGTAGTAGATATAACGGTTGATGACGTCATCACACTTCAAATATTTACGACTGTTGCTGAATCCGGTAACTTTAAAAACACAGATTCTGCTCCGTGTTCGGTACAATTATTAGACAACAACGGATATTTACTGCAGGGTAGAAACTGGTAGAGAATGGGCTACTTCCGGCCTGAGATCAGCCTACATTGGCTTGCACTCCTTGTGTTTATATATATGTTATTGTTAAGGGTATTTCATTTTGTCAGACATTTCGCCGCACTTTATTGATAAAACGTCAGACTCCTGTGATATGACCCTGGTACCACGTTCTGGCTTGTTACAATCTCCGTCTAATCTCACTCTTGATTATCCACTTGATTATGTTTTAAAGTCGTAAAAAATCGTAATTATATTAAACGTCATGAAGTTTTGGTTTTAATTGTTAAAATTTATATCATTAAAATGTAAAGTGAATATATTATATACTGTTGGCAAACACCTGGTACTTATCACTTCATCCTGTTGATGTATTACGCTTAATAAGAAACATTTGTCAAATCAAGTACGACCGGGTGACGTCATTAAAACAGGTAAAAGGTCAATAATTTTATCAAAATCACTTCAATAAAATTCTATTATGATGAGTGTTATTATTAAATCAAATACAAATCATTAAATCGTAGTTTACACTGATATTATACAACAAAAACATGTAAGTAATTGTGCATTTCGGTGAATATCGTTTTATATAAGCATATTTGGATGTTGATAAATTTAATGCAACGAGATTCCTTCCTTTTCACACAGTTCATGCATATTAACATTAGGTACAACAGTGTTACATGCCAGTAATTGTATATCCTCTCTTGGTACACTTCAGAAGAAAAGAGAAACAATTATCTTGTTCTTCATTGGAATTTTTTCTGCAATTCTTTAACGTTTCAGATTGGAAAAATGCACTTTCGTTTTAAATACCTTGGTTAGACTAGGAGCGTTTAGTGAGTCTAACCTTTTCTTATGATTTAGGAAATAGTTACGATAAGTGAGTGAAAAAACATATATTCTGGTGAGTTTAGTATCTGGCAGAAAAGCAAACGTGAAAATGATAACCCTCGCAAGCACTTTATACATGAATGGGAATGTAGTTCATGATTCACACTTGGTGCATTTTCAGAATATTGTCAAAAAGTTTAAAGATGTTGCATAAATATACTTAAACACATTAAACAGACATCGTATTTTATACTCGAACTCCTGAAAATTAATTGTAGAAACACGTTTAAAATAGCCTTTACCTTTTTCTTCGAAATTTTCTGTTCAATCGTCAGCCATATTATATAATGTTTACCTAACAATGGGTCTAAACACAGGAACGAACAGTAAAGGAGATAAAATACCGTAATATACAGGAAGGTATATTAATGGAGCAATATATTAAGCCGATTGCACATACTTCATTGATTATGGATTTCGTCGAATGATATAAATATAAATTTGTGTACAGTTTGTTGTAATTGTTCATACAATTCCGGAACTGCTCGCCCATTGCCGAATTGGTCCACTAACCTTCCTGGCCAATAACGAGATCGGACTACTCAAATCGGACCATAAAGTACTCAGGCTGCTCCTATGACGGTTCACGATTTATATGACATTTTAGATTTTGACAAAGGTCATTTCACATTTTTAATTTTTTGTTTATTAAGTTTTTCATTATCATTATTTCTGCGTGTGATTTTAAATATCCAGTTTTGGGTTTAACGTTATTTTTTAGGGTCCTGGTAAACATCGTTAGGAACTTCTAAAACACTAAAAGGCGCTAAGTGCTAAAACTTTGACAGTAAGAACCTAATAAAGCAATACATTACCCACCAGAACATAAATGGTACTGCAATAAAGTGATAAATATTGTTAACACGGGCCGTAATATATTATACGTATTTTGAGTATCAGGAAGGACAACTCTGTCTGGTCTATGCTCTAGGAGTAAATGTATGCTTATTATTCTGTGAATATAAGATCATTAATCACCGCAGTCGTCATCATTATCATCATCAACAACATTTTCACCACCACGAGAAGCAGCAGCAGTAAAACGGAACATGAATTATGTGAAAATGTTGTAAATGGTTGTCTCGTAAGATCCACCTGTACATCGATTACCCCAAATCATTTTCCAAGTACAAAAATCATCAACAACTATACTGTTTAGCAACACCTACAAGAAGAAAATGTAAAAATATATATTTCATTACTTGATGTTTAAAGTGACAATTAAAAGCACTAAAAATATAATTTGGTACTATGAACTTTGTAAAATAATCATTTTAGTGAACTTACAAGCATGCATAATATTTGCTATTAATGATTATCAATTAATGTTGTCATATTATGGAATGTACCAATATACCTTTTTCACTCTATACAATGATATTAATATCAGCAGCTGCAAAACCGCCAAAATTTTGTCCGTGCCATGAAAACCGAATTATCATTGTTTCAACTTTCATCATTACACGTATTTGTAATGGTCGTTTTCGGCCGGAGGTGACAGTCGTTTCCTATCTAAAAGGATGGTCATGAAAACATGTTCGTATATACGATCCAAAATATTGCACTGTCTCTCGAGTAAAAGAAGAAAAGGCCTATTCAAATACTGATTATTTCTTGAGGGACTTTAACTTTTCATTAATAACATCGTTGTTTTCCAAAATAAATAAAAAATGTATTATAAAAAATGCACGACGCTACTACCAGCAAAAAGAAAAGTCAATAGCTGTCCGTTTCTAAACTGAAATTGACAAAAGATCTCTATGTGGACAACGGTGATTCGCCATATTATTGTATATCAGACATTCAAGATGAGTGTTCCGTAGATGAATATATTGTTGATGAAATTTCTACATCTGCACAGGAACATATATCAAATGACAAGGAGTATACACCAGATGCACTTTTCAGTCTGACAACGGCAATAAACGCACTTCCTGAAGTCAAAACTGTAACAGCTGAGGTTCTTTTAAATATTTTAAACAGTGATACGCTGCCTCTGAAGTCAGTGTTATACGGTAAAAAGGATAATGTGTGTGTGGGTGTGGTGTCTTATCGGTGACGAATAAATTACACATGGAAATCTGTTTGGAAAGCGAGTCATGATGACTGTGGCTCATGGAATGCTAAGAAGTCATTAACCTATCTATAGAAAACATATTTTTAAGAAGACCAACTAGGAAAGGTTACTTTTGTTGTTGAAAAGGACAATCTGTTTAGTTAGGAAAGACATAAAAGTGTGAAAACTATCAGTACCATTATCGCCGCACCCACTATCGGACTCAATTGTAACTTTACACATATAATTTTTATCACTTAAACGAAACCCAAAATATACACACAAAAAAACTTGTGAGCTGGTTTAGCAAATTGCCATACAGTTTGGAGCACCGAAAGTGCATCAGAATTGTACAATGTCAAGGGCAATATGAGGAAACATGCGCTGCCACACCCGATGGTAACGCGAAGGTGAATTAACAATGTTACAACAGAAGCAAGGCAGCAACAGTAAAGATGATTAAAGAAAGTCTCAAACACAATGTTGCAGACGACACCTTTGAAAATGTAACACAGGAGCTAATAATTTGACAGATTTTCCAAGAAATAGAGAACATGGCGGAATTTCACGATCACAATGGCCCCAAGTATGGGTTTGTGTCTCGGGTTTGTCCTGCGTGCGTACATGAGAAAGCATATGGTTTTCTTGGGTTCTTACTCCACCATTTATTCTGGTCACCATGTTTAGCCTATCTTGTGCTGAAAAATGGTGTTAAATTCTACAAAAACAACAACAACAGCAACAACCTTCATAGTGACCTACACGAACATTTTGTTATAACTACTGATCCTTAGAGAATGGTCATATCAATACAGAGTTCCACTAAAAGGTTTCTTATGTCACAATATTAATTTTAAATTTTTTAATAATCATTACCCCTGCTGAGTGATGTGATTGAATTGGCCAATGGATTTTATGATGTCCTAAATAAAAATTGTGCCGATCTTAGATCTAGTGTGTCTCTACCAGGTGACCATCTTAACATTCTTTGTTTCCACTACTCTTGCTGAGATCTTATGGTGTCAAGCTGGTTCAATATGACACTGGTGGCAATGTGGCATCCAACTTGACAATCTGTTATAACTAATTCTCCTGATTGATGGCATGTTTGTTTGACATGGAGCTGATGTGCCATAGTTGAATGAATGAACGGGGCTAGTTGAATAAATGGAATATTGTATTTACATGGGGCTAGTTGAATGAATGGAATATTGTATTTACATGGGGCTAATTGAATAAATGGAATATTGTATTTACATGGGGCAAGTTGAATGAATTGAAATAATGTAGTTACACGGAGCTAGTTGAATTAATGGAGTCATCATTTACATAGGGCTTTCTACAAAAGCCAAGTTGGTCCTAAAATAAATTGTTGCCTCCTTGACATCTGCCCTCCAACATGGTACTATGTTGGTAATCTCAAGAATATTGTTATCACAACTCCTATTGCATGAATTCTGGTATAGGCATGGGAATTTCACTAAAACATTTCTTGAGATATTTCATTGATTTTGAGTACAATTGATGCAGATTTAACAATCAAAAGTCGTTGCTTGCATTTTTTTTACTTCCTTGAGCTTGTGAATGCGGATTTGTTCATATATAAGGAAATTTTGACCAGACTTTATATATAGTTGCATTCCATTAAAAATGTTGATAGTCAGACTTCAATTTAAGATAAAAAGTTTTAAGCTCTGCTCGCTAGTGAGCGTAATAACACAGAAGTTTAAATGGATTTTTATTAAACCAAGCTTGTGCATATATCTGATAAATACTTTCAGTTATGCCACTTTTAATTATAAATTTAACCAACCTTGTCATGTGGGTAGATTTTGACATTGAAACAACTTCAGAGATTTTCTATTCATGTGATTAGGTTCAACACAAAAGCTGTGATAAAGAATTTATGGGTACCACTATGAGAAAACATTTACTGGAATAGCTGTGAGAAAGAATATATGTGTATCACTGATAAAGAATTAATGGGTATTGCTGTGTGAAGGAATTTATAGGTATTGCTGTGAGATAGAATTTATGGGTATTGCTGTGAGATAGAATTTATGGGTATTGCTGTGAGAAAGAATTTATGGGTATTGCTGTGTGAAGGAATTTATGGGTATTGCTGTGTGAAGGAATTTTTGGGTATTGCTGTGAGAAGGAATTTATAGATATTACTATGAGAAAGAATTTATGGGTATTGCTGTGAGAAAGAATTTATGGGTATTGCTGTGAGCAAGAATATATGGGTATTGCTGTGAGAAAGAATTTATGGATATTACTATGAGAAAGAATTTATGGGTATTACTGTGAGAAAGAATTTATGGATATCACTATGAGAAAGAATTTATGGGTATTGCTGTGAGAAGGAATTTATGGATATCACTATGAGAAAGAATTTACAGGTATCTTGTAAATTTGATAACTCTGACATGTTAGAAAATAGTTTTTCTGCCATATTTGGTAACTTGGAGTATCACAGAACTATCAGAAATGGTTTCAATATTCATCTGTTAAAAAGAATATAAAGACAGAAGAAACTCACTTATCTTGGATTCCTGGAAATTCTTTTGGGTGGTAGAGTGTAAGTCTCTTCAAGAGACTCTTGTTAATAAATCACTTCATTTATTTTGCAATTTAAGTTGTTAAAATCTGTGCAGGTTGAAATTTTTGTCTCCAAAAGTTTGCAAGTTTTATTATTTTGAATGATGTCAAGGTTTGTCTTTTAAATTCAAAATGGGCTATTAGAATATTTCCTTTCAAAGTAAATTACCTATGTCATTTAAATCTTGATTTGTGTTGATATATTATTAAAATTAGGTAATTATATTGTGCTTGTCTCAAAGTTTATAGCACATGTTTACCCTTAATCCAAGGTGCTACAAATTCATGTTATAATTGGAGCCCATTAATTAGTTCTGGTAGGCGTTTGTTGTTTTTGCATACACTTGTCACCTGACATGCTTCAGTGATTTTGTCTAAATTTTGTGTTCAAAGTTTATTTATTGGATGCAGTTGATGTTTAAATGATGAAACTTTGTAATTGTATGTATCTGTATTGAATTTGTACTTCAATCTTACAAAGAAGGTCACAGTGAGCTACATTTGACCCTTTACCAACATAAAATATGTATCAAGGTTTAGCTAATGACCACATTGATGCCAGTCTATACAAGCAATGCCCTCTCTATATTGATGTCAGTCTATGCAAGCAAGTTCCTGTCTATATTGTCTGTATTGATGCCAGTCTATACAAGCAAGGCCCTGTCTATACTGATTCCAGCCTATACAGGCTAGGCCCTGTCTATATTGTCCATATTGATGTCAGTCTATACAAGCAAGGCCCAGTCTATATTGTCTATATTGATAACAGTCATTACAAGAAATGCTCTCTCTATATTGATGTCAGTCTATACAAGCAATGCCCTCTCTATATTGATGTGTCTATACAAGCAATGCCCTCTTTATATTAATACCAGTCTATACAAGCAAGTTCCTGTCTATATTGTCTGTATTGATGCTAGTCTATACAAACAAGGCCCTGTCTATACTGATTCCAGCCTATACAGGCTAGGCCCTGTCTATATTGTCTGTATTGATGTCAGTCTATACAAGCAAGGCCCTGTCTATACTGATTCCAGCCTATACAGGCTAGGCCCTGTATATTGTCCATATTGATGTCAGTCTATACAAGCAAGGCCCTGTCTATACTGATTCCAGCCTATACAGGCTAGGCCCTGTCAATATTGTCCATATTGATGTCAGTCTATACAAGCAAGGCCCTCTCTATATTGACTATATTGATGCCAGTCTATAAAAGCAAGGCCCAGTCTATATTGTCTATATTGATAACAGTCTATACAAGCAATGCCCTCTTTATATTGATACCAGTCTATACAAGCAAGGCCCGGTCTATATTGATTCCAGTCTATACAGGCTAGGCCCTGTCAATATTGTCTATATTGATACCATTCTAAACAAGCATGGCCCTCTCTATGTCTATATTTATACCAGTCTATACAAGCAAGGCCCTGTCTATATTGTCTTTATTGCTACCAGTCTATACAAGCAAGGCCCTGTCTATATGGTCTACCGGTATATTGATTCCATTCTATGCAAGCAATGCCCTGTCTATATTGTATATAATGATACCAGTCTATACAAACAAGGCCCTGTCTATATGGTCCATATCGATACCAGTTTATACAAGACAGGACCTTCTTTACAAGCAAGGCCCTGTCTATATTGTTTATATTGATACCAATCTATACAAGCAAAGCCCTGTCTGAAAATTGCATTTAAAATAGGAATAATATATAAACTTTCCATGCTGAGGACTAGACATTGTATATTTTGATATATTACCCTCTTGTGAATGAGTATAGGAACTGGCCATAGACTATTCTTAACGTTTTCATAATAAAGTGAAGAAGCCATAATAGGTCTGACAAAATATGCCATTAAGAAGGACAGTACAGCTACCATAAACAAAAAGCAAATTTGCTGTCAGCTTTTGTTACATTTAAATCCTTCTATTACAAACTATCATTTCTAAACAATGGTATATAAATATACATGTGAACAAAGTGTGCATGATATTCAGATGGTGCAAAACGTTCTTTAAATCTGGCAGCCAAAGGTCATCGGTCTAAGTGGAAAAAATGAATATGCCCTATCTAATATAAATTGACGTTGTTGTTGTAGGGTTTAATGCAATTTTTTAGCACAAGAATGGCTATACATGGTGGCCAGTATTAATGGTGGAGGAAAAACCAAGGAAAACCTCAGGAAGAACCACCAACCCATGAGAAGCTGCAGGCAAGATTTCTCACATACCCACAATGGCCAAGTCCGAGACTCGAACCTACGCAGACAGAGGTGAGATGGCAGTGATCTGTAATGATGAGCACTTTAGACCACTTGACCAATCGGGGCCCCCATATACATTGAATCATTCTGTCAGCATACCTGCCATATTTTAAAACAAAGTTTCTCAGAGGTCCCAGTGGTGGTCAAGGGTCAGTGCGACATCATCCAGTTGAGAAAAAGCTATCATCAGTTCATTATGAGAGTTATGGTTTATGTGACCTTCTTGGTCATTATGTTATGTATCTTGGCCACATGACTTACACTGAGTACAGCATAAACTATACATAGTAATTAACTCTGATTGGAATCTGTAGGTTACACTGTTGTACTTACATATATGTCTGCAAAGTTTCTCAACTGCAATGAGAACAAGAATCTTTTATAAGTTTCCAAAACTTTCCCAAATATTTTTTTTTTAATTATCATGGAAACGTGTAAATTCCCTCAAATAATTTGCACACAACAGGGTCCAGAAGCATAGACCACACTATAAGTGAGGGTGTGAGTTACGAAGGGATTTCTAAAACTAATAAGTGATGCCATCCAAGCAGAACTCCTTTTTTTCTTCTTATAAAACTTAGGAACATATTGCTTGTGAAACAACTGTCAGCATAATAATTTAATTTTTTGTATTGTTCTATTTTCAAAATTTTTACAGCATGATTTCATTGCATAATACTGAAACTTATCATCTCTGAATATCAATTAAGTAATTATAAGTTATCTACACAGACTATATATATTGTTATGACTCTATGGTCATAAACTAAGAAACTGAAAACAAGCAAAAGCAACAGGTTTTGTAAAACTTAACAAAGAATTTAATTGTCAAAGTTATAAATTAAAATTTGAGAGGAACTTGTAGTATTATAAAGTAAATCCAAATTTCAATGTTGAATCCCATTTGATCAATGAGAGTTAATCTAAAGGTGACATAAGTACTATTATTAAGATTATTATATAATTATTAATAATTGTCAACACATATAAAAGCAACTATGTAATCTAATGCTCTTAACAGACGCAGGTCATGTAGGCAAAATCTAACTAAAGATATTCTGTACAGTTTACAACCAGGAATAAAAATGATAAAGCTTAGATAAATTCATATACCCGTAGTTACAACAATATAGATATAGAAAACACACACACACACACACACATACATACATACATACATACATACATACATACATACATATCCCTTGTAACCTGCATAATAAATACATCCTCACATATTTAACATTCTGTTTTGATGCCATTTGTGCCTGAACACATAAAGTGAAATAACTTGATATATATATATATATATATATATATATATATATATATATATATATATATATATATATATATATATATATATATATATATATTCAAAACTGATATCAGGATTTGAATTTTGGAAAAAAAAATTATTCTTAAATGCATTTCAAATTGTAGTAGGTTTTGGGAAATGAAATTAGAAATGAAAATACACATGCACAGATTGCACAATCACTAACATGTAAAGCCAACATAAACAGCTGTTAATTGCTAATTAAGATTCCTATAGCAAATCTTGTAAATTCTGAATGTGAACACATGACAAGGGTCAATACTATTTGTTAATTCTGATGTTAAAGCAGTAACAAAAATATTTTTATCTTCATCAGCAACAGAAATATTACATTTCTGTTGGAATTTGCATAGTTCTGGATGCATTTTGGGATGTTCCTTTGACTGCTAGACTCTCTATAAATTTTATTGCAAATTAATTCATTAAAAAATTTATTAATTTAGCAATTAATTAATTAATTTAATTATTTATGCATGCATACATACAAGATTCTTCTATTGAAACCTTAAGCCAGTCTTGATGTTCTAAGTCCACACCAACACAAAACTTAAGTTGTCAGTACTTACTGGATTCATACAGTAACACCAAGGACTTTGGAAAAGTCATAATATCTTGAACATGCCTCAATGATCTGGTCTAGGGAAAAAGATTGAATCTGTTCACATATATTTTATTGCACAGGGCTAACTTTGCCTTTCAAATTTTAAGATGTGTGCATTATGCACATCACATTATGGTATGGGTAAGACAAACAAATATCATAAAAGTTCTAAAAAACTACTGCTTCATACACATCAAAATTTCTGAATTAAAGAGAGCTATTGTCTTCAGCAGCTGTAACAATCTGTAAATAAAGCAGTGATGCTGCAACTCCTCTTGAATTTGCCATCATCATCTTTCCATTCTTTGTATTTCTGTTTATCCATTCTGGAATGCTTGTTTTCATGATTATTCCAGAACCACTTGACATAGAAAAGTAAACTTTGTCATGTAGATATTTTTAATATACATTTGTATATTCTGTAGATATGTTTAATATACATTTGTATATTCTGTAGATATTTTTAATATACATTTGTATATTCTGTAGATATTTTTAATATACATTTGTATATTCTGTAGATATTTTTAATATACATTTGTATATTCTGTAGATATTTTTAATATACATTTGTATATTCTGTAGATATTTTTAATATACATTTGTATATTCTGTATTTTTAATATACATTTGTATATTCTGTAGATATTTTTAATATACATTTGTAATATTAGAGCAATATTTTTTTTTTTTTTATTATTTGGGGTTAGAACGTTTGTTGGGAACTTTCTGAGGAAAATTGTTCAAAACAACATTTGAACAGCATCAATTTTTATGACCTGTTTCTGTTTATATGTAGATGCATCCAATGTTTTAATATTTGTTATCCATTTGTATCTGCCATTCACATTTTGTTCTGAAAAACTGCTCAGAGAGAATTTTTTTTTATCAGAACACATCCTGCTATAGAGATGTTTACCATTTGATCAAATGATGCAAATCCGCCATTAAATATGGCCACCATGATTAAAAAAATATATTAAAATTTTAACACTTTCTACTCAAGAACTACTCAACAGAAAACTAAACAAATGTCACAGAAAACATCCTGGCATGAAGTTCTTCCAAACTTTGGTTAAATTATGCCAACCTGCCATCAGATTTGGCATTATTGCTAAGAGTAAAAAAATGTTTCAATGACGTCTTCTCAATTATTTTTCACAAGAATTTGACTGATTGTGACAGAAAGCATCCTGGCATTGATGGTTTTAAAATTTGTACAAAGGATGCTGATCTACTATCAAATTATTGCCACTGTTAATAGAAACAAAAATACTGTACTTGGCAATTTGTCCAGCAAGGGAAGTAACCTATGATGAGTACTATACAGAATCAGGTTTGGGTTATGCTGAGTTCTTCCCCCAGCAGAAAAATTTTAATAACCATACTTGAGAACACATAATTTACAAATTTAAACACAAACCAAGTAATTTAAATTAGCACAAAAACAAAAAATTACACATTTTGGATGAAATTGAATAGATAATAATCTGAAACCAAGGAAATATTTATATTTAACTTTATATGTCGATGAAATTACTTATTGCAGTTTGGAGAAAAAAAAGTAACTTAAAATGAGATTTCTGTATGGAGACTTTTTGCAAGAGACCCCATGCCCAGTTATGTATATTTGGATTTTGAGTTTGACTTTGTCCATGACTGATGTTGGAGTTTTAGTGTGTAACTGTTTTTGTCTTGCTTGTTAGTTAATAATAGGTTGTTTATACACAACAAAACACAGATCCAGTTAAGTTTTTATTTATAATTATACTGTTTGCCTAGGACTAACTGCTGCTACTTATGAAGCAGTTTTGGTTCATTCTGTCAGTGAGTGATTCAGCGGCTACTAAATGGCACAACGTGGTTGTACAGAGGTCACAGCTGGTCTGTGAAACTCCCTGACAGAACGTTATGGATAACCCTTGAGTAAAGTTCCTTCAGCAGAAACTGAAGGAGCCCAGCAAAGACTGGGCTGTCCAATGTAGGTTGGGATGACAGCGGCAGCTGTGTGGACTTCACTCAGTGGTTTAGTTTGAATAAACCATATAGTGCTGACATTAGATTCTTGGGTGAATAACAAAATAAAATTAAGTGAATGCCCAAAGAAAACATACCCCCAAGAATGTAATAGTGGGGAAGCCTTCAGTGTTCCATGAAGAAAAAAGAAAACAAAACTATATATGTTTATAAAAGATCAGCATAGCAACAATAATGTATAAAAACGTACACATGCATATAGCAAAAAGTCTATGATAAAATGTCAAGAATGTCCCAGAGTGGTGCCGAGTATATCTTGGAATACAGCAAAGATGAACTTGAGAATGGAAATGACGAAGTTATCCCATCCAATTCAGAGAGAAGCTTGATGATCGCATCCATGAAATGGGTAGAAGAATAACATGAGAATACAATAACACCTCCAGGAATAAACCACTGAATGTATGTATGACTATGAAATTATGGATATGCACAAGTTCCACACGAAGAACACTAGTAACACATGCATGCAGAACTCCACACATAATGAATAGGCACACAAGTGCCACCCAAATAACACTGGTATCACACGCATGCAGAAACTCCCAAATACAATGAATATAGAAACGTAATGCACGACTATGGAAACTGGAACCCCAGTTACATCACCTGGTAGAGTAGCGATGTACTGGATAAAAAAATACTGCCAGGATGGAAAATAGTGTCAATGTGAGATCTTCTATCCCTTTATGTTGAATGCAGCATGATCATGATCATGGTGTAGTACTATCCGCATCCATTGCCATGGCCCTCTGCGCTGCCCTAATAGTAGCCAGGGGTGAGCAAATGACGAAATGTATCTTGTGTAACAATCTGAAGACCAACGGCCCAGAACTTTGATTATATGATCTTCCAGCTGGGCGGCCACTGCTGAAGTAGCTGCACCTATACGGAATGAATGGCCACTATACTGGGAAGTGTCGAGTCCCATCTTACGGTAGACAAGTTGCATATGATTAAGGAACACAACTCTTGATAACGCTTGACCTGTAGCCATAACGAAAAGTGGGGCATAGAACTCAGGTGATTAACGTCTCCTGAATTGCATGAAATTCTTCACAGCAGAATAAGGACATAGAGCATGACCCATCATGTCATGTAACTGAATGGTCACACCCCTACGGAAAGGATCAGTTTTTGATGATTTTAACTTGAAGAAAGCAGTTTCTTGGTGGAAGTGCACATTGCCCATGCAGAGATGAATGGTTGGATCGAAGAAGTCACGAATAATGAATTCTCCACATCTCAGAAATCTGAAGAAAGCAACTATGCAGACAGTCAACAACAACAAATCTGTGTGTGTGTCAAATACTCCCTCCTTGCAGAACGGTACAAACACTTGTCAGGATATTGTATGTAATAGGCTCCCGCAGTTTTGCAGATCAGTTTACTTGAATTGGAGATCAAGATCTAGCATTAATTATGACCTTAGAAGTGAACATGTTTACAGTTTGCTATAATTTTCCATTAAGATGAGTGATCTTTTTAAAATAAAAATCCTATTGGAACTTAGGTCGTGGTCATGTATATAAAAGAGGTTTAGTAAAAAAAAGTTATTCCTAAATATCAGAAATTCTATGATCAAGATTTGTAGGTGTATTTAAATATAATTTGAGAGGTATCATTTAATTTAATTTTTCATTGTAATTACAGAGTGCTTATTTACATTTTGAACAAACACTGTTTTGGTATTATTGTGAATTTATTTTAAATCATTCTTGATTGTATTATCAAGACGATTGGTACATCAATACATTCAAAACGTCTGGTACATCAGCACATTCAAAATTTGGAATTCATTATGAATATTCTATAAAGTGGACTTCTTATAAAATAATTAGGATTATTTGGGAATTAGTTCACAATATTGAATAGTCCTTTGAATTTAATTTAAAATTTAAATTTTCACTTTGTATTATTGGAAAAAAAATTGTTGAATTTGTCAAAACTAGTTGGTTTCTTTTCTTTCTGATCCTTGGTGTAAAATGTCTGATATATTTATTGTGTTTATGCTATTACATCTCGACGCATGTTTTCATGGTATTTCACATATAAAAAGCCGTTAAATCATCTTTAGAGTACCTCGATCAGAGCACACCTCACCACTGCTCTGTACCCTTCACTGGCTATCAATTCGATACAGAATCAAACACAAAATTTGTTCTCTGTGCTATATTTTAATGACAGACTCCAGTCCAACATACCTATCCAGCCTCACCCATGTGTATACACCAGCTAGATCCTTACGCTCTTCTTCTGATAATCGTATACTCATTGTTCCCACTGTGAAAACAAAGTCATATGGACAACGTTCGTTTGCATACCAGGGCCCGGCGACGTGGAACGAATTGCCCATTGAAATTAGACACAAAGACACAGTGGTCCCTTTTAAGAGTGCTCTCAAGACTCGCCTGTTTCGACCTCAGGAACAAACTTAGCGACCTAATCATGTTTTGTATCTTATATATTTTCAGCATGTTTTTGTTTTCCAATTTCATTGTTTTCGTCATTTGTTGTTCTGTAGTTTAGTCATATCATTATTAATGGTGTAAAGCGCTTAGAGCTTTTAAAGATTAGGCACTATACAAAGTCCTCATTATTATTATTATTATTATTATTATTATTATTATTATTATTATTAAAAGTTACTGTCGCGCTATCTTGCAATTTTCTAGATGCTGACCCTAGAAATTGTCCATCCTTTAAAAAGCAGCAATAAGCCAACAAATTCCAGTTTCACCAATATTGATAGAGAGCAGACTTCTCTTTTGTTTGGATGTTAGATGTCTGCATTAGGAGTGCTAGCAAAGTAGAATTACTGGATGAGTTTTCTAGACCATGCCAGAGATTGGGATCTTGAGATAATAAGCATTCACTTCACATTTTTTAAAAACAGTTTATTTTCTTTCATCTGTGTCTTCTATCGTCTACTTTTAACATTACATAATGTAATGATTGGCATGAATACGGGCATGTAAACCCCACCACTTCTTTTAAATTCAGAGATAACATCGCTTATGTGTTCAGCCTGCCTGAGTGCTTTGAAAGACTTTT
The DNA here is from genome assembly GCA_029339505.1 of Unio delphinus. NCBI lineage: Eukaryota > Metazoa > Mollusca > Bivalvia > Unionida > Unionidae > Unio > Unio delphinus. The sequence continues at coordinate 1,576,143 of JAQISU010000096.1, forward strand.
TTTCTTATCAGACAATAAAATCTCTGTTGGCTGTGTTGGTCTAATATTTATAACAAAGAGGCGCGTTGACCTAATTTGTATATATCCTGTCAAGATAGTTTAGGCACGCCATTCATTGTGAGCACAACTTTGTTTCACTGATACTGTATGAGTACTAAACCAGAAAAGCGTCAGTAAGAGCCAAATAAAATTTGTTATAATTAGAGTGCCATCATACCTAACGTTTAGAGGGTTGGAGGGCTCATCCATCACGCATAGCATACTTCTTTAATTTCTTATAGCAAAATTTCGTTGAGTATGTCTTACATTTCATTTCCAATGTTTTCTTCAGATTTTCTAAGATGTCAAAAACGTTTTATTGAAACTTTAGGCAGTGAGTGCCTTTCATACCTTGTAGGTCTCCTCTGAAATTCTGGTGTCGGTGTCAAATGTCCCCACTCTAACCACTAGGCCATAAGAGTGGTCTAAAAATGGTACGAACAGCTGCCTTGCCTTGCTTGCTCGCAGCATTAGGACTTATCGGCCTGGTGTCAGGATACTGTGACTGGGTGGGACATCATGCTACCTATATGCGGCGTGATGTCCCAATGCTAGATCACTATATACTGCCACACTGCTGAATCGTTTGTTTCTTTGTTTGATTAGGATTTTTTAAACGTAGCTTTAACAATTTTTCAGTCATATCGCTGCGATGTCTGCAGTGAGGCAGTATATAGTGATGTCTAGCACTGGGGCATCATCCCGCATACATGTAGCATGATGTCCCACCCAGTCACATTGTCACTGACACCAGGCCGACCAGTTCTAACAATAGCCTCTTAATGCTGAGCGCTAAGCGAGGCAGCTGTAAATACCATTTTTGTAAGTCTTTGGTATGACTCGGCCGGGGTTCGAAACCATGACCTCCCGCTTCCGCGGCGGACGCTCTAACCACTAGGCCACTGGAGCGGTGTTGAAATCGTAGTGATATGAGTGATTTTAAAAAAAGAAGGTATGTTAAAAATCCAAATCACACACACACACACACACACACACACACACACTGTACCGGTACGTCATTAACTTTCGTAAAATGAGGTATGTACTAAATTTTCGAGGAATCTTGTAGGGTTTCAATGATGTAAACAGTGGGTTGTCATTCATGACAAAATAAAATAAAAAGTTAAAATATATTGCTAAAAATATTTTTCTGACAAAACAATTATATCTGTTACAAATGAATAGTAACAAATATAATTATTTTGAGAATCCTTTTAACCACATACATGATACGTCTTACAAATGTCAAATAGGTATGCAAATGAATTGTGAGATTCAGGAAAGTATCCAACTTTCAGAAAGATTTCGGATTAAACCACCGACAAACCGCAAAAATAATGAAACAAAACGACATGTGTTTGTTATTTACTACCATATGTGTTATGTATCTATATTCCTTTGTAAGACTGCGATTTTCAGGAGTAAACTTGATTTCTGTTGGAACCATGTGCAATTTCGCACAAAATATTTTCTCAATTGTTCAGTAAATATGTTTAACATTTACTGGCCCTCTCCGATAAATATCTTGCACGGGTGTTGGCATCCCACTTAATATTTCGTGTAGTTAGAAAAGTGTAGGCTTCAGTATTAGAGTTTCACATTTTTGTCAATAGGCTCTCTAATACCAGCATGATGTCTTTCGCAGTAGCATCCATAGTGTACGCTTAATCATCCCAATTTAGTTACAATTTGGAGATTACAACTTCTACAATAATAAAGACATGCATAGTAATTTTATGTACTGTAAGGCACTGGCCATTTACATAGGGGTTGGGGCTGTGATTTTATTTTGAGCTGAAATGGTCTTTTTTCTTCTTCTTCTTTAATCTCAAGATAATTCATATTTATTTTATTAATATCATGGATATAAAAAAGGGTTATTTGGTTGCAAATCAGAGCAATCATTTTTTTCCCCCAGTTATTGACAGACGGAATATAACAAAATAGTGACAGGTCCCTGCCACAGAACATTGATTTGTTGGACCCTAATATAACTGCATTATACCGTGGTACATATCTCAGTACGTTGAGAAAATACGCAATATATTTTTTGCGCGGTACAGAGCTCTAATATATACCATCTCCATGAAACTTAACCATTCTCTCATCCTCGGTACAAGGTAATAATTTTGGAATGGGCTTCACAACACCCACCCCTTGGGGAGATTGCTAATTTTATACATGTCCATGTATGTCTGTGCTAAGGTTTTATTTTTAGCTCCTGTTCTTTGCATACTGTATAATTTACTGTTATGCCTGGAAGCATGAAAATTGGTAAGAAGATGCATCTCGAGTTCGACAACTCCATCTCAAAGGTAGGTCACTGCGATCCATATTTCTTGTTATATGACTTGGGTTAACTTTAGTGTTTCGATGTTATTTCTCAATTTCTGTTTATATTAGAATCATTCAACTAGAAAATGTTATGCTTATCTACCAGACCAGACCATTTAAAAAAAAATAAGCTTACTGTGACCTCTATTTCACATTGTACAGCCTTAGGGCATGAATTTTGCACTTTGGTCATGAACAAACACCCAGACAAAAAAAAATCGTACAAGAATCATCAGACTAGGATTGGTTGCATCTCAGTTAGCATTACACATTTACAATAAAAGTAGGTCGATGTGACCTACATTTATATTTTACTGACTTGTGTTTGTGAGCAGCTCATATCAGCCCTCGTCTGAAGTGGCTAATTGTTTTTGCATAAAGTCTGTTAGTACCTATACTGGCCCTAGTCCCTGGATACTCGAAATATGTCACAGTTATTCAGTAAAATCGGACTTGTATGGCTGGACAAGGATACAGTTATTTAACGAGATTATAGGAAGATTGATTGTACAAATATTATACAAAAGCAACATCGGCTTTTTCGACTTATTTTCGACTCATCACGGTACCTCTACCGTGATATTATAAGAAGGAAATACCATCTTATTGCGCAATGTATGATAAGTCCTGTAATGGTAGTTTTTTTTAAATGGTGTTTGTGTAATACTGGCTAAATAGCGCCAAATCAAAGTTAATAATTTACATTTTCTAAAACGAATATGGTAAGTATTGAGATAAAAGAATTAGACAAACAATTAATTAGAAAGGGGCATATATTTCGCTGCCAATAAGTACACTTTTGTATTAAAAAATAATCCAAAATGCTCCCCTGGCCGTCTCAAAGGTTCAGGTAACATCAAAACCTGAACGTGTGTGTCAATGGAAGCGGGATGGGGTGTATTCCACTTATAGTTCTAATTCCTTACATTTCAAGGTCACTTCTTTTATCTATATTTGCATCTCACTCTCATTTTCTCTTTGCATTTGTCTCTGTCTCCTCTCTATCTCCTTTTTTCTTAATTTGCATTTCTCTTTCACCTTTTTCTTCTGCAATTGAATTTGTCTTCTTTTTCTTTCCAATTTTGGAATTCCATCATTTCCTTTACTCCAAATACTGGATCAAAATACAATTTTTACTTGTTTAACCAAAGATGCTTTAACTTCTGAAATAGAATAATGTCTGGCAAGACTCTATACCGAGTAGGTGTTAAGAGTATGTGTGTAATGTATTACCGCCTCTATGTTGCATTTGTTATTGTTATCTAAGAGATCATCGATGGCGTTATTGCCGGATCGAGCAAACAATAGTATAAATATGAAATTGAAGGATGAAGTAACAGAGATCTGAGAAAGGATATAGAATAAACAACACGAGCCCTCGTATGTAAAATATAAAAATATTATCAATTAAATAAACAAAATGAAATTGAACGTGATATTTAAATTATACACGTTCTCTTACAAATAGAATACCAACAAATAATATGTGAAATGCAATGAGCCGTTCTGTTATAACGATAAAACAAATTTCATACTAAATGGTCGAACTCAAATTGCCGGCATGTCAGCATAACCTGTTTGCTTCCCGTCCTTTCCAAATTACTGTTGATGACAGATTAGCGTTGCCAGATATATTGCCCTTCTCTCTCTTTCTCTCTGCCCAGTGTCTTCGGGTCCACATCCGTAACTTGGCTTTTCCTACTATATGGTGCACTTATGGAGCTATCTTTCCCATGTTCTTTTCGGAGACTCACTCCCTTTTCAATGAAGCAGAATTTTTCTTATCCGTGTCCTCAACTTTCCAGACTCACGTTCATTAGACGGGTTATTTAAGGAGAAAAATTACGTGTTAATTTCCTAGTCCTCAAGACTTAGTTTAAAAATTATTTATAACCTTGAATTTTGTTTGAGGACTCTCCCCACATTTTTGCTGAGCCAACCAGGATTAACTTTCTCTATTGATTGTTCCATGGTTTAAGTGGTTAGAGCGTCCGCTTTGGGTGCAGGATGTCACAGGTTCGAACCCCGACCGTGTCATACCAAAGACTACAAAAATGGTACTAGCAGCAGCTTTGCTTGGTGCTCAGCAGAAAGAGGTTAGTGTTAGGACTAGTTGGCCTGATGTTAGGATAATGTTACTCGGTGGGTAATGATACAACATGTCTCTGTCACGATGCCCCTTTGCTAGACATCACTATAAACTGCCACATTGCAGACGTCGTAGCCATATGACTAAACAATTGTTAATGCTACGTTAAAACTTAAATCAGACACACACACACACACACACACACACACACACACACACACTTTCTCCGCCAAAACTGGAACTCTCCTAACGATGTCAGAATAATTCTCCCTACTCCGCTTTTATTAATAACTATTCCTGAAAATGTCACTTTATGACACTTGTCTAAATTGGCCCATGATTTCCTGGAATTTGTTTTGAGCCTGTCTCTACTTTGTCATCTCCTCCACCTGACCATACGTTAACGTATATGTCGGACCGTTATCCCAGTGGATCCTAATTAAAATTCAGTCATGTCCCAAACAGAACATAGATTAACAATCGCAAGATATCAACTTATTGCGAACCTAGCCCATACGTCAGTGTTAATATTTTCTTGTCATGCTGATCACAACAAAATGTACTGGGATAAAACATCGATAAATAGTATGCATTGATATTTGACCCTTTTATCTCAAAATCAACAAGCTTCCTTCTTTCAACATGTACAAGTTAAGCATGTTCTTTACGCCTGTGTTGTGATTTAGAACGTAATGTTATTAAGCGCTAACCTTTTTTTCTTCTTTCAGCCACAGTGATCTGTGATCTTTAGACTCCCAAATTAAAGTATTTCTTCCTTATTCCAAGTGCATGTCATCTACTAAGATTACTCCAGGTCCGTGATGTAGAAACTAATATTATTGTGCGGAAATTATTTTTTTCTTCACTGACAGTAACCCTAACGTTTGGCTTTTCAAAGCCAACATCAATATCCCTTTTAATAGCACAAGTGCAAGCCATTCACAAAATTCCCCCATGTTTGTCGTGCATAACTAATGCTATTTTGCAGAAGTAATTTATCTTTCTCGACCTTGTGACGCTGATGTCAGTAGGCTTCTTTTTCCCCAAGTGCCAGCGATCCACAGCCTGGTAATTGTATATGTTGAAAATCTAGAGTTTTATGTGCGCAAACGAAATTGGTAACATACAGACGGACAGACACACGGACAGCATCATGACGTTAGATTCCCTCCTTGAGGTGGAGATCTTAAAATGGTGAAAATCTAAGCCCACAAATCGCTTACTTCTGTTGTATGCGAATAGTAGAATACATTGTGACTCTCAATACCTAAACATTTTAATGAAATACATGGCTTCCACAAAGATGAAACTTTGCGAGATCCAGCTCTTGATGTGTGTAAATAAATCTTTAAAGTCTACATGCAATAATAGAAGAAAAAAAAGACTCACTTGCCTAATTCTTTTCTAATTTCAGAAAAGCCATGGTCACTAGACACTTCTGTAGAAATTACACTTTTAAAGTTTCACAGGTTATAACCTTTTATGTCTAAAATCTTTTACAATCATTTGATTTAATTCATCAACTTTTGATCAAAGACAAGCCTCATTCGTTTTTCCTCAGGGTTTAGTTCTCCGACTGATAGTATTGTTGATGTTGTCTGTTTGTTGTCTTTCATCAGTAATTTCGGGTGGTGGGGTAAATTATTTATATTTTACCCGTCATAGCTTGATCATATGGTTGGAGAACACATCGCAAGGCCACCTTTTCATAAACATAATTGACTGTTAACATATAAACAAGATATATATATATATATATATATATATATATATATATATATATATATATATATATATATATATATATATATATATATATATATAAAGAAAGAACACATCTAGGCACTCTTTTTAGATATCCATGTTAGATATACAGATTCGGGTATATACAAAGTATGTCTTTCTCCTTTAGACTTTAATGATATGCAATGTTCCTGGTTTTCTTAAAATCCGAGCCCAATAAAATCAAGAAAAGAAATTAAAATAAAAGTATATTTGCACAAGCTATTTAGTAATGACTGAAGCCCATATTCAAAGAAATATATCAGGTTTTTAAAAAAAAAAATGTAATCTACGCTCTTGTACATCTGTACATTTCAGAGAGAGAGAGAGAGAGAGAGAGAGAGAGAGAGAGAGAGAGAGAGAGAGAGAGAGAGAGAGAGAGAGAGAGTACTAACCTTCAGTAACTGTATTATTGAAAAGGGATTATATATATATATATATATATATATATATATATATATATATATATATATATATATATATATATATATATATATGTATGTATGTATGTATGTATGTATGTATGTATGTATGTATGTATGTATGTATGCTCCTTGCTACAAAACCAACCGTAGGGAAAGAGGTAGAAGTTGCATAAATTAAAACTTTATACAACCTACTCCGACATGCTAAAAGGTGAAGACCAACCTGAGTACGTTTTTTAAATAAACCAGTTACTTTGAAGCATTTTATGATTGATTGTTTAAATCTCCAAGTTGGGCGCGATCGTTGCTACAATGTTCAGCACATGATGGAACCTTTTGATACAATAAACATCTCTTGCAGTTTAAAATTCCTGAAAGAAGTAAACATTCATTCTAAGATGTAACTTTTATGCTATCAATGTGAGTATTTTTATGCAATATTTGCTTATCCTAAGTAACTTTTCATTTATATACTCCTTGACACACAGCATGTACATTGCCTGTCGATCGTGAAGCTGTATATATTAACATCAGCATCTCATCGTTTTGATTTTAACAGTTTGACTTTAATAAAAGTACAATCAATCAATCAGTCATATATCTTACAATTGAGAGAGAGAGAGAGAGAGAGAGAGAGAGAGAGAGAGAGAGAGAGAGAGAGAGAGAGAGAGAGAGAGATTTGCCTGTAGTAAATCTGAACTCCGTTCAAAATGGCAAATATATGTATTTGTATGTGATATAAATAAAACATATGTACAGTGTACGTTGTATCAATGATATACAACTTGTATAAATTTTTCATTAAAAGGAAACACGGCAAGCGTCGTTTCATTTTTATGAAAAATGTATAAATGTATACATGTTGTGATATATCATTGATACATCGTACATACTATACGACATTAACATATTTTGTGTAAGTGTGTGTATCCGTGCAGAAAGTAGACATTTTTTTCTCTTATTGTATAAATACGGTCACTTCCGTGAGCTCTCTTTTATTTCTTTCCACACGGCCCAGAATTATTAAAGTTTCTTTTTGCAATGTGCGTATACTTATTAAATTGGATAATTTAAGGATAATAGTTTATCTAAAGAAAGATACACGTATACAACATGTCCGCTCTTTTCTGTGAGAAATGATGCAAAACTATCGTAATAATGCATTGCTATCTTGTAACAAGAAAGTAACGTTATCTAGTATGAAGTCAATACTCTGTACGTATGACAATGTTTGCTCCTAATAATGCATCGTTATTTAACCTAATACAACATTTGCTTTCGTTTTACTTAACGCTGACTAGCTTCCATTGCTTTTACAGATAAAAATTCAATACCCCCTCCCCCGCCATCTTTTTTCTTTGTAGGTATAATTTAGTAATATATAGTAAAATGGAATAAGGAAACATATTAGAATCTTTTCGCGTCATCAATTATTGTGCTGTAAAGATTTGTTAGAGGTGGAATTGCAACTGGAGAAACTGTGACCAACTGTAACATATATCACGACAAACTTCAAATGATTGTTCCAAGTTTATGCAAAATATAGTATTCGGTTAATTCAGTAGGAAATCTTCTTTCCAATATGGCAAGTAATTTTGGAAACTATACGTCAACTATAGGAAATGTCCATATGACATTTATAATTAGTTATCTCGTTTACAAAACTTTTTAATAGCGGTTAATCTTAAGAAACGTTTGAATAAATGTTCAAACATACTGGATTGTGGAATCGATCAACCTTGCTTTAATAAGTTAAACGTATTAGACCAACACTTAACTCGTTAATTAGTACCACAACATTCCAAAATAGTCTGAACCAAATGCACAAGCATTTTCATCTACCTCGAAGCATGAAGTATCATAATTTATACTTTTGTAAACCAGTGGCCCTAAGTTTGAATCACGCGTTCGGCGTGCGCATTAGTATTATTGGTCTGGTCATTATCTAGTTTTCTCCGGTATCTCCAGATTCCTTCCTCTTAATGACGGCTGAATGCCACCACATAATAATAATAATAATAATAATAATAATAATAATAATAATAATAATAATGAGGACTTTATATAGCGCCTAATCTTTAAAAGCTCTAAGCGCTTTACACCATCAATATTGATTGGACTCACTACAGAACAACAAATGAAAAAAACAATTAAATTGGAAAACATAAAAACATGCTAAAAATATATAAGATACAAAACATGATTAGGTCGCTAAGCTTGTCCCTGAAGTCGAAAATACCACATACCTTGTACAAATTACTCTTGGTATTTCGCATTTTATAAATTTCTGGCATATGTTGTAAAATTGGTTTGAAATAAATGAAATTTTTAACATACTTTTGAACATTTGAAAATATATTTAAAGTTTATTTTACTCGCTGTACATAAAAAAGATGTGACGTTCGTTTGGAAAAGGAGAAGATAGATGCACTCGTATTATATGGCACAAATGGTGTATTGCGTTGTAAACAATGATAACTGGTAAATACGGGTAGATCATAATTAATATACATTACTCAACAACTGACACCACCTTAAGAATCTGAAACTTACGTAACAGACGCATCCGTCCCTTGGAAGTGTTTTTGCTTTCCTTAAGCTAACAAAAAAAAATAAAGCATTTGAGGAACATTTTTATCAAGATGATGTGCACAATAAATAAATTTCATTCCGAATAAATTGTTTCCGGTATATCAAGACTATACAATCGTTCCCAATGTGTCGTCAACGAAGAAAGTAAAGGAATCTCCATCACTAAAATGTCATTTTCCGGCATTAACCAAGTCGGATAGCTCAATATAATTGTCATTCTCGTCCTGTACGACAGAAATGCCGTCTCCTCTTTGCATCACAATGTCAAAGGTAACAACATGTAAGCAATGGGATTGGGACTCATCCATGCAGACCCTTTGTGGTCGCACCAATAGATCTGGGTTACCAGACGAACATGTATTGCATGCGTCATTTGGGCCAAGGTTCGTATCTCCATGGAAATACATCTGCGTTACAAGAGTCTTGTATCCTGGTTTTACAATCCGGAAATGGACGTGTGCAGGTCGGTACTTGGTTTCGTTACGATCGATGGCGTATTTTCCTGGATGTATTGTCAGAAAGACATAAAAGCCAGTCCCACCGGAAACAATGTAGCCTCGGCAGTTGGCCTGGAAAAGATAGTGTCCATCGTGGTCAGCCTGCCATATCTCAATTTTGGCTCCAGAAATGGGGTTCTTACAATCTTCGTCATAAATGTATCCTTCAACTAACATTAAATGCCGTTGCTTGTATTCCGGATCATCGATACATATTTGTCTCCTCTTAGGTGGGTCTGGGAAGTAATACGGCCCCAATACATCCGGCGTAGTAGGTTTACATTGCTGAAGTTCTTTTCTCATGGAAGATCCAGCTGCCACCAGCAAAAAGGCGGAAAGTGAGGCTACCATCATCATATCTTCAGTTTTCTTAATAGTCTATAATAAATACAAACTCATGGGTCGCGTTTCGCCCAAACGTATTGCAACACGATCCTAGTCGATCACGTATATCTGGGATGGTTCAGCACAGTCGTGTGATGCTTTACATTGACTAACTTCCCAGACAACCGCTATCATGCACATGAGATCAACACTGGCCAGAATGTGTTTAATATTTCTTATATAAATGCAAAGGAGCCTTAATACTCTGTCGGGCGGAAGATTGGCATGGAGAGTTTGGATGCCTGAAAGATGGCCTGCAGGAGAAATAAATCCCGCCTTACAAAAAAAAAAACAACAAAAAGCGGAATTTATTTGCTCTCCTGATATCTGATTTTTCCGACCAACTGAACTCGCTGATTGGCATCGGCTGTCATGGACATGTCACCAGTCTCTAGCAATTTTGGAAATGCCATCAATTCAATTGTATGATTTCCGAACTTGGTGCTAAATCTAATTTAAATTTCTAACGAGCAAATTACCTAATACCATACGTTGAATAGGAGCACAACTGTAAATCTAATTTTAAAAATAGCTAAAATCTTTAAGTTTGGTTTAAGCTGGATTTTGTTTTACCAAGAGCCTTTTAAAATTTCTCTTTCGTATTTATTCTCATTTGAATCTCCATAACAAACATATCAACATGTAATAGTCTTGACAACGTTCCTAATCTGCTGTGAAAGGTCGATACCATTTGCAGATTAATTTGCTGATTCGAAACTTCAAAGATTTTAAATAAATATTTTTTTTTTTAAATAAAAAAAACCTTTTTTTCTTCTTTCTTGTAACATTTAATATGTCTAGTGACTCAAGATCGGACTGCATACAATCTCTGGTGATCAGCCCCTTTTCACTAGCACTGCGTGTTCGTGTATAGGCCATTTTATTCCAATTGCAACGGCACTAAATAGTATACACAGTGTTGTTGTTCAGCAAAAAAGGTTCCAACTTCCAAACCAATAAAAAATGTCTTAAAATAAAAACAAATAAACTAATAAGCAAGTATTTGTATCCATGAAATCTCTAGGGCTGATATACTAGATTGAGATTTTTAATACTGATTATTCTGGGGATGCATGTTCAATGATTATAGCATTTAAAGTATAATACAGCAATTATTTATATGTAGTTTTATGTATGTTATAGCTAATTTCTGGCATACGTTTTCATGGACGAGATTTCTTTCTTTCTTTGTTTCTTTCTTTGTTTCTTTCTTTCTTTCTTTGATAGATAATTTCTGGAGTACGTTTTCATAGACTAGATTTTTAAAATGAATATATTATTTTTTTTTTAATATTTATTTGATAGATATATTCTGGTGTACGTTTTCATGGATGAGATTTATTTATTTGCATCTTTGGTTGTGTCACACAAATTACTGGATTCAGATAAAGAATATCCTCAAGGGCAATTGAAAGCTTTTAGTTCTAGAAGAACAACGACGACTGACGACTGGAAGTGACATGAATGTAGCCTTTCCTTTGCAACGGCGTTAATATGGAAAGACAAATCCCATTCAAATCAATTTACCGTAATATGGAAAGACAAATCCCATTCAAATCAATTTACCGTAAATTTCTAATTTCTAGGCAGACTCAATTACTGTTTGCAGATGATGTAAGGAAGCTAATTCCCAATCGGATACCAACTTGAACCAAAAAAAAACAACAAAAAAAAAAAAACACGTGGGAGTGCTTGGTAATTTCTTTGATACCAGTACTGGAACTGAAATGTGGTATATTACGTGTCGATGCATTTGATTGTTAGTTTCTGTCTGAAATACATTTAAATACTTGTTTAACGAGGATAACAGGTTCAGATATATCAAGTAAAGGGGTAGGGGTGTTCCAAAATTTCAAAATGGCCCTGGCTTTTCTCGAAAGGACAACAAAGCAAATGTCTTTGCGTCTATTTATTCAAAGTCTGCATAATACCCAATAAACGTGTGCAAGAATAAAACGATGTTCAAAATTCAAGTGACAAGTGACTGTACATGTGTATGTATGTACGTTTATTGGGGGTGGGGGTGGAGTGATTGGGTCGGTATGGAAACCTCTCCCCCTGAATTGGGTTCATGAAAGACCAACATACCACGTGATCCTAAAAAAATTATAACAACTTATGTTATAAATTACTTTATAAAAATTCTCTTACACACTCAAATATCTTTGCACACACTCTCACAACATGAATGAATACGTGTAACTATGGTGGTCTACATATACACATATGAACAATATACTAAACTGGTATTCATTTTCAGCATTTTCAGCATGTCTTATTTACATACGTCGAATAAAAGATAAAATTCTCTATTGGTAGGCTTTAGCATATCGCTTAGCTGGGAAACAAAGAATTACTTTAATTAGGTTTTAAACCAAGCAGGGAAATTTGAAAATTAAGTATCCTCAGGCGTAAGGAATTTTTAAAGTTAGATGATAGCACAGTAAAAGAGCTTTTGAAAAATTTGATTTTTGACTACGGAATATACAGATCGTTATTAGTTGTTGATCGGACATTACGCTGAGTGTTTGATGATCTGAATTCAATTAGGTTAGATATACAATGTGGAGAAAGTCCGTTGAAAGACTCGTGTGTGTGTGTGTGTGTGTGTGTGTGTGTGTGTGTTTATATATATATATATATATATATATATATATATATATATATATATATATATATATATATATATATATATATATATTTGTTTGATTAGGATTTTTAACGTAGCTTTAACAATTTTTCAGTCATATCTCTACAATGTCTGCAGTGAGGCAGTTTATAGTGATGTCTAGCACTGGGGCATCATGCCGCAGACATGTAGCATGATGTCCCATCCAGTCACATTATCCTGATACCAGGCCAACACTAACATCCTAATGCTGAGCGCCAAGCGAGGCAGCTGTTACTACATTTTTTGTAAGGCTTGTCTGTTTCGAAAATTTATGTGAGAACAATGTTTCAACAGAGAAGAGCAAACGGCAAATTTGTGGAACTGTGACAATATTTCATATATTCGAGACGTTGGTTATGAGAAAAAAAAATGCGTGGAGTCTGCCTTGTATCACACTGACAATGTATCATACCAGTGGACCATGTCATATATATTCACTGTATCATATGCGTTTATCTTTTGTCTGTGATTGAGGGAAGAGTAGCTATGGCCTACTGGACCTTTATTTTTATTTTTTTTAAACCCGATAATTTATTTTTTTACATTTGAGTTCAAAGTCAAGCCTTATTGACAAACTTCGAATGTTCTGGAAAAGAACGTCCGACACACATCCTCGTGATTCTATTGTCTTATATTTTTATATTTATATGAGGTTGAGGTAAACAAAATTTTTTCAGTCCTCAAACTACTGTGAGTTATTCACCGTTTTTTTCCAGATATAATTGGAGAGACAGCATTTATTTAAAAATTATTAATTTGAATTGAAAAAGGGTTTGGTGACATTTTCGACATTATCACTGTTTTGGGATTATGGTGAATTCAAACATGATGGATTATATCTGTATGATACATCAAGACTGTCGGTACAGCAATCTATTCAAAACTATCAGTAGATCACCACATTCAATACTGGAATTAATTCATAATACCATACTTATGGGCGTATTTATAAACCACAATGAGAAAACAAGTACATCAGACCCTATTTCGTTAGTCATATCGACAATAAATAGTATATAATAAACTGTATTTCTGTAAAATAGTACATGTGGAATCCTTGAACTTTAATCACTTGTCTCATCAATTTCATGAAGCTTTACTTTATTGTTTGATTATTTATTCCCCTTAAGTATAGATGCATTGCAAACGGGTGTTTCAGTTCAAACTTTCTCCTCCGTGTGAAAGGGGACTGGACTCTCTCTCTCTCTCTCTCTCTCTCTCTCTCTCTCTCTCTCTCTCTCTCTCTCTCTCTCTCTCTTCTATAAATGGTATCTCTAATACCTTTTTCTTCCATCTTTGAGAAGGATTTGTGATGATGTGATTGCTTCCAGATTTTATTAGAAATAAGGCATTATCGGATGGTTCTTTTTTATTCTGCTCGGTTTCACACGGCATAATTAGAAGATTCCAATGTTCGGTGTGATTTGTATTCATATGATAACATGTTGTTTTTGCTTGATTTTGTTATTATTGTTTTAATCGATTAATAATGAGCAGTAGGGAAAACCTTCCTGATAGCTCACTCCTCCCCCAACCCCATATCACCCATTTGTTTTTCGATTTTTGTTGATTATTGAAAAGTTTGATTACAAGAATTTCGTCAAAGACATTTTAAATCGATGTTTAAAAAAAATTATCCGTTTTTATAGCTTGTTTGTAAGCTTGTGGGGTCATTTCCTCCACTGTTTGCATTACGTATCAAAACATTAAACCAAAAACCCCGTTTTAGAATGGAATTTCATTCAATTTTTTCTTGAACGTTTTACCAAAAATGGTTTGGATTAAACGTTTGTGCGAGCCACCTCATCAATTTGAACTGTTTAACCACGTTAACCTGTTTCGGAGGGAGAGGAATATATTTCTAGTCTGCGTTAGCTAGCAGGTCATTTTTTGCATCATGCGACTCGAGTTACCAATAAATAATATCTGAAACTGGTTCCTCAATATTTTGCCGTAAGAAAGTGGGAACTCTGGTCCCAGATCTTCCATCAAAACTCACTATTAAGTTATGAGGTTGCCTACAACTAAATTGTAAGGCAACATCTGATTGTAGTATTGCAACAATACTATGTCCTAACATTAGCAATCTCATTCTCAAATCACCCTCAATCAACAACTGGAAACTTTCACCACAATCTCCACAATACACACGCTTATAACAAACAATGTTTACTGCCCCCTACATGACGAGATTGTAGGGGAGACTATTAAGCTAAAAAATAACACTTAGTAGAAATTATAACTTTATTTTATTATTGAAAAAAAGCAATGAGTGAAATACATTTCTATTTCAGCTTTCATGTGCTAAGGCACACTCACGCAGTCTACAAGTTATAGGGCTAAGGTCCTATATCAATTAAAAATCTCTAATTCTTTCTCTGTAAAATAGTCTACTTTAGACCATACAAAAACTTTCAAAATCTTGAAAACCAAATACGGAAAACAACTGGACATGAAATGGACTACCAAAATTACCAACGGAAAATCACAACACTTTTAGACATCAATCTTTGGAAAATGCCACAGCGTATAAAATTGAAATTTAAAAAAAAATACACATAATCTAAATAAAGTACACTATTTGAAATTTAAATTTTATATCTTTTTTATTTTACTTAACTCTAAAATTTCCATTTGAAATTTATACTAAAAATTTATTTAAGGAACTACAACTCAATTTTCCTTGATTTAGATAGTGCTGTCTATACATAAACACCTTACATCATTCAACTAATAACACAAAACTGCATACATAATAGACAAATGACTCTAGCAAAGTCACCTTGGGTCAATATGTAGTATTAAATAAAAACAAAAGGAGAGGAAATTAGCCCTGGGATTTCAATAATTCTAAGGCAGAAAAGTACGATCCTTGTTAAGGAATTGAAATGAGAAGGAAACCAGTGTTCTCTGTAGCACTAACAGTACCTCAAGAAGGCTCTGACTTGGGGTAGGGAGTACAATCAGAACAGTTCCTTTATATGGTTTAATGTAACTAACATATATTTGATGAACGAAACAAAGATCAACCTTCTCTAAATTCAAATTTAATTTTAAAGGGAAAACACCAAAACAAAACACTATTGTATAGCATACATGGGAGGTCAAGGAAAACAAAGCACCATTTTATACAAATTTTGGAAAACGAAGGTGTTCCTCAACAACTTAAACCAGCCTTATATGCTGTGGAGAGTTAAAGAGGATCAACATACCCACGCGGACCCACCACCACAGACAACCGGCGGAGAGTCTGTACATTTGCTGACGGGGAAGGGCAAACATATTTGTTTTAGTCTCGTAGTAGCTAGGTGGACTTTTAAAACATATTTTGTGATGTTATTATTAGCTTTGTCCGGGCATGTAACTATCGTGCTTTTTCGCTTTTAGTATTAGGAGAGGATGATATTACCTACAACCAGTGACAACGAACTGCCGCAGAGTGGCATCGAGGATGACAGCAACTTGGGTGCCAACAATTGTAGGCTATTTTAAAACCCATATGTCAGACACAATCTTCATGGTGGTGTATAGGCCATCAGCATCAGTAGTCACTCACCCGTATCTTTTAATAGACCTTAGCGAACGTCGGTTTTCACCATTTATGTTTTCTTTTTCTGAGAACCTCCATCAGGCCTGTACCCATGGCGCGGCATAAACTCCAAAACCAAAATGCGCAAATTTGTCCATGCCCATGTCTATTATATGGTGAACAGAATGACCCGCTTTTAATTCAATGAAAGCGCTATCTCCACCAATGTACGAGGTGGTGGATCTCCTTTAAGAGTCTTTGAATCGTGTTGGAAAGGTGGCTCCATATATTGCCTTTAGTCATTTTTTGAACAGGAGTGGTGGAGTAAATCAAGACAGCACAGGATATACAAAATCAGTTCAAGTTGAGGAGCTAAATCATATGAGTCATAATACATAAGCTGCAATGGTATCACCCAGTGAGACCCACAATTTTCAAACCTATGTGCCTGACAGTGGTGCTAAGTTGTTATGTATGTGAACTCCCGCAAAGTGTTGCGACTCGTTGATCATAATGGTCAGGACCATATGCATGTGGTTGAAGTTAGATAGCGACTTTACATTCTAGGTCCTGGAAGGTGCAATCCTCTTTCAGGTGGTCTTTTCTTCAGCAGATACAGTACCGTGACATTTTTTCAAGGATCCTACTACCACAAAAGAAGCGAAGACAATATATGTTGTTAGAAGTCCACCTTTCAACAAACGGATGAATTTTACTGCATACCGCCTCTACAGATTGGAGAGCAGGAGTAACAGAGTTACATGGAAAAAATGCGCGGATTTTTTAAAATGATTTTCACGCCTCTGGAAGGATCACCACCTCTAAGTCGCAATGAGATTTTATGGCCAATTTTTATTATAACACCGCGTTTTCTTCTGGCCTTCTGAGATGTTCATAAGCTTTTTCTAATACGGTATTCTACGATAACTATAAAATATGAAGCATGGATGTCTGATTGTTTTTTTCATTTACCATACACCCGCCAACGCTTTCGGGTAGAAGAGTCTTGTCCGAGAGGACGACGGTAATAGATTGGCACTGGGCAATAGCAACACTGTCAACACGCGTCTTGAATGGCATATTCACAACGTTTTACTTGGTGCTCCAGATTAAAGCTGTAGGTGGGGGTAAAGATCATTATATTCTTTTATAGGCTATCTAGAGATCCGAGTCAGTGATTTTGTCGAGGGCCTTGAAACCGTGGATTTGGTGGTACGCGTAAGATGTGTTGTTTGGGAAGTAACCTAGAAGGATATTTACGACCGACAAAAGATTACCATTATGTAACATGTTCACATCAGTAATGCCAAGCTTGTCAAACACCATAGGAATGGGTTCCTGGTTATTTAGGCGTACTATGTGTTGAAACGCAATACAGATGTGCTTTTACGCTGTAAGATCAAGCTAAATGCTAAATTACCAAATAAACAAGCAATGTATTGCCGATGTTAGGTTGTCAGTGGCCATTGCTTGAAAAAAAAAACTATGGTTCTCGAACCAGCATTCGTAAAACTAAGTAACCTTGTTTCAGTTTCCAGAGATGGTATTAAAACCGACATTATATCGCCAAATAACGACGTTGTCTGTATTTTATTGTATCAGTTAATTGGTATGTTTAACACCTTAGACCAGTTTCCGGATATCCGGCAGAAACGAAACATTTGGGTTAGAGATACAACGCAGGAAAAATTGCATTACGCGACCATCCTAGCCATTCACAAAACAAAGCCATAATTAAAGTCAGCGACAACAGACTCTCCCGCAGAAGTTCTTACATTTCCTGGCGAAATCTGGCTAAATTCAACTGACCGCCGCTTGTATGTAGTCATTGCTGCAGATGACTAGACAATTTATGGTTTTGTGGCTTCGTTTACATTATTCAGGAAGACCTGAAGTTCGCTACAATCAATGAGAATGTGAGCGCTGCCAAACACCGAGATCATATCGTTTACAACTAATGCCACATTGGTGTTCGCTGCGTAAACTGCTCCATTATCATGTAACCTAAGCTGTCCAGTGACTTGACACATGCCTTTCATGGCAGAACATATCGCGAGATATTCTGCGCCTGTATAAACATACGGTCCTTTTGATCTGTATTTCGGGCATCGTTAGTACTGCATGTTCCGGATCACAGGAGCCCACATATCAAGCATTGGGTCTTGCATGTCATGAATGGAAGAGATTGTGGTCTTTTCAACGGTATGTTCTTGAGAATCATTCTCCTGAAATCAATTATGTGTTTGCCCTAATGACACAATCAGTGAAGACCCAAACTAATAACCCTGTTAACTACGATGGCGTCAATAGCTTTGCACGCTCGGGTTTTGAGAACATTTTAAGTGGATAGACAGTCAACTGCGAATGACGGGTGAAGAGGCAGCAATAGTGTCGTAGGCTTAACCAAGCGGGAAATTTGGTGCATGACCATCTCGTTGACAGCTACACTCGTCGGCAGCTGAATAGTACTATTTTTAACGATCACGCAACGCCTCCATGATACTTTTTACAACTGATGTACCAATAGCAGGAAAAGCATCCGTTACGACGATTCTTGATAGCATCCACTCCACGTAAAGCCATAGCCGCGGCAGTAGGATGTGAGACTCTTGCAAGAAGTCCAATGGTTGTCTGAGATTCATGTACTAGAGCTCCAAATATATCACATATTATCATCATGGACGCAATAAGCTAGCTCCAAAAGCACGTACAGGTGTTATGCAGGTCTAAAAGATTTTCATCCAGGTCTGTGAGCGTAATTTACAGTTTGATAATTGAGCACAGCAAGTAAACTGGCAGCGGTCATGCGAATGATAGAACCCATTAGGATCATTGTTGCTCTTAAACACGTACCCGGTATTAGCTCTATTGTCAGTATTCGAGTTGACATATGATCAGTTTGGATGTTCGTCGTGATCTGCCCTATGCTAGACGCGAGATAGTATCTGAACTCAATAACATCACTGTTACGGCTAACCTTTTTCTGGCAGTACCAACATCTGTCAACGCGGTAGTTTGCGGATACAATCTCAATCGACCCTAAAGGTTAGGATCGTTGGCAAAAAAAATGCTAATTGTGATAGGTATTTAGTCTTTCAGTTTCTTTTCCGCCGTCAGATGAGTAAACAAAAGTCTTGTAAACTTGACGCCCGCAGAGGGCTGCACGCAAATGTTAGTCCAGCTGTGGAGTTGCGCCAGCAGCCTTCACTGCTGTTTTTGTTAGTTGTATAAGAAACCAAAGTTCATTGCTTCTTCCTTGGCATATTGACCCGCGTTTAACATGTTATTTTGTACAAGTCCATTGATTTCTAAGCGTCTACACAGGGCTAAAATATTATAGGTTAGTTCTGAATGGGTAATTCAACATCCGATTTTATAGGTTTTTAAAAAAATAAATATTATTCAATTCGATCATCAAATCTTGTATTTCTTTTATTGCCCAGGCCAATCCGGGATGATTCCATTAGTGTATCCTTGGGAATAGTACTTATTTCCATGGCATAGTCTTTCAGTTTCTTTTCCGCCGTCAGATGAGTAAACAAAAGTCTTGTAGACTTGAAGGCCGCAGAGGGCTGCACGCAAATGTTAGTCCAGCTGTGGAGTTGCGCCAGCAGCCTTCACTGCTGTTTTTGTTAGTTATATAAGAAACCAAAGTTCATTGCTTCTTCCTCGGCATATTGACCCGCGTTTAACATGTTATTTTGTACAAGTCCATTGATTTCTAAGCGTCTACACAGGGCTAAAATATTATAGGTTAGTTCTGAATGGGTAATTCAACATCCGATTTTATAGGTTTTTAAAAAAATAAATATTATTCAATTCGATCATCAAATCGTGTATTTCTTTTATTGCCCAGGCCAATCCGGGATGATTCCATTAGGGTATCCTTGGGAATAGTACTTATTTCCATGGCATACTCCATGGATGAAAAGTGCCGTTCAAATCAACAAAAAACAAAAGAAACAAACGTTTGATACACTTGGAGAAATACTGAGAGAATTACAACATTTTCAAAGGGAATATTTATGCACTACTGTCTCTGTCTTTATACTTGTAATATTTTAATGTGCTGTAAAGTCTATACAACTGTTTTGGTTACATGTATAAAACAATTAAGGAGCTCACTCAATGTCCATCCGTCTCTCCATGATATGGTTCCCACAAGATAACCTTCCTCGGAATTGTTGGATTTTAATCAAATTTGGTAGAAAGTTTTATATTGACGGCGTTTCTGAAGCCTTCGATTTCCAGCCTTCTCTGTCATCATCTAGAGGAGTCGTGACCCCTGACTGTTTGTTTACTTAATTTTCGTTTTGCAGTTTAGCTTTAAGACGTATCGATCGACTTCGATTGCATCAGTTCGATTTCCATTTTTCTCATACGTAATTATACACGTGATTATCAGTTCGACTGACTTTGGTTCCCACAACGTAAATTTCTTAAGGTTTGAGGGATTTGAAGCAAAGTTGGTATGTAGGTTTTATATCCATGAGAATTTGAATTAATTTGATTTCCACTATTCCATCATTTATTGAAGTTGTTTTTCTTGAATTGTCTTCTTCAGAATTTCGGGTCTGCAAATTAACTTTACCATCTGAGCTTGTTGGATTCCATCCCAATTAAGTAAATCACTATGTTGATGAGACACTGAACGGCTTAGATTTCCAAGTTTTTCAGGATATCGTTTTACAGGAGCCATTCTCTGTGATTGCAACTTTACATTACAAATGATTGCTGTATTTCAACATATTTTTTAAGGCACCTTTATAGTCACAAGTCATCAAAAGAGGTTTAAAAACGTTCTGGCCCATGATTGCCCGTCCCGCTACTAAAAAACCATTAGAAGAACCCTGCAGTGCGATAGGTCCTTTCTAATTCACCCATCGATAATACCTCAAGTTGTATGTATGACTAATTAAAATTTACATTTCTGACTCTCTGATCATGTTATATTTTAGTATACTTTCTCGGCGTTTAATTTTTATATAGTTGTCTTTGTTGGAGAGGTAGGTGGGTGGGTGGAGTTTACGACTTATTTCAGCGCAAGATAGACTATACCTGTCAATATAGCTTCAGAAGGAAAAAGCTCGTAATAACCAATGACCCACGGGAAGCTGCTGGCAAGCTTTCTTACATACCTTGGCCGAACCCGAGACTCTAACCCACGCGGACAGAGGTTGCGATGGTAGTGATCAGTAGATACGAGCGCTTTAGACAACGCATATTATTATTCCCCTCAAAATAATGTATTTTAGAGACCACTTAAATAATATGGAAATTTAATACCACTATTCCCTTGATTCCCATACAAACATTCGCTATTTTCAAATTTGTAATCGCTATGCTACTTGCACAGTACAATTTGAATAGTGGAGTTTTAAATCTTGCAAAATACAGTCGGTCAGCAAAAACTTGCAAGTTACTGTCGGTCCGCATGTTTTTGTTTATTACGCTTCTGGAAGCGCGGTGGTTAACGATTTTTATCTCTTTGGTTCTATTTAGCGAAACATTATTAAGATTAAAACATATATTTCGAATCGATGTATTTATTCAGCATATCGTATTGTTGCCGTTTAAAAATCATTTTGCAAAAACAATAATGTCTGACTTTGTTTCTATTTGAAATAATTAATCAACTCGAACAAAACAGATTAACAAAATTATATTTATATGAAAAGTTTAGCATTAAAAAATTCATTCATTAAAACGATTTTTACTTAATTTTATCATTGCTAAATTTCTCATCTCTAGAGCTGTATTATTTTCCAAAGGTTGTCGGTAACCAAACATTTTCTGTGCTTGTAATTTAATTATTTATAATGAACTTGTATTGTGCTACGAACTGATTAAATAAAAATTGGAATTTTTATTATCAAGTTCTTCTTCAATTTATTCAGAATTAACTTGGTACTGATAGTGGCCTACGAGCTTGGAATTTAATAAGTATAATAAAAATCACAAAATTTTCATTGAATATTTTAAGCAAGGATTTTTATTGGCTGGCGCGAAGTAAGCTGTAGTCAGGATATTCTTTTCAAAACTATAATTACTGGAAACAACATCTTTTGCGCCATAAAAGAAAAGAAATATTTTCAGATATGTACAACTTAACATTTCATTTAACTGGAACAAAGGTGATCAATCATTAAATGTGGCAAACAAAGGGAGAATTGTGGGAAATAACATATATCATGCAGCACAATATCATATGCAAGGAGTTAATACATTTCTTTGTAAAACTCTCAAATAAATTTCATATACGAATGCAAGACTTACCAGCAAGTAACTCATTAGTTATGTCTCCTGACAGACCCCAAGCTAAAATTTGTAAAGGGTTAGATTTGTTGCCTTTTTGCATTTTCTCCGACATTTGAAAAGTTGCCACTTGTAATTCACGATAACTGCAGCAAATAAATCGAAATAAAGACCTTGAAGACTGAACCTTCATGTCAACAGTGAGATTTGGTTTACTGGCAGGACCGAGATCACCGTGTATTTTCATTAGAATTAACTTCTTGAAAATCAGAGTTTGACATTGACAATGGCATAATATGGACTAATAGAACCGCTTAGCAAACAATGTTAAAATTAAATAAAAAATGGTTAAGTCTGAAATCAAAATAGCAAAGTCAATTAGTCAGATAATTCAATAAAAAGAATTAAGAGGCCATATAGTACGCAGTCAAAAAAAAATAAATAAACGAATGAAAGTTCAAACCAACATAAGCTATGCATACTACTAAGCCTACGGCATCCCCATAGATTTGTTTTGAAAGGTAAAGCATTTACAATGTTCATCTTTCCAAGTAGTGATTAATCTTCAAATGTGTGCTGGCCTATCTGACTTCAGCTGACAGGGAATTCCTCAGCTTGGATAGTAAAATAAGTTAAATTATTGTACTATACACTATTCTCTGTACTCTTGATATAACGTACGTGTATTACAAGTATAAAAGCGTAAATGCCGAACCAATATTTGTGCCTTTTCAAAATCCCATATAGGGACACGAGAAAATTAAATATTAAAATTAAAAGTTAATTTAACCATTACTATCAGAATGTTAAAACTCATGAAAATTTCATTAGACCATTCAGTTCGATGTACAAGCATATATAATGTAATGTGCGTGGATTTTCCATGCAAATAAATGATTTCAAGTTTTGGCTCGATTCTTGCACAGGGCGATTATTTTTTTTTTCTATGTATTTTATACAGACGAGTGCTATATTCATTATATTAAAAGCAGGTAAAAAATGTTATCATAACAGACCCAGCAAGTAAAACAATGGTTTTGAAACACGTTGTAAATTGGATTTGTCGGCTGCCGTACAAGGGCCTTATATAAACATTACAATGCATGCAAAATAAGCTCATTATGACGTCACAAATAAAAGTAGTAAAAGCATGCAAGCAAAATATGAATGTGGCCAATGCGTAAAGTCATATGACGGTAGCTAATGTGCATGCAATACACGGTACCTGAAATATAATTGCACATCAAATATAAATATACATTACAGAAAGTCTGGCATCCTTGGACGCTAATAGGTGCAGTTGCGTTATAACTACCTACGGCGGAGGAGTTTATCGACAGTCAGGTAGGCCAGAAATTGATCGATAGCTACGTTGGCAATCTACATAAAAATACAATAAATGTTTATGGTTAAATATTTAAATACACATGTGTGATAATGCAATATATGTAATGCAGACAAATTAAAACAGTCCAATAAAACATTACAAGCACCTTGGATACATGCACAACTATAAAAGGCTTTAGACGTATGAATAAGACCTTGAGATTGATCGGAGAGAAATTTAAGCAAGCTTACTGTTATATCATTAAATAGCTTGATGAATTTTCGATGCATATAAACCTTATTTTGAGGGGGGAAAATTAGTTTGAAAAACTCCGCAATTCAGTTCTGTCAATGTACAGCTAAACGTAACAACCTTACTTAGGGAACCGCTAGTCAAATACTAGATAAAAGTGAGTACATTTATCACACAATAAGACCTATGAAGAGATGCACTAGATGACGCTACTGAAAGTTTATGTTACATTTTAATACCAAATATAAATAGAAAGTGAGCAAAGTACAAGATGGATGCTTGCAAAGATGCGATACTGAATGTTGCGCATGCCGAAAATATCATTCTCATAGGTGTACTAATAACACTACACGAATGAACAACAAAACATGGAAAATAAAATGAGTATAATTCCTATAACAACGCACAACTAAGTTTTGTAAAAGTACAGGTAGACTTGACGTAATAATCACATGGAGAAAACAACCCTAACCACGTGCCACAGTGAGCCGAATATAGAAACGTTTACAACAAGACAAAGTTATAAATAAATTGATAGAAATGAAGTTTAAATGATATTTTAGCGCGGTAAACCCAGTCACAGTAACGATTGTGTATTAATTAATACACGCGGTCAACCCAGTCAGTCACGGGTATGTATCAATATATGGGGTCAACCCAGTCAAAGTCACGATTATGTATCAACAATATACGCGGTCAACCCAGTCACAGTCACGATTATATATCAATATACGGAGTTTCACCCTTAATCTCAACTGGCTTGAAAGTGGAAAGTAAACTGCGAGAGAAAACTTAAAATATTCCACCATGTCATTGACATAGAAAAAAGCTTTGAAATCACTTCAGTTTGACCCCATGCTATCAAGTCTTTAAAATCGTTGAGCAGAAACGAATGTTTGACGGACGGACAGATGGAAACACGAATATTATGTCAAATATTTTATCAGATGGGTATTATAAATGGCGCATTATACGTACACAATGTGGAAAATAATTTAAGGTTGTGTCTATTATCTATAACCCTCTATCACTGGTCATAGACTCAGGTACTAAAAGCTCGTTTAGTGTGCCACTGCCACTTAGCGATGTTGTATGGCAACTTGGCATTGAATCCCACGTCAAGCATTGTTTTCCTTGTTTCGAATGCAATGCATCAGCAATGTTTGGTCCCTGTAAATTTGCGGAAACCATTCTCTTCTCTTCTTACAGTATTTGGGGCGTTATACTTGGACATATTCAACCTAACATTTACAATAGCCTTTCTTGTCTTAAGTTTGGTCTTCGTTTAAGAGTTATCTAGTGGAAACAGTATTGCTTCTTAGATTCTTTGTTATAGAGACGTTTGACGTTTCGATCCCAAAATCATTATATGTTTCCATTGCTTCAACTGCAAGCTATATACAACGCTAAGTCGAAGCATGTATTGGATAACTTTTTTTCTTTCTCTTTCAGACACGGTGTCCTTGACAAGCTGTCTTTATTGTCTCAGATCACGCCATCCACATGTGTCTTTCTTTCCTCAAATGTAGTCCATGGAAAACACAAATTGGTCAAGATTTGTATATACAAGACAAGATTTTTAAGATTTTGTGTGAAAACAGTTTTTGTTCATTTAGTCCTTTTGACCAATAACTTTAACCTTTGAGACAAAAAGCGATAGGTTTCTTCCTTGCCTCAAATACAGGCTGTTGACCAAGGCTCCAGTATACATGTCATCAAATCAATTGTCTTTGTTTTATAATGATTCATCCCAATCATGACACACAAAGAATCCATCAAAAACTAACTTTAATCGAAACCAAACGCAAATTTTGTACGTCTGTGGCGTTGGTCACTGGGTCAAAAAGCCAATACTTCATGTGACTGACTGAATTCCCTTAGTGTAGTAATGACTTATCCTAAACTACAGATAACGCTTAATACACTGTATAAAAGGTGGCTCTTTACCACTAATGTGATCTCCACAAAAGTAGTATCTTAAACAGGAATATTATGATATTTCAAGAACATTTATGATGCATAGTATTTATTTTAAAAAAAAAGTATTCATTACATTTCTACTGGTTACGACTTTCTACGACTGCAAAAGCTCTCCCGAGGTCGCACTAGCGTTTTTGTAATTACGTTCTAGAACTATACGTTTAGAATTTTGCATCCCGTGTCCCTGAGTTTGCATGAGTGTCTCTGAGTTTGCAAGAATCTACACTGACTATCAACAATTGATAAAGTGTAAGATATTTTAGTTTTGTCTTTACACTCAAAATAGCGAGGTATGGATTGGGAACCAGAATAATACCGAAGTCAGACTCCAGCCACATCAACTCCGGGTACTTGTACATTTGCAGAAGGAAGTGATCGAGACAGAGCAGGATCAACAACGGACTCAAATGTTTGGGTGAAGAGACCTCTGTCTACACAAGAATAGTAAGAAGATGGGAAATGTAGGAAAACATGAGTGGATACTTGTCGAGATTTGGAATGTTTTAAATGATTGTTAACAAGAATGTACCCCAGTTTTAGATAACATTCTATAGGACCTTAAATGTTTGCTAATACGTTTTATCGATCG
Source organism: Unio delphinus (assembly GCA_029339505.1). Classification (NCBI taxonomy): domain Eukaryota; kingdom Metazoa; phylum Mollusca; class Bivalvia; order Unionida; family Unionidae; genus Unio; species Unio delphinus. The sequence goes on from JAQISU010000096.1 coordinate 1,602,888, forward strand.
TTTTATCGATCTGTGCAATAGTCTGTGTACATGTTGCTTGTGGAGACGTTTGTAACGCTACCTATGACGGAACGCGGAAGTAAAATACTGGTGGACGATTAGCTGACTTTGCCTAGTTCTGAAGAATGTTTTTTTAATAAAGTGGACAAAATAAACCCACTAAAGTTCGCTGAGGCTTTGAAGAAAGGTCATTGATTTAGTGAAATGTTTGCAAGTTTACGAGATTTAAGTAGAGAACTAAAGTTCTGCAACGATATTGAAAGTACACAAATCCGTTTCATCGAATTGTATCATTTCACTGCACCCACATAAAAGACATTATTATTCACTGGGTATAATGTGCCGTTCACGGAACTCTTATTTCCAAGAATTGTATACATTCTATAGTTTGACACCATATTATCACTTCTCTCTGTTTTCCTCATATTAGCTCTATTCTGAGGTAGAGAAGTCTCTTCGTCTATACATTTGAGTCCCATAATGACCCCTCGCAGTCTTTCTCGCCTATACATACCTCCATCAGTCTTCTGCTAATCTGAATGTTGGGCTGACAACTGACATCTAGTTATATGTTAGCCTTTGACACTGCGCAACACGTACCTCGATTTGCTTTCCCCCACTCCCACATACTGAAAGGCGAAGATCCACCAGAGTGTGTTTCTTGCAATGAACCATTCACTGTTAAGCACTTTATGACCGAGTGTTCCGACTTGCAGCCTACGCGTGATAAGTACTATAATGTACATGACATAAAGGAAATTTTTGATACTATATCTATCACTTGTATTTTAGACTTTCTGAAGGAAGTAAATCTTTATTTTAAACAATAACTTGTATGTCTTCCCCTAGAGCATTTTTATCTAATGCAAATACCGCCCCTTATTTTCAACATCTTATCATCAACATACACCATTTAATCTCCCGTTTATTAGGAAGCTTCATATTTCGATGTTACCAACATCTTACCATTTTATATTTAACTATTATGTTTTTTTATATCGCTGGTCGATATTAAACCTTTCGTATTTTTCAATATAACCTATTGTATGGCGCTAAATAGCCTAAAGGTGCTGGTGCGCCGTTAAAATTCAATTAATCAATCAATCATTTGCCTTCCCCCAACATAAACGTTGGACAGACAACTGCATCTAGTTACATGTAAGCCTTTTACAATGTGTTCCACATACCTCGATCAGCCTTCTCCCTATATGAACGTTAGGTTGACAGCTGATATCTAGTTACATGTAAGCCTTTGCCAATGTGCAACATGTACCTCGATTTGTCTTTTATGCACCTTTTAGTTATTGTCATGATAGGATTCAATTTGTAAGAAATGTCCTATTTGAAAATATGTGACAATTTATGTTATGTAAAATATGGTTACAATAGCATTGATTATATATATATATATATATATATATATATATATATATATATATATATATATATATATATATATATATATATATATATATATATATATATATATATATATATATATATAATATAATATAATATAATATAATGTAATGTAATGTAATGTAATGTAATGTAATATAATGTAATATAATATAATATAATATAATATAATATAATATAATATAATATAATATAATATAATATAATATAATATGTTCTGTAGGCATTACAATGACTAAGAGACTAAGAAACTGTAATAAGGAAAATTATACTCGCCTAGCGTTATATTAACGAACATGTCTACAAATGCAAGTAATAAAGTGTACGTAAATGTTTGTCAGCATTATCAGTGCATCAGCTTGATGCGTGATGTTGTATTATATCCGATGCAACTTATTCCCGTCAACTTTGGCTTTCAACTGTGGATTCCACATTCGGTAGGAAAATCATCCCTAATTAAGAAATTAATGTAAAAAAAATCCTACGAAAACGTTCCAATATAGAGAGGTGGAAATACACCAGTTAATCGGAATTTTGGTAGTTCCGCATCAATGACGGCCATGAACATATTCGTTTGCACGGTTAGCAGCTGTAAACCTTTATTCATCATCATTATCAGTGTCTTGACCTAGTGTAGTCGTTGAGGCACTGTGCTGCTGAACATCTGACCAGTTCCCTCCACTTGTCTCGATCATGTGCCAATGGCCGTGTCTCCGCAAAGCTTTTCCTTGTCCATTATGTGCTGTTGTCAGTCATTTTTTTTTCTCTATCTACCTTTCCATCTGCCACCCTGGACGCTGCCCAGCAGTACTGTTGTGGATATACTGTTGGGTCTAGTGACATGGCCATACCATTTCAGCTTTCTGGTTTTGAAGGTGGTGACGTCTTCATATTGGCCTTCTTTGTGCCTGATGGTGTTACGCACTTCTTCATTTGTGATGTGGCCCATGTAAGACATGCCAAGGATGGTTCTGTTGCATCTCATTTCAAGTACCTGGATTCTTCCTTGTAATTATGCTGTCAGGGTCCAGGTCTCACATGAATCCCAAAAAATTGAGATGACTAGTGTTCTCAATGATCTGATGTTAGTTTTCAGACTGATATTCTTGTGTCTCCAGATGGGTCTTAGCTTTGACATAGCTTCCGTTGTTTGTGCTGCTGGTAACACAATTTCTGTTCTTGATCCCTCTTCGGTGATTATGGAACCAATATATTTCAACTGGCTCACTGTTTCCAGTTCCTGTCCTCTTCCTTTAATCTTGGCTGAGATTTTTTTGCCACTATTTATCATCAGAATTGTGTTCTCAGTGCTTATCTCCATGTCAAACATGGAAGATGTTTCATCCAGGTTCTTCACTAAGATTGCAAGCTCGTCTTCACTGCCTGCTAGCCCATCAATGTCGTCTGCAAAGTGGAGGTTGGTGATGTTACGCCCACCAACGCTGACTATCCCATAGTGGTTTTCCAGGGCTTCGCTCATGATGCGCTGTCTGTAATATTTGAACAGCTGGAGATTGTCTTTTTTTTTTGGGGGGGGGGTTATATGTTATAATCAGTGACTGGGTCCACTATGTTGGCCATTCGTCTGTTTGCAAAATATTGATGCAGATTCTTGTTTGTGGCTCTATCACTGATCCTCTCATTCTTGATAAGTTCAGCTTGGATGTTGTCTACTCCAGATGCCTTCCCATTCTTCAGTGCTCTTATTGCTGACTCCACCTCTTCTTTGAGATTGGGGAAATCATCATCATTTGTGAAGTTTGGGAATTCAAGCACCCCTGTGGCTCCTGTGAACGGGTGGTTGGAGAGAACTTTACAATACTCAGTCTTTTTCTCTGCAATGTCACTCGCTTCTGTGATACATTTTCCAGTTTCGTCTTGAAAGGTACTGACTATTGGTTGCTTCTGTCTAGTGAGGTCTTTTACAATTTGGAATTCTTTTTTGCTGTTATTCTTTATCAGACTGATCTCTATTTATGTGCACTTTTATCCAATGCAGTTTTCATTTGCTTTTTTCAAGTTGTGTTCTTCTCATATTCTTGTTTATTTCTCGGTACTCCATTGCCCCTGTTGTGTGTCTGATGTTTTTGAGGTCTCTTCTTCTGACATCACACAAATTCAGAATTTCTTCTGTAACCAAGATTTTTTTTGTAAGGCGATGGAAGCTGTGGATGGATGGAACGTTTATTGGCAGTAAACAAAGCTATGCCGTTTACACGTGCAAACTTTACAGCCTTAGTAATAATGTCGATTTTGATTCGAAGTTGTTTACAAGTAAACACAATGCAGCCTTAGCGTTGATTTAGAATTTGGACACTATGTTTAGCTTTGAAGATGGAAAACGTGTTACTTGGTGTCAGTTGCCGATTAGCAAACCTTTTGCGCAAACTCATTGACATGGGATAGAAACACTTTAGTGAACGCGTTCCAGAATGTGTGTACAAAACAGATGTGGAGAGGTTTTGCAGTTTTAGACAGACGAAGCCATCCAAATTCCCCACATTAATCAGATACTACTGCTACTACAACTACATCTAAATAATATAATTTTTGAACGTCTTCAGTATAAAATTCAATTTCTGTGAAACTGACATTGTAAGGAAACGAGATCTGTCAGTCACAATTACTAAGCTTTCTTTTAACAGTTTTCATTTGCAATTATTTCCTTAAGCACTTGAATGAATCTGCTCATTCTATATTCTGAAGCTACGATAATTCATTCGGTGACATGCGCTTTTTTACTTAGACCAATTGGTCAAAGATGCAGTCATAGAAAATTTGCTTTAATTTTTTGGTTACAGTTTGTTTTTTTAAATTTGATTATACTTTAAAGTCCCTGATCAGATTGTGTTTATATATTCAAGGAATCGTAGAGATAGAGCAGTACGCTGATTCAGTCTTTATCCATTGCAAGCAAAATTTCACGATTTACAACCATGGTTAGATACTTCCTGACATTTCTTAGTTGATATGTAGTTTTTTCCAGGGTCGCCAGATATAAGCTATGTCTCATTTAGGGTTGAAATGATAACACTCGCTTGTCGATTGTGGGATTTATTGTGAGATGAAATGGTACGAATTAAAACTATTTGCGCTTGCGCATGGATATTTGTGATGAGGGGTGAACGGGTCTAGTTAGGCATAGTAGACAAAGTAAGCTAGACCCACTGGGTCAGCTAAACAAAGGAAATCGATCACGGGACTCATTTTGAGGCGTATGAATATAGGGTAATCATTCTCAGCGTCACTTGCAGCAACATTCTTGGAGATACGGGTTGTATATTTTATTAAGTTTTATGACTGTTTAGATGTTTATGAACTGGTAAACAACTGGGAAATATGATCTAGAAAAAGGCCATCCTAAAATGAAATTAGAACCATAGGTGATCAAGTAAGTCGGACAAGCCACTGTTTATTGTTAAACATGACCGCAGGCTTACACCATCCCTTACGTAAGTTTGCCGTAACTAGGATAGGAAGCCGACCCAAGCCCGTCAGAAGTGTAATTAGCACCTTGGGCTGGAAGGATGTTTTGTACATCAAAGAAGCTGTCAGAAGGAGTGGGCGTGCTTTATCTTCTGGATACGCTGACTGACCGCCAGATTGAATTAGTCGAGTGGATAGGGCCCCAACGCTACCCAATCAGAATCGAGATCGGGGTGGGATCCTGATTTATTTTAAAGTATAATATCTTTAAACCTGCCAGCGAGCTTTAATTCGCTATAGAGGGAGAATTGCCAGAAGATAGGAACTCCGTCAGCAATAAGTTAATTGGCGGTAAAACCTTAGGAACAGAATTCTAAGTGTAGCTTCAAAAAGGTCAGTGAGCTATTTTTTCGATATTTACTGACTGCGACTGCATTTAATTGTAGATCGTATATATATTTATTATTACTAAAATCGTAGTAGGAATAATTATTTTGTGATGTTGATATGTTTGTATATTTTGAAGAATGAGTTCATATTTGTAAAGAATCATATTGCTTTCTAGCCGTCGTAAGAATTAATATTATTATAATTCGCTATGTGGTTATTTTATAGTACAATAGCACATTATCCATGCAATTATAGAAATTGGATGGTATCTTTGAAATGGTTGCACTGTGAGAAATTAGTAATATGAATATTTGAATATTTGTGTACGCTTGTGAGAGTGTAGTGTACAGACATACGTCTGGTTATTGTAATATTGTAAGTACAATGAAATTAAATATATATATTAGATATACTGATATGATACGATTTATTGATATATGTATGATATCGTGCTATTACGCCATTGTTTCCCTGTAAGAGTGTGTGGAAATTTCGATGTGTATGTATGCGTGACCTAAAAGTAATAGCCTTATCTGATGGTTAATTGATGATTTAGTGTGAGGTGAGGTTCGATAAATCATATGTTAACGACTTGTGGTTTTCACAGGTTTTTCACAGGAAGCTTCGAGGGATAGACTAGTATAGTGGTTCCAGTGTCTCCGATAGAGACGGAAGGAAGAGAAGGAAAGCGGGAATTCAGGAGAGGAAGCTTATACACACACACACACACACACACACACACACACACAAGTGGGTTAATTGCATGGTTCCTGTGTTATGGCGGTCTCAGCTCCCAAATGGATTGTTTTTGGGCTGATGTTTTATAAAGTTAAGTCAGATCGGAATATCGACTGAATTGTTTATCATATACATTGTTTAAGTAATGTTGTAAATAACTTTATATGCATGTGAGATCATAGGAACATATGTTGTATGAATATAATATTGTTTTTCAATACAATTGTCACGTACGTGGCCTGCATCAACAAATTGTGTTTCAGCGTTATTCGTCATCATCAAATTCTTACTTCCTCCTTACTGTGGTTGTCCGCTCAAGAACGCTTCATCACAAATCCCACAATCGACAAGCGAGTTGGTATCATTACAAGCGAGGTGTTGTCTGTCTCAAGAACTAGAGTAGGAATGCCAAAATCTTTTTGTTAGTAATACGGGTGACTGATTGTAATACTTGTGAAGCACGGGAATCATGCACATCAATCGATCGCTCACTCCCTCATGACAAACACGTACATATATATCATAGGCTTGCTGTTAAAACTTGGAGATGGGATGATATTTCCTATAATTAAAGATACTGGACATCCCAAGAACTGAAGGATGAATATTACTATCTTCTGTCGTGTTCATATATACATGAAGAAAGACTAGCATTTATCTCCTTTGTCCATTAGCGGTACTAACATTTATAAATACATTCAGTTGATGAATGCAGGCAACACACAAATCTTTGAAAGCTATATGCAGATTCTCAGATTATGTTTTCCGAAGTTCTGGATCCCTGTTATAAATTATTGTATTACCCGCCATATTTCGAATAGCAGCAGAGGGGGCGAATCAGACAACTTTTTTTTTGGTTATTTTTTATTATACCCTTAAAACGGTACGAATAGACCCTTCTCGCGAAAAAATAAGTCTCCGACCCTTATGATTGTTCGCGTTTTCGTTGATGAATCATAAATGTCACATTGATGTTGTGACTCGCCCCCTCTGCTGCTAAGGTTTACGGTGATTTTAACCGAATATTTGATCAAGTCCGATACGATATCGTGTCCTAGGGTCTGCTAAATTTATTGTCACAAATCCGTGTGGTTTTGACTGAGCGTGACTAAAGAAATTTCTAAATTGATTATGATTCATATCACCGCTGCACCAGGTCTGATGAATATTTCGTAGCGTATGAGTATCAACGCCGTTAAATACACACAACACATTGCAGTTATCTCTGATCACTTTTGGTATCTGAGTGTATCGTTGAGTGACATATATCACATCAGTGTTTTTATGCCTGCCTCGGGAAAATATTCTAGCAGGATTTTTTTGATTATCTAACATGATATCATCGTATACCACTAAATTGTTAATACTTCCATCAATAGCATCAATGCTCGGGGCTTCCTCTATATCAGTAATAAACTCAATAAAATCTTCATCGATTTGAAATTCTTTTGCTTTCTCGTTAAAATCCTTTAGCACTTCATAGCATCGCTGATCGTCTACACTCGGGGCTATTAAATACAATTTGTTCCATTTCATCCATCTCGTTATCAAATTAAGTAGCAGTTGTGTCTTTCCGCTTCCAGATGGTCCGATTATAATCATTCTAATTGAATTCGGCAACATTTCATGATGTTTAATAGGTTCCCGTCGTTGGGTAGCTGAATAATCAATTATATTCATGCCGTTATATATAAATTATGGATCTATATTGTGTGAAGTGTAAAAAACGTACTGGCACAGATGACTTGACGACGATTACAACTAAAAATAACCGATCAGCGCTTTCTGGTAAATGCGTACAATGTAGTACAAAGAAATTTAGATTTGTTTCTAAACCCAAGGAACTCAAGGAACCTTTAAAAAAAAACGAGGAGGTGATATCGCAGCCAAGCTAACTAAACTCCCTGGAACCCCATGGGCAAAATACCCTGGAGAAAAGCACCTTCCAGGATATAGCTACTGTGGACCGGGAACAAGACTTGATATCAGACTCAATGATCAAACAGCCCCGACACGGTGAGGAACCAATAAACGCTATTGATAAGGCCTGTCACCTTCATGATGTATCTTATAAAAGCAGTAATCTGCAGCACAGGCATCTAGCAGATGTGAAATTAATTCATGCGTTAAATGCTATTTCTGATAAATCTTTCAAAGAAAAATTGGCTTCCTTTTTGATAAAATCGGCTATGAAAAGTAAATTGATGTTAGGTGCTGGTAATTAATAACAACATGGAATCTATTTATTATTCCCCAAGAGGATACTGGAGGGGTAAATCAGCAGTCCATAAACTCGCTAGCGCTGCAAAAGTGAAAAAAACAACTGCGGCTCATTGGTTATCCAAACAGGCACTATGGCAAATTTATCTACCACCGCCTAAACAAATCAATTTCTCGCATTTTGATGTGACCGGACCCAATGAAGTTCATCAGGCTGATCTATTATTTCTGCCACATGATCGTGGTTACAAATACGCATTAACCGTAGTTGATATTGCAAGTCGATACAAAGAAGCAGAACCGTTAAAAACAAAATCAGCCACTGAAGTGGCTTCTGCATTTGAAAGGATTTATCGAAGGAGTCCTCTGCACTGGCCAAATCTATTACAAATTGATCCTGGCAAGGAATTTCAGGGTGCAGTGTTATCAATAATGAAAAATCATAAAGTCACTATCAGACGAGGACATACTGCGCTACATCGTGATCAGGCAATTGTAGAACGGTTTAATAAAACCCTTGCTGAGCGGTTATTTGGATATCAATACGCAAAGGAATTCATCCAAGAAAAAAGATCCCGTGAATGGGTTAAAAGGTTACCAGCTGTGATTACTGCACTGAATAACGAGATTACTAGAACCATCAACATGAAACCTATCAATGCGATTAAAAAGAAGTCAATACCTGAAATGGAAATTCAAAAAGATTTTAGCGTTTCCCAACCAATTCATGGTAGTAATGTCATTGTGAGGTACTTATACGAACCAGGAGAGCTTGAGGGTGGCACAAAAAGGGCTACTGATCCTATTTGGAGCGTCACTACGCATAAGATATCTAGTATAACACGATCTACGGGTAGACCTCCAATCTATAAACTGGATTCAACTGCCCCTCAACGGGGTTTTACTAGACAACAATTACAAGTGATACCTGAGGATACTCAATTACCACCGCATGGGCTTAACTAGCACCCTTGCGTCTATTGCACTCAAGACAAGTCAACATCACATTATTTCTGACATGACCGAGATTGTTATTTTTTCTGTCAACGGTGAATTGGCGAGGATCCTTATCCGAATACTGCCAACGCATTATACAATTGCAACTTGCGCAGTGATTATTTTGTTGTTGCTTCAAAGTGATTATTAATTCAGCATCAATATCAAATTCTCGTTGTTTTTTTTTTTGTCTTGTTGTTTGTAACCGGAGAGTTTTTTTATCAATAATATCATTATCATCGCCAATGATTTCATCATCGCCACCAATGATTTCATCATCGAAGACAATTCTTCGAAGTTGATTTGTTTTTCGTACTCTAGACACTGCGAGATAGACTAAATTCGACCATTCTATGCGATTATCTACCATCCAAACAATTGTATCCGATATAGTCAATCCCTGTGAAGAGTGTATTGTTGCTGCATAACCTAGCGTCCACGGGGATTTATTAGCACGCAATGCATCTTCAACGACATTGATATCAACCAGCACAATATCATTTAATACGAGAATCTGCTTTTCACGCCCTGACTCTGTCAGGCCTGGAATATCAACTTCTATATTCTGCTTTCGTGTATCCGATGGCCTATAACACAACGGTACTAGAAGTGTTGCAAATCTTTTTTTATGTAATTCAAATAATTTCATCTGAAGTGTGTCTCTGACTATTTTTCTACTTGCAATGATTAAATCATTTGGTCTCCACGCTTCCCAAAACTCATTCATGGGAGTTTCCGAAATTATTTCACGGGCTATTTCACACTGGATTTTATCCGGTTGTAATCTAATTAGTTTCTTAAATTCTTTTAATTCATTATCAAGTGATCTATGATCGGTATCAATTTCTTCATAATAGTCTACAAAACCCTTTAGCCATTCATGGGGAGATGCACCGACAAATGGTGGTGGTTGGCCGTGATCACCGCACATGACGACTTTTGTATTCTTCAATAACAACCACTCAAGAAATATTTTTAAGACATCTTCGGACACTGTGTCTATTTCATCCCAAATGATAATTTCAGGAATAAATTTCTCTCCCATGCGCTCAGGAGTCCATTTATCTCCCTTCCATCTAAAAAAACTATGATAAGTGCAGGCATTTACCCCTCTCTGTATCATTTCTCTTGCAAGTCTGTGAGTCGGTGTTAGTACAATCATGTTTGGATTGGAAACACGAAATAACTCAATTGCCCGGGTTGTTTTTCCTGACCCACCACAGCCGTTTAAATAAACTGTTTTATATCTACAGATTGGATCAGAAATCGGTGGTGCACTAGAAAATTCTGAACACTGATTGCTTTCTAAGTAATTATTTTCAATGGTAACATCTGCTGATGGAATATAATCATGAAGCATTTCCTTCTTAATTCACCATGACCCCCAATTCTCGTTGCCAGTAGCCTTAAAATCAGCCATTTTGCTATTTATGTAAAATGAGTCAGTAGCAACTCTAACTGCGGTGGTAGGAAATCTATTGATCATTGAAAATAAATTAATAGAAGCATAACCAAGCATAGAAGCTCTCAAATGTGTGTACTGCGGATTGTATCCATCAGTGTAAGTAACAATTGTACCCAATTTGGTTCCATCGGACATAAATGCGTCCTTACGATTGACATATAGGCCCCTATTCGTTAAATCCGTGATTACAAAATCGTATTCAGCATTGTCTATAATCAATCGTGAAGAATATCTCGTATTATCATCTTTGCCACCTTGGGTAAATTTACCGATTATTCTTCGTCCAAGGTCTTTTGCTTCATTGTTTCTGATTTCAAATAACTGTTGGGACCAATCCATGATTTGTTGTTCACTGAAATTTGGAAACAGTTTTCGCTCTTCGCTAATTATTTTTTCTAGATCAGGTTGTGGTAACCAGACTGATTTCTGTGCTCGATAGGATATAATTGCTTCACTGACAATTAATGATTTTAACATCTTACAATCAAGCATATACCGTAATAACACTATTGGCATCCAGTGTTTTTCAGACATGTGTTTACCAATCCAAAGATAACTACACGGATGAAGTCCTTCAGCCATTTCAAATGATACTACACAAGCGAATCCGGTTAAATCGAAATGTGGCAGTGGTCCATTAATAGCAACACGGGTCATTTCGTGTGTAGGGTGTCCAAATCGTTTGAAATATTTCTCACACTCTCCATACCCAAGAAAACTTCCTGGATAACACGCAATCATATCAACTGAAATAACGGTATCAGCGGTGTATTTTGTGTTCCATAATCCTCCATGGCTGTATTCAAGACAGGACAATTTGACATCTGATAAGAACTCACTTCGGGTTGGTTTCCACGCGTTTTTCTTTCTAGCAAAATGTGCTGCAATGGATGGTACTGTAAAACAGTTTGCTAATAATTGATCGTTGTCTTCCTCCAGAGAAAACTCACTAGCTAGTTGTTTCATTTGATTATGCAGCTCTTCAGTACGGTATAATTGTCCGTTGGGCCTTACAAACTGATCAAATCTACATTCTTCGTCTGAAGTACTATGAAATAGCCACACTGACACAGGATCGTTTTTACTCAAATGGTAAATAGCATCAAATAATTTCTGCTCTGAAAAAAACTCTTCGGTTTGGGATAGATATTTTACGGTTCTATCCCGTGGGAATATTGTTACTGCAGATGACCACGCGTGTGCGTTATGATCAATAATTTCAATGGGAGCTCCCTGTGATTTATATTTCGATTCGTATAATACTTCTCCGGTGATTGTCCTTACCGATATTGGAAATCTTAATGATTTTTCTAATTTAGTTATATCCTGAATTGTTGCCCCATGCTCTTTTACCGTGAACTCCCACTCGGTTATTTTTTTTCGTCTTAGATCAGTTAGTTTATTTCCCCGGGACGCATTTGTGAAGTGTTCCATTATTCGTGCTGCTACACAATTGAGCCCTGTCGAATATTTCATGGGTGCTAGTTTTGCAATATCAGGTTTGTCATTGAGCGGATATATCCCGTAAACAACTGCTGTGACAGGATAAGATCTTTCGTAGTAGGGTTTATCAAGTCCAGTCAAAATTCCTGGTTTTGAATCCTGAGTCACAGTGACAGTTTTTTTGTCCTTAAGAATAGGCTCGTATTTGTCCCTAATGATCCATTTTCCATTATCACGGATAAGGAATTTTATTCGAAAAAAATTTCTTTCTTCCCCAAGACGTGAGATTATCACTGCTGCTTTTTCATCATTCATGGTAGCGTCAACAACACCATCAATTCGAAATGTTGACCAACAATGAGCTGCCCCATCACGCTTGAATTCATTAAAACAGTCTCTGATTTTACTAATCAAGGTTCTATCAAGAATTTTATTCTTTGGTGTATCAGAAACTATCAAGATTGAATTGAACACTTTTCCAGGGCTTAATTTTCGATAATCTCTCGAACTCCTCCATACTATAATTAAAACAAGCATTTAAATGAAAGATTTAAGTATAATGAATCATTGCAAATGGCTTATGATTGGATCAGTGACACCGTGTAACAAATCATGCAGAAATGAATTCTGTTGGTATCATATGCAAAGCTTTCGTCGTGGAAGCCTTGGTCCGTTACCCTGTATTCGATGTGGGGTTGGGGTCAGGGGAAAATCGCAATTATGTCTTAGGTGTGGCGGCAAACGATACAGGGAACTAAAACGCTATTATGATAAAAGAATAAAAAATACTGTCATTGACCCCAACGATGACAAAATCATAAAGACTCCTCAAGATTATATACAGAGACTTATAATTAAACCAAACAATGAATTAGAAAAATAGTGTTATTATACAAATGAACCAAGAATTCAGACCTCACCCGTGCTTGTTAATTATGAAGCATCCCGTGATGGTATTATCAGAAACCGCAGATTGAAGAATCCAGTTGGATTTGTGACTAATCGAGGGTATTTGATGTTTAGTGCTGGGAAGAAAAAATATCTCTGTCACAGATTCGTCTTCGAGGTGTTTAATGGATTGATCAAGGATGGTTATGTTATTGATCATATTGATTCCGATTCTCAGAATAATTCTTTACCAAATCTACAGGCCATTTCAAAAGAGACAGGACAAAAAATTCGATTTTCGTATGTCTATAACACCAAGGGAGACAACTCTTAAATATAACCAATGGATATAACCAAGGGAGTTATCTCCCTTAGATTGTGATTCAGCGGCTTGGTATTGTTTTATAAGAAAAGAAATATTTTCTTTTTTTTAGTGTTTAAGTCAAATATTCTGTCTCATTTAAATACCGTGAAACACCATTAATAAGTAATTTAAGAAAATAAAATAACACCCTGTGGATTGCTGTATTAAGTTACCTTATATACTTTCTCCCTTAGATTGTGTTAACTTGTTTATGGGTTATTGCGATTCAGCGGCTGGGCATTGTTTTGTAAGAAAAGAAATGTTTTCAAACAATTATATTCTTTGTTTTAGTGTTTAAGTCAAATATGCTGTCTCATTTAAATACTGTGAAACACCATTAATAAGTAATTCAAGAAAATAAAATAGCACACCTTGCGGATTGCTGTATTAAGTCCCCTTATATACTATATGAATATTTACAACATATATATGTTAAAAAACGTTATTCTTTATGGACGTGAACAGTGGTCTAACGGTATCGTGTTTGGCTTGTAAACTCAGACAATTATTCTTCACATGTTCGCGCCCCATAGCAGACAAATTGTCTGATGGTGAAACGGTGGATGTTTTTTTTTTTCTATTTAATTGAGGGGAGAAAGGGCAACCCCTCTGTGTGCATTCACATAGCATGCAAACCCATGCTATCAAATTTACGGTAGCGTGGGTTGTCGGTTTTTGACAACTTACGCAACCATGAATTTGATTTCATGGGTTGCATGTTGAATGTAAACACATACAATGCCCTAAAATAAATAACATCCATGGATGTAATTAGCTCTCCATCACATTTGGGTAGCCCCGTATGGTGTTCAAACTGAATTACCGGCCAAAAAAAGGTTCGTGGATGCACATTGGGTAACCCCAGAATGAATTATCGGCTAAAAGAAACGGTCATAGGGTCATATCTCAAAGAGCAAAAACAAAAAAAAACATTCTGATATAAAACAAAAACAGAAAAATGCTCTAACATAGGAACCCTATGAAAGACACAAAGGCCTAATAAGGGACCCAATGAATGCAAATAGAACCACAGCGGCCTATATCAAGGGGGTCAAATGACTGATAACCGCTCATCATGGTTAATCAGAATTAATTTTAAAAAATATATTTATATATACAGAATTAATTTTAAAAAATATATTTATATATACAGAATTAATTTTAAGAAATATATTTATATATACAGAATTAATTTTAAAAAATATATTTATATATACAGAATTAATTTTAAAAAATATATTTATATATACAGACTGAATTTTAAAAAAGATATTTATATATACAGACTGAATTTTTAAAAAAGATATTTATATATACAGAATTAATTTTTAAAAATATATTTATATATACAGACTGAATTTTTAAAAAAGATATTTATATATACAGACTGAATTTTAAAAAATATATTTATATATACAGACTGAATTTTTAAAAAGATATTTATATATACAGACTGAATTTTTAAAAAAGATATTTATATATACAGACTGAATTTTTAAAAAAGATATTTATATATACAGACTGAATTTTTAAAAAAGATATTTATATATACAGACTGAATTTTTAAAATATTAACAGCTCTTTTATTTTTGAAAAATGAATTAGAAATATGTATTATCATATATGAATTCTGAAAATATGAATAGCATCATAGTTGAAATTGCAAAATTGAAAAATCAGGATATTAAATTGTCAGATGGGTTAAATCCTGATCAAATCAAGTCGGATTTTCAGGATATAGAATACGGAGTTAGCACTAACAAGTATATGTTACCAAAGAAATATGCACTCATCAAAAAAATTCAAAATTCTATTCGAGACTCTCTTGCATTTTCCAGTGAAGTAGGTGTGTTTGTTCCGTTATATACTATCGTGGAAGGAATACGAAAAGAATTGGGTAACGAATATGAATTGAAAAAGGAAGTTAATTCTAAAATTAGAAACTTACGAGCGTTAATTCAAGAAAATGAACTATTTTGATTGACCGACCCTCAAAAAATTTTGTCAGACAGTAAAATCTCCTTGAGATTTTCATTTTTTTGTCATTTTTTGATTGAATCAGTGAAAATATTTCACACTGCGAAAATAAAATAGAATCCTAACAGCTTTGAAAGTTCTTTTAAGAACTTTTCCCTATGGAAAATCCAATGCAAAATCGACTACTTGACCCTACGAGGTTTTTTGATGAAAATCGATGAAAAATGACGAAAACAGGCAAAAATTGATGAAAAATGGCTAAAAATCATCAAAAATGAGTTTTAACAGCTTTTCCTTATGGAAAATCCCATGTAAAATCGACTACTTGACTGTAAAATCTCTTTGAGATTTTCAACTGAAAACCACCAAAACTGTCAAAAACAGGCAAAATCAATGGATAAAAAATAAAAATATTTCACAGCAATAAAAAATTGGACCGTTAAGGATGGAATCATCGATGGGGAAAATTGTTTTGCAATTGAAAAATGGTTTCTGATTTCAAATAATGGTCAATGAAGCATTAACGACCCGTTTGGCTCGTGAGCGACTAGATGCAATTAAGAAATTTATACCAATTCGCGACTCTGTCAGGAATAAACTGCAAGAACGACAGAGTCTTCAGACTGATTTTGCTGCAGGATCTGAAGAGTTGTTTAAACCAATAACTACAACAACGAAACAGATAGTGTCAACAATCTCTGAGCAAGGAAAAAAAACAAGAAGAGACTTTTCTCCCTGTGTTAGAAAAAATAGCAAAAAGAACTAAACAAACAAAAAAATCATTAAAAACACTTCCAGTGGATATAGTAGCTACTTCACGGCAACAACAAAAAAAAGAGCAAGTACTAGAAGAACTAGGTGCTATTGCAAGAAAACAAGAAGAGGAAGAAGACGTTACTATATCAAAAATGTATTCACCGCAAAGTATATTTACAAACTATTCATACAACATAATTAAAAGTTTTAAAAATGACAATAATTTAATTAAATTTACCGTGTGGAATTTTGCACTCGATCAAAGAGAAATAGCTGTAAACAAAGAGTATAAAGAGTATATAAAAAACGACGAGAATTGGATAAAAAAAATATACTTGGCAAACCGTGGTAGATTTAAAATCACAGAAGGTAACCGCAATGATTTTGAGAGTTTTAAAGACAAAGTATTGAGTAAAATAAATCAAATGAATATAGTAGTTAAAGAGGATGAAGAGGAGTCAACTGAAGATGAGTATTTAGGTAGCGGAATAGTTGAAAACACTAGCGTTACTTGTCCTGGTAACATTCTCAGTGATATATCACGGTTAGAAGTCCTCATCGGAGGGAAACGAGCCGGAAACAACTCACCGGAAATAATTAATGAAGCAGCTGATATCTGTAGACGATTATTTGCCGGTGGTATCATGGACATTAATGTATATCGAGAACTCATTGCTGAGTTAGTTGAAAATCACAAAGATGCCCATGGTTATTACAGCGATTGATCACTAATTAAAAAACTACTAGTTTTATAACAAGATGATTATACACTACAATCATGATAAACCAACCCCCGTCTATGTAGTTAATTCACGGTTTCCAGTTTATAGAGCATACTACGGAGATGGTTTTGGTAATACCATTGCAGGGTTATTTACAAGAATGGCCCCAAAAGTGATGCCGTTAGCTAAACAACTAGGAATGAAAGCCATTGATGTTATTCGTGATAAGGGTATTAGTACTGTAGGAGATCTTGCCGGGAAAGCGTTTTCAACTGCGAAGGATAAAATAACATCATTAGTGAGACGAAAAAAGAAACCGTTACCGTCTACAGAAGAAATGCCTGCAAGTGTTAGTAAAATTATAAATAACGCAGTAGATGAAAAATTAGCGTCGATGGTAAATCAAGATGACCAAAATAACATGACAGCAAACATGATAGCAGGAAGTGGCTTTAAAAAACCACGACGAAAACGCTAGCGTTTTTCACGATGAAATGGAAAATCCGATTTAGACTCTGATAAATAGAATAAAATGTTCAAAAGGTCACCTGATCCAGCATTTGATATGGAGGCCCCAGTGCGTAAAGATGATTCAGTCCGCGATTTTCAATTTTATTCTTATCACGCAGTACAACCCGATCTCCGATCACGAATTGAACTTCAAGTTCATGATACCAGTAAATACTTTTTGCCTTGTGAAGCGTTTATTGAAGTAGAAGGAGAACTTGTAACAAATGATGCAGCTCATAATGATCCTCCATATGACATTAGCCCAACTACCCGAGTTGGTTTTATTAATAACGGTATCATGGCGTTATTTGAAAGCGCTAGATATCTCATTGATGGAAAAAAAATTGAATCCATTGACCGTGAAGTTGATGTGGCTACAACAATCATAGGGTTAGCAAGATATTCTGATGATTATACAAGATCAGCGGGTCCATCTATGATGTTTGCAAAGGATATTACTGATAACGCTGAACACAACCAGTATTCTAGAGTCAAGGCAACACGAGCTACAGCAATTGATCCAGCACCAGCCGGATATGTAAGACCAGCTGCTGAATTTGATGTCATAAATACTATTACTACTTACAATCTAGGATTTGCAACACGCGTAGCAATGTTGCAAGGACAGCGTCGACAGTTTTCATGTGCAATTCCACTGCATCATATATTCGGATTCTGTAGAAACGTCCGAAAAGTTATTTATGGAGCTAAACACACAGTAGCGCTTGTACGAAAGGGTACTGATAATGATGCAATATGGCATGATGCTGGTGTTGCTGATGGTAAAGTCATTTTAACAAAACTAGCATTATGGATGCCAGTGTTAACTCCATCAATCATAGCAGAAAGAAAATTGTTATCATTTATGAACCAAGGAGGAAAATCATTGTTGAGTTGGTTATCAGTGACTACGGATACTAAACTGGATAATGTTGATGATATATTTACTTGGCATCTGGCATCAAAACAAGGGGTTTCAGCTCCACGTCATATATTTATTGCATTACAAAATAATGCACGAGTTGGTAATCAACAACGAAGTCATATGATATTTGATCAGTTAGGTGTTAGAGAGGTCTCACTGAGAATAAACGGACAACAGGAACCATCTGAAGATGTACAACTTGATTACGGTCAAAATCATATTTCACGTGTCTATCATAACTTATTGTCGTTTATGGCACGTGATCAAAATGTGGATACTGGTTTGCAAATATCACAATGGGATTTCAAAAGCCTCTATCCGATTTATTACTTTTCTCTGGAACATCTCGACTTGGTGAGACAATCTGTCGTTGATATACACTTCAGAGCCCGTGTAACCCTTCCTGGTGGTATTGCTAATTATAGAGCGGTTGCTGTCATTCTCAGTGATAAATCAATGTTACTTGAAGGTGTTGGTGGACGAATGAGATTTATTGATGCACCAGTGGAAAACATGTAAACGATTTAGAATCAATCTATTATGTATAATGTCATATAGTGTTATTAGTGTTGCGTTAACTCCTGGTCAAATCAAAAAATTGCAATCAGAATCGGCTAAAAAATGTGGAACCACAATCACGTTGAAACCTAATCAAATGACTGGTGGTGCAAATAAATTATCGCTGACAACTCGTCAAATAAAACATTTCAATGATGCACTTGCAGCCAAAAAAGGTGTCCAGATTACTCTTTCTGCGGCTGCTATTAAAAATATGATGAAAACGGGTGGTATATTTCCATTGTTAGCTGCAATACCAGCATTGATTGCAGCAGCAGCCCCAGCGGTGGCTAAAGCGGCAGCGTTAGGAGCCGTTGGTACTGCAGCAGGAATGGCACTAAAGAAGGCAACTGGACAGGGTTATAAAAAAAGGGGACGATCCGTTCACGGATTGGGTCTAAGACTACCAGGAACCCCGTATTCATGGTAGAGCGGAAAAGGTCTAAGACTACCAGGAACCCCGTATTAATGGTACAGCGGGAGATCCGTTCACGGATCAGGCCTGAGACTACCAGGAACGGTTTATTAATTGAGGAACCTATGGTTCCCATGTCCAATTTTGATTTAATGGATGCTGCTAAAAAACTAGTGATTAAAAATTTCAGAGGTGTTTTTATGAAAGATCAATTACCACATCAACCAAACAAAACTGAAACAGGTATTATTAATCTCGATAACAGCACCGGACCTGGAACTCACTGGGTTGCATACGCTATTGATCCACGTGGGATTGTCTATTTTGATTCATATGGATTAGCCCCACCAAAAGAGTTTATGCGTTACATAAAACAATTTCCAATGAAGACTTGGTATTCTACGCTACCAACACAACAAATCAATGACCCACCAATATGCGGCAGTGAAGTATTAAATGTCCTTGACGCTATTTCAGCATCTAGAAAATCACCACACATTGTCGTAAATGACTACACTAGTAATCGCTTTTTAGAGAGAGATATATAAAATATCATGATTGATATTTGGGGAAGACCTCTGAAACCCAAACCCGATGACACTGCAACTCCTGATTCTATCAAGGATATAAAAAAAAAATTAAGGATGAAATCGCTGAGACGTTGAATTTAGTAAATGTTGACCCGAACGAAATAGTTGTATTTCAAGACAAACAGGGTAAATTGAAATCTAGTAATATTTCTCTGGATGATATTTTAGTTAAACAACAAAACGCAATCGAGAATACTATCGCGTTATTTTCCGATCAGGGTAAATTGAAAACCAGTAATATTTCTCTGGATGATATTTTGGTTAAACAACAAAACGCAATCGAGGATACTATCGCGTTATTTTCCGATCAGGGTAAACTCAAACCGGGTGTACCCCTCTCGTCTATTACAGATAGAATAATTGATCTCGGCGATTCTCTGTTGGAACTAACAACACTTCAATCTAAAACCGAAGAACACATAAAACAGTTTACCGCATTTCGTAGAAATATCATTGATAAATTTATTGGAACCCAGTTGGATAAAATTGAACTAAAACTCCCTGATATTAAAAAATCCATCGGTGAGACGAAAAACTTCATCGAAGCCGTCAAAGGTGATTTTTCGAGGATGATAACAATCATTGAAAAAACAAAAATTCCTCATGAGAAAACCAACAACGTGGTATATACAATCCAACACGGATCATTTGCGTGGACACCTACAAACAACAAATTAGATATCACTGCAACCGTTAAGGGTATTTATCGATTAACACTAGTAACACCATTGACTCAATTTAATATATCATCGTCGAGTTCATCCGGGGTCAATAATACGATTTCAACGATCATCGACAAGGATACAACTGAAAAGTTCACTATAACAGCTACTGATAAAAATTTGATTAGGGTTTCAGCAACCTGGTATGTGGAATTCGTAGCGGATTTAAGTAAATCGTAATTGAAAACGATAGCGTATTTAAAATAAAAATGATTTCATCATCGCAATATCGCTATGATCAAGTCAGAGAGTATCAAACTAGACTCAAAACCTTGTCTGAGGAGTATGCAATGAAAATTAAAAAATACCGCAGGAGAATTACCGCAATTGATGTTACTGTGTACGCTGTGAGTGGTGTAATCACCGGAGCTGGTATTATACTGTCTTCAGTGACAATGATGGCCCCGATAGCTGTTCCAATTTGCATTTCTGCGGCAACAACAATCGCTGGAATAATTTCAATAATCACAAAAAAAATATCATCATGCAGCCAACGGAAACTACAAGACTACATAATTCAATTTCATGTTGTGTCCACTGCATACTCGCAATTATCCTCATTGATATCGTCATCGCTCGATGATACAATTATATCAGAGAGTGAGTTTTCAGCGATGGTAGATATATATGATTCTGCGATGTCAAAATTAGAAATACAACATGAGTATAATAACAATGACAACACAGATGGAATTACTTCAACAAATAGTGGAGAACACGAACCCAGTACAAACAAGCATGATCTCAATAACCTCAACGAATCCAGAATTCAGTGTGAATTTCCCCTCTCCGGTCCCAGTGAAGGAGATAGCGCTAGCAAAATTACGAGTATACCACAGTTGGCCAAATATTAGGTCAAAATCATTTGGTGGTCAACAACCGAATAATTCCCTGGTATTTGCAAATAAGAATAAACCCGACGGTACCCCAGACTGGAACGTTGTTTCCATACCAACCGGATCATATCAAATCGAACAAATCAATAACGAATTCGCGCGTAGAATAAAATCGATTACTGGAAAAGAATCAAAAATAGCTATAACGGTTCATGAGCCAACACTATCATCTGCCATTGAAATAAGCACAGAGGGTTACGTCGTAGATATCTATCAGAGTTCTATTAGAACCGTACTGGGATGGCCTGAATTACCACCCGGGGAAACCGTTGATTTACCAGAACCCAAAAAAACCGATTATATCACAGACAGGATAAAATCTGATAATCCAATAAAAAGCTATAGATATTATGATAAGTCGTATTTTTTCATTAGAGTAGAATATGATGAAAAAATACGACTTATTCATCATCTTGCTAACCGGGATAAAATCACTGAAAATTTCACATCTTTCAATAACGATATTTCGTTGTTGTTTATATCCCTTAGATCCGGCACTCTCACCCGAGATGAATTTATCAGTGTCGTAGAAACATGTAACAAAATCATCAATGACATGGAAACATTTCATTCACAAATTATTCAAGAGGTATTAGGTGACAGTAGTCCTAAAACAAGAGATTTATTTGCAGTAGACTATAAGATCCGCATAGGAGATATTCCAACATTCAAACTACCAGGATATAATCTCTTAGAACTACAAAAATCTCTCGATGATGCCATCGATGAAGGTTTCAAAAAAATCCATGATACGTGGAAAAAAACACCATCACAACCACAAACAACTATCCTGACACACAATAATGACCCAGATGGTGGTGGCAGGCATATTGCTCCGTTCAATGTGAATATTTCAACGGTGATTGCGCTCAATTTAGTATGTGATGTGATCGAAGGAAGCTATCAAATAAATTTAGAACGATCAAATCAAGCTCAGCAGGGATATATTTTGTATTCATTTGCACCAACAGCTCCTCCAGGGTTTTTAATAATTGAGTCCCCGGTGAATCCAGTCTATATGCGATGTCATAATAATTCATTAACCAGAATTAATTTCAAACTCACTGACCAGTCTAATAATCTGATTGATTTACAAGAGGAGGTTTTACAAATTAGTCTATTTGTGAAATCATAAATGATTTTCGTCCTAAGGACTTTCATCCTGAAAGGATTTTCGTCGTAGTAAGGACTTGATCAAATATTCGGTTAAAATCACCGTAAACCTTAGCAGCAGAGGGGGCGAGTCACAACATCAATGTGACATTTATGATTCATCAACGAAAACGCGAACAATCATAAGGGTCGGAGACTTATTTTTTCGCGAGAAGGGTCTATTCGTACCGTTTTAAGGGTATAATAAAAAATAACCAAAAAAAAAGTTGTCTGAGTCGCCCCCTCTGCTGCTCGAATTATGGCTCTTATATACCTCATTTGTTGTAAACGTTATGCCCAGGGTGTAATCAAGATTTTGTCTTGTCTTGTCTCGATGCACCAATGTGTGCAGGAGTATTGTTTACAACGTCACCATTGGAGAAGTTTAACAAGAATAGTGTTATATAACGCTACCTCAAGCAGAACGCGGAAGTAAAATACAGAAAGACGAAATGGCTGACCTTGCCGAGCTTGTTCTGCAGCATATTGACAAATCGGACGAAACAGACACGCTACAGCTCGCCGAGGCTTTGAAGGAAGATCACCAAAAAATTGTTGGTGCAGTGAAAAGTTTGCAAGCTTTAGGAAATGTAAGTAGAGAGCTGAAATTCTGAAATCTAAATTTAAAGTTGACAAATTTGTTTCAAACTATTGCATCATTTCACTGCACGTACACAAATGTCATTATATTACACGGTGCTAATGCTAGAAACAATTTAAAATATTCTACACACTCAGTTCCTTATTCTTGTCAAAAATTAGCCACATTCAGGCAGAAGAGAAGCCACTTCGATTAACATTTGAGTGTTGTTGATCCTAACCAGTCTAGGCAATATACACCTTGGTCTGTACGGTACACAATACTTGGAATAATACCGTTTACCTAACATGCCAAACTTATCCTTTACCCATACCTGTACGCTTGAATTCCATCTGACGTCTAGTTATATATAAGCCTTTGCAAATTTGCCTCACATATTTCGATTCGCTTCCAACTGTTTCATTTCTTCTGCGTCTTTCTTAAACCGCTGATTATGTTAAGGTTCAGGTTGTAAAGCATGGTTTTCTTTTATATATGTGACATTTTAGATTAGATTAGATTAGATTAGATTAGATTAGATTAGATAGATAGATAGATAGATAGATAGATAGATAGATAGATAGATAGATAGATGGCCTGCGCATGCATTTATTATGTATTTGTAAGGTATAATAACTAAGAAACTGCAGTGGCTTACTAGTTGAAACTGTGTTTTTTTCTCTTTTCTGTTTTTAATAAAGAAACCTTCACTCCTGAAACGTTTCATTAATAAATATATTTTATAAACGCAAGTGATGAAGTTTCAATCAACGTTTGTTAACTTTATAGGTGATAAGCATGGTTTGTAATATTAAGTAACGTGTGATGCTGCCAATCTCGACAGCAGTGGTTTTTTTAAGTATTGTTGCTACGTTCGATATGGAAAATCGTCCCTAATTAAGTAATAATTTAGACAAAATTTATAGTACACAATGCACATATAGAGGTGGAAATACATCATTTCATTGGAACTGATATGCACAATTACATCCATGTGCATACTTGTTCACACAGTTAGCAATTGTAAATATTTACAGGCAATACACTAAGATATGTCGTTTACACATGTAAACGTTTATCCTCGTAAACGTCACAGCCTTAGCGTTGTGTTTATTGTGGGCCCTGTACTAGTCTAGTTCGGTACCTATGTATTTTTAATTGAAGATTGCTAACGCATATTCCTCCTTACAAGCTGCCGATGGTGAAAATATTTCGTATGCAAACTCTGAGACACTGATACAAAATTGTCTGTGTATGCGTAATTGCACTTGTGTACAAGAAAAGATAGGGGACCTTTGGTCAATTGTTGAAGTATTGGGCAAACTAAACCATCACATACTCAGTGTAATAATCTTCTACTACTACTACTACTACTACTACTACTACTACGACGACGACGACGACGACGACTAATACCACTACTAACATTTAAATTACTAGTACTACTATTCATATTAATAATAATAATAATAATAATAATAATAATAATAATAATAATAATAATAATAATAAAGAACATCTTGAAATATTTTTGTGGAAGTTACATTTTTTATCGATATGAAGTTAGTAGGGAAAAAGGTCATATCAGTCGTAATTAATTAGCTTTCTTTTGAAAATATTAAGTAGCATTTATATCTTTAAGCACTTTAAAGAATTTTGTCATACTTGGAATTCTCTATTCTGAAGCTAGGATAATTAATTCGGTGGCATGCGCTCTTACTCTTACACCTACCGGTCAAAGGCACATTAATATAAAATTTGCCTTAATATTTTGTTATATAAAGTCTTAATTAAATTTAAAACCGCAAATCATTGGTTTTCTTTGGAACTAGCAGATGTGATGATATTTCCTATAACCAATTATATTGTATACTATGGCAGTCGCAATACATGGGTAATGCAACTTCTGTCGTGTTCTTTTTTGCTTGATTAAAGATAAAAAAAATGTATAACTCAAATTTTCCATTTGCGGTACAAACGTTTATGAATACAATCAGTTAATGAATACATGTAACCCTCGAATTTCAAAAAAGATTAGCAGGATTTAAAATGATAATTTCTTAATCCTTATGGTATGACATCACACGCTATATGTCCTGCTCTTTTTCTTATTTTTATATGATTTGTTGTAAACTTTACAAACTGTGTATTATCAAGTCTTGTCATATATCGGTGCACCGATATGTGCAGTAGTATTACTTACAATAGTCTCTTTGGGGAAGGTCAACAAGAATAGGTTTTTGTAATGCTACATCAGACCGAACGCGAAAAGGAATAGATGAGGACAAAATGGCTGTTTGTTCACCAACATAAAGATAATATCAGACGGAACATGCATGCTACAACTCGCTGAGGCTTTAAATTGTAGCGCAGTGAATAGTTTGCAACCTTTAGAAAATATAAGTAGAGAACTAAAATTCTGAAATCGATATTGAAAGTTGACACATCTTTTTCATCGTAATGCATCATTTCACTCCACATATATACATGCCATTATTATTAAAGGTACTTCTGTTTGCAACAATTTAAAATATTCCAAATTGTGACACTGTGCGCTCACTTTTTTATTTTCCCTAAATTTGCCATAATCTGGCGTAGAGAGACGTCACATCACTCACAAATTTTAGTCCATTGTTGACTCGGCGCTGTCCAATTTGTATGCACCTTCTTCTGCAAATGTACATGTATTGGTTAAGACTTCAACGTATACCACAAGTTCTAAATAACAAAAGTATACTATATAAATTAGTAATGAAAGTCACACTCTTATGTCGTGTTCTCTTTTTCCTGATGACAAACAAAAACGCATCACTCATTTTTCCATTAACGGGTAAAAAATACATTCAGTTAATGAATACATGTAACCCTCGAATTTTGAAAAAAAAAAGATTAGCAGGGTTTAAAATGTTTTCCGAATCTCTTAATCCAGTCATGGTTTATGGTATGATATCACACAAGATATTTCCTGTTATTTTTTAGTTTTACCTCATGTAGTGTAAACTTTACAACCTGCGTGTTATCAAGTATTGTCTTGTCCTTGTGCACCGATATGTGCAGTAGTATTACTTACAAACGTCTCTAATGGAGACGTTCAACAAGTATACGGTTTTGTGGTGCTAAACGCGGATAGAACGCAAAAGAAATACACGAGGACAAAATGGCTGACATTGGGGAGCTTGTTCTGCAGTATATTGACAAATCGGACGAAACAGACACGCTACAGCTCGCCGAGGCTTTGAAGGAAGATCACCAAAAAATTGTTGGTGCAGTGAAAAGTTTGCAAGCTTTAGGAAATGTAAGTAGAGAGCTGAAGTTCTGAAATCGAAATTGAAAGTTGACAAATCCTGTTCAGCATATTGCATGATTTCAGTGCACCTATGTAAATGTTATATTATTCAGGGTACAATTGTTAGCAACAATTTAAAACATTATATAAAAAAAGTTTTTGACCTATACGCTCACTTCTCCCTATTTTCCCTAACTTTGCCTTAATATGGCGGTAGAGAAAAATCACATCGCCCACAAATCTGACCTTGCGTTGTACTTTCTTCTGCAAGTGTATATGTATCCATTATTGATTAAACGTGTGCATGGTATTCATTTAACTGTTGGTGTTCAAGATGACACGATTTGCGCTAGTCATTTGATGGAGGGCCCAACATTCGGACTCGGACCCTTTTTTTTGTTGTTGTTATGTAGGTGCCTTCTGGATAGCGGCTGGCTTACCAGGCTGGATCGCACTTGATGAAACTGATTTTGTCTACGGCCAGAAAAATACTGTTTTATATCTAATAAAGGCTAGCATTTAATTAAAAAGCGTATAAACAATCTAGATTTGCATATTGATTGTCAAAAAGATATGTTCGATCAGACCATTGTACAAATTTTAAAATGTTTTTGAAATTCGTAGATTTGTAAGATCAAATATACTTTAATAAACTCATCTTTCTTTCCTTAGACTGTACTGAATTAACACAATTACCCATTTATGTTAGGTTTACCAAAAGATTGATCAGTTCCCCTTAATTAATAACTTTTGAACTTGCATTAAAAACTACATAGATTATCCATTGGTTATGAAGAAGCCATGTCTTATAATTCTCTCTTAAACAAACGTTCTTGTAGCAATACCAACGAAATTAAATGGATTCTAAAATTAAAGTTTGTATAAGAAAATGACTTGTTATAGATACGTATGCGGAAATGGAAGTTTGGTGTCAGTTAAATGGTTAACAAAGTGTGTAGAAACTTGTCTGGATTTAGAAAATGTAAATCTTTCTCATTAACAAGCTGTATATATATAAGCTTAATTAAGTCTAGAACTGCAAATCATAGGTTTCCTGTTGAAACTGGAAGGTGTGATAATATTTCCTATAACGATATTGTACGCTGCCAGTCACACGAAATAAGCATTGAATATCACTATCTTCTCTCATGTTCTCATTTTGATGATGAAAGTCAATACCTATTTTTTTTCATTTGCGGGTCTAACACTTAAAATTTAATCAATTAACAAACACAGGTAAGACACACATTTTCGAAAACTATGTTCAGATTCTTTTATCATGTTTTTTTTTTTCTTCGAATGTTTTAATCCTTGTTCAGAATTATTGTATGATATCACACGCTATATTTCGTGTTATGCTTCTTATTTACCCCAAGTGGTGTAAACTTTACAACCCGGACGTAATCAATTCAATATGTGCAGGTGTATTGTTTACAATGAAGTTCTGAAATCGATATTGAAAGTTGACAAATCAGTTTCGTCGAATTGTATCATTTCACTGGATATAAACCAATGCACATAATCTTCACTGTTTTTAATATGCCGTTCACGGTACTCTTGTTCGCAACAATTTAAAACGTTCCAAATGTTCGCACTATGCACTCTCGTCACTCTGTTTTCCTACTTTAGGCAAAATTTAAGTGGAAGAGATAAGTCATATCACTCAAGACTTTGAGTCCCATGTTGACCCTGCGCAGTCCATGTCATTTGCACCTTCTTTTGCACGAGTGTGTGTATTCGGTATTGATTAAAACTGAAACGATTTCTAAACGTGTGCACGACATACATTTAACGAACCAATGCTGTTTGATTGTGCCGATGTGAAACATATCCTTTCCTCCAATCTGCACGTTTGATTTACAACAGACGACCTTGTTATATGTCAGACTTGTGCAACACGTACATCGATCAGCTTACGTTTTGTAGCACTGGCAATGACGTTATTCAGTTTTGAATGACGTGTCTTTGTTGAATATATGGTCAAGTTTGGTAACGTCATAATTGAAATCATCCGGTATGCGGTTTTTACGGCTTCATTTGAATCATTTATCATCATCTATATATGTGGACACAAATTGTATAGTATCCTTGTTTTCAGGTGTTTCAAATGGACACAAACGATGAATATATACAGCCAAATATGAACATTGTTTCAATTTTAAAAAAATAACTGATTGACGTCTCGGAAACTTCCCCGTTACTACAACTATGAAATCGTTTCCATGACATCTGAAAAGCAAACTTTGAAGCAAATTGATAGATAATTCTGTCACCATGGGCTTATAAGTGTGTACTAAAGCTATCAGTACAACATGAAGGATGACTGAAGCAACTCACCTTTTACTATGTTCTTGTAAAGAACCGCTTAAGAGAATTTTACTAAATTTTGACGGGAATAGTCGAAGCGTAATAGCCTTTATATTTATAGAAATGATGCCGATCCACTATCAAAATTGTTTTCCGTTGTTTAAAAAAGAAACACAATAATACAATCTTAGCTTTAAAAAGGTAAAACAAACACAAGGTAATAATGGGGGTGGGGGTGGACTTAACTTAAATCATTGAACACAACATGAACGACAACGATTTAAACGTACCCTGGCATAGCGGCAATTTTGTATTTGGGTAAATTGATGTCGATGTAATAAATTATCTATGCAAAGTATTCCACTGATCTAGATATTGTGAACAATACGTCTTGCAATGGGCTATTTGCCACATGTCATGCAGGTAAGCCATCTCTGATCCGCTTGTATATATTGTTGATGGCTTTGCAATGAAGAGTCAAGGTCATCAAATTGAAATTTAACATATCACTATTGCAGCAAAATTTGACCCACTGTCCGAAGGCAGGCTACGTAAGCTTATGACAAGCACCTGCAAGCATTGTCCA
Source organism: Unio delphinus (assembly GCA_029339505.1). Lineage (NCBI taxonomy): Eukaryota > Metazoa > Mollusca > Bivalvia > Unionida > Unionidae > Unio > Unio delphinus. The sequence continues at coordinate 1,632,219 of JAQISU010000096.1, forward strand.
TCGGTCGACGGTCAACACTTGTTTGTGAACATTATAAAGGCTTTATTTCGAATAGATTTTACTCAGATTTCATTAAAACTTGGAATTTGCCAGATTTAAAATTGTTTGTTATTATGCAAATAGTTTGTTCAATAGTGTTTGACAGCTGTTGGTATGACATCATTAAAGTGTCCCAAGCATTGATCATCTTTATCATTTTATCACATGTATGGTGCATTATTTGAAGATATTTTATATTTTCAGTGCTACAACCTTATTTTAATGTGTGTTTTGTATTTTTAGTTTAATATTAAGAAAAATAAAAGCACAATATGCTTTTCTCTTGAAATATTCCAAATTGTATTACTAAGGGCAAATAATTACATTAAAAAATAAATGTCCTCAGAAATTTGGTTGTCGATCAGGCTGATCAGGTGAATGGGAAGGGAACCCATGTCCTTCTGGTCACGAGTCTAACACATTAACTACTGAGCTACCTTAATTTACATTGGTGGGATTCATAATGGTTCACAAAACTCTGTGGTGTCAGCCACACGCAGGTAAGGACTGACCCATCCATCCATACTGACAACACAGATGAACTTCCCTTGTATTTGTACAGTAGCATTTAACGACACCTCAGCACATAAGTGGCTACGTAGTGTCAACAAATCGTCAAGTTCCAAACATCTATAATAAAATAACGCAAACAAATTACACAGATATTTAGAAACTCATACCAAGTAAGTGCATATACTTAAAAGCCGGGGCTATGACCAGTCGCAAAGTTAGGAATCAGAACCTTGCACCATAAACAAAGAGAATTCCAATGTACACTCTTAAAGTAAAAATAAATGGCACCAGTATTAAAGTACAAGTCAATAAGTAAACGTTGATTACTGACTATTTCCCAATTGGGTGTCGTGTTTAAGAATTTGATTATACCAACCTTTAAATGGTGATTTTTTTCACTTTACATGCATACATTTCCTTAGAAAGTCATTATATACATACCCCAATAAATACGTATGACAAAATGTTAAAGTACGTGGACGTTTTTGGACGAAGTCAACCTAAAGGTATCACCCTGTACAAACATAATCAAATTTCGCATGATGTAATGTCACATTTTAAGTTTTGCGTTTGTTGAAGAATACATTTATACTATCTTGTCATTTTTTGTGACTTTAACCTCTTTTCTTGAGCCAAGTTTGTACCTGACCACCATTGTAAGGTCCGTAGCGATCAATACATTTTTTTCTGGAAGATTGTTTGACGACATTTAACACTCAAAGCATTAACCAGTCAGAATTGAATTAACTTCGTATAAACTATATTAGAATTGCGTTTTAGAACAGCAGTTAATATTTAATTTAAAATGAGTTAATATCCCTACATGAACACAGTGACATTGACTTTAACGGACAATGTTGCAACTCTTTCTTCCAATCTTTTCTTTACCCTCTACTGTCATAGTAAGTGTTTGATTTTCCATTAACAAGCTGACATACGTCAAGTGTACAGGTAGGCGATGTCACGCGCAGATGGGCATCTTTATCTTAGAGTTCATATCCTTCTTACCTGTAGCTTCATTCAGCGCATCACGCAAGCAAACTATTGCAGTGTTTTTGCATTTTAATAGATGGCCATGCAAATTCTTAAATAAAATAGTCATCATTTTGTTAACGCTCTATGGTCACAAACTAAGTAAAACAAACAAGTTTTGAAAAACTTTAACTTAAATCGCCTAAGATATCACCTGACCTATCTCGTAAACATATACCTAAGCATACATTATAGATCAAAATCATTTTTTCGTTCGAATTATCGTACAATTGACCCAAAACATGTACACCAAATCCAAAATACAGACAATCATTGCAATTTACAAAAACAATAACAAATGGGTAAAATTCATGTAATTTGTTGTTTTTTTTAAATTGTTGTCTTCTCCTTTCCACTCATCGTTCCAAACCACGTGAAACTAGAGCCTCAAAACAATTCCGTAACCCATATCAGTATCAGTAAACAGATTTGCGTGTCTCAAGAGTTTTACCAGCGCTCAGGTAAGAAAAGTGAGCGAGCGTTGAAATGCTGAAGAAACTGCGACTCTTCAAAATTAATAAGAAAGCCGATTGGCCATCATCAAGAATATACATACATTTTAGTTTCAAACACTGTTGGCGACACCTTTAAGATATACTGGAAAACAAATCTATCAAAATTACAAACATTCAATAAATACTAAAGGTATATACTTACATATACATCGTACCCACATTCAAAAGCACACTGATACATGCATATACCCATACACATAGTGTAACTACCTTGGCGGCAGGTACCGCCGTGCTGTGTGGCCCGGTCGTAAAGGGGGCCCGGCGCAACCAGGAAAAAAATTAAAATTAAAGTGGCATTAAGGGGGAGGAAATACAAAAAGTTTGCTCTGGGTACCGTGGTGAGATAGTTGCGCCACTGCATTCACTTGCTTATATAGACTCACAGACGTATACGCACATATGTACAAACATATTGAGATAGTGCGATAGGCACACATGCGTACATAAAACATTCATTCCTGCTTTCATGTATACATGTTGCATGCTACACGAAGTACGAATACAGCATATTCGACCGAAGCATGTCGAACCAACAACTATACTAGCTGAATATGATCCTTGCCAGAGTGTTCACAAGGACGTGACAAGTAGTGACTCAGACGATAAGTGCTATGAGTATTTTTCTCAGCCTAACATAGAGATCTGCATTTGTGGAAAGTCCCTAGTGGGGACTAACGTTTGCACATACTTGTACATTACGTGTACATTCTTCGTTAAATTCTATGTTCAAATTTGATATTTGTATAAATAATGTTATATATGAAATGATGAAACTTGGTGATATGGTGCATCTTGAAAAGTATTACACCTTCACCACAAGTGTAGGTCAATGAAACCTATATTTCATTCTTCACTGATTTGGTTAATGTTTTGTGTCAAGTTTATATTTCAAGCTTGTTCATGATATAAGCATCAACTAAATTTCTGCTAGTATCAGACCCTAGCAACACAAAAAGGTTGCTGTGATCTATATTTCAATACCTTTTATTGCACCCTGTTTACATAATTTTATACCTAGATTCACGAAACTTGGAGAGAAGCCATGTTGATCAGTATTACAAACTCATAACAGAAGTTGGCCACTGTGACCCATATTTCATGTTTCACCTAATCTCAAGTACTTCTTACACCAGTCATCAAATTCCGCATGAGGTCAAGTCTCTGGCTAGGCCAATGTCGGTATGTGAGAAAGCTGCCAGTAGCTTACCAGAGCTTTTCCTGGGTTTTGCCTCCACCAGTTATCCAGTTCATCATGCAGAACTTATCTTGCGCAGTGAAATGGTGTTAAACGCCAAAAAACAATGACAACCTATCCAGCATCACGAATCTTGGCAAATGGCTGCACCTTGATAAGTTCTACAAAAAGATATACCTATTATTATCCGCGTTTCTAGGACTTTGTTGAACTCTTCTTCTTCTTCTTCTTCTTCTTCTTCTTCTTCTTCTTCTTCTTCTTCTTCTTCTTCTTCTTATCATTATTATTATCATTATTACTATTATTAGGTAATCAATGCAGAGCAGCGGGTTACAAAACGACTTGAGCTGACAGATGAAGGCAAAGACATCCGGGTCAATGGCAGTCATGAAGCACAGATTTTTAAGGCCGTTCCAAAGGATGGCATTACCCAGGAGCAATTAATGGTATATAAGTTTCATTTCACTCTTTTACCTGCACATATGTGGATGCATAAATCTAAGATTAATGGAGATGATTCTTTCCTCTTTATAGCTCTAAAAAGGCATTTACATTAGTTCTCGATGAAACAATCAAACGTACTACCTCTCTATACGGCACCCAATATAAGACATCACCTATCAAGTGGTATATATACGGGAGTACTCGAATTGTTGCAATTACCAGTTGGTTATATTAATTTTTTTATTATCTATTTAAAGAATGGTTTTCATTTATTTACTTCTTGATATCGTCGAAGATACAAATAGACAAAGGATGAAAATTAAGACGCATAAATAACTCACTTTGTTTTTATAATTATAATTTTTTAATTTATGCAAACTTTTAATAGGAATGATAATAAAGTGATAGGTCGTCAGATATGTTTTCTTCTTAAGTCTTTTTTAAATAATTAAACTTCTCATGATATCATGATATTAGTAATTGCATACTTCATAATTAACACTTTTTTTTGTGAACTTTAGCCCTTGACATGTCATCTTACCCAAGTCCGGTTTGAAATTTTCACCAAAACTGGGCAGATTAATTTCTTCAGCCTAAGGTAGAACAAAGTATTCCATACTCAAAAGCACTTGATCTTCCTCATCTTGTAATAGTGTAAGAGTGTGTACTTATGAATGGTATTTAAATTCATTTCAAATGTTTTATTGAAATTTGTTCTTTTCCAGAAGTCTGTGCCAAATTCCAACATTGGATTTAGTAAGGCTATGCAAGCAGGCTGGATCACAATAGACAAGACGGCAGAAGGGGGACCGAAAGTTCTTAGAAAGGTTAGCAGTATTCGGATAATGCAGTATAACAAATGGACTAAAATATGAAACCTTTTGAATTTCACTAACTTTATTTCTACCAAAGGTATTTTAAAATTAATTTATAACATTTCTTCTAAGATAAACTCAAATAGTCAGCCTCGTCCATTTATAAAGAATTTGTATATTCATGTGATTATCGTGTGTGGGGGTGGGTGGGTGGGAGGTTACGGGGGTACGCATATTTTATTGATAAAAAAAAATGATAAACGATGACTAACTTAACATTATTTAAATGTTGGGTCGAATATGCATTTTCTAGGTGTATGGTAATATTCTTTGTTTTACATATTTATGTGCTTATTTTTTTTATTTTTTAGAAAACCCTAATAATTCTGTCAAATTTTGACGACTTTTATGAGTTCACTTTTTTCGCAGTTAGATTTTAACAAAATGTATTGAAGAACTTTATATTGATGGGACATGGAAATAACTGAGCCTTCCTTGACATCATTAAATGCTTTCTCTAATGCTTTGCATGACCCTCTATTTCGTTGTCTTTTGACAACTGTTTCATCGCAAGAATATATGTTGGAGAATAATATGCCACAGCGCAATTTGCATCTTTGATTATAAAGTTTTTCGGGGGAAGACAACACTGTACTCCTAGCAAATTTCAGCTGCTGACGTAGCATATCCACGTGTTCATCATGGACAGCCAGACACAATTAGGGAAAGCACTGGTCATTTGCAGGATTGCTAAAACCTTATTGTCTTGTATTTCTAAGGCATTCAGGTAGCTTTGCCTGTGATTTATTGGATTAAAAATCATTCTCATCCAGTGTTTTACAGTCATGTCAGTCTTTAGGATGTACTATTTTAGATGGTTTCAAAATCAGCAATTGAAAAGGAGTAAGAAGTGAAACTATTATATGGGATGAATAGACGCATGCGGATTGCCAACACGAAAAATTTTAATGTGGTCGCGATAGCCATACAAATCAAATGGAGAAATAAGTTTCAAAAATATTAGTTAAAGAAATTGAAATATAAACTAAAATTTGCTTTTAAATATAATGTTCAAATGTGCCTATGAAATGTCACAGAGCACAAGTTCATTAGCTTTACATCTAATCTAAATGATTTAGGTTTGATTTTTTAAACGTGTCACTAAATGTTAGCATGTGAAAATATTTTCTTGTTGACAAATTTGCCTAGCGTTAAACTAACCATAGATTGTGCAAAATTATAATATGATCCATTCATATTATCATAGTTACATCAATAATACAAGTCATCAATAGATTTAAAAGATGTATGTACTACGGAAACAACTCTTGGCATAATCTTCTATCCAAATTAAAAAAAATGTATTCAGTCCTCAAAGAACAATATGTTACTTAAGCTACTCACCTATGCCATGCAGGTAAAATATTAATTATGCATTTAGAAAAATTATGATCATTATGATTCTATGTAAAGTGTGGCTTAACAGAAAACAAATTTATTTTCCCATTCAAAATTTGTTTAAATTCAGATGCCTCACAGATTTTTATACAAACATAAGCACATGCAGCCTGTACAGAAAGCGAAAAATAACACAACATTATATCTAATTGATAGCTTAGAAAAAAATGTTTCATTTGCATAATGTTTTTTGAATCTTTTAAAGTGTTTAAAAGATATAGTTTTCCTATAATCGAGTACAATGTGCTGCAAGACCTTTCATGTGACTTTTGATTTGGACCAAAGTCGTGTCACTTGCTGAAAAAGCAGGACCATCATAAAATTCAAGTTGTTTCTAGGATTCCATGTTATAGTTTTTACACTTTATTATCCCTGATTGACAGTCCTGATAATTTTGGTTTCTGCAGTATTAATTTACCAATGGTTATCGTATTTCAGTGAAATTTAGCATTCAGATTATATTGATAAGGCCCTGAATCTTCCAATGTCAATATCATCATTTGGATGTGTTATTATACCTGAATGCCTATTCTATTCCCAAATCATTAATACCTATAGTTATGTAAAAGGTCACTGACAATTACAAATCAGGTCACTGATATGGTATTTATGAATGAGGTCGCTGATACTAACAATGAAAACCTATGGATGCTTGTGTAATTTTTTCTTTGCCCATATTGTGCACTCTTTGATAGCATAGACATATATCATCATAATGTGTCAGCCAATCAGGGTCTACAGTGTTCAGTTACAATGATAGATGTTAGAATAAACAGTATGAATACTGGTCATCCAGTGCCTTTTATGACCCTTGTGTCTTGTATTTTGCATCATATTTGTGCAGATTTAACATGGTATCACTTATTAGCAAAGTGCACTCAAATGGACCCTCATATCAAACCTTAGTTATTTGTCTGATCCTATTCAACAAATGCTGTAATTATTTGTGTATTTTTTTAGGTTGAGAGTATCAAAGATGAGGTTCAGATTATATTGGAAAGAATAGATAAGCAGGACCTCTCAGATGTAACAGACACACAGACGAATGAGTTCAAAAGAAGGAAACTTGTCGCAGAGGTGTAAGTGAGCATTCTTAAGAAAAATTAGGAGTAGTTTTTAGTGTACATCTATGTGTCCTCTGTTTCATGCTTTACTGACATTGGTTAGTACTACTTTAAAGGTTATTTGCCATGATGGATTCATGAATTATAATGAGGAGTTTCATCTCTATGGTTACATGTATTTCTTGGCATCCGTCCGTCTACGTGAGACGATGGTGTAGCTCCAGAGTCAGCTGTACCTTCTTTCTGACTCTCTTTTGAGCATGCTTCCTATTTCTGTCATCCTCAGCTTTACTAACTCCCTGCTTGACAGCTAGGCACCAGATGGGACGGTCATTAGCAAAGCTCTCCCATTTGTTGACATCGATGTTGGTTGTCTTTTTGTCCCTCTTGCAAACGTCTTTGTAGCGCAGGCGTGGCCGTCCAGTTGGTCATGTACCTTCTGCTAGTTCCCCATATAATATGTCCTTAGGGATGCAGCCCGGGTCCATTCTCTTGACATGGCCGAGCCAGCGAAGGCGCCTCTCACTGAGAATGGCGAACATGCTGTTGATGTTGGCGCGTTCTAGAACCTCTGTGTTCGGTACTTTGTCCTGCCACTTGATGTGCATAATGTGCCGTAGACATCTCAGGTGGAAGCTGTTGAGTTTTCTCTCGTGACTTGCATGAGTGGTCCATGTTATGCTGCTGTAGAGGAGTGAGCTGAGCACGCAGGTTTGGTAGACACACAGTTTGGTATTCTCGGTGAGGTAGGAGTTGTTCCATACCCTCTGTTTAAGGCCATCAATACAGCTGCCTTGGCAATCCTACCATTCACCTCATAATCAATTGAGAGTGAGCTGGAGATGTTGGACCCGAGGTATGTGAAGTTCTCGACAACTTCCAAGTTGTATCCATCGATGATGACAGAGGGAGGGGAGTCTGCATCTTGCGCCATGACGTTTGTTTTCTTCAAGCTAATGGTCAGTCCAAATTCCTTGCAAGCGTTGGAGAGGCGGCATACCAGCTGATGCAGTCCATCTTCCGTGTGGGATGTCAAGGCTGCATCATTGGCAAAAAGCAATTCACGGATGAGTACCTTTGTGATTTTAGTCTTAGCACGGAGACGGGCGATGTTGAACAGCTTTCCGTCAGCCCTGGTATGGATGTACACTCCATCGCTGCAGCCCTTGAATGCATACTAGAGAAGCATGGAGAAGAATATAGCAAAGAGCGTCGGCGCAAGCACACAGCCTTGTTTGACTCCACTGATTACTGGGAAGGCCTCTGATGTTGCGCCATTGAAGCACACTGGGCTGTGCATGTTCTCGTGGAATGACATGAGAACAGCAAGAAGACGTGGGGGGGGGGGCAGCCAATCTTCTGTAGGATTCTGAAGAGTCCACTCCGACTGACCAGCTCAAATGCATTCGTCAGGTCTATGAAGGCAATGTAGAGGGGCATCTGCTGCTCATGACACTTCTCCTGCAGCTGACGTAGTGAGAAGATCATATCTATGCATATGGCATATGAAGTATTTTAAAATTTGTGCAAGGCCTTGTTTCAAAAGATTCAATTAGCTTCTGGTGAAGCAGTCATTTTTACTGCTATTTGTCATAGACTGGAAGAGTTTATGAGACAGCCTGTTCTCTATCATCTGCCTTTCATAACTGATGTCAAACTGTAACTTACATCCATTAGTACAAGTTAGTATGAAATTTTGCAAACACATTATCCTAAGGTGCAGTTGTCATCCAATATGGCCACCACAGTAGCCATTTTGGAAATCATGTTATTGCTACTCATCCTGAATGGATGGTCACAACAACATGGGATTCCTCCAAAAAGATTTTTAAATGACATATCATTTGTCCTAAATGAAAATGATGTCAGTGTTACATGGTGGACACAATGGCTAATTTAAAAATCAAATCACTGATAATTGTCAAGATTCAGCTGTTAGAAGGAAGAAATGGTTTCATCTTGAATTCCTGAATATCTTGTCTGGACTGGAAAGTCCTGTCGATGAACTTTTGTTTAGGAATAGAAGTTGGAAAAAATTATCAGCTAATTAGGTCAATATGTTCACGACTAATTTATTCAATGCAAAGTGTTACCCTTTTCCATAATGCGTTAATCTTACAGTTCCAATCAAAGAGCTTCAATGTATATATCTATCCTTTGGCACATTCTTGTTATTGCTACTCCTCTGAAACATAAAGTTGGAGCATTGCCATGAAATTTTGCACACACACACACACACACACACACACACACACACACACACACACACACATTGTATTGAGCTACATTCCATAAGGATGAGAGCATTGTGATTTGGACTTTTAACATTACTTTTAAAAACATTCCATCTTACTATACTCCGATGTCTGCAGTGTGGCAGTTTATAGTGATGTCTAGCACTGGGGCATCATGATGCAGATATGTAGCATGATGCTTGAAATGTATTTGTTGGAGTGTGTTTTATGTGCATCTTAATGTACATTAAAACAAATACATTGATAATGATTAATCTGACTTTGATTTTTAGGTCAATGGTGTTGACTAAGGTTTTTGGCTATTATGGATGTTAGCATAGTAACACAAAGAAGTATGAATGCAATTTTATGGATCCTGCTTGAAAATGTGATGTATATGCTCAATGATCCCAATTTTATATTCTTTTTTTTCAAAATCAAATATTTCATTCAAAATTTTACCAAACTTGGCATGTGGGTCTATCTTTCAATTGTCTGAGAATACTTGATTTTATCATGTGATTTTCCATCCAGATCAGATTCAGAACCTTGACTCTGAGAACGAAATTCATTTTGCACTTATGGGTATCTAGTGAACATTTATATAACCGGAAAAATAAGAAACAGTTTTGCTCCTGAATCTGGTAATTTGGAGTATATCAGAAACAATTTTATATTCAGCAGTTAAAAAAAATAAAGAACAGAAGCAATTTACTTATCTTGAATTCATGGAAATTCTTTAAGCAGTAGAGTGTCATTCTCTTTAAAATACTCTTGGTAATAAATCATTTTGTTTATTTTTCCAATTTATGACAATCAATCTAAGCATGATGAAAAAAAGTTTGTCCTCAATTTTGCAATCTTATCTATTTTTTAGGAAAGTGACATCTTACTTGCTAAGTAAAGGACCAAATTTCACCTTGAAAGTGGAGAGACAGGAAAATGAGTTAACTCCTGAAATGATAGCAAGGTTTGTTTTTTTTAATTCAAAATTATCTTTTTGAATTTCATGTTTACTTAATAATTTTGTGTGCAGCTACATTTGAACTTCATATTTATGGAAGAAAGTTTACGGCATGGATCTTGTCTCCCAGTTGATTGTGAATATTAGAATATAATCAAATGTTCCCTATATTATCTTGTATATAGCAACCAATGATGTGAGCCACTGGTAGTGCTTCATTGTGTTTGAATAACCTCAGTTATCATCTGATATGTTTCACTGATTTTGTCTTAATTTTGTGTCAGAAGGTTATTTATTAAATGCTGTTTATGTTTGAATCATAAAACTCCATAACTGGATTCAACTGTATTCCTACTTCAATTTTACAACCGAAAGAAGGTCACAGTGAGCTACATTTGACACTTTACTAACATAAGATATGTATCAGGGTTTAGCTCATGACCACATTGATGCCAGTCTATACTAGCAAGGCCCTGTCTATATTGTCTATATTGATGTCAGTCTATACAACCAAGGCCCTGTCTATATTGATTCCATTCTATACAAGCAAGGCCGTGTTATATTGTCTATATTAGCAGCGGGGGGGGGGGGGGGGGGGGGAAATCCTACATTTGCCGAGACATCATTTGCTCTAAATCTAACAAACATCTCGAGAGAATTAATTTGAATCCTTCTTTTTCAACCAAAAAAAAAAAGGATTGCTTGCTCGAAACATAAGTTTTTCGCAAATCATACTCCAAGACCGTTTTCATCGTTTAGTCAAAATACGGTCTCGTTGTGATGTCATCGCCCCCCCCCCCCCTGCTGCTATGGGTTTTTACGATTTCAACCAAATATTTGATCAAGTCCTAAGGACGAAAATCATTTATGATTTCACAAACAAACTAATCGCTAACACCTCATCTTGTAGATCAATTAAATTATTTGACTGGTCGGTGAGTCGGAAATTAATTCTCTTTAGCGAATTATTATGGCATCGCATATAGACAGGATTAATTGGGTTTTCAATAATTAGGAATCCTGGAGGAGCTGTTGGTGCAAACGAATAAAGAATATATCCTTGCTGTGCTTGATTTGATTGCTCTAGATTAATTTGATAGCTTCCTTCGATTGCGTCACATGTTAAATTGAGCGCAATCACCGTTGAAATATTTACATTATGCGGGGCAATATGTCTACCGCCGCCATCTGGGTCATTATTATATTTATGGATAGTTGAATCTGGTTTTTGTAATATCGCGATAATCTTAACAATTCTTGTTAGTTCATCAGCGTTATATCCGGGAAACTTGAAATTACGCAGATCGGCTTCTGTGATATTGTAATCGGTTAGGAATCGTTGTTTATTGTCGCTGTTGTCATTAATTATTGTTTGAATAATTAGTTCATTGATATATTCCATGTCAGATATAAGCTGATTTATTATTTCAACGTGTTTTTGCGATTTTGTTTGCCGTAGTTGTTCTAGTTGTGTTTTATATAATTGATTAATTTCATTAAAATAACCAGTGATGTCATTTAGCGTAAATGAAATAGTAACAGATGAGTCAGCTGTTCTTTTAATGATAAAATCCCATTGCAATGTGTTTTTGTTGGTAAATATAAATCTATAGGCGATTTTTCCTTTTTTATATCAGATAAATTATCTCCATATATGGGATTGATTTCATGATATGATTGTACGTCTGTGGTTAAGTCGGCGGTGGCTCCGGGTAGTTTTTCAGGCCATCCTAACACTGTTCTTAACGAGCTGTTATAAATATCTACAGCGTATCCCTCTGTGCTTATTTCGATCGACGACGAGAGCCTCGGTTCATGAAGTTTAATAGCTATTTTTGATTCTTTTCCAGTGATTGATTTTATTCTACGCTGAATTTCAGCATCGATTTGCTCAATTTGGTACGATCCAGTTGGTAACGAAATAGTTTCCCACGCTGGAGTACCATTGGGTTTATTCTTATACGCGAACACCAGTGCGTTATTAGGTTGCTGACCGCCAAATGCAACCGATCTGATATTAGGCCAGCTATGATATACTCGTAATTTTGCCAGCGCGATCTCGCGCACTGGGATCGGAGAAGTGAAGTTCACACTAAATTGTGGGTTTGTTGATGTTATTGATATCATGCTTGTTCGTATCGGAGTGGTATTCTCCGAGATTCGTTGAAGCAGTTCGAGTGACATTATTGTTAACGCTGTCTTCAATTTCCAATTTTAACACCGTGGAGTTATACAACTGGGTCATCGCGGAAAATTCAACATCGGATATGAACGAATTATCTATCGACAGCGAGATCAACTCGGATAATTTCGAGTATGCGTCAAATACCACCCGGTACCGAGCTGTATAATCGCTGAGTTTTTCTGAGAACACGATGATAACTTTTTAGTTATCGCGGTGGCGACTGCCGCGATTGTTGTTGCCGCGGAGATAGCGATTGGAACTGCAATCGGAGCCATCATGGTCACCGTCGACAAAATAACCCCGGCGCTGGCCATCACACCGGACACCGAGTACACGGTGATGTCGATGATTGCTACGCTGCGTCGGTAGTTTTCATTTTTTCACGATAACGCTCAGAAAGTGATTTCAAGCTCGCGGAAAATTCTTTCACGGTATCATATCGATATCGATGCGATTGTGATACCTCTGGGGATATTGATTTCATCGATGTCATTACTATTTTAAACCCTCTAGTGTTTTGAATTGTTCGCCGTCGTTAAGGGGCCAGGGGCTGGCTAGGTGGAAGGGGAATTGCGGGGCCTATACAAGAGCTTCAGTCGGAAAATTATCTACAATTTCTAAACACCAGGTTATTCTTGCTCTAATGATGGAGCTATCATACGTGACCAAGTTTAAGCTTTGTCTGCGATCCTTGATAATTAACGTCGCTGTGCCACCAGAGTAGGTTTTACCGTCCACGATGATAATAAATTGATAGTTAGAGATCCACGTTAGCCTGTAGATACCATTGATCGCCGCTTCGGCCCCCTCCCAGATACCGATGGATAATGTGTTAATATCATCTTTTACCCAGCTTATGGCTCCATGACTGATCGTATACACGATATTTTTAATGTTTGTGCGTGGATGTGGAATCTTTACCTTTTCAAAATTTTCTTTTAGTTTAAGAATATCCGTGTAAATACCGAGATAATTTGCCTTGATTTCGGTAGGACTCATCATCTTCAACGCTTCCTTGTTAAAAAAGAATGTAGTTAGAAGATTTCTAATTTCAGCGAGAGTCATGCCTGCCACAAGTGGGGTTCCAAAAAACTTACCAACGACGTAGTTAGTGGGTTTTTGCTCGTTAATAGCTTTTTTACTTTCATCGATAGCCGCTTTAATTTCAACGAGAGTCATGACATCCACAAGTGAGGTTCCAAAAAACTTACCAACGACGTCGTTTGTGGGGTTTTGTACCCTTTCAAAATTTTCTTTTAGTTTAAGAATATCATTGTAAATATCGAGATAATTTGCCTTGATTTCGGCAGCCGTCATTATCCCCCCATTCTCCGTGTTCATAAAGAATGGAATCAGAGCCCTTCTGATTTCAAGCTGTGTTTTGTCTTTAAAATACCGGTCGATGTTAGAAAATTTTGTCGTGATATACTGGGGGTTACTGCCCTCAAAGAACTTATTAACAATTTCGCTGGTGAGCTTTCGTTCGTCAATAGCTTTTTTAATTTCAGCGAGGGTCGGGCCTGTCAGAGATATGGTTTCAGATTCACGTGTTTTTCCCAAAAAATTATCCACGATGGTATTAAGTGTTGCTTGTCTCACCATAAACATATTAATATCTTTGATAGTAGTCATCGTAGATGTAGTCGGGGCACCGAAGAAATTATTAGCGACGTAGGCATCGTGAGTATGCTTGCCAATAAACTCGCTAATTTCAGCGAGGGTCGGGCCTGTCAGAGATGTGGTTTCAGATTCACGTGTTCTCCCCAAAAAATTACTCACGATGGTATTAAGTGTTGCTTGTCTCACCATAAACGCATTAATATCTTTGAGAGTCATCGTAGATGTAGCCGGGGCACCGAAGAAATTATTAGCGACGTAGGCATTGTGGGTATGCCTGATAATAAACTCGCTAATTTCAGCGAGAGTCGAGTCTGCCATATGTGGGGATCCAAAAAACTTACTAACGACGTCGTTGGTGGGTTTTTGTACCTTTTCAAAACTTTCTATTAGTTTAGAAATATCCACGTAAATATCGAGATAATTTGCCTTGATTTCATTTTCATTCATCATCCTCCCCGCCTCCTTGTTAAAAAAGAATAAAGGTAGAAAGTTTTTAATTTCAGCGAGAGTCATGTCAACCACAAGCGGGGTTCCAAAGAATTTATGTACGACATTTTTGCGAAAAGTATTATAACCTCGTATATAATCATCCAGATCACGGCCGTGGGCGGCAATCGCGTCGGTGATCGTAGACACAAGTGCGCCTGGTTTAAGTCGCCCGTCGCTGGAATACAGCGCAACAGAGTTTTCAGCGGCGTCGCGCTGCCGTATCAAAATGTCATCCGCGGATATATTACTGCTTTTCAATTTACCCTGGCGATCTTGAAATACAACTATTTCGTTCGGGTCAACACTTGCTAAATTTAACGTCTCAGCGATTTCATCTTCAATTATTTTTTTACATCCTCGATAGAACCCGCAGATGTTTCCGCGGTGGGTTTCAACATTGACAGAGATCGTCCCCAAATATCAATCATTATTGTTAGCGCAGCTCGTGTTTTCAATTTATTGATTCTCTAAAATTACCTTGTAATTTCCCACTCGTGTATTTATTTACAACCAGATGAGGTGGTTTCTGTGACGATGAAATCTCCGCGAGGACATTTAATACTTCAAGGCCGCATATCGGTGGATCATTTAATTGTTGTGTTGGCAGCGTGGAATAAAAAATCGGAAACTCTTTGAGTTTCATCGAAGAATTTATATACCGCATAAACTCGCTTGGCGGAGCTAACCCATATGAATCAAAATAGACAATCTCACGTGGATCAATCGCGTATGTGAGTTCCCCATCCGCTGGTGTTATCAAGATTGATGATACCGGTTTCAACGCGTTTAGGTTTTCTCGGTAATTGATCTCTCATAAAAAATCCTCTGAAGTTTTTTATCGCTAGTTTTTTATCAGCATCAATTAAATCAAAATTGGACATTGGGCTTTCAACTAATAAACCGTTCCTGGTATTCTTAGACCCTTTCCGCTGTACCATGAATACGGGGTTCCTGGTAGTCTTAGACCCTTTCCCTTTTTTTTTTATATCCTTTCCCAGTTGCCTTTTTCAACGCCATCCCTGCCGCGGCCCCAACGGCTCCTAACGCCGCTGCTTTTGCCACCGCTGGGGCAGCCGCTGAAATCAATGCTGGTATTGCAGCTAACAATGGAAATATACCACCTGATTTTATCATGTTGGCGACTGCAGCCTTTGAAAATACAATTTGAACCCCTCGCTGTTTCTTTAGCGCATCATTGAAATGTTTTATTTGACGATCCGTCAATGATATTTTATGTGTACCGCCGGACATCTGCGCTGGTTTTAACGTTATTGTTGTTCCACATTCTTTAGCGGATTTTGATCGCAATTTCTTGACCTGACCATCAGTCAGCTTGACACTGACAACACTATATGGCATTTTATTGTAAAACACATTTATGCTTTCAATTGATGTAATTGTGAATCGTTTACATATTTTCCACTGGTGCATCAACGATTCTCATTCGTCCACCAACCCCTTCTAACGACATTGATTTGTCGCTGAGAATGACAGCAACCGCTCTATAATTAACAATAGCGTCACGAAGGACATTAGCTCTGAAGTGTATATCAACGACGGATTGCCTTGTTAAATCAAGATGTTCCAGCGAAAAGTAGTAGATCGGATACAAGTTCTTGAAATCATATTGCGATATTTGCAAATCAGTATCAACATTTTGATCACGGCCCATATATGACAGCATACGATGGTACACGCGAGCAATATGGTTTTGACCGAAATTAAGTTGTATGTCTTCGGATGGTTAATGCTGGCCATTTATTCTCAACGAGACCTCATTAACACCTAATTGATCTAATATCATATGACTGTGCAACTGTGAATTCACTCTTGTCATATCCTGCAACGTGAAAAATATATGACGTGGAGCTGAAACGCCTTGTTGTGATGCCAAGTTCCATGTAAATGTACCATTGATTTTCGATTGCTTAACATCTGTTGTTGTTGTTGTTTGCCAACTTAGCAATGATTTGCCACCCGCATCCATAAATGATAGTAGTCGCTGTTCTGTGGTAATTGATGGTGTCATTACTGGCATCCACAAGACCAATTTAGTTAAAATGACTTTACCAGCGTCAGCATCTGGATTTGCAGGATCAGCTGGAATTCTCCAGATTGCATCATCGTCACTACCCTTTCGCACGAGTACTACTGTATGCTCCGCTCCATAAATAACTTTTCGTACATTTCTACAGAATCCAAATATATGATGCAACGGAATCGCACATGAAAACGATCTACGTTGTCCTGCCAACATTGCTGTTCGTGTTGCAGCTCCTAGATTGTACTGGGGATCAGTATTTATAATCATATCCTCGATATCAGCAGGGGCGGGAGGACCAGCACGATCATTTGGTCGTCGTACAATAAATTGAGTGTGTCCAGCAGTGTTTTTATTATCTTTTGCAAACATCATAGACGGACCTGCTGATCTTGTATAATCGTCAGAATATCTTGCTAACCCAATTATTGTTGTAGCCACATCAACATCACGTTCTATAGACTCAATCTCTTTTCCGTCAATGAGATATTTCGCGGATTCAAATAGCGCCATGATACCATTATTGACTAAGTAGACTTTGGTACCATCTGGATACGGTGCGGGTACAGCAGGAGTATCAGTAAGTCGTACAAGTTCTCCTTCTACTTCGATAAACGCTTCAGCGGGTAGAAAGTATTTGCTGGTATCATGGACTTGAAGTTCAATTCGCGATCGAATATCTGCTTGTATTGCATGATAGGAATAAAATTGATAATTGCCGACAGAACCGTCCTTGCATACTTGGGCTTCCATATCTAACGCGGGATCAGCTGTTCGTTTAAACATTATATTAACATACTAGTATTTTCAATTGTGAAATTCTTTGTAATCATCGTCGTTTTTGTTTTCGTTCCAAACCACTTCCTGCTATCATGTTTGCTATATCATCTTGGTTACTGTTCGCCAGCGGCGCAGCCACGGATGACGGAGTCACCGAAGCAGCCAACGACGCTAATTTTTCTTCCACTGCGCTATTTATTGCTTTGCTGATACTTGCAAGCATCACTGTTGTAGATGGCAGTACAACTGGTTGCTTTTTTCGTCGTCGCACCAATGATATTATTTAATTTTCGCGGCAGAAAATGCCTTTCCGGCAAGATTTCCAACAGCGCTGATTCCCTTATCACGAATAATATCAATGGCTTTCATTGATAATTGTTTAGCTAACGGCGCCACTTTTGGGGCCATTCTTGTAAATAGCCCCGCAACGGTACTGCCGAAACCATCTCCGTAATATGCTCTATAAACAGGCAATCGTGAGTTCACCACGTAGACGCTTACGGGTTTATCATGGTTGTAGTGTATGATCATCTTGCTATAAAACTAGTAGTTTTTCAATTAGTGATCAATCGCTGTAATAACCATGGGCGTCTCTGTGATTTTCAACTAATTCAGAAATGAGTTCTCGATATACATCAATGTCCATGATACCGCCGGCAAATAATCGTCTACAGATATCAGCTGCTTCATTAATTATCTCGACGGAGTTGTTTCCGGCTCGTTTTCCCCCGATAAGTACTTCTAACCGTGATATATCACTGAGAATATTACCAGGACATGTCACGGTTGCGTTGAAATCTAAAGGATTTTCAATCATATATCCGCTAGCAGTAACTTTTTTAGTTGTACTAGTTTCATCATACTCATCAACTCCCTTTTTAAATTCTTTATATTCCAATGCTTTTTTTTATCTAAACGGCCAATAATCTCCTTATTCGTTTAATACAACCAATTAACCCATTCATCTCGGTTTACTTTACTGTTTTTATACTCGTCTTTTAAAAAGCCCTTTCTGGAATGAAAGCTTTGGGCGGCAAAATTACCAAAAATCTTATAATGTTCGGGTTTTATTAATTTAAATCGTTTGATTTCTGCTATAGCTCCTTCGGTGAGTTTGTCTATAAAGGAAACACCTCTTGGGGTGACATCAACAGGTTGTGGTTCAGGCTCAGAATCATCAATATCAGCTAATCGTTCATACTCGTGTTGGGTTTTTATATCACTGGATAGCTTTTGTATCCCTGCGCGCGTTTGTTCGGTCTCTGCTGCTATCTTTTCAAGTGTATCAAGCAGCGGCGCCTTCGCTGCTCGTTCTTTTTCAGGAATATCTCCGTATATCGCTGCTTCAGTTAACTTTTTCACATCTTTGATCGCACTTGTTACCGGAGTAAACAGTTGTTCACTTGACACGGAAAAGTCAGTTTGCATTTGTTGTCGCTGCTGAAGTTTTTCGCGAAGTCTGTCTCGTACCGGTATAAACTTTTTAATTGCTGCTAGCCGCTCTCGGGCTAATTTAGTTGTAAGCGATTCACCTACCATATATTGTTTGTGAACTGAGTTTTCAAATGTGAAACTATCACAATTAAAAACTGAGTTATTAAATAATGTACCATCAAGCTAACGTATCCATATCCGACAGGGTTAAACTGTACGACGCTATCCGCGAGTGTTTCAGAAATAACATCGCTGGGGGTTTCAGAATTGTAATATCTCAAAACGGCGATGAACGATTTTTGTTAACGACGCGGCAACAACAACAACTACGTGAAAATTGAGGCGTTGCGGTGATTACTTGCTACCACAACCAGATCATCCAGTACACACATAACTGCATGAGCAAGCCCAAACTGCTGAGTATTCTTTCAGGAGAAAATCCTATGTGACAAGTGTAACAAGTGTTACAAAAAACGCTAAAAAAAATAATTTTTTTACTGAAAATTTACTGAAAGTCTATTTTTATAGTAACGCTCACGTGGTTAGGATACTGGTTTTTCCTCGTTTAATATTTTTCTAAGATCACGAACCTTAGAACTAATTTCAGCTCGTTTTTGATACTCTTGGCCGAGCTTTTGACGTATTGCTTCAACGGTGCTAAATAGCGTTATAAATGCATTAATGTCGTTACCGTACAAACAAGCATTGATGGACTTTTGAATTCTTTTCACGAGCCTGTACATCTTAGGTAAAACATAACGACCCTTACTAGACTGATACTCAATGTCTTCATATTCCGAGGCAATCCTGTCACAGTCGAGATCTTCAGATAATACTATCCCTCGATTTTTCAAATTTGAAATTTCAACAATTATAGAATTTACATCTTTGATATCCATTATTTATATAATACATTTTATCTTTAATTTAAAAAAAATAACACTCATTTGGCAATCTAGCTGGCGCCCTATGACGTCAGAGAGACCCAGAGGTTACTTTAATAACTTAATTAAGGACAGCACATACATGAAAACCCCATTTGGCAATCTTGCTGGCACCCTATGACGTCAGAGAGACCCAGAGGTTACATATACGACAACACATCTTTGGAACTCCTTGGTTGCCTTCACATCCAAGTAAGCCCAAGGGAACCCTAAACATACATCTCCGGAAGGGAGGCCTAAAGTGACAAACGTCATCTTAGACCGCCCAGAAGATATGCTTGGGGGGACATCACTAGATGCACTTAATTAAGTTAATTAAGGATAAATATTTACAATGAAACGATGATGTGGGACGGCACAATGCCATATATATCTCCACTCGAGTGTTGTGGCAGATTTCAGGCATAACATATACTTAATTAAGGAATGGTATATTCAATGAAACGATTGATATGGGACGGCACAATGCCATATATATCTCCACTCGAGTGTTGCGGCAGATTTTAGGCATATTCAATGAAACGATTGATGTGGGACGGCACAATTCCATATATACTTAATTAAGGATGGTATATTCAATGAAACGATGATGGAATTTGTGATGTAATGAAGTGGGACGGCACAAAGACAGCACAAACATGAAACGACGGGGCGAATTTTTCTACGGCCAATCCAACCAACCAAAAGCAACCCAATTAAATTAACCCGGTTGCATGATTGACAAGAGACAACCACACGCCCGGGTCAATGGCGTTGGTTAGTTTTGATTGGTCGGATTTGGCTTTCGAAAGCCCCAAGCTTATTACGAGTCATAACGTATATAAGGTGACTAATACAGCAGCGTTGATTCACGGGTGTGTTATTTTATTTCCTTGAATTACTTATTAATGCTGTTTCACAACATTTAAATGAGACAAAATATTTAAATAAAACACTAAACAAAAGAATACAGTTGTTAGATAACAGCGTGTATTTTCTCTGTTCTAATCCTCTAGACAAAATGCGTTACCGATTAGGTCACAAAGATCTGTATACAGAGGAATTTTAACCACGCCCACTTACTTCAATGAATGGAAAACACTAGTGTTTCATTCTCGTTCCGGCTGAGCGAACAGAGGTAACGCGTTGGATTATAAAGAACGTCTGTACTAAAAGTGTATAATAGCTGAATGTAGATGGTCTAAGGGTTTAAAAAAATACGACTGTTTAAATGATGCAGTTTTAGCCAACCGACAATAAAAAGTTTTAGAAATGTTAAAAGTTGATAAATACAACTCTACCGAAACTCATGTATTATACTCCATTACAGTCACGTGTGCGCGCCTATGTCAATTATAACTCTCTCTCTACAGGTGTAGCAGACGACACAAATGCCTTTGACGGTTATAATACAAGGGAACTTAGTGAGTAGAGTGTTATGAGTGGCGGCGGACTTATCCATAAAGGATTTATCTCCCTTGAATCGTTTCAGATGTATACGAATTTTATTTTATGGCCATTTTTCTTTGACAGAGTTAATTTAGTTATATTTTCTGCAACAACTCGTATTGAATACCTACAAATATCAAAATTTATACTGGCTTCATTTATTGATTGAAATATTTTTTCTTCGTTGGTTTCTGTATCAAATGATTTGACATGTTTTGCCCTTTTTGCGTGTTTGCCGGTTCCACCTAATTTTGCATTCTCACTTTGAGTAACAACTCGTAAGTTATCCAATTTGTTATTTTGAGGGAATCCATCAACGTTCTCAATCACAAATCCGTCTTCGATTAATCCGTAAAATGCGTCTCTTTGACAGAGATATGTCTTCCCCCTCGGCTGTAAACATCAAGTATCCCATATTATTTACCCGTCCAACCTGTTTTTTTAGTCTGCAATTTCTAACAACACCATCACGGGATGCTTCATAATTAACAAGCACTGGGTGAGGTCTGAAATCTTGGCCCATTTGCATAATAATACTATTTATCTAATGTATTATTTGCTTTAATTATAAGTCTATCGATGTAGTCTTGAGGGGTTTTGATGACTTTATCATTGAACGGGTCATTGATTCGTTTGTCATAGTAGCGTTTTAGTTCTCTGTATCGTTTGCCGCCACATCTGAGACACAACTGCGACTTTCCCCTTACCCCCACCCCACATCAGAGGCACGGAAGGGGGCCAAAGGAACCGTTGCGAACACTTTGTAAATGATACCCACATAATTCGCTTCTGCATGATTTGTTACACGGGGTTGTTGATCCAATCATTAGCCACTTGCAGTGATTCATTATACTATATTTTTCTATTTAAATACTTGTTTTAATTATATGAATGATGAATTCGAGAGATTATCAGTAATTAAGCCTTTCAAAAACGTTAAAATCAATCCCGATAGAACCCTCAAAGATGTGCCAAAACGGGCAATAACGGATAGAGCCATGATAAATAAAATACGCGATTGTATTAATGAGTTCAAGCACGACAGTGCATCTCATAGCTGGTCAACATTTCGAATTGATGGCGTTGTTGATGCCACCATGAACGACAGCAACGCAGCGTTGATGTTATCACAACTTGGCAACAAAAAGTACTTTTTTAGAGTGAAATTCATTATCGGTGTAGAATCAGGCGGTTGGATTATACGAGACAAATTTGAACCGATTCTCAAAGGCAAGAAAACAGTGGTTGTTAGCCGTGATTCTAAGCCAGGTTTGTTAACTGGAATTGACAAACCATACTATGAATGAGCATATCCTGAAACAGCAGTTGTGTATATATATCCGTTAAATGAAAAACCTGATTTAAGAAAACTTAAACCAATGAAACAGTCATCGCCGGCGACTTCATCGTCAGTGGCTTTGCCACTCAATTGTGTAGGAGCACGAATAACAGAACATTTTACAAATGCATCCCGAAGGAACAAACTTACCGATCTACGGCGTAGCAAAATAGCTCAATGGGAGTTAACGGTGAAAGACCGCGGAGTAACTATTAGCGATATAGCAAAATTAGAAACATCACTGAGATTTCCAATAACAGTTATGACGATAACCGGAGAAGTTTTATACGAATCAAAATATAACAAAAATGGAGTCCCAATTAAAATTATGGATCATAACGAACACGCATGGATGTCCGCGGTCACAATATTTCCACGAAACAGAACAATAAAGTATATACCCGACGAATTCTTACAAGAAGAATTCTCCAGGGATGGTTTTCTCGTTGAAGAGAAACTATTCGATGCTATTGCGCATTTGAGTAAAAACAACCCCGTGTCGGTGTGGTTACTTCGCAGCACTGAAAACGACACGAATACGTTTGATCAGTTTGTAAGACCAAACGGTGAATTATACCGCACTGAAGCATTTCACAACAAAATGAAGAAAAAAAAAACAGCTAGCGGATTTTTAACGGCGTGTGGCGAAGGCAACAACAATGATGAAATCATCAACGATGAAATTATCAACAACGAACAATTATTGACAAACTGTTTTACAATCCCGTCGGTTGCAGCTCATTTTGCAAGAATAAAAAACGCATGGAAACCAACGCGCGTAGAATTCTTGCCAGACATTGAGGCTAGTTGTTTAGAATTTAATCATGGCGGTTTATGGAATCAAAAATACGACCATGATAATATCATTTCAGTTGATATGGTTGCTTGTTATCCAGCGAGTTTTCTTGGTTATGGAGAGTGTACTGAGTATTTTAAACGATTTGGACACCCCGTACATGAAATGACTCGTGTTGCAATTAATGGGCCGCTGCCTGATTTTGATTTAACTGGATTCGCCCGTGTAGTATCATTTGAGTTCGCAGCAGGACTTCATCGCTGATGTTATGTTTGGATTGGTAGACACATGTCTGAAAAGAAGTGGCTGCCAATAGCGTTATTGCGGTTCATGATTGATACAAAAATGTTAATTTCGCTGACAGTCAGTGAAGCAATTATATCATATCGGAAACAAATCAATGTCTGGTTACCAACACCGGAACGTCTTGATAGTATAATTGAGGAATCCAGAAAACATATTGATGCCGACGAAGAATATATCATTGAGTGGTCCAAACGGGTATTTGATCAACGAAACATCGAAGCAAAAGATCTCGGCAGAAGAATAATCGGAAAATTCACTCAGGGAGGAAAAAAATGCGACTATAAACGATATTGTTCACGGCTGATTATGGATAACACCGAATACGACTTCGTAATCGTGGATGCAGTATATAAAAACATATATGTGGATCGTAAAGATGCTTTTTGTCCGATGGAACAAAATTGGGTACGGTTGTTACTTATAGCGACGGTTACAGATCCCCGTATACACATTTGAGGTCGTCGATGCTGGGTTATGCTTGTATTAATTTATTTTCAATGATAAATAGATTTCCTGACACTGCGGTTAGAGTTGCCGTTGATTCATTTTACATTAACAGCAAGTACAGTTGCGCAGTTGCTGAATTCACTAACTCGGATGAAAGTTGGGGTTCATGGAGAATTAAAAAAGAAATGCTGCGTGATTATTCTGAATCAGCAGATGCTGAAATTAAAAGTAATTACTTACGCGGTGATAATTTATCAGAACGTTCTAATGCACCACCGATATCAGATCCAATTTGTAGATATAAAACAGTTTATTTAAACGGCTGTGGCGGGTCAGGGAAAACGACGCGTGCAATCGAGTTATATCGAGGACACGTAAACATGATTGTGCTGACGCCAACACATAGATTAGCCAGATTGATAAAACAACAAGGCGTTTCCGCGTGTACGTATCATAGTTTTTTCAGATACAGTCATGACAAATGGACACCTGAACAAATGGGAGAGAAATTCATCCCCGAGGTTATAATTTGGGATGAAGTATGCACAGTATCAACAGAAATATTAAATATATTCTTGGATTGGCTGCTGACAAAAACACGACCGTGATAATGTGCGGAGATCATGGACAGCCACCACCATTTGTCGGTGCGGGTCCACATAAGTGGCAGAAAGAATTCGTGGACTATTATGAAGAAATTGATAGCAATTATAGGGCACTTGATGAACAATTAAGTGAGGTTAAAAAATTAATTAGACTGAAACCCGACAGAATCCAATGTGAAATAATCAGGGAAATAATTTATGAAACTCCAATGGAGGAATTTTATAACCAAACGATTTTGTAGTTGCTAGCAGAAAAATAGTTAGAGACACACTTCAGAAAAAGTTGTTTGAGCTTCACAAAGAAAAATATCCCCTGATAAAAGTTCCATTGTGTTATAGACCCTCTGACACACGGCGACAGAATATTGAAGTTGAAATTCCAGGACAGCGCGAAAGACAAACACTAGTGTTAAATGATATTGTGCTGGTTGATATCAGTGTTGTCGAAGACGCATTGCGTGCTAATAAATCGCCATGGACACTGGGTTACATAACAACAATACATTCCTTGCAGGGATTAACCATCATGGATACAATTGTTTGGATAGTCGATAATCGCATTGAGTGGTCAAATTTAGTCTATCTTGCAGTGTCTAGAGTATGGCGAATAAATCAGCTTCGAAGAATTGTATTTGATGACGACACCACAATAGATGATATTGATGTTAGCATCATTAATAAAAAAACTCTCCGGTTACAAACAACAAGACAAAAAAAACGAGAATTTGATATTGATGCTGAATTAATAATTACGCTGAAGCAACAACAGAATAATCACTGCGCAAGTTGCAATTGTATAATGCATTGGCAGTATTCGGATAAAGATCCTCGCCAATTTACCGTAGACAGAAAAAAAAACAGTCTCGGTCATGTCAGAAACAATGTGATGTTGACTTGTCTTGAGTGCAACAGACGCAACGGCGCTAGTTAAGACCATGCGGTGGCAATTGAGTATCGTCAGGAATAACTTGTAATTGTTCGCGTGTAAAACCCCGCTGAGGGGCAGTTGAATCCAATTTATAGATTGGAGGTCTACCAGTTGATCGTGTTATAGTAGATATGCTATGCGTAGTGACACTCCAAATAGAATCAGTAGCCCATTTTTTACCACCTTCGAGTTCTCCTGGTTCATATAAATATCTCACAGTGACATAGCTGAGAATTGGCTGAGAAACGCTATCCCGCTGTGGTTGTGGTATATACTTTTTTTATTGCGTTGTTAGGTTTCATATTGATTGCTCTGGTAATCTCGTTATTTAGCGCTGCAACTACCCCTGGTAACCTTTTGACCCATTCACGGGATCAGTTTTCTTGGATGAATTCTTTTGCGTATTGATATCCAAATAACCGCTCATCAAGAGTCTGATTAAATCGTTCTACAATTGCCTGATCGCGATGTAACGCAGTATGCCCTCGTCTGATGGTGACATTGTGATGTTTCATCGCTGATAAAACAGCGCCTTGAAATTCCTTGCCAGGATCAACTTGTAACAGATTTGGCCAGCGTAGTGGGCCTCGTCAATAAATCCTTTCAAATGCAGAAGCAGCTTCAGGTGATGATTTTGTTTTTAGCGGTTCTGCTTGTTTGTATCGACTCGCAACGTCAACTACGGTTAGCGCGTATTTGTAACCATTATCATGTGGTAAAAACAATAAATCAGCTTGATGAACTTCATTGGGTCCGGTAACATCAAAATGCGAGAAATTGATTTGTTTAGGACGCGGTAGATAAATTTGCCATATAGCCTATTTGGATAACCAATTAGCCGCAGTGGTCTTTTTCACTTTTGCGGCGTTAGCGAGTTTATTGATTGCAGCATTACCCCTCCAGCATCCTTTTGGAGAATAATAAATAGATTCCACATTATTAATTACCAGCGCCCATCATCAATTTGCCTTTCATAGCTGATTTTACCAACCATGAAGCCAATTTTTCTTTGAAAGATTTATCAGGAATAGCATTTAACGCATGAATTAATTTCACATCCGCGCGATGCCTGTTTTGCAGATTGCTGCTTTTATATGCAACATCATGAGCATGACACGCCTTATCAATAGCGTTTATCGGATACTCGCCGGGTCAGGGCAGATTTTGATCATCAAGTCTGATATCTAATCGTGTTCCGTGGCCACAGTAGCTATATCCTGGAAGGTACTTTTCTCTGGGGTACTTTGCCCATGGGGTTCCAGGGAGCTTTGCCAATTTGGCTGCGATATCACCTCCTCGTTTTTTTTAAAAACATCTCCGGATTTCATAGAAACAAATCTTAACTTTTTTATACCACATGTTGCACATCTACCAGTAAGTGCTGATCGGTTATTTTTAGTTGTAATTGTCGTCACATCATTTGTGTTAGTACGCGTTTTACACTTCACACAATATAGATCCATAATTTATGTATAGAGATATGAATATAATTGATTTTTCAGCGACTAAAACCAGAGAACCAGTTAAGCATCATGCAGCGCTACCAAACTCTATCCGTGCAATTATAATCGGGCCATCTGGATCCGGCAAGATGCAATTGCTGCTCAATTTAATAGTGAGATGGATGAAGTGGAATAAGTTGTATTTAGTTGCTCCTAGCATAGATGATCAACGATGCTATGAAGTGCTAAAAGATTTTAATGAAAACGTTTCAGAGATTGCCGGCAAGGGCATTATTGAATTTATAACCGATATTGACGAGGCACCATCCGTGAATGACCTTGATGGGAGCATTAACAATTTAGTCGTATACGACAATGTGATGTTAGACAATAAAAAAAACCCAGCTAGAATTTTTTCCCGAGGCAGGCATAAAAACACTGACGTGATATATGTCACTCAACGATACACTCAGATTCCAAAAGTGATCAGAGATAACTGTAATATTTTTGCTGTGTTTAACGGCGTTGATACACATACGCTATGAAATATTTGGCAGACATGGTGTTCCGATATGGACTTCAATCAATTTAAAAATTTCTTTAGTAAAGCTCAGTCAACCTCGCATGGATTTATAACAATAAATTTA
This sequence comes from Unio delphinus, assembly GCA_029339505.1. Taxonomy (NCBI): domain Eukaryota; kingdom Metazoa; phylum Mollusca; class Bivalvia; order Unionida; family Unionidae; genus Unio; species Unio delphinus. Next base: position 1,659,923 of record JAQISU010000096.1, read on the forward strand.
CATGATCCTCGGGCACGATATCATATCGGACTTGATCAAATATTTGGTTGAAATAAACTATTAACCTGTAGCAGTAGGGGGGGGGGGGCGATGACATCACGACAAGACCGTATTTTGACTAAACGATGAAAACGGTCTTGGAGTATGATTTGCGAAAAACTTATGTTTCGAGCAAGTAATCCTTTTTTTTGGTTGAAAAAGAAGGATTCGAATTAATTCTCTCGAGATGTTTGTTAGATTTAGAGCAAATGATGTCTCGGGCAAATGTAGGATTCGCCCCCCCCCCCTGCTGCTATATTGATACCAGTTTATACAAGCAAGGCCCTCTCTATATTGTATATATTGATGCCAGTCTATACAAGCAAAGCCCTGTCTATATTGATTCCCTTCTATACAAGCAAGGCCCTCTTTATATTGTTTATATTGATGCCAGTCTATACCTGCAAGGCCCTCTCTATATTGTCTATATTGATCAGTCTATACAAGCAAGGCCCTGTCTATTTGTCTATATTGATACCAGTTTATACAAGCAATGCCCTCTTTATATTGTTTATATTGATGCCAGTCTATACCTGCAAGGCCCTCTCTATATTGTCTATATTGATCAGTCTATACAAGCAAGGCCCTGTCTATTTGTCTATATTGATCAGTTTATACAAGCAAGGCCTTGTCTATATTGTCTATGTTGATACCAGTCTATGCAAGCAAGGCCCTGTCTGAAAATTGCATTTGAAGTAGGGATAATATATAAACATTCCATGTAGAGGACTATACATTGTATATTTTGATCAGTTACACTTAAGAGGTTGATGTTTTATTTTATATGTGAAAGAGTATAGCAACTGAACATTGACATAACTCTCTAACTGTAATACATAGAAACTGTGACAAGTCTGGCAAGAAAGGGAGAGAGTAATTTTGTGTGGCTACCACAGACAAAGAAAATGTTACAAATCTGATCATTTTATTTGAAATAATTTCATTCCAGTCCTTATAGTACAAAACCATCATTTTCAGATCCAAACAAGATATAAATATACTTGTAAAGGAAATATGCATGATTTGTTTATGGTTTTGGTGTGTAGAAAATATTAGAAATTTTGCAGCAAAACTGTCACAAGGTCAAGTGGAAAAATGAAAATGCTTATGAGGTGTCCAATTTTTATTGCAACTAACCTGCCATATTCTCACACAGACAGATGGGGGGAAGTGGAGACAAAAATGTGTTTTGAGGTGCCAAAAGGGGTCCAGGGTCAGGGCATGTGACTCAAACAACATTGTCATCCAATGGAAAATTATATATCAGCAGTAATAAATGACCACTCTTGGTCATTACACTACCTAATCTGGACTTTTATGATGTCCAGTTAGTACAGTAAAACATATACGTTATACTTAATTTTAACTGATAGGAGTACTTAGATTACATTGTTCTAATTAAGGACTGGTGTATTAATAGCTAATAAAATGATAATATTAGAACAAGCAAATTTTGTTTGTTAGTTTCAAAAGTTTCACCAAAGTTGAACTGGACAAAGTCTGAAAAATAAAGATTTTGTTTTCAATTATCGTCTAAACATGTTGTAGTGAGGTTGAGATTATTCACCCATAATGATAATGATAAATAATTTGTTTGAATAGATGAACAATGTGCGGTTATATACATTTTGGGGGTTGTCTCAAAATTGTTTTGAAATTCTTGTCATCTTCTGGTGAAGTTTTAGAAATAAACAACAATGAATTACAATACTGTTATTGGGAGAAAAAAATATCGTGATTTTTGCTTGATGCATTATGTTATGGCAGACTGATAATCTAATAAAACTGTTTTGTCTCATTGCTCCTCTAATGTTACCTGTCTGTTGAGTAGTACACTGTGTAGCTAGCATACCTGTCTGTTGAGTACAGTGTAGCTAGCATACCTATCTGTTGAATACACTATCTAGCATACCTGTCTGTCAAGTACACTGTGTATCTGGTGTACCTATCTATCAAGTACAATATGTATCTGGCATACCTATATGTTGAGCACAGTGTAGCTAACATACCTATCTGTTGAATACACCATCTATCATTTCTGTCTGTCAAGTACACTGTGTATCTGGTGTAACTGTCTATCAACTAAAATATGTATCTGCCATACCTGTCTGTTGAGTACACTGTGTATCTATCATACCTGTCTGCTGATTACACTGTGTACCTAGCATACCTGTCTGCTGATTACACTGTGTATTTAGTATACCTGTCTGTAAAGTACAATGTGTATCTATCATACCTGTCTGTTGAGTACAGTGTACCTAGCATACCTGTCTGCTGATTACACTGTGTATTTAGTATACCTGTCTGTAAAGTACAATGTGTATCTATCATACCTGTCTGTTGAGTACAGTGTACCTAGCATACCTGTCTGCTGATTACACTGTGTATTTAGTATACCTGTCTGTAAAGTACAATGTGTATCTATCATACCTGTCTGTTGAGTACAGTGTACCTAGCATACCTGTCTGCTGATTACACTGTGTATTTAGTATACCTGTCTGTAAAGTACAATGTGTATCTATCATACCTGTCTGTTGAGTACAGTGTACCTAGCATACCTGTCTGCTGATTACACTGTGTATTTAGCATACCTGTCTGTAAAGTACAATGTGTATCTAGCATACCTGTCTGTTGAGTACAGTGTACCTAGCATACCTGTCTGCTGATTACACTGTGTATTTAGCATACCTGTCTGTAAAGTACAATGTGTATCTAGCATACCTGTCTGTTGAGTACACTGTGTATCCAGCAATATCCATCTGCCACCTTATTTGTGTGTCATCTGTCATTCACTGTACACAGATGATGAATTCACTTGTAACATGCATAACAAATACATACTTTTATTACATTCTGGCCACATCTGTGCATGAGCGTAAGGTGTAATAACATGGTTTACATAAATTATCATTGAAGAATTATCAAAATATAAATATTTGAATAAAAATATCTGAGGTTGAGTTTTCTTACAGATTCTTAGCAGCTGTCAATTCATGAAAATATTGAAAAAGATGTTACATGTATTAATATATTTACAAATATTTTTGAGATAAAGAAATCAAGAATTAAATATTATTCAAAAGGATGCTATTGATTGCAAAATTGGTAATTAAAAATAGAAAGGCCAAAACTAAGGATCATTTGAAAAAGTAATAATTACTTGGAAATAGATCTATCTTCTATAGTAAGCCAATGCCAACAATCTAGATTTACATGCTGTATCTTAATTGCTAAATATATGTACTTAACATGACAACAAAAATATACATATTCTTGTTAATCTTCATAATTGACATTCAGTTATGAAGAATGAAAAGAACTCATCATGTATGTAATGTCTTCTTTCAATGCTATCTATCTCCACCCACATGTGTGTAAAGCCGACATACACATAGCTTATTCATTGAGATTTCTAAACTAGATCATGCCAGTCTATATCCACCTACACGGTGTAAGGCCGACATAAAAATTACTTGTTCATTGAAATTCTTAAACTAGATCATGCCAGTCTATCTCCACAAATACGGTATATTAGACCGACATAAATGTTACTTGTTCGTTGAAATTCCTAAATTAGATCATGCCAGTTATGTGTGGTCTTGAATTTGAATACTTGTATTGATGATCATCATTTAGTGGTCACATTTATTACCGATGCTTTCACTTTATTATATAAGCATTAAAACATTTTGTGTCCTCACCCGCAATGGAATTGATTGTCGATTTGGATTTGCAATGCTGTGAATGCCCCTAATGTTTCATATGATTATCAGCCTAGAATTAATTTCTTTGTGTGCATGTTCATGTAGATGTAATTATTATAAATTTGATATATTAGAGCAATTTTTATATTTTGTTTTACCTTTTATAGATTGACCTTTTTGCTAGCAGCCTTCGAACCTAAACAACACTTGACCTAGTCAAATTAAATTTATTTTATACACCTGTTTCTATGACGACTTGATGACACTTTTTCAAATTAAATTTTATACACCTGTATGACTTGATGACACTTTTCCAAATTAAATTTTATACACCTGTATGACTTGATGACACTTTTGGACCATTGCAGTGACTCAATATATGCAACACATAAGGCATTAGATGTACCATTTTATGATGTTGTCAGTATGTACACCTAACCATCTATTCCCTAATTTGCATATGCAGAATATTCTGAGGACTCCACCATCTACTACAGTAAAACCTGTCATGAGAGACCACTGCTATGAGAGACCACCTGTTTTGAAAGCCAGAATCTCTGTGCACAGATTTATTCATTATATAGTTTTATGACCTGTTATGAAAGACCACCTGTCTTGAGAGACCATTATTTTTTGGCAGCAGGAGTGGTCTTTCAAGACAGGTTCTACTGTATTACTAACTTTTGGGAAAGGCATGCAGTTGGGATAAAAGAGAAGGTTATCAGTTTTAGAGTCAAAGTTCAAGGTCAAATGAGACTGAATAATAAAAATGGTTTCTGCACAATAGCATTAGTTTCACATCACAGAGCAAAGACCTATCTTTAGTGGACTGCTTGTACTAGGGTAGGAATAAAAGCATATCAATTAGGGTCAAAGGTCAGATAGTAAGACCACTATGGCTTAAATGACAAAATTGTACTCCCACAATGACAGTAGATGCTTGACACAGATAAGGACTATAGATTGTGGATGACTTACATTAGTTGTAAGGAGTATGACTTAAGAGGACATTTCAAAGGTCAAGGTTGTTGTGTCTGCAAAAAGAAATAAAATTTCCATGGAGTACTATTTGTTCTACATTACAGATCTAGAATATACCTTGAAGATTGCTTGCTTTATACATGGATAGAGGTAGCAGATTGTCGATTTTGGGGTCAAAAGGTCAAATGTCACTGTGACTAAAAAGTCAACTGAAGTTTCTGCACCAAAATTTCAGTTCTTAACTATGTATTTCCATCAACTTGTGGATGCACCTTTCATGAAAATGAAAGAAGTCTGTTGATTTTATGGTCAAAAGATCAAGGTTACTGTAACTGAAAAAATTACAAATATATGTTTTTACATAAAAATCTAAGTTCTAGAATATGAACCTTGTAACTGAAGTTTGCAGAGGACTTGCATTTAATGTCTGAAAGAGGCATAATGATTCTGGAGTTAAAAAGTAGATGTCAAGGTCATTTTGATTGCATCAAAATAAGTTTTGTTGTGTAGCAGATTTTGTTTTAAGAGTACATTCCTTGACCAAACTTGGCAGATATCATGTACTTGGGGTAGACATTTCAAGTTTTTAGGGTCTAAAGGTCAAAGGTCACAGTCATGGTATGACAACTAAGACAATAACGGTTTCTGCACAGTAAATTTAGTTCAAGTCTGCATTCCTTGATTAAAAGCCCAGGTCATTGAAATGCACTGGTCAATAATCATTATCCTATCATACTAGTGCCTAGATGTGGAACTATTAGACATAGGGCAGGAGAATAATTCTCTTTCATGTTACTCTTGTATTGTTTGTTTATCACTGTACATTTACTTACTTTCAGTGGGACATGGAAGAATAGAGAATTCAAGCAGTACAACTTTGATGCATTAGGTGTGATGCCTTCAAGTGGACATCTTCATCCATTACTGAAAGTTCGATCGGAATTCAGGCAGATTTTCTTGGAGATGGGGTGGGTTTGGACTTGATGTTAATATTTATTATTTTTTGTGAGGATGAAGAAGAAGAAATTTTTTTTCAGAAGATGTCACAGTTAGTATCATGCGACCTTGATGTGCATTTAAATATATACATAAATGCATACTAATAACAACATACTCAACCTTTGTGTGTCTGTCTGTCTGCCTGTCTTGTTCCTGTGATCTTACTGAACCTTTTTACATACCAGCCAAAAGGCAGAAAATATCATGTTATAATGGTGTCCCTCAGCTTATACATGTATCAGTCTGTCTGTCTGTCAGTCCGTCTGTCTGTCAGTCTATCTGTCTGACTGTTCCTTGTTTTGTTTCCTCAAAGTAACTAAAGTTCATTTCTTATCAACTGTTACCAGACTGTGTTTGTAGTTTGTATTTGGGTCATAGAAGTACCTATTGATTTGGTTTCTGATACAAAGGTCCAAGGTCAAGGTTGCATGGATTGAAAAAGGAATGGAAATTATTTTCATCCAATAACTTGATTTGTGTAACCAGAAGATATATTTACCAATTTAAACAGCTTGAAACTGATGAAAGAAGCATATTTTGGTGTCATAGCTCAAGGTCATAGCAACTATGAGAAGAAAAATAGTTTCTTCATGATATTTTTAGTTTTTTTTATCACCTTCTTTGATCAGACATTGTGGATGGCTTGCAATTGGGACAGGAAAGACATCTAAGTTTGGGTCAAAGGTTAATTTTACATGCAGTTGTAAAAGGGAAAGCAACTTTCCACAAATTTAACTACTTAAACTCAGTACTATGATAAAGACTCATCCAATGTTATATCCTGATATATTTGGACAATAATGCAATCAGCTTAGTTAGGAATGGCTCTCAAAAAGTATGCAACAATTTTGTTTTCCTTGAAATACTTATGTCTCAGTTATATGGATCCCCGAGTGGCCGAATGGTCTAAAGCGCAGTCCATTACAGATCACTGCCATCTCACCTGTGTCTGCATGGGTTCGAGTCTCGGATTTGGCCAATGTGTGTATTTAAAAAACATAGCCAGTAGCTTCTCGTGGGTAGGTGGTTCTTTCCAGGGTTTTCCGGGTTCTTCCTCCACCATTAATACTGGCTGCCATGTATAGCCTATATTGTGCTGAAAAATGGCAATAAACCATACAATAACCAAACAAATGTCTCAATTATAACAAGGGAAGTAACACATGATATTGATTTGGAGACTCACAGGTTTGGGTTACAGGGTAAGCAGATGAGATACAAAATATAGTTTAGTATGCAATATGTGTACATTTGAATAGAGCATTTTATACAAATCAGGCAATATGATGCACCTTAGGAATTGATATTTAATGTGTAATTAACAAATGAATAAAAAGAATAAATTAGAAATATTATCAGGGCAAATGTGGAGATCTTGAAATACTTCCAAATTTAATAACCATCATTGATTTATGTACCAAGACCATGAGATTTTCTGGATGCAAACCCTAGAAATTTTCCATTAAATTTTATTAAACAGCAACGAACCAAAAAATTTCAGATTTTCCTCCATACTGACAGAGAACAACTTGCTCTTTTATTTGGATGTTAGACGGATGTCAGTTAGGTAAATGATCTCAGAAACAGTTGGGTCTTTTGAATTTTCCCCCATCAACATTCGTAAAATTGCTGGATGAGTTGAAATTAAGTTTTTAAAACTTCACCATGCAATAAGATTGGGATCTTCAAAAAATAAGCATTTTGTGTCCATTTATTTTAATATTTTATTTCCTTTGATGTGTATCTTTCAACATGTACCTTTGACATTAAGGTCCAGGGACAACCCATGGTAGCTGACCCAGACTTGTCTAATGGTGGGATTTGAATGTGCAACCTTTCGATCATGAGCTCATCATGATAACCACAGATCCCACAGGTTACATGAGCATATTGAAACTTTTTTCAGAAAAAGAAAAGATCTGTTGGTGATATTAGTTCAAGTGGGCATTGATGATAACAAGGCATGTTGAACAAGTTTGTATGCCCTGTCAGTATATATAGATATATTTGGTATGTCATTTCATTTGCAGCAAAAGAATTGAAAAACTGATTTGATAGATCTATTGATGCATCTAAATTATAATTTCATTAAAATGCTACATCAGAAAAGTGTTAATAAAACCATATAAAATTTATTATAATCAACAACTTAATTTTTTAACATTTCAGTGTGTTATCAAACACAAATTTATTTAAACCAATACAATTTGATAAAGGGTGACAATTAGGAGGTCTCAAAAATGTATGCATTGTCCATTCCTTCCATGACATTCTCTTTAAATGTTTTTAAAAAATGCAAAATGTCAGAGAATGTTATACTTTTCATTTCAAATGTTTTCTTCAGATTTTCTGAGATGGCAACAAACAAGTTTGTGGAGAATAGTTTCTGGAACTTTGATACACTGTTTCAGCCACAGCAACACCCAGCTAGAGATGCTCATGACACTTTCTTCCTCTCAGGTTTGCTGTTTGTTTTGTCTTATGTCTCATGATGTTTCATTTTAAAATGCTTTTCACACTGTTTAGAGTAGTGGTAAACTATATATTAACACATCAGTATCCTCCAGCGAAAGCATATAGCCACACCAACCCCTGGGGAGGGGGTCTAACTTTGTGCATAGATGTACGTGACTTGTACACCCGTTGTCCTGTTCTTCGCACACTACATAATTTAATGCCACACCTGAAAGCATGAAACGAGGTGATGAAATATATCTTGAAAAGTACTACACCCCCAGTACAAAAGTAGGCCAATGTGACCCATATTTAATGTAAAAAGAACTTTGTTACTTTAAGTGTATTTTCTCAGGCTCTGTTTATACTAATAACCATCAAACTGGATGAGTGTATGCATCTCTATTAGTACCACACTTTCAAATCAAACTAGATGAGTGTATGCATCTCTACTAGAACCACACTCTTACATCAAAATAAGGTTACTGTGACCTCAATTTCACTTTTTACCTTAGGTTACCTTTTTTGTGCTTAGCTCATGACCAAAAAGATTTTTTGCATATTTGAAATATCCTAGATTTATGAAACTAGGAAAGTGCTACATCTTGACACCATTTTCCTGATTGTTTTGACATCTTGTAAGTGTTTCTGACTGTAAACCCGCCTCAGATGTGGTAGGTCATGGGTTCGTTCCCTGGCAAGTCATAAAAAGACTTACAAAAATGGTACTAACAGCTGCCTCGCTTGGTGCCCAACATTAAGAGGTTATTGTTAGGAATGGTCAGCCTTGTGTTAGGATAATGTGACTGAGTGGGACATCATGCCACATGTCTGTAAATTGATGCCCCAGTGTTAGGCATCACTACTGCAGACATTGTAGTGATATGATTGAAAAATTGTTAAAGCTGATATGATTGAAAAATTGTTAAAGCTATGCTAAAACCACAAATCACACACACACACACACACACACACACACACACACACACACAAAAGCACACTGATTGAAAGCTGCATTAGCACTAATATGCAAACTAATATGTGGTATTTACAAAATCAAATTTATAGTCATGTCTTTTGTAAGAACCTGATTAGATTTTCATGCCATTTTAATGATTTCTGGATATGTTTTTCTGACTTTTGGATATAGGCATAAACCTTTAGACATGTACATGGACTTTTGAAAACTTGTTCATTAAACCTTGATAGCATGATTACAGAGAAATCACTTGACCAAAGAAAAGGATTTTCTTATTATGCAAATGTATATGACTTATTCTGAATTTGCTTCATTTGTATTTATATTGTCATTGCAAGCTTTGGCAAGGAATTAAAAAATTTCTTCAGTTTTTTGGGTTTGCACATGGTGTATATTTAGTTAGCCTGTTAAGACAATAAATGAATTTTGTAGACTTCTTCTAAAATATTGTAATTTGTTTTTAAAAATAATAGAAGCTCCTTATTTGTATGCAAAAGAATTTACATGAAAATATTTTCATTCTGATTTCAGGTTCTGCATTTTTTTAAAATACTGATTAAATAACTGAGAAGTGTTAACTTTTGGAGGGATTGTCAAAAGGAATTGCTCAGGGAAAAAGATTTTCATAAGTGTTTTTCTATCCCAAAAGTTGCTGACTCTCTTACTTTGATGTCCTTTCAGACCCAGCAACAGCAAGTAAATTTCCTATGGAATATTTAGAAAAAGTGAAAGATGTCCATGAGAAAGGAGGTTATGGGTCACAAGGGTAAGTGAGAAATTAAGGTTGTTAATGATTTTAATTAGTATTCACAATACATAAATTAGCTGAAAAGTCTGAATTTGTAACTTTGGCTATCAATAAAGACTTGTTTTCACTATTGACGTCATTTTAAACTTTGGTTTATTATAATAAATGTACTGTATTTTCTGCATGTTGTCAGAGGCCCAAACTAGTTATTTTGTTCTGTCTAAAGATGTACACAATTATTTCAATGAGTCTCAAAAAACAAACAAAAAATGAATGAGAAATCCAAACCCGTGCAACCCAAAACTATTAAGTAATCCAGCATTTCAATTATGAATGAAAACATTACTTGACTAGGTAGTTTCTTTTAATTTATTTCAGTCCATAAGAAAATGTAAGCATCATGAAAAACACATCTTCACATATAAAAGCAAATGCATATTTTATGTTTTAATCTCATGCCTTCATCTACCATCAATGAAAGTCTGCATAAATATAACTCATATCAGTATACATTTTTCTCATCATAAAAGAACAAAATTGAAAATAGATATGACAGTGAATTCTAATTGTCGTGATGCAGATTGTTCAAGCACTAGTGTATCTTAGCAGCGAATCTGAGAGTAGAAGGTCATAACTAAATATTACTAATAACCAATGAACCAATCCCATTTTATGTGGTTAGGTACTATAGTTTAAAGACAAATATTAGTAAACTAAATTGCATTCCTATGTTTATAAATGCAGAATAATATATGAAACACACATAATATGGACCAGCTTTGTACTAGGTTATTTTTTTTAAAGTACATTATTATTCATGGAAGCTAATTGATATATTTGCAACCAGTCTGTGTCTGAGTGAATGTATTAATATTATCAACAAGGGAAATGTTACATAAGATGCTCACTATAGAGGCATTGATTTTCTTTTGCATTACATGGTGACAAACATCTATTTATATGCTGCTTTAAAGATGGAGATGAAAAACAGTACCAATTTGACCTTCAACATGGGGACTGTGGTAGTCATGTTAATAGTGTTAAGCTTCACATCTCAAATTGATTGTGATATCAACATGGGTTTTTTGCTTAACTGCTTCTTATGAAGTCTGGTTGGTTTCAAAAAGATAATTTAACATCCAACATGGCTGCCATTGTAGCCATATTAAAGGTCTTAGTTAATTTTACTTCACCTGAAAAATGGGAATAACAACATGTGAGTTTTCATTGAAATAACTTTTACTATACATGGTTAATTTTAATTGAATTTATATACCAAATTGATGTCATTTATTGACTACCATTGCCATCTTAAAATTATTTCTGTAACTTCTCTCCCTGAAAAGCTTGTTGTATAGATAAGGTGCTATAATAGATTGGTGTATGGATAAGGTGTTACAATAGATTGGTGTATTGATAAGATGTTTCAATAGATTGTTGTATGGATAAGGTGTTACAATAGATTGGTGTATGGATAAGGTGTTACAATAGATTGGTGAATGGATAAGGTGTTACAATAGATTGGTGTATGGATTAGGTGTTTCAATAGATTGTTGTATGGATAAGGTGTTACAATAGATTGGTGTATGGATTAGGTGTTTCAATAGATTGTTGTATGGATAAGGTGTTACAATAGATTGTTGTATGGATAAGGTGTTACAATAGATTGGTGTATGGATTAGGTGTTACAATAGATTGTTCTATGGACAAGGTGTTACAATAGATTGGTGTATGGATAAGGTGTTACAAAATATTATGCTATGAATAATGTGTTACAATAGATTGTTCTATGGACAAGGTGTTATAATAGATTATTGTATGAATAAGGTGTTACAATAGATTGTTGATTGTTGTAATGGATAAGGTGTTGCATAAGTGTGTTGTAATTATAAGGTGTTGGTGTTGCAATGGATTGTTGACTGAATTAGGTGATACAACAGATTATTGTATTTCAATAGATTGTTGTATGGATATGGTGTTACAATAGATTGTTGTATGGATAAGGTGTTGCAATAGATTGTTGTAATGGATAAGGTGTTGCAATAGTGTGTTGTAATTATAAGGTGTTGCAATGGATTGTTGTCTGAATTAGGTGATACAACAGATTATTGCATGGATTAGGTGTTTCAATAGATTGTTGTATGGATATGGTGTTACAATAGATTGTTGTATGGATAAGGTGTTGCAATAGATTGTTGTAATGGATAAGGTGTTGCAATAGTGTGTTGTAATTATAAAGTGTTGCAATGGATTGTTGTCTGAATTAGGTGATACAACAGATTATTGTATGGATTAGGTGTTTCAACAGATTGTTGTATGGATATGGTGTTACAATAGATTGTTGTAATGGATAAGGTGTTACAATTGATTAGTGTACAGATAAGGTGTGATAGATTGTGATGTATTGATAAGGTGTTACAAAAGATTGGAGTATATATAAGGTGTAGGGTGCTGCCACTGAAACATTTCACATGATATACCATGTGTTCAAATTTAAACTGCAGATACTCTGACTTCACAAAATAATTGCTAATGAGACCGTCTTGAACATCTTGTGATAATTTTTTCTGCAAATAGTCACATCAACATGGGGGTTTAAGTAGAACACATAAATATGTCTATATATATGTCCCCCTCTCATTCCCTTTCATTTTCATTGAGGTAAAATAGTTGGTCTTAAAATGGTGTCCATATGTCTTCATATCATAGCTGCTGTTGGAAGATCTTGTTTCATCTATTTTTCTTGTATACATGGATGGTTCTTTTTTCTTAACAACACACTTCTTGTGTGTGCTGTTGTTCTGACAGAGATGTCAAAATTGCACATTTTAATGAACATGTGACATCAGTATCAAGACAGAGTTGAGTGTCTCATTTATCATACTAGTATTCTGTAGTTTGTAGATATAACTGAAGAATACTTTGAATGATGTAATTTCAATAGCATACCATCTTTTTTATTTAAAAAAGTATTAACAATATACAATAATACTTATAAATTGGGTCCAAGTGTAAACAACTTAGTCCCTGATTTAAAGTTGCATATTGCACTGGTAGATCAGGGTCTATTTTGTTTGTTCTCCAGGTCACACCTAAACAAACTGCATTAACCCAAATATGGCAGCACAGCATGTGGTGACAGGTCTGGGTCTATGCAGTTTGTAGTTGAATCTGTTTCATAAATGTGTATATACATTATTTAGCAATGTGTGCTGCAGTTATCTTGACATAGTTATATATGTGCAAAACTCTTTCTGACAAAATTATTATGCTGTAGTCTCGCAGGAATGTCTGAAATGGTTACATGTGCTCAGCAGATAAAAGAACTATACTGGCAGAGCAGTTTCATTATGGATTCATGGAAATTATGTTTGGCATGTAGAGTTATTGAGACTTAGCTTCATTTATTGACAGTCCCATTATGCACACAATTTATTATCACTCCCATTCCCTTTGCTGTTTACATTATACTGTCACATAACCACATGTCTGCCATTCCACAGTGCAATAGCGGTCTACTGGGTATATTATATTTGCTTAGAATCCTAAATAAGCCAAAGTCAGTGGAATCAGATGCAGTAGCTAATGTGAGTCTCCTCTTTACATAGTTAGGAAAATGTTGTATGAATATGGTACATGTAAAATCTAACTTGTAATACCTTTACTGAATTTATATAGCATTGCATTTGGTATCAGTCTTCACTTAAAATGTCTCCTTATACCTTTGTTTGAAGCTTTAATTTACAAGTTTATTATTTTACTCCAATGTAGGTACAGATATGAATGGAAGATTGAAGAAGCTAAGAAGAATATTCTTAGAACCCATACTACTGCAAACACTGCTAGAACTTTGTATGCATTAGCACAGAAGGTATAGTATTTATCTCCCTTTTAAGGGAGAGAATTTATCTCCCTTTTAAGGGAGAGAATTTATCTCCCTTTTAAAGTAGAGTATTTTTATCACTTTTAAGGAATACTGTAAATCCATTTTTGAGAGACTACCCCTTTTGTCCAGAATATCGTCTTTCAAGACTGGTAATCTCGTTAAACATAGTTTATCTGTTATGTGAGAATCAGTTGTCTTAAATGATAGCTCATCTACAAAATAGAGGTATTATGTATATTTAATTTATATTGTGAGCTTGACTTTTGTCCTTGATTGAGGGAAGTGTTCTGACATGCGTAACTATTGTCTTGACTGAGGTCCTATCCACCTGACTTTTGTCCTTTTTTAAAGGTGTTTACTTCAATGTGACTTTTGATGCCAGATCCTTGTTATCAACATAGAATAGTCTAGAAGTGAACTTGTTCAAAGTTTTATGGAATTTTTCATTTAAAATGACTCATATTCTGTGCATTTTATTGTGTTTTAGGTCAATTGAAATTAGCATATATAGGATAAAGAAGAAATAAAATTATTTATTCTTCTGCTAAGTTCAGTCTGTAGAATCACTTACTGTTGTGCTCAGATGTAATTTGAGACAAATCATTTGTTTAAATTTTTCATTGGAATTACAAAGTGTTCATTGACGTTTTGACAAAAACACTACTTGGCAATTATTGTGAATTCATTCAAAGACATTCTGGATTATATCATTGTGATACATCATGACAATTGGTACATCAACACATTCAGTATTGGAATTCATCTGAACACATTCTAAGCTTCTGGACTTGTGATAGAATATATATATATATATATATATATATATATATATATATATATATATATATATATATATATATATATATATATATATATGTATATATATATATATATATATATATATATATAAAGTTCTTCTTAAATTTTCACTTTGTAACTTTAATTTTACAAAACTTGTTGGTTCCACTTCTTTCAGTTGCTTAGTATAAGACCATAGAATAGTAACAGTGGTCTTTCAAGTGAGGCTTTATAGTATAAGCAAATATGTCAGATATGTACAAAGCAGAAGCCATCAAATTTAGCAATTACCATCTGTACCCACTTATATGTTGAGTCCAACTGCAAGCAACAGATACTTGCCTGTCATCACAAAAATGCACCATTAGATCAGGGTCTCTGCAGAATGTCTTTGACTGACCACTTTGAAGAAACTGCAGAGACCCCTATATGCCAACACGTGTGATGTCAGATCTGGTTCTATGCAGCTTGCATTTGATTCAACTTACAAACAAGTATATGGTAATGTGCTTGTACAGGCGTGAGAGTTCTTATTTGCAGCTATAGAAGACATAATTATTTATGCTTAAATATTGTGTGCGTTTTAGCTTATCTGCAGCTTTTGTTAGCTGATTATGAATGCCACAGATTTCATCTTACAACATTTGGCCAACTAATTAGGTATAATTGCTAAAATTATTTCTTTAATTAACTCTTAGATTTCATGCAGTGGAACTGAAAGGTTAGAAGTTATCTCAATTTCTCAATACCTGCCTGGAACATCACATTTAAATTATGACAGTGATCCTGTTGTTATATTGACATGTGCCAACGCATATGGTTTTGCCATTGATTTCAATTCTATGTTAACAAAATATTAAACAAATGCAAATCAAGCTTGTAAATGTTTAAATACATGTATGTGTTATTTTGATATGTAGTATCCCAGAAAAGTCTAATCTTACCTTCTGGTAACAAACAGACAAAAACTGTTTTCCCAAATTGAAGAGCAGCTATCTCTTATGTCCCTGCCTGCCATCACAATATCTTCAGAGTCTTGGTATGCCCAGAATATATCTTCAATGTAGAGATCTGTCCAGATTATGTCTTCAAGATCTCTGCCTGCCAATACTATATTTTCAAAGTCTCACACTGTCCATACTATATCTTCAAAGTCTCACACTGTTCAGACAATATATTCAGTCTCACACTGTCCAAAATAAATCTTCAGAGTCTCACACTATCCAAACTATATCTTCAAAATCTCACACTGTCTAGACTATATCTTCAAAATCTCAGCCTGCCCAAGCTATATCTTTAAAGTCTCACACTGTCCAGAATATATCTACAAAGACTCATGCTGCCCAAACTATATCTTCAAAGTCTCATACTGTCCAAATTATATCTTTAAAGTCTCACGCTGTCCAGAATATATCTACAAAACTCACACTGTCCAAACTATATCTTCAAAGTCTCACACTGTCCAAATTATATCTTTAAAGTCTCGCACTGTCCAGAATATTTCTACAAAGTCTCACACTATCCAGACTATATACACAAAGTCTCACACTTTCCAGAATAAATCATCAAAACTTTACAAATATCATATGCAGAAAATAAGTGTATAGAGCATTGACCAGTTTGTTGTTGTGTTGTTGTTGTGTTGTTGTTGTTGTTTTAGGGTTTAACACCATTTTGCAGCACATGATAGGCTATACATGGCAGATATTATTAATGGTGGAGGAATAACATGGGAAGATCCCCAGAATGAACCACCGACCCACAAAAACCTTCTGGCAAGCTTTCTCACATATCTACATTGGCCGAATCTGAGACTTGAACCCACACAGACATAAGTGAGATGACAGTGATCTATAATGGAGAGCACTTTAGACCATTCCTCCACTTGTGGTCCCTGACTGGTTTGTTAAAAATAGGCCGATATTACAAAAAAAATACCTTACTGATTCACACTGCATGGATATTGCACTTTCAGACACCATTCAAACCAGGAAAGTTCTTCTCCATAGACAGAGTTTTTAGAAATGAGAGCCTGGATGCTACTCACCTAGCTGAATTTCACCAGATTGAAGGAGTTGTTATTGATTTTGGACTGACCCTTGGTGACCTTATGGGATTCATGAATGAATTTTTCAAAAAACTAGGTATACTCACACACTCTTTTATTTTGACACCCTTTCTTTCCTCTAAAAGACAACCAATAACTTTCAATTTGAGTTAAACATTTAAGTCTGAAACACAGAAAAGTATTGGTGAAATGATTTTCAGAATATTTTTTATTTCTACTCTTTCGAATGTAAATTAAATATCCTCATATTGTCACTGTGTGAGAGTACAAGATTTCCCATCATGCCTTGCAACACTTGATAGTGTCTGTTCAGAAGTTATACACTCTGCAAATAAATAGACCCTTGTAAGCTATAACAAATAAATAAAAACTACATTATCTTTCAGACAGAGAAATTACCTTTTGATGAAGAAATGTTACTTAATCTGTTTCTATGGAGTTACTTCCCCTTACTATCTTGACAAGTGATTGACATCCTGTGATTCATTGTTGAATCAAACTTGTCTTATTTTTAGAGAGGGTAAAATGGTTTACAAAATGTCAGAAATGTATTTTACTTTAGCAAATTAGGTTTACTTCACTGAGTGTTTTCTGAATCAACATAAAAGCTACTTATATATATATATATATATATATATATATATATATATATATATATATATATATATATATATATATATATATATATCGTCAGCATCTGTCCGTCTTCGAGAGACGATGGGTGTAGCTTCCGATTTGGGTGTCCTATCTGCACCTTCGCGAGTGGCTGAAGAGTCCGACCCTTGAGTGACAGTCTCTGTTGTACTTGCTGCAGGTGTATGCTGATGCTTGCTGAGGATGTTTTTGGTTCGCCTTCCTCCTGGCTCTCTTTGCAGCGAGGTTTGTGTTTCTCATCTCCTCGGCTTTCTGAGTGCCCTGTCTGACAGCAAGACGCCACGCGGAGCGGTCGTCAGCACAGCTCTCCCAATTGTTTATGTTGATGTTGGCTGTCTTCATGCCCTTTTTGCAGACATCTTTGTCTTCTCGGTGAGGTTGTGATTGTCCCAGACCCTCTGGTTCAGTCTCGCCATAACTGCTGAAGCCTTGGCAATCCGGCCATTTACATCAGTATCAACGGAGAGCGAGTTGGAGATGGTGGACCCAAGGTATGTGTAGTCCTCAACAACTTCCAGGTTGTACCCATCAACGGCAATGGTGGGAGAGTAGTCTGCGTCCTGCGTCATTACATTCGTCTTCTTCAGACTGATGGTCAGTCCGAACTCCTTGCAGGCATGGGAGAGGCGGCATACTAGCTGCTGCAGTCCAAGTTCCGTGTGTGATGTTAAGGCTGCATCGTCGGCGAAGAGCAATTCACGGATGAGAACCTTTGTAGTTTTAGTCTTTGGACGAAGACAGGCAATGTTAAACAGCTTTCTGTCAGTCCTGGTGTGTATATACACACCCTCGCTGCAGTCCTTGAAGGCGTACTGGAGGAGAATGGAAAAGAAGATGGCAAAGAGAGTTGGCGCAAGGACACAGCCTTGCTTCACTCCGCTGCTGACTGGAAGGTCTCTGATGTTGCGCCGTTGAAGCACACTGTGCTGTGCATGTTCTTGTGGAACGATGTTATGATAGCAAGCAGTCGTGGGGGGCAGCCTATCTTCTTAAGGATCCTGAAGAGTCCGCTCCGGCTGACCAGATCAAATGCCTTGGTCAGGTCAGGTCTATGAAGGCAATGTAGAGGGGCATCTGCTGCTCACAACACTTCTCCTGCAGCTGTCGTAGTGAGAAGATCATGTCTACAGTTGACCTGCCTGCTCGGAAGCCACACTGGGACTTGGGGTAGACTCGGGATGCTAGGGTCTGCAAGCACGCCAGGACAACACGGGCAAACGCCTTTCCAACAATACTGAGAAGAGAGATGCCCCAGTAGTTGTTGTAGTCACTGCGGTCTCCTTTGTTCTTGTATAGAGTGACAATGTTTGCATCTCGCATGTCCTGGGGGATGTGTCCTTGTCCCCAGCAGAGGCAGAGGAGTTCGTGCAAAGGCTGGATTAGAACTGGTTTCCCTATCTTTAGGACTTCAGGTGGAATGCCGTCACTCCCAGGGGCCTTCCCACAAGCGAGGCAGTCGATGGCTTTGCTAAGCTCTTCCAGGGTGGGTGGTGTGTCTAGTTCCTCCAAGACTGGCAGGTCTGGGATGGCATCTAGGGTCCGTGACGATGTTTTGGGTTGCATACAGCTCAAGATAGTGCTCAACCCACCGCTGCAGCTGTTTGCCCTGGTCTTTGATGACTTCGCCAGTCTTGGACTTGAGTGGGGCGATCTTGGAGGTGGGTGGGCCTGTTGCCTTCTTGATACCCTCATACATGCCCCTTGCATCCCCGGTTTCGGCAGCTATCTGTATACTGGTGCAGAGGTTCAGCCAGTAGGTGTTAGCACAGTGATGGGCGGTCTGCTGGGCATTTTTCCTGGCAGTCCTGAGGGCCTGTAATGTACCAAGGCTAGGCGCAGCCTTGTAAGCCAGGAGGGCTTTCCTCTTCGCCTCAGTCATGGGTTCCATCTCCTCCCATCTGGCCTCGTACCAGTCTGTGTTTTTGTGCTCTTTCTTCCCGTAGGCAGTAATGGCTGAGTTGTACACAGCGTCTCGGAGGTGGGACCACTTGGAGTCGATGGTGTCATCAGGTGTCTCTTTGGTGAGAGCCTCGTGAAGTTTGCAGATGAACTGCTGCGTCTTCTCTGGATTGCTTGCACAGCAGGTGTTGATGCGTGGGTGACCATTCTTCTTGGCGTGGTGCAGTTTCTTGGGTATTATTCGCACCTTGCTGGACACAAGGGAGTGATCCGTGTCGCAGTCTGCACTGTGGTAGCTGCGGGTGAGAAGGATGCTGGCTAGTTCCGCGCACCTGGTGATGACTAGATCTAGCTGGTGCAAGTGGCGGGAACGTGGGTGTCTCCATGGTACCTGGTGGATCTCCTTGCATTTGAAGAAGGTGCTAGTCACACATAAGCTATGAGTGCAGCACATCTCCAGCAGTTGCTGGCCATTCTCGTTGATTTTGCCCCTTCTGTGCGGGCCGAGACAGGTGGGCCATGCCTCGTAGTTAGCTCCCACTCGCGCATTGAAGTCTCCTAGTAGGTAGAGGCCCTCGGTACTGGGGATATTTGATATAGCTTGATCCAGAGCCTCGTAGAAATGGTCTTTTTCTTCTGGGTTTGAGCAGAGGGTTGGGGCATATACGCTGAAGATGTTGGCTGGGCCTGAGGATGTTGATAGCCGGAGGGCAAGGATCCTCTCAGTGCCTGATGATGGAGGCTCAATGAAGGCGACGAGGGTGTTCTTTACAGCGAAGCCGACACCATGCTGCCTGGGTTCGTCTGATGGTTTTCCTTGCCAGAAGAAGGTGTAGTTGGCTTCCCTGATGGTGCCGCTGTCGGCCAGTCGGGTCTCTTGAAGACATGCAATGTCGACATTCAGTCGGGAGAGTTCTCTGTCAATGACGGCAGTCTTCCATGCATCGTTGATCTTCTGCAGGTCAGAGGCGAGTCCAGGGCACAAGGTTCTGATGTTCCAGCTTGCGAAATGAAGAGCTGTAGTCTTCTTGTTTCCTCTTTGTATTTTGCTTGGTGCAGAGTTTCTTGGCCTGCTTGTCGAGATGGTTCTCTAAGCTCCACGCACCCAGTGAAGCAGGCAGGCCATGGCGGGAAGCACCTTATTGATTGGGAGCTGCCCAGCTTGAGGCGGGCGGTAGCTTAAATGAGACATGGGGATCTCTCCCACCGTCGAAAGCAGCCCCTGGCGCCAAGTTTTATGCCAATCGAGCTATGGCTTATAACTGGTAGACTGCTGCTTCCCGTGTTGTGCCGATGCCTTAAGACGATGCTGGAGTGTCCTCTCCAGTGGAGCTACAAAGCCTGGGCAGTCTAGAATGGAGAATCAGCTGTTGCCCATGCAGCAAATCCCCCCTCTCCACGCAGCTGGTGGACCCAAGGGAACGACAAATGTCGCTACAGCTTGGCACCAAAAGCGTCGCAGGAGTTGCCGGAATGACGTTGAAGTCAATGTCAGACCGCCTTAGGGACTCTGTCTCCGGATTTTCTGTCGGGGTTTACTCCCTTAGCCTTCCCGTGAGTGGGTATAGCCGCAAGGCAGCGGAGTTTTGGGATCAGATTTTTTCTTCTCCTAGATGAGCTACCATCCAAGGTTTACGAGCCCCATCTACCCGAAGCGACTGGTTTTAAGGCGCCAGTGGCCGCCTTCACCCCTTCTCCTGTCAGTGAAAACATGGTCCGCCAGACTTAGAAGCTAAGCCACTCTTGAAGGCCAGGAGCTGGATTTTAGTTGACAGAGGCGATCAGAGTCGCAAGCCCTATGGGGCATTTTTGGAGGAGTGGGGAGCTTGTCTCCCACTCCCACCCTGGCAATGTCAACCTTGGACCACCATACCACTATATATATATATATATATATATATATATATATATATATATTACGTATTCCTGTACAACCTTAATCTCACTCTTATGTATCCTACAATAAAAATAAATGAAAAAAGAAGAACGCGTTTACTTGGCTGTTACTAATTTTGAATTAAGGTCCGGAACTAAGTCAGTATTAAGTTTTTATGAAAAGAGTCCAGTCCAAAAAAAAAAAAGATTTTCTGAAAAAATTCCAAATCAAGTAAACAAAATTACATTATAATAGCATGTAAATAACAAATTTAAAACAAAGAATTAAATTACATGAAATGTAAATTAAGTCATATATAACACTTCCCCCCATAAAGAAAAAGAAAGATTTATATGACAAACCTTACTTTTTACAATAGATTAATTATACATGAGGTCTAAGAAAAACATACAAAGTATCTTATGAATTATACACAGTCTAGATGAAATAAGACATTTCTACAAACAGGAAAGTGATTCTGTTATTAAATTTTCTTTACCTTGATGTGCCTGATGTCGAGATTATATTCCTGTAACAACAAACTCCACCTTAGAAGACTTTGATTTTTATTTTTCATCTTGCTGATGAAAGTAAGGGGGTTGTGATCACAAAACACAATAATCAACGAAGGAGCCAAACTAATGTAAACTTAAAAATGTTGTAATGCTAATATCAAAACCAAACATTCCTTCTCTATTGTTGAATAATTTCTTTGATGCTTATTTAATTTTTTTGAAAAGTATACTGGATGATCAATACCATTTTTGTCTCCTTGAATCAATACTGCTCCAATGCCAACATCACTCTCATTAACAGACAATTTAAATGACTGTCTGTAATGTGGAGCTGTAATAACTCATGCATTTTTAAGTGTTGCTTTCAACTTATAAAATGCCTCCTGACATTTTTCAGTCCAAATAAATTTGTTTTTCTTGCTAGATAAATTTGTCAAGAGTTCAGTAATTATGGAAAAATTTGGCATTTCCAATTTTATCGATAAAGTCATCAATTCTTGGTAATAGAAATTAATCTGTTTATGTCATGCTGTTCAACTTCTTAGAATCAGTGCACATACATAATGTATTATCTGGTTTTGGAACAAGTATACATGGTAAACTCCAGTCAATTTTACTGGGCTCTATGAAATTGTTCTCCAGCAAATACTGAATTTCTTTTTTCCAGTATTCCTGTTTGAGAGGGTTCATCCTGTATGGGTGTTGTTTCACAGGTGTGGAATTTACAATTACAATTATTTGCATGTCTAGCCTGGCTATCTCTTTCAATATTCTGAGACACCTATAATTTATTTAGATCCCAGGATACTAATGTCATAATTAAGTCATTCATTTTCTACTTAATTTGTTAGAGCATTAAAATCTAATCTGAAGACAAATTTGATCCCTAACCTGATTGGACATATTTGAGAAAGCCAAATTGAGTAAAACCATCTTTATCAAAATTGTATTATTCCTCAAAGGAATTTCTTCTGAAAACCTTGTTGATAGACACATAATGGTCAACATGTATTGGTTACCTGACTTGATCACAGGTCAGGTACCAATACAAGCTACCATAATTCTGCTAAATGGTTCATAAAATGCAGGAATAGGTTGCAAAATCTTGAGCCTTTGTTATCTTCTGATTGGGTTTTCCTACCGTTTGACAAGTATGACAAGATCTACAGTATTTAGGAACATCACTTTTGATTTCTGGCCATTAAAAGTGAGTCAAAGCTATTGTGACAAGTCTTATTAATCTCTAAGTGACCAGCCAAAAGGAGTTTCATGGGACAGATTAATTATTTCCTGTCTGTAAGGTGTTGGAACTACAGTTTGATAGTTCACTGACCACTCATCACCAGCAGGTACCTCAGATGGTCTCCATTTTCTCATAAGAATTCCATTTTTAATGAAATAACAGACAGGAACTTCAGTGGCTTCAGTTTTACAAATGGCCCTTTTAAACAATCAGGTGATCTCATGCTCTTTTTCCAGTCTAGTGACAAATGATTGTCATTTATCACTCTGATTAAAATAAAGGGAATAAATAAGTAGTTTAAAGAGGATCACTGTGATCAGTACCTTTTGATTGATCCAAACAAGGAGTGAAAGTGACCTCATCAAAAGCCTTACCAATACATTTGTCAGCTAATTGAATACTTTTCTTATCAAAGTCATTTTCAAGAGCTTCCTTTGTCATAGCTCTGGTAACTACACAAGCTGGAAATAAATCAGGAATTCTTTTTCAATGGGATCAACTTTCTGATCCAAACAAGGCTTGTCAATTAAAATTGGATTAACCACAACCTTGTCTCCAGCAAGGTCATTGCCTAGTAATAAATGAATGCACTTAACGGGTAAAGCATTACGACTCTCACAGGTCCTGAAATTAGGTCATATGACAAATTTACACAACGAAGAGGAACATTAAAAAAGCTGCACTCTACTCCCCGAATAAGTACACTCTCATTAGAAGAAGATTTTTCAGAGAAAGGCAAAGTATCTGACAATAAAAAAAACTCTGAGAAACTACTGTGTTCCTTAAAATTGTAATAGGGGTGGGATAGGCCAAATCACCCAACACTGATACAGAACCCTTCCATATGAATGCTCTTTAAAACAAAGTAACAGAAATGAGTGAAAAGCAACAAGCTTTGTAAAATGCAACAAATAATTTATATATCTCTAATACAAAATTAAAATGAAGAAACAGAACTTATGGTATTGCAAATTAAATCCCAATATAATCCAAGAATTACATACACAAGTCATAATAACTTAAAGTCCTGAATAAAAGTTAGTGGAAGTCAGAATAAACCCCAAAAATGATGGCAGTGGTGTGCTTGTAGTAGCTTATGAGTGTTGACATTCCCACAGTCTTTTGTTCAATCACAGTAATATAATTCCAGGTTTTAAGTTGTCATAAATTCCAGTGAATGTATATATCCATTGTATCAGAGCACGTTTGTATTTGCAGATAAAAAATCATTTGAATTCAACAAATAAATAAAATGTCCAGCCCTTAAAGGAAATACTGGACACAACATATAATGCTAACGTGAAAGTACTAGATCTTAAAGCATGACTGATAAATCCTCTTATTTACAAGTTGATATAGTTTCCTACTTGACCTTAGGTCACAATTAGCATTTTCTAAAAAATACTATTACCTAATAGAAAATAACCTGCTAGAATGCTCCTGATGTCGACAAAATAAAAACAAGAAAACTAGAATATGTAAAATACAATACACAAAACCTAGACCAAGACCCATATAAGCATACTTACTTCTATTAATAATGATAATGATTTAAAACCCATACATATATTTTAGCTACATATTAGTTCTTTACACAGAATTTTAAACAATAATTCAGGCTAGCAGAAATGAACTCAATTTTGGACAAGATCAAGTTCAAGATTCAATGTTACATTACAACAGAGTATAATGATGTTAAATAATTAAAATAACACTTACAAACAAAGCAAATTAAATATACATAACTACTTGCCTACAAAAACAAAATATAATTATTATTTTGGGACTGCTATTACTTATGGACTTTAAGACAATGTCTCTTTCAGTGATGTATTTTTTTATCCGTCCTTTTTATTGCTATCACTATTTACAGTGTGTTAAAATGAGACCACAAATGGAATTTGTGTTTTCCACTGTCTTTCACTTAAAAAGAGCAGCATGCCTTAACACTGCCAAACATTTTATATGCACCCATTCAGAGACAGAATGTTTGTTGTTATGACATATATCCATTCATCCATAACACTTTCACACAATACTTTATTCATGGACCATCTACATTTCCAAGACTTTTGGGCTTTATGCATTAAGGAAGAGCCTTTTGACTTTGGGGTTAAAACTCAGTCATTAACGCTCAATGAAAAGAAATGATTTTCACAAAATACAATTAGCTTTCCAACACGGACCTAGACTAAACTCTGTGAATGGCATGCACTTGGAAAAAGAAGAAGCTTATCGATTTTGGGGGTCCGAATTGCAATGTTACTGTGAATGTAAGAGAAATAAAATTAATCCTTGTTGATGGCTTGCACTTGGAGCTTATGAGAAGCACACTGATTTTGGAATATAGATCACTATGACCAAAAAGTACAATGGTTTTTACATAAATGTTTAATTTCTTGAGTATTTACTTCACCGAAGTTTAATGAAGGCTTATATTTTGGGTAAGAAAGATGGCTTTTGATTTTTAGGTTAAAATGTCAAGGCTTCAGCTCAATCTAACCAAAAGTCAAACATTATTTATATAATAACGTTTGTTCTAAACCACATAACCAAAGTTTGTTGAGGCTTTTTAATTAGGATGTGGAAGAGGCTTATTCATTTTAGGGTCAACAGGTCAAAGGTAAGAGTAATTCAGACTGAAAGAAAATGGGTTTTGCCTAATATGTTTTGCTCTGCATAAAGATCCTTGACCACACTTTTTTTGGTAACTTGCACTTGGTGCACTAAAAAACCATATAGATTTGAGGGGCCTAAAGGTCAAACGTGGCATGATTATAGCCTGATAAGTAAATAAAGTTTCTTCAAAATAGATTTCATTAAACACTGCATACCTTGACTAGGTAGTTGAGACATATTGGTCAATAATCTCACAAAGTCAACCATGCCCTCCATAAAGATGACTACAAAACCTGGGGCAGCCATCACTATACTACCATAATGTTCACAGGACTCCTTTTCATATGACTGATATTAGAACTTCTGTTTATTCATCAGTTTCCATTTGTTAAACAAATCTCAAGTTACACTGGTTAGTTGCCCACTGAGCTAAACAAATATATGTTTAAACGGTATCCTGATAACAAAAACTATTCCAATAAACTTATATATATATATATATATATATATATATATATATATATACATATATATATATATATATATATATATATATATATATATTATTTTCATTTTTAATAAAGAATGTTGATAAATAAAGCAAACTGCCAGGAAGTATAAAGTAATATTTATTTAGAATGTTTTACCACGGGTGTTCCTGATGTCTACCAATATAAGTCAAGATAAATCTTATATCTATGCTGAGTTGAGAATTGTTGTTCATTGACAGGCATACAGAAACTACGTTTCAAGCCGGCCTACAACCCATACACTGAACCTAGCATGGAGGTTTTCAGCTATCATGAAGGTTTGTACAATTAATTTCTCACTAGTGATTTAGGCATCTATACAGTCTGGCATTATTATTTTGCCTTGCTACTTGATTTAGTAAAACTCTGTTAAATGTAAGAAAAATTATATGTTTATTTGTATGTTTATTCATTACATGTATACATATATGACATCACAATGTTTCTCTCATGCAGGCTTAAAGAAATGGGTAGAGATTGGCAATTCTGGTGTGTTCAGACCAGAGCTGCTTTTGCCTATGGGCTTTCCAGAAGGAGTTACAGCCATTGCATGGGGTCTATCAGTGGAGAGGTAATACTTTTCTCAACACGTCTGTCATTTCTTTCCCTCATATACATACCTGGTAAATAAATTGGAACCCTCTTTCCTCCAATGCAGACAAGTAAAACATTCATGATAATGATCAGCAATAATTTGAAATTCTCATTCTTTGTAGCATGACCTCTTGAACACTTAATCAAACAGATTCTTTGGTAGATAGATGATAGAATGAAATATCATAAACCAAACAATATAGAACGTATTGTATACATGTTAAACTTTGAATCTTGGTACACTAAACAAATTGATAAATTCTTTTGAAGAAAAATATATTCTGGTTTATTTTGGCTTGGCTTTCTTACATTGCCCTAGATGTGAGTTATTTCTTAATTTAAAAAAATGTGCCTGATGATTTTGATTGAATTTTATTTTCAGAATATAAATTTTTTGTGGTCCTTTTTCAGGCCAACAATGATCAAGTACAAGATAGATAACATTCGAGATCTGATTGGGCCAAAAGTGGACTTACAGATGGTATACAATAATCCTTTATGTCGGCTAGAAAAATCAGTGTCATAAAGGATGGATATGATATCATGCAACAGAAGTGTACCGCAAATGTGAAATTTTAAAAACTGACAATTTCCCAAATCAAAGAGAAAATATCAACACTATGCATGCTGTATGAAATCAAAAAGGGCAAATACAATATTTAGATTTTTTGTCTGGGTTACATGACATCTTTAGATTCAACTGACTGTCATGTTTATATTAAAATCTTATTTTTTTTATATCTTTTACCATATTGGACTTGGACATTTTTAGAACAAATTTTGTAAGAAAGGCTACTTAAACTTCAGGTAGGTGTATACATTTTTGGCATATTTATATGAATGTCTAGATGACCAATTTAAACTTTTAGGCCCTTTTATAAAATTTCATTTTTTTAAATACATATTTTGTAACTGTTCAGACTTGAACATTTCTTTTAACCCCTGAAACATTATGGATAATTGTGCAAAACAATCACTTGAGTTAAAAATCTTAAATTGTGCAGTTCTTTATTATGATAAAGTAAATGAAATTGTAACATTTTCAGGTCATTTTTGGGTCCTTTCTTTTCACAAAATGGTTGTTTGCGTAATTAAGCAAACCTCAGTGTAGACAAAGAAGTTTGGGAAATGTATGTGTGTATATCTGAATATATTCTAAAGATTCTGTAAAGCACAGTTTGAGTTTTGATCTAGACTATTTTTATATAATCCTTGTGACAACAATAGCAGAAACCATTCAAGTTCGACAAATATCAAGTTAGCACGGCAGTTTGTTAGCATATGTAGATGATTTGATTAAATTTCATACTATTATTGCTTTCTTCAGCATTGTAGAATTCTCTTTTTCAGACTTCTTAGATTTTAAGAAAAATTATTTTCATTGTGTTTGTTTGCTAATTCTGTAAGATTCAGGATTTTGTCTCTAAATCTACCTTTCGGCAAATATCAAACTTTGTGTCAAGTACTAGTGTTACAAAATGACAATCATTTCACATCTGGGTGAGATATGTCTTTTGGTTTAAAAACCAGATTCTGTTCTAGTTACAGACTTTTTGTTAATATATTCCACATGTCCAGTTGAGCTAAAAATGTCTCCAAAACATTTAGTCTATTACCAATAAAAAGTATATACAAAATATGTTTGACAGGTGATAAATTGTTCTATTAAAAATTTGAAATAAAATATGAAAATATATTTACAATGACTGACAAATATATATCACCAATTTTTTTTATCCATCCAGTCAAGAAATGTATTCGTGATAAGTATAGATATTCGCATAATTTCAGAGGGAAACTATAAGAGGTTAAATTCAAACATTGGATATATTGAAAATTATAGCATACAATAATTTCATTTGAAATTCAGCACATAGCTGCATAGCAGTCTTTGAAAAGTCCCAACTCATGCCACAAAGAATTGTTTAGTTAATGTAGCCTGGCATTATAATTTCACTGCAGACAAGCTATTTTATGAATAAATGCCATGTTTTCTAAACTACACGATCGGTGAAGCTAGCTCTAATAGTTTGATGGAAATTAAGAACTTATGATCAATGCTTCAGAGCAAACACTGTTCTAGGAAAATGGATTTGAATGAATGTTTTTGTACCAACACTGATGTGTATAATGGATTTCAGAGGAAGTAGACATCTTTATACCAAATTCATTCTCCTCCATGATGATTTCCAATAAGGAGATTTATGATGATTCCATGACAATGCCAAATGATTAATTTGTTTGGAGAACCAGATTTGTTTTAGAATAATATTGCGTAGAATCACACATTAATTTGCATTAATTTCATTGATTCCGAATCTGGAGAAAGCATCTGAAAACCCTTATTGCAATTTGATGGAATATTTTTATAATTGGGAAATTTGCGTGGCAGCTCAAAAGTTAATACCTAAATTAAACAGACTAAACATTAGTTTTATTCCATAGAAGTGAGAGTCAATTATATTCTCAAGATCATTCATCAGGCTTTCTTGTTGATTGAGAGGTAAAGACATGTTGATTTTGTTTTACATTTTTACTAGAATGCATATAGAACTACTGTTTAAATCAATATTTATTGAACTTCACAGCTAGAGTTATCAAAATATATGTGTCCCCCTTTGACTGATGGAGACATTGTAAAATCAGAAATGATCGTGGATGATTTAATTTCATTTTCCCCCATTGTAGACATACAAAAATCTGCACCAAAGAAAATCCACATTTGGAAATAGAATTATATAACAGCTATAGTATACTGTGTTACCCAATGTCATTTTATCATCATGAAATCATCTGTTGAGATGCAAACCACAACCTTTATTGGCAATGTGATTGATTTTTACAAGATTGGTTTTGTGTTTTCCAGCCACTTATTTTGTCTGTCCATCATACATTCTTATAAGAATGATAGCTCAGAATTGTCAACTCAAACAAGTGCAATTATGATGTTGAGATGTTTCGTGTAGGTCCAAACACCTTATTACGTTCAAGTGACTGATCACGCTGTTTTTTCAAAAGCATATTTCATGGAATTTTTACCATTTTCAATAAGAAATTTTTTGACAAGAACTTTGTTAGCATATCCAGGCAAAAACTATTTTAATTTCATGTACACAAATAAAACATTTATGTGTGCATATTTGTTAAGAATATGTAGATGACATGCAGAGTTTTAGAATTTTTTATTATTTCGTTATGTCTTTTTACCGATATTTGAGCCTTACAGTCTTGCTCATCTTATACAACCAAAATCAAATTATTCAAGGATGATTAAGCAAATATCACTCTAGTTAAGGAAATTAAATTATGCTTCATTGTTTATATCATGAGGATGTAATTATAAAATTTTCTAGGCTGTAATATTCAATTTTTCTACATAATTGTTTTAATTTTTGGAATCTCATTTTGACAAATTGGTTGTGTGCATACTTAAGCAAAAAAAAAGTAGACAAAAAAGTTTGAGAAACATATTTATTTAAATTTATCAAGATTCAAGTATTTTTAAATGCACTTTTAATTTTGTTTCGTCTGAGACTCTTTTTAACAATCCTTCTTAGAAAGATTTAACAACAACCATTTAAGTTAGATAAATATAAAGTTGGCACGGAAGTTTGTAGGCGCATGCAGATTATTTTATTAGATTTGCATACAATTGCTTTTTGATGAATTGTAGGATTTTCCTTTAGTTAGACTTATTTGGTTTGCAGTGTTTAAAGAAAAACATTTATTGTAATTGTTTGCTATTTTGGGTCAAAGATTTAGCCTCCAAATCCACCTTTGACTAATGTCTTACCTGCTGCTGGTTTAGATATACTTTCCTTGTGCCAAGTACCAATGTCATATATGACAATAATTTTCATGTGGGCTTGAGAGTTATACTGTTTAATTAAAAACAAGATTATATTCCAGTTACAGACTGTATTTGTTATCATACATTAATTCCAGTTGGGCAAGAAAACCTCCAAAGCATTTAGTTTTATTACCTATAGAATGTATGTACCAAACATTGTTTCACATTTGATGAATTGTCCTTTTCAAAAGTTTATAAAAGTATGAGAATATATGTACAATGACTGATAAAAATCTGTCACCAATTTTTGTAATCTGTCCAGTCAAGAAATATATTCTTGTTAAGTATTGAGATCCTCATCATTACAGAAAGAAACCATATGAAGTTAAATTCAAACACTGGATACATTGCAAAGTATAATATGCAATACTTTCCTTTGGAATTGCCTACATTGCTGCATAGCAGTCTTTATAAAGTCCCAATCCATACCAGGAAGAACTATATAGTCAATGATGCCTGGCATAATACATGTACATTCACTGCAGACAAATACATTATGAATAAATGCCATGGTTTCTAAACTACACAATCAAAACAGTTAGTTCTAATAAATTGATGGAAATTAAGAACTTATGAACAATACTTCAGAGCAACCACTGTTCAGGGAAAATGGAGAATCAACTTGAATAAATTTTGTTTATACTAACACTGCTGTGTATAATGGATATCAGAGCAAGCTGACAAAATCTGTATAACTAATTCATTCTCCTCTACTATGATTTCCAATAAAGAGATTTACGATGATCAAATGACAGTGCCAAATGATTATTTTGTCTGGAGAATCATATTTGCTCTAGAATGATATTGTGTAAAATTACAAATTAATTAGCATCAATTTGGTTGATTCTACAGAGATCAAGTGAACAGTATTTAGGATCTTCATGGTTAACCTAGAATATTTGAACAATAAATTGTTTCTATTTTTCATCATTGGTACTTGACTTCCAATAAAATGTCGAAGTTTCTTCCAAACGATTTTCATTTTTCCTGAATGTTCAATTTGCAATAATTCAGTAATTTATTTGTGAATGTTTGGTTTAGCACTCAGATTTACTTTATTAATGCAGGTAAACTTAATTTACAAATTTATAATTCAGCTGTGCAAATCTGTTAAGAATATTAAGAATATAAAATGTTTTTTGTTAAATTCAGCCATAGAAAATATTAGGTATTCCGCCCATAGAAATGCTATTAATACTGTATGGGGGGGGGGAGATGTTTTGTGAACATGCTTTCAATTGTTTTAATGCATAATAAAATTTGGTGTGTAGTAACAGCTCCTTGTCTTAATTGTAATCCCTATTTATGACAGTTAGATTGTGTAGTGTTTGGTGATGAGGAATGTAATCATTAGTTACCTTACCCCGTCATCATTTTAACTTCATTATATGGAGATGTAACAAAGTAATATGTGACATTGTAACTAACGTAAGAATTGTAATTGTTGTATCATTGATAAGGGTACAGCAAACTTTAGAAACCTGTGTGCTTGGATGGTTTTATTTGCAGTTGATTTTTTTTTGCTTGTCTCATGTATCCCCTAGAGGTGAAAGACTGAGAGTCAAACATCCCCTTAGTGTCAGAATTGGGTTTCAGTTTTTTTAAATGTTTGCATCAAAACTGGGGGTCAAATTAAAATTTTGGGAGTCCCTAAGGCATAAATGAGGGCAAAAGAAAACTGTTGTATGCTCTTTTTGCAGTTGATATTTGTATGCTTCTGAGATCTTATAATCAGTAGATGTTTGTGCAAATTGTCCCGTTTTTTCTATATGGTTCAATTCTACCTGATGTAACAAACAAAAAAAATGAATATAAATATGCAACCTAGGAAACACAGAGTTATTAAAACGAGATTAAGCAGCATGGGTTTCAATGCTGTACTAGATGTTTTTTTTTTTTAATCTGCATACTGAGTGTGACATATTGTAGTTTACTTGTTAGTTCTAATTAATAACTGCTCCCCTTAGTAGTTGCAGCATTAGATAGGGACTGCTCCCTGGATAGAGGGCGCCGCGATACAATATAGAAAGTTATGGACGTGTACTGTGAAGGTGTGTTAATAAAGACTGTTCAAGCAACAACTTGAGACTCCCTCATTTTCCATGACATGGTGTCAGATGTGATTCCAAAGGATGCATAAACTTTTGTAGTGAGTGAAAATGGTGAAATTCCAGGCACCGGAGAGCTTTAACTTTGGGAAGCCAGTGGAGTGGCCGGATTGGAAACAGCGTTTCGCGCGCTTTAGGATCGCCACCAAGTTAAACAAGGAAGATGAGGCAGTTCAAGTAAGTTCACTAATATATGCAATGGGGGAAAGAAGCAGAACAAATATTTAAATCGTTTGAGTTTGCTAACGATGATGATGCCGACAAATACGCCCCAGTTTTGCAGAAATTTGATGATTACTTTGTCCCCAAGACCAATGTGATCCATGAAAGAGCGCGGTTTCACCAACTTAGTCAAATACCAGGAGAGTCGGTGGAGGAATTTGTAAGAAAGCTATATGAAATTGCCGACCATTGTGACTTTGGCGCACAAAAGGATGAAACAATAAGGGATCGTCTTGTAATTGGAATTCGGGATAAAGAGGTTTCGGAAAAACTACAAATGGAGGCTGACCTCACCTTAGTGAAGGCCACACAAATAGCGAGACAGTCAGAACTGGTTAAAAGTCAGTTACGCGACCAAAGTCAGACGGACAAAAATTTGGATGAAATCTCTAAACAGAACAAGGCATCAAGCACTAAACCATGGTCGACCAACCAAAATGGACAAATCAGATTGGTCAAACAACAGCACAACAAACCTGTCACAAATGCAACAGGCGGCATGGTAGAGGCGAGAGATGTCCCGCTAAAGGAAAACGGTGCAGAAGTTGTAACAAACTTGACCACTTTGCTATTGTCTGTCGCTCTAAGAAAGTAAATGAGGTCACATTTAATGAAACACCAGCTACAGATTATGCAGAATACCAAGAAACATTCTTCCTTGGCTCAGTAACTATGTGTGACGATGATAAGGAGGCATGGCGTGTGATTTTGAACATTTGTGGAGCCCCAGTTCACTTCAAAATAGACACGGGAGCAGATGCAACAGTTATGTCTGAAGCAACATACAACTCTCTTCCAACAAGACCAAAGCTTAGACAATCGGAATCCAGGTTGTATAGCCCTGGAGGGATTCTGGATTCAAAAGGCGAGTTTATGGCACATACTACATATAAGAAAGTATCATACCAGTTTCGGGTATTTGTCATCAAGGGACAACGTGCCAATAATCTCCTTGGTCGTGCAGTTGCACACGCAATGGGTCTTGTGAAAATAGTTGAAGAGATCAACAAAACAGTCTTTGGGCACTTTGGCCTGTTGAAGTGTGAACCAGTGAAGATCACTCTCCAGGATGATGCCAGGCCATACAGTATAGCTGCACCCAGTCGTGTTCCGTTTCCTTTGTTGTCGAAGGTGAAAGAAGAATTGCTCCATATGCAGCAGGAAGGCATCATTGAAGAAGTAACAGAGCCCACATAATGGTGTGCGCCTATGGTATCAGTCCCTAAGAAAAATGGCAAAGTCAGAATTTGTGTTGACTTGAAGAAGCTCAATGAAGCTGTCAAACGGGAGAGATATATGCTCCCTACTCTAGATGATATATCACCGAAGCTGATAGGCTCCACTGTCTTCTCCAAACTTGATGCAGAAAGCGGATTTTATCAAATACCCTTACATCCAGAAAGTGCAAAACTGACCACCTTTATTACTCCGCTGGGTCGCTTCTGTTTTAAACGAGTTCCATTTGGTATTACGTCGGCTCCAGAGATTTTTCAGAGAAAAATGACAGAGCTGCTGACTGGCTATGAAGGGGCTGAGGCCATTATGGGTGATATACTCATTTATGGCAGAACGTTAGAGGAGCATGACAGACGACTAAATTTGGTTATAGAAAAGCTCAACAGGAGTGGACTGAAGCTCAACAAAGAAAAATTTGAATTTAGAAAGAATAAATTGGAATTCTTTGGTCACGTGATTAGCCAGGATGGCATACGCCCCAGTCCAGCAAAGGTTGCTGCAGTGAAAGAGCTTCCTGCTCCATTAAATATCAGCGAGTTTCGTCGCACCATGGGCATGATCAACTACCTTGGTATATTTCTCCCAGACTTATCTACAATAATGCGACCGATTTTGGACCTGCTGAAATCAGACACAGCCTGGTATTGGGGTCCAGACCAGGATTATGCCTTCATGAAAGTCAAGGAGATGCTGACATCCACGCCAGTCTTAGCGTTTTATGACCCTAACAAGTTAACTGTTGTCAGCGCTGATGCCAGCAGTTATGGAATTGGTGGGGCAATATTCCAACAACATGGAGAAAAACTCAAGCCAGTTGCCTTTTGTTCAAGAACACTCACCCCTGCAGAGATTAAATATGCACAGATAGAGAAGGAGTGCCTTGCATGTGTGTGGGTTTGTGAAAAGTTTTCACGATATCTTGTTGGACTGGACTCGTTCAGATTGCATACAGACCACAAACCTTTAGTGCCATTGATCAACACACATGATTTAGATAAAGCCCCTTTAAGGTGTCAACGACTGTTGATGCGGTTAAGACGCTTCAACGCAAAGGCAGAGTATGTTGCTGGGAAGCTTTTAGTAGTTCCAGACACCCTTTCTCGGAGCCCTCTCCTGGACCAGGACGCCACGTACGAAGAGGAAGTGGAAGTTTTTATGGAGGCATGCAGGCCAATTTCCGATACGAAATTAGAACAAATAAAAGAAGGTTACAGGAGTGACCACAATCTGCAGACTGCAATGACCTTCACCAGAAATGGATGGCCGGATAAGAAAAATAGTTGTCCCCTAGATGTACAACCATACTTTACTGTACGCAGTGAACTCTCAGTTCAAAACGACCTATTTCTCTTCAGGGACAGGGCTATTATACCTACAGTCTTGAGGCCCAGAATTCTGGATAACATTCACGAGGGTCATCAGGGATTAGCCAAATGTCGTGAAAGAGCCCAAAGTTGTGTATGGTGGCCAGGAATCGCGAGACAGATCCAAGACAAAATAGAGACATGTGAATTTTGTCAGATTAGAAAGCCAGCACAGAAGAGGGAACCATTGAAGACAACCTCTCTACCAGACCGACCATGGCAGAAAATTGCAATTGATATTTGTGAAGTCAAACAAGAAAGATACCTGGTAGCTATTGACTACTTTTCACGCTATCTGGAAATTATGCATCTAACAAAACTAACCTCCCAGCAAGTAATTGGAAAGCTAAAGAGCACATTTGCACGATGGGGAATCCCAGAAATTGTAGTTTCAGACAATGGGACCCAGTTCACTTCATCAGAATTCAAGGAATTTGCGAAGAAATACAACTTCAAACAAGTATTTACCAGTCCTCACTACCCACAAGCGAATGGTGAGGCAGAAAGTGGTGTCAAAATAGTAAAATCTATACTTATGCAGGATGATGTATTCCTTGCCTTGATGGCTTATAGAGCAGCACCGACGGCTGCGACAGGTGCCAGCCCAGCCCAATTGATGATGGGACGCCAGATGAGGACCACCTTGCCCATTATTGAAAAGAAGTTAAAACCCCAAGTGGCCAAACCTCAAAATCATCAGGCAGAGAGACCGTAAGACAAAACAAAGATATGAATTATTTTACAACCGGCGCTACACTACACGCAGTTTGCCAGATATTAATGAGGGAGACAGCGTCAGAATCAAATGGCATGGAAATGATAACAAGTGGTCAACACCAGGCATAGTTATTCAAGCCGAAAAAGATCGAAGAAGCTACTTGGTAAAAACTCCCCAAGGGATATACAGGCGCAATCGAATCCATGTTATGCGGACGTCAACCCCCTGCAAGTCAGCGGTACCAAATGGGTCTTATAGCCCAAACACTCCAGTGCGGACGCTAAGTGGGAGAGTCGTCCGAAAACCAGCCAGATTCAATGATTTTGTCTAAGAAAGTGACTTTTATAAATGTGCCAACGCGTAGTTTAGTATTCGATTTCTGAATTGGACTTTCAGGTTTCTATAGTATTATATTCAGGACTATCTTGTGCAAGTTTACAGTAACCTATTATATAAATCAATTCCGTTAATTTCTATCAGTGGACATGTCAGATACAAAGACAGTAAATTCATTGTTTACTTATTTAATGTTTTCATATTAATGGAATTGATTCATATTGTTTCTTATTTACTAATAAGCAAAATCTTATGTTCTGATAATCTTAGAAGAGGGGAGATGTGACATATTGTAGTTTACTTGTTAGTTCTAATTAATAACTGCTCCCCTTAGTAGTTGCAGCATTAGATAGGGACTGCTCCCTGGATAGAGGGCGCCGCGATACAATATAGAAAGTTATGGACGTGTACTGTGAAGGTGTGTTAATAAAGACTGTTCACTCAACAACTTGAGACTCCCTCATTTTCCATGACACTGAGAACATGTAGTGCATCACCTTGACTCTAAGATAGATTATTTTTAACCAATATGTTTATATTTAGTTCACTTTAAATTTGGCACATACAGTCACTGCACATTCATCATCTACCAGTGCCACCCTTGCATCTGTGTAGGATATAGAGTAAAGATTCATGTCTGGGTGGGATATAAAGATTCATGTATGTGTGAGATATAGAGTAAAGATTCGTGTCTGGGTGGGATATAGAGTAAAGATTCGTGTCTGGGTGGGATATAGAGTAAAGATTCGTGTCTGGGTGGGATATAGAGTAAATATTCGTGTCTGGGTGGGATATAGAGTAAAGATTCGTGTCTGGGTGGGATATAGAGCGAAGATTCGTGTCTAGGTGGGATATAGAGCGAAGATTCATGTCTGGGTGGGATATAGAGTAAAGATTCGTGTCTGGGTGGGATATAGAGTAAAGATTCATATCTGGGTGGGATATAGAGTAAAGATTCGTGTCTGGGTGGGATATAAAGTAAAGATTCGTGTCTGGGTAGGATATAGAGTAAAGATTCATGTATGGGTGGGATACGGAGCGAAGATTCATGTCTGGGTGGGATATAGAGTAAAGATTCATGTCTGGGTGGGATATAGAGTAAAGATTCATGTCTGGGTAGGATATAGAGTAAAGATTCATGTCTGGGTGGGATATAGAGTAAAGATTCATATCTGGGTGGGATATAGAGTAAAGATTCATGTTTGGGTGGGATACAGAGCGAAGATTCATGTCTGGGTGGGATACAGAGCGAAGATTCATGTCTGGGTATAGAGTAAAGATTCATGTCTGGGTGGGATATAGAGTAAAGATTTATGTCTGGGTAGGATATAGAGTAAAGATTCATGTCTGGGTGGGATACAGAGCGAAGATTCATGTCAGGGTGGGCTATAGAGTATAGATTGACAATTTATCTTGTTTATGATTTATGTCAGTTGCTTCCTCACTAATATTTCCATGACCATTTTGCTTCGCGCTGAAAATATAACATCCTCATACAGTGACCTTGTGGACTTTGCTACTCCTTTTGAATGTATGTCATGAGATCAATATTTAGGACACCTTTGTATCGCTAGAAAGTTTAAAACTAAAAGTCCATTATTACCATTTTGCTACAAATAGGAGTCCCGCCACAAAACGCTGCAGTCCCCTACTAGACAATGTTGAACTTTGCAGATTAGAAGAATTGTTGTTTGCCATTAAGTTTAATTTCCACATTCTTTATAACACTGACATGTACAACCGTGTCAGCCTATTCGGCGCGTCTGGTAATACTGCACAACGATAGGTCATTTCTGTAAACGTTGGATAACGTGTTGTTTCGTTTGAAAATGTTTTGGCTGCAATGCCAGAAGGGGTCCAAAGCAATGTATTTCATTTCCATAGCCTGATGCAAAAACATTACATCTTTTCAAAGACATATGCATATTAGGCCGCCATATCTCGATGCGTGGAAACATTGGGGTGATATCCCATTTGTCCAAACTTAGTATTATTTTTTTTAAATATAATATTCTGGTGACAATTTCCGCTTTTCATTTGGTAAGCATTGAAATTTTTTATTTTCGTTGATTGAATTTGGTATGGGTTTGTGCCAGTATTGGTGACCTTAGATGCCCAGAATAACACTTGTTAGTCCTTCAGGGTGAGACTGTGTTTTATAAATCCAAGGAATGGTCGTATTCCAAACACTATTCCAGGCATCACACACTTTCTTACACTTGGCTACTATTCCAACCAAACTGTAAGATCTAGAAACTTAAGCACTCTTCTGAATCTCATTAAAATCTTTTGTCAGTTTGCCACTTAACCCCAAAATACTTGTCCAAATTTGCAAACGACGTTTTGTCAATGTCTTTGTGTGTCTTGATTTCGATGTCGCACGTATTATTTATTTGGCTACAATCAGAAATGAACACAATAATGGTAACTAAAGTTCTAGTGTACTCTTACAATAACCACATGTACATCTCTGGATCTTTCTGTCTCTGAATTCAGTCATGGTACATTTCAGCACATTTTCTCACCCAAGCCGCTAATCGAAGTCTTTGAACTTGCCGCCCACCTATTACAACATGTTCTTTTGATGTACTATTATAAATACAGCAGGCATAACTGAGGGTATTTTAACCACTGCATGCTCTCATTATAAATATCAGCACAGTTAGTATAATAAAGTAATCAGCATATTCTCACTTAATAGGTTGCTGAAGTAGGTCTGGAAAATCTTTTAATTTGCCGCCCAGCTATTTGCATGTGTATGGAGAGTCCTGCATGGGTGATTTTCTGCGTCTCAGATCAAATATTTGCGTCCAAATACGCGGAATTAATCGTTTCCAAGACCTCTGAATATATATATATATATATATATATATATATATATATATATATATATATATATATATATATATATATATATATATATATATATATATATATATAGTATTCACGGTTAAATTAGAATATTGCACAAACTCAAACAATTATTTTTCCCCAATTGTACCCGGTTCTACCTTCCGAGGATGTAGTAATGCGGTCGCGAATTAGGAACCTCTTGGTTATTGTTTTCCATAATCACTTGTGTTATATTTGTTCCCATAATTCCCTCAATCCCGATAACACTATTGCACCAGGATTAAGTTCCGCGGTGAGGTCATACGGTCAAGATGTCTGGCACTTTGTGTATAACAACGTTTTGGCAGAAGGCATAATGCTATTACCTTGTCTCTTCGGTTTGTCTGTCCATTATGATGCAGTTTCTACCATAGGTGCTTGACGCGAGCTTGATGTTCTTTAAAAAGAATCTAAAGTTTTTTTTAAAAAATACAGTGACAAAAGCACCCTAGATTACTCCCATGCCCCTTTCTGACATTGGACCCTCTCTATAATACTATATAAAAGACAAGGTACGTAACTTCCAAATACTTGGTTCTACCTATGACATCTCGAGTTCTTTTGATGTACTCTTATAAATACAGCAGGCACATCTGAGGGTATTTTACTGTTTCCGTCTTTAAAGGCACACGACCATACTCTCTGGCATGTTTTACTCCTAAGACATTTTTCTATTCATGAAGGCATCATTGACGTCTCAAAGTTATACCAAACTGAAGTTACGGGATTCGGAAAGTGCGATTTTCGCGAATTTTGAATCTTGGAACAAGTGCGTGCTCATGTGACAAACGGTGAAAAGAGCTACATGTACAATGTTTGCGACTCTACGATACGTCGCTTCTTTAATAACAGTACAGTGGCAGATGCAAAAGTAAGTTTTTACTTACCATTAACTCGATTCAACTTTAGGAATCCTGCTTCATGGAAGAATTATACATTGTCTTCTACACTATACATACATTCCATACAAGTGACTATAATTTTCAAAACATGTACACTATGTGACACACACGTTATTGGCGAAATATGATTGGCTAAGGAAACCTAATACAGATAATAACAATCATGTACACCACATAGTTATCGTTATTAAACTGGTGACGCAAGGGCAGTTGGGTGCCCATGGATTCAACATGGAACGTTCACATGACCAAGTGAAATATTCAAAATGGTTATTGTAATATTGTTCTATAGTTAAAAGGCTTAAAAACATGACTTTGCACTAACCCACGTGATCACAATAATCAAATGTTTACCGATTCCTGCTTAAATTTCACTGATCATGTGGTGATCGAACAGAAGCCAGCTGAAAATTTCAACATTTATTATTCAGTAACATAGTAACTGTATTTCACAACACTCACTGAAAGAATACAGTTTATTTTCATTTTCTGATTCTAATTCATCATCAGTTATTGATCCGTCAGGCCTAAACTATAATATTCCTCAACTTGATGGCATCTCCTTTTGGGTATAATTTTTATGTCGGGCACCCTCATTATTTCAGGGTCGATTATGAAACGTTTTTTCTTTCATCACCAAATATAGTAACCCATGCACGTTTGTTTTGCTCTGAAAACTCCGCACAAGATGTGTGCAACATTGATGTCTATAATTTCTGAATCATACAGCCATTTCCCCAGCATATCTGATACTTTCTTACTCTCTTATCTTGACGATATTTACTCTCCTCCACCATCTTCCTCCTCCTCCTCCTCATTTAATTTCCGATGTTTCAAAGACAGCACGTATTGCTTATACATCCACACTTTTCCGATTGTCATTTAACAATGCATTGACTACTTGCCAGTAACAATACCTCAAAACATTCGGCATCATTCTGGTTATTTGCTGAGTCAGCTAATGCAAACTTTTTCGATTGGCTACATCTTAGCTAGCCATGGTTCCAGTGTCATAACCCTATCTACACCTTGTCGTATCGAGCAGATATGGCTGTGCTTCGGGTCTGTGAATTTCACTGGATGCGGCAGCATGTCACCACCTCCAATCAAAAGTATGTTGTTCAAATTTGAAACTTTTCCTACATGGTCGAGACAAGGGCAGCACAAAATTTGAATGGACTGGTAAATGAACAATTCTCCACAGCCGGTCCGTGTTTGCATACACACCTGTCACTTAAATAAAGCTGTAAAGGCTTCCCTCTGGTACATATTCATATTTTAGATGTTAAACTTCCAAAGTATTCTTTTGAGGTCAAGTGCCCCCATCATTTTCGGCCGATGTACAATGCACCACGCTATTGGTTAGTTGGCATTACATACAAAGAAGGGCAACTCATGAAATCCAATAGATGGCGCTAGGACAAAGCACCCATACATCTGACATCTGAACGATCCGTCAAGGTGTAGATAGGATTATGTATCTGAACCTTGGCTAGTGAAGATGTTGTGACCAATAACATGCTCATACCCATGATCAGCTGTTAACATCTATTCTGAATTCAGTATTTGGGGCTAGTACACCATTATATAACCACGTGTACGACGATTGATTTGACAGACAATGACCACACCAAATTTACTAAATGCATGGAGTAGCACCTGTAGCAGTCGCCCGAGGGAGGACGGTATTGTACCTTAACAAGTGCAGGATGATGGTAGGTACTCAATTACACCATGAAAAAATAATTTTTCCATTTAATTTTATACATCTTACACGGGAGCACTTGTTAACAGTTATAACGTCTGTCAGAAATTTCCAATACTTCAATGTATTAATGACAGTTGAGATTTTAGTGTTCTGTCGCCATATCACTGACTTCGGGTTAAGATTTTAGTTAAGTTTTCGAGCCCTCTGGCACCTATATATTCAAAACAGGTGTAAACCAAGACTGAAAGTAATAATATAATTCTAAAACTGATATGGAATATATTGGAGAATACAAATCAATGAACAATGTACGAGAGAATAATAAAAATTTAATAACTAAACGTACACATATGAAACTACATTAATTTCTACAATTTGTCTTTTTAAAAATATTTTAAGTCAAACTTTTCGGAAGCCTTTTGACACTTAAAGTTTAGGTTGCTGACACTGATAAACCTGGATTTTGTTGTTGTTGGTGGTTTTTCCAGCATAAATTGTGTATATGTCTAACCTTGTCTATTTGTGGCATACCTGTTCTATGGCATGCTGCTCCATTGAAGGCGCTATACGCAAATCTCCTTTGCGATAAATGGCACATCAGAGATGCAGAATTTAAATTTTAATTATATTTCCAATCTCTTCAATAAGTTCTGTGAACTTGTTTCTGTCCGAATTAACATCCACCTTTAACTTATAGATCCTACTAAATACTGCTAAGCCTGACAAAGCCAGACAAAGCCCGACTAAGCCTGACAAAGCCACACAAAGCCTTACAAAGCTCGACAAAGCCACGCAAAGCCTCACAAAGCCATGCGAAGTCAAATAAAACAAATGTGTATTTATATTGTTAATTATATTGATGAATAAATTAACAGATCCGAAGGACTAATTTTGAACATATTTATGTTAAATTAAAAGAAGAAAAATTGGATGACAGAGTACAAATTCGAAATCGAAAAATGAGAAAGTAATAACAAAGTATGTCAAAATCGTACGTAAACTGTTTATTACTGTATAAATTGTTCATTGAACTAATTGAAAGAAAGTGTAATTTTTTCAACATATACTAATCTCACAAAATCATACAAAGCCTAAGAAATCCTTCTAACCCTTAGAGTGTCATAAAAGTCATTTTAGAAAAGAGTATTTATGTTGTAAATTATATTGACGAATACGAATAAATTAATCACACTGAAGGATTAGTTTTCAACATAGTTATGCCGAATTAAATAAATAATACAAT
Source organism: Unio delphinus (assembly GCA_029339505.1). Classification (NCBI taxonomy): domain Eukaryota; kingdom Metazoa; phylum Mollusca; class Bivalvia; order Unionida; family Unionidae; genus Unio; species Unio delphinus. The sequence goes on from JAQISU010000096.1 coordinate 1,703,088, forward strand.
TTTGAGGCAATGTTAGAATTGGAATAATAATAAAATTGTAAGTAAAATGTTTATTGTAAGTTTAAAAGATTTCTATCCTTGTACTGAGTTAAAAAGATAATAGAAAAGTATGATCATAGACAGAGCAAACTGTTTCTGGTTCTGTTATATTTATTGAGATAAATTTTGTATCAACACCATATATTATCGAATGTTGTAAGTAATTGCCATGTATTTACCCGTCGTGATCCTGTCATTTTTTTTCTCCATACAAGTAACCTCATTAAATATTTTTATAAATTGACAGGATGATGTTTCACTGTCAAACAAAAGGAGAAAGAGTGGAATTAATAAATAAGAAAACTCGACTTCCATTCTTGCACGATATTTGTGAAAACGTAGATTAACCGTAATTAAATATTTTTAGAATGTTACAATTCTGTGCAAAAAATAATAGATAATGTTTAAGAAAATGCATGATTTAATATTTAACGTAAGTCACAATAGTTATATAAGTAGTAATAGGGGGCACTATCGGGTCTATGGAAAACCCAGTCAAAAAGTGCTTGGGGCACTATAGGGTCAAGATTTATAGGGTCAATGGAAAATCCAGTCAAAAACAGCTTGGGGCACTATAGGGTCAAAACAGCTTGGGGCACTATAGGGTCAAGGGAAATGGAACAGGGTGGGCCTATATAGCGTCAAGGGAAATGGAACAGGGTGGGCCTATATAGCGTCAAGGGAAATGGAACAGGGTGGGCCTATATAGCGTCAAGGGAAATGGAACAGGGTGGGCCTATATAGGGACAAGGGAAAAAATGGCGGCAAAGAAAGCTACTATCTTTTCGAGACCTATGAGTGGCCCTGAAAAGGGCCTTTGGATACTTCTTCTTCTTTTATTTTCTGTCGTTGTTCCACCACGTTTTAAGTTTACCAATGATTCCCGTTTTCTTCTTCTTTTCGTCCTCGGGAATCCAGTCAGGATGTCCCATAGCTCGAAACTTTTCCTGAACTCTCATCCATCTTAGATTGAGTAGATCAAAGTCCTCTTTCTTCTTTTTGTTCTTTTTTTCCTTTCTCTCCTTAGACCAGTTTTCTTTAATCTGGATCACCTGTTCTTCCATCACCATTCTCATCATTGCTTCTGCTTTCTTTAGCCTGTCTAGACCCCACTGCACATATTCCCACTCTATGAGATGTAATGTTTCTTCTAGAAAGCACCTGACTTTGATGACATGATCAAGTGCCTGCTTCAAATCCCCTATTCTTATATATTTTCTTTTAATACGTCTTCTTAATTTCTGGTCTTCCTCCTCTATCATACCTTCTAATAGATCTCTTGCTAATTTCAGTTGGCTTACAAAGCCATGGTTACTTTGAAATTCTTCCTCAAGTCTTTCCACTTCATATTCTGCATCAAGGATCCCAAACCAACTGTCTCGGAGTTGGATAAACAATTCAAAATTCATCTTGATGTGTTCAAAATTGAATGGCTCCAAGGACTGACGATTGCTTATATATATCTTAAGCACGGACGTGAAAGTAAACACCCCCTACATTCACTTTTCATATTATATACTATCCACAAACCATATCATTTACTATCCCAAATCACACTATATACTATCCACACACACGGGGAAGCAGCCAAAACAAACCCTATTATTTACTATTCAAAATCACACTATATACTATCCACACACGGGGAAGCAGCCAAAAACACACCCTATCATTTACTATCCAAAATCACACCATATACTAACCACACACACACGGGGAAGCAGCCAAAACACACCCTATCATATACTATCCAAAATCACACCATATACTAACCACACACACACACACACACACACACACACACACACACACACACACACAGTAAAGAGTCAGTGTTTATAATCACACTACTCCTCTGTCACACCCATTGGCAATTGACATAGTATTTCTTTTCTAGACATTTGGGTAGCCCTGAGAAGGACTGTTTTTTTTAAACTTCAAAATGCACCTGGTTAATGCTGGCATCTCCCAGGTCTAGCCCCACACAAACATCTTCTACTCCAATCATTTTCCCAATTCACTCTTGTGATTGGGAGCGCAGAGGGAGAATGATTGGCTTCACTATCCCAATCTTCCGTTTGAGGGATAGTGAAAGTCTCTTCATCTCTTCTCCTATTCCGCAACCGTGGACGAGATTGTGGTTGTTGTGGTTGAGGCTGTGGTTGTTGCGGCTGAGACTGTGGTTGATGCGGTGGGGCCTGTCCCTGTAGTGGACGAACTGGTTCTGGTGGTGAAGGTGTCCTCACCACGGGCTTGACTTTACTAGTCTGTCTCATCATGCGGTGAGGCAAGATTGGACTTTTCTTCTCCTCCTCTTCTTTCTGTTTTCTTTCCTCCTCTTCTTTTTCAATCCTAGTCTGTTCTACTATGGCCTCCATAGCCAGTTCGTCCAGGAGACGCCTAGCATTCTCCAAATGCATTTGAAGTTCTCTTAATTTCTGTACTCTATTCATCTTTGGTGTTGATGCGTCAACGATGAGTAGCCAGACTGAATGAATGAATTATGGTTTTAAGTGAAACCGGCCACAAAGGGTCATTTGTTCACTATTTTACACTACCAATTAATATGGTAGTGATTTAGATTTTCCCGTGAGGAAGGAATGGTGCCACATCCCCACGGGCGTTTATGCATACCTAGTATGCTATTTAATTTGGTCGTCATGCCGCACCCTATACGGAGCTATCGACATGAATAAAAGACCTAGGTGAGTGGGAATAGAACAGCCACGCACTCAACCCTATCAACCAATCGGAGGATGCAGAGCTAGAGGTGCAATGGCACCGAATGATGACTAGTGAAAAATGGTTTCCACTTCTAGTCATTTGCTGGTGTTGGAGTCAGGCAGCGGAGGAGGAGGAAAAGGATCTGTGAACTGGCACCTTGATGTCGTTCGTCTTGCACGCCCTAGCCTTATCAAATCGAGTCCAGTTGTTGCTAGTGGACATCCTATACCGATATTGTGTAAGCCACCTGTGCAATTGAGTCAATCTTTCAAGTTATATTTTTTCCTAACATCCTAACATTCCAATTTTTGTCTAGTACAGAGTGTACATTTTGTGTGTTCCCTATCAATTTTGTAAACTAGGTATGTCAAGTGACATGTATAGGTTGGTCAATGTCGGGTTAAATGGGTTGTTAATTTTGATAGTGGACAGCCAAAATTGATCAAGTCTGATTTTTGAAGAAAGAGATTGTCGAATAGAGTTTCTCAGCCAAAAGGAAACTCTGTAAGTATAAATAGCCCTTAAAAGGGCTTTTTGATGGAGTGTTACAGGGTGTAACCGAAGTTCCCTCATTCCGTCCGGCGAGTCCCCGTGTCCTTCTTGGGTGCCTTTGGTTTTGTTGTTCCTCCATCTTGAAGTTGCCTCCTTCCGTCGTATCCATTCCGTGTTCTCCCTTAACAATTTGGAATACTTTGTGCTGTTATTAAAGTAGAGTATACAACCTCATATGACAGCCTATTCTCGCGTTGGTAGTTATCCAACGTAGAGGTTTTAAAGTAATTAAGGTTATTGTGTAAAAATTTATTGCAGCGTGTGCTGTCTTGCTAGATGGTCAGGTATTGACCACCTAAATCATGTTATAGGCCTTAGTTCTTATAGCTTAGTTTATAGTGCAGCTTTGTGCCACGGGGCCTGATAGTCTGGGCATTGACTACCTTATATGGTAATAATTTAGAGATCTTACTTACAGTAAATATTTTTATGTTGCGACATTGTGTCGCTGAGCCTGATAGTCTTTGGACTTTGAGACTACCTCATAAAATCTATTTGAGGCCATAAAGCAGGAGACGTTTTAGATGGTCTATAGTTCAAGCGCGGACGTGATGGAAAACACCCCCTAGATCCAAAAATCTTACAGTATCCCTATCATTATCAAAACACGCGGACGTGATGGAAAACACCCCTCACTTTTATACTTGACTCATATTAATTATAAATTGAACAAGTTATTTTGAAAAAAAAAAAAAAAAAAAAAAAAAATACGTTGTGCTTATAGACGCACTTCAGAACAAAAGTAAAATGAGATAGTGATTATAGACTCACTTCTATTTTTTTTCTAACTTCCTCACATACCATGAGCAAATTGAATGATTAATTCTTTTCGAGAATATTGGGTAGCCCTGAAAAGGGCTGTTTGTGTGTGTGTGTGTGTGTGTGTGTGTGTGTGTGTGTGTGTGTGTGTGTGTGTGTGTACGAGGAAGGATGGCAATCTTTTATCGTCTAAGATTGCGTCCTCGTTTGGCAACACGATAGGGTCTGCTTCTTCGGAAAGAGAAAGAGAACTCTTTCGTGTCCACACGACAGTCGACAAAACTTCTGTCTGGTTCCTGCTGCTGTTGTTGTTGTTGCTGCTGCTGCTGCTGTTCTCTCTGCTCTCTCTGCTGCTTCTGAAGTCGATACTTCTCAGTCCATTCTTCTTTCTCTTTTTGAATTTCCTCTCTGAAGAGTTCTTCTATGAGGTCTTCCGTTTCTTGTAGCATTCTCACATTTTCTATCTCTTCAGGCTTTGGCATCAGATTGTGTCTGATACGATGCAGAGTGACATAAGCTTCGTTCAGCTTAGCTAGTCTTGAGCACATCTTCGTAGCAGGATGAGTCAAACAATGGATGGTCAAACTGGAGACTACCCCTGCTTTATATGGTTCAAGCGCGGACGTGATGGAAAACACCCCTCGACGGTTTAGGGTTTTTGAAACGTTGGGATAGTTTTGATGTGAGGGATAGAAAGAAAAGTCAAAGAGCATTTATATGAATACAAATGTAAAACAAACGACAGACGCATTTGTTTTCAAAACACAACATTTTTATTCAAATAACAAACATTTTTTCAAATAACAAACACAATTTTTGTCAAATAACAAACACAATTTTTTCAAATAACAAACATTTTTTTCAAATAACAAACATTTCAAATATCAAACATGTTTTTCTTCCATAACACGAATACATTATCTTTGACATGGTTGACAACGTTGTGAATTAAATTGAGATTTCCACTGTTGGAAGTCATTGGGCGATTGATGTACACTACGTTTCCTAGCTAAAGACAACAGATAGCCATAATGGTCACAAAACCATCGATCTACTTTGTCATCGTTTCTAGACGAATGACGATCAAAATAAGTCACTAAATGTTCTAAAGAATATCCAAGACAGCGATGATGCAGATAATAGATACAATATTGTCCACACACCATAGAATCTGTGCTTTGTAATTTCACATTATTGAATCGTGTCGTCTGGGCATTTCTTCTCATAAAGTCAATGATATCATCTTCAAAAGGGGGCAATCCATACGAATCAAAATACTCCGCACAACCCTCTTGAGGAAAGTAGACAGCTACCCAGTGAGTTCCTGGAAGATGACTGTCATCTGTGTTGATGACATAAGCTTGATTCTCTTGAGGTTTGCGATGAGGTAGTTCATCTTTAGCACACACGACAGGATTCCAAGAAGCAGTGTACGAACTACGGTTCAAAAGATAATAAAGTTCCCAGGTATCCATTTTTTGTTGTGTAGCCTTGTTTTTTCTCTCCTTTCTTCACAGGTGATGATAAGTCATCAATTCAATCCAGACTTTTTTCTTGAAACGGTCTGACAAGTAACTGATGGTTTGCTTCGTCTCTTTACTCTGTGCCAAGAGAGCTTCGATGCGATCAATTTCTCGAGCAAACAATGGAGGAGAGGAATGATCACGTAAGCCTTTATACCACTGAAGTAACACGTCTTCTTCGGAGATGAGACTCCATGCTTCGTTCAGATAATCGTCCAATTTTTCTTCTTGACTCATCATCATACATTTATCGTGTTGAATTTGACTGGGGTGATCGATTTGACATCCATAACAATCTTTTTTAATCATGTCCCTCATTTTATCTTCCAAGTGTTGTGCAAAACAAGCCACTAACTGTTGTTCCTGTTCTGGCCATCTGGATTGCATGATCACTACTTCTTCTTTTTGGTCTTGGGGATCTGCTTTTTCTGTAACCTCCCATTCCATGGATTCTCCACTATTCAAAGAAGGACAAGGGTCTTCCATAGTGTCTAATAGTCTAGAATGACTTCTCTCAAACTGTTGATTTCTATGGTATTATCGAATTCGGCATACAGAATGACATTCACCGTTTCGGTAAGAGCTGGTGAAAACTGAAGTTCCACACGCAGTTGCCCAAATTTTATAGGGTGGAAATGTCCCTCGTCACTGCCTTGGTCTGGAGTGAAATCAAAAGCCCACAAAGCGTAACCTCCTGCATAATCGTCGTAGGAAATACCGTGACTGGTGTTGGTTCCTAACTGTCCTGTGGCTTCGTACAGTGACAAGTACGACCTCAAGTAATTCTTCGCGGCAAACTTGGGTTCGAAAGGTCGGGTACACAAAGTTTTGCCATCGCGACTGACTTCTATTTTGGTTACTCCGCAGTGCTTAAACTCGAAAGGATTTTGAGTGTGGTCCCCATTGAAGGCTGCATTGCTGACGATACCAATGAATAAACGTTTGGGTAACTGTCCTTGGAACAGATGATCTTCGATCTTGGATCTTAGCTCCTTGGCAATGGTGAACGTTTTGACTTCCACGCGTCGTATCGGATACTTGGCTGTCGTTCTGCTCAAAGTGTGACTGATGTCATTTCCCACTTTAGGTAACACTTCCACACGACGCACGTATAGCCTGGCTTCTTCGATCATGGTTTTGTATTCGTTGGCATGAGCCATCAAATGGAAAACAGTACTGCTACGATTCAGTCTCAAGCGAATATCTACTCCGTTCAACAAATACTTCTCTTGAAACCACATGCCCAAATGCAAACGATCGAACAGTTCTAAACTACGTTCTACAATTTTCTTATGACGCTCGATAAAACCCTCATTGTGGGGATTGTCGCCTTCTGCGGCTGTGACTGTGTCGTTAAACTTATTTGCGGTGTCAGGTTTCCATACCACGCAAGCATCTAAATGAGTGTTCTTGGCTTCTTTTCCGTACGTCAAGAGATTTTCGAGGTACGCTCGGTAAGGGTAAGTATCCATGCTACTGCTGACCAGTTTGTTATTCATGTACAAATCCACTTCGCTGAACAAGGAATGCATGAAATTGTTGACGGGAGCTACTTTGTTCGCGTCTGCTACAACGGCGTTGTGAGCCGATTTGGCCACTTTCACTTTCAAATACAAGTAACTGTTATTGAGATCGATGTAATCTTCGGGTTGTCCTTTGATTTCAAACTCGATGGGAGCTGAATCTGTCAAAGAGGAGACGGGATGAAATTCAACCCATTGGGCTTCTTGCATGGTCATCATTGTGGGTGGCATGGCAAAGAGATCTAGTTCCGACTTGGAACAGGCACAAGATTCTTGGTGCATCATTTTTTTTCTCTCAGTCTCTATGTGTTTTTACTTTTAATAATCAAAAATGTCTAAGTCTCGAGAGGTTCTTTTTATCTTCGTCTTTCTAACTTTAGAGGTACGGAGACTTTTGAAAGGGTGCCTTCGTCGTCGCTTTCTACCTTGTCCTTGCTGTGTCGTCAGGGAAGCAGGAATGCCAGACTCGGTACCGTTCAGGGCATTTATAGGACTTTCTCGTCGACCCAAAATCTCTTTACCCGTTTGAAGCAAGACATTTTTGCCTGCTCTCAAAAAAGCTTCTTTAGGGTTTTGTTTGTCAATGAGAACATTGTGGAGAAAATCTTTGCCGTGAGTCAATGCGGCATCTTTTAAGGCTTGCAATCCTCGTGTCACCATCGGTTTTAAAACAGGGACCACGGAACGAAAGGCTGATTTAAACATATCTCCTAAACCATGTCCTCGTTGTCGAGTGACTCCTTGGTACACAGGATACATCACTTTTTCAGTTGTTCGAGAATCGTTTTTGAAAATGGAGTTTCACTGTGACTTTCCCTTTGGTAAATGGAATATTTTGTCCTAGTTCTCCTTTTATAGTAATGTTGACACTGTCGAAATACGACTTACTGACAGGCAAATAATGAGGATGTACAAATTCGCGGTGAACGTGATAGGTATTTCCACCTTCCTCGTCAGCGGTGACAGAGTCCACTTTGAAAGGAATGACACGCAGTAACGGTACAGAGGTGTGTCCTACCACGTTGTACTCCACCACATCGGAGTACACAAACATCAAGTTGAGTCCTTGGTTCAATTCTACAGGGGATCGAAAATATTTTGCAAAATCCAAGTTACTGGTTATGCCTGGTATTTGCTTTTTGTTCTTGAGCATCTCGACGTCTCCACCCAAAATATCAAACAATTCAGGACAAAAGGTAATAGCTATCATTTTGTCGGCTGTAAATTTCATCAGGAGGCGACGAGCCACTTTATGGTACTCAAAGGTAACACTTTTTTCAGTTTTGTCCAGGGGTTTACCAAACAATGTATTGAACTTGTTTGCAATCGTAGTTACTAAATGTTGACCACTAAAATAATAGCCTGAAGGGATCTTGAAATGATAGGTAGCCAGATTAGTTATGGCGTTCTGCTCTTTTATTATCCCCTCATCGATAAGGATTTTGTCTCGGTCGTTTAATGATTTTTGCAATACCGGGTCATACACTTGTACTGAAAAAGTGTTTTGATTTTCGACGATGTTTTTGATTTGTGTCGGGTGTATCATTTCCACTAAAGCTACTTCCCAATGAGCATCTTGATCCAAATGCATGGCTTGAGGTAATTTAGCCGTGTAACAGCACAACGTGTTCTTAGGAAACACCTTCATGGAACTGTCACTGGGTAACGTTAAGTAAAATTGGTTAATAGTGTTGTTCATAATTCCAATGTTGTTCTGTCCGAGGAGTCACTCGAGGTTAAAGGAGTGTCTAAAAGAGGATTGTGATTGGAAGGGTGACTGTCAGGAGAATGACTAACGTTGGACGCAAGGCTCCCAATATTGTTACTGTTGTTCCCGTTGTAAGAGTATTTCAGGGAAGGATTAGGAAGAAGATACCCGATGCAACTGCTGAGTAAAATAGTCCACAATTGTTTGTCTCCTTGTTGCAAACTCAAATTAGCAATGGCTGCACCGATAACACAATACACCACAAAGATTTGACAGAAAAAAACGATTTGGGTTTTAGGGACACGTTCTCCACACCACACCCACAAGGGTTGCTTTTGTAAATCTTGCAGAGATGACGTGGGTGAAGGAGTAGTCACTGTGGTTGCTGAAGCTGTATTGAAGGGCATGATGGTCACTTCTTTTTATAGTCGATGACTTGGGCAGCGTCAATCCAAGAATCAAAACTAGGAGGATATCCTTTCCAACGTACTTTGACTTCTTTGACACGACGTTTTCCTACTTTACGGGTTCTTCGTTCGAGAATGCTTTCAATGTCGTACACGTCGTCTTCTTTTTTGGTGACACGTTGTAACTCAGGCAAGTAAAACGTTCCTTTTAATACTTCTCCGTTCATGTCTTCCAATTTATAGACGGCAGGATGACGGCCACGCACTCGTTCAGTAACACGAAACAATTCGGTGGTCCAATTGGGTAAGTAACCTTTGTCGAAAGTGCGTTTGGTTTTACCAATGCGTACCCAATCTCCCGGGGTTAACACTTCTCCACCTTTCTTGGGGACAGCCCTCGTTCGGGACGTACCAAACAGACGCTCAAAAACAGTCACTTCGTTGTCGGGTGTCACCTCTTGTGGGGCACGTCCAATGCTTCTATGGTAAGATTGATTGTAGGCTTGGACTAAGTGCGGTAAGACGTCGATGTACTTGAGAGTGTGTTGATGCGTAAAATATTTCCACATGCGTTCTTTCAAGGTACGTTGAAAACGTTCCACGATACTGGCTTTGGTTTCAGGATTTTCGGTGGTGAAAAAATGAATGTCACGTTTCTTTAATTCTCGTTGGAAAGCTTGGTTTAGAAATTCGGTGCCTTTGTCGGTTTGCCATCGAAGAGGGTGACGACCACTTTGTTTCAACACCAGTTGCAAAGCTCGTACTAACTCTCCGCTCGATTTGGATGTCAATGGTACGACCCAGGCAAATTTAGAAAAGACGTCGATGACACAAAACAAATATTTGTAGCCACGATTGTAGGTGGCTAAATGAGAGACATCGGCTAAATCGGCTTGCCATTGATGATCGATGCCTTCCACTTGAGTGCGACTTCTGTGAAATTTTCGTCGAATGGGTTTGTGTAAAGTGTACGTCGCTTGTTCTTGTAACCATCGTTGTACTGTAGGTAAACGGAGCTTTTTCAAGCGAGTTTTTGCAGCACGATACAATTTCTGAATGCCTCCGTAACGTGCAGGGTGAGCTGGATCGTAATAAATGCTGGCTAAGACCTTCTCCATGGTTTAGGTTAATAAGTGACCCACTCTTCGAGGATATTGCTTTGGGTGGGACGAAATGCGGGTTGTTTGGAAACGGTTTTACGTGTCCGATGTGCCACAGGAGTTGACGTCGAGGGTGCTGGTGGTGGTGGTGGTGGCGGAGGTAATGAGATAGCTTTGGTCTTCTTTTCTTTTCTCACCTCTGGTTTCCTTTCTTTCTTTTTCACTTCTGTTGAAGCAGGAGTAGCCATCATCTTTTTAACCCAAGTTTTGAGTTCTTCTCGTTGGGGCGTGGGAGAAGGGGTCAATAAGGAAGCGGCAATCTTACTCGGAATGGGAGTAGCAGTGGGTGTTTGAAAGAGATCATGGGGTTCTTTTTCTTCCTTGGGTAATGGTGGGGTGACGTCTGTTTTGGCTACTGTAGAGGATAAAGGCGACGGATTATTCATTAGTGCCTTCAAATCGGACAGTGTGGGTAGAGCTGTTTGTTCCACAGCTTTTCGATGAAAGAGTTGTAGTCGTTGCAGAAGTTGACCGTACTTTTGCGATTTTTCGGTTTCGGACAAATCGTGGCGATGCAGCAAGGATTGCAATTCGTGTTGTAATTGGGACATCTCGTTCAAATCAGGATTGGGTGGTAAATGGGGGGTACGTTGTTCTTGCCAACGATGGTATTCCATCCATCGTTTGTAAGGAACCAAAGTCAGTTTTCGTCCTTCCATGGGCTTCCAAAGGTTAAGTCTGAGATCGTGGTGCTCCATGGATCCCTTTTATCTTCTGGAAGGATCAACTTTGGGGGACCCCTCGTTGCAACCCTTGTATCATACCTGGCAATAAACTTGCGCCGGCTTTTGCTAATCCTGTCAACATAGGAATAAGAAAGGGAAAAAATCCTCCGCGTTGCACCAACATCTTTTTCTTTTGACGAATGGGTATTTTCTTTTGAACCATTTGACGAAGAACGTGTCGATGTTTGGCTAAGCATTTTTTCTGGTGTGGAGACAAAGGTATCGTGCCTTTCAAGACATTCAAACAACATTCGCACACGGTATCGATGACATCTTTGGAGGCCGCTTTAATGATTTATTTTCGCATGAGTGGAGAGGCTTTGGACAGGACAGACAACACGTCTCCGTGTTTGGCTAAACGAGGAGGTAGTCCTTTCCTTTTCTTTCCCTTGGGGAGTAAATGTTTTCTGCGAGGTGACATCTTTGCTTGTTCGTTTCAGAATATCACTGGTGTCAATGACTTGGTACACACTCTCTTTTATCTACTTTTTGGGAAACTACCGCTTCGTCAAAAAGGTAACAATGTGTTTCCCAAAATTGTCAAAGGATCCTCCTTTTTGGTGACTCTTCTTTTTCTTTAAAGGACTACGTCTTTGAAAGGGATGACGTCGATGTTTGGTTTTTAAGTCTTTGGTACGATGACGAGATTCTCTTTTTCCAGCTTTTTTTTGGGCAGCAGAAAATCGAGGGTAGTGATGGTGTGCACGTTTTTGAGGAGTCATTCTTGAGTGTTCAGTAGTGGTACAGAAAAAATACTGATTGACGTCGTGGTCTTCAAGTCATATTTTTATACTGGAATGCGTCGCCACTGATTATCTTTGCGTCGTATCAACTTCATGGCAGGTAACACACGTCGTGAAGGGGTTCGCAACGGACTCAATCGGGACAGTTCTTGTTTGGACAAATCTAGTAAACTCTTTAACATGCCAGATCTTTCTTGGACTTTCACTTTAGGGGCAGGTACTTTGTGAGCAGCTGCTACTGCCGCTAATGTGGACGAGGGTGTCACCGGTGGAGGAGACGTTTTGGGAGACGCAGATTTCCAATGTTTCATCAAATTAGGAAAAACGGGTGTCAAATTGGGTTTGGCTGGCATCACCCGCAACGGAGAAGTGACAGCCCCTGAGGCTACTGGCAACGTAGTCCCTGCCAAACGTCCTTGTAGATCTTTTCTTACAGGTCGTGGTTGACGAATGTAAGGTTGTGTCCTGGCCGAAGTGCCTTTCTTGCGGGTGACCGCTTTTGTCTGTGGACTTTTCTTTTTCTGTGTTTTGGTCTTGGCACCCTTGTTCTTTTTCTTAGGGGTTTGTTTGACTTTTTTTGTTTTCTTCTTGGGGTGAACTTTGGAAGCATTGGGATCCCATTTTAAAAGGGAACGAATGATGACACCTCCTAGAGAACCACTACCTCCAGGTTTCAATATGATTTGCTTTTTGGTGTGAGAGTCAATGCGAGGATTGGCCAGTTGCGTCAAGGCTACTTTGTTTCTGTCAAAAAAGCGTTTGGTTTGATGTGGAATGTGAATGATGCCTTGCAGTATTTGACGTGCTGTCACCGTAAACCATCGTAAGACTTCTTTGAGACTGGCTTCTAAGACGTGAGCACGTATTTGTGGATTTTTTTCGCGACTGATGCCGTACAAGGCACGAATCAATTTGATGGGAAGATGAGACTGAAGGGACGTCATGTTGACGATGTATGAGACAAGGTCAAAGTAACCCAAGGTTTTTATAGATTTTTTTAGTGGTTCATATGGTTATGTCGACGACGAGGACGTGTACACGACAGGTCCTCCGTCTTGACACCAGTCGTGAAACAAATCGGTACGAAATCGCAAATAATCAGGGGTAGTGGGTTTGAAATCCACGAGTAAATAGGCGTGTGGCGTTTGAGTGGCATCATCGTACGCATGAGTTAGCCAAGGTGTTCCTAACTGTTTGGCTAAAACTTGCACTTGTGATTTATCTCGAGGACTTTTAAACAAGACCACGTAATGAGCATTAAGACTAATGGTACGATGGGCTTTACTTTGTTGAAATAAATTTTGTGTAATGTAAATGACACTGGCATTACGATGATGCCCTTTACGTGTAAACCACAGTTTAATTTCTTCTTCGTCTTCTCCTAACATGTCGTCAAAAATGACCCAATGAGTTTGACTAGGGTCAGACACGATCCCTTCGTCTTCTTTAGGAATGCCTGCTACAAACACAATGGAATCACCTTGACTTTCTTGCAAGAGGCTGTATGCCGATTGCCACTCTTTGTAACACCACACGATGCGTTGAGGTGGACGATCGATCAAATGATGTTTATGTTCGATCAAACGTTTGACAAATTCAGTTTTGCCTGAACCGCTCGGTCCAGCAATTAACATGTTAAAAGGATGACGAAGATACAAGGCTTTCCAACTAGCAGAATCTAAGTGTTCGTCAATGACTTTGAATGTGGAGGAGGAGGAAGGAGTAGTAGAAAGAGTAGAGTGAGCCATAGTCGTGTAGTGATATGATACGATTGACACAAAAACAGACTAGACAAGAGGTTTTAATACTTTTTTCAAGACACGTTTATTTGAATGCATGTTTAAATTCGAACAACACGAAAGACAAAAATACATAAAAGCCAAATGGATAAATACAGGGATAAAATACATAGGGAAACGATCAAAGTGGCATATAAACAAGTCACTGTACAACATTCTTTACGTAACAAACGTCTCCTAGAGGTAGTGTGTAATGTTCTTATAGTCTCCTCTACAGGGGGTACAGTCACATAGGTGTCTTCTCGAAAGGGTTTTTGTGGGGAAATGTCCATGACAGTTCTGTCTTGAACAGAGGGATTGTCTTCGGTGACAGATTCTTTTTTTTCTTCTTCTGGTACTGTCACTAACACAGGTTTAAAAGTGACTTTTTTCACTCGACGATGAATTTTACGAACACAACGCTTGGGCATAATGGGATGCTTCGTTTATCCAAGCCTCAAAATCCCAACTTTTCCAGTCACGTACATCTGTCCAATGAGGGTGTAAATCACAAGCTACACACACATCTTCGTACACCGCTTCCGTACGTAAAAGTTGACGAATCTTTTTTTCTTGGAGAGGTCGAGACGTATCCAGATGAAAGCGTAAGGCTTTGAACAGAATAAGTCTCTCGTGGACATTTAAAGGAGTCACCATACTGTCTTATTTTTTTGATAGGTAGTGTTCGTAAAGTGTCCACAAGGAATCGACAGGTAAACGAAATCCTAGAAAGCAAGTCACTAAAACACACACTACACGTCGACCCCAATTCATAGGGTACAGTTCTTGCAATAAGTGTTCGTAATCTTTCACCGTGTGAATCTTCTCATTGATATCCTTCCACGGAATCTGTTGGATCACCAATGATAAAGGTTGTGGCATGGTCGTTCTCTTTTATACTTCTTTTTTAGGTCGAAGACTATCAGTGTCTATTCAACCCAGAATTAAACACAGAATTAAATTTGCACAAAAAGCAAAAGTGATTAATATAACGTGTAATTTCGTCCCACTGCCATTCAGGGTTACGGTCAAGAAGGATCAAAACATCTTCAGATGTAAACGTAGTAAATTGGTAACAGAGCAAAAAAATACCCTTAATCCAGAGAAATCTAATACGTTGGTTAATTTTTGTCACTTGCCTCTTGTGAATTTCACGACACAAATGTTCTACAGTCACCCATTGAGATTTTTCTTTAGCAAGACCTTGCCAAACGTCCTTGTAGATCTTCTCTTGCACTTCGTATGGTAATCCTTGAATATTATGTTTTAGAGAGGGCTTATATACTGGTATAGGTGTGTTACACGACATGGAGTAGTAGTGTCACTTCCAATCACTAGGTCCCACTAATGGTAGGTATTGACAATTCGGAGACCATCGAGCATGTTCCAAGTAAGCGGAATCTTTCTGTTCCCACTCGAAAATGGATACACCACAACTGAAACACTTGACTTTATCTCCTTCGCCCAAGTAGAAAAATCCGGCTCTGGCTAATTCTTCAGGAGTTGGTCCAGGCAGATATTTTGGCCATTTATCTTTGAAGGTTTGGAATCGACTTTTAAAGTGACAGTATTCAGGCAAACTCGTCGGGAACGAATATTCGACTCTCCTCACTTCTGTTCGATGCAGGTACGGTGAAATTCCTAGGAGTCCACGATAACGTGTGGCACCGCTTTCGCATCCCTCAGGTTTGACACGCACAGCATCACTTTCCACGGTAGATATAGGGGTAGTAGTCATAGCAACGTTCCCACGATATCCAGCTGAATCGCTAACGTCACAGCGTCTGGCATCACTACAATCGTAAGGTTCACCATCGCACTCTGTAACGCAATTACAGTGCATACCGCAAGGACACTTACAGTTTCCTTCCGGACAACTTCCGTTGCAATGCATGGGTCTTATCCATCCAGTACTTTTCACACTCTGGAAAGGTACATTTGTTTTACAATCCCCAAACTTGAATGATGTCTGTTTAAATGGATTCATCTTCTTTTCGCTTGGCTGTGTTAGTCACAATGAACTATTGGTCTTGGACAATGTCCCTTTTTATATGCTGCCCAATTTTTACGTGACCGTACGGGAGAGTGAAGTGATTGGGAAGTCGTACTCTTTTTTGGTACACGATTTGATATACTTTTTCCAAAGGTCGGCTAACGATTTGGTGTGTATGTAAACGGACAATCTTGTGCGGTTCGTGGGTAGGCACTTGAAACGTTTCATCCTGTCCCGACTGTAAGGCTTCTTGTAGCACGTTAAAGTTCACCACTCGACTGGTGCGATAATTGAGAGTCAATCCTTTCACTTTACATTCGGTGTGCATTTCTCCTTGTGGGTCTCGGTATTCGTAGCCGTAATTTTTAGGACCGCCACTTGCAAAACATAGAATCTTGTCGTTGGGATGTTCATCGGTCCAGGCTCCTAAACGGTCTCCTTCGATGACAGGGTTACACTGGTTCGGTCGGTGAATGTAGATGCAACTGTCCGTGTCAAAATACAACACACGATCTCCTAACAGTTCTAACACTTCGTACAATTTTAAACGAGCGTGGGCTGTCACGTAAGCCGCAATGATGACATTTCCAAATTTGTCGGCTTCTACAAAGTCTAGTTCTTCTTCGTAATTGACTAAGATCAAGTCCTCACGAATGACGTCCACGTGTTTCATGACTTTGGTTGGGTCGTGAATCATCTGGAAGTAGCGAGACGGCTCGGACAAATACTCCGTCTTGGGTAAAGAGGGTCGTTGTGCCATTTTACCCCACAAACAATTGAGCATGACTTTGGCAAACGATCGCCGTCCTTCGTTTTTCTCGATGTGGTCTAAAGTGATACCTTCCTGCTCCCTATATTTTTCTTTGAATATCTTTTGGTCTTCGGGAGTGTGACACCAGGAAGGATAGCCACTAGCTTCTTGTTTTAGTTTTAAAAAGGCATCCACGTAGTCTGCAAAAATACCTTTCTGTGTCTCGTCGCCCTTGCGGTATTGTTGTGTCTTGGGAAAGTGATAAATTTCGTACACTTCTAACAGTCGGTATCCCAGGTCCAGAGCTTTAAACAATTCCACGCTCACCCACGTTCCTGTCAAGGCACGTTTTTCCTGGCTGTGCTGACAAGGTTGGTCTTGGATGCACATTTCGGCACAAGTGCGACACAAAGGAAACATCAGTTTTCCTTGGCAATGGTGAGGTAAAACGGGATGGTACAAGTCTGTGGGAGGCAAGACTTTGCACTTGATCAATCCTTCGTACTGACGAATGTGGTCCAAGTCAATGTGTTCTGTCATCAATTCTGGATGCCCTACGGGAAAGTGACAATATTTGCACACGTAAGGATACAGCGAACACACGTCCAAGTATTTGATTTCTTCTCCCTTCTCTTCGTCCGCTTGGTACAGCAAACAAGTGGCATTCGTTCGTCCTCCGTACAAACTATCCCGGGGGTTCAATGGGTCCACCAACTTGTAACTTTCTACGATGCGTTTAAACTCGGGATCGGTTTTCAAACGCAGATCGTACTCGTGTTCCCACATTTCCACTACCTGGTTTCCTTGTTGTTCTAACTTCAAACGTCGTTGACAAGTTGTCTGGTACAAATCTTCCATGGTTCGTTGTAAAAACTGATTTTTGGTGTTACGCTGAGGGTAGCATAGGGGACATCCGTGAAATAAACATCCATTAAACTCGTACACGATCTGAGGGTTTTCTAAGTCCCAACCATCTACCGAATACGTTCCGATGGTCTTTTCGCCTCCTCCGTTGCGAGCGTGTTGGATCCATTTGTCTTCCTTGTCGCACAAGTAATGGAGCCAGCGTAGGGCTTTAACCGAGTATTGACGTTTGACAAAATTTGTCGTTTGAGGACTGATGGCCGCTAGAGTATTTTCGGGCATAAAGCGTTTTCGGTACACTAAGGAACATGCTTTGGCAATGGTACAAGCTTCTTTCAAAGGATCGATCCCTCCGTATTCCATGAACAATTCTCGAAATTTTTCACAACAGCGTCGTAAAATGTCCACGTCAGATCGACAATACTTTAAAATTTCTTCTTGAAAGTCAAAGGGGTCCGAGGCGTGAGTCTGGTACCAAGCATGGAAAGCTTCTCGTTGTTCGGTGCGCATGTTGTCGGGGTCGTAGTCGTCAACCTCAGGCAAATGGGGTAGAATGGCATGTTGATTGGCTTCGGTATTAAAAAAGTGTGGAAAATAACCTTTGGCCATTTCTGTCATTCCAAACGTTTTAGGCATGCGACTCAAAGGCATGGCCAAGTAACACATCGAATCTTTAAACTGTACTTGTCCTACTTGCATAGAAATGATTTTGGCTCCGTTCAAAGTCACTTGAGGCCGTTCGGTACTTTGTTCCGCATAGTATCTAAGCAGAAATTGCCCATCGTATCCCGAGAAATTATGAGCCATGACCGTGGCATGGCAATGACACTCTCCGTAACGTTCGATGTCTTCTGGACTCCACGTTTCGTCGATGGGGTTTAGGATCCATTGGGCAAAATCGTCTAGCGTATTTGACCCTCGAAATATTTTTTCACGTCCTCCAGGAATCTTGCTGCAGTAAGGGCAATGACTAAAGATAGGTTCTTGGATGCACTGCTCGCACGCACGGTGAGCCACGCATAAATTAGGAATGTGAATACCAGTTTCTTGCATGCATTCGAAATCAAAAAAGATAAAATTCCCTTTCTTCTGGGTATCTTTTGGTTGGGGTTGATATTTTTGAATGAAGCATTCGTGCTCCAAGTCCACAATTTGGCGACAAATGTGACATCGTTTCTTCCCTCGACAAACGTGTAACTTAACACTATTGGTACGTATGCCTTGTCCACAAGTAGGACACAATCTTAGAAGCTGACAAGTACTTTTCTGCTGTGAACCTTGCATCTTCAAATGTTGTTGGTAACAGGTAAGACTGACAAAAGTGCGCTGACACACAGGGCAATGCACTCGTACTTGTCCTTTGTCCAGACAAGGTTGAGAGGCCAAACATCCCTCACATTTCGATCCACAATGCTTGTGTTGTTCTCGATTGTTATAACCATAGTCACATTTTTCACAGTAGTAACTGAATTTCAGAAATCCAGTGATACTGGTAATGGTATCAAAATGACCATCGTGATGATAGACGTGAAAGTATTTTCCGTCTTTGAAATCGTGGCCTCGAAACAAAAGAGGACCACGCACTTCTTGAGGGTGTACTTTCAAAGTGTAACGTGGAGCCAAGACGTCTTGCAATTTTTGCATTTCTGGAATACCGCAAGGGGTATCTTTGGATATCCCCGCTTGCTGTAACAGGAGTTCTGCTTCACTTCGTTGTTTGGCTCGGTCCGATTGTCGAATAGTTTCCCAGGCTCTTTTCCATTCTATCGTCTCGTTCTTGTTGACATACATTTGTCCCACGACGATGGCACGGGCTAAACACATCTGGTCTTGAGGATTGTTAATTCGGACGACACTTCGCTTCATGTTACGAAGGCTGTCCACCAATAACACTTTTTTGCGTCCGGTCCCCTCAGGAAGAGACACGTGGGTCATGAACAGTGTGGCTTTTCCATCGGTGATGTGAAACTTGTCGTTGGATTGTTGCACATGTTGAATTTTGTCAATGACTTTGGAAGGTGTTAATTCTGATGGGCTAGTAAACTCGATCCAAACGGGAGACTTTAAATTATCGTGATGAATAGAAAGTCTCAAGCGATCGTCTTCTTTGGCTTGACATTGCTGTTTCAATGCAGTTAACACAGAATCCCACACCTCGGTAATGAACCCTTCTGTATTCTCCAAAGGTACATTGGCCTTGAAATCTTTAAACTTTACGGCATACGTGTAAGCCGTTGTTCTAAATTTTCGAGAGGAACGCTTTTCCGTCTCTCGAATGTGATAGTAATTTTCAGGGTTTACTAAGAGTGGTGCACTTTGCTTGGACGTCGATTGCTTAGGCGTAGATTCGGGCTCACTCATGTCATCTTCAAAATCACTGGCATGAATTTGAGCCAAGACTTCAGCTACTGTGCTAGGCGATACATTACGTTTCTGTCTCTTACTATCTTTTCCTTTCTCCACAACATGATGTGGTCTTTTCATCTTGTCTGCAAAAAGTCAAATGACTACCTTTTAAAGACCATAACCCCTATATATTCATGTCCGATCCGTGCATATATAAAGGGTTAGTGTCTAACCTTTCAGTATTCATTTCACTCTCACATTGACCAGAACGATGAAAGAACCTACAGAAGTGGAACTTCTCATTAGAGCTTTACGTGGGGTCATACGAAAGTTTTCGTCAGACCAGCCGACGGCCTACTCTTCCTCCTATCGAGATAAAAGTCAAGATACTTGCTATATCTGTAAGAAGAAAGGACATTGGGCTACAGAATGTTCAGATCGTGACAAAAATAAAAAAGGTACCAATAGAGACAAAAGTCAAGATACCTGTTATTATTGTAAAGAGAAAGGACATTGGTCTCCAAACTGCCCTAAGAAACAACAGGAGCAGGAGGAGGAGGAGGAGGAGGCGGAGGAAGAGGAGGAGGAGGAGGAAAGAAATTCTGAACAGGAGGAGAAAGAGGTACCCTCCTCCAAGGAAGAACCCCGTCACGTTCACAAAAACAAGAAAAGAAGACGAAACGAAAGTGAAGAGGAAGAAGAAAAAGAAAAAGCTGTGACAGTAAAGAAAATGAAAAAATAGAAAGAGTGAAACAGAAGAAACCTATGAACTTTTTAAAAATGGTATTGTGTTATGTTATGTTGTGATATTGAATTGTAACGTTTGTACTAGAATACACCAGAGAGAAAAAACGTAAGTGTCTCTTGGTTTTGATTTGATAGAATAAGAACCTACACTCACACATTCCTTCACTCACACGTACATCATGGATTTTAAAAAATATATAAAAGGACTTTTGAGTTTTCATTGAATTAGGCAATTGAAATAGTATTTCTTTTCGAAATAATTGGAGTGGCCCTGAAAAGGACCGTTTGTGTTTTGATTGTTTAAAACAAAACAAACTCAGAAACGGGACGAAATCCTTTTGAGCTGTCTTAAGCCTTTGCCACGGCCAAGGCCTACTTCGGGACTGGTGGTTCCTGTCAATGATTTGGTAGAAATCACTAACGGTGGTAAGGTAGACGTAGTCACAGAGAGATCGGGTTGTTTTGCTCGAGAAGGTCTTTTTCTCTTCGGTCGTGATAAAGAAGTCTGATACATTTGTTTCAGACTCCTTAACTCAGCTAAAATATCTAAAAGTACCATCGTGACCGTTTGATTTTCACTATTTTCTTTCTGTCCTTGGTCTTCATTCTTCTCTGTTGCTGTTGCTGCTGCTGCTGCTACTGTTTCTTCCTGGTGTTTCCTTCTTGCTTCTTCTTCCTGCTGTTGCATAAGAAAAGCTTGTTCTTCTACTTTCTGTTGTTGTAAAAATCGCTCCAATTCTTCTTTTTGTCTCTGCTTAAAATCATCGACGTGTCCATAAGAAGATACAGAAGGAAACGAAGGTTCCGGAATAAATTCTTGCGATGTTAAAAAATCCACAATATCCCGGTTAAAATCAACTTCTTCTGGATGTAGATTTGTCATGACTTTAGTAGTCACTGTTGGCCCATGACTTGCTGTCTCTACTCCTGACTCACTCCAATTCATCGTCTTCTTACTGTCCGCCATGATTGACAACTCTGTCTCATCGATTGACTGCGCACAGACGCTAGTACCTCTATATAGAAAAGGTGACGTCACAGACCGCTCTCTTCCGATTGGATGGCTGTGCCTGACTTTTGTAACGCGTGTTTGGATTGGTCGATACACTCAATCCGTTTCGATCCGCTCTTCCCCTATAAATAACCGCAGTTCACGGCATTCGCTTCACCTGTTCTCATCACAAGATGTGGACTAACGTTGAATCGTCAACCCTTGTGTCTAGCATGCTGTTTAGGACTGACATACCCATGTATGTCAGATCATCATGGAGTGTTATTCATATGACGGAGACAGCCTATTGGAAGAGAAGAGTCTATGTGGAAAGACAAGGTTGCTTGAAGAGAGTTCTCTTCTATGGACCCACAGTAAGGAGAAGTTTAAGGAAGAGAAGAAGATCTGTGAGATGTCCTCTGTGTTAACAAGACAACGTTAACATTACACATAACGGTCCTTTTCAGGGCCACTCATAGGTCTCGAAAAGATAGTAGCTTTCTTTGCCGCCATTTTTTCCCTTGTCCCTATATAGGCCCACCCTGTTCCATTTCCCTTGACGCTATATAGGCCCACCCTGTTCCATTTCCCTTGACGCTATATAGGCCCACCCTGTTCCATTTCCCTTGACGCTATATAGGCCCACCCTGTTCCATTTCCCTTGACCCTATAGTGCCCCAAGCTGTTTTGACCCTATAGTGCCCCAAGCTGTTTTTGACTGGATTTTCCATTGACCCTATAAATCTTGACCCTATAGTGCCCCAAGCACTTTTTGACTGGGTTTTCCATAGACCCTATAGTGCCCCCTATTACTACTTATATATGTCTTTGCGGTGTTTGGTAGGACCGATAAGTTTTTAGGACGAAGTTTATTAGACGCGACACTTCCCATAGCAAAGAAACAACGCGTTCATAATTTCAGCTGGTAACAGCGAAACGTTTTTTTTTAAACGGGTATACCAAAACCAAATATTATATCCTTGCTATTATTTGGAGAGAGAAAAATTCATCTTGAGAAAAAGAAAGAAATATTTAAAATCTCCAAATGCCTCTCTCTCTCTCTCTCTCTCTCTCTCTCTCTCTCTCTCTCTCTCTCTCTCTCTCTCTCTCTCTCTCTCTCTCTCCCAAGGCGCACGTAGAGACTGCGTTAAACTCTTCAGAGTACAAGAAAGGTTGCAGGAGAAGAGAATAGTATAAGAAGCGGCACATAAATAGGTCAAGATGGAATGAGAAGGGAGTAAAGGAGAAATCGTATCTTAGAATTAAAAACGCATTTGGAACAAGCCAAATTAATATATATATATATATATATATATATATATATATATATATATATATATATATATATATATACACATTAATGTCATAGTCAAATAGTTTTAAATTATGAAATACCATTTTTATAATGTCTTCATATTTAGGACTAATTTCGGAGAACATGGATTTGGCAACAGCCAATTAAATCTACAAATAATAATCACAGAGTCTCAGCTGGTTACATGTTTTAAACTGTTTTTTTGTGCTTAATTAATTAGATAACATAAGAAACGAAATAATGATCTTAGACAAAGCAAACAGTTTCTAATTCCTTCTCTGAGTGCTTGCTGCACCTTGTATTTGTTTGGTTTGGCTTATTTTGTGCCAAGTTTGGGATTTTCAACAAAGTGTACATGCTGTCTGAGGACGCGACCGCTGTTGTTAATTTAAGGTGGGATTTCTTCATAAATGACATGAATATATCGTCTTTTTCTTCATCAGTTTTGAATTCAGTTATAATTGACTTATTGTCCATCGCGAGAATTTTGTGTTGAGAATACATATGACTGTCCTGCAGAGAGATCGACGAAGATCGACGAGATGGATCTTGATCAGTTCATATATATTTTCAATGAGTTCGTTCGTTTTCCTTGGTTACCCGTTGAGCAGGATCTTTAACCGGTTGCTCATACTTTCCGTATTATTATTAGTCCAAAGTTGGTCATCACCGGATACAACGAGTTTTGCTATTTTCTTTTGAATGTATCTTTCGTAATAGACCAAACAATCTCCTTGATTATTTTCAAACAGTTTAGGTTTCAAGATTTATGTTTTTCGTTCGTCAAAATCTGCTGAGTCAATGGCTGTGGCAACACAATTTGATCCAAGATCATTTCAACGATACATGCCCGCTCCTTAATGTTTCGTGTACAGCTTTCTTTTGCAATCAGAGAAACCCAGATAATAGCGTTGACCATTGCTTTCTTTTCTCATCGTCAGTTCTCATTTGTATCTCCACATTTTTAAGTTGAATACCTAGCACACCTCTGAGAATGGGGACAACACCAGAAATAGTTATGTTGACGACCGTCCCAATGGAACATCAATAGTTCCAACAAATGGGCGCATCGCCTGTTATCTGCCGCAGCACTTCATGCGATTTGCATACTTTTGTTGTTAAGAAATATTCCCAGAGGGAAAATGTTCTGTTAATGACAACCACACCTGATCCGGACTCTAAAAATGATTTAAAGTCGGCTAATTGTGTTTCTGTGTAGCAGATAATTGCCGGAAGAGCGACGGGGCCTTGAGTGGCCGAGTGGTCTAAAGCGCTCTCTTTTACGGATCACTTCCATCTCACCTTTGTCTGTGTGGGTTCGAGTCTCGTATTCGGCCAACGTGGGTATGTGAGAAAGCTTGCCAGTAGCTTCTCGCGGGTCGGTGGTTCTTTCCGGGGTATTTCTGCGTTTTTTCTCCACCATTAATACTGACCGCCATGTAGAGCCTATCGTGAGCCGAAAAACATGACGTTAAACCCTACAACAACCAACCAACCGGAAGAGCGTTCTCTCGGGAATGAATAATGTCAGCTACGTATGGATGATGTTCACTCATCATTAGGATTCATTGACTCTCTGTTGCAAACGTTGATTTTTTTCGTACACAAACCTCTGCTAGTATGCTTAGAACACTGGAAATTGTTGAAAATATGGTTCGAAATTCTGACATCCTGAATCCGATTCCGTGCCATCTATGACATATAATAAAGTATGCTCCAGTTTCTTGAAGATGTCGTCGAACATTGTCAGGTGTTTTGTAGATAACAAAACGTTTGCCTGCGTAAATTTGGCTTTCAGGGTGTTCCTCATGCTTTATTCGTCGTCAATTCAAACAGTTAATAGAACATAACCGTGTGAGAAAAATTTATCGTAAGCTTCCTCTTCAGCTTTAAAATGTATCATGCACGGCCCAAGCATTACCGGAAAGTCATTGTTTGTTCTATTACATATCAGATATCGGGGGGGAGGGGGGTAGTTTTTTTTTTTTTGGTAGGAAAAGACTGACATAGAAACGTCCTAAGTTGAAAGTGATATCAACACCTAGAACACTCTTGTCATCTCCTTCACAGCTTCTGATCATATCTTCCATCTGCTTGTTGATATAAAAATCGACAACAGGTTTGTTGTGTTTCGTCAAAATTATTTCTTGGATGACTTGATTATTTTGAAGCTCACGTAAAACATTGACCACATTATCAGCTATATTTATTCAGGAGTTAATATTTTCTTCACGATTTCGTTTCCGGTCTCTGAATTTCTTCTCATTTATTTGTTTAGTAGGTTTTCGAGCCGTGAAACTGTTTCCTCTATAAGATTTTAGAACGTTGTTGCCTTTATCGTGCCTTGCCATTTCAGTTTCTCTTTGAGGAATGTTGGCGTCTGACCTTACATATGGCTCCTATTTCTTAGAATTTCCGTGTTGTCTACAGATTATTGGCATTTTCCTGCAATATTCCACAATGGTCAGCATTTTTTTCTACAGGAAAATAATCGGACAATTCAGACATTGTTGTTACGCGTTTTTAAATGATTAGTCTGTCATCAATTTGGTATGATATTTATGAAGTGTTAAAACACTTGATGGTTGAGGCAATATGCGTTCATATGTGATTGCACTATTGTTCGTTTTTCAAATACACGGTCTGTAATTTGTCAACAGATCTAGTGACAACAGAAAGCCCGATTAACGTTTGTAGCTAGGCACATATCATTAAGTGGTTATTATTATTACTGGTCGGCTTGGTGTCTGGATAATGTGATTGGGTGGGATATGATGCTACGTGTCTGATGCCCCAGTACTAGACATCACTATAGATTGCCACACTGCAGATATCATAGCGATATGACTGCAAGCTATGTTAAAAATCCAAATCACCACTACTGCTGTAGCATTTCTCAAATCCCAAACACCACAGTTATCTGGGAAGTTTTAGGCACCATTATTATCATCAGTTGCTTTAATGACAATAAATGTTGCTTGGCCATCGGGGCTCGATGAAGTCAATCCTGCGCTGGTCTTCGCTGATGAGTCTTCGTGTGCCTGACGAGTCCGATGCGAGATGCGCATGTTCTGGAGCAGTGTGTGCACTGGAGGTATGGTTTGGTTCTTGATGTTGCAACCTTCCAGCGTTCCCTGGTGTCGGCGATTTTTGTTCGGCGGTCATTTTCGAAGGTTTCACACTCATTACGAATTGCTGCACGCCAGCCAGAGTTGTCATTGGCTCAGGACTCGAGGTCTGTCACAGATATCAAGCAGCATCTCAGGCTATCCTTGATGAAGGCTTGGAATCATTTCTTCTGGCGACCAATTGTTCTGCGTCTACTAGATAGAGCTCCATACAAAATCTGCTGTGACATTCGAGACTCTTCCATACGGATGACATGACCCGTCCACCGTAGTTGGGCTCTCATGACCGTTCACTTCGATACTTGTCAAGCCTGCTTTATCCTGTCTTGCCATCGGATTCCTATAATCTTGCACAGGGCTCTCGTGTTGAAGCGATCAAGATGCTTGATGTGCTTCTTGTATGTTGTCCAGGTCTCAAATCCATATAGGAGACTTGTTAGCACAACTGCTTTAAACACATTTATCTTGGTGGACAGTTTGATATTCCTGTGGCTCAACACGCGAAAGCGGAGAAGTTCTAGTGATTGACTGACGCTGCTGATGCGTGAAGTGATCTCTTTGTCTAACGATCCATCGGAAGATATGATGCTTCCAAGGTAATTGAAGTGATCGACAGTTTTCAGCTGGGTGTTTATGATAGACAGAATCGTCGGGTGGGGTGGGGGCGAGTTATGATGCATTGAACAGGTTGATGAAGTACTTCTCTTTTGAGCTGCTAGTGTATGTGTCCTGCTTGAATTTATCTGCTTTGCGGTACAGCAAGCTATTTTGCATAATGCAGAGTTGTCTCGGGGATTGCTCTGCAGGTGTGTGAAGAGATTGCGTTTTGAGACTGAGTCAACGTCATTCTGTTCTGCAATTCTATATAGGCCTCTAGCAGCAGAGAGGGTGAATCCTACAACGTTTTCAGGCAAAATTTTGATTGAAATCCTAAAACGAGCCTTCCTACGATCAAAAAAAAATGTCTCAGGGGAAAACCCTACAACGTTTTCAGACAAAAAATTGATTGAAATCTCCCTACGAAATCATTTTAACTAAAAAAATGAAAACGATTTTTTAATTAATTTTGGTCGCAACTTGTTGTCATACACCCTCTGCTGCTAAAGTTTTCAGTTCTGGGTTAATAATTCTTTTACGATTTTAACCGAATATTTGATCGAGTCTTTCGGATGAAAATCATTTATGATTTCACAAACAGACTAATCGCTAACACCTCTTCTTGTAAATCAATCAGATTATTTGACTGGTCGGTGAGTTTGAAATTAATTCTGGTTAATGAATTATTATGGCATCGCATATAGACAGGATTAATTGGGTTTTCAATAATTAGGAATCCTGGAGGAGCTGTTGGTGCAAATGAATAAAGAATATATCCCTGCTGAGCTTGATTTGATCGTTCGAGATTAATTTGATAGCTTCCTTCGATAACATCACACACTAAATTGAGCGCAATCACCGATGAAATATTCACGTTGAACGGAGCGATATGCCTGCCGCCACCGTCTGGGTCATTATTGTGTTTGAGGATTTTTATTTCCGGTGATGTTGTTTTTTTCCATGCGTCATGAATTATTTTGAAACCAACATCGATGGCATCATTGAGAAGTTTTTTTAGTTCTGGTACGTTATATCCTGGTAGTTTGAATGTGGGGATATCTTCAACGCGTATATTATACTTCGCTGCAAATGTTGTTCTCGTTTGGGGGTTATTGTGATCTAATATATCCTGAATAATTTTTAGGTTAAATGTTTCCATGTCATTGATGATTTTGTTACATGTTTCTACAACGCTGATAAATTCATCTCGGGTGAGAGAGCCGGATCTAAGGGATATTAACAACAATGAAAAATCTTTATTCATTGCTGTGAAATTATCAATGATTTTAGGTTCGTTAACAAAAAAATGATGATGCTCCCTTATTTCCTCCTCTTCTCCAATTGGTCGATATACTAAACTAAAAAACTCTATAGTAAATCTATGATCTTTATAACTCTTTATTGGATTATCAGGTTTTGTCCTGTCTGTGACATAATCAGTTTTTTTTGGTTCTGGTAAATCAACGGTTTTTCCCCCGGGTGGGATTTCAGGCCATCCTAGTACGGTTCTTATTGAGCTTTGATAGATATCTACTACGTATCCTTCTGTGCTTATCTCAATTGCGGATGATAGCGTCGGTTCATGAACTGTTATAGCGATTTTCGACTCTACTCCAGTAATCGATTTTATTCTACGCGCGATTCATCATTGATTTGTTCGATTTGGTATGACCCTGTTGGTATCGAAATGACGTTCCAGTCTGGTGTTCCGTCGGGTTTATTCTTATTTGCAAACACCAGTGAATTATTCGGTTGTTGACCACCAAATGATTTTGATCTGATATTAGGCCAACTGTGATACATTCGTAGTTTTGCTAGCGCTATCTCCTTCACTGGGACCGGAGAGGGGAAATTCACACTGAATTCTGGATTCGTTGATGTTATTGATATCATGCTTGTTTGTACTGGGTTCGTGTTCTCCACTATTTGTTGAAGTAATTCCTGCGGTGTTGTCATTGTTATTATACTCATGATTTATTTCTAATTTTGGTATCGAGGAATCATAAATACTGACCATCACTGAGAATTCACAATCTGGTAATGTTGATATTATTGAGATCATTTTGTTTTTTGGGTTCGTGTTTTCTGATTCCATCGGTGTTGTCATTGTTATTATACTCATGTTGTCGCTCTAATTTCGATATCGCGGAATCAAAAATACTGACCATCGCTGAGAATTCACTATCTGATATAATCGTATTATCGAGTGACGACGATATCATCAATGATAATTGCGAATATGCGGTTGATGCAATATGAAATTGAAGTAAGTAATTCTGCAGTTTACTCTGGCTGCATGATGATATCTTTTTTGCTATCCCGGTTGATATACCCCCGATTGTAGCCACCGCAGAAATGCAAATTGGAACTACGACCGGGGCAATCATTGTAACAGATGCTAGTATTATTCCGGCACCAGTGAGAACGCTTGACACCGAGTATATAATAACATCAATTGCGGTGATTCTTCGTCGGTATTTTTTTATTTTTATTTGATACTCCTCAGTGAGGGTTTTGAGTCTATTCTGAAATTCTCTGACCTGATCATAGCGACATTGAGTTGATGAAATCATTTTTATTTTAAAAACACTAGCGTTTTCAATTGTGAAATCCTTTCAATTTAGTTATTTACTTAAATCCGCGACGAATTCTACATACCATGATACCGAAGTTCTAGCCAAATCTTTATCAGTAGCTGTTATAGTGAACTTTTCAGTTTTATCCTTGTCGATGATCGTTGATATCACATTATTGACCCCGGATGAACTCGACGATGATATATTGAATAGAATTGGTGCTACCAGCGTTAATCGATAAATACCCTTGATAGTAGCAGTGATATCTAATTTGTTGTTTGCAGGTGTCCACTCAAATGATCCGTGTTGGATTGTATATACTACGTTATTGGTTTTCTCATGAGGAATTTTTGTTTTTTCAATGATTGTTATCATCCTCGAAAAATCACCTTTGACGGCTTCGATGAAAGTTTTCGTCTCATCGATGGATTTTTTAATATCAGGGAGTTTTATTTCAATTTTATCCAACTGGGTTCCAATAAATTTATCAATGATATTTCTACGAAAAACTGAAAACTGTTTTCCGTTATCTTCAATTTTAGATTCAAGCGTTGCCAGTACAGCCACAAAATTTTTTAACTCATCGTTGAGAGTTTTTAATCGATCTGTAATCGTCGAAACGAGAACACCCGGTTTGAGTTTACCCTGATCGGAAAATAACGCGATAGTATCCTCGATTGCGTTTTGTTGTTTAACCAAAATATCATCCAGAGAAATATTACTGGTTTTCAATTTACCCTGTTTGTCTTGAAATACAACTATTTCATTAGGATCAACATTTGTTAAGTTCAACGTCTCAGCTATTTCATCTTTGATTAGTTTTTTTACATCCTTGACAGAATCAGGTGGTGCAGTGCCATCGGGTTTGGGTTTCAAAGATCTCCCCCAAATATCAATCATGTTATTGTAAAACTCTTTCTCTCTCTAAAAAGCGATTGCTAGTGTATTCATTCACGACAACATGTGGTGGTTTTCCGCTTGGGTTACTCAAGGAGTTAGAAATAGCGTCAAGGACATTTAATACTTCGCTGCCACATATTGGTGGGTCAATCATCGTTTGTGTTGGTAGCGTAGAATACCAAGTCTTCATTGGAAGGGTTTTTATATACCGCATAAACTCTTTTGGTGGGGCTAATCCATATGAATCGAAATAAACAATCCCACGTGGATCAATAGCGTATGCAACCCAGTGAGTTCCAGGTCCGGTGCTGTTATCGAGATTAATAATACCTGTTTCAGTTTTGTTTGGTTGATGTGGTAATTGATCTTTCATAAAAACACCTCTGAAATTTTTAATCACTAGTTTTTTAGCAGCATCCATTAAATCAAAATTGGACATGGGAACCATAGGTTCCTCAATTAATAAATCGTTCCTGGTAGTCTTAGACCCTTTCCGCTGTACCACGAATACGGGGTTCCTGGTAGTCTTAGACCCAATCCGTGAACGGATCGTCCCTTTTTTTTATATCCTTTCCCAGTTGCCTTCTTTAGTGCCATTCCTGCTGCAGTACCAACGGCTCCTAACGCTGCCGCTTTAGCCACCGCTGGGGCTGCTGCTGCAATCAATGCTGGAATCGCAGCTAACAACGGAAATATACCGCCTGTTTTAATCATATTTTTGATAGCAGCCGCAGAGAGAGTGATCTGAACACCTTTTTTGGCTGCAAGTGCATCATTGAAATGTTTCACCTGACGAGTTGTCAGCGATAATTTATTTGCACCACCAGTCATTTGGTTGGGTTTCAACGTGATTGTGGTTCCACATTTTTTAGCTGATTCCGATTGCAATTTTTTTAATTGACCGGGAGTTAACGCAACACTAATAACACTATATGACATTATATATAATTGATTGATTCTAAATCGTTTACAATTTCAATTACATGTTTTCTACTGGGGCATCTACCACTCTCATTCTTCCACCAACACCTTCAAGTAGCATTGATTTATCACTGAGAATGACAGCAACCGCTCTATAATTAGCAATAGCACCACGAGTCACATTAGCTCTAAAGTGTATATCAACGACGGACTGTCTTGTTAAATCGAGATGTTCCAGTGAGAAGTAATAGATCGGATACAGATTTTTAAAATCATATTGTGATATTTGCAAACCAGTATCGACATTTTGATCGCGTGCCATAAATGACAACAGACGATGATACACGCGTGCAATATGATTTTCTGTGTAATTAAGTTGTATATCCTCGGATGGTTCCTGTTGGCCGTTTATTCTCAGTGAGACGTCTTTCACACCTAACTGATCAAATATCATATGGCTGGAGAGTTGATTGCCAACTCGTGTGTTATCCTGTAACGCAATAAATATATGACGTGGCGCAGCAACACCTTGTTTTGATGCTAGGTTCCAAGTGAATAACCCGTTGATATTTGATTGCTTCACATCTGTACTCACGGTTAGCCAACTCAACAACGACTTTCCTCCTTGGTCCATAAATGATAGTAATCGTTCTTCTGCGGTGATTGCTGGAGTCAACACTGGCATCCACAATGATATTTTTGTTAAATTGACTTTACCGGCATCAGCATTGGGATTTGCAGCATCTGCTGGAATCCTCCAAATTGCGTCGTTATCATCACTCTTTCGTACAAGCGATACTGTATGCTTCGCCCCATAAATAACTTTTCGGACGTTTCTACAGAATCCAAATATGTGATGCAGTGGAATCGCGCATGAAAATGATTTACGCCCTACTCCCAACATTGAGTTTCGTGTTGCAGCTCCTAGATTGAAATTAGGATCGTTGTTTATAATCATATCTTCGATACCAGCAGGAGCAGGGTTAGCAGCACGATCATTTGGTCGTCTTACAACGAATTGTTTTCCTCCAGCGGTATTTGTAGCATCTTTTGCAAACATCATAGAAGGTCCTGCTGATCTTGTATAATCATCGGAATATCTCGCTAACCCGATTATTGTTGTAGCCACATCAACATCGCGATCTATCGACTCGATTTCTTTTCCATCAATGAGATATTTTGCACTCTCAAATAACGCCATGATACCATTATTGACAAAACCGACTTGAGTACCACCTGGATACGGTGCTGGTACAGCAGTAGTATCAGCAGCTGTTACAAGTTCTCCTTCTACTTCAATAAACGCTTCACAGGGCAAAAAATATTTA
The DNA here is from genome assembly GCA_029339505.1 of Unio delphinus. NCBI lineage: Eukaryota > Metazoa > Mollusca > Bivalvia > Unionida > Unionidae > Unio > Unio delphinus. The sequence goes on from JAQISU010000096.1 coordinate 1,735,186, forward strand.
CTGGTATCATGGACTTGAAGTTCAATTCGCGATCGACTATTTGCGTCTATTGCATGATAAGCGTAATATTGATAATCGCGTACAGAATCATCCTTGCCAACTGGGGTGTCTATATCAAACGCCGGATCATGTGATTTTTTGAACATTTTATTCTATTTATCAGAGTCTAAATCGTGAAATCATAAACGATTTTCATCGACGTAGTTTTTTAAAGCCGCTTCCTGCTATCATATTTGCAATATTGCTTTGGTCGGGAGTTAAAGCCATCGACGCTAATTTTTCGTCTACTGCGTTATTTATAATTCTACTAACACTTGCAGGCATTTCCGCTGTAGATGGTAACGGTTTCTTTGAAAATCCTTTGGATTTTTCTCGTCTCACTAATGATGTTAATTTATTCTTCGCAGTTGAAAACGCTTTTCCAGCAAGATCTCCAACGAAATCTCCGATTTTGCCAACACCCTTATCACGAATAACTTCAATTGCTTTCATTCCTAGTTGTTTAGCCAACGGCATCACTTTTGGAGCCATTCTCGCAAATAACCCTGCAATGGTATTGCCTAAACCATCTCCGTAGTATGCTCTATAAACTGGAAACCGTGAATTAACTACGTAGACGGGGGTTGGTTTATCATGATTGTAGTGTATGATCATTATTTGAAATCAGAAACCATTTTTCAATTGGAAACGCTAGCGTTTTTATTCAGTCCCGGTGATTAATCACTGTGATACCCACTTTCCACTAACTCGCCAATGAAATCTCGATATGTGCTGATATCCATGATACCGCCGGCAAATAACCGTCTACAGATATCAGCTGCTTCATTAATTATTTCCGGTGAGTTATTTCCAGCTCGGAAACCTCCTACAAGAACTTCTAATCGTGATATATCATTGATAACACTACCAGGACATGAAATCCTTGGATTCTCACTGGAATCTTGCAATCCACTTCCGCTATAACCAGTTGCTTCATCCATTTTTTCTTCTTCATCCATGGATTGTAAATAATCAAGAGAATCATCATCATCAGGTGGTAGTTGTTGTTTTTTAGGAGAGTAGAGTAGTTTCTTTGCAGGTTGCTGTCGCCGCCTTTGCAATTTTGGTGGTTTTTGTTTTTGTTTTTGTTCTTCAAATCGTTTATACACGTTACCCGCCGCATTGATATATCCATTGTATGATGGACTATCTGTCTTAATTTGACTTTTTTCAGTTTTGATCTTATAGAATATATCAGCCCAGTGAGTTATATTTCTAACATATTTATGATGTTCTGGTTTCAACATTTTTTTTCTGTTTTCATAAGTCGTAACAACAAGCGCAGGAATATCTGTTAGTTTAGTCTCATCAATTGCTGCTAACCCGGTCTCGGTAAATCTCACGCGTAAATCATCAACTGTTCTTTTTGATTCTATTTGTTCTATTTGTTCTGTTTGTTCAGTTTTCGCTGCTATTTTTTCGAGTTCACCAATAACAGATTTTCCCGTCTCGGGAACATCTCCCAGTATAGCACGCTCTATCCCTTTCGTTGCTGTGGTTACTGGTTTAAACAATTCTTCGGATCCCATAGCAAAATCAGTCTGAAGACTCTGTCGTTGTTGTAGTTTATTCCGTACAGAGTCACGAATTGGTACAAATCTCCTGATTGCATCCAGTCGTTCACGAGCCAATCGGGTTGTTAATGCTTCATTGACCATTATTTGAAATCAGAAACAATTTTTCAATTGCAAAACAATTTTTCAATCCGACCTAACACCATCGATTTTTGACATCCCTTGAGGGTCGGCTAAAAAAAAAATGATTAATGGTCGGGCAATCAAATAATGATAAATAGTCGGTCAATCAAATAATGATAAATGGTCGGTCAATCAAAATTGTTCATTTTCTTGAATTAACGCCCGTAGGTTTCTAACTTTAGAATTAACCTCCTTTTTTAATTCGTATTCGTACCCCAATTCTTTTCGTATTCGTTCTACGATGGTATACAACGGAGCGAACACACTTACGTCACTGGAGAATGCGAGAGAGTCCTTAATAGAATTCTGAATTCTTTTGATGAGCGCATACTTCTTTGGTAGCATGTATTTATTGTTGTTAACTCCGTATTCTATGTCCTGAAAATCAGACATGATTTGATCAGGATATAACCCATCTGATAGTTCAATATCCCAACTTTTCAATTTTGAAATCTCGGATAAAATGCTATTCATGTTTTCAGAATTCATTATTCTATAACAATTATATATTTCTAAATGAAAAATATGACGCATTAGACATAACTAAATTGAATTTTTTGTCCCGTCCTTTTTGAAATAGCCGATCGACAAACCCCCTCTGCAACGAATCGTACTGAGGCTCTACAAATATTGAAATACTTGCCGGCTTCATATATTGATTTAAATATTTTTTCTTCGTTAGTTGTTGTATTCAAAGATTTTACTGGTTTCACTTTTTTTGAACAAATGCCAGTCCTTCCTCGTTTGGAATTCTCACTCTGTGTGATTGCTTGCAGATTTGATAAAGAATTGTTCCTTGGATTAGAATCCTTGTGATCGATAACAAAACCATTTTTGATCAATCCATTGAAACATTCAAATACGAAACGATGATTGTAATATTTCTTCTTTCCAACAGTAAAGAACAAATACCCCATACCATTATCCCACCCAACTGGGTTCTTCAGTCTACAGTGTCTTACAACACCATCACTGGATGCTTCATAATTTGTACTCACTGGGTGTGGTCTGAATTCCTGGTTCATTAGTATACTATACTATTTGTCTAATTCATTGACTGATCCATTGCAGTGATTCATTATACATAAATCTTTCATTTAGACACTTGTTTTTAGTATAGCATGAAGGAGTTCAAGAGATTGACTTCGAAAAATGCTGAATTCAATGCTGATAAGGAGTTTAAGAGATTATTAAAAATCAATCCTAAATTTAATATCGATAGACCCAAAAAACGTCCAAGAGACGGAAACATGAAAGAGTTTGAGAGATTATTAAAAATTAGTCCTAGATTTAATCTCGATAAACCCAAAAAACGTCCAAGAGACGGAAACATGAAAGAGTTTAAGAGATTATTAAAAATCAATCCTAAATTTAATCTCGATAAACCAAAAAGACGTAACAAACGTCCAAGAGACGGAAACATGAAAGAGTTTAAGAGATTATTAAAAATCAATCCTAAATTTAATCTCGATAAACCAAAAAGACGTAACAAAATCAATCCTAGATTTAATCTCGATAAACCAAAAAGACGTAACAAACGTCCAATAGACGGAAACATGAAAGAGTTTAAGAGATTATTAAAAATCAATCCTAAATTTAATCTCGATAAACCAAAAAAAACGTCCAAGAGAGATTACCCCTGGAAAGATGCTCAATTCAATCTCGATATAGTTTCTAATACACCAAAGAATACAATTCTTGATAAAGCTATGATTAGTAAAATCAGAGACTGTTTTAATGAATTCAAGCGTGATGGAGCATCTTATTGTTGGTCAACATTTCGAATTGATGGTGTTGTTGATGCTACCATGACTGATGAAAAAGCAGCAGTGATAATTTCACGTGTTGGGGAAAAACGGCATTTTTTCCGAATCAAATTCATTATCGAAGTCGATGGCAAATGGATTATTAAGGATAAATTTGAACCAATCCTCAAGAATAAAAAAGCTGTCATTGTGAGTAGAGATTCCAAACCAGGGATTCTAACCGGCATTGATAAACCATACTACGAAAGATCTTATCCCGTAACAGCAATGGTTTATGGGATATATCCGTTAAATGATAAACCCGATATCGCAAAACTAGCTCCTATGAAATATTCGTCAGGGCTTAATTGTGTAGCAGAACGAATAATAGAACACTTCACAAATGCATCCCGAGGAAATAAACTAACTGATCTGCGACGTAGGAAAATAACCGAGTGGGAACTGACAGTGAAACAGCATGGTGCAAAGATTTCTGATATAGCTAAATTAGAAACATCATTACGATTCCCAATAACCGTTATGACGATAACCGGAGAGGTTTTATACGAACCGAAATATAACAAAAATGGAGCACCAATACAGATTATTGATCATAACAAACACGCGTGGACACCTGCGGTAACAATATTTCCACGAGAACGAACCGTGAAATATATCCCTAAGGAGTTCGTCGGGGATGTTTTCTATGAAGAGAGATTATTCGATGCTATTCATGCGTTGTGTAAAGATGATCCTGTGTCAGTGTGGTTACTTAGAAGTGATGAAGATCCCGAAATAGGATTCGATCAATTTGTAAAACCAAATGGTGAATTATATCGCGTTGAAGAATTAGATAACAGAATGAGAAAAATCGCTAGTGATTTTTCACCGGAGAATTCCCATGAAAACTACTCACGGATAGTTTTACTATTCCATCAGTGGTAGCTCACTTCGCAAGAGAAAAAAACTCATGGCGTCCAACACGAAGTGATTTTCTCGAGGATGTTAAATTGAGTTGCGTCGAATTTGGTCATGGAGGACTGTGGAATACGAAATACTCACGTGATGGTATGATTTCAATTGATATAGCCGCGTGTTATCCCGGAAGTTTTCTCGGGTATGGGGAATGCGCTGAGTACTTCAAACGATTTGGACACCCCACGCATGAAATGACTCGTGTTGCGATTAATGGACCATTGCCTGATTTTGATTTAACCGGATTCGCTCGTGTGATATCATTTGAATTAGCTACAGGGTTACATCCGTGTAGTTATGTTTGGCTCGGTAGACACCTATCTGAAAAACACTGGATGCCAATAGTGCTATTGAGATATATGATTGATTGTGGTATGCTAATATTGTTGATTGTTTCCGAGGCTATTATATGCTATCGAGCTCAGAAAGAAGTTTGGCTACCACAACCCAATCTAGATAGAATAATCAACGAACTACGAAAACAGTTTCCAGATTTCAGTGAAGAAGAAATCATAAATTGGTCTAAGAAGTTATTTGAAATTAAAAAAGAACAAGCAAAAGATCTCGGAAGAAGAATAATCGGTAAATTTACCCAGGGTGGACGATACGATAACGCAAAATATTCTTCGCGGTTGATCATAGATGTCGCTGAATACGATTTTATTGTAGCGGATTTAATGAAACAGGGAAAACTTGTATCCCGTAAGGATGCTTTTCTATCCAATGGTGAGAAATTAGGTACGGTTGTTACCTACTGTGATGGATATAATTCCCAGTACACACATTTGAGAAGTTCAATGCTAGCCTATGCTTCTATTAATCTATTTTCGATGATAAATAGATTTCCTAATACCGCGGTTAGAGTGGCCACTGATTCGATGTATATACATAATAAGTACAAATCAACTGTAGCGGCATTCACAGATCCCGAAGAAAATTGGGGGCGTTGGCGATTTAAAAAGGAGATGCTACATGAGTATTGTGAATCCGCAGACGTTGCCATGGATGATAAATATATTTGTTGTAACCGTATTGAAATTCAATCAGAACTTTCTAATGCACCACCGGTATCTGATCCAGTATGTAGATACAAGACAGTTTATTTAAACGGTTGTGGTGGGTCAGGAAAGACAACTCGTGCAATTGAATTATTTCGTCGTGGAAACGCTAGCGTTTCTAACATGATTGTGCTAACACCGACTCACAAACTCGCCAGAGAGATGATACAACGAGGGGTAAATGCTTGCACTTATCACAGTTTTTTTCGATGGAAAGGTGACAAATGGACTCCTGATCGAATGGGTGATAAATTCATTCCTGAAATCATAATCTGGGATGAAATATGCACAGTGTCATTAGATGTATTAAAAACATTTCTTGAGTGGTTGTTAACCAAAAACACAAAAGTCGTCATGTGCGGGGATCAAGGCCAACCATCACCATTTGTCGGTGCATCTCCACATGAATGGCTAAAGGGTTTTGTAGACTACTATGAAGAAATCACCACTGATTATAGATCACTTGATGAACGATTACGCGAGTTCAAAGCGCTAATTAGATTACAACCGGATAGAATCCAATGCGAAATAGCGCGTGAAGTGATTTCAGAAACCCCAATGAATGATTTCTGGGAAGCGTGGAGACCAAACGATTTGATCATTGCAAGTAGAAAAATAGTCAGGGATACACTTCAGATGAAGTTATTTGAATTGCATAAAGAAAAATTTGCAACGCTTCCAGTACCCCTTTGTTATAGGCCATCGGATACACGAAAACAGAATATTGAAGTTGATATTCCAGGACAGAATGAAAAACAAATTCTGGTATTAAATGATATTGTGCTGGTTGATATCAATGTCGTTGAAGATGCATTGCGTGCTAATAAATCCCCGTGGACGCTAGGATACGCAGCAACAATACACTCTTCACAGGGATTGACTATATCGGATACAATTGTTTGGATGGTAGATAATCACATCGAATGGTCAAATTTAGTCTATCTCGCAGTATCCAGAGTACGAAACATAAATCAACTTCGAAGAGTTGTTTTCGATGATAATGACACAACAATAAGTGATATTGATGTTAGCATCATTAATAAAAAACTCTCCGGTTACAAACAACAGGACAAAAAAAAAAACAACGAGAATTTGATATTGATGCTAAATTAATAATCACTTTGAAGAAACAACAGAATAATCACTGCGCGAGTTGCAATTGTATAATGCGTTGGCAGTATTCGGATAAGGATCCTCGCCAATTCACCGTAGACAGAAAAAATAACAATCTCGGTCATGTCAGAAATAATGTGATGTTGACTTGTCTTGAGTGCAATAGACGCAACGGTGCTAGTTAAGACCATGCGGTGGCAATTGAGTATCCTCGGGAATCACTTGTAGTTGTTGTCGAGTAAATCCTCGTTGAGGAGCAGTTGAATCCAGTTTATAGACTGGAGGTCTACCCGTACATCGTGTTATACTAGATATCTTATGCGTAGTGACGCTCCAAATAGGATCAGTAGCCCTTTTTCTACCCCCTTCAAGCTCTCCTGGTTCGTATAAGTACCTCACAATGACACTACTACCAAGAATTGGTTCTTTGAAATCTTTTTGTGGTTGTACGGGTATTGACTTCTTTTTAATCGCGTTGATAGGTTACATGTTGATTGTTCTAGTAATCTCGTTATTCAGTGCAGTAATCACAGATGGTAATCTTTTAACCCATTCACTGGATCGCTTTTCTTGAATGAATTCTTTTGCGTATTGATATCCAAATAACCGCTCAGCAATCGTCCGATTAAATCGTTCTACAATGGCCTGATCGCGACGTAGCGCAGTATGCCCTCGTCGTATGGTGACATTATGATGTTTCATTGTAGATAACACTGCACCCTGAAATTCCTTGCCAGGATCAACTTGTAACAGATTTGGCCAGTGCAGAGGACCTCGTCGATAAATCCTTTCAAATGCAGAAGCGACTTCAGTGGCCGATTTTGTTTTCAGCGGTTCTGCTTCTTTGTATCGACTCGCAACATCAACTACGGTTAACGCATATTTGTAACCACGATCATGTGGCAGAAATAATATATCAGCCTGATGAACTTCATTAGGAGCGGTCACATCAAAATGCGAGAATTGAATTTGTTTAGGCGGTGGTAGATAAATTTGCCATAGTGCCTGTTTGGATAACCAATGAGCCGCAGTGGTTTTTTTCACTTTTGCAGCTCTAGCGAGTTTATTGATTGCAGCGTTACCCCTCCAGTATCTCCTCGGAGAATAATAAATTGATTCCATATTATTAATTACCAGCACCTAACATCAATTTACTTTTCATAGCCGATTTTATCAAAAATGAAGACAATTTTTCTTTGAAGGATTTATCAGGAATAGCATTTAACGCATGAATTAATTTCACATCCGCGAGATGCCTGTGTTGCAGATTGCTGCTTTTATAAGCAACATCATGAAGGTGACAGGCCTTATCAATGGCGTTTATTGGTTCTTCACCGGGGTTGGGTTGATTTTGATTATTGAGTCTGATATCAAGTCTGGTTCCCGGTCCACAGTAGCTATATCCTGGAAGGTGCTTTTCTCCGGGGTATTTTGCCCATGGGGTTCCAGGGAGTTTTGCTAATTTGGCTGCGATATCACCTCCTCGTTTTTTTTTTAAATCAGATCTCATAGACACAAATCTAAATTTCTTTGTACCACATTGCACGCATTTACCAGAAAGCGCTGATCGGTTATTTTTAGTTGTAATCGTCGTCAAGTCATCTGTGCCAGTACGCGTTTTACACTTCACACAATATAGATCCATAATTTATGTATAGAAATATGGATATAATTGATTTTTCAGCGACTAAAACAAGAGAACCAATTAAGCATCATGCAGCGCTACCAAACTCTATCCGGATGATTATAATCGGGCCATCTGGATCCGGTAAAACGCAATTGTTGCTCAATTTAATAATGAGATGGATGAAGTGGGATAAGTTGTATTTAATTGCCCCTAGCGTAGATGATCAACGATGTTATGAAGTGCTAAAAGATTTTAACGAGAATGCATCAGAAATTAAGGGTGAGAACGCCATTGATTTTATAACCGATATCGATGAAGCACCGAGTATTGATGATATTGATGGAGATATTAACAATTTAGTCGTATACGACGATATAATGTTGGATAAACAAAAGAATCCTGCTAGAATATTTTCCCGTGGGCGTCACAAAAACACTGACGTGATATATGTCACTCAACGCTACACTCAGGTTCCAAAAGTCATCAGAGATAACTGCAATTTATTGTCTGTATTCAACGGAGTTGATACTCATACGCTACGAAATATTTGGCAGACATGGTGTTCTGATATGGACTTCAATCAATTTAGAGATTTCTTTAGTCATGCTCAGTCGACTCCGCACGGATTCGCAACAATAAATTTACATGATCCTCGGACACGATATCGTATCGGACTGGATCAAATATTCGGTTAAAATCATTTTATTATTTTTATTAACCCAGTGATGAAATCACTAAGCAGCAGAGGGTGTATGACAACAAGTTGCGACCAAAATTAATTAAAAAATCGTTTTCGTTTTTTTAGTTAAAATGATTTCGTAGGGAGATTTCAATCAATTTTTTGTCTGAAAACGTTGTAGGGTTTTCCCCTGAGACATTTTTTTTTGATCGTAGGAAGGCTCGTTTTAGGATTTCAATCAAAATTTTGCCTGAAAACGTTGTAGGATTCACCCTCTCTGCTGCTCCTCTCGCTTTTGTCGAATGAGGATGCTTATCACTTCGTTATTTTCTTCAAACCAGTCTTTGTGGACTTTTCTCTTGGGTCCTTGCATGAACTTCGCAGACTCACTCAGCGTGTCCTTGAGCTGGTTTCAATTTGAGGTTAGGTCACCAGTCAGAGGTCCGTGCGAAGTCAGTAGGTTTTCAATGTGAGCTTGATATTGCTCTATAATCTGTGGCTGGTTCAACCATGCAGTGTTGAACTTAATTCGATTAAGTTTAGTATTTTTGCTCTGTGGCGGGACAATATCGAGATGAAGGATAGCCCCGACTAATCGCTAGTCCGTCCAGTACTCGGCTCCCGTCAAAGGCAGTTGTTGTCCTTACATCGCGGACATCTTTGTTACGGACGATGACATAGTTGATCAGATGCCATTGTTTTGATCTGGGATATATCCAAGTCGCTTTATGCTTGTTCCTTTGACGGAAAAGTTCGAGATAGTCAGATTATGCTCTGCACACATCGACAGTAGATGCAGTCCATTCATGTTCATTTTTTCTATTCTATGTTGTCCCAATACTCCATTCCAGCTTTCGTAGTCGTGGCCCTCTCGGGCGTTAAAATCACAAGCTGTGGTAGCTTTTACGAGAAATCGAGACTTTCTAAGAAGGCCTCCTTGTCCTTTTCACTGTTGGTCAAACCGGGGGCATAAGCACTAATGACGGTGATATACCGTGAGTTAGAGAAGGGGACATGGATTTTCATCAATCGTTTCTTCCCATGCGTAGGAAACGCTAAGTCTTAACGCAAAAGGTCAGTACGAATGACAAAACTGATTCCGTGGATTCTGTGTTCATCTTCCGTTTTCCCCTTCCAGAAGAAGGTGGAGTCACCCTCGGGTTTGCAGATAGATCCTAAATCGGCTAGACATGTCTTGCTAAGAGCGGCAATGTCAATCATGTATAGGCCTAGTTCTCTGGTTATGAGGGCTGTTCATCTTTGAGGCCTGAGTGTATCATCATTGTCCATGAGTTTGCGTACGTTCCATGTACCAATAATGAGTTTGGTTTGTTTATTCTTATGGTGTCGACCGCATTACGGGTTAACGGTCAACCGTAGATATTCGGCCAGTTAGTATAGGCAATTTTTAAGACACCTTTGCTATTCCCTTTCCTTATTGGGGTGAGAAGTGCTGACCTAACAGGGCTGCTCGCGCGCTTGGCATGCTGCCGAACGTCTTTTCAAAGAAAAAAGATCTATTGTCCACAAACCACCTCCATGTAGTTTTGTAACTACAACTGCCAGTAGTAACCTCTACATGTCGCCTCTTCCCTTTCTCATCGCCGTTGGACTTGGAAGATGCGCAGAGTAGAAAGAAAGAGGACGCAGGGGTTTTGCGTGAAGAACGTTGTATAAAAAACTGCGTGTGAATAAGATTATGGTGAAGAAGCTGTTGCTTTAGAATAACCAAACCCTCTCGGCCGCCAAAGTTGTAATCCAGTGGCACGATAACTCGCTGCTGCTAGAAACTTCTTTGGCTGTAGTGGATGGCCATGTCTTCTTTTGTGTTCAGACGTGCCCTCTGTATTCCACAGTGCAATGCTAAACCGCCTTCATGGCCGTTCGACCTGCTGATTGATTTCGTCCGCCTAGTCGACCGGAGCAGTCTTCGTATGCTGGGTTGAACAAATCCCTAAAATTACCGGAAAGCACGAGACCTACCGGCTACCCTAATCTGATTTAGCTCAAGTCGAAGCGGTTTCCAGGGTTGTGGCCACTGTTACATGCAAACAGCTACTATGAGATTTGTGAATCAAAAGAGGACCAACTGATCCACCAATAATATAATCTGTGTTGTTGAACGGTTAAGCGTGACTTAAATCCGATTAAATTGCTGCTCGAGATATTGTATAGTTATCAAAGGAATCTACTATATCATGAAGGATGAAGAGATGCTTTTTCTAATTGTGTTAATATTACTCTAAACAAATCGAGTACTTATATGTATTTCATCACACGTTTCTTGAACATCTACAATTTGTTTACGATATGACATTTGTACACCTTTAAAAAGAAAGATTATTCAAGGTAACACTTAGCTTTTAATGACCTTTTTCGTTTTCATAAAATCTTTACTAAATATGTACAGGTTAAAATATACAATTGACATAGATGTTTTTATATACATGTTCGCTAGGTATTTAAGCACACATACTCGTGCGCAATGTGCAGATTCTCACAGCTATTTGTACCTAATATGTGTAAAACAACTACAGGTATACAGTCCATTTGATTTTGAGACGGTAATTAATTTTTATTCTAGAAGTTTGGTAAAATAATTGGAAACAAAATTCAAAAGATTTTTCAGTACAACATAAGTCTGTACTGTCGTCTGCAAGTAAAGAGATTTTACAGGACTCTTATGTATGCCAATGGCCTCCCTTTCCGATCGTGTTTTAGCTGCAAAAGGTTCAATTATTAATGCATATAGAAGTCGAAAAATAATACATCCTTGACGCACACCCCTTGAAATAAAATAAAAAAAACTTTGATAAAGATTTTTTAAATGACGGATGATTATTTATCTCTGTAAAATATATAAAATCCATTTGATGAAATTTTCATTGAAACCAAAAGATCCTAAAGTTTTGAACGAAAATGTAGGAAACTCTATCTTATCTTATCTTAGGAATGTCTTATCTTCATCTAGATAGCTGAAGGCATGGGATTTCTTTTTGCTCTATATAGTCGCAGATGTTGCGAATCTAGTCACCATTATCGAACAATGAGCATCCTTTAACTCCACATGGTTAATTCATGTGTATGATTGCTGGCATAACTTAGTCTGTTATTGATGACCTTTGACACGGTTTTATTATCTAACTTTAATAACGATATAATTCTCCAATTTTCAAAATGTTTCCAATTTTATTTTTTATTTTTTGGCATAACAGTGCAACATTCGAAATTATTTTTGTGTGTCTTTATTTGTATGACCTAAATTGCTTTCATTGGTGATATGTTTATTACAGATTTAGAAGTAATTTAATGTAGTATTATTAAACGAAATAAATATATTACAAATAATGATAAGATAATTGCCATACTCTGTTTGACTCAACCGGATGATTTTCTGCTCACCCACGAATGGTGCTAGGTCTCTGCAGACATGGCTCGAGATGCTCAGTACGCAATACTTCCAACGCATAACAATTACAAATATTTCTGATTATTTCCCCTTTTCTTAGAGCGGCATATATAGTTAGATTAAACATAGATTATTACTAAAAGTTTTATAAAAAGAACAAAACCTGATGACTTTCGTATAGAGTATGAAACCATAACAGTACCTGGTGAATACCGTGTTTTGAATCTGCTAACTAAATTGCAAGAGCGCAGGATTATTTTAAGTTAGCTGGTCGAATTCTTTGAGAAATACAATTTATGTCGGTATTTGCATCAAGACAGGGAACTCACAGTCGCGGGGTTGCATTATTTGTCTGCCCACAAATAGTATAAACCCTCAACTAGGATTTCCTTGTCTCGGTCCAAACCCAACACTGAGTCTACTAATATATACTCATTGAGAAATATTAGAAATAAATTGTTCTTTACAAAATGTTTGTCCCTTGACAGATACAGTGTCAACTTCAGTTTTGGACTAAGGATAACTGCAAATATTGCATATATTTAATTTACAATGTTTGTTAGGTTTTTATTGTCATGATATACCTTGGTTAATTGTATTCTGGACATGACCTGGTCCAAACTTAATTTCATTTTCTACCTGACCTGATTCATTGATATTGGTTTTGATTTTAAAAAGACATGTTAATCTCAATCTGAGCTCAGAACATCAAAATTCCACATGAAATGCCCGGTCTACCTGTTAATTACCACATTTCATTTTATAACTTTAATAAAAGACCTTCTAATCATAACTAAGGTGTTATCTTGTAAACATTTTGAACCTCACAGAATGAAATTTTCATTAGTTAATAGTTTCTTTAAATAAAGAAATGCTAAATGTGATCACAGGTCAAGTAGAGAAATGATGCATTCGTGCTGTAAAATCTGAGCAGAATCAAATGTATTCTTTGTGTCCAGTTTTTCATTTGGGCTGGAATATATTTATTCAGATTATTTAATTAAGTTATTCTTCTATGGAAGTACCGAGTGCTAAGAATAACATTCTTAAGATATAGACTTGGATTGATAGTGAAATTCTAATAAGGATATACACTGTATTTTATATTCTTGGATTGTATCATTGTGATTCAACGAAAGAATGTTGGCACATCACTACGACACATGCCATCACAGGAACATTAACACTTCCAGCTTTCGATATATTTGGGAAACCAGAAACCTTTATTCAAAACTTTAATCATTAGGACTTGTTAGAAATTATAGGATTATTTGTAATTTAATTTTAAATACCGTAAATTCCTTTACGTTTTCTTTCCCTTGTATCCTAAGAAATAAATTATTTGTTGACGTTTACAAAACCTGTTGGTTTTCGCTCTTTTCTATTACTTAGTTCAAGACCATACTGGAGTTGTTAAACAAAATATTATTCAAAAGAACATATAATCATGGAGACAAAAGCCAACAGACAATACAAATTAAATAAACATAACAGTATGCATACTATACTAGTTAGTAGTTGGAACGTATTAGTAATGCGAGAGTGAGGCCATTGCAAACTGCTGCAATACATTACGATTAGTTGGTTTACATTAACAATTTAGAGATGGTGTAGCACGGGCATAACCAATTAGCTACCGTGAATACTGGCTGCTTAATATTTTTAATTTTGACAAAGTTATTGTTGCAGCCTTGGTTGGATTTGGTGTAATTGCATCAAATCTCTGTGTGTGTGCGTGTGTGTGTGTGAGATTGGATTTTAACGTATCTTTCACACGTTTTCCGCCATATCTCTATGATGTCTGCAGTTGATGTATAGCACCGGGACATCATGCCTCAGACATGTAGCATCAAGTCCCACGCAGTCATCCTGACACTAGGCCGACCAATCCTAACACGAACCTCTCACTGCTGAGTGCTTAGCGAGGCAGCTGCTACTACCATTTTTATAAGTGTTTGGTATGGCTCGGCCGTGGTTTGAACCCGCGACCTCCCCTTATAAGAGGGGGTGGGCTCAAATGCATAACAACTGGCTCTTAAATAAAACATATTAGCAGCAATATTGAAACTTTACAACCTTTCACTGCAAACATGCAAGCGATATAGAAAAAGGACAACAATGCAAGCTGGTTACAGTTCTTTCAAATGTAATTAAGAGAGCGGGCAGAAAAATGCACAGATGGCATCGCATTTTACAGTTTATTAAAAGACAGCATCATATGCGGAAGGTATGCACTATTTCTGATGATTGTTCCTGCGAGTTTGTATATTTTTTGCTATTTTTGCAAAAACACAGTTCCAACTAGGAATTTCCAATGACATTTTCCATGACATCCTCGAGTTTTTATGCTTTTAGAAAGCGATAACTTTGTATGCCCCACTTTTTTGCCAGTGCATATTAGACTATTTTCTTTTTTTTTGTGACCGAAAATTTCTTGACTTCGTCTGCAATAAGCTTAATTATTCCCCCGAGACGGCATTGCTACAGAGTGCGCTGGATATATGGTCCGAAATTGTGCCGAGTTTATTTCTACGAGGACGCTGATCTTACCGTACGTTTGGGCTTCGAGGGAGATTGACCAGCTCAAAAAATTACGTCATAGAAACCAACCCGTGCTTTAACGCTGTAATGGTATGGGCAACCACGATGGAGGTTGCAATGATTGTTGACAATATTTCAATCCCAACTACACTGATGCGTGATATGGTGACTTAATATTGTGTGCATCCTGTTCACACCATAACATTGGTGACCTTGGGCTATGTCAGACTCAAACGATCTTTGAACCATACCGGAACACTCATAGGACTCGTAGCGGAAGCAAAGATGACCTTGATATAAGGAGCTACTACATGGAACGGCACAAACAACTACACCTCTAAGTGACAGCCTGTCCAAAGTAGTAGTTTCTGGAGTGACGAAAAATTACGTAGATTGGCATTTCACCTTTGAAAGCCTAAAGACGATAAGCGATGAACAGGGTCAAACGCCTAAGCCACGAATGAGGTTAAACTGGCGACCAGGATAACTACTTTACTGTGGTTGTTTGTACTTAGCGTGCAGACAGCAGTTTTTAGCCCCAATCTGTCCAAAGACAATTGCAAACATTTTATGATGGATTCTAAAGATGATCTTTGACATCTGCAGCCATCTCTACTTATATGTAAGAACGGACTGGGGGTCAAAAATTAGCTGCACCTCCGTTTTTGCAGGTTGGGAACAAGACTCTTGCACACTCGGTGAACTTACTTCCAAGGCCATCCACCAAACCATGCTGACAATCACTCCGCCAGTTCACTGGTACGAGAGTACCAGCAGGTTGTAGCTGTGAGCAGCATAGAGCTCCAGAGGATAAATGAGGTCTACTTCACAGATGAACTCCTTGATTTAATCCGAATCACCACTGTAACGACATTGAATTGCTTTGAGTACTTACTGTTCATGAACTGGAGGCTATCAACGAACTGCAACTGCCCTAGTGCAAACACCATGTACTTTTCCATGCTATTTAAAATGCTTCTTATCCTCCTGTGGCTGCCAAAGTTAAGAATCACAATTGGTGCCTTTATTGTTTTGTATTTTCTGGTATTTGCGCAGCTTGAGGTTATATTTGTTGTGGGTCTCACCGAGATGCTTAGCGGTAATATAGGAGTAGTCCCTCTGTTCGCCCCAAGTTCTCAAAGATATGGCTGCCCCTTTGTCTCATGGAAGATCCTCCAGTTGCTATTCCAAATGTCACTCAATATGAAAGTAGCAACATTTTCTTTGTCATGGTATAACATCGGCTCCTTCCTGAATCCATTTCAGCAAATCTGTTTAGCAGAAACTACATTGAACTTTTAAGTTTCAATTCTCTGCTTGTAGTTCACGTTCTGCAGTAAATCAGATGCTTGAATGTTTAGGGGTTCCACTGGCATATTTAGCGCCTCGAAATCTCCACAGGTAATGGCATGCGTATATAGCATATAGCGGCGGTGGTTCTAAACGGTAATGATGTTGTCGCATCATTCTGTCAAGGTTATGTGCTGTGACCTTTTGCCTATACTACTACATTTTTTAGTGTGGGCTTTCAACAGGTCAGCCAGCTGAAGACATGGAGGCATCAGTGGCATGTTTCCTTTGCTTACCATGCTGCTTAGGTTTTTTCCAGACTAGTGGGGGCGCCAAAATGGGCTTTGAAATAGGTTCTATTTGGAATTTTTGAGGGGGGGGGGCGTAGGGGCGTAAAAATGAATCTTATCCCTGGGCTCCAGACACTCTAGCTACGCCTGTGATGGGCAGCACTATACTGCCAAGTGTTGTCACCACCACCACCCAGGCAATTTCTTGATATTGTTAACTCAAAATACATGTACTACCAAGCAATCGAAAAATGTGCATGGAGATGACGACCTTACTATGGCAGTGGCTACCATTACCCAACCACAGTGAACCATTAACACAAAGTTGTTATAAATGGCAAGCCAGCCAAGGTGGCGTTGCTCTTTAAACCCATCTCACCAAAGATGTAATGGAAGTTCCTAAGAACAATTGGGACCACCTGGGGAGGAGGAAGGTGGTGGGGTGGGAAAAACACCTATTTTACATATACCGATATCTTCATTTATATTTCAGGGGGTGTGTTGAGTTTCCACATAGGTTTTGCCTGACCTTGTTTGTTTTTTAACCACTGTCAGTAAATTCCTCACCAGACCTGTGATCTTTTGCTGTTCTTTCATCTTCAAAGATGGAAAAGTCTATGTGGAACTGAATATTAGTATCTTATGTTGAGACGACATTGTCACAGACAGTGAGCAAGATTCTACACTAAAAGTTTCAATACCTGTACCTTACGCAAATGTTATCAGGACACAATCATAAAAAAAACCCTTAAGAATGCACAGCTTAAGTCACAACAATGATGGTGATGCATATTGACTTCTAGTTTGCATTGTTTGTTTGATTGTTCTTTTCAATTCTTTATAATTTCATTATATGCTACTGTAATGTAACATTGTATTTTGGACTTAACCTGGTCCGAAATCAAGTTAATTTCTACTTCACCTAGATTATTTATTTTTTTTAAAAATATTCTGCAAACAACTAATACATAGTTAAAATTTTCTGTGTATTAGTTTAATATCAGGATCATTATTAATAGAAGTAAACATGTTTAGTTGGATCTGGGTCTAGGCTACTGAAATTACCCTTATTACAATTTATCTGGGATACCTGAGCAAGTCCAGGTTTATAACCGACCTTCTAATTATAACTTTTATTTTATTGTGCAAACATTGAAAAGTTTCTAGAAGTTTTTTTTATTTTAATATTTTCACTTTGTATTCTAGGGAAAATAAATTATCTGCTGAATTATACAAAGCTTGATGCTTTCCATTCTTTTCTGTTACTTATTTTAAGAGCATATACTCATAACAACTGACACATCTATGTATGTACATCGAACAATTGTATGCATCACTACCATCCTAAACTGAAGGAATCTTTCAATGCAAAAGCAAAACCAAAACAAAAGAATTATATAAGTATGTGTATTTATATAAGAAAAAACAAGAAAAAGATTTTCGCATATAGTCATGATTTCATCAAGCTGGATGGAATCATAAAAGATTGATACATGAACAGAGATAAATTTACAATATCGAAAAGAAACATCAGTAGGTTTTCTTTCTTGTTTTTTAAAGCACCACAACTCAAGAGCATGGACCCCCCCCACCCAAAAAAAAACAGCACTTGTGAAGATTTTTTTCAGCCGAATTTTCACAGAAAATTTTCACTTTAAAAATATATTTTTATTTACTGACATGTAAGCCTATCATGAAATAATTTTATGTGTAAAATATGTAACCAGTTTAAAGAGCAATGCTAGAATCTACCAGATAATTAATTCTTAATAGGAAAAATACAAAATATAAATGAATGGATAATTTTTTTTCTGGTGATGGGGAACTAATTTCCTTATGTAATACGTACCTAGTATTAATGTGTTTTGTATCTTTTACATGTGCTAGTCCCCATGCCACGGCGAGTTTTCCCTCCTTCAGGTAGTAATGGAGAAGTGAGGAAAAAAACAGACACGAACTAAGCCTGATACAATTGGACAAAGTATGGATACTCTCCCTTTGGTGGCTTTCTTAATGGCAATTTCATTGGATCAAGTAGACATCACAAGAAGTCTTCTGAAAGCTCCTTGCCAATATGAATATCCATTCAATGATAACATTTTCAATAATGCTGCCTGGGTGACCATAATGGATATCAAAACAGTAATTTTCAATAAGGACCAACCCACACATCATAAAGTCCTGTACCAAAAGCTCCATGCTGATATAACCATTAATTCAGATGGAGTAATAAGTTTTCCAAGATGGCTGCTATTTTGTTTCAGATTAGAAATTTGAGCAGAACGATTTCCATTAAAGAACAAGAAGATATCATACGATGCTTTCTTGTAAAAAAAAGAATGCTAATTTGACTTTCTGTTCAGCAGCATAAGTTAAAACAACACCTTCAAGACTCTAGTGACCATATCATACATCATGTCAGCAACAATTATGTTTATGACTTACTAAACATCCTAGATTTTTAGCCAAACCTCAATGTTGATTTCACCATCCATTCAAGAGGAGTAGCAATAACAAGATTTTCAAGATAGTCACTGCCAAGGACTTACCGCATGACCAGGTGGAACGATTTTCATTGAGGACCAATTATATATCTTTTATAGATTTAATATCATGGATATTTATTACTGATGAAAATAATCCAATTAAATACTTTATGAAGACTTCCAATTTTAAAGTATGTCTCCTTCACTTAAAGGGATGGAGTGTTATTATCGTACCTGTCAAGTTCAAAGTATGTGCATTCTAGAAAATGTTTCCAATGCTTTGCCTGAAAAGTAACAAGAAAATCTTAAGTTATCTTGAAAATGTTATTTACTTTCTCACTTCATAGAATACAATTATAGTTTAGTCAGCATAATTTATTGTAAAGCCACAATACTATGGCAAATGTATACAGAACCACATATTGCTATTTACTGTCAAACTGAAATGAACCACATATTGCTATTTACTGTCAAACTGAAATGAACACATGTAGATCATCACAATACTATGGCAAATGTATACAGAATCACATATTGCTATTTACTGTCAAACTGAAATGAACACATGTAGATCATATTTACACTTTTCAGTGTATAACAATTTTTTTTTAATATATCAGTTCCAGTGAAACTTGTGTTGTATGATATACAGCTCCATCCTTTATGACACTTATTTATCTAGCCGACATATAGGATTATTGTGTATCATCTGTAAGTCCACTTTAGGTCCAATTAGATCTCGTATGTTATCTATCCTGTACTTGATCATTGTTGGTCTGAAAAAGAACATAAAAAAGTCAAATCAAAGTAAACACACAAATGTAACAAGCAAAGCATTCTCCTTTGGCAAACAACATTTCAGTTTTATTGAATTTAAACTTTAACAGGTACAGTATCATCTCCGCATCGTTACATTTATCATGTCTCATTCTCTGTTACATATCAACCAAAGGATTCATTTTTTGTTTGAAATCATATCAAATTGATAAAGTGTTCATGGAATCATGGAACAAAGAGTGAGAATTTAAAATATTCTTGGTCATTATCATTAATGTATAACTTGTATACACTGGTGGAAAGCAGGTGGGCACATATTTACCAGGTATGCTTGTCTAATGTATATGTGGGAAAGATATGACAGATGTCTTTAAAAAGCATTACCTTTCCACTGACAGACCCCATGCAATTGCTGTAACTCCTTCTGGAAAGCCCATAGGCAACAACATCTCAGGTCTGAACACACCAGAATTGCCAATCTCTACCCACATTTTTAAGCCTGAATGAGAGAAACATTGTGATGTAATAGAAGCGCACACATATGCGCACACACACATACACAAACACGTCTGGTAAATTCAAATCTATCCTGACACAGATTATTTGGATTCAATATATTTTTCCTTAATAAATAAACATACACAATTTTTTTTTTATCAAACCAGTTAGTAAGTCAAAAAATGCAAAGCCCAAATTATTTAATAAAGTACTAATAAAACCTAATTAATTGGTGAAGAATTAATAGTACAAACCTTCATGATAACTGAAAACCTCCATGCTAGGTTCAGTGTATGGGTTGTAGGCTGGCTTGAAACGTAGTTTTCGTATACCTGTGAAATGAACAACAATCCTTAACTGAGCAACGATGTAAAAGAGCATTCATTAAAAGACATCCGAAGCACTCTATGTCCAAAATTCATCCTAAATATTATATTACACTTCCTGATGTTTTGCTTCATTTAAACATTCTTTACTTTACTGTGCACAAACTATTATCTTTTTCACTATACTTAAACTCACATTTGACCTGTAGACTGAGCCTTAAATCTAAAGGTTTCTTTTACTCTCCAAGAACATGTCATCCAAATGTGTTTGACCAAAGAAATTCCTTCAGAACAAAAGTTTAAACAAATCTTTGGGGGAGTCACTACGAGTCTGACTTTTGACTTTCTGACCCCAAAATCAATAGTCTTCTTCCTTGCTTCAAGTGCACTACTTCCAGAATTGTGGTCACATAATATGGTCTTGAAAGTTACACTGACCTTTGACCCTCTGACCCCAAAATCAATAGCCTTCTTCCTTACTTCAAGTGCATTGCTTCCAGAATTGTGGTCATGTAATATGGTCCTGAATTAAAGGTATTATGCCAACACCTTCTTTTGCTCTCCAAGTCACACTGACCTTTGACCCTCTGACCCCAAAATCAATAGCCTTCTTCCTTGCCTCAGGCTCACTGCTTTCAGAAATTTTGGTTACATAATATGGTCCAGAATTTAATATATTATGCAAAAAGCATCATTTGCTCTCAAGTCACACTGACCTTTGACCTTCTGCAGTATATCTTCTAGGGGTGCAAGACTGAGAGTCAAAAATCTCCTTGGTGTGAAAACTGGGGGACAGGCTGAGTAAAAAAAAACAATCTTTGGTATAAAAACTGCGGATCAAATTAAAAATGTGGTAGTCTCTGAAGCGCAAATGAGGGTTAAGGGAAACACTGATTTTGATTAAAAAATCAATAGCCTTCTTCCTTGCCTCAAGTGCCCTGCTTCCAGAAATTTTGGTCAAGTAATGTGGTCTAGAATTAAAGGTAATTTGCAAACACCATATTTTGCTCTCAAGTCACACTGACCTTTGACCTTTCACATTTTTGATCCCTAAATCAGTAGGCTTCCTTTTTTTACTTCAAGTGCAAGTCATGAACAAAGACTATTCATGATTTGTGATTTAGGACTAAAGTTATTGTACACAAACAGTTGATACTCTGCCTTTTAATGGGTGTATAAAAAGAGTTTTCCAAATGCTCAAATTAATAACAACCCAACTGTAAAATAAAAATACCTCAATGAAACTGATGCTCTACTGTCCTATAAGAATTCACAGGAATTCAATATAAAAACATTTCCTCTATTTTACTGCTATGCACTGAAATTATCTATGATTAAAAAAAACAATGCCATGACCATCCATTCTGGAGAAGTGGCAATAAAAAGATGGCTAATATCATGGTGGCAATATTAGATTTCAGAATGGCATCATTTTCATTTTAGACCAATCAAAACATAAAATGTCTTCTGATGAAAACTCTCAATGAGACTTTCCATTTAATAAGATAAGAAGTGATCAAAAGCTGTTTAAAATGGCTGCCATGGTAGCCATCCTGAATCTCCAAATCTCAATATGGCACAGACAGACATCATAAAAGGTCTTCTTGTGAAACCCCCCATATTTATATGATTCTCAATTCAGGACAATTAATAATGACGAGATTTTCAAGACAGCAGCCAAGGTGGCCTATTGGATATCAGATCAGTGGCATTTTCATTTAGGACCAAGCGGACATCACACAAAGTCTTTTGATAAAGACCCCATGTCAATATGACCAACCATCAAGAAGGATTAGACCATGGGATGAAAAGTTTCATTGCAATCATCCAAGTATCTTAAGAGTAACAAAGATGTGCTAATGGATGGACTGATGGACAAAGGATGGAACAGTTACAATAGGACTTCTTATACCATCTTCTGGTATATATGCTACAAGGATTAGTATAAAAAAAAAAAAAAAAAAAAAAAATAAACAAATGGTGGTTTATTACAGGTCTCATCTAAGTCTTTAAGTTGCAGTTCAGTAGATAAAATGCCTTTTCATGGAGAATTGTGATAAAAGTTATAATGGTCCAATATGAAGCTAAACAAAGGAATGATATTCCACCAAAATTGGAATGGTTGACATTTCTTAGTGAATTGGACTAATCACCTTTAAAGGCACTGTAAGGAGATTCATTTAAGCCATATCCAATATTATATACAATCATATGTTGGTCAACAATACTTCTGTCTTTCCATTACATGTGACTTTTATTGTATGACAAAGGTAATATATATGCCATATACTGTTATACACAGAGCTGCCAACCTTCCAGGCAAGCAATTATTGAAAAAAAGGATAAAAATTAGTTTATTTTGACATGAATTCGTGAAACAATCTTAGAGTCTGTGAATATCTGTCAGAACAAATGTTTAAGTATGGTCTCCAACTGACAAAGGTATATTGTGTTCAACAAGAGAACTCACAAACAATACTTCAGCATTGGTAGCTTGAAGACCTTCCGTCGATGGCTTAAAATATTCCAGAGCTGAAATCTGCTGCGAGTTCTTAATTTTCCCAACCTCTATTTGCTTTTTGCTATCAATATGCTTCCTCACATCATCTTTGCCACCATGCCCAATGCTAAAATTTATGGCACACTGTGTGCAAAAAGCATGATGTATATCGGTGTTTGATAGCTGAATACACAGCAAATGTTTGATATATTCCAGACTAAACTTCACTTTTTATGCAATACATTTCTTTTACTTGTTGGTGAAGACATTTTCAATATGTGATGCCGAATGGTAATTCAAATCAGTGTTGGAGATGCATGCACAGAGCAAATTTCCGGTTAAGCCCCAGTATCTCGCAAAAGCATTTCTAAAACTATTCTTATACATATAGATTAAAATATGCTAAAATGCTTGCTACTGGGCCAACTGTACTAATTAGCTTATAGTTCACTAATATTGTGACCAGCAGTACAGGACCATTTTGGCAAATGCCAATATCACGACTAGCGCTTAATGAAAAACTGCAAATTTTATTAAAGATTTAAATAATTGAGAATTGGGGAGTTTGTAATTTTTGTGTGTGCATGCAGCTTAAATCTATGAATCGCTTAAAAAGTCATGAAATGCAGGCAAAAATCATGAGGGTTGACACTATGTATATAT
Source organism: Unio delphinus (assembly GCA_029339505.1). Lineage (NCBI taxonomy): Eukaryota > Metazoa > Mollusca > Bivalvia > Unionida > Unionidae > Unio > Unio delphinus. The sequence continues at coordinate 1,758,899 of JAQISU010000096.1, forward strand.
GTTTATAAGTCAAGTCAAAATGAAACTGCAAACAACAAAGATCCTGATCTACCAAGGCATTATGTGCCTGCAGATCATGGTCTATTTTGTCTGTTCTACTGTTTACTCCAACAAACTGTACAGACCCAGATCTCTCGGTGCATTATGTGCCAGCAGATCTGGGTCTGTGCAGGTTGCAGCTGGACTTATAGTAAGTAGATTATGTGATCTTGACATCTTAGGAATCAATTAGGAAAAAACTGAAAACTAATGGGACATTTTCATCAACACTAGAAAATATGTCAAAAAAAGAAAAATGATAACCTAGTTTTTTGAAAAATTCATTCATGAATCCCATAAGGTCACCAAGGGTGAGTCCAAAATCAATAACAACTCCTTCAATCTGGTGAAATTCAGCTAGGTGAGTGGCATCCAGGCTCTCATTTCTAAAAACTCTGTCTATAGAGAAGAACTTTCCTGGTTTGAATGGTGTCTGAAATTATAACACACATGCATTACCTCATGCAATGCTAATCAACAAGATATCAAATTTTCATAAATATATTACAACTTTCACCCCATTATAACATGGTACCAGGGTACATAAAACTGCTGATCACAATAAAATGCCAGTCAAATGTATCATAAGACTAACAGTTTATGTAAATTGTGCTCATTTTTTAATATCGCTGCATGATATTTACAAATTTTGTCCAATTATAATGTCTTAACAAGGAAATAAAGATATAATACAAGGCCTCGTGTTGATTTCTTTCAACCACATCATCATAAATTTGATAGATCACATCATATAATAATAATTTTAAAAAATGATATAAATCCCTCATTTTAAGACATAAACTTGTCAGTTATAATTTCTAAGTTTAAGGTGATTTGAATTGGTGAATAAATGTCATCTCTTGCAAAAGTAAACAAAAGCAAATTCAGGTTGCACTTGGGCTAAAAAGCTAGATTCTTTTTAAATTAAAATCTTACAATTATATATTTATCTCAATACACATTTTGCAGACAGAAGCAAAGGTGAATGGGCCTAATTTGACGATCATTGCTATGAAATGGAAATGTCACATCACAGCCTGGGTAAAAAATAAAAGCCACAGTAAAATGAAGAGGAAAAAACAAAACAAACTTGGTGGTGCTAGGCAATGCTACAAGTGTTGACTAGGATTTAATAAAAATATTAATGAAAATAATGCCTGCCTATTCAAACTTTTAAGGAAAGGTAGAGCAAAATATATATTATTAGTCTAGAAAAACGCTGCAAAAGCATTTGTTGTGAAATGTTAACTTGTTAGGTGCAGTAATTATTTATTTATGCATAGTATTTGATTCAAAAGAATTACAATCAATGGCACATGTCAATACAAAAATACAGTCCCAGTTCTATCTTATATGCGAGATGCATGGCAGGCTGCAAAGGGAGAAAACTTGATACAGCTGATTAGAAATGAGTATATGGTTTTTGGTTACAATATTCTAATGAGGGTATTCATGTAGGCATAAAATATTAAGACAACATATACCATACACACGCCAACTCTTGAATCTCTTTGGACTATTCAGCCATAGTTGACAAGTATGGACAAATTTATGTACAAACATACTCTGAATGTTTTTCTCAAAAAAAGTAATATTTTGTCATATTGTATGATTTTAAAATTTAATTTTAAGAATAATTTTAAAAATTATAAATACTGGTACCGATTGGTTTCTCAAAAATTTGTAGATGATTCAGATGAAAATTTGGTATCTCATAATCAGCTAACTAAAGTCCAAAACTGGCTCAATAATTATTTTGGAAATAATCTATGATGAAAGACCAAATTGTTTATTTACAAATAAATTGGGTTATTAAACTACCAGTCTTCAAACACAATATTCCATTGACAATGGGATGGTGTCTCACAACAAGCTTTACTATACTCCTTAAAGGGGAGATAAATTCTCTCCCTTAAAAGGGAGATAAATACTATACCTTCTGTGCTAATGCATACAAAGTTCTAGCAGTGTTTGCAGTAGTATGGGTTCTAAGAATATTCTTCTTAGCTTCTTCAATCTTCCATTCATATCTGTACCTACATTGGAGTAAAAAATTAACTTATAAGAAAATTTGCAGTAAACATTAGTTTGTTGTATATCAGTTCCAATTTTATTTAAATTTATTATTAACAGCTCAAAGGATGTTTCAAGAAAACAATAATTGCATACCTGAAAAACAATTATAAAGCTGGAATTATAACTTGAAAACAAAGAAATAAGGTAACTTTCAACTGATGGATATTCTAGGGAAAACAAAAAGCAAATGGGGATTGGGGTAGCAAGAATGCCAAACCTTTGTGAGGGAACTGCCACCAAAACTAATAAATCTTAATCCACCACTACTAAAAAAAATGATTTTAATAATTACACTAGCTACCACCATAAAATAATTTAATGAACAACTCTTTGAGCAAGATCATAAATTGGTTATCAGATTATCAGATCTGGGTCTATGCAATATTATAACAACTGTACATATTCTTCAGCAAATGTTTTCAAATTTATCACAGGTTAAGTGCAGCTCAGTTTTTTGTTCAAGAGGTGTTGATGGATAGAGATTGAATTCATCCACAAACGAGATTTAAATAAAGAGGCCCAAGTGGGCCATATACTGCTCACCTGTCTTATATAACTTAATATTTGACCCATTTCACTAAGCAGGATTTTGTTGCAGCATGAAATTACATCCAAAGTAAACTAGCTGCCAAACTTAACATCATGCCAGTTTTACCTATTTCACTACATCTCCATAAAAATCATTTTTATAAATGTGGATACAAATTAATATGCAGTCTCGTCCTCAAATTCAAAGTCATGCAAGATCTTGGTGACAATAAACCCAACAGATCAAAAATATGGTTTCGTGATTGCTAAAAATCATAGGCAATCAGATGCATGATGACTGCACTAATATACATCGATCTGTATGACAGAATATCTTCCCAGTCTGACCAAAATTAGATTAAAAATATGACTTCCAAAATGGTAACAAGTTAAGCCAATGAGATGCAAGTCTGTTTCATTGATATACAACTATCTTGCTATTTATAAAACCCAGCCACAATCTTGATATATGGCAATATTTCAACTTCAAGTTTCATCAAATTTTGATTAGACTCTGTCAATCAGAACCATGATTAACTCATTATTATGCATGCATTTCATTCATTATCAAACTTGTACAAGATCATTTTGATGTAATACAAAAATATGATTCTACCAGTGGCAGCAATTAGGATATATTTACTATAATACTCACAAAATTTGTTTCAAGTGCCAATGAGTCGTTTTGTGAAAACCTTTACACAACTAAAATGGCAGACCTTTCAACTTATTTAGCCTACATTGTGAATAAGAAAAAAAAATGAAAACCTTAATTCCCCACTTACCCTTGTGACCCATAACCTCCGTTTTCATGGACATTTTTCACTTTTTCTAAATAATCCATAGGAAATTTACTTGCTGTTGCTGGGTCTGAAAGAATAAATTGTAAAAGTCAGCACTTTTTTTAATGCAAAAGGGTGTAGCACTCCTTATTAAATCTATTCTTATTAAGCAATCACTTCATCAAGCCCTCTCAAAATAAATACTTTTTGTCACAGAATGAATATTAACAAATATATGCTAATTGATCATTGAATGAGCATACTGTACCCAACATCATGTGACAAGAAATGCAAGAGTTTTAATCGGAATAGCATATCACATATACAAGACACTTTTTTAAAAACAAAATTACAAAATATTTTAGATAAAGCCTACATCATAACCAAGTGCATATTAAAAAGCTCCAGAAAAAAGTCCAAAAACGCTGCTAAAGTTGGTTTTAAAAATGTACATGAATGCTACAATAAGCAGATCTACATCTACACAAAACGATGCATACCATACCCCATCTAAGTCAAGTGGTGTCTCTGTAATCATGCTATTAAATTTGTACCAAAAATGGGAAACAAATATCTATCTTCAAATATCAGAAAAACATAAAAATATCCTCAAATCACTCAAATTGGACAAAAATTTAATCAAGTGGTTAAACATATGGATAAAAAGCATGTTGACTTAATTTTATATATCTACATTAAATATTATTTGCCTAATTGTATAAAGTTTTGCAGTAAAAAAAAAACTGGTGCAAAACATTGGAAAAAAGTAAGAAAAAAAAACTGGTATGGACATTTAACTAGATAATCTGCATGTCAATTGAACCACATCTACTAAATATAATTTCCCTAAAGACTTAGACAGGTTTTTCTATGATCTTGCAAACATGCTTTATTTTATGCCCATACAAACAGATATAATTAATATAATGAGAGCACCAAATCAGAATGCTCTAGTTGCAGGAAATACAGGTAAAATAAACCAGAGCATGATAAATATTTATATAACTCAATTCTATTAAGTTTTTAATAGTCTCCAGTAGCCAACGCAAACATTAATAATCATGAATATAATAAGTTGAGACTAATGTCATCTTGACAATGAAATGTTTGCCCCTTTTTCCTTTTACAACATTTTCACTTAACGATATTTCTTTCTTTTTAAAAAAATGTAAAAAGTAAATTTTACATTGGCAATTTATAACTTGTACAGTGCTGAGATAATGTACAACATCCACCTACATTTATACATACTGTGGCAGGGTATAAAAAAAATCTAAAACAATCACAAGAATTTTTTTCTTTGCTATCAACATAATATAATGTGTGCAAAAAAATTTCTTTTGGTTTTATATATATATATATATATATATATATATATATATATATATATATATATATATATATATATATATATATATATACACATACATTATATTATAATTATTATTCCTAACATCTGCTTAAGAAGCTGTTATCACTGTCCACCACATGATGCCGTAAACAATGACAATGAGTGCATATATACAGATGTGCATGCTTTTATCCCTGCAGATGGTGAGGCCAGAATAGTGTATCTTAACTCTACCTCATAAAAGTGAGCTACAAGGTGTTAAAAGCACTCTCTCATGTTTTTTTTAAAGAACATTTCACCTTATTTAAAATGAAACTTCATAGCACAAGGATATCAATATAAGCTACTATTTCACTTAAGTATCCATACATGAGACCATCAGTGAATCATGGGAATATAAGATAAAATGCCACCAAAAAAGAAATCAAACCCGAAATGAAGAAAGTGTCATGAGCATCTCTTGCTGGATGTTGCTGAGGCTGAAACAGTGTATCAAAGTTCCAGAAACTATTCTCTATAAACTTGTTTGTTGCCATCTCAGAAAATCTGAAGAAAACAAGGAAAATGAAATGAAAGATATAATGAATTATATATTTCCACAAAGAGGAGGAGAGATAGGAATATGTGATGGAGAAACCAATGTGTACCTTCTTCTGAATCCATCTCCCTTCATAAAATTCAAAATAGTTAGTAAGCTTACATGTAAGGCATTCCTGATATACTAAGAACTCAAGTCATTGATTAGGAAAAATCGGATTAAATTCTTCACTGATGCTTATATGATGTAGAAATTTAATAACAATATACTTAGGTAAATTAATAAATATATTTACCAATAAATCCAGTCAAACTGCAAAAATCATAGATCTTGATCTACCATTGCACAATGCACATGCAGATCAGATACTGTGTTGTTTATTCTAATGATTACTCCTGACAAGTGGCACAGACCCAGATCTGCCAGTTCATTTTGCAATGGTAGATCTGGGTCTGTGCAGTTTGCATTTGGATTTAACTTATAAGAAAATGTATATGGTAGATTTCAAGTCTTTATTGAAAACAAAAGGGTATCCCTAATATATATCTACCATTGATGGGCAGTAAATGACACCAAATCAGCATTATTTACATAACCCTGAAATCCACCGACAGAGCTCAGTTTAGACTGGTCCAATGACACTTTTCTTCTTTGGTGCCCAAAAAAAACCTGCCTCCATGGCATCCATTAAATGCATTAAACAACCCAATTAATGAAGATGATAGAGTGGTATCGTTGATCTTACACTGACTGACTTAAGCACACAGCAACCTGGTTTTTCACTAAACAGGGTACACATAATGCCAACAATGCAAAAGACAATCAATTTCACTGGATTACAGAAATGTCTTGTTAACTTTTATTGGCATAGACACCAAAAAGTGAACATGGTTGATATCATGGATTGAAAAAATGTAAAGAGAAGATGAAGTCTTCAGTAAATATGACTATCTGTTTCTAAAACAAATACACCCTACTGATAAAAATTGTATCCTTAAGTTTTCAAAAGTAAATTCTGGAGAGGGATGGTTACTCAAGCATGAGAAATTTAAATCCTGGTACAGAAAGCAGACAGAAGGAAATGCTGACAATGTTTGAAATTTGCCCTATTAACAAACAGGTAAAGATATTTGCAACTGCTGTTTTTTTCTTCTTCTAAACACATTTTGGCATGGTTAATGTCTTTAGGTCCATAATTTTGTCATTTCTGCAAGGAACATGTTTTATGTCATTCTACCTTATGTCAAATTTGGTTAAATTCTGCTGAGAGATTTTGCAGAAGTCAATTAAAGTTTTTTCTTTTGAATTTGTAGCCATATGCATCATTTAGACATAAAAAAGTTCAAAGTTTTATGTTTTTATGTGCAAATATGTTTTATGGCAGAAGCATTAAAAAATGTTAACAGTACATTATTCATACACCACATGGTAAATAGTATCATGCTCTTTTTCCAAGTAAAACCCTCTATGACTGGTTGGATACTGGACCTTTCTAATCTGATATGAAGAAATGTTTTCCTTATCTTAAATGCAAGCTATCCACAAAATCTGAACAATGCAAAAAAAAAAAAAAAGAAAGAACTCTGTGTAAACTACTTTTCAAATTCCAGTCATGGTAACCATGACATCTTTCAACAAAATTTCGTGAGACAAACAGAGACATAAAAAATGTATTTGTATGAGTGTATGCATTTATGTACATATTTAAATAGGAAAGCTGCATGGCAATAACTATTACACCTTCTTTAAAAATTCCTACTTCTTTATCTTCATGAAAATATTAAATGCTATTGAAACAACAAGTAAAAACTCACCCCATCTCCAAGAAAATCTGCCTGAATTCTGATCGCACTTTCAGTAATGGATGAAGATGTCCACTTGCAGGCATCATACCTAATGCATCAAAGTTGTACTGTTTGAATTCTTTAGTCTTCCATGATCCACTGCAAGAAAATAAATGTGCAATGATACTTATGCAAAACAAATATTATCATGAAAGGAACATTAATACATAAACTTTTATTTATGCTACTTACATAATCACAGAATGGATGGTCAAAAGTATGGAAAGATGGTGACAACAAATTCATGATGCCGCTGCTGCCTAGAAATGTACAGCGTGTCAATGTAACTTACCGACTGTTACAACTGCTGAGGTGATACATTTGTTTAATTCTGAAAGTCTGGCACAGATATAGCTTGCAACATACAAGTGTTGTCATTTTTATACTGACCTAACTTATATCAATAAGTGCAGTGGACAATTAAATCCCCCCCCCAAATTTTAAACATAAAAATCAAACCTGTGCAACATAATAGTGAACAGAATTTGATCATTTTCCTTGCCCATTTTCTGACAGGTGTTTGAGATATAACTTTCTGAAGTACACAAATTACTGTGTGAAGCCAGTCCCTGTTGACTGTAATTCACTGTATTTGCAATTTGTTTAATTTGTACTGTAATTCGTGTAAATCATGGATATGTATGAAAACTGGGATTTGCCTAAGGATTCATAAGCAGAAGTCCTTCTAATAAAATAAATCAATAAATAAATAAAGATGTGATATGACATAACATATTCTACTGACCAATGAGTCTACCACTCTGACTACATACAAGAAAAATATTCACAGCTTTATGAATCCCAACATACAAGCAACTTCTGTTTCAAATGAAATGACAAAACATCAAATGAAAACTCACTGAGATTAATGTAAAATTAACAACTTCATTTTATCACTTAATGATTGTTAAGGTATTAATTTTCAATAGTAAAAGATGTTTCATCACGAATATTTATCTAATCATGATACCTAAAGAGAACTACTACTACCTCACAAATCCAGCCCTCTCTAATAAAACTTTTAGATAAAATGAGTTAACAGTTATCTGCCCAACCACATATAAAACAGTAAATTAGTAATATTAATAATTTCAAACTTTTGTTATTTTTAACCTAATAGTCTAATTACTTGAGTTGAAATAAAACCAGAGAACCAAATTTGGCTGCAGTAATTTAGGTGTCTAGCAAACTTAAACTAATATGATTTAATCATCAATGAAAACCCTGTCTTTTCATGTACACCTATATAACATTGTCAGTCTTTTACAAATGAACAAAATTGGAGCTGGTCTTTAGCATGTCAGTTTATCTAGCTGTGTTTGTAACAAAAGATAAGAAAATGAATATTTATTAAGAAAAACATGCTTATCTGTCCTACCCATAGCTGCCACCCACTGACCCACAAAAAATACACAGGAACAAATACCGATTTTATAAATTTTAATGCACATGTAAATATTTACAACATATACAACCGTTATTAGTGTAGAACAGTACCATACATAATTATTTAATGTCATGTACCTTCTGGACGTCATTTAGGTGCCCATTCAGAAGGTGCAAGAGTGTAACAAGGCTGTTTATAGGAAACTTTTCCACAACTTGTTTTTCTCTCAATCCTTATCAATTCCAATGTACCAACTTTCATTGATGATCTCAATTCTGTTCTTTTCTTACAGTTACTGAACTAATTTCATTTAAGCAAATGAGTGTTTCTTTCTGATTTTACTGCCTGGAAAATGTGTGCAAAATAAATAGCCAGCAACTGTACAAACTGAAAGAGGAAGGTTCATTTCTAAAAGAAATTTAAAAAACCAAATTTTGATTGAATTACATTAAGGTTCTCTCTGGTATTTATATACATCGTAAGTTCAAGCTGAGTTGTGTGTGATGATGCAGCAAGCTGATGTTTACAATGGACACAATATGATATGGTCATGTCTTTCTTGAGATAAATGTTGCATATCAACATTCCTCACAATGAGTGCTGCTCTTTGGCTAGAAACACTATTTCTTCTTGTACAAAAACACCTTTCAGAGAAGACGTGTTGCTGGCATGCAGAGCAACTGAATAAATGGATAACAAACTGATGCCACTTTCTTCATCTTTGTAGCTCTCCACTTTCACAACATATACATATCCAAAAATGGAAACAAGACCAACATTAGCATGTCTTTGGTGAAAAAAAGAAGTAGCTTCTCTTACAGCAATACAGGCATCAGCAGATGTACATGAGGCATCCCTTTTGGGCTTAATACTTGTTGTTTGGTGAGATGTAGTTGTGCCAACATTATCTGCTGACAAGGCTGGTAATGAAGGAAGATGTGCAACATCTGCAGTAGCTGAACTGTCATAAAACTGATTATGCTCATAAGTGGACACACCTAGAGCCAAGTCGTCGAAAACATCAAATTGATTATTGCCAGTCAGAAAAGGGAGATTTCAGTTTTTGGGGTGGAAGGGGAGGGGATCCCAACAAAGTTCTCCACGAAGTTCACCACTGAATCTGTTCTCAATGCAAATGACTTCAGACAGCTTGATGCTGGAGTAGATAAAATTTCTTGCATTTTGAACATTAAGTCCTAGTTTCTAAATTAAAACATGAATCAAGCAAGGAAAATATTAACAAACTAAGTGCACAAATGTATTAGAATGTCACCACAATAACTGTTCCCAAGAGACTGAGTGAGAACATGGAGAAAATGATTAATGTAAAGCAGAACACGATAGAACAAAACATACAGTCCACAATAGAAGTATGCAAATGAGACAATAGAAGTTTGCAAATGAGACAATAGAAGTTTGCAAATGAGACAATACCACAACATGCAGTAGATATGTTATTATGAACAAAATATATAAATAGATAACGACTCTTTGAAATTCAGGAGTATAATGAATGGATTTTCAGGATGTCTTTTCATGATGTTGATAAGGCTTATTGCCCTTTGACTATAAGATACAGATGGAAAGACATTTTGGCTCTTTTGGAGGGATGTTTCCTAGAGATAGCACACTCAAATCCTTAATATTAATGTGACTGAGGAATGTATGTGAAGGAGAAATTTAAAATGGACTCCTAGTGATTGCTATTTTGATTTCATCATGTTATTCAAATATAAAAACAGAACAATTAATATGCTTGTCTTTAAGCATATAATAAAAAGGTCATGAGTAATGAAAAACACTGGACTATCTTTTATGTGGTGCTTATGACCTTGGGGTCAATCTTTTTCAATACTCCGTCAATAGTCTTTACTTACTCTGACTTCTAAATGGACTGTTAAAGATGGCTAGGATTTATATAGCATGGAAAAATCTATGTGACCACAACCTCACAACAAAAACTTTAAAGAAAAAGTCAGTCAAGCATATTAGGCAGGGTTCCTGCAGATTTACCACAAAAAAAAAATTCCATGACTTTTCCAGAACTTTTCCAGGGCCATTTCACAAAACCCAAGGACCACACTATCTTGCATTATGAAGTAAATTAATATAAATAATGACATCTATCAATGAAAAATAACAAATAAGTTAACGACAAATATTTTTAATATGTCCATTTGTTGTTCAAACTTTCATCGAACTGCAAAACATATCCATTACACTTGCGTATGCTCTCTTTTAAGGTTGATGCAAAGTATGGAGCTAGGCCATGAATAGCAATATAACATGTTTTGTCCTGACCGCAAGTGAATTTGTGTGCAATTGTACTGTCCGTAAACATCAGTGAAAAAATTTCCTCATTGGAATGAAAGGAGTTGTGGGTACTGTATTCACTGTTCTTAGGGTCCAAAATATTTCTGCCTTTAAAAAATCATTTGATGATGTATATGAAATTAATGTTGAGGCAGGCTCTGGCATAACTTTAGGTGATGGTGAGGCTAAATTTGAAATAAAACCAGAGATTGTGTTGTTCTGAGCAGATTTCATTATTTTACAATTCTGCACATGCTTCTTCAAGTTCTTGCTGGTTTAATGACTTTGGAGGGCAGCTTCTCCCATATTTGCAATATAAATAATTTTGCTACATTATTGCATTATTATTACATTACATTGCTTTGCATTTAGCAGTTCTTATATCTAAAGCATTCTTCTCCACCCATTTTTCATAGTTTGGGTTGATCAGCTAACTGTTATTGAATGTGCACATACCAGGCATGTTGGACTAAACCTAAAGCAATATAAAATGAAAGATTTTAAGACTTCACTATCAGCATGAAATATTGTGTATTGTATTATGTGTTCAGAATTTTCTAACAGCCCTGTGTTATTAAGTAATCCATTTTCATCACCTATTGCCTGACCGGACTTAAAATCTAAGATTTATCATATTACATACAGTCTTGGAGATTTAAAATTAAAATCCAATTTCAGACAATGACAATTCTTTTATTTAACTTTACAAAAAAAAATCATTAAATACTAATAACAGCAACACTAAAAAAGTCGTCAAAGTTTATCAGATACAGAAAAATGATTGATTATAGTTAAATTATATTGGCAGTAAACATGTTTCATCCTAACAACCCTCTTGAAAAATGGAAGTCAAAATTCTCACACTGTAATATTACAGGAATTTATGGAAACCTTGCAGATTTTTTAATTCTGAATTCGAACAGTTTTCTTGCTCTAATACACATTCTATTATACAGTAGTATTTATTTTTATTGAGGATTTTGCAAAATCGGGAGATTAAAATTGGGAGTCCTAGATGGGTCTAATATTAAAACAATTTTCTGAATTTTTGTTCAGATGGGTTGTCAGGATATCTAAAAACAGCATCTGAAAAAAAAAACCTACAATTTTCAATATTCTGAAACAAGAACTAAAGTAACAGCCCAAAACAAGAATATCAAATCGACAATAATGATTATAATGTCGTATCCTCCGATGTAATAAATGACTGACTATGCTGCATGAGATGTAACGACAGACCTGAAAAACAAGTGAGGAATATAAACAAAATCAAATTAGTACTTACCTTGTACGTTATATAGAAGAAATAACACTTTTTGGCAGATATTAACTTCGATTTGACAGATCGTCAAGTGGTAATTACTCAAAGCAGCGCGGCTGATCATTTGCATTTCCAAACTAACTACACCGGAAACCACGTGATATCTACTGTTAGGGGAACTTACTCTTGTTATATGAAATGAAACCATTTATCTATCGTATCTTTTTTTATCGTGTTTTATTTAACTGGTGCTCTGTGCTCTAAGAAATTTGAAGTAATCAATTTCTTTTACTTCCTTATCAGAAATTCCATGACTTTTCCAAAACTTTCCATGATTTTGACAAATTCCATTACCTTTCAAGGCCCTTGAAATTTATTTTTTAAATTCCAAAACTTTTCCAGGATTCCATGACCCGGTGGAACCTTGATTAGGTGACATGTTGATAAAAAAAAAAAAAAAAACAACGAAACACTACCAAGTCAATTATAAAATAATCCGGGGAAACTGGATTAAAACTGACATTATCGGAAACAACACTACTAAGTCAATCATAAAATAATCCGGGGAAACTGGATTAAAACTGACATGTGTCGGAAACTCAGAATCAATCTACATGTAAATATGATGGACCAAAAATATACAAGCAAAATGTTCAATTAAAAAAAAAAACCTTGTTATCATTTCGGGAGTTAACTCATTTTCCTGTTTCTCCACTTTCAAGGTGAAATTTGGTCCTTTACTGAGCAAGTACGTTGTTACTTTCCTGAAAAATAGAAAAATTATGCCAAAATTTCAGGATGAAATAATCATCAACAATATTAATTGCACCATAAATGAATTAGTTTATTAACAAGTGTCCTTAGAATAATGAATGTTCTACTGCCTGAAAAGAAATAGAATAGGTAAAGATATTAAAATTAAGAAAAATGTATCTAAAATACAAGATATAGGTAACATATGAAAATCCTTAAAAGAAAAGACCAATTTTTTAATATAAACCACATTCCCTCAAAAAGCTGAAGAGTTTTTCAGGTGATGCATTATCATACAGATTCTTTATGCAGTTCTCATAAAAATTTGTCAACGAAAATATACACACTCTCCCTTCAGGAGCCATGTATGCGTAGGTGATACAAAAATTGCTCAATAACACCTCATTTCAGCAATATTTTTGTTTTACATATGGAATGTTACTCTCCCACAAAGGGTTTCATTTTCTGAAGATGGTTTGTAGAGGTTTCATTTCACATATTTTGCGATCAGTGACTGTAGGGTAGCTTTGGCAGCTTTATCTGCCCTTTCATTTACCCTTCATTCTAAAGGACTAGGCAGCCAACATTATGGAATACTCCATATATGCCAACCCCTAACGAGGAAAAAGCATAATCCATGCGGTCAAAAAGCCGAGTCCAGGCAGAAAAAGCATAATCCACATATAACATGCTAAAATTTTAATGAACAATCGATTTATTTGCCCTCTAATCTTTTGACATACTTTACTGCTTTCAGTTTTCTTATTTAGCACTTATTGCTTTACACATTCATCGACTAGAATCCATCTGAAGACTTTTAGCGCCAAATATTAAAATTCTTTACACATGGCCTATAACAGACGTCACATGATGCTGCCCTAATGTTTTCATATGTGGAGGATTCTGCTATATTTGGTTATGTTTATTGCCTTTTTCTAATTCATCCATGAATTTATTTGAAAGGAGATATTTTTGCTCTCATATAAGCATCGACTAAACTAAAATATACTTTTAAGCGCCAAATACATTTAGGCTGGTTCTCCACTAAATATGAATTTGAACAAAGAATCTGCACATAATGACTGAAATTAGAAAACCAGTCTGTTCTGTCCTCACTCAGCCATACAACTATAAATAGAATACGAAGCTAGCACCAACACATATGGGTGGACAGCACCAACACATATGGGTGGACATCCACTAATGAAATGTTGTAGTCATATTTTTCTGTTTAAATTCTGATGAAAAAGCCTGCCCATGTGTGGAAAAAGTGACATGGGGAGGGGGGAGCAATAAATTCCAATAAACCCACAAGCCTACTCCCAATGGGCAACACTACAGGAATAGTACAAATTATCAATAAAACAACACTAACCAAAGTCAGTAAACATGAAACAAAGGTGAAAGCATACTAAAAATCATTTCCAAATACCATAGCTCACTTACACCTCTGTTACAAGTTTCCTCTTTTTGTACTCATTTGTATGCACATCTGTCACATCTGAAATGTCCAGCTTATCTATTTTATCCAATATAATCTGAACCTCATCTGTGATACTCTCAACCTGAAAATGAACACAAGCAATTAGCACATTTGTTAAATATGATCAAACAAATAACTAAGATAATATTTGATATGAGGGTCCATTTGAGTACACCTCGTGAATAAGTTATGCAGTGTAAAATCTATTAAAGTAGGATCCAAAATGCAAAACACACGAGTCAGTAAAATGCACTGGTTGACCAGCATTCATACGTTTTATTTCAGCATGTATCAATTTAACTGAACATTTTAAACCCTGATTTACTTACATATTATGTAATTGTAGTTGATCTGTGTCTATGCTATTTACATTAGAGTGCAGAATATGAACAAATAAATATTTACATGGGCCCTGATTGGCAGAGTGGTCCAAAGTTTTATGGATCATTGCCATCTTACCTCTGTCTGCGTGGGTTCAAGTCTCGTTTTCGGCCAATGTGGGTATGTGAGAAAAGCTTGCCAGTAGCTTCTCATGGGTCGGTGGTTCTTTTTGTGGTTTTCCCAGAGTCTTCCTCCACCATTTATACTAGCCAACATGTATAGCCTATCTGAAAAATAGCATTAAACCCTATAACAACAATAAAACTTTACACAGTTATCCTTAGCCTTTTCATCATCAGTGTCAGAGACTGATTCATAAATACAATATCAGTGACCTGATTTATAACTAGATCTATCAGAAATGGATGCTTCACAAACAGGCCATAAACTATAATTTTCTCAGCAGATGTTTTGAAAGACCAGGTTACAAAAGTATAAGAGTGGGCCTTTAGAAGCTGTAACTCTGTTAATTTATGACAGGTATTGTTGAAAAATCCAACTCAGTCAAGGTCTGACTATGAAGTTGGTTGAAATCTAACAAACTGGTAATATACTGCGGCAGAAAACAGTCAATAAAATGAAAACAAGAGAGGATAACTCCTGTAAATGATGCTGTAAAATACTGGAAATCAAACTCATTCAAGGTGCAATCATTGTAAAGTTGCATACTAAATTTGGATGATATCCAACAATAAAAGTTATGCTTCAGATACATTAATCAGAAGAAAAGTGAAAATGTATGAGGCCATAACTTCTGTATCTGACATCATGGAATCATAGAAAGTGTCTTTTTTTTTCTGACATAGCTTTAAACAAAATTCAGTCATATTGCTACAATGGGCAACAGTTTATAGTGATGTCTAGCATTGGGGCATCAAGAAGCAAAATGCTGAATCATGCTTCACCCAGTCACATTATTCTGACACCAGGCTGACCTATCCTAACACTAACCTCTTAATGTTAAGCGCCAAACGAGGCAGCTGTTAGTGCCATTTTAATTTATAAGTCTTTGTTACGATTTGGACGGGGTTAAAACCTATGACCTCCTGCATCTGACACTCCAATCACTAGACGATCAAAGTAATAGGAATGATAGAAGCTACTTCAGGGTCTTATAAACAATAAGGTGTATGCAAATATGGTTAATAATATATTAAAAAAATTATTAGCAAAATTATTCTGCAAAAACAAGAATTTGGAAAATGTGGAAACTCCCATAAATCGTACCTCATTTCAGGTAACATAAACATATACTTGCATGCCAAACTGGCTGAAATCCAACAATCAATGGCAAAGAATTGCTGCAGAAAATGCGAATAAGGTGCATAACTCCTACAAATGATGTTGTCTCGTTAAAATTCTGGCTTATTCAAGGTCTAATCAATAAAAACGCACACAAAAGTCTGCATGATATACAACAATCTTTGGCAAGGTTATGCTGCAAGAAGGAAAAGTCAGGAGGAATAGCAATCAGGGACACAACTTCTATAATGATATTATGTTTCAGATAGTTAAGACAGGAAAAAGGACAACTGTCCTAAACCTGCTGAAGATTAATGACAATTAGTAAAATGATGGCTTATCAATGAATAGGATGATAACATATAATTAACACTGACTTTTCTTTGTACCTGTAATGCAGATTCAGTATTTATTGTGATGAAATGGTACTACAAGAACTGAGTTAAACCAACTCAGATGCACAAATCAATTTTGGGATTTTTATTAGGATTTTTTTTACACGGGGTGGGGGTGGGGGTGTGTGGGTGTGAAAATGCTAGCATCAGCAAAAAAAAAAAAAAACAACAGGGATGGTCATGTAGTGATAAACAAGGTTATTTCTCTACAGGAGAGAAGATAACACCTCTTGTCACTGACAAGTCAAAATATCCATATAAGGATTATTTTGTTATATTTCTTTTCACTAAACAAAATTTATATATTTTTGTAGCATACTTCTAATAATGATAATACTACAAATAATAATGATAACACTACCAGTAATAATGATAATACTACCAGTAATAATGGTATAATGATAATACTAATCAAGTTAAAAAGTACATAAATTGATCATGAACAGAGTTTGAGAACAAAACCTGCCTCCAGAGGCCTCCTGTCTACAAAGGCCACTTATGCTTTTTCCATGACTGGCTGCTGTTAACAGGTTTAACTCTAATCAGTTTGAGAGGAAACCAGCCAATCATGGAAGGATAATACTAACACTAAAGCAGCAGAAACAAAATGTAACATTAGGTGTATCTTTAGGTCATAACTTCTTTTATCCTCTTTGAATGATTTTTATATTCAATAGTAGAAATACATGGAAATCACATTAACCCTTAAAGTGCGTGTCGCGACTATAGTCGCGCTGTTGTTTGTGGTCCCGTAGTGCGTGTCGCGACTATAGTCGCGCTCGAGGTTAGCAACACTGATCGCATTCTATAACTTCATCTTGCCATAAATGCCTGTAAAATTATATTTGATTGGTTTAAAAAAGGCTCGGAACGAGCATTCTGCAGTACTTAACTATATTATTAACGAAGTAATTTTACAAATGCTCGCTTCTAAACACATGGTAATTGTGCAAAGCTAAAAATGGCCGACGCTGAATACGAAGGTGATTTCTTGCAACAAATATTCGCTTCTGATAGTGATGATAATAGTGATTTTGAATAATTTGAGAAAAATGACATTATTGGAGCAAGCGAGGTATTGATGGAAATACACATGAATGATTTTGAGCCAGTAATTTAAATGGAACTGGAGTCGGATGTACAAGCTCGCTTGACGTGAAAAGATGGCGTGCCTGTCAACCCCCATTCACTGGTAATTTAAAATTAAATGTCGAGATGGTGAATAATGAACCTACGGACTATTGAAGACTTTTTCTTAGATGACGAGTTATTGCATCTGATAGTAGATCAAACAAATCGTAATGCAGATCAGAGAGTTCATGGGGCAGACTTGAAGGAAAAAAGTCGCATGAAGAAATGGCGGCCTTTCCCACCTCAGCATTTATAACATTTTCGCATCGATTAAAACAATGGGTTTGTACATATGTCTGTTCTCAATTCCTAATGGGCTACTGATGATGTGATATCAACCGCATACTTCAGCAAAAAAAATAAGTATGGGATAGATTTCAAGCTATTCCAAGCAATTTACACCTGTCAGACAATGAGAACAATTAAGGTGACTCTTCACACAAAATCAGCCCAATGATTGAACAAAAATAAAGTCGTTGCTGAGGTTTAATCACCAGATATGGGCCTCAGTTTGATGATATTATAATAAATAACAGGTAATAGTTTTTCATGAACATTAATTGCTGACTGGAGGGTTTAAACATACCTCTGACATTCATAGAGTGTATTTTTGCAAAACTGTCACCCTGCCTTTACCTGTGATTTTCACAATTTATATATAACATTGTGACAGACATAACATGTGCATGGTTGGACTACTAAAGAATATAACATTTATTAGATATATTTGAACTTTTCCATAAAAAACAAACAAAAATACTGATGAAATACAATTATAACTTGTCATTTTACCTGTATTTACACCTGTACCTGCAAAAATGTTAAACCTACACGTGTCTTGATGCTAATCTTAAAGTATAGACACGCACCATCATTTTTTATATAGGGTTTGTCTATCAATAGTGTATATTTAATGAAATACATCCAATTTAAAGACTGTGCAGTTTTCTTCTTTTCTCCCCTAAAACAATTCAGCACTGAGGGACCTTTTACTGCAAAACAATGCAGCACTTTAAGGGTTAATATTCTGGACATGTCCAGTAAGCAAGATTTTGTAACCAAATAAAGACAAACAAGCAAAACATGACAACAAGAAATGAACCATAGCGACCATATGAGATTTTCAGTGTTGGTTAATCTGTATAAACTGCCAGAGATCACTCATATAAATGACATCTACATAAAATCAAAATGTGAAGAACAGCTGGCCAATTAATCTGGTTAAGTATGCTTTCAAATATAAAAAGGATTTCATATTTGCCTGTAATGGAAACAAAGCTACTAGCCATATTTCATTAAGCACAAAAATGCTTGGAAAAGTTGTGCTGTGGAAACCAAAAACAGGAGCATGGGAAATGGGGGGGGGGGGAGCATGACACCTGAAAATAATTTAAATGAACACATCATTAACACAAAATTAATATAAAGATATATAGCAAACATGGTTGAAATCCAAAAGTTCCCAGCAAAATATTCTTGTGGAAACCAATTCATTGTAGGTTATCTTGCAGAGTTCAGTAAAAGTAGATGGTGAACTTGGGTTCTTGTTGGAAACTAGTTTTCTTCTTAAGTGAGTGATAACACCTCAGAACTAACACTGAAGTGCTTTAATCCTACAGCAAGTCTATGCTGTCCACAACGTTTAGTAACTGTAGATGGTGTAAAACACATGATACTGTGCATATAATATTTTTCTTCTTCAGTCACAGTGACCTTAATCTCTGACCTTTTGACTTTGGGGAAATCAACAGGTTCTTCCTTACCCATGTACAAGAATTTTAAAAAAATTGGTAAATACATTTGCTGAAGAAACAGAGTTCTTGTGCAGAATAATTTTTCTTCTTTCAGTTACAGTGACCTTAATTGTTTAGCTTTTCAGTCTGAAATCAACAGATTTTTTTCATTACCTCAAGTGCAAGCTATCAACAATGTTTGGTACCTGTAGATGGTGGATAATTCAAATTATTATTCAGAAATTAAATAGGTAACACTGACAGACAAGCAGACATCATATTACAATATGCTCAGCCTTGCTGTGCAAGTTTAAGAATTGTTCATCATAGATGCTGGACCAAACTCTATTGCGTGGAACTAGGATCACAAATCTCACCACAGACTTATATTGGCTACATCAGACACCATGCTCCAGCTTTTCTTAAACAAACAGATAATAAGTACATCATAAATTACTACTATAGTTCTCCATGAACATCCTTGTACATGATGAGAGAATCATCCCCATACTTTCAAAATGTATTCTGGCAGTGGGCAAGTATAAACACATATGAATCAAAACCCATCAGCACATGCACAAAAGCTTGAAAAATGTACAAGGCTGACAATAGATTATTACAGAAAAAATGCTGTAAACAAATTCTTAAGTTTTTGTGAGTTTATTTTTTGTATAAATAAAGTTCCTGAAATCTAAAAACTTTTAAATATTTAGTTCATTTACAATCTGTATGCAGAGAACCTGAATACATTCCATACTTCACTAACCTTTCTAAACACTTTAGGTCCCCCTTCTGCTGTCTTGTCTATTGTGATCCAGCCTGCTTGCATAGCCTTACTAAATCCTATTTTGGAATTTGGTACAGACTTCTGAAAAAAACAAAAACAATTTCAATGAAACATTTGAAATGAATGGGGAAAAAATCTATTGATAACCGAATACAGACCTGCCAACCCCCACAAGACCTTCTCAGTAAGGCAGTTGATGTTGATGCAGTTTCCTTATGTTGGACAGGTTTTCAGAAAAGTAACATAATATCATGCACTACTATTGTCAAGCTGGAAAACATGCATTTAAAAGTTTAGATATGTGATTCAAGACTGGTGAAGTGACAGCAAACATGGTGTTCAACTCCAAAATTTGTCAAGTTATCTTAAACCTTAGCTACCTCCAGTTCAGTTTCAAAAATTCCAACTCCAAAATATATGGAGATCAATGGCTTCTTGATATATTTCAACTTGACATCATTTTTAATAAACATTCGTGCCAGCAATTATCTTTCCCACCATGTGAGACACTCAAATCCCATTATATTCTTCTATAACATTAAAACTTTTTATAAGGTTAATTGTTCCTTTTATCCCGAACATTTTGCTTGCTGGACACCATTTTCAAATAAAATATGCAACAGCTTGATAATACAAATGTTATGCAGCACAAAATACACTCAGTTTAAAATGTCTGAGGTAGTCCTGTAAGTTAGTCTGGTTACCCGACCAATACCACTGAATCTAATATGAAATCTAGATCTGAATCAAACACAGAAAAGCCAAAATCTGGATTTTGCCCCCCCCCCCCCCAACAAAATTCAAATTTGGATAATTTTTGCTTCTGTTCCATAAGTCCATATTTTAAGGTCATTTATTGAAGATGACAAAATTGGTTTCAAACTTTTTTGATGCAACAATCCTTGGGATGAGTGAGTTACAACATGTACCTGTCCATCTCATCAATGAGTGAGTTAAAACAAGTACCTGTCCATCTCATCAATGAGTGAGTTACAGCATGTACTTGTCCATCCCATCAATTTACTCAGCAATGTACACATATCCACAACATGTCAATGCTCTTAAAAGCCACTGGTAACACACATAAACTTGATGTTAGCAGTGTTTTTGACCAGCTGTGTTGCTCTGACCAAAATACTTTCATGATTTTAGTACCAATTTTGTGCTGGGTACAAGTGTAAAAAGCAATATTGGCTTCCTTTGCATTATGTGCTGGCTTGACAAGTAGGAGAAACAGGCAAGGGTGATCGATAACTGACATATGCACGATGTTATCCGATGCCGAGATTCTGAACTTGATAAGGCACAAAATTCTCAAGGTACAACTTGTACATACTCAGTCCCGGGATAAGTAAGTAGTTTTTCTCTGCACAGGACAAGAGAACAGGTTTCTTTCTGAACCATGCTTATGTCTGTTTCACCTACTTTCAGTGGCCTTCATACTTAAGTCAGTCATTGTAAGGGATGAAATAACATAGGACCTGCACTGAAAATTATCCCAACATTCTGTAGATTTCCACGTATTTAGCAAAGTTTTACATAGGCAAGTGATGTTGTCAAACGTTACTACTGATCATCATGCTTAACACCATGTTCCCTGTACAAACTACTAAATAATAAGCAAAGATATAATTATCATGATACATTTACATTAAATTTAGATATCTAAATGGGAACTGGGGAAGATAAGCTTTAATAATCCTCTCTAGAACATTTACTGAGATCACACTGTAATGCTAGTATGTTGGTCTTCATATCTTCTACATGAAAAAAGACACAGATATCAAGCAGAGAATTGGTTAACCAGTCTACTTCACCAATTCAATTGCCTCAGCACTTGGATTCATTATATAGATTTGTTTAGGGCAAGCATTCAAATGACTGAACCCAATCCCTTTTCCAGTACCATATGGGCTGCAATGATTGGTGTCTAGACAAAGAATGGGCTGGTGATGTAAATCTGTAGGAAGACCTTTCCCCAGATCTAAAAGACTTAGGTCTGAGCTCTCCCTTTACCAGATGGCTTAATTCCATCACAACAGGCTCATGGGACTGGTGCTCCCTCAACCATTACTGGGAGTGGAAATTACTTATTTTCAGACCATATCAAGTTGTGGGGAAGTAAAGGGTGCATAGGAGGGAGGGAGGGCTGCTCTTACCTCACTGGAGGACACAATTTTCTCTCTGCCCTCACAAAATTAGATGGGTTTGGCTCTTGCCTATCAGGAGGGCAGGACTTAGTCTCTAACCATTTAACACAATTATAATGATTCTCAATGAGCAATAATTTGAGCCAAGTCTAGTCCATCAACTAAAAATTATACAACACATTTTAAAATTACAGGTCCACCCTAGATAGAAAAATATGCAACCAAATTGGAACAGCAACACTGTGTGAAAGGTGACAAAATAAAATAAATGCAAGGCTGTGCATCATATTTTTAGGGGAAAATGCTAATAACTCTCAAGAGAATATAAATAAACTGAGAAAAAACTTGGATCAGGGTAGAATCCAAAACGTTTATAAATACAATGTACACATACAGTAGTTTTGCTTTTCAAGCCACAAAGATGGCAAAGTTTTAATCAATGTAGTCAAGGTAAACATTACTGTGATCCAGTGTTCTGTAATCTTCTGATTCACCCTACTGGGAGGACAAATACTTGTTATACACTCATATACACTCATCCACTAGAAAAAATACCAGCTATGTCACAGAACCAGGTATGGTATTACCAACATTAAACCCCAATTTATGCAGGTACTAGACAGAAAGAAAAATAGTAACAAATTAAACTTATATACCATTAATTGGTCCTGAGCAATGCCATCCTTAGGAATAGACTTAAAAATCTGTGCTTCATGACTGCCACTAGCCAGAACAACTCTGCCTTCATCCGTCAAATGTAGTCTTTTTATAACCTGTTGCTCTGCCTTGATTACCTAATAATAATAATAATAATAATAATAATAATAATAATCATAATAATAATAATAATGGTAATAATAATAATAATAATGGTAATAATAATAATAATAATGGTGTACATTTCACTGCTACCCAATGATGGAGAGATAAGTATATTCCAAACCAGAGTGTAATAAACAATTACATAGCACATCACTAGCAAGCCTTAATAGTCTCAAGTACCCATTATAAGTAGGGCATAACCGATTAGCATTTTTATACAGATTTCCGATTCCAGATTTTGGGCATGAAATTTTTCCGATTCCGGATCAGATTCAATTAATCAGAAATGCTAAATCCGTATTTTTTTTCTAAAAAAATTCATCTTCCGTTTCCGGGTTTCTGGTATCTGTTTTTGCCGTGTCTACCATGTTACTTAGTACTTTACCATATCCGGCTTCATTTCCAGTTTTCACCCACCGGTTGAAATAGATAGTCTCACAGCGTGGTTGTGTTGACCATATTGGACTTTTCTGACTTCTTATTTAGCTTTATTAACGCACTATTGAATGACACGCAGTGTTAGACACGGTGCTATAGAAATTCAACTTTATTATTTTTATTATCCGAATCGGTCGTTCCTGCCTTGTCCGACTCCGATTAATCGGAAGTTCATTCTATATGGTGGAATCTGATTTCCGGATCAAAAGTCGGTTATGCCCTAATTATAAGCATTAATTATCATGCAGAAAATAAGTTCAGACAAAAGTGATGATGACAATGATATATCAGTCACTTTTTTAAATTAACATTTTTTGGCATTTAATTCTCTTAAATCATTTTAAGTTTAACATTTTTAGTTTAACTGTTATTTTCTATTATGTGGCATTAAATTATAGGTACAATAATGAGTTGGAAAAAAATGCAGATTAATGTTACTTTTGTATTATTATTATTTGTTTTTACCATCACTTTTAAAATCTGCTTAAGAAGTTTATTATCATTGTCCACCATTAGAAACTGGATTTTATTAAGTCATCAGACCTGGGTTAAGTTATTTTGTATCAATTACAAAAATAGTTGCAGGTGCTAATTACAATTAAAAGTTCTATATTACTCAATGCTATGATGGTTCAATTACAATTACACCATACTGGTGATGTTCCATTACAATTACAAATAGTGTAATTGTAATTATTACTTAAATGCACCAATTACCATGTAATTGAACCCTAGTTGGATTCCCACAGTAGACATGGTAAAATCATTTATATACAGTTTTCTTGGGTAAAACTTTGCTTTTTTACTTATTCATTATTAATTCCTATATTATTAACCTAACATTTGGCATTTAAGATAAATATGTATATTTTCATAATTTTTATAATTTGTTTGGAATTTTGAAAGATGATCATCTTTGCTTATGCAACTGGCTTGTAATTGTGCACTTATGTAAATCTAAACTTTAAATTAAAATTATATCATATTGGTGATATTCAATTACAATTACACATAGTGTAATTGTAATTAAAAACTCAATTACATCAATTATGCTCAGTAGAACCAACATCTGCTAGACATTAGGATTACTAGTGTGAGATATAGTGACATAGGCATCTAGTTTAACTACAAGTGTCATTGGCATACATTTATATTACCAGTATATGATACGTTAACATATGTCACAGGGAATCAGGTAGATTACAAGTGTTACGTGCCTAGGCTCGAATAAACAGTAACATAGAAATAGTGAAAATAACAAGCTTGTAAAAACTTAATAAACAATTTATTGGGTACAAATATTTTTCAGAAAAGAAATATAAACCTACGGTTTTAAGAATCAATTCCAAAATTAATCAAAAAATAATTCAAAATATTATCCAC
The DNA here is from genome assembly GCA_029339505.1 of Unio delphinus. NCBI lineage: Eukaryota > Metazoa > Mollusca > Bivalvia > Unionida > Unionidae > Unio > Unio delphinus. The sequence continues at coordinate 1,783,716 of JAQISU010000096.1, forward strand.
TAGAGAAATTGCAAAAGTTCTGGTCATAAAATATCCAAATAATTCTAAGTTCGATTTCCAGTGATGTATTCAATATGGAAGATGATGTCACTTGATGAAATCAGTTCTTGTTAATAAAAATCTCTATGTGCACAATTCTTTTCCAGATAAATAACAAAATAATTCCTCTTGATCCAAACGAATTGACACAATTTCCAGTACAAGGTAATTTAAAATAACTCAAAAAGACACAACTTAATATTTTAAAAGCCCAAGTTCTTCTACTAAATAGCTCGCTCCCAAAACATAGTTTATATATGTTTTTTACTTAAACTAGAAAGGGGTCATGACCTTCCAGAATCTCTTAGAACATCTTTACGTTCAATAAATCACGTAAACAGCGTATGACCCAACTAAATTAAATTAGATATATGTGGGCGCTGCCGCGTGTAAACCCTCTTCAGTAATTAGAATAATCTGTAAATATACCTTGGCACTCGCTTAGTTAGGTTTAATAAATGGCTTAAATAAGAACAAATCACGATTGTTCTTTGCACTGGCCTAAGGAGAATTACTATTAACAGAAAATATTTAAGAACTAAATTGGTTTTGAATCCAGACTCTATTTTCCTCTATGCTTTAGTTAGATTATACTTAATCTGGACACCTAAGGTGGTTGGTGTTGGAGTATGTTCCTGAAGAAAAATGAAGAAAAACATGCAAATGCAGATGAAAGCAATTAGACTTATCTCCCTTTTAATCAATTTCAGCATTCTCTGGTTACCATCACATTTCAATTAACTGAAATGTATGTCAATAGAACTTGAAAACATTTAGTCAGACTATCCTCCTTCTCCTGATGGATATGGGCATGTTTTTAATTTCCTTTTAGTTAGCTGAATTGTGATGATAGCCAGGAAATGTCAAAGTCAGGATTGTTAAGTCTATTCATCTAATTTCATTAATCAAATTATGTTTTATTCACTTTGTTAATGAAATATACCCCGAGTTTAGCATTATTCTGCTACCACTGCACTGCCAGATTTTAATTCAAACATACAGAGTCCTACCACAGCAACTAGAATTTGTGTCAAGGTTTCGATATCGATTGCCAATTGTGTAAAATAATTCTGAAATATTTTCCTCAAGTTCCCCTGTATTTCGACCAGGAATTACGCAACAAAATGCCGTTTATTTTGAAAGCAAGACATCGACCCAAACATAAATATCAGGGTGTATGTCTTACACTTTGGACTAGGACGACGTCCTACGTTGATGGACTATAAGATTCCTATCCCCATGCTATACGATGCCCTTTGAGACTGAAGGGAAATACTTAAGAAGTTAAATGTGGTATGGAACACAAACATAAAATTAACAGTGAAATGATGCAATTGATTGAAAGTTACTGAGACCGACATATTGGTTGACAGTAAACATCCATCTTTTAACTTCCATTCTCTCCTTACATCTCCAAGAGCCTGTAAACTTTTCACTGCACCCACAATTTTCTGGTGACCTTCCTTCAACAACTCGGCAAGCTCCAGTGTATTTATATTTTCCGACTTGTCAACATGCTGCAGAACGAGACCGGTTATGTCAGCCATTATGTCCACATGTAGAACACTACTTCCGGGTTCTGTCTAAAACCAACAGCGTATTGCAGTGCACATCCGCAATAAGAACCGGAAGTCCACAGCTAGAACCACTGCCAAACATCCACGCTGGGAACCAGTTCAAGAGTAATTTCCCTTTATTGACATTAGTACAACGTAGAAGAACTAGAACAACGAAAAAGATAATAAATATGTTCCCTCTGTCTCTTCAAGTAAATTAAAATAACAATATTTCTTTGTGCACGGAGTCCTGTAATATAAAGTAATTTTTTTTTTCACACGGCTAAAGCAAAGGCATATGAAATCTCTCTCTCTCTCTCTCTCTCTCTCTCTCTCTCTCTCTCTCTCTCTCTCTCTCTCTCTCTCTCAGATACGCACGCGATAGCAATTAAATAAGGGCACCAGTAATCGCACCTTATGGAGCGTATTATGCCTGCACAAAACTGAGGTGAAATTAAGGGAAATTTTGGAATCTCTATTAATATAGATAAACTGAGTCTGACAACCAACAAACAACTCCTAGTACAATGGACTTAATTATATTTCGTATTGCAGGCTTCCTTGTACCATCCTCACCTCAAACTAACGCATAAAGTTAAGAATATTTAAAAATATTGACAAATCTCGCATACAGAGCTCAGAAGAAATATCTGATCCTTGTAGCCCTATTCAAATTAACGAACCAAACCAACTTCATACATAAAATACCATGCTCTAGATAAAATCTTTAATAGCAAATTTGAAATTTCGTGTGCTGCGTAAATCGACATATTTCATACTGTTCCTGATTTTCATGTTATTTTACTTACATCATAGATTCACGCACTTGAGCAATACAGTACCGTATCAATGTTTGCATCCGTGCTCAGAACTAATGCTAATATTTCTCTTTGTAAAAGTCTGGGTCATAAATATTTCCTTTCTTACACATCTGCACACGTCACGTTATCTCCATCTATATTTTTTTCATAATTAGATATTCCAGTTTATCAGCTTTATTCTAAACACATTGTTCACAAGAAATTTGTCCCTATTTACCTAAACTCGCTTCTTTCAAACGATGCATCTGCGCTCAGAACCATGACTTTTTTATCTCTGCCTGTCACAACACAGGTTGATGACAAAATAAAAATCAGTATAACTATTATTTACAATAACCATCTGATACTAACCACCAGAAAACGAATGAATTAATCCTGCTCTTATAGACACAACTCGTATCATGAGGATGTATAGCAAACAATCGAACAAAGTCTGTTTATTAATGCATGCTCACTTATAACATCCGTGCCTAGAACCAACAATTCTTGGTGAAAGAAAGTTTTTAAAAAGTAGAGTTCCAATAATCGCACATCTTTCAGAACATATGACAATAAGAATCTAATCTTTATTACCGCATATCAATTCGCGTTCTCATCACAATCATACGCCGATAACATGTAGAATACGGATATTTACTTCATCGATGATTACATCCCCGCTGGGAACCAAACCAACTTCATACATAAAATACCATGCTCTAGGTAAAATCTTTAATAGCAAATTTGAAATTTCGTGTGCTGCGTAAATCGACATATTTCATACTGTTCCTGATTTTCATGTTATTTTACTTACATCATTGATTCACGCACTTGACCAATACAGTACCGTATCAATGTTTGCATCCGTGCTCAGAACCAATGCTAATATTTCTCTTTGTTAAAGTCTGGGTCATAAATATTTCCTTTCTTACACATCTGCACACGTCACGTTATATCCATGTATATTTTTTTCATAATTAGATATTCCAGTTTATCAGCTTTATTCTAAACACATTGTTCACAAGACGTTTGATCCTATTTACCTAAACTCGCTTCTTTCAAACGATGCATCTGCTCTCAGAACCATGACTTTCTTATCTCTGCCTGTCACAACACAGGTTGATTCCAAAATAAAAATCAGTATAACTATTGTTTACAATAACCATCTGATACTAACCACCAGAAAACGAATGACTTAATCCTTCTCTTATAGACACAACTCGTATCATGAGGATGTATATAGCAAACAATCGAACAAAGTCTGTTTATTAATGCATGCTGACTTATAACATCCGTGCCTAGAACCAACAATTCTTGGTGAAAGAAAGTTTTTAAAAAGAAGAGTTCCAATAATGGCACATCTTTCAGAACATATGACAATAAGAATCAAATCTTTATTACCGCATATCAATTCGCGTTCTCATCACAATCATACGCCGATAACATGTAGAATACGGATATTTACTTCATCGATGGTTACATCCCCGCTGGGAACCAAACCAACTTCATACATAAAATACCATGCTCTAGGTAAAATCTTTAATAAAAAAATTTGAAATTTCGTGTGCTGCGTAAATCGACATATTTCATACTGTTTCCTGATTTTCATGTTATTTTACTTACATCATTGATTCATGCACTTGAGCAATACAGTACCGTATCAATGTTTGCATCCGTGCTCAGAACTAATGCTAATATTTCTCTTTGTTAAAGTCTGGGTCATAAATATTTCCTTTCTTACACATCTGCACACGTCACGTTATATCCATGTATTTTTTCATAATTAGATATTCCAGTTTATCAGCTTTATTCTAAACACATTGTTCACAAGAAGTTTGATCCTATTTACCTAAACTCGCTTCTTTCAAACGATGCATCAGCGCTCAGAACCATGACTTTCTTATCTCTGCCTGTCACAGCACAGGTTGATTCCAAAATAAAAATCAGTATAAATATTGTTTACAATAACCATCTGATACTAAACACCAGAAAACGAATGACTTAATCCTTCTCTTATAGACACAACTCGTATCATGAGGATGTATATAGCAAACAATCGAACAAAGTAAGTTTATTAATGCATGCTGACTTATAACATCCGTGCCTAGAACCAACAATTCTTGGTGAAAGAAAGTTATAAAAAGTAGAGTTCCAATAATGGCACATCTTTCAGAACATATGACAATAAGAATCAAATCTTTATTACCGCATATCAATTCGCGTTCTCATCACAATCAAACGCCGATAACATGTAGAATACGGATATTTACTTCATCGATGGTTACATCCCCGCTGGGAACCAAACCAACTTCATACATAAAATACCATGCTCTAGGTAAAATCTTTAATAGCAAATTTGAAATTTCGTGTGCTGCGTAAATCGACATATTTCATACTGTTCCTGATTTTCATGTTATTTTACTTACATCATTGACTCACGCACTTGAGCAATACAGTACCGTATCAATGTTTGCATCCGTGCTCAGAACCAATGCTAATATTTCTCTTTGTTAAAGTCTGGGTCATAAATATTTCCTTTCTTACACATCTGCACACGTCACGTTATATCCATGTATATTTTTTTCATAATTAGATATTCCAGTTTATCAGCTTTATTCTAAACACATTGTTCACAAGAAGTTTGATCCTATTTACCTAAACTCGCTTCTTTCAAACGATGCATCTGCGCTCAGAACCATGACTTTTTTATCTCTGCCTGTCACAACACAGGTTGATGACAAAATAAAAATCAGTATAACTATTATTTACAATAACCATCTGATACTAACCACCAGAAAACGAATGAATTAATCCTGCTCTTATAGACACAACTCGTATCATGAGGATGTATAGCAAACAATCGAACAAAGTCTGTTTATTAATGCATGCTCACTTATAACATCCGTGCCTAGAACCAACAATTCTTGGTGAAAGAAAGTTTTTAAAAAGTAGAGTTCCAATAATCGCACATCTTTCAGAACATATGACAATAAGAATCTAATCTTTATTACCGCATATCAATTCGCGTTCTCATCACAATCATACGCCGATAACATGTAGAATACGGATATTTACTTCATCGATGATTACATCCCCGCTGGGAACCAAACCAACTTCATACATAAAATACCATGCTCTAGGTAAAATCTTTAATAGCAAATTTGAAATTTCGTGTGCTGCGTAAATCGACATATTTCATACTGTTCCTGATTTTCATGTTATTTTACTTACATCATTGATTCACGCACTTGACCAATACAGTACCGTATCAATGTTTGCATCCGTGCTCAGAACCAATGCTAATATTTCTCTTTGTTAAAGTCTGGGTCATAAATATTTCCTTTCTTACACATCTGCACACGTCACGTTATATCCATGTATATTTTTTTCATAATTAGATATTCCAGTTTATCAGCTTTATTCTAAACACATTGTTCACAAGACGTTTGATCCTATTTACCTAAACTCGCTTCTTTCAAACGATGCATCTGCTCTCAGAACCATGACTTTCTTATCTCTGCCTGTCACAACACAGGTTGATTCCAAAATAAAAATCAGTATAACTATTGTTTACAATAACCATCTGATACTAACCACCAGAAAACGAATGACTTAATCCTTCTCTTATAGACACAATTCGTATCATGAGGATGTATATAGCAAACAATCGAACAAAGTCTGTTTATTAATGCATGCTGACTTATAACATCCGTGCCTAGAACCAACAATTCTTGGTGAAAGAAAGTTTTTAAAAAGAAGAGTTCCAATAATGGCACATCTTTCAGAACATATGACAATAAGAATCAAATCTTTATTACCGCATATCAATTCGCGTTCTCATCACAATCATACGCCGATAACATGTAGAATACGGATATTTACTTCATCGATGGTTACATCCCCGCTGGGAACCAAACCAACTTCATACATAAAATACCATGCTCTAGGTAAAATCTTTAATAAAAAAATTTGAAATTTCGTGTGCTGCGTAAATCGACATATTTCATACTGTTTCCTGATTTTCATGTTATTTTACTTACATCATTGATTCATGCACTTGAGCAATACAGTACCGTATCAATGTTTGCATCCGTGCTCAGAACTAATGCTAATATTTCTCTTTGTTAAAGTCTGGGTCATAAATATTTCCTTTCTTACACATCTGCACACGTCACGTTATATCCATGTATATTTTTTTCATAATTAGATATTCCAGTTTATCAGCTTTATTCTAAACACATTGTTCACAAGACGTTTGATCCTATTTACCTAAACTCGCTTCTTTCAAACGATGCATCTGCTCTCAGAACCATGACTTTCTTATCTCTGCCTGTCACAACACAGGTTGATTCCAAAATAAAAATCAGTATAACTATTGTTTACAATAACCATCTGATACTAACCACCAGAAAACGAATGACTTAATCCTTCTCTTATAGACACAACTCGTATCATGAGGATGTATATAGCAAACAATCGAACAAAGTCTGTTTATTAATGCATGCTGACTTATAACATCCGTGCTTAGAACCAGCAATTCTTTGTGAAAGAAAGTTTATAAAAAGTAGAGTTCCAATAATCGCACATCTTTCAGAACATATGACAATAAGAATCAAATCTTTATTACCGCATATCAATTCGCGTTCTCATCACAATCATACGCCGATAACATGTAGAATACGGATATTTACTTCATCGATGATTACATCCCCGCTGGGAACCAAACCAACTTCATACATAAAATACCATGCTCTAGGTAAAATCTTTAATAGCAAATTTGAAATTTCGTGTGCTGCGTAAATCGACATATTTCATACTGTTCCTGATTTTCATGTTATTTTACTTACATCATAGATTAACGCACTTGAGCAATACAGTACCGTATCAATGTTTGCATCCGTGCTCAGAACCAATGCTAATATTTCTATTTGTTAAAGTCTTGGTCATAAATATTTCCTTTCTTACACATCTGCACAAGTCACGTTATCTCCATCTATATGATTTCACATATTTTCCAACATTATATATTGCAGTTGATCAGCTTTATTCTTAAATCATTGTTCCCAAGACATGTTTCCCACACATTTTACATAAATTCGCTTCTTTTAAGAGATGCATCTGGTCTCAGAACCACGACCTACTTGCTACTGCCATTCGCAGCATCAGTCGATGCCAAAACAAACATGAGTTAAACTATAATTTCAATAAACATAATGCTACTAACCACCAGTAAATGAAAGGAATATTCCTTAGATTAAATATAAATCGTATCATGAGGATCTGTAGTGTGTGGCGCTTTGCCCGACCCAAAATTAAATTAGAAACATGTGTAATCAAAGTGATTCGGACAAGCCACAATCTGTCGTAGTACTAACAGCTGATTTTAATCAGATTGGACAAGCCACTGTTTATTGTTAAACATGACCGCATGCTAACACTTTCCCTTACGTAAGTTTGCCTTGCTATGATGGGAAGCCCGACAAAGGCCGTCAGAAGTGCAATTCCCACCTTGGGTGGAACGCGCTTATGTAGATCAAAGAAGTTGCCACAAGGAGTGGACGTGCCTCATCTTCTTGATACGCAGACTGACAGCCAGGTTGAATTAGTCGATTGGACAGGGCCCCAGCGCTACCCAATCGAATCGAGATAGGGGCGGGACCCTGATTTGGGCTAAGTATGATATCCTTAGACCTGCAAGCAAAGTTTAGTGCGCTATAGTTCTTTGGAGAGATTGCCACTTTTGCCAGAAGATAGAGACTCCGGTCAGCCACACGTTATTGGCGCGAAAAACCTTAGAATACGATTTTAAGTGTAGCTTCCAAAAATTCAGTAAGCTACTTGTTCGATCTTTGCTGAATGCGACTGCATTTAATTGTTGATCGTATATATACTTATTATTATTACAAGACTCGTAGCAGGAATAATTATTTTGTGATATTACTATGTTTGTATATTTTGAAGAATGAGTTCATATTTGTAAAGAATCATATTGCTTGCTAGCCGTCGTAAGAGTTTTATAGTCGACTAGCACATTTGTCCATGCAAATAGATTTTGCCATTGTTGAATTGAATTGTGTCTTTGACATGGTTGCACTGTGAGAAATTAGTAATATGAATATTTGAATTCGACATAAATATTATTTTAAAGACCTAAAGTTTATTTGTTAGGATTATTAGTGAACAGTGTGAAACAGTTGTGAGTTATTTTCCATCCTGTGTATTTTGCAATTTTATGATTTTCTCATCTTGTGTTTGTTATGTTTGATATCTGCATGCTTTGTAGATCTTTAATTACCTGCAGGAATTGTGAAGCAAATATCGAGCAAATATCTTACCTGAACGAAATTAGTTGTTGTCAACAGGTAAATATTTGTTTAGGAACTTGTAATATCTGTCCATTGTTAGTAGGGTCGAGACAAGGTATCACTTCGTATTAGTATAACACCATGGCTACAGAAAGGCAAATGATCAAGGAGTACCTTGCCATGGGGTCGGAAGATCAGCAAAAAGCAGCAGAGAAAGTGATGGCAGCCGAAGCAGCGGAGAGAGAGAGAGAGAGAGAGAGAGAGAGAGAGAGAGAGAGAGAGAGAGAGAGAGAGAGAGAGAGAGAGAGAACTAGCGCTAGCTAGACTTACACGCTCGAAATGAAGAAGGTAAAGCTAGCAGCTAGGGACATCGATGGCGATGGGGACGACGCCAGTACGAGTTCCGGAAGAACCCGACGACCTTTCATCGACCACGAATGGTCCAGATAAACATGCCTCGGTTCAACGATAAGGAGGTGTCTATCAACGATTTTCTCGTGCAGTTTGAGAAACTTGCTCACGCTCATAAAGTTCCTGAGCAACATTGGGCGATTAATGTTTCAGCCTTTTTGCAAGGTGCTGCTCGTGAAGTCTACCACGGCTTAGCTGCAGACGATGCAGACGATTACAATGCGCTCAAGAAGGCCCTTCTTTGCCATTAACGGCTGACCGCCGAAACGTACCGTAAACGTTTTCGGGACTCGACGAGAAAGGCAACGGAAACCCACTCTCAATTCCACAACCTCGTTCGAGGGTTATTTGAGAAATGGATGAAGATGGCCGAAGTCGAACGATAGTACAACGGGTTACGCGAGGTTATACTCAAAGAACATGTCTTGAGTACTTACCGTCGCGAGTTGACAATTTTCCAAGCAGAGAGGGTGCACCGTACGCTCGAAGAGATCGCTAGCATTGCGGAGCGATACGAACAGGCGCACTCGAAGAGTGGAAGTTCCGGGGCTGCGGACCGACCCCGACCCACTGAGTCGCGCCGGGTGCTTGAGGTGGAGCCGGCTGTCCGTAACCGTCAGGGCGACGGGAGAGCCGGAGGGGGATCTACAGGTAGGGGTCCAGGGTGATGTCAAGCGATTCTGTCTCTCCTGTGACAAGTGTCAAAGAATGGCACCGGAAACGGATCATCGACCCGTCCCCTTGGGGAGTACACCCCTGATCGATGAATCCTTTCAACGCGTCGCAAATGGAATTAATCGGAATTGTTCAAGAGTCGGAGTACTCGACGAGATCCTGACCGATCAAGGGACGCAATTCATGAGTCGTGTGATGGCGGAGGTGAACCGACTAATGTCAATTAAGCACCTCACGACTACACCGTATCACCCCCAAATGTAACGGACTGGTCGAACGGTTCAACGGGACCCTAAAGAACAGACTCAAAAAGCTGTGCGAAGGCCGCCATAAGGATTGGGATCGGTATATGCCTGCTATGCTTTTCGCATACCGGGAAGTACCACAAGCGAGTTTGGGGTTCTCTCCCTTGTACAGGAGGACTGTACTTGGCCCAATCGCCGTACTATGACAGCTATGGACGGACAACCACGCTGTAGAGGAGGTACGCACTACCTACCATTACCTCGCGGACTTGCGTAACAAACTGGAGGAAGTTTGTTCCCTCGCACAGGAGAACCTCAAGCGAGCGAAGGCGCGTCAGGCGAAGAATTACAACAAGCACGCAAAACCAATCGAGTATGAAATAGGGAATAAGGTGTTGTTGCTGTTGCCCCAAGAACACAACAAATTGCAAGTTTCCTGGAGAGGTTCATACGTTGTCACCGAGAAGGTCGGAGGTCAAACATATCGGATACGGCTGCCAACAAAGGAGAAATTGTACCATGCCAATCTGCTTAAGAGATACCGGAAAAGAGAGACCGTCAGCGATTTTGTCATCGCCACGATAGTCACGGAGGACGCCGAAGTCGATACGGAAGACGCCAACACTGTCCCGAGCTGTCCGTTAACGAGGGCTGAGACACCCTCGGACATGAAGTGTGACCTCATCCTGACTGCGGCACAGCGGGAAGAGATTGAGACGTTGCTGCCCGGGTATTCTGATGTGCTTACGTAAATACCCGGAAGAACTTCGCTTGTCGAGTTCGGGTTAAAGCTGGTGGATGACCGGCCGGTACAGAGGAAACCCTACCCCCTCATGGCGCAAGATGCAGACTCCCCTCCCTCTGTCACCATCGATAGATACAACTTGGAAGTTGTCGAGAACTTCACATACCTCGGGTTCAACATCTCCAGCTCACTCTCAATTCATTATAAGGTGAATGGTAAGATTGCCAAGGCAACTGCAGTGATATGGAACAACTCCAACCTCACAAAGAAGACCAAACTGCGTGTCTACCACGCCTGCGTGCTCAGCTCAGTCCTCTACAGCAGCGAAACATGGACCATCTAAGCAAGTGACGAGAGAAAATTCAACAGCTTCCACCTGAGATGTCTGCGGCGCATTATGCACATCAAGTGGCAGGACAAAGTACCGAACACAGAGGTTCTAGAACGCGCCAACATCAACAGCATGTTCACCATTCTCAGTGAGAGGCGCCTTCGCTGGCTCGGCCATGTCAAGAGAATGTACCCGGGCCTCATCCCTAAGGAGATATTATATGGGGAACTAGCAGAAGGTACACGACCAACTGGACGCCCACGCCTACGTTACAAAGACGTTTGCAAGAGGGACATAAAGACGGCCAACATTGATGTCAACAAATGGGAGAACTTTGTTATTGACCGTCTTATCTGGCGCCTAGCTGTCAAGCAGGAAGTTAGCAAAGCTGAGGATGACAGAAATAGGAAGCATGCTCCAAAAAAGAGTCAGAAAGAAGGAACAGGTAGTTTTGGAGCCACATATCGTCTCACGTAGATCAACGGTTGCCAAGAGATTGATCGAACCGTGTGTAAAATCCAGCAGAACTGGAAGCTCCATCTCAGAATGCAAACGGGAGTGAAGATTACAAACCGGCCAGAAGTAAATTGTATCTTTTCCGCCTAGACGTTCAGCAACGACGATGGCTACAATTTCATCACAATTCCTCATTATATCAATATGAGGGAAAAGTTTTATTCTCGGTGGATATTTGCTTAATGAATTTTTTCAACATTTGCCCCCATCTCAGTTCAAGCTGGCTGACGGATAACTGCTGATCACATAAATTGTTTTTATGTCATCTGCATGTTTAGTTGGTAGCGAGTTGATGAACGTGACGAAAACCGAGATATGCAAAGCTCCTGACAATCGCCAAACATTTCGCGTGGCTATCTCGATGTTCTCGATAGTTACTAATTTACTGTAGTATTTTCCAATATCATCATGTCTCATATATCTTAGTATATGAATGAGACCTGTTGTTTCATAAGCTGATATTATATTTATGATTTTGGATTTTCTCAAGTGCAGTACTGGAAATTCTGGAAGAAATGTTACATACTTTTATTCCCATCTATAAGAGATTTCTTGCTATCTTTTAGTCAGGTGCAGACAGAACTTTTTCATTTGTTACACGCAGTTCACCCTTGTCCAAACAAGTGATAAAGAACTACTTTCAATCTGACTATATCGTCATCTCTACCATGACATCATAATAGTGGCGGTATGTTTTTTTAATATATAAATAATGTTTATTCTCATCTTTCTCTTTTTTCTGTTTTCATTCATTTTATCTTCATCGGTTTAAAACCGAAAATAAGTAAAAAGTCTCTTTTTTCATCAAATGTACTAGGAGTAAACCGGTTATAACCGGTTTAGAACTACTTTCAACTAATATCAACTAGTGAAAACCGTTTAGAACCAGTTGGAACCAGTTTAAGCCGGTTTTTACTAACTAAACTAAGTAAAAAGTCCTTCTTTCATCAGATGTTACTAGGAGTAAACCGGTTCTAACCGGTTTAGAACTACTTTCAACTAGTATCAACTAAAAAGAGCATGACGAACGCCCTCAAAGTCAAATTACCGCAGGCAAAATTTTTGTTATGTACCGAACACATTAATGACTATGTCCGACGACATCATCAAGAAAATGGGGCATGTGTACTGGCCCCTAAACGAATAATCCAAATCATTTTTGGAAAAAAAATTCAAATAATATTTGCCTAAGATGATACGGAATTTGATTACAGATGTCGGAATTTGGAACCCTATTTATAACAATTGTCAGTTTTCAAACCATATTGGCAAAGATTCTTGTTCGGATTTTAGTGGATTTTAGTGTTATTTGGGTGGATTTGGGGTGATTTTAGGTAGATTTGGGGTTGATTTTAGGGGATTTGGGTGGATTTGGGGTTGATGTTAGTGGATTTGGGTGGAATTGATGTTGATTTTAGTGGATTTGGGTGGATTTGGGGTTGATTTTAGTGGATTTGGGTGGATATGGTGTTTCGTAAAACCCCAAATATGCTATTAAGATGTTACCTAGAGCATGGTATTTTATGTATGAAGCTGGTTTGGTACCCAGAGGGGATGTTACCATCGAGGAAGTAAATGTCCGTATTCTACATGTTATCGGCGTATGATTGTGATGAGAACGTGAATTGATATGCGGTAATAAAGATTTGATTCTTATTGTCATATGTTCTGAAAGATGTGCCATTATTGGAACTCTACTTTTTATAAACTTTCTTTCACCAAGAATTGCTGGTTCTAGGCACGGATGTTATAAGTCAGCATGCATTAATAAACAGACTTTGTTCGATTGTTTGCTATATACATCCTCCTGATACGAGTTGTGTCTATAAGAGAAGGATTAAGTCATTCGTTTTCTGGTGGTTAGTATCAGATGGCTATTGTAAACAATAGTTATACTGATTTTTATTTTGGAATCAACCTGTGTTGTGACAGGCAGAGATAAGAAAGTCATGGTTCTGAGCGCAGATGCATCGTTCGAAAGAAGCGAGTTTAGGTAAATAGGTACAAATTTCTTGTGAACAATCTGTTTAGAATAAAGCTGATAAACTGGAATATCTAATTATGAAAAAAATATACATGGAGATAACGTGACGTGTGCAGATGTGTAAGAAAGGAAATATTTATGATCCAGACTTTAATAAATAGAAATATTAGCATTGGTTCTGAGCACGGATGCAAACATTGATACGGTACTGTATTGCTCAAGTGCGTGAATCAATGATGTAAGTAAAATAATATGAAAATCAGGAACAGTATGAAATATGTCGATTTACGCAGCACACGAAATTTCAAATTTGCTATTCAAGATTTTACCTAGAGCATGGTATTTTATGTATGAAGTTGGTTTGGTTCCCAGCGGGGATGTTATCATCGATGAAGTAAATATCCGTATTCTACATGTTATCGGCGTATGATTGTGATGAGAACGTGAAATTTATATGCGGTAATAAAGATTTGATTCTTATTGTCATATGTTCTGAAAGATGTGCCATTATTGGAACTCTACTTTTTATAACTTTCTTTCACCAAGAATTGTTGGTTCTAGGCACGGATGTTATAAGTCAGCTTGCAGTAATAAACAGACTTTGTTCGATTGTTTGCTACATACATCCTCATGATATGAGTTGTGTCTATAAGAGAAGGATTAATTCATTCGTTTTCTGGTGGTTAGTATCAGATGGTTATTGTAAACAATAGTTATACTGATTTTTATTTTGGAATCAACCTGTGTTGTGACAGGCAGAGATAAGAAAGTCATGGTTCTGAGCGCAGATGCATCGCTTGAAAGAAGCGAGTTTAGGTAAATAAGTACGAATTTCTTGTGAACAATGTGTTTAGAATAAAGCTGATAAACTGGAATATCTAATTATGAAAAAATATACATGGAGATAACGTGACGTGTGCAGATGTGTAAGAAAGGAAATATTTATGACCCAAACTTTAACAAAGAGAAATATTAGCATTGTTTCTGAGCACGGATGCAAACATTGATACGGTACTGTATTGCTCAAGTGCGTGAATCAATGATGTAAGTAAAATAATATGAAAATCAGGAACAGTATGAAATATGTCGATTTACGCAGCACACAAAATTTCAAATTTGCTATTAAAGATTTTACCTAGAGCATGGTATTTTATGTATGAAGTTGGTTTGGTTCCCAGCGGGGATGTTATCATCGATGAAGTAAATATCCGTATTCTACATGTTATCGGCGTATGATTGTGATGAGAACGCGCATTGATATGCGGTAATAAAGATTTGATTCTTATTGTCATATGTTCTGAAAGATGTGCCATTATTGGAACTCTACTTTTTAAAAACTTTCTTTCACCAAGAATTGTTGGTTCTAGGCACGGATGTTATAAGTCAGCATGCATTAATAAACAGACTTTGTTCGATTGTTTGCTATATACATCCTCATGATACGAGTTGTGTCTATAAGAGAAGGATTAAGTCATTCGTTTTCTGGTGGTTAGTATCAGATGGTTATTGTAAACAATAGTTATACTGATTTTTATTTTGGCATCAACCTGTGTTGTGACAGGTAGAGATAAGAAAGTCATGGTTCTGAGCGCAGATGCATCGTTTGGAAGAAGCGAGTTTAGGTAAATAGGAACAAATTTCTTGTGAACAGTGTGTTAAGAATAAAGCTGATAAACTGGAATATCTAATTATGAAAAAAATATACATGGAGATAACGTGACGTGTGCAGATGTGTAGGAAAGGAAATATTTATGACCCAGACTTTAACAAAGAGAAATATTAGCATTGGTTCTGAGCACGGATGCAAACATTGATACGGTACTGTATTGCTCAAGTGCGTGAATCAATGATGTTAGTAAAATAATATGAAAATCAGGTACAGTATGAAATATGTCGATTTACGCAGCACACGAAATTTCAAATTTGCTATTAAAGATTTTACCTAGAGCATGGTATTTTATGTAAGAAGTTGGTTTGGTTCCCAGCGGGGATGTTATCATCGATGAAGTAAATATCCGTATTCTACATGTTATCGGCGTATGATTGTGATGAGAACGTGAAATTGATATGCGATAATAAAGATTAGATTCTTATTGTCATTTGTTCTGAAAGATGTGTGGGTATTGGAACTCTACTTTTTATAAACTTTCTTTCACCAGGACTTGATGGTTCTAGGCACGGATGTTATAGATCAGCTTGCAGTAACGAACAGACTTTGTTCGATTATTGCCTATATATCCTCATGATATGATTTGTGTTTATAATAAAGGGAATAATTCATTCGCTAACTGGTGGTTGGCGTCAGGTGGTTATTGTAAACAATAGTTATACTGATTTTTATCCTGGCATCAACTTGTGTTGTGACAGGCAGAGATAAAAAGGTCGTGGTTCTGATCGCAGATACATCGCTTCAACGAAATGAGTTTAGGTACCTTAATTAGGAAACAAGTCTTGTGAGCATGGTGTTAAGAATAAAGTCGATAAATTGCAATATCTAAAGATGAAAAAAATGTGACATGATATAACTGGAGATAATATTACGTGTGCATATATGTATGAAACGAAATATATATGACCCAGGCTTTCACAAAGAGAAATATTAGCATTGCTTCTGAGCACGGATGCAAACATTGATACGGTACTGTATTGCTCAAGTGCATTTATCTATGATGCAAGTAAAATAACATGAAAGTCAGGAACAGTATAAAATATGTTGATTTACGCAACACACGAAATTTCAAATATGCTATTAAAGATGTTACCTAGAGTATGGTATTTTATGTATGAAGTTGGTTTGGTTCCCAGCGGGGATGTTATCATCGATGATGCAAATGTCCGTATTTTACATGTTATCGGTGCATGATTGTGATGAGAACGTGAATTTATATGCAGTAATACAGATCTGATTAATTTTGTCATCTGTACTGAACTATGTTTAAGTATCGTAAGTCTATTTTTTTTATATAATTATCTTTCAACAGGAAATCTTGGTTCTAGGCACGGATGTTACAATAGCAAAATGGATCAATTAAAACCTTCATGTAATTTGCTGATTTTGCTAAATATCACTTTTCTCAGAGATATAATTTTAAGCACTTTACTAAAAACAAATTTTGTTAAACTGCAAAACGCATATAGATATCAAAATTAGGAAACGAAAGCATTACAATATTGGATCATATGAGACATAAATTATCTTATATATATATATATATATATATATATATATATATATATATATATATATATATATATATATATATATATATATGCCAACCTAGCCACCGGTCTTATGAAGGATTTATATGGAGAATAACCGATAAAATAAAATATACATGAAGACACAACATGAAGTAATAAATTACTTCCACATTGTGTGTTGTTGTTGTTGTTGATGATGATGATATTCTGCTATATTGTGAAAAGCAAGAAGATGGAATATATTGTTAATTTAAATAATGCAAAATGAAAACACAAATTTACAAGGTTGCCGTCAGTATAAATTAAAATATATATTCACTTCTCATTCAGGTAATTAGTAGATTTTCTGCCAGTGCTTCCCAGAATGTGACCTAATTGCAGTTGAGCCGATGTAAGTTTATCTGAAGAATTTCAATTTCATTAGGAAAACCAGTAAAGAAATAACGGGTATTTTCTTAAATGTTAAATATGATAACTTTAATATGATTAAGGGGCCAACATCAATAACAAGCTGCCAATAGT
Organism: Unio delphinus; assembly: GCA_029339505.1. Classification (NCBI taxonomy): domain Eukaryota; kingdom Metazoa; phylum Mollusca; class Bivalvia; order Unionida; family Unionidae; genus Unio; species Unio delphinus. Next base: position 1,801,046 of record JAQISU010000096.1, read on the forward strand.
TATGCTATATCAATAGTTGTGCAATAACTATATCTTTAATGTGGTAATGAACAACAACAACAACAATAATAATAATAATAATAATAATAATAATAATAATAATCAGGAAAAATGTCATAAGTACCGGACTCAATATTGCTTCGATGCGCGTTTTATGTATGGCTATTGGTTCCCAGCACAGATATTGAGTGGTTCTGAGCAGAGATATTTTGGTTCCTATCGCGGATGTGAGCTACATAACCCTACTCTCTAAAACTCTCAACAGCATAACGAATAACAAATTTGGTGGTGGGGTGGGGTACGAATCGCATCGAACCGGTGCTAGTGGGAGACAGGAATGTTTCGAGAAAAAGTCAAAACCAAATGACAAGGAAGTGCAACTTTAAATCCCATACGGATTTTCAAATGCCCGAAATACAGTTGAAAAACATTCACCTGCCACTGTCAAAAGAGACAATGACGTGTGCCGGCAGAAACGGACCGTGGTTGATTGGACGTGGCTTATTCGGAACGAATTATTGGCCGATATTTAATATCCAGGCTGCACTGGACCATATTACACACTGATTCGGACCAATATAAACTTTTGTCTTAGATTTCAATGTGGCATTTACAAATCTGAGATGTTTATAATATGATGTTTCTCGTTATTCTCAGGTGATATCAGCAGATTTAAAACTTCTTTTAAGGAAACGAAACCGCAATTTTACTTGAAATAATGCTGCTGTTCTGCATACAAATCAAACGAAACAATGTTAGACTGTTTATTTTGCATTGCAAATTTCAAGTGAAATATTTTCAAAGCAGCATATTTAATTATGTGCAAAACTAAAATAATTGCTCTATTTTAAGAAATTATTACATTGCTAAGACTTATAGTGATCTGAGTATGTTACTGCGTTTGTTATATTTACGTACACTTGTCGTTATCCCGCACATTGTATGCGTGTTGATAGTACTGTAATAACACTTGCATACTACAAATGAAACCGTGTCTTGTCAAATTTATCATTTCATTCAAAATCATTGATAAATGTTCATGAACCTGGCATTATTTATATTTTAAATACAATGATGACATAACGAACATGATAATCCTTTCTCTCTTGTTAAGGTATGATATAATTTACTAAGAAAAACGTATGCTATTTGTTTTCTCTGAAATCTATATGTATGATTTAATTATATTCAAATGAATAACACGGAATTTATTGATGTTACTGTAATTAAAAATCAGATTTGCACCCACTATTTAATACTGTGTCAGATTAGTACACCCATAATAAGTTAATTGATAATAATAATAATAATAATAATAATAATAATAATCATCATCATCATCATAATCATCATCATAATCATCATCATCATAATCATCAAAATAATAATACGATCATCTGATCATCAATTTGTAAAACCTATTTTATATTACGGCTATAATTAAGAATCTTTGTTATTATATATATTTTCCATTTACTGAATTGAATACCATTCGAGAGACTTTATTGCTAACTTTAATTAACATGTGATCCTTGATTACATGTAAGTATTATTATATTATATATCTGTTAATATTATAACATTCAGAAATAAAGCTTTACTGGATTTAGTATATGCTTGAAGTTAAATATTTACGCGCATTAATGTTTAAAAATATTTAAAGGTTAGAACAAAAATAAAATAAGTTTTTTTTTTACTGGTTATCAATTTTTCTCGCATGATAAAAATTCAAAGATAACAGTCAAGCACGTTTTAATATTGTGCTCGGTAACTCTTTATGCAAATATTTTTTAGCAAATATAATGCGAAGCGAAAAAAAAACACGATTTGCATGAAAAATTAATAAAGCCATGGGCCGATTTATGTCTATCTTCCTGTTTTAAAGTGTTGAAATTAAGCAATACCGGATGTATGATTAGCATTGATAAAAAAGAAAATTAAAAGGATGTTAGAATAATTTAATGCTTTCTTTTATTAATCATTTTGAATATTCTTTTGTTTACAGCATATAAATGCGAAAGTTCGTGTCTATTTTATTCGGATTTTGACTAGAAATTTACGAAGAATTTAAATTTACGGGTAAATACTAAAATTTGGTTCTACTGATTACTCATAATTAACTGCACGTGCTCGGATCAGCCGGCACATTATGCGACGGCAGATCTGGGTCTGTGCCGTTTGCAATTTGATAGTCTCGTTATCTAGATTTAATCGCGCATAATGTCGTTTGTGATCATATGGTCCACCTTGAGTACATTTATCAATTATACTTATACCGTCATCTTTTGCGATTTTATCATCATCAGGTAGTGGTGACCAGACATCGGTCTGCTTTCGATATGATATAACTGCCTCACTGACAATCAGCGATTTCAGTATTTTACAATAAGTCATATATCGTAATAAAACTATTGGTGCACAACATGTTTCTGAAAAGTGACTACCAAACCAAATAAAGCAGATCGGATGAAGGCTCTCAGCAAACTCGAATGATACAATACGAGCGAATCCGGTTAGATCAAAATCGGGTAGTGGTCCATTTATCGATACTCTAGTCATTTCGTTTGTGGGGTGTCCAAATTTGTCAAAATATCTAGAACATTATCCATAACCAAGACAACTTTCCGGATAACACGCGGCCATAGTACTTATACTTGGTCTTCCACAATCAAACGTGTCCTTATTGACAGCTACTTAATTGAACGTCTTGGAGAACTTCAAATCGTGTTGGCTTCCACGAATTTTCCTCTCTTGCAAAGTGAGCTGCAACTGCCGCTATTTTTTTAAAGTAATTACTCAATATTTTCTGTTGAAAAGTTATGCGCAAGATTTTTAATTTCTTCATGTAGAGGTTCTTTTACGATACACTTCTCCATTAGGTCTTACAAATTGATCATATTTTTCATCATCTGAACTCTGAAATATCCATATTGGTACAGGATCATTTTTACTTATTTCATGAATATAATCAAACATGTTTCTTCCAGAATCTTCTGTCTCCGTTTAAAATCTTATGGTTCGATCTCGTGCAAATCCTGTTACTGCGTTAGTCCACGCGTGTGCATTATAATCATTAGATATTTTTTTGGAGCTCCTCCTTTTTATAATATTTTGAATCGTATAAAATCTCCCCTGTTATTGTTTTTACTATTATTGTGAACTTTAGTGTTTTTCTAGCTTAGAGATACATCATTAATTGTAGTTTTGGTATATTATTTTTGTTTACTAATTCTGCTCATTCATGTTTTTTTTTACGTCGTATATCCGTGATTCTATTTCCACGCATTGCGTTTGTAAAATGTTAAATTATTCATTCGGCTACACAATGTATTTTTTAAATTGTCATTGGTTTCTGATTATCAACGTTACGTTGGGATTTTCATTTGTCGGATAAATTCAATAAATATCCGGGGTTACATGATATGCTCTTTCATAATACAGTTTGTCAATATCAACATTCCTGGTTTGGAATTTTTACTCAGTATAGCAATTGTTTCATTATGAAGAACAGAATCATATTTCACACGGATAATCCAATTGTCTGTATTTGCTAGTACAACACATTTTACTTTAAAAAGATATTTTCGATTGTCAAGATAATTAATTAGTTTCCGCTCGTTTGTCGTTTATTGTAACCTCAATGACTTTGTCATCGCTTATAATTTGAATGTTGATCAAAAAAGAGATGCGCCATCTTTGCTAAATTCCTTAGCATATACAAGGCGTGCGAAGAGGAAATCTTGGTCCAAAACTGTCTTTACGATGTGGTGTTGGAAGTAGAGGAGAAACACCATTACGTGTACAGTGTGGCGGTAAAAGATATAGAGAGCTCAAGTGATATTATAATTTAAAAAATAATGACAGTGCAAAAGTTATAAGAACCTTTGAAGATTATATAACAAGATTTAAAAATAACAATTTAGCCAAAAAAAAATCAATTAAACAAATGATATTATATATATATATATATATATATATATATATATATATATATATATATATATATATATATATATATATATATATATATATATATGGAACAAAAGAATTTGTGAGACATCATATCATCAAAAACTATGAAGCATCTCTGATGCTATTATTAGAAATTGTCGACTAAAAAAAACAGTTGGTACGATCGTACTAGTTATCTGAGATTTTGTTTTGGGAATAAAGAGTATCTTTGTCATCGGTTATTTTTGAGTGTTATTACGAGGGAATCAAGAATGTCTTGTGATCGATTATATCGATTCAAATCCTGCAAATAATATTTTTTTTTTAAAATCACAAGCTGTTAAACAGAACAAATATTACAATTACAAGGAGACCGATTAAATATATAAATACTAAGACTGGTAAAGAAATAAAATTTAAAACAATGAATGAGGCTGGTAAACATTTTGTTATTATACCGAGTTATGTTCCATCTACGCAGAAAATATAAATAAATCCACTTTTTCGAAGAAATACGAACACAATAAAAGTTTTCATTATTGTTAGAGATCACTGTCAGGTTAAGCTATCACCGGTGGAGGTATTAAGTTGTTATGCCGCTAATATTTAATAATTTATTGCATTTTTTTTTTAATTGTCATTGTTCAGTATTATATAATTGTCAATTTATTCACTATTACTCCAAGGGAAATAATAAACGTTTCCTTGACAAAGAGTAATGTAACGGTTATTTCACTTACTTAAGGCCATCTGTCAATATATACTATTTTGTTATTCTGGTAGTTAATTGTTGAAAAAATGTGTCATCATACATGTGTTTTGCGACTGACGAAACTATCTAAATCGAAACTATCTATAAAATATGAAATACCTGAGCTTCCTCCGAACACAAGATAATTTAGATAGTTTCCTCAGTCACAGTCTTTAGGTATCTTTATCCGCATCGAAATGTCATGATACAACCGTTATTTAACCAATCCAATGCTTTCAACATTTTTGTAGAAAGTACTGGTATTTCAATATTTATATAAGAAACCGTTACTTTCCATATAATCATCTTTAAGAACCTGTGCGTCTATATCGAACGCGGGATCGGATACACATTTGAACATTTTATTATAATTATCATGATCTAAATCATGGTTGTCTAACACGAAGACCACATCTTTAAATAAAACATGTATTTGTCAGTATAATTTTATTAGTTAATTTACGGGAACAACTTCAGTAGCAGCAAATTCTTCTATTTTTTTTTTTAAATTTGCTTCCTGATTTATTACTTTACTAACATTTGCAGGCATCACTCAAGTCTTGGTACTTTCACTGGTGGTGGTTTTCATCGTATTAATCGTGTTAATATGTAATTGATTGCCAAGAAATGCTTTACCAGCAACATTACCAATAGCACCAGTAGTCTTTTCACGAACAACGTCAATATCTTTCATTAATAATTGTTTTGCAATCGGTATTGCTTTTGGGGCAATCCTTCTAAATTAACCCTGAACAACAATTCCGAGTCCATCTCCGTGAGGTGCTTTATAGGTTGGCAATCATGAATTTACTACCCTCCTCATGATCGGTCCACGTTGAGCATTGTGAATGATTATCTTATTTGTTATCCATTTATCTAATCGCAGCGACTTAGTCACAAGCGTTAATATTTATGATACCGCCTGTAAATAATCTTCGACAAATATCAAATAGTTCATTAACGATTTCCGGCGAATTATGTCCAGCACGTTTCCCCCTATGAGGATTTCTAGTCGTTGTATGTCATCGAGAATGTTGTTAGGACAAGAAATAAGACCAATTCTCGTAGAAAAACCACTTCCGGTTGCCCACTCGTGTTTTTGGGTGTTAAAAGACTCTGGCTTTAGAAGCTAATGTAGTAGCTGATATCCTGCTGCAGTAACCTTAACATGATCTTTCATAGCTTCTATGTAGCATTGCTGAGTAAAATATCTCGTTTTAAATCCAGGCTTAGATATATCCTCGACAATATTCTTAACGTCCTGAATTTAAACACGTGTTTCGTCGGCAGACTCCATATCTTCCTTGATTTGTTTTGGTAATGCTCCGATAACTTGATGTGATGTTATTGTGGCCTCTGCGATTTTTTAGTTGGTTCGACAATTGATTAAAATAATTGTTTTGCACCTTCTAAAAATTCTACCTGAGGCTCTTGACGAGCTTATAGATTTTTGCAGACCAAATCACTAACAGGAATAATTTTTTTGATTGCTTCTAGTCGCTCTCGTGCTAATTTAGCGGTGTAAAATTTACTACCTAATGACATTATTAATATGATATAATATTTAATTATTGCAACAGAGAGGGTGCGAGCTCTACAGAGACGTCATCGGGATAAACTCGCGGACATACATTTAGAAAACTGTTATGAGAACAACACAGTAACAAAAAAGACTAACCCCGGTGAGAGACTCTCTCGTTAGTTGGACGAACATTTGCGTATTTTTCTTCATCTTCGTAAAGGTTTTAGTTTAAGCAAATGACGTTTCAGCAAAAGGTGGGTTCACCCTCTCAGCTGCTGATTGTACACAGCTTATGTCGTATTCACACACATATATGGATTTGCCTGTTTATCGATCGATAGATGACTGCGCATGTAAAAGAGGCTTTTGTAGATTCATTCAAAGTCTGAAAGGTCATGCAAGGTCACAATGTCGAGAATAGTACACTCGCGGACGCAGTGATTAGTTAAGTAGGTTTTGTGCATATTCTTGCAAAGGAAAACGTCCCTGCACAGGCGGCCAGGTAATAAAGGCGTATAGTGGGATTATCGCCCGTATCTCGATGTAATCTTTACAATACGAATCTCTCTAGCAAGATTAAATAAACAGTACGAAATTTATCGCCGAAATTCACTTCTATTTTGTACCACGCTATGTAGGACTTTCTTATTCTCAAAGCAATAAGGCGCTAAAGTATGATCCAGCATTTCAATAACCAAAAGTTTCGTACCCAATAATGATATGACGTCACTCAATTCCTTGACATTGTTTGATTACGTCGTGCTCTAAATGTATATGTTGTCATAAGGCGGCATTGAAAAAGCTCACGGTAAGTTGAATTTTAAGATTACAAGGCTATAACAAAACTGTAGCACCCAGAATGATCCAGCATTACAGCGAGCAAAAGTTTCGTACCCAATAATGATATGACGTCACTCAATTCCTTGACAATGTTTGGTTACGTCGTGCTCTAAAGGTATCTGTTGTCAGGAAGCGGCATTGAAAAAGCTCACGGTAAGTTGAATTTTAGAATTACAAGGATATAACAAAACTATAGCACCTAAAAAACCTTTTTCCTATTGCCCTCAATGGAAACAAAAATAATGCTTACCTGAGAATCTATTCACTCTTATTCATCTTTTGTTTAACTGTAAACCTGCCTCTCTCTCTCTCTCTCTCTCTCTCTCTCTCTCTCTCTCTCTCTCTCTCTCTCTCTCTCTCTCTCTCTCTCTCTCTCTCATCAATGCCATTTAGTGATGTTTGGGACTTTATAGCACAGCGACATATGTAGGTTATATAGTGCCAAGTGAAATGTAATAAAGTGACTTGCCGAAGGACGCACCACGGTGGCTGGCCCAGGGTAGGATTAGAACCCGCACCCTTTCGGTCTTGAGTCCGGCATGCTAATCATTGAGCCACCGCGGCCCATTGGATGTGCTATTTGAAATACTCAAAAAAAGGGAAAAAATATTATGATGTATCCAAGAAAATTTCCTGATACAAATGCGGTTAGGACTGTGCAATTTTTTTTACTAATCTTGGCGTTCGATGGGATTAGAAGATATGATTCAATTACACAAATCTTTGTATACCAGTTAATGAAATTGATTGATTGATTTATTGATTTATTGATTGATTGATTGATTGATTGATTTGTTGATTGATTGATTGATTGATTATATAGTTTCGGGCATTGTCCCATAACTCAACATTATAACTACATAGCTAGACAGAAGCATTTAGACATACTCGAATATATACATGTATCCATACATGGGTGCCCGTGGGGTGGAGGGAGTGTGTGTACTAAAGCACTTGCCTTTACCAGTCACTGCAATCTCACCTCTGTCCGCGTAGCTTTGAGTCTCAGGATCATTCATTGTAGGTATGTCAACAAACTTGCCAGTAGTTTCCCTTGTATATGTGTTTCCTATCAGGATTTTCTCTGATTTTTCCGCCAGAAGCTTCGATAACAAATTTCAAGTTTAGCATGCATGTATGAAAAAAGAATTTGTAATTAACTTTTGAGAGATAGTGCATGATTAAGTACAAACGAAAGAACTAAAGTATGGTTGTATAGTTATAAGGTAAATACAACAAATAGTTCATATATGAGAGAGAGAGAGAGAGAGAGAGAGAGAGAGAGAGAGAGAGAGAGAGAGAGAGAGAGAGTTGCATGCACACAAAAGATATCATTAACTTTATTTGAAAAATTAAAAAGTCAGTTGTAAGTAGAAAAGGTTTGTTTGCGTGTGTGTGTGTGTGTGTGTGTGTGTGTGTGTTTCTATTCATTAAGCAGTTGCGTAGATTGGCATAAAGGGGGGGGGGGGGGCAAAATCCGGTCAGTTCCACTAAGCAATAATCGGAACATCCACGTGTCATTTCGACGTGACAGTGTTGTAACTGCTATCTATTGGCCATTTAAACATTTTAATAGTGGAGATGGTGATTTTGTGAAAAGGAAAGTGAGATTTCAAAAGCAAATATTTAAATTCAAAACATTTGTACGTTCCTCATCCGAGGCAGAAAGATTACGGGAGATCAAATATCCTGCAATTGTTTCCATGTATGCTTAAGTGTTCTTATAAAAGATCACAGCGACAAATGCTTGGGAGCTCCGAGATGATATTAAATAATCAGGGATGAGAAAAAATGTTCATAAAACTACAAGTCTTAAATTTTGGAATAAGAATTATTATTTTATTTACGATCAATAAAGGCGTCTATATGACCACGTTGAAGTTCACTTTTGCAGCACATAATCGTAACTATTCCTTTGGATATATAGCTGAATGTAGAAAAACTCAATAAATACAAATACCAGAGAGGAAAGAGCGCATTTATCTGAAAATAAGGGCATATAATTAAATTAATTCCTGGAGATACATTTCTCGTACATGGTTTAGCAACAATATCACCTATACAACCTGTCTCTACTTATTATCAATATATTTCTCCAGGTTAGTGTATTGGTTTTATCATAAACTATTTAATCATGAGATACTTGTATTAATATTTATAATAATAATAATAATAATAATAATAATAATAATAATAATAATAATAATAATAATAATAATAATGTAGACTTCTGGCAGTTTGGCTGCTGTTTCTAAATACAACCCATTTTGGAAGTTTTTTTCCCAATACTTGAAGTGATTCATAAAAAAATAAATTAAGTTACAATGAATTCAGTTTTATTTATCATTAATTATCTGTCTGTCTGTCTGTCTGTCTGTCTGTCTGTCTCTCTCTCTCTCTCTCTCTCTCTCTCTCTCTCTCTCTCTCTCTCCGTGTTTACATATTTATTTTCGTTAAGTTAAATATTCTTAACAGCATTTTACCCTTTCTTATCAGCTTAGTTTATGTTAATGAAAGTAAATGATATACATCAACTTCCTGTCTTATTATCAATAATTCATGCATCAATATTTACTGTTACAGTAGAGGGGGGGGGCTCCATACTAATATGTATTTCTAGGTCACGATGACCATGTTGATAATGAGATAATGTAGACGATGACGGGAACGATGATTATAGGAAGAAATTTGTTTTGTGTAGTTTAACGTTATTTTTCAGCATATGGTAGACAACCTAATGGCAAACGTTCTCACATACCCACATTCATCGAGTCGAGACTCGAGCCTACGTGGACAGAGAGGAGTTGTTCATGATCTGCAAAGGCGAGTTCCGTACATCACTTAACACGAATCAGGAAAGAAGAGTATGCTATTATTATTATTATTATTATTATTATTATTATTATTATTATTATTCCTTTCAATACAGATGTCAAGCGATCCAGATATCACCTTCGAGCTTCGCACGCATTACAACGTGCAGAACCTTGGTACAGAGAGCATTGGCATCATTCGGGCCAAGAAGAACGATGAGCTAAACAAACAGGTTCCGGTTCCTGCGCATTATGTAGAAGGTGGATATTGGGAGGTATTCCTAGTTGTCCCACCGTTCAAGAAAATCTACTGGAAATGGGTTGTTTTCAACAAAGAAACGGCTAAGGTCATAAGATCGGAGAAAGAGACCAGAAAACTTAGGCCACCAGACAAAGATTCATATATGTTTGTCCCATGGAACGGAGATGAAAGGGTAGTGATGCCCCTTTTTAAAACCAAGATCTATGTGAAGAACATCGATGGTAATGGGTCTAATTATCAAGTGATTGATGGCGCCAAAGAAACTGATAACGTCTGCGAGCTTTCGGGGCAAAACCACGAACAACCCGATCAACCCGAAAAACCATTTTCGGAGCCGATTCTACTCCAAGGGGAGATAGAAGATGAGAGGGTAAACGGGAAGATAACAGAAGTGGAGACGACTTCTCAACATCCGATTGTCCAAGATATCGTGCAAAGAGTCATTAAACGAGCGTCAGCAACGCTCAATCAGAGAGCATCAGAGTCATTCGTGAAGAAAATGTCGGACATTGTCGTCAAAAGGGCGTCAGACGCTGTCATCAAACGAGCATCAGAGGTCGTCGTCAAAAGGACACCAGACACAATCACCAAGAGGTCCATGTTTACGAACAAGGCACCACGTGCAGACAATACGCAATCGTACATGCGTAACGAAAGTGTCATAGATGTGTTATTAAATCTGCCGCGACAAAACAAATATGCTCTTCTCTCCATAGTTCTGCCAGCAATACTCATGGGCATATTTTTTGGCGTAATCATTTGCTTATTGATACCTGTGAGGCAATAATGAAATAAATACATTTGAACTCACAGCAAATTGGACTTTTATTCATCTGAAATTGTAACAATATTAAATTATCGTGCATGTGAATATTTTTCATTAGGTCATAATTATTGCTTCTAATCTTTGAATATCAAAAATTTCAAATTTGGATTTAATGTGGCATCTGTAATATTCAATACATTTTCTCTGATACCTCGAATAAATTGCGTTCAAATACATGATTTTTTATGAAAGTTTTTTTTAGAGAAAGGTAAAAAAAAGTTACGTATGGTAACAATAATATTGACCCTTATGGAATAAAGTTGCCAGACGAAAGATTAATGTTGGGGGAAAAATAGCCTGAAGAAAAATAATAATTCCGAATTATGAAAGCTCTAACATTGGATCTCTCTTTATTACAATGCAAGAGACAATTTAAATGGTTTTGAACCGTTCAATTCAACACCTTACCCTCGATATATTGATGCTATACCACCCTTTATGGCAGTATGCCAACATAGATCGCTCGCTTTACACGATATATTTTCTATTGTTAAAGCCATCGTTTAGTTTTCTGCGTTTGAAGAAATTGTAACTACGGCTCAAAACGTAAAAACAGAGGAATTGCATGGCGTACGGAAACAGACATTAATAACATTACATTATTCTACATAACACACTTATAATGTGCATATCAATTAGGTTTAAATGGATTTTTAAATATTTTATCCGCTGACATTGAGATAAAGATACATTCTCCAGACAAACACTACCCCAAAAAATGTTTAGCTACATATAAAAACTTTAAAATGGAGTAAATGCCGAAAAGGTCCATGCGTCAATTAAATAAGTGGTTAAACATGATTTGCCAATTATAAGTGTTGCAGTTCTTATTAAAAGTTTATAAATAATTATTTCCCGTTCCGTTGTACAAAATCTTTCTTCATTTCAGACTATAAATTGAACTATAATTTATAGAATTTCTAGGTGTAACTCGGCTTTGTTTGCGATTTGCAAAATTTAAAAACATTTGAAAGTATGGCATTGAAATATTTGTTTCGATAGCCAAAAAACGTATATATTTTTGATAAAATGTGAGCACCAAATTAACTGATGTAAAGAACATATTTTTTGATTATTTGCTAATTAATATACTTGACAAATGACATGTCGCAAGTAAAATAAGGAAGCAAATCCAACACATTTTGTAAGACACAGAAATTAATTTATTTCTCTAAGTCATGAAATGAAAATTTAAGAGTATTATGGATTAAATCCAAAATAAGCATAAAATGTACTACTCAAGTCCACTCCACCCACCCCCACACCCCACTCGAATGTTCTGGAATATATTGATGTGCCTACAGTCTTGAGTTATCATAACGGCATTTTCCAGAATACCAAAACAATAATACCAACGAAATAATCCAAACTAATGGTTTTTCTCAGGTATGTCTAAACACAGTATTATACATATCCGCTGACTGAACAAGAACACAAGAAATAAGAATGATTTAATTGATTAAATCTAGTCTTTATACATACATGTACTCGTATATACTCTTATATCTATTTTTCTACTCGATTATTGTCGTAATACTTCTTACCTGACTTGTGTCACAATTGCCCACGTCGCAACAGAACCCACCCGACTGAACCATCCAATCTAAAGTCACCACATATGTTTGGTCAGGTTTGTTATTAACATTGATTTTAATAGTTGTAAACACCTGTTTATTACTAACATGCAATCTTCAGAGATGCGCCAAAAGTGAAAACACTATAGGCATAACGAAAAATTGTAAAGTTTCGCCGTTCTTCTTTTTCTGTGAATTCAAGCGTGAATTTTAGATAGCAATTACGAATTACGATCTGAACATTTGTGCATCATAATTTTGCTTACCATGCTGTCTTTGTAACCAATATGTGGGCGCCTAATGATCTAGAATGCTTGATAACAGTACTTGGATTAGGATCTTTTTCAGATTGACGTTACGTATTCATTAATTCGCAGTTTTGTTGTGGTGGGGTTTTTTTAGGGGAGGGAGGTCAATAAGGTTTCTTGTTTCAAAATAATTTTTCATTGCTAAATTGTCGTTCAAAATTAAGTAATGTTTTTATTTTCTGTTTTCTTAAGACAATTGTTTAGACGTCGGTTTCTGAAAAATTTTAAATTCTACAATTTGATACAAGTTATTACAGTTAGATACAAAGACACAGCGATCCCTTTCAAGAGTACTCTTAAAACTCACCTTTTTCGACTGCAAGAACAAACTTGAAGACCTAATAATGTTTAGTGCCTTAAATAGTTTAGCATTTTTTATGTTTTCCAATTTCATGTTTTTTGTTTTTTGTTTTTCTGAAGTCATATCATTATAGATGTTGTAAAGCGCTTAGAGCTTCTAAAGATTAGGCTATTCAAAGTCATCATCATCATCATCATCATCATTATTATTATTATTATTATTATTATTATTATTATTATTATTATTATTTTTATTATTATTATTATTATTATTATTATTATTATTATTATTATTATTATTATTATTATTAAAGTGTCTAAGAGCCATCATATCCGAAAGTCGTAATATCTACAGGCAAAAAGTTCTTTTACGATCTTATATGGTTGAAATTTCTATTTTCTTTGAAGATGTTTGGTAATTTTGGTTGCAAAGTGGATATGAACCATAGCTGCATAATTTTGCTTCCCACGCAAACATTTGCCAGTGTTTAAATCATATAAAGTATATATTCACATCCTACATTTTCCCTTTCGTATGTTTGCTCGAGTTTTAAAAATCTGATCTCTGTCAAATATGTTTATCAGCAATCTTTTTTATTTTGTAATCTGACTCATTCGAGTAGGTGATTTACTCTATTTGTGTAATTGTAGACCTTTTGTTTTTGATAGCAAAGAAAATCCTTTTAACCTGCTATTTTTAAAAAAAAACAAAAAAAACTAAATATAATATAACCAATTACACGATGAAATCCCAAAGACTTTCCCAGAATCGTTTTAAGAAATTATGTGATGATGTAATTAGACTCTTGTAAGGCAAGATGAAGAACAAGACATGAGAAAACTAAATGTTGTCCCTTACCTGATACAGGTATCAAGACTGTTCTAGCCCGTATGTATAATTTATAAATAAGATACGACGAGTTATTTAGCGCATTCCATGAGATCCTCTATGTACTGGCAGCCAAAATTTCAACTTAGAAATTCTGTGTGGATTTTATAACCAATAGATAGATTTTTATAAAAGTAAAAGAACAAAAAAAAAAGAAAGATTATACGTCTACCTCATCTGGTTCAAAAGTTATGGGTAAAGATCTTCATAAAATGCCGTGATTTTCTTCAAAATTGTCAAATTGCATAAATGGCCAAACTAAGTAGTTGATATTATTGAAACTAATTGCAACTTAAGTCTGTAACTTTCCAGATCTCTTACATTCTATACCGACACTTTGCTCAATTTTTTGGGGAACTCAATTCTCTGAAATAAAGATTAAGCAGTCCTAAAAAAAATTAACGATCTTCACCGAAATGGTCCACGGCAAATACAGCCGCAAATATTAAAAATATAAATATCTTGGTCATTTATTTATCAAATTTTAAAATTTAAAGTGTATTGTCTTCAGATTGCTGTAAACTATCGAATGGGTCTTTATTCTGAGGATTTAAAACAATTTTTTTTTAACATCTCCTCACCTCCTTGGCAGAACTCACATGACATCAACATACAACCACTCAAAAAAGTAAAATCTGCACTGTGCAGAAGAGCACAAGCAATAACAACAGTTTGTTGAAATGAAAAAGGCATGTTATACAGCAAATTCAATAACAAAGTGTCATGACTGTTTGTAAAATCTCCCGTCAGCTTTACATATCAAAATCTCAAAATCTCAATCTGATGCCGCTTCAAGTTCAACTGCTGAAGAAAAGATCCGACATTATATCTCTCCAAGTCATGGGTTGTACTGCGGTTAAGAAATAACAAAGTATCCGCTTCAGAAATAGATTCTAAATTTGCTCCGGCAGCAGCTCTCAGCACATGATGTATCTCCTTCTGCAAATCTGTATGCCTAAGATCATCTTGACACAAGGCTGCAGATAAACAATACCTAATTACTTAAGGAAAATTGCGTTAGCTACGAAAAGTTTCAGTTTTCGATCAATTCTGTAAGAAATATAAATACGTCTACCGTTAGCATCAACTGACAGTAATAACGGCTGTAAAATAAAACACGAGAAATCCAGCGTGATCACCGTATCTAAAAATATCAATACTTTGTGTGCACCAGCGTGATACATCACTGAAATCCTGTTGTACTCACATGCTTACTAATACATTAAATTAAAGAAGTAGTTTATATAATAATTCGTTGAACTAAAGAACACAGAATCCATATGCAAGCAAGAGGTCACTTAAGTTTAATACTAACAATTTATATATCTTTCTGGTAATTTCAATTGCATATTGTAAAATTCCCCATGCAATCTCTCTCAAAATTGCTCTTAAAAGTATGCCTGATTTAAGATTTTTATTCCAAGTTCCCCATGTACAAAATAATATGGGATTTGTTTTATGATAGGCAGTGAATTTCCTGATATTCTGCGAGAAATAATCTTGATATTATACATGAGGGAAAAATATGTCATTGGCTGTCAATAGACACCGAATTATGAATGAAATTCGAAATTATTATAAGACTTAGTCCAATGGTAAATATGTCCTCCTTCCCTTAAAACGACTTGAGTTCATAACCAGTACGGCACGACTTATGTTTTTTTTTTTAATATTTATTTTAATATTGAAATGGAAAGGAGAATTCTGTTATTGTTGATATTTTCTCTGCGAATAATCAAAAAACACAGCAGAACATAACGATCATTGCGTGGGATCCATCGAGAAATCTAAAACTTCAATCTCTAATGCAAGACATCTTGCAAGCTAACACGTTTGAGCATAAAAACAAAAATAAAATTTGCTTCCTACGAGTGATCAATGGATACATGTTATCTTGCGAGTGAAAATAATGTTTTTTTACCCATTCATTGTAAGCAAATATCCTTTGTATATTTCGACTGATTTAGGTCAACTTTGTAAAAAGTATTACTGGGTATGCACAGTTTTAATATTAAATATTTTTGTTTAATTGGTTTAAACAAGTGTTAAGTGTGTGTGTGTGAGAGAGAGAGAGAGAGAGAGAGAGAGAGAGAGAGAGAGAGAGAGAGAGAGAGGAGAGAGAGAGAGAGAGAGAGGGGGGGGAGGGAGAGAGAGGGATTTTTATCGTAGCTTTAACAATTTTTCAGTCATATCGCTACAATGTCTGCAGTAACCGCTCCGGGAGCGGGAGGTTGTGGATTCGTTCCCAGGCCGAGTCATACCAAAGACTTACACAAGTGGTACTAACAGCTGCCTCGCTTGGCGCTCAGTTTTAAGAAGTTAGTGTTAGGACTGGTCGGCCTGCTGTCAGGATAATGTGACTGGGTGGGACATCATGCTACATGTCTGCAGAATGATGCCCCCGTGCTAGACATCACAATAAACTGTCTCAATGCAGACATCGTAGCGATATGACTGAACAATTGTTTAATCTACATTAAAATTCCTAATCAAACAAAAAACAATGTATGCAGTGTGGCGGTTTATGGTGATGTCTGGTACTGGGGCATCATGCCACATACATGTACCATGATGTCCTACCCAGTACCGACAGCAGGCCGACCAGTCCTAACACTAACGTGTTAATGCTGAGCGCCTAGCGATGCAACTGTTAGTACCATTTGTTTAAGTCTTTAGTATGACTCAGTTCAGACCAGCGACATCCCGAGGAGGACGCTCTAACTAGACTACTATAGCGGTCTAAACAAGTGCTAATATTTTAGCTAAATAGAGTAACATATATTTTTGTATATCCCCTAAACAAAGTAGAAAATGATAAATCAGCGTATACCATCTAAGTCTTTTGAAACTATTTTTGTTATTTACAACTTTTGCTGCTGTTGTTGCCTTACCTGACAACTTAGAATGGTATCCAATACCTAAATAACACTACTGTGTAACGACTTTTAGAGATATATCACCGCAAATAAATTTTCGTACCGTTTTAGATATCATCTTCATTGCGGTAAGTTTCAATTTGTCAGTTCCGGGAGAATCATAGATAATGAATAAGCAATCGACATAAAGCAATACAATAACTTACAAGTCATATGGTTGCATCGTAGTAATTTATAGACAAGTTCTTTTGTACGTAATTTAAAATCATAGCCAATAGCGTTGATGATTATTCATAACATTGTACAGCACCTAACGGTCAATTAAATATAGCAGCAAAAGCATTTGAGGACTAGACGCAACATTTAACTTTAATAACTTTTTGCAACATAAAGACTAACGTGATATTCACTTTAGATTTTCGAGTCCTACACTTCATTCGTGTTTGTTTCGAGTCCTACACTTCATTCGTATTAAGTAACCTGTCACTATACCATGTTTAGTCCCGCTTGTAAAAGTAAAATATAGACATCAAGTGTAGAGAATTTTTGGTTGGTGCAGTTGATTTATGGATTATCGATAATGGTTGTAAAACACCTTTATCCCTTAGCAAAGTAAAGAAAAACTGCTGGATCCCAATTTGCTAACAAATTAAAAGACGAAGCCATTACAAACCAACATCGAAAACATATTTTAACCATACTATATGAACTTCATAATATTTTCGATAGACGACGATATGCTTAGTTATTGCAGAAGCTGAACAGAACCTCATGGCAGAACCTGTACACATCACAACACACAATACATATCCATTGAACCAACAGTTGAACAAGGAGATGAAATAAAATTTAAAAATAAAGCAGGAAACAGGTGTAAATGAAATACAGAATATAGAATTTATAGATGCTTGCTACGCAAAACTTCAACGCTTAGAACTTCTACATGAAGTGAAAAGACTATTTACTACATAATAATAAAATAAAAGAAGAACATCACTATCGTTACAGGCTCCAGACAGTTTCTGTCTCCTTCATTTATATGTTAATCCATTGCTCTCATGCCAAAACATGTCAAGCATGTTGCCTTATCTCGATAAGTACATGCAATTCAGTCCAATTCCACCGCCATCCTAACCAATATATTCCCCTTTCATCAATTAAAATTTGTATTCTCACAGTCGTTAAAATTAATTTACCTATTGTGGTAATAGAAATCATCACTATGAAAGGCTTTTGAATATGTACCATCGTCAATTTTCGTTTTCTTCTTACCCTTGATGTGTCTCGACTAATGTTTAGTAGAATTTTAAAATTGCATCAGATAAAAAATTAAATTGCTTGCTGAATTAGAATGTATCCTTATCAGATAAAGAGATATGCCATTATGCTAAACGTTTTCCGTTTTTGCAAATAAATTTGAAATACTCTGGTATAGATGAACCATTCAAGTATAAGTAGGAAAATGTTTAACAGCTATAGCCATCAATACAGCCCTATTAAAATATATTGCTAAAATACCACACGAAACTGTGCTCTATACACTTGGTCATTTGTTGTAATCTTACTTACATGCGTATATAAAATATTTCATGGTTTCTGGGTGAAGTAATCATTATCGGTGTAATAATTTATTTATCTCATCCAAATGCTTAACAAGTTTCGGCTTCAAATGTTCGTAGCTAGGAAGAAGTAAGGGGCTGTCCCTATTAGTGTTTGTCTTTTTCTAATCTGAAGAGTCCGTCGTGCTCTGTATTTCTGCCGAAGGCACAACCACATTAGAATTAGTCCATTTCTTTCGAATTGGGGGAAATATTGTAGGACTTGAGTCCTTCAGTGTTAATTTAGGGTCTGTATTACTTTCGGAGTCTACTCCTCTAGTATTAATCTAGGGTCTACGCTAATTTAGGACTGGAGTCCTCCAGTGTTAATCAAAGGTCTACGTTGATTTAGGACCTGAGTCCTCTAAGCTCAAGAAATGAAATGTTGCAATTAAAAGTTGCTTCACATTCACTTGCATATCTTCTTCTTCTTCTTCTTCTTCTTCTTCTTCTTCTTCTTCTCTCTCTCTCTCTCTCTCTCTCTCTCTCTCTCTCTCTTCTTCATCCATGTATTATAAAACTCCTTTTGTATGAACTGACTTTGATTAACGTTTTTGAAATTCTTGGTATTAAGCAGTAAGTATAATGGATGTGTTAAGATTATACAAAGCACAATTTAGTTTAGGAAAAATGTATATATTAGGTGCGATTTCTAAACATTCATTTAATAAAATTCGAGATTATTGTAAATGTAATATTTATGTGATTTTTATTACCTTTTAATTTACTCAAAGTATATAATGCATTTAGTCTGTTTCATTGTATCTGGTTTTCAGTCTTGTTTACAAAGAGCGTCATTTTTTACAAAAAATGTTATCTCTCTCTTCCGCTCTTTCAGCAATTTCACATATCGTCTTCCAAAGACAATGTCTATATACAATATATCGTTTTTCATATATGCTATATTGTTACTCAGTGGTGACATCTTTTAGACATGTTTTCTTCTGCTGCTAGTTTTGTGCTCGCCACAAATTTTCATGCCTCGCATGTTTCAGCTCCTTCATGCGATATGGCACTGTTTTCTCTGTGACATTATGGATACACGTTATCTTTCAAGCGTCAAAGATTTCCTGCTTTTTAATACTTCTATTAATCCTCTCTTCTTCAACCGTCTCTGTTACGCGTGTCTTTTATTGAATTGCACAGTGTTTCCCAATTGTTCGACGATTCATCATATTCTTTCCATTTTATCCTTTATCCATTTTAAAAAAAAAATCCTTTAAAATTTTTAAATGTCATCAAACATGCCCCAAGATTACATGTTTGATATTGATCTGTATTTCTTCCTTGCATGCTCCAACCGAAGATGTATATATTGATCCGTAATAAATGTCAGTGCAAACATTGATTAACATTATTCATACATCAATCCTTCTTCTACTTTTTTCATTTTGAGCGAAATATTTCCGCACTCCGATCTGTGTGAGTTTTGTTAGTCCTTTGCACTACAGATGACTTTTTGTCAGAGGAAGTTAATGTTTTGGGGTTTTGTTAGCACTTTGCACTACAGATGACTTTTGGTCTGAGGAAATTAGTGTTTTTCTTTTCCGGACAGCAGCGTTAGCATTCCAATGTAAAACACTTTTCGCTATTGTAACTGTAACTGAAAACTTTCTCTCATTGAAGGTTTCTCAGAATGCATTAGCTACTTCATCACCCTTGTTTTCCGTCCAATATTGTTCGTTCCAATAATAATTCAAAAAATAGTCATCAATGTCAAAAGACATACTCTCTCTCTCTCTCTCTCTCTCTCTCTCTCTCAAAGTTTTTTTTTTTTTTTTTAATCATTTTAAATCCTATTTAGACCAGGACAATATTTGGGAAGGATCATTTCGACATTTCTTCCTAAATTCTTCCATGTCAGTGTTAAAATTGCAAAGGGGCCAGTGTTGATTAAACTTGTTATTTTTTTGTCTAAGGGGCTCATATTGCATTATGTCTTCCCAATAATCTTGCTCATATCTCTGTTGATATTATCTCTTTCACTCACACCGGGTCATGATATCGATAGAGACCATTCCCAGATAACGTAGCTAAATCCAATTAACTACCCTTCTTACTAAGAGTGAAATGTTTTACACACACACACACACACACACACACTATATATATATATATATATATATATATATATATATATATATATATATATATATATATATATATATATATATATATATAGTTTGTAAACGAATGTTAGAGCGCTGCAATTCCATCGAATGATTATATTCAATAAATCAATCAGTCCCCTCATATAACTCTTACAATAAAAATAATATGAATGTATAATTGCACATAATAATTTATTCATATAGAAAGTTAATACGCAACAGCTAAAATTGCAATACGAGGCTTTGAATGAATCATTCTTTGTGTATCGAAATACTCTACCAATAAACAGATCAACCGTTATGATTCTGACTACTCGCAAATTAGGTCAGGCTGATCTGAACTGATGTCCTTCTCAGACCACGTGATGTTTTCTTGTAATTAACAGTACGACTTAACCTTGAAACTTATAAATGAATGGATCTATGCATTTGATACATGACTCGTCTTACAGTTCAAACTTCGATCATAGGATTTTAGCATTAAAAATGCCAGTGGCGTCGCTAGGGGGGTGCGGACCGCACCGGGTGACACCATCTCAGAGGGGTGACACCAAAATGAAAAATTGAAAATTTTACAGAGAACACACTGCTCGGTAAAGTAAGTTTAATGTAAAAATACCTATAACTTAACGTTGTTACAGTTCTTGCATACTTTTACCTTCTGACCTTCAATTAATTTGTTTTTGTTCTTGTCATTTTTATACTGTGGACTTATTTTAAGAAGAAGAAATCCATGGTGGAAGTCTGGAGGGGTGACACTATTAGTTTACCGCACTGGGTGACACCAACCCTAGCGACGCCGCTGAAAAATGCCACTATCAAAATGATCTTTACAAAAACTCTTAGTATGAAAATATACACATAATATAGATAAACGTGGCACTAGTGATGTAAGGAAATAATAGCAACACAAGGATGTCAAGCGCATAGGACGTAATTCTTAATTTAGAGGACGCCTATTTCATGGTATCAATCATGTATCTTACTTCGGTTTCTATTTGAGTGGATGCTAACTGATATGATTTGCTACCTAAGTGGACTTGATCACCTTTTCCTACACCAAAATCCACTGTTAATAACCAAAAACATCACCAAATCATGATGTTTGGTGCTCGACTTGTGTGACGGTCGCTACAGCCGTTAGCCACTATCATCCCATTGTTTCACTCGCATAGTACACTCTCTACTTAGCGATTGAAAACTTTATCACAATGAATTTTCCAGACTTGAGCATTGTTATTGCTATAGAGTTTTACTCCATTTTCCAGCACAATATAGGTTATACATGGCGGCCAGTATTGATGGTGAAAGAAGAACCAGTGAAAACCCCGGAAAGAACCACCGACCCACGAGAAGCAAGCTTTCTCTCTCTCTCTCTCTCTCTCTCTCTCTCTCTCTCTCTCTCTCTCTCTCTCTCACACACACACACACACACACACACACACTTTGGATAAGCCCGTTGAAGTTGAGTATTTTGCCTAGTTTAACTTCTTCTTTGTTCCAGCTTGGCCAGGAGACAGCAACACAACAACCTCTGAAGCAACATTATGGTTTACTTTATTAACACAATATGAATACAAAACCTAAAAAAAATTCGATGTTCGATTGTACGACCAGTACCTTTTTCACGTATATCTTAGAGTCTGTTGGCATAATTTTAATTAAGTACACTGCTTAGCAATTAATACAGAGATTACCATAATTTGGATCCATGAATACATACAATCCCTCAGAAACAACAGCTTTCGACAGATTTATAATTTGAGCCTACAGGATGAAGCGTTGTTTCAAACAATATCACCACAAAATATTGGGGAGGAGCGACGTACACTAGATGACTATGGAGGGGGATTACCGCCATAATTCTATGCATGTATTTTATAATCTTACTGATGCGTTATTGTAAATTGCTGTTTGCAAGTGCTACTTTCATAATTCTATCCATGTATATTGTTATCTTTATTGATGCAAACTGTACGTGGTAACTTGCAAGTGCTGCTTTCCTTCTGCATTATTGTAAATGGCTGCTTGCGTGCTACATTCCTAATTCCATCCATGTATATTGTATTCTTCATTGATGCAAACGGTAAAGGGCTAGTTGCAAGTGCTTAGATCTACTTTCCTTCTGCGTCATGGTATCTTGCTGATTTTGCCTTGCAACACCGTAACTCCAAAATGTTCTGTCTTCGTCCATGCATTATGACAAACTGCATCATGTAAAATGATGATCATAATGTAGCATCACGCATGTCGCAAGTTAGCATAAAGGAAGTTGGCATAAAATAATGCCTCATTATGACAACAGATGGCGCTGTGAAATGTCAATTTGTTACAAAACGACTACTCCCCTGACTATAGCGACACAAGGTTATACCATTTTACGGTATTGCTGGGCGTCTATTTTAAAATATTGTACGTATAATTTACCGCAACCTGTATTATAAGATGATAGGGTATAACAGCATTCAAACAAAATTAAAACGATATTACATACTGTCGTACCTGTATGAACTCCAAGTTGCTGAGACATCTTTCCGATCGTTCTCATAATAAAGATGTTGAGAATTATATGGCCTAAATTGTTGTAGAAGTTGATTTTGAGTGTACCCCAACATAAATTTAAAAAATGGGGTGGCAAGGGTCAGAGGAAACTGACTAATTTTGGATATGCTATGTCATTTAGTTTTCCGATATTATTTGTGCCTTTTTTTTAACTGAAAGGAAAATATTAAATAGTTTTAACCCAATTATATATATATATATATATATATATATATATATATATATATATATATATATATATATATATATATATGTCTTTTAAAGTATTGGCATAAAGCAATTTGATGTACTACTATTGATATATCAAATTGTGATCCGCCCATGGTGCAATAATATGTATATATATATATATATATATATATATATATATATATATATATATATATATATATATATATATATATATATATTCTTGGAACTGTGCTGTCAGTTATATTCCAATAGATTTATTATGAATTTCCACTCTTTATTTATTAATGACGTAACTCCCATTTTCTAATTGAATTTAAAATGGTGCACAATTTCATTGCCATCCGTTCTTTTGTTTGCCCCTCCACTCATACATAAGGGAGATCATACACATTTATTTGGAGTGAGAGAGAAAAAATAAATTTGGCTGTATGAAAACCTTGAAACTAAACTTGCATCAAGTAACTTGACAGGATTTTTTTAAACATCCAAGTTTAATTTGTTCTGCCTATCACTTCAAGTCAAAGGGATATGGACAGATTTCATCACATTTTGAAGAAAAGTACTGTCATATTACGTTAATAAAGAAATGGATTGGGATGATTTCATGTTCTGTTATTTGCTGCTAGGTATTCAGTTTAATAATCATTGGATTTTAGATCTTTTGGACATAAAGTCTGTGCATCAGTTATTAAAATTTAAACTACTTTGAAATGAAGATTCCAAGATTATTCCTTTTGACTATCTTTCTTATTTCAAATTTTGATATATTAAACACTTGTGAAGTAGCAAGAACTAATTTTCACAATCAAAAATGAAATTTAGGTGTGACAAAATTATGCAAGGAACTTTAAGCATGGTGGTAAAGTTCAGTCATGCCCATACATCAATATCATCTTCAGGCTAAGTATTATCGCAGGAGTCTGACGTTTTATCAATAAAGTACGGCGAAATGTCTGACAAAATGAAATACCCTTATCAATAATATATATATATATATATATATATATATATATATATATATATATATATATATATATATATATATATATTATATTAGACTCCTGTGGTATTATGGTCCTTATACCAGAGTTCCTGCAGTCATTGAAATCCTGAAAAAGTTTGCAAATAACACAAAAGCATTTAAAGAGCCTTGAAAAGTTTTGACATTTTTATGTCATTCAAAGGAAAATTCACGGAATTTCTTTTTATGGGGCATTAACAGTCGCATTTATTTGCAAAGTTTTATCACAATGTATATTCTATCAGGACATTGATGTTGTAGGTTAATCTGTGAAGCAAAAGTCTTGCAGGAAGAATCCTCTCAAGCAGGAATATTTGTAAAAGGAAATTCACTTTTACTGGAGAATGATTACATAGACCATAGAACCATGTAAAAGTAATTGCAGGTCACCATGTATACTTGTGCCTAAACCAGAAAAAACATGTATTTTCCACATGTGTACTATTAAAAAACAAGAGTCAATGTTGTTAACAAAATGGATTTATTTCCAAAGTTAAGAATGGGTGATTGCATTAACAAATTAGAAATATCAAATATTCACAAAGATTTACTTTTTTTCAAGAAATCTGGCAAATTCCACTCACTGAAGGAGCAAATGATATTTCGCCATTTACAACTCTAGATGGGCTTGCTTTATCAGCATGAAGAGATGTCTTTTACAACAAAAAAATTATTTGGCAACATTCCAGTGTCTAAAGAATGTTAATATCTGTTCTAGGTAATAAAATGTATACATCGATGATGTCATTCTCTACAACACCAGGGAAGATCACTTGGAATCCATTCAGAATAAAAAATTTTAACTCAGAAAAGCAAATCTGACAATTTATGTACAAGTTTGTTTTGCCAGGTTTATTTCATTTTAAGTCATATTGTGCAACAAGCTTAAGTTAAATATATAGAAGTTATGGTCAACGTCATCTTAGTTGCCAATACCATATAAAAGAAGCTTGTGTGATTTTTGAGAATTAGAAAATGACTTTGCATTATGGACCTGCAAGAAGGCCTAGGCTGCCTCTTAGACCCCTGGCCATTAAGATTATTTTTCCTCTTCTCTGTTCTCATCCCTGATTGTTTATGCCATGGTTGTTAAAAGGAGTGGAAACTGAAGAGTAAATTATTAATGTGCTGTTCAAAATGTTATGTACTGGGATTTTAACTTTAATTAAGTCATTATCTGCATTAGTTTCAATTAGGTAATTGCACTGCATAGTACAGGTACATACATTTCAAGTAAAAATGGGAAAGGGCAAAAGTATGTTTTGTGTGCACATCATTTGGATGAAGATTACTTTAAAACAAGTCTACTTCTGTCACACTTTTCTATTTATCGATTTTACTTATTAGATATGTTTTATGAAGCAAACTTTTGCATACTTATTTATGTCTTTAGGATGCAAAACCAAAGTTTTATCAACTGTTCTCATTCTAACACTGTGTTTAATACATTACCCATGTAATACTTTTGGAATGGGAGCTGAGGCACAGTAGAGTAGGAGCCACAGTGGCTCAGTGGTTATCATGCCAACTCACAATTGAAAAGGTGTAAGTTCTAACTGAAATTGAAATGGTGTAGGTTCTAATCCTACCAATGGACTAGCCTAGGTCAGCTACCGCATTGTGTCCTTAGAAAAAGCACTTTACCTCAATTGCCTTGGCAATAAATAACCTACTTGTGTTGCTGTCTCATAAAGTACCAAACAAGCACAGTAAATTACAATCTGTGCTGATGTAATTCCTGAAAAATGTCCAATTCATTTCAATTTCCACAGTTCATTAGAAAGATAATTCAACACAATATGCTAACATTTGCGTTAATATGAAGCTAACAAATGGACAGAGGAAATGATGAGAATGGGAAAAATTAAGCTGAATTGTTTTAACAGTGATAAAAGCCAGATTTTAAAGACAAAAGCGTATGAAACACTGGCTTTTCCATAAGATGTCATTTTATGAATTGCTGAGCAACACTTTGGAAATGTTTTCTTTTCTTGGTATCATCATATTAGAGAACAGAGGTTATCTATAAAGCAATTTTCATCATATATAATGGAATGTATGGAACAAATTGGACATTTTGTATCATAAGCTTTTTTCTTCTAATGTCATATGCATTGTAACAGACTTCTCATGGAGATGCACCTAAAAAAATATTACATTTACCAAAATGGAAAATGACTCAATTCTTATCAATCTTAATCGTTTACATGGTTTGCACCTTATTACAATCAAAATATACTATACTAGCAAATAACCTGTTACTTGACAACTGGCCACTTGACATTCTTAGTTGGTCATGTCTGGTTCATCCTTATAAGAACACAATGTCCCATCTTGTTTTTCAGTTGCAGAAACATTACTTTTTCTTTTGGAACTGTCTAGACATTTAAAAGACTTCAAATAAATATGAATATGTAAGTATGTTTTTCTTTGAAGATTTACTTTTGTTAATTCACTTTCTATACAGGATATCCAACAAATTTAGAAAGAGATACACTAATCAGCTGATGTCAGTGCTAATTTCTTTCTTTTTTTTCAGTTTTTTTTGATGAAATAAATATTAGATCTCCATAGTGACATATATCATGGACTTGTTATATATCAACAAAAAAAAAACAAGGCATATATTATGATATTGTTTATGGTATTGTAACAGGTGTGATCTCCATTAAAATAGTACAACTTGTCAATAAAAACAATTTAGAGTATTATCAGAAAATAATCTCTATGAGGAGATGATTTTTATAAGATCAGTACAAATAATTTATGTGTTGGTGGGAAGTAGATTTTTATGGATATATTGTTGCTAAAGCAGGTTTTAAAGACATACATCATCTTTCAAACAGATTAGACGACTGCAGTGTATATGCATGGCCTTTGCATCAAATATTCTTTCTTTTGCTGTGCTATTTAACACCACTATTTGAAATTATAAGTTTTTCTCTCTCTTCTGATTTTAATATTTTGTAAATTAGATCTAATGATGGTGCAGTAGCAGTGTCTGAAATGAAGGAGTTGGTACGTCAGAAACTTTGTTTCCTTGCACGGTGAATGGAAAATAATAGAACCCAAAATCTGACAACAGACTTAGAAGTAGCCATATCTATGATGGTGCAATTATCTCAATTTACAGACATTGAAGAAAGTTTAAATTGTGCAGAACAAGCACTTGAACTTGTCTGTCTTGATAGAAATATTAATGATGAAATCCCTAAACCTGAAGTTGAGTATGGTTTCTTGGGTCGTCCTGCATTTTACATACCATCACAAACTCTGGAGTTCTTTATTCAAAATGGTTTCAAAGTAAAGGAGATGGCAAATATGTTGGGTGTTAGCAAACGAACTGTGGAACGAAGGCTAAGCCAGTTAAATTTGAAAGTCAGACAGACATATAGTCCACTTTGTGATGAGGATCTTGATAAAGAAGTACAAAAACTGACAATGCAGTTTCCTTTTGTTGGATACCGCACCATCTCTGCAATGTTGCTTTCCATGGGACACCGTGTTCAAGAATACAGAATTAGACAGGCTATGCTGAATGTTGATCCACAGGGAGTTCTTTTCAGAAGATTATTCATTACAACTTATAGAGTACAAAGAAGGACCTACAATGTCAGTGGCCCACAATGTTTATGGCACATTGATGGAAATCATAAACTCGTGCGGTATGAAAAATCTTTTATTTCTTCAAATAACAATAGCTTAGAACTTAAATTTTTAATTTGGCAGATATAACATCTACCCAAATTTTACCCAAGTAAGTTATTGCTCCATGTAACTGCATTCTAAAACTAAACTTTTAATGACAGGAAAAAAAATAATACTGAAGCAAGAGTGAAAAACAATTAGTGACAATAGTATGTATATTTCTCTCCAAATGTCTAGAATAATTTTCTTCTTGGTCATAGACATGTTTAACATTTTATTGGATTACTGCTTTCCTCTTATTGTGTGTATACTGTCAAACAGTTCTGGGGTGAAAACTTACAAAGATACAAAACTTAGAAATCCTAAGAGAGTGCGCTCAGACAAAGGTGGGGAAAATACATTGGTTGCAGAATATATGTTACAACAAAGGGATCCCATAAATCGTCCATTCATTGCAGGACGTAGTGTGCACAATCAAAGGTATAACATCTGTATGTAAATAAGTTATAAGGCAGATTATCTCTTTAAATTACTTCCGTTTCTAGTCTGTGCTGTATATATTTAGGTCTATTCTCCTTCTATATACCAAAATGGCAAGATAATGAACAGTAACCCTGACCTTTAAGATTGTACCCACACTTTATTATATGTGATGCATTCTAGTTGCATTGTGTAAACATATAAAGTTTATTTTCTAGTTAAAGATTTGAATAAACTTAATTTCTGCTGTATGTGTATAAAAGATCTTTTATTAATTGTCACTGGTTATTATTGTGGTTGCTCAAAATTCATTGATGCACTTTTGGCTGTAAAAAAACTGGGATAATGCGCTTACGCATATACCGCTCCAAGAGGGTTACGTTTGCGCCGATTGAAAAAACTAGTATAATGTATGTGTTATATGCCCGAACATATGGTAGTCAAGAGTTCTCTGACCTTTGCTAGCCCATCTGAGATATTCTGACATTTATGTGGGGATGTGAGGTCAGAACACACTGACTTGAAAAGTTGGTAATGGCTGAAACTGCATGGTGTCAGCTTACAACTTGCACAGGCAAACCTAAATGACCATAAAGTTATATCAAGCCCTAATCACATCAAATTGATAGGTGGATTTAACTTATCAGAAACTGTTAGCATAACATTCATTATGCCTTTGTGAATTGGATCTGTAATGTATCATTAAACATTCGAGTCATATAGTTATGATGTCTGCAGTGTGGCAATTTATCATGACATTTAGCAATGGGGCATTATGTTCCACCCAGTCGAATTTTTCAGACACCAGGCCAACCAGGTCACAACACTAAGCTCTTAATAAAGAGAGGAACTGAGGCAGCTGTTAGTACCATTCTTATTAGTCTTTGAGATGACCTGGCCAGGGTTTAAACCTGCAATCTCTCGCATGCGAGGCAGACACTCTAACCACTAGGCCATATGAAGTGGTCCTTATTATGTCTTTAATTCAGTGACAGATTCATCAGGCAGAAGGTAAATGTCAATGTAGTTTTTGTTAGTGTCACATGACTACCAATTTCAGGTTGCTGCAACAGTGATAGGTTTCTGGTGTTGGTTCTCCGAATACATGTTGAAAATTATATTTTTTGCTTGGAGTGGGTGGGGTAAAAGTTACATGACTAAAATTAATATTCCCGTCTCTGATGCATCATTTGAAAGGTTTTTTTTCTTACCACAGAATAAATGCACCTCTCATATCATGGATATGTACATTGCGATATTTGCTTAGTTGTGTGACTAGCAATGAGAACCAGGTCAGATATGTCGCAATATCCAAAGTGAGATAGGAAAGGTCAAAAGAAACTTGACTAACAGTCTTTGACATACAATTTACCGTAGAAATCTAACAAAATACATCAAAAAATTTACCACAGAAATCTAACAAAATACATCAAAACATTTACTATAGAAATTTAACATAATACATCAAAAAAATTAACATAGAAATCTAACAAAATTTATAAAGCTTCAGTTTTGAAATGTTATCTGTACAATCCTCATTTATTCTGAACAAGGAGATTTATCTGAAAAGCTTAGATTATTATGATTTAAAAAACAATTATGCATGACAGTGTAAAAATATTTGTTTCTTTTAGAATAGAGCGGCTATGGAGGGAGCTGTGGAGTGGCTGCACTGCAACTTATTACCAGCTTTTCTTCCACATGGAAGATATTGGAATCCTCCAAATAGAGAATGAATTACATTTGCAGGTTCTACACTTGGTTTACCTAAGAAGAATACAGACACATTTAGACCAGTTTTGTGAAGCACTAAAAAGAAGACCATTAAGAACAGAAAACAACAGATCACCAATGCAGCTTTGGATTTTAGGCGCAAAATCCTACATGGGAACCACAGAATGAAGTAACTAGAATTATTATCATTCTTTCTTTACCATTCTCCCACTTTATTAATTGTCTCCATCCTCACATAGAGAGTTTATGCAACAGTCATGGTATTAACAATGCACACCTTTATTTTCAGAACAAAATATGCTCCTAAACTTTATAGTCATCTATGTTGTATTTCCTTTTTTGGTTTACAAAACTTTGCATCTATTTTTAACAGTTTCTCATGAACTGTTTAGACTAACTGAAACTGAATCAAGTCTCAGGAATGAATGTCAATGGTGATGTGCCATGTAATCCACTTGTACTTATTTAGGAATAAAAAATTTCAGTCATCATTTAATTCATGGAAAACAACAGGAAATGTTATGCATTACTTAGGTTTCTTGTTGAAATAAAAAAGTCTTTTATCTCACAGGCTGATCTCCAGAGTTATGGCATTGATTATGAGGGACCTGCTGCTGTTACTTGTGGTTCTGTTCAAGTTCCAGAAACTCTGCCTTTATCAGATGTGATGAATTTGGAGATACAGCACATCTTAGGCCAAGAATCCAATTGTTTTGGTCTGGATTTGTATGAGCAAATTTTGAACTTGCTACAGTAATTCTTGTAGACTGCAAAATATTACTCATTCATTCATATACCTTTATGCTATAAGTGGGAAATAGTAACTGCCATTTTGGTTTCTATCTGAGAGCGAGGCAGAACTTTTACAATACTAAAACTAAATAGCTTCCAAACCATAATGAATTACACACCACATTGTCTCTACAAAAATTTACCTGCCACAATTAAAATCTACTAGAGAATTTTTAAAGTCCCTTTATGCCAAACAAATTTACAACTAAACCATGCTCCATCAATGCAAACGTTTTTAAAATTCAGACAAAACGTTGCCAGCAGTGAGTGCAATGTTTAATACCGGTTAGTTTTAAGACAATGAAATGCCTTGCATAAGCTGCACATGTGTGAAGCTGACTCTCTTGCAGAAAAAAGAAACTATAGCATGATGTTGTAAACTATAGCATGATGTTGTAAACTATCCAATTACCTACCACTATGGTGACTTCAATCAGAAAGGAGATGTAACTGTTAACAACAGTTTCTGAATCATAAACATTACATACAAATTGAGTATGGGTTTTATGTATTATTTTATATATAAAAATCCACAATAACGCAATCTCAACAGAAGTGTCTTATACCCTCAAAATGTGCTTCAATTACTACTGGGATGGTATTAAGCACGTCAGTAATTAAGGAACATTAAAGAGAATGTGTAATGTAAACTATTATTTTTTTTTTATCAGAAATATTCTTGCTATGCAAAGTTATCATTTCTAAAAAAAAGTAAAGAATCCAAGAATATATAAACAGTTCATGTAATAAACTGACTTTAACAATTTTCTTGGTTTTAAAATTATGATTAAAAAAGATTCATCAACCTTTATATTTATTACAGATTATTTTTTACATTAATTTTCTCTTTTTGAATATTAAATCCAGATCCTTGTGTTTCTACTTCTGAAGTCTACAGTAATAAAAATAATAATATTCTCATTTACTTCTAAAAATATAGTCAAGACACCAAAAGTTTTAACACTTATATGAATTTCTTTAAAAACTTTTAAAGACTTTCATCTCCTTTCATTTTTTAATTGTATCTGTTACCGCAGTATCCTGCAAAGTTGGAATTTTTTAAACCTGATTCAGCACTTGCATCACAAACTTGCAGTTATGTACCTTAAGCTACTTCCATCTCCACAAAGAAACATGAATTAAAAATCATAGTAGCTGTTGATGTCTATTTTTCCCCCAAAGATTTAGACAGAACATGGTACAATTTTTAAATTTGTAATATATCCATCAATTAAATTATTCTAACCTAGATTTTAATTATGCCAGTTATACACTTTCAGAGATAGAGGGTGGAGAGCGATTCATTGTGTATCGGAAGCTGACTGTAATGTCCACAGATTGGCACAATGAGCATGCCTCTTGCCTTAACCACTTAGTTTACAAACATCCATTTATATCCCATGAAATCAAAATAGATCTTGCAGAAGAATTTCTATACTATGACATTCCAAACCCATATGAGGCTACAATTATGTTTAAGAAAGACTCAACAAATTTCTCATAATCCTGATTTTCCACTGTACTATAAAACGTAATGGATGGTGCACAGGTGTTAACAGTTGTAAGCTTCTTGAGTGTGTGATCAAATTCTATTATGCCAGATGCTATATTGACTGGCAAGGAAGTGCTACCAACAAGCGACTGCAACAGATGGCCCATATTTATTTGAACATCTTCCTCTCTTCCATCATCTAAATTCAGCCAGGTTGATCTGATATTCCCGCCTGCATAAAGAAATTGCTATTGTTACTGGCATTAACAAATGACCCCGGGCATAAATTCTATTTTGTTCTGATAAAACAACTCCCACCCACCAATATATATGTAAATGACAGTGGATAATTATATGTAAATAAGTGTATAAAATGAAGAAAAAAATTCTAAAATGTGCACAATACATAGGATAAGCAAATACTTAATTTGTTGATATTTCCATCCATGAATAAACTTTGTGTACTTCATATAGTGATGGGAATCGGTTAGAAGTTCATAATCGATCATCGGTTGCACACAACTTACTGATAATCGATTATAATCGGTTGCTAACTTTCTACAAGTAAGTTTTAATTTTTTTTGTTACAGAGTTATATCTTTGTTCAAAACATTTAAAATTTAAAAAAATGTATAGGAGTTAATCTCTCTCTCTTTCTCTCTCTCTCTCTCTCTCTCTCTCTCTATATATATATATATATATATATATATATACTTTAACCTCAAAAGCAACTTTCTTTGGCTTATCAGTTTTATGCAGCTGAAAGACTTAACAATCCCCCAGAACACTTTTATTCATATGTGATTTTTCAATTGTTTAAAGTATAGAAAGAAATGTTTTTCTTGCTTGTCATTAGTTACTAATACTACAATCAAAGCAGTTTAAACAAAACAAAAAAAACACCAATTACAAAAACTTTCAAACTAACTGAACTATTTATCAGCAAAATCATGTAATGTTTGAGCAATGCTGAACACAAAAATCATTTTTCAGAATACTGTTTCTTCTTGAGCTTGTTACACTGACATTACCAATAGTTAATGTTTTTGTTTAAGAATATTATCAGGTCCACATTGTCACAACTTAAACGAGCCCGTTTCTTGCTGACAAGATGTCCAGCCAGACTAAATACCCTCTCACTGGATACTGATGATGCCGGAATACTTAGGTACTTCCGAGCTAGTAAGCTAAGATGGGGGTAGAACTGGCAGTTTTGTTTCCACCACTGTAACATTGTGAGATTGGTATCATATGGAGCAGCAACTAGATATCTAGAAACCTCCTGGTGGATGACATCTGTTATTGGCTGTTGACTTTCACCAAGGCAAACAACATCTTGCAACCAATCATCCATGTCAACATTGACCTTTGCTTTCTTGTTTGGTGGACTAAGTGTAACCACAGTTTTAGTGTTGTCATCTCTGACATTTAGTAGTGATGGTGCAATTGGTAGAGGTGGCAATGAGTCTGAAGGTTGTTCATCACTAGTCCCTGGTTCCACTTGGACATTCACTTTAACATCAGCCATATCAAGAGCAACCTTTAAAAGCAGAGCATGTCCATCTGCTCGCTCACTGTCAGATAGAAACTCCAGATCCTTCATAGTATGATTCAATAAACAGCCCAACAGAGCTAGATCTTTGTCCTGTGTTCTATTGTCAAGTTCTTGTCTCATTACATCTTTAAGTTTAGCAATTGAAGGTAGATCATCAGCATTTGTTTCTATACATTTGGTAAGTTTAAGAAGTATTGGGATAACTTTATGAAGGGTTGGTGATTTGTCTCTGCAAACACTGTTTGTTGCATTCAGGAACGGTGAGAGAACTTAAACAAGTTTTTCAACCAATGCTTGTTCGTCAAATTTATAGACATAATTTTTCAATGTTGCGGCTGTTGACTTGCTTATGTTTGGGTCACTGATAACAGCCATAATAGCAGGTGTTTGCTCAAGCAGTCGTTCAAGCATGTCATGAGTGCTATTCCATCTAGTTGGAACATCCATCTTGAGCTTGTGTCCTCTAGCACCTATGTCAAGTAGTAACTGCTGCTTTCTCATTAACAAATCATTTATGCTCGTGCTTTGATGGAAAAAAGTCACCAGTTTGCGCCGCTTTGCAATGATTCGTGACAGTTCTGGTATAGCTAAAGCTTTTTTCACAATAAGGTTGAATCTGTGACCATAACAACCAAATCGAGTCCATTGAAGTAAATCAAAAGCCTTGATCTCATTGGCTGCATTATCAGTTACTCCAGTTGGTGTTGGAAGATTCCATCGCCTCTGAGTGGCCAACAGGCTTTCTTTTATATTTTCCCCAGTGTGACTGCCTTCAACTTTTCGTGTTTCTAAGACAACACTTTTCAATTCCCAATCTTTGGAAATAAAATGTGCAGTCACTGTACTATAACTTTCTGTATTTAATGAAGTCCATGCATCGTGAGTAACAGCTATATCAAGAACATCATGTAGTTCCTCTTTTACTTTTTTCTCAGCCTGGTCTTTCTTCACAGCTAGTTTGGAGGACACTAATTTACGACCTGGAATTTCATACCTGAAAATGTAAAGTTTGAAACATTTAGTCATGGTAGTCAAACAAGACATGTATTTGGAATATTTACTATGTCTAAATATAGTGAAAATAATGAATTTATTTAATGTTTATTTAGACAGGACAGCATTATATTTAATTAAATACTGCTTAATTTAGGTATGAAAATTCAAAATTCAACAGTGTTGACATCTAGAATCAAATGGATTCACACCTTTTTTTCTTTTCTCACTGTCAGTTTAAATAAATATTACTAATTTTTAATGTTATCATTTAAAACTTACCTTGGATTAAGAAGCATCACAAAGTTTCTCAAATATGTATGGTCAACAAGGCTTAGCAGAAGAACTTTGCCAACAATAAGTTTCAAGAGTGCATCATCAATTTCTTTCTGCTTTGTAGCTGACATCCTCTCTGTTGGCTTCTTAAATTGTTCATCAATCTTAGTCTGTTTGGGTGGCTGGGGGGAAACATCAGCACCTCTTGCTGTCGCTGATCCCATTTCCTTATGGTCATGATCAAGATGAAAGGCCAAATTTGTAGTATTGCCTGGAATGTATTTGAAATAAATGTTTTTATATTGAGAAGAAAAAAGAGCAAACAACAAATTCTTTATGCACAAGTATCTTAAATGAATGGAATGAAATTATTTAAAGAAAATCAGGATTAAAATTAATATTAAATTTGTACATATATTTTAAAATTAATTTGCAACATTTTAAAAAGTTATTTTATGTTTTTAAATAGTCACATGTCTCAGGGAATATCTGTAACAAACCTCAGAGATCACTTTTCCGTCATTATCATATATGCCTAAATAGCAGGATAATCTTGTGATTATTTATGTATTTCAATCATAATCATGACATGGAGCTTTATTATGAAAAGAAATTTGAAGTATTTTAACAACAACACATGCTATATTAGAGGAAAGCACAAAGTACACAAATGATTTAATGAAAATAAAATTCTTGATTTAAAATATTTGATACTGGAATGCCATGAAACGTTTTTCCGTGTGCGTGCGTGCAACTCATTTATTTTATACGAGGTTGTTCTGTCTCCTAATAATTGCATTCATCGTTGACGACATTATTTGTTTCCAAATTATCCAAAAAAATCTAACTATGGTGTATGTTTATATATTTGGAAGTTATGAAGGGAATACATAATTTAGCTTTACTGTTGTGGATCGGAAGGCTAATATCATGGTTCCACAGTCCTAAAATGTAAAGCGTATCCCATGATAATTTTGTTTTCGTGTAGCACCACAAAAAAATTAGAATATTGTTCATTTTTTGCACTATGTATTGGAGAATGTGTTTGCCAAAAATAAATGTATCCCCGCAATGATTTCAATGAGAATAGCTGGACCTACCTTTGTTTGCATATTCCTTTCTGCAGAGTTTGCATATGACCTTCGTTGTATCTAAATTCTCCTTTGTCGGTGGACCCTCCTGTATTTTGTAAAATCCAAAATATGTCCATACACGAGAACGAGCTTTTCCTCCAGGATATGGATATATTATTTTGCGATCGTTTTCATCCATGGCACGTGTATGATATTTAGCGGGGTTTTAACATTTTGTTCGGAATCCTCGGTTTTCTTCCCAACAAACAAAGGGATTGAACTAGTCTGTGCCAGCGCTTCACAGTTGTCTCCCTTACCATGCAATCGATTATGGCGTTTCACAATCGATTGGCGAATTGGTTCACTCAACCAACTGATCATCGATTATAATCGATAATCGGAACAACACTAACTTCATATATACTATTTTGTGCACAAGAGAGAAAGTGTTCCATGTGGGTGATTATACTTAAAATGATCTTTAGTATGTAAATTAGTACTAGCATCATCATGATTATGTTGCATATTTCAGTGTACAGAACCACTTGGTACTTTATGCAACTCTGCAACATAAGAGGAGAATCATGGAGTGTATGTTGTCTGTAGATTATTATTGTTTCATATATTCATTACTTACGTTCAACATTTCTCAGCAGCTGATGAAAGTTATACACTAACATTTCTTCAATTTCTTTTTCCTTTTCATTCTTTGAGTACACAGGGACAAAGAAATCCATTACATCCCCAGCAGTTGGCAACATACTGCATTTCAAATACACAGAACTTTCAACTGGAAATGTTTTCATGATATTCAGTACACCAAGCAGTTGCAAACCTGAAATGATCACATTTGTACAACTAATAGTCAGTTTTCATTTTGCAATTTCAGTGTCTTTATTAAAATTTCATCTGGACAAGATACAATGGTACTCATTCAAAACTAATGCTAGCATAACTGATATACTCCATATACAAGTAGTATTATAGATACAATGGAATAATGGTTGGAAGGAATTACATATTTTCAATCACATAGCCACAAAGTGTCAATTAACATTTTCAAGGCAGATTGATTGTTATAACCAAAATTTCTCTTTAACTAAAACCATGTAACCCATGTGTCAAGTTGGTGAAAATTTGTAATGTGGTTAATCTTCCTAATACCTCAACCTCTGTATTTTCTATAAATATGATTTCATTTTAAGTAAGCCATTGTTCCTGGCAATAAGTTATAGAACATGTTACCTATTTCATGGTTAATAAAACCCAATTCAGTTAAGTTTTTATCAAGACTAAGATACAAATATTTATCTCAGGGGCATGTGGAGCAATACAAAACTTTCACCACTGCAATTTTTTTATTATTGTTTCCTAACCATCTGCTTTTTAAACTCAAGCAGACAATAAAATGTATGGACAATGCATTATCACGTTTTGTGTCTGTTCAGGCAAAATAAAATCATGTTCAGCACTGCACCAATTACAATTTCTTTTAATACACTGCAATCTTCTCTTTTTTGTTGCTTTGTTGAAACAGTGTGAGAAGGATTTAAATGTGTTATCATATTACCAGCTTTTGTCTTTGCTCATACAGAACAAAAACAATGTAAACAATGGTATAACCTGTGTGAAAATAATCTTAACACAAGAACAGAATACAAGACATTCAACTAAACAAACACTCTTTGCTATGTCACTGTGGAATATGCAAAACAAGAATCTGCATTTGCAAAACAAGAATCTGCATTTAAGTGAACATTACTCTGCAAAGAATCTGACACCAGAAGTGAACGGTGCATCACAAAGTTCATCTTGTATGAGCATGAATTCTGCAAACTGACGACAGTATCAAAGGTTTGTGTTACATGTTCTTTCACTACTCGTTCAAAATAGTCACTTTGCAATACTTAAATAAAACCATTCTTGTTACACAGCATAAGAATTTCAGGGTTACTTACCATCCATGAATTGTAATATGGCTGGTAAACATCTGTAGAAGAAGTAGTGGCTCTTAACAGCCATTATGGCCTCATTCTTATTCTGCATATTTAGATTTTTTCTGAATCCAACAGCTTCAAGAAGGTCAGCATATCTTGAAAATATGTCATGAAGATTTTCTTCTGTCACTGCATCAATCTGAAATTAAAATTTTGTAAATCACAGGTCCATTCCATGACCCTTTGCTCATATCTTCTCATGATATTATGCAGGTGTTTCATTCCCAAACCAATCTCAAAGTGTTCTCTGTAAGGCTATATGGTATATTGTGCCTTTCAATCATGCTGATATGCTTTGGGCTGTACCAGTATGTCTTTGTAACAGGTTGCTGGAATACACTGAACCTTGCACATATGTGTGATTTAGATTTTTAACATTGCTTTAACAATTTTCCAGTCATATCACTACGATGTCTGCAGACATATTGACCCAGTCACATTATCCTGACACCAAGATGACCAGTCTTAACACTAACCTCTTAATGCTGAGTGCCTAGTGAGGCAGCAGTTAGTAACATTTTTAAAAGTCTTTCGTATGACTCTGCCTTGGTTTGAACCCACATCATCCCACATCTGAGGTGGATGCGCTAACGACTAGGCCACCAGAGCAGTGGACTGATCATTAAATATAAAAAAAAAAACTTGTGGTCTTTGTTGATACATTTAGAGTATTTAAGAGGTAAACATGGAGAACAAAACATCCTCTAAAAAAAGATAGATTGCAATCAAATCTAAAAGGAAAGAAGCATTTATGCTGATTTGGGAACAGTGAGAACCATTATTTAACAGTAACTAAGAGTGATGTGTTTAATTTAAATTCGTATTTAATAACATCATGTTATAGCGTGCAGTGCGTCACCTATGCAGTATATTTGTAATTGTCTATTAAAAAAAAGATTGGGTTATTATGTTTGTGTGTGTGTATTAATTTATCATACACTATATTTATTGTCAATAGATTATATCAGATCAAAGGTGACCTTTTGGATGGTTCACAGACCAAATGGCCAACCTTTTACAGAGAAAATGTATATTAATTATTTTAAAAAAACAACTTCTACATTGGAAGTTCAAACTCTCCTGCAACCTCTTTGACTGCATTTACTACGTCTTCTTTCTGTAATTGCTCTATTGGTATTTCATTGCAATTTGGTTCCTCCCCTGTAAGGATGTACTGAACAATATGACTGTGAAGACATTTTGGGCCTGGATGACCAGAAAGAATGGCTCGGGAAACAACTCTCCCCATCAGGTAATACTGCCTCTTTTCCAATAATTCTGAGTTAAGACTAAAAGAATTTAGTTCAAACACAGGTGACTCTTTAAAAAAGAGGGAAAAGAATTCTCTTGTGAGACCTCCTGCATCGACACCCTCTTCTCCAATGAAGTTAACCTTTAACTGTTTTTTCCACTCAGTCTCATCTGCTTGTTTGATCTGTTGAGTGGATGTGGACAGAAACAAACGTCTAATGATGGAAATATTCCAAACATCATCATCCAGCTGTACATTTTCTAATGCTTCCTTCAGTGTTCTGCAACAGAGAACAATGAAAACATTCAGGTAAGATTTATGCCCTGAAAAAAGGATGACCAAGTAAATAAGTTAAAGTTCACTGTAAATCATCAAAGTCACAAGTTCATTAAGTGTATGTTATGGTAAATTTCATCTAAAGGAAAGCGGTATACTTGATGGTACATACTGATTTATGGAATTCATACACTTTAAAATAAAACTTACAAGAATAAGTAACTGAGAAAATTGAAACAAATTATGCTCTCCATTGTTTATGCAAGTGTCCTATTTATATTAAAACAAAGTTAATATGAATGCTCTGATATTTATATACAATCAGAGCAAACAGAAATTGCATAGCTCAATGCATGCGGCCCCTTTACTCTAGACTGTACCACCAACCCCAAAACATCTAAAAAAAACCTTGAGCATATTAACAAAATGCTGCATTCTCAAAGTTCTTGAAAAAAGATGTTGGTGTGAGTAGCCATGATTGTGAAGCTAGCATCTATGCATCCATGCTGGACATCAGATTGACCCTATTTCACTTAGGATTAAACTAGACATCATAAGAAGTGAAAACCGCATGTAGCTAATGCCTTTTCATTCAATAGCAGAGATACCATTTTTAACTGGGCGTCCGATCAGGCACATTTTCATTTTGGACGAACTAGACATCATCATAAGTTTTTTTGTTTTGTAAAAACTCCATCTTGACAAGATCAGCCTCTCAGGAATAACACAGTAACATGATTTTCAAGATGGCCAATGTGGCAGCAATACTGAATGTCCATGTGGCAACATTTTCATTTAGGACTAAGAAGACCATGGGATGGATGTGTATGTTTAATTTCAAAGAAATTTCTCTAAGTAGGGATGATAAACCTGTACTAACAAATGGAATAGCAATGGATAACAGATCATTCAATAAATCCCATAACCTCTTGTGACCTATGACCAATAAAGCGGAAGGAATATGCTGATGTAAAAAGATGTTCCACTTGACTCGTGTATCTTGCCATCATATAAGATATAAATATATTTAATACAAATAATACTATTATACAGATTAAAGAGTTTTTATTTCATATTATATGGAGATTCGAACCCAGGTCCACATCACCAGAAAAAATGATGCTACTTAATCAGTGTTATATGCACTGGTGTGTAGCAGACACTTGCATGATCACCTAGTAATTAATGTTCATCTATCTACAGAGTCATTCAGGATTCCTATGAAAGAAATCAATGTGCATGTGTGTGTTAATATATGTATATATACACAAGTTGCATTCTTGTTCTGGTTATCACTAATCTCTGTGATGTCTCCACATACTGCTGCATGGTGTTCTAACTCATTGACTTCAAATACCAGCTGACACAGAGGACATGTGCCTATTTCCTTTGACTGAGACTTGCACTGACTTGGACTGAAACGGAATAAAAATATATGAAATATATCATGGATTTATTTTTTGAAAGTTGATGATGGTAAACCTAACATACAAATGTTACAGAGCATGAGAGGAACAAAAGGAGGCAATACAAATGGGATACAGCCTGCATAAGCCTATCTGAAGACACAATTTTCCTTAATGTATGATAGTGGTTTTCTCATCAGATTTTTCATATCTTCTAAATTCTGGTAAACAACAGATAGGTTGCCTGGTTGTAGAAGAATTTTTAACTTAAATATAATGAAATGATGCAAATTGATTGTATTTACTGTGTCATGCTGTAAATGAAAAATGAAAGAAAAGTTCAAATAGAAATGAGAATAAAATGAATCAATGCGACAACAAATCCCACTTAAATGACTATGGAAATATAAAAAAGCATTACCATCCTTATATTCAGGTGTATACATTTTGTCAATATTTCACATGAATAAATCCTATTAAAAATCATTCCGGTGCAATATAAATATGTTCTGTGCTGAAAAATGGGGTAAACAAACAACTTTGCATGCATAGATGGGGCAGTTAGAAATGTGTCAGGGTAGGTAACAAGGTTATGTAAAAAGCAACTCTACAATACTAGGAATTTTCTAGGATCAGCAGAAAATACAGTTTTATGTGTGGATTAGTGAGAGAGTCACAAATGAAGTTCTAGAAAACATTAAAAATGGAACTGAACCATGAGTGGTCCCCTCATGAATGCCACCCCCCCCCCACCCGATCAGCGACCACCCACTCTTTACTCCCTTGGCACAGACGAGTTTGTGTTGAAAAATACCCCTCATGAAAGGCCACCCCAATAACGCGACCAGTGGCCACCATATTAGTGCACAAATATAAAATTTACCTCTCACATGCAGCCACATTTTATTATTAATTTGTCCATAACCAATATGTGTAGGCTAAAGTACGTGCACCATTATGGTTATTATTATATCATGAATGCCGAGATTTGCAGCAAATGGGGTCAGCAGTGTTTTGATAAGAACTTTGGGCTGAACACAGTGGATTTTTTAAAACCTGATGAGTACGATCGATGTAAATGTCATGATAATAACTTGCTCAGATAGGCTAAAAAAAAGATTTTATGGATTAACACACACACAGAAACAATATCAAACAAAACAGGGTACCAGACAAAGACCGAAAAATCATGTCACAGTTCAGGTTTAACTTCCTGTATAATAAGGCATTTCATTCACAAATGTTTCACCTGCAAATTTAAACTGCATATTGTAAAATTAACCACATAGGAATAAATCGTTACAAAACTTTAACATGTCACCATCACATAAACAAAGAAATAATAGTAGAGAAGAAAAATGAAAGTTTTTAAACTTGACAACAATAGGTAAAGTTCACATGCTGGAAAGACAAATAAACAATAGCGTACAAAATAAGAACATTCTGTAGCAACTGGGAAAATGGAATAAATGGAAAGATAATTATTTTAAATACGAAACAGCATATGCACCAAGACGTTTGAATGGTTTTGTAGTGCATATGCCAACAATACCTCCCTCACATTTCAGGCTTAAGAATACAAACTTTTCCTTTATGTTACCTTGAAATAAATCTGTTTATAAGACAAAATCATTTTAATAATTAATGATACTTTTAAATGAAGATAATAACTGCTTCAGGTTATATGTAGCTTTTCTAAACTTATACATCTCACAAAATAAAATCCCCATCTGGAAAGGCAACCAGTCTTTTAAGGCTACTTTTCCCGGGGCAGAATATGAGGGGGACATTGTAATTTAAATGTAACATAATTTAAAAATAAAACTCAATGATATAACATGATTACTTCTGACTCATTGCTGGTTTATCAACATTATCAGAACTCTGAAATGGAAGCAACATACCATAGCTATGTACAACATCATGCAAGGTTAGCTAAAATATTATGGAAATAACATTTTCATGTTAATAAAATTGTTGTTAAAAAAGCTTTTGAGAAGGCAGCTGGGGCTATTAAATGTCAAAGTACCAAGATACAGATGTTTCAGGAGAACCCTTCAGACAAAGTACTAGATGAAAACACATTTTATTTTGACACACAACCAAATTTTGGTTCTGATGAATTTATTAATTTTGTATTCAACATTTATAGATTTCTATGTTACTAATGGATGCAACAAAGGCGAGAAATGATACATTAAGACATGAACATATAAAGAATAAACAATGAATGGCATTTATTACATAAAATCTTCAAGCTGAGTACTGCATATAAAACTTTATGTAGTTTTTTTGTGTGACCGTGTACTTACACATGCATACTGGCAAATTGTAGTCTGTGATCTCCTCTTGCTGGGCGATGGACACTCCTCAATATCATCCTAAATTCATAAAAACAAAGACTCTTGCTTGACATTTCACAAGTTAAAAAGAGTTAATAGCATGTAATACACCCTCTTTGTTTTGAGTAAAAGTAGGGCATAGTTGACAGACTGGAAATTACTGACTAACTGGTCACAGTTACCCCAACCTTCTGTCAATGTACAGAAACCATTATTTGTCTGTTACATTTACATTTAGTGCCAGTGGATATTTTATGGTAAATTTCAAAATGTCTTGAGCTCGGGTATTGACAATATGGGTGCATACATGATGGAAAAAACACAAAAATCGTGGTGTATATGATTTTGTTGTAGGGTTTAATGCCATTTTTCAGCACAAGATAGGCTATACATGGCAGCCAATATAAATGGTGGAGGAAGAACAGTGGAGGAAGAACCAGGGAATACCCTGGAAAAAACCACCAACCCACGATATGATACTGGCAAGCTTTCTAATGTATCAACATTGGCTGAGCCCAAAACGCGAACCAACATGCAGGTTAGATTGCATTGATTGGAAAGAGTGAACACTTCAGACCACTAGGCCACTAGGCCACACAAGAGCCCCAGGTGTATGTGAAGTAGTTTGATTACTGAAAAGCAAAAGCACACTTAC
Organism: Unio delphinus; assembly: GCA_029339505.1. Taxonomy (NCBI): domain Eukaryota; kingdom Metazoa; phylum Mollusca; class Bivalvia; order Unionida; family Unionidae; genus Unio; species Unio delphinus. Next base: position 1,845,413 of record JAQISU010000096.1, read on the forward strand.
ATGAGAGCCTTTCTTGCAGGATGATACATGTTCTCTGAGCGATCCAACAACAATCATCAGCCCACATGTCAAACATTCTTCTTTCTGTGCATCTACCTGCAAATGAAAAATAAGAACGTTTAAGAACAATTATCATAAATTCACTTTTATAGATATTAGTATTAGTGGTTTTTAAACAAATGACACTTTCATTAGTACTCAAATCTGTTAATCTGTCAAAGTGTTTTTGAAACTATCAAAACTTTTTTTAACAGCATGAAAGAGAATTCACTGAAAATGCACAAAATACACATAATAATATTTAACTAAACAATAATGATTTCATCACGTGATTTTAGATATTACTTTTAATGAACCATCTCCCAGTTTAAAAAATTAATAAATATGAGTTGTTTCTAGTATCATTGTTTTCAGTATTGATGATACATGATGAAATTTGTCTTTACATTAACAGTGTCACAAAGTTGCAAAATAATACAACTACTGATGTAAAAGATACACATCTTTCTAAACCTTAATCACTATTCATAATCACTATTCATAATGATATAACTATAAACATATGCTTAAGCATACCAGTATACAAGTTTTGGATCTGAAAGAAATATAACAAAGTTTCATCGGAATACAGTAAATGATGTTGATAACATAATTTAAACACTATGACACAAAACTTTAATACTGCTGACCATGCTATTGCCATTGGAAGTGACTACCTTGCCACAGGTGAGGTAGTTATAATTGTATGAAGGATATTTGAGAGCGATGTTAATGCACTGCAGTGTTTTTCATTTTTAAATATAAACAACAAACCTGTGCTTCCTGGCAATCAGTCAATGCTGACAAATCAAGGTCTCTTTGAATGGGTCTTATAAAGCACACGGCTTGCCCCAAGTTGCTTTCATCTGCCAGGTAAGCACTGGTGTATCCACCTTGTGGCATCCTAATCTTTTCTAACAAGACACGGCTGCTAATCCCTGACCTTAGTAATTCAAAGCCCCCTCCATATTTTAATTTGGGAAAGCTTTCTTCGAGTTTTGCTTTGAAATTTGCAGGGCCACTGTCCTTAAAAAAATTTATCTTTTTATCTCCCAGACCTGCATCATAAAGACACTTTCTTTCCTCTCTGGTGGGAACACTGTCCTGAAAAAGATTGAAAATAATATGTTAGTGTTTGTGAAAATGCAAAAATACCAAACCCTCACTGCCACCCAAAAAATGAAGTCCAATGTGGAATCAGAGCAAAGATGAGAACAGTAAAGATCAGCAATATCCTTGATGTTTAGTACCCACCAACCTCAATTAGTCACAAAATTACTAAAAAAAGGAAAGTGTGTATCTAAATGGGAGATATAACTAATGATAATGGAATTAAAGGAGACACAAGCAGCAATGAGAAAAATGTGAAGCGAGAGCGTGATGATATTACCTTGGACAATATTTGGAGGCAGTGGACCATAGGTGCAAGGACAATATAAAAGGCAACTGTGCTATAACATCCCTTACAGGCACCAAATATCAGGTGACATGGTGTTCATTCCCAGCTAATATTAAAGGGTGAATAATGTAGATAATATAGATGCATGTAATTCATATTTCTTCTAAATAAGAAATGAATAATAATGGGCTTCAGTTAGGCAGGAAAAATACCTAAACCAAACAAAGCATGTTGGATCAGTTTTCAAACTTGTAAACTTTACTGGAAGAAATTATTAAAGTACTTCTAGTTAAATTTGCATCAAGACTGAGGGCTAATATGATAATTCACAAATCTTTTCTTATTTTCATACACCATCACTAACATTGTGGGTTTCTATTTATTGAAATGTTATGTCTGATTTAAAGGAGATAACTGAATGATATACGTAAGGTGTGTACTTTCCTCCAATATATTATTCATGTAATACAGATGAATTCAAGAACACATGTATTAACTTCAATGCAATTAAATTATCCAAAAATGTATTACTGATAAAGTGAGAACCTAAAATCCAGGAGTTGAGACCTCAAGAATGATTATGTAACTAACTAGAGAATCGCATTTTTAATTTCAAGACAAAAGTTTACAAAAAAAAAGACAAGTAGAGCAGGACAATTAAAATCAAAATAGGAAGGAATACCCTATCTTTAGCAAACTACCTAAAATACTTATACCAGAATATTCTTTATGATACAACTAGTGAACTATCTACACATGGACCAGGAGTGTCCTCTATCCTGGTCTACAACATGCTTTACAAGAACAAAAAAGTTGTATTTTATCCATGATTTTTTATCTTTTGCACATAAAATAGTCAATATTTGGCTAAAATTAACTATATTAACTTTACATAACTTTTTTTTGGCCTGTATGCTAATATTTTTGGAGCTGACTACACAGTCACAAAGCCATCAGTCTATATATGTTATACATATAGTTACAAAAGCCCCATTCCAAAGCTAATATGTGTTATTTTCTACATTTTCTATGTAAACGTCTGTCAATATTAGACCAAAACATCTCAATATCCATTGTTTAACCAAATGACACTATGACAGTATAGAAATGGTGGCTATGTATATTCGTAACTATGGATACACTGTGAAGCTGGTATTATCTTTTAGGTATCACGGTACCAATTGTTTTTCCATAGACCTCAATGCTAATATTTGGAGGGATAAATATATTTTCTATCCTAATTTAGCGTGCATCTCACACACTGTTATAGAGAACAATGTTAGATTGTCAATTTGACGATGACAAAACCAGGTACTCCATTGCATTTAAGAGAGATAACTCTGCTGGAACTAGACAGGGGTATGAGTTATCTAGTCACAACATACATATTTTCAGTCATGTGTATTACATTTTCAAAAAATCGTAAAAAATACAAAATTTGATCTATTTAGGAATTAGCATAAATTCACATGTTGCCAAGTGGCTAAACTTTTTTTTAAGCCTAACAAAAAGTACAACTCTTACATAATCCACCAATCATAGCTAGTGTTGTTTTTTCTGATTGCAATGTTCCCTACACCTTAAGCTCCACCCACATGGACTTGCGCAATTGGTACCATTATACCATAAACTGCCACACTGCAAACATCATAGTGATATAACTGAAAATATTTAAAAGCTATGTTAAAAATCTAATTACCACATACACAAACACACATGCTTAAAGAATTTTTGTTTCCATATAAACGAAAGGACTTTGTTCATAACTGAAAAAAATCTATGATTTAAAGATAGCTGGGGTTTTCTTTATACCTCAGATGTGCTTGATAGCAAGCAAAATCTGTGTGTCCAATATGAGATGGGTTCCCTGCTTTTTCCTCGTCTTGGATTTAGTAACCTTCCACCAGCTCTGTATGGAGAAAATATATTACGCAAGTTTTCATGCTCTGAAATAGGTCTCAAGAGACCTGTAGCACTTGTCCCACATGGGACTGTGGTAGAGGTAGACAAGGCATCAGCAGCCTTCCTCAACAAATCTGCAGCAACCTGCTGATTGCTCATCATCTGAAAAAAAAGTAACAATAAACTGGATATATTATTGGTAAAAAAGGTCAACAAAATAATGTCCAAAAAATAACTATTTGCTTTGGGTAAAAACTTAAATGCAAGGAACCCTATACAAAATCATCAACTACAATTTTTTGTACTAATTAGACTGCATATTGTTTGATTTACTTGTAAATATTAATTGTATCACAACTTTAGTATATGGACTACTTGGGTAATGAATACTGATTTAATTATTGATATATGATTATACTACACCAGTGCATGAAATATTAGACTACCTTAAAATGAATAGAATGCTTTTATTCAATGTCAAGAACCAAAAGCACAATAACTTTCATTGCTGTGGGTGACTAGGTTATTGGCTTAAACATTTCTTACATTTTTAATTTTCAATTCTGGGGTATTTAAGATTAAACCATTATCTGTTCAAATGAAATAATTTCAATTTTAAAACATAATTTGAACTGTTTTGGGTCGTTTTCAAGAGTGCTTGAGATATCTTAGTGTGATTAGTTACTCCCCTAATTCCCCTGCCAGCTGACCCTCTGACGAGCTCTTTATTTAGGCAGTGAGATGTACAGAAGCTCATTACAAAGAAAATTATATTTCCAACAATGAATAGAGGCTTGGGGTGTGTTTGTTTTAATCTATATTTTATGAGGTATTAATGTTTTGATGTTATTCTGAATGTTATTTTTGCCGGAGCATATGTACATTAGTATCACAGAAAAAGATTTACTTCTGTGAAGTGTATTAAACTGGGCGACGTACTAAACGATCTTAACGACCCAGGGTCATCGGGTGACACGATTTACCCAAATACTCCAGAAAAAAACATGTGAAACATTTCCTACTAAATACATTTTTTAATTCATTGTCAAGTTAAGTTCTGGGTCATATTAAGTATGTTAAATGACTACAGCTCTTTTCATTGGTTGTCACATGAGTTAACACTTGTTCCAAGATGAAAAATTCTAGAAAATTGCACGTTTCAGAAGCCATAACTTCAGTTTGGTACAACGCAGAAAAGTCAATGATGGATTGATGAATAGAAAAATATCTCAGGAGTAAAACAAGCCAAAGATAATGGTCTTGTGATTTTAAATACGGAAATAGCAGAAAGAAAATGGAGGGTCAGCGGTGTAACCTAGGTTTACATGTAAGACATAGCACGTGTTGATTTTGTTTAGACGCACAAAACATAAATATCAGCGTCAGGTCTTACATGTGTAAGTATTTGGATGTTACGTACCTTCTCTTTTAATATAGTATGATAGAGTGGGTACTATGTCAGAATGGGTATTTTTGTCTCTCTGTATGATTTTGTTCTTTTAGATTATTTAATTGTTTTTTCCACATCAAGCTCACGTCAAGCACTTGTGATAAGACAACTTATAGACAATTCGGCCCAACTATGCGATAGTTGTATAAAGATATTTTTTTTCATACAGCAAGTAGATACAATGTACTAAGATTATATATGTGTGTGTGTGTGTGTGAGAGAGAGAGAGAGAGAAAAGTAAACTAACATATATTGCACTTTCTAATTAAAATATTTCAATACAACTACATACAAAGGCATTCTGAATTTAAGTTGTTTGGTCAAATTATCTATATTGATTTATCAAATAATAATACTTACCAGATAATATTCTACAGAACACATTTACATTTTTCTAAGAGTAGCGACACCGTACATGAGATATTATACTAATATATTTGATATTAGACTTCAGATTGTAACACTGCTTCATATATGAGACACTCAATTGCACATATCTTCATAAAATAGAAACAATGTATTGTTACAAATTAGCGACAAGAGTAGAGGCCATACATACCTCATGAATACACTAATCCTACTTTGAGAGGGATACTTCAAAGGCTTTCTTGCCTTTTAATGAATACTTACTTGTTGAAAATGATTACAGATTTAATGAAGTCTCTTGTCATATGTATCTAATACATACATTATATGTTTGGAGTGACTGAAAAGGAATACATGTTGTAAACTTGCATTTATATTTTGAATCAGAAACTGTTATGATTAGAATGGTATTAATTTTGACAACTTAAAATGTTTTTGGTGTTTATAATATTCATTATCAAATTAAATAAAATGTAAAATATGAGAAATTTTGGTAAAGATACATTTTATGTTGTGCACATTTATCCGTCTTTTTCGTAACTTAGCAAACACAATAATGTTCTGAATTAAATTTATGTAAAATTATCGCAAAATACCTAATTATGCAATTTTCAACATTTTTCCCTGTATAATTTTAGTTGTAACAAATACATTCAAATACAAGAATATATCTCGTAACGTATGTATTTTGCTTGAGAATTAAGTTTGAGATCTAAATCGACTTTCTTCCACAGGGTCAGGAGATATGATGCATCTCATTTGTGTCTACGTAACTCCCAAAGCACCACGTCCATCTCTACTATACTTCTTTTTTTTTTCCACAGTAATATTTGGCTTTGGGACGGTTTTTCCTAAAGATATCATAAAGCTCCTAACCATTACAACTCGGAAAACATTTATCTTGTTCACCAAATGTTTCAAATTTTATTCTAAAACATATTATATAAGAATTGGTAACATATATGTTGAAAATAAGTACTTGTTAAAACTATTGTCTATTGTATTTTAAAATTGGGTCGAATTATCTTTCGAGTTGGGCAGAATTGTCTTTAAAGTTGGGCAGAATTGTCTTATATTCGGTAAAATCACTTAGAGCTTCGATAAAGAATATGGTTTTATAGAACAATTAAAAATTCGTCGCTACCTTACACCTAAAAAAGACGGGACTGAAAGTTTTAAAAGTTGTTTTTTTTTTCACACGTAGATCTATTAGGTTTTTGCCGCACAAGGACATAGACCACAATTAATTTTACTATATGTTCTCTACATATATTTCTCAGTGCTGACCTTTCCACAGTGTGACAATCAATACAAATCATATGTTAATCTAAAATACCTCCAAAGATGACTTCACGGTGAAATTCTTGTCAAGGGTTGATCGGCATTTTTTTGAGCTGCTGCACTGTAAACAGAACAGCATGTACACAGACCACATATTTCACTTCCGGATCATCACCAAAGCCTTATTACTCTATGTGCACTGTCGCCAAATTACACACTGACAACCACTCTCTCTGCTCATATTCTCAAGAATGAACAATTACCTTTAAATCCCTACCAAATATGCATCAATATAACTCTTCTATCACCACCAAAAGGAGAGAGGAAAAAATGTTCTAAAAATAGACTGGAACTACATTCGTACTGCCGTAAAGCAATCTAACTTCCCCTGGGGAGCATTTGTTATTTTCATTGAGGAAAAACTAGGAAATTTGGAGCGCCGTCTGTTGTCATAATGGCATGTAGTATCCCATTATGACAACAGATGGCGACACGAGTTGGAAAAGAAAGAAATCAGGAGATGAAATGATGTAATTTGTAATATGGCAAGTTTATATAAATAGAATATACAACTCGTAATAACTGACATAGCATTTGCCATATGACAAACTACGGTATGAAGTTAGCGTTTGGCAAAAAGCAAGATACCATGACGCAGAAGGAAAGTAGATCTAAGCACTTGCAACTAGCCCTTTACCGTTTGCATCAATGAAGAATACAATATACATGGATGGAATTAGGAATGTAGCACTTGCAAGCAGCCATTTACAATAATGCAAAAGGAAAGTAGCGTTTGCAAGTTACCACGTACAGTTTGCATCAATAAAGATAACAATATACATGGATAGAATTATGAAAGTAGCACTTGCAAACAGCAATTTACAATAACGCATCAGTAAGATTACAAAATACATGCATAGAATTATGGCGGTAATCCCCCTCCATAGATGACTCGTATGTGTTTGCATTATTACACTTATCATATATCCAACATTTTTGTGAAATCTTAACTCTTTCATATTTTAAAACACGAATCCGATTCTAAGGAAAATCTCTACCATTCGGCTCTTCTAAGACCGGTTTAGGTAGTAAAAATAATAAACAATATACACGAAAGCTTAATGACATGACGTCCTTATAAATGATTTATTTCATCAGTAAGTAAAATTGCCAAACCGCAATTCGTCATCATGACACGAAATGATGTACACATATATTTGTATACTTGTATTGTAAATCATATGTCGACACTTCAAGCAGACGATACTTTGTCAACCACTTCACAAGCTTCACATTATCGTATTTGTACGTGTATTACGCTCACCAAATGGCAAATGTAAATTAATATCTGACGTAGCATGATGGAGTGAAAACGATGTTTATGCAACTTTTGACTTTAAGAGACCTGCGTACTCCCCTATCTACAGCACTTTAGACAAGGGTTTATACTTTTAACATTAGAATTAAGCGCATTCATGTTGGGATGTCAACAGATCACGCAAACATGTGGCAGGATAGTGGCAGATAACTTGTGCCCAATAACTAGGGCAATGACAAGAAGGGGCGGTTTTAAGTAGTATGGTCATTCTGTCAAATAGTCCTCAACATCCTTGAGATCAACCGTAGTGTCCAGTGATGAAATAAATCAGATCTGCCAGAAGACAAAAGGCGAGGTTTTCTTAATTAGGACTGGGATATAACACAGATCTTATTCGAGTGTGGATTTTAACGAAAAGAAATAATGAAGTATGAACTCACCTCGGTAAGTTTTTTAAAAAAATAATTTTATTTGTTTATATATATTAAAAATGTCGCAGTCCTTCTGTTAGGGTAAAACGAGGAAACAGGAAACAGGAGAATATAGTTGAAGAAAAATATGACTAAATTTTATTAATGATAATTTTAAACAAAGAATAAGTCAGCAATGGTTTTCAGGAATATTGGTTTTCTCGTAATCACAATTAAGTTTCGATAATAGAATATCGGACGAGTTATAAACATGAAAATAAAAACAACAAAAACGAAACGAGAAATAACTTAATTTTAATCATTTGTATGTCAAGTCTATCAAACATTCTTACCAATTTTAACACGAAATATCAACAACTCAGAGTTTCCTGGCGTGGCATGTTAGGGTGAGAAAACCGAAAAACACCCTTAGGAACCAACGAGTTTAAATAGATCACAAATAGATCACCACTTAGTTTTCGTGTAGCTAATCAAGGATAGAGCCCAAGACTGTACGAATGCAGAGTGAATGCATAACCGGTGCTCTATCTAGACCCATCTACATTTTCTTTACTCTCATCTATGGTTGTATTCCCTTTTCACCCCAAAGTTTTTAATTTATATATCTGAAGGAAAGAAGAGTCAATATTCATTGACGTTCGGTTCATTGAAGCAGTTTTGTAAAATATATCATGTAGGGAAAGTGTTCTTTCGTTTGTTTATGTAAACTTCAGTTTTCATTTGAAATAAAGGGTAGCATTTTGAACAAATTCGCTTATGATAATGAGGTTGCAGCTCTTCTCACCACGCTACATTGACCCCTCCTTTTTCATATCCCGACATTATTTTGCACTTTGAAACAAACTTCAAATTCTAAGTAAAAGACATCACTTTATGAATGAAGAATGTACAAACAGGATGACAGACAGATACAGACACAGTTTTGAACGACAGACAATAAAACACAATTTACCTGCCTATACATTCCCAACCTACACAAAAGAAAGCAAAAATATCGTTTACGAGCATTCCATATACACTACTAAAATTACGCAGCAAATTTCTAAACAAATTTAGACCAGGTAACTGTTTTATTTTTAAATTTTTTTTCTCAAGAAAATGTATCAAAGGGTTTGATTCCAAACTTGAAGCCAAACTATTTCCGGTGGAAATTACTTACTTGTATGGTCAGACTAAATGTATCTTGAGTTACTTTATTTATATATTTTGCGTAGAAGTATATTTAAAAAGTAACTATAACTGCTATTCGAGTTAGGACATCACATAAAAAAAAATTCAAATACTTGTCGGTTGCATTAGGGTGTATATTGGAACTCGCTGAGGGCCCTTGTCCGTCGGTAGATGGCGTCAGTGTACTTTAGAATTTAGAGACTGGCTAACTTTCAATGATGCACTTGTCTAAGAGCGAAATGTTCAAACGGAAAATAAATAGGTGTCTAGTCCATATATGCCGGCTGGAAGAATGAACGTGAGAGCAGGCTATCAACTTCTTCACCTCCACAGCAGGTTTGTGTCTCCAATGCCATTTTCTGTCATTAAGAGACAATGATCAATTAGAAAAGTATTCCATAAGAAAAGTAAAAATTACGACCTTTCCCCATTGATCCCAGTGGATGAATGTTTTATATAAAGAGAATCATACTGTTAATCAGTGGGTTCACTAGGGTTGGTGTCACCCAGTGCGGTAACTCATGGTGCCACCCCCACGGACCTCCTTCTGTAGAAATATTCAACAATGTTATAGACAGTCATTTTGGTGTCTTTCTCTTTGATGGTATTAACCGGTGCGGTCCACACCCCTCTCCGCACCCCACCCCCTCACAGTTACGCCACTGGTGTTCATGATGAGTGTTTGCTTGTTTTTTTAGATTGAAGAACATGCAAACCTCGCAATTTACGAATCATCTTCAAATGTAAAGGTGTGTGTGTGTGTGTGTGTGTGTGTGTGTGTGTGTGTGTGTAACCTCGGTGTAATCTATAGCTTCTCTTGAGGTTATTCATTAATCTAACACATTTCATTGATGGTTTTATTCATGTGTAACTAAAGTCCTTTAATTAATTTTGGAAGTATTAAAGCATGTTACGACTATCATTAAAATGATGTGCAAAGTAATTTGCCAACTTATGCCATAACTAAAAAAGACGCCATCTTGAGAAATTACAAGAAATTCTCAAGATGCAGCCGACAGGAGATGGAAGTGCAATAAAATGGGCCTGGTACTGCAGATCATGTTTTCTTTAAGAATAGATTTTATTAATACAAAAAGTGTTTATAGAATAACTAGTATCCAAACTAGTTTAATTATGTATTATGTTTTAAAAGTTCGTCTATTTAATGTAAAACTTTTATCAAATATTTGTTTTGAAAGAAGTCTTCTAGAATTTTGAAGTAGTAACTTGCTTATGGCCACACACGAAGACTGTAGTTGCAGCTGGTGAGAAGTCAGGTGACATGACCTGCAATGTACACGCTTTAAATGTAATCTATCTCAATTTTGTACTTAACTGGGGGCAAACATCACTTAATCGCTATCATCATTATATCGCTATGTAGACGTTAACTTGTTGAAAGGTTACGTATAATGGAAACCTGGTCAAAGGATGGTTTGTATATTACCGTCTTCCCATTTTAGTGACACATATACATGCCTGTGTCAAGAAACAATACAAATAGAAACTTAAAAAAATTTAATTAAACAATTGTTTATAAAATACTTTCTTCAAACACTTGTTAAAATTTTTTTCTTAAAATGGATATTGCATACATTATTGCAATGCATTTTTCTTCAATACTTTCTTTCACCGCAACAAAGAAATACTCAGCCTCTTTCTGACCAACGCCCATTCTGACCAACGTCCATAGATGAGCACCAGGCTTTAATGTTGTCGAACGTATTTTATTTGACTTTAACAAAATTGCTTGAAAACTCCTACTTCTAAATTATTTAGATGAGTTCGACAATTAATACATATTGCCGGTATTTCTAACTGGTACAGGTCCATTGATCCCGTACGGGACGTAATAAGACGATCACGCCCATCAAGAGTCTCCCAACTATGGGCAAAATAGGGTGGTCGAAAGCCTTCCTCTATGAAGTCAACAGCCAGTGTGGAATGCCTCCAAGATGAGCTCAGCAACCATGTATTCAGGACCAGGGAACAATATATCAGTGGATTTAGGCTGTGCTCACCCAGTCTAGAGAGGGATGGGCTCCATCAGGCTTTATCGTGCACTTGACACACCATATGAAGACAACTAAGAATTATTGCATACCGGATCAGTCGCAGCCCGGGTCAACAATGACCGCGCCTCCCACTGCGCACCAGTACGGAGGTGACAAGAATGCTAGTAGTGTCTATATCACCAAGATTCGTGGGAGAGACAACATCATCATCGGTACATGTAATGTTAGAACACTGACGGCAGTGGGAAAGTTGTAAAAACTTACACATGAGTCGGAGAGGTACAACTGGAATAGTATTGGTATCTGTGAAGTGTGCTGGGAAAACGTTGTCGAAATAACAAATGATGAAGCATCAGCTGAATCTATACCACGTCTTTATAAATTTCAAAAAGCCTTTGGTAGGGTATGTCGTGCGGTTTTATGAACAACTATAAGGAAGTACGTCAGGTCAAAGCTGGTGCAGGTTGTTGACAAAGTCACATGTGCTGTCCTCATCAATGACAGTAGAGGAGATTGGTTTCGAACAACAGTTGGAATCAGACAGGGATGTATACTGTCACCTAAACTGTTCAACATTTGACTAAAAAGGATGCCTTGCATGACCACAAGGGCACTGTAAGCATCGGACGAAGAACAATTACCAACCTTCGCTTCGCAGATGATATTGACGGTTTAGCGGTAGAGGAAAAATACCTGGTTTACTTGGCTGAGCGCAGCGACACAACCTACACAGCATACGGTATGGAGATTAGCGCCGAAAACCCCAAACTGATGACAGACACCACCAACGGCATCAGTGCAGAAAATAAACGTTAGTGGACAGAAGGCGGAAAGAGTTACAAGCTTCGAGTACTTAGGATCAGTTATCACAGATGAGGGCTCCAAACCAGGACTACTTTGCAGGAGTGCCAAGAAAACATCACCAATAACAAAGTTGGGGCTAATATGGAAAGATATCAACATTGATCTTGGTTCAAAAATTAGGCTGATGCGCTCGATTGTCAACTTTATATATGTTTGTGACGCTCACATCAGAGATCTTTGGTGAAACAAATAGCTCAGTGTCTCAAAAATAATTTTAAAAAATAATTATTTCCTTCGATTTTTTTATCCTATTTATTTCTATTGCTTTTATGATTCACGCCTTTTACTCGATTTTAAGTAGAACGTATTATGGCATTACCTTGTCCGTCCCTCCTACCAATCTTTAACATTTGCTTGTCATAATTTTGAAACGACATCAGACATTTTTCATTAACTGTTGTGGAAATGTATATCATGATTATACGGCCAGTGGGGGTGCAGAAGGGGGGGGGGGGGACGGGAGGAGCAATTGTCTCCGAGGGCGAGGCGAAAAGGGGCATTGTCATGATCGTTTTGTTTGCAGCTGAAATGTTAAGAGTTTTTTTCTCCTGCAACTTAGTATAATGGGGGCAGTTCTTCAAAGAACGAATGAGGAAGGAAGAGAGAGAGAGAGAGAGAGAGAGAGAGAGAGAGAGAGAGAGAGAGAGAGAGAGAGAGAGGCTGGAAACTGACATACAAAACAGCACTGCTCTGTAAAGCAAATTAGTGATGCGAGGGGGTGCCATTCAAGAACTCTCGCACGATCAATGCATTGTAGTAGTGCTTTATGGTCAATGCGCCCCGCCTGAAGCTCAAAGTTACTGAAAAATACTTTAATTGTATGAGTTTTTAGCTTTTATCGGATTATAACTTTTGAACCAATGAAGACATTTTGATGAAAAGTTGGCGTTGTATATATCTTGTCAAATAAAATAGCCATTTTTCCTGCCTAAACGGCAAGGTTGCAGAATGTTATAATAAATATTTTTATTGTCCCCGGGCGCCAAACACTCTAGCTACGCCTCTGGTGTTGTCATAGGTCCTCATATTTTGCAATTCCTCCTCAACGTTCATATCATTGAGTAAATCAACGACTTAGCATACACCTGTGGATATAATATTTGAATCAAAACATAAATAATGATATTTTAATGAAACTTTATCCTGTTGTATATCTCTACTTGAGAGTTTGTTACTATTTACGGTCATAAATAATGTCCTCAAGGTCAATGTCACAAAGGATAATATATGACAGTGGCACGTTTCTTTATCCAGGCTGTTACCTTTCAGATCATACATATATTTTGCTGAAAACTTTATCTATGAGCAAACATAAGCCTGGACTCCTTTTGATTTTAAAATAGACTCTGCATACATTTGACATACGATTAATACATACAATTTGTGAGATAATCATATTAAGACTCATTTCAGTTACATAGGAATTACGTTTTTACTGATTTATAGAACTTTGACAAGATTATATTTTAGATTGCACGTTTCACAAAATGTATATTTGAATTTTTAAAGTATAATCATCAAATCGTAATAAGCAGACACACATTGTAAAGACAATTGAAGAATTTTCGACTCTAATGAAGAAGAAAAAAAGATCTCATTGAGAAGTCTAAAAGTCTGGTTGTGTTTCCATGGATACAGATGGATGTACACAAAGTGTTTTAGTGAAGGTCTTCAATCGTGAAATTGTCAGAGTTCTGTTGCAAATTCATGATCCTGAAAGGATCGAAGCCACCGCATTAGACGCATTCTAGTTAATGCCACGCAGAATATTCATTAATGGATGTGGTGGTGGATTTTTGCGACATACAGTTTAGTTACAGGCTATTGAAGAAGCAATGACACGTGGTATTGCCTGTTATTTCATCGAAGCGGTTCACTGTAGGAAAATTCGATTAGTTCACACTAACACGGGAATGGGGAATATTATCTTACACAAAATTCAAATTTTTCTCAAATTTCTCTAAGATCATTGTGCTGGTGATAAAAGTGTTGTACGTGGAGACAACAGTACAGTCATCGTGTTAATTCTAGTGGAGTGTCCTCAAGAAATAACGACTATAATTGTAGATCGATCCATTCCAAGAAAAAAATGCAAAAAGGTGGACAAAGATTTGTATCTGGATAAATATTTTATGCGGTTTTGCTTATTCAGATGTGTCCATTTCAGTTATGAGGTTAAAGTAATCAGTAATTTTAAATTTGTATTTATTATTCTGTTATGTTTGGATCTTTCGTATTTAAACAGTTCACATTCATCTGAGCCTGTCTGGCCCTTGAGTAATACCCCTGCGTTTTGATCTATGATGTCTTAACGTCCCTGTGGTCAATCCCTCGCGGTCATAGATAGAAAATCATCGAGATGCCCACCATACACTTCCTCAGCATGTGAAGGCCAAATAATATATTCTTAAAATCAACAAAATGCCACTGGGTCTATTCCTACCCTATTGGAGCCGGCTTCTGTGTCATGATTTTCAAGCCATTGATTCTGAACCTTTATAGGCAATGTTTGTCATTTTAAAAATTATTTTTATTAGTTAATTTATGTACCCTTCTGATATACATCATTTCCTCACTACACTTGGAAATTAAAATATGATATAGGAAAGACGATTTCAAAAGACTGTATTGAATATTGTATTGGCTGAACTAGATAGCACCGCTTAAGTGCGGAACACTTCATTAATACTTGGCGATAAGCTTGTAATGCCTTACACATTGTACGAGCTGTTTGGATCCGATAATTTAATGTGCCAGGTAGAAAATTTAGATAGCAACGGTTGCGAGGACTTGCCTTGTAATCAGGATTACGACAAGTTTGTTTTTTGTATTTGGTTGAGTATTTCTTGAGTATTTCAGTCGTGTTTCAAGAGAAATATGGATTATTGCTTGAGTGCTGAAGTGCACATTCCCGTACTGTATGTGTTCGTACCAAGTGGTCTAAAGCGCTGTCCGTTACGGACCACTGCCATCTCGCATCTGTCTGCGTGTGTTCGAGTCTAAAAATCGGCAAATGTAGTTACGTGAGAAAGCTTGCCAGTAGTTTCTCGTGGGTCGGTGGTTCTTTCCGGGGGTTGTTCGGGTTCTTCCTCCACCATTAATACTGGCCGCCATGTATAGCCTATATTGTGCTGAAAAATGGCGTTAAACCATAAAAAATAACAAACATCAAACCAGGACAGGAATACATCATTGGACATAAATAAAGGGATGACTCTCGGTCGAGGCTGGTTTAGAAACAACGCGATCTGTTTACCTATACAATAGTCCAAACATAAAAGCATACTTAATGAAATTTACAACAAACTGTAAAAAAATATACAGAAATTAGTGGCTGCGTTAACCTCCTACGAGAAAGGACTCAATATTAATGATCAAAAGCATTCCCCACTCCCTCAGCATTAAGTATTGAAGACAACATTTCCGATACCTAACCGCTTCAAAGAAATAATAGGCAATACTCCACCACTATCCTGTAACAACAATATGTCGCGAACATCCATCAGCACATATAATAATAAATATTCCGTATGGTTTTAGTCTATTATTAAAATCTTCATGTCACATGCGGGTGGGCATATGACTAAAATACATGTGGCATATCAAGCCGCTTCTTTTCTGCAATTCCACCTCTTCAAGGATGAAGAACTTGCAAGAAAACACCAATACTTTTACGATCGACAACATAATCTATCTGTATCCATGCAAACAACCATAATTCTCTATCTTTTTGTGAGAAAAATTCTTTAATTTTCATTACAATGTGCGACTGCTTATTATGATTTCATGATTCTATGCCTTTTAGTATATATTTCGATGACACATTATAATCAAATCGTATCTATGTCAAGTATATCCGCCATGTCCTATGAATCAGTAGTATAAATGTAAATTCTTTGTATCAGAAATGAGGCTCCATCCAATATCTAAATAACAGCAATATCATCTTGTAGTAAGGCAATGTTATCTCGTAATAAAGCAATGTTATATAAAAAAACGCATTACTGTATCATAATGACCCAATGTTATCTCGTGATAAGGAAATGCTATCTCGTAATAAAGCAAAACTATATAGTAAGGATGCAATACAATCTCGTAATAACGACGTTTTACCTTGTTGTAACGCAATGTTAAGTCGTTTCAACGCAGATTTGTTCTTCTCACCTGGTTCAGAAGCGCTTCAATATTTTGCGTTACTTTCTTCAAATTATGTCAAAAATGCTATGTATTTTCAATATATATATATATATATATATATATATATATATATATATATATATATATATATATATATATATATATATAACACATGCTTAGGCTCTATAAAACAGTAACAATAAAAAAGTGAAGAAAGAAGATTTGTAAAATTATAACAAATAATTTATTTCCCTAGGAAACAAGGTAAAACTGAGAAAAAGAACTAATGATCTTTAGGAATGAAATCCAAACAGAATACAAGAATAATCGAAGAATTCAAAAGTAGAAGTTCTACTAATAAAATGTCCTGAAGAAAGTGAATTTGAATCGCGATGAAGTCCAAAATGGTTTGCCATGATGTATGATTTTGTCAGCATCCTCCTGATTTGTTAATAGTTCTTTGTTGAATCGCAGAAAATAATATGCCAGTGTTTTAGCTTCTTGAATTCTGTGTACATTTCTATAGCTGTCTTTGTAAATGAATTAATTTAGAGCACAAGCATTTCCAGTGGATAATATTCTCTTAAAATCCAAAATAATTGGACGAATTCTTTTATACAAATGAACTCAAACTGGTGACCAAAACAACAAAACAAACTTGACTTCTCAAGTGTTATGGCCAAAAAAATCATTATTTCTCAAGCCATCAATATTAAATCTGGTACTACGCAAAACAGGTGCCCGGATACCGGTAAGACTTCTGGTACAGCCATTTAGCAACAATTGTTACGTGTAAAAAATTTTCTCACGTTCTCCCAGTATAGCCTTGACTAAAACCAATGATTTTTACCATGGAAAAGAATTTTTTAAAAGCCGTTTACAAGAACCCTATGCTAGTTTCTAAACCAAAATCATGGAATGTAATTATTAAAAAATTAAAACTAACTTACAAATAAATTAAATTAAATTTACATATGAAGATAATGGCAAAAATGCACAAGCGATAGAAGCTAATAATATCTGAAAGGACCTTATAAAGGTCTTTAAAATTGACATCTTTCTTTTGTTTCAATGCGTCAAGCATATTTACAAAAGTGGCTCACGAGATGTTGAATGCATTTTCAGACACGTATTGAAAACATGCTAATAAACTGATTATCTTAGTCTTGGTCTTGGTGTTGGTTTTGGTATTTTACTATTTTATGATCTGATAGCATTTTATATTATAATTATATTTTGTTCATCTATATATTTAAAATTATTTCTGTTAAATATTTTTATAATATGATATTTACCATACTGATGTAATGTGCACATCATTTTGATAGCATCAGCGCTAACTAAACTTTAACAACTAGTGGTTTATTCATTGAGTGGTAGAGATTCGCTTTTTATTTAAAAGAATGTGTTCAACCGTTTGAGATAAGATAGACTTGTTTAATAATAATTTAATTTTGAGTGATGTACAGTTTATATATTTCTTATACCATCACGGCAATATCGTGTATGGTCTAACTTCAATAGTAAGTGTATACTTTTGTCTTCGGATTTTGTTTTCCTTTATCTTAAAGCTTATCTGTGGGATAGAGAACTTCAATTAGGTGAAACGCGTTTTCTTGGTAGATCTTCAATAAAGAAAATCAATTTCGCGAAAATTATACTTGAATATTAATGTAAAGACCATATATTAAAAATATACATGAAATGAAAGTGTAATATTTCTTATGTAGAATATAAAAGATTGACTATTGATAAATTGAAAGTGAAAACCTAGACCCAAATTTGTATTCATCAAATAAAGCCAATGTATTCATCAAAATATTTTTATCATACAAAAAACACAATAAAAATATGCTGATCAATGATAAAGATCAAGTTTGTTAGAGACCTTTCCGAATACTGAATAATGAAGAAACAGACAAGCAATAAAACAAAAATAAACATTATCTCAACACGGAATAAAACCGTTGTATGTGACAGCATTATTAGGATAAATGCCACATGTAAACAGACTGAATCTGCTTAAACCGGGTTTTAAAAAAAAGACTAAGACAAATTAATTATTATTCTCGGATATAAGATTATTGAGAAGGATAATTATATGTTATTCGACGGATGTCGCTATGTTTCATATTTGTGCACAAAGAGAATTGTTTCAGATACAATATTAGCTTGATTTAAATGCTATGATTTCAGTAAAAAAAAAGGTGATTACCAAAAATTTTGAGGTGTATAATTAAATACAGTACATGTTTCAAATATTAACATTATTATCTGCATATACGTAATACCTTTAATATAAGTGTAGGAAGATCATTGTTGAACCTGCGCCTTTTTGTCATTATCGTGAGTCTAATAATTTGAAATATAAAAACTTAAATTGTGGCTTAGGCAAGATAACGTGTGTTAAAATGTAGAGTCATTCGTAATTTACTATATTGTGGTCTAATGCAGATTTCTTTTTTAACTCATAGTCTTGTGTGTATTCACAGGACCGTGAATCATTTAAAATGAAGTCATGATAACACTATTTTCTAATATTTTTATACACTGTATGTTCTATTCATTATGAAACAAATTTGATAATGTTCATGCAGCATTGTTTATCATAACTATTTATTGATAATATAAACCAGTAGAAAAAATTATTTAAAAGTTAAATGAAAAAATATTATTGAAGATCCATGCATTTGTTGATTGGCCAGGTTTGAACTGTTAACTCAATAATGGGAAATCAGTTAATAATTAATAAATATGATTCATTGAATGATTTGTTGTGAAAAAGAAATTATTTTTAATATATATTAATGAGGGATATGTTTGCCTAAGTTCTATTAGTCATAGAAGATATACCATTATTTTGTATAAAACTATGTTGATTGTCCTAAAAACAAACAGAAAACCGGAAGAAAGTCAAATATTATAATAAATAACATAAAATTGATTATTTGTTGATTATAAAATTCAAATTTGCATCACCTTAGAATGTTAAACAAGAAAACAAATACAAAAGGTGGAATGAAAAGTCTGCCAAGGCGTATTTTAATATAGTTTATTTATTTAAAAACATATACAAGATAAAAACAGAACAAAAATGTGATTATATTTTTTCAACAATCGTTAAGGTTGATAACATCGGTATTAATATACATCAATTAAAAACAAAACGAATTAGTGAATAACATGTAAAAGAAAGTTGACTTTTACTGAAAGTAGTAAACTGTTTTTTTTCCTTTCTTCTCTTTTATTAATACAGTATGGTTCACGTTATTTACAATTGAACATTTTTTTATTCACTAGTGATTCTGGTTGATTTATTTCTTTTGGGGTTAATACAATATTCCTGTTAGTCTTTTTCTATAATTACGTTTTAGGTGTGATCACGATCGGGCATTTCATAATAATGTTTCATAACATCCATAATGTTTTATCTTCTAATTTTACTTTGTGTGTACTAATTAATTTCTTCATATCCCTACATAATATAAATGAGTTTTAATGTTTATGGACGCTAACAAATGGCAATGGTGGTGTGAAACAAACTGGATACTGCTAGTTGTCAAGAATTACATAAATACTGTATATGAATTCGATGAACATGTAAATATGTACGTACATCTGGCATGGGGAATACAACTTGGATCATCGAAAATATCGCAAAATCTGAATATGAACTATAACAAAATTGCGCAATTAGGTTAACTCTGAATGTAAACTATAGCAAAATTGTACAATTAGGCCGATCTACCAGTGGACACAATGGTGTAACAAATTAGTACATAGGTAATGATTTCAAAACTTACGCCAATTTTGATTCACAAACCATTCATAAAGTTCATGAAGAATTGCTGAATAAGATATTTAGTTTGTAAACAGTGGTGATAAAATGACTGGCACCTGGACATTATGACTAACATGGAAAAGACACAATTATACATATTGTTTTCTCTGATAGTTGAGCTGGGATAAAAGTGTGGTTATGCTTGATAAGGTTGAAAATGTTATTGGTTACGATGATAAATTTCGTCTTCTTGGTAGACTGGTAATAAGAACACAAATTGTGCTCTGAACAATCCAACCATCGATCAAGTTTGCTGAACTGATTCGAATGTGGATACAATTTGTTAAACGAAAACCCGTGGTACAATGTACAATGTCTGGATATTAGATTTTTTTCCCCATGCAAGTTAGCAATTGATAACACAACTGCTTTATATGTAAATACATTGATAGCAGCTATAAAAGCTAGAGTAGTAGCAACAATCCATAATTATAAATTTGTAACGTTATCTCGATCATTTTGCTTTATAAAATTCTAAAATTAAAGACGATGACATAGTTGTCTTAATAAATAACTTTTGGAAAATGAGTTGATGAAAACCCATAATTTGACCAACTATGGTGCAAAATACTTGTATTTGTGGACAGTGGATTTTCATGAAAATATACCAGTCTTTGGTAATATCGATGCTACTAAAGAAATTGTTGATCATATATATTATTTAGAATTTCCCAAGTTAACTGTATAGTAAGGGATTATACGATATATTTAGAAGACAATATCAGCCTATACCATTAGCAACTAGAAACATTTCAACAACGTCCGATCAACGCGCCTGGTTCCTATATGCCTATTCAGATCGTACAATTAAAAGATAATGTAACGGCTGGTGTATTGGCAAAATCATCATTAAATAACCGTTTAAGAGGCAGTTTCTTTGTATGCAAATGTTAGTTTCAAAACAGACGCAATATTTGTTAACAATCTCTGGCTTGACATTCTAATAAAGTAAAATAATAGATAACGCTAGATAGTTTTCTACACGCAATTTAATTGCATAATAACCACACATGCTCATTTAGTGCTAATTGGAAAAACCGTAAGTTGCATTGTAATGCAAGGGAGGCTCTAATATTAAATTATCAGTGACTGGATGTTGTGATAGGCTGTGTGCATTATATGTTCTCCCTATTTTTTTGTACTGAATATCGCTCCATTTATAGGAATTGGTATCGGTGATACGTTTTTAAGCTGGATATAAAGAAATATTTACTTTAATTTAATCACAGGCATATGGAACAGTTTCCTTTATACTCAAAACTTGATTCGGATAACTAAGAAGTGAACAACCATGTTTTCTGATACAATCAAAGTGTTTCTATCAGCAGAATATTACGTACAATTATTATGTACAATTTACTCACCTTTCTCGACTGCAGGAACAAACGTAAAGACCTAATAATATTTGCAAACTTAAATATTTTCAGCATTTTTTGTTTTCTAATTTCATGATGGGTTTTTGTTTGTATTTTGTAGTCATATCATTATAGATGCTGTAAAGCGCTTAGAGCTTCTAAAGATTAGGCGCTATGCAAAGTCCTCATTATTAATATTATTATTATTATTATTATTATTATTATTATTATTATTATTATACAATATTAAGGAATGTAGGCCACCGTCCTGCATTACAATGTATAAGTAAATATAATGTGCAACATGGTGTAAAAAGTTAAATATGGTGTTCATCATGATTATACATACATAATTTCCTACAATCGGTATATACTATCATAAAGATGTTACTAAGTATATTATTCACCATTTGTTTATGTTAATAAATAGTCTAAGACTAAAAGACGAATCTATAGTGTAAGAAAGATTTTTTTAAATTAATATATTATTATGACTCATGACGGATACAAAGTTTGTACAGGCGGATAGAGAGAATAAATATCATGAACATATTTCTTTCATAAATAGTCACCAGCTGGACAAGCAGACACAAAATGGAATTCATCTTCTACCAAATAATCATTACTTTACGGCACAATTCACAATACCTATTATGTTCTCAATCCCGATATGCCTAGCTGTCTCTATTTTATGCGAATGCGCTGATCACCTAAATTTAGCAAGTAACGTCCTAAGATAAAGCTTAGGTGCATTACCAATGTTGAGGTGTTTGCTTTGGTTGTTTCCTTTGGAGTCCTGATTAGCGATAACAGTGATAAGGATGCCTCTTGTTTTGTGTTTTTCCCCTTGCCACAAGTGGCTTTGGTAGTTGTTAGGCTTGTGTTGTCTGCCACTGTAATAGCTTTTTGGTTGGCATTTGGGGTGAAGGAGAGGTTTGGGATGAGGGTGAAGGGTGTAATAGGGTTATACATGGATGCGGGTGTGGGATTAGGGATTGGATTGGGTATGAAGGTGAAGCTGGGACAGGTAATAGGTAATGGATAGGTGATTGGGTTAGGTGAGAAAGGGGGTGTGGAGATTTGGTGTGCAATTGTTTTTCCTTCTTTTGATAAAGTTGTTGCCTACAGTTCAAACGGGGTGGGGGGTGGGGGGTAGGGATTGTTTCAGGAACTACCCCTTCTATGGATGCCATTATATTGTTAGAAGAAAAAACAATTCGAATGATGTTTTTTTTTTCTTTTAGGGGATAAATTTAGTGTCTCTAGAATGCTTGGGGATATTATGGCCGTTTGGGTGTGTCGGTTATTGATGCACTCAGGCTTTTTGTTATTGTTGGAGTGCATTCTAAAAGCGTGATCATCTGAAGGGCTTTATTAAGCTCATTCGGTTTCAGAGACGTTCCCTGTCCTGAAATTATGTTGAACAAGTACACATGCAGTAGGGCTAGATGAAAATGCCCTATTACGGATTAGAAGGTGATGGCTTTGTTACAACCGTCACTGACTTAGTTTGCGGGGAATTAATTGGATAATTGTTGCATTTATTTGCCAAAGTTAGAATGTTGTTTGTTTTCTTGCAATTGTGCCTAATTGAGTTCGTCTTAAATTGGTATCTAGTTATCCGTGACATTTTGAAAAAGACGCCCAATTTGAATAATGTAAATAGGTCAGGGATTTGAAATTCTAATTATTAAATACTGCTTTATGATATTTAACTAAATACACACTTGATGTCAATACGTTTGCATCGTAAGGTGGTCAGAAGGTATGTTAACAAAAGGCTGTGCAACTGATCTTAGTAATTTGGGTTGGGGTGGGATTGGTTGTTAATGGTTGAAAGTTGAAGATAAGAGAGGAAAGGAAAGCATTTCCAAACTGCATAAATAATTACCCGAAAGTTTACTGCCAAAATAACTAATCGTACCTTTTAAAATTCCCTTCCCTAAATTAATTTTTGCTTAAAGAGACGGTAGAGTACTCCGGTTTTCAGCAAGGCCTGATACTGGGCGACTGCTAGACCTCAGCTAAGGTCACTTTTAACATCTTGACATCCTCTATCTCTTCAGGTTTGGGTATTATGTTTTGCCTGATACAATACAAATGGACGTGGGCTTCGTTCAGCTTAACTAGTCTTGAAGATATCTTCACAGTTTAACGCATTAACAATGGAATGGTCAGACTTGGGACAGCCAGACTTTGTATGGCTCAAGCACGGAGAAGATATAAAAACTACCTTACAATTTTGGGGTATTAACGTTATAACTCATCTCATGGTGAGCGATAGAGAGAAGTCAAAGTGCATAGATGGTGATAAAAAAAAACTTTTGAAAACAACCACCAACACATTTTACAAAAGATAACATTTTACTTCAGCCAACACGTTATATATCAACACATGTTTTCAAATAACATATTTTTGACAAGGTTGACAACGTAGTGAAGCCAAGTTTGACTTCAACTAATGGAGGTCATTTGACCATTGATGTACACTACGTTTCATAGCTAAAGACAAGAAATATCTACAATGGTTACACGACCATTTGATATAATGTTTTATCATTGTAGTGGTTTCTGAGAGGTGTTTGACAAAACAGGAGACTGAATATTGTTCTTGTTCGGGCCATCTGGACATGACCATCACCTCTTCGTCTTTTGGTTCTGCTTTCCAAATATCCTCCCATTCCATTTCCAAAGATTCTCTGCCATTCAAAGAGGGGGGAAATAATTCTATATCGTCTAATACTCCAGAGTGACTTCTCTCAACCTGTTGATTTCTAGAGTGCTGTCGAATTAGGCATACAATATGACGTTCTACACTCAGTTGACCAGGTTTTATAGGGTGGAAATGTTCTCGTCGCTGCCTTGGACTGGAGTGAAATCAAAGGCCCACATACCGTAGCATCCTAAATAATAGTCTTACGAAATGGCCTACGAAATGCCGTGGCTAGTGTTGATCCCTAGCTATCACGTGTATTAGTACAGGGACAAGTAAGATCTCAAGTAATTCTCCTTGTAAACGTTACGTTCGAAGGGTTTGGTACACAAGGTCTTTCATCGCGACTGACTTCGATCATCGACACGCTGCAATGCTTAAACACGAAAGGATTTACAGTGACGGATCCGTTGAAGTCTTCGATGCTGACGATACCATCGATCAAACGTTTGGGTAACTGTCATTGGAACAGATTATATTTGATCGCGGATTGGAGTTCAACAGCAATGGTGAAAGTTTTCACTTCCACTCGTCGTATCGGATACATGGCGTTCGTTCTCCCTGTGGCTGATGTCGTTTCTCACTATACAAGCCCATACAGGGAGCACGAAAAGCAATATACGCCAAAAATATAATATTGCTAGGCCTTTATAAGTGACTCATTTCATCAGTAAGTAAAAATGTAAAACCCAAATTCGTCATCTGATGTTTGCCAAGGACACAAAGTGATTTACACAGGCATTAACAGTCGCAGTCGTTCTGTTACGACAAACGAGCAAACTTGAGAATATAGTGTAAGAAAATTTTGACTAAACTTTATTAATAATAATTTAGAAACAAAGAATAAGCCATCCATGGTGTTCAAGAGTATGGGATTTTCCGAAGTCACAATTAAATTTCGATAACAGGATATTAGACGAGTTATGAACAGAACAAACAACACACAAAAAAATAATTAATTTTAATTATTTTGACGTCAAGTTTACAATTCTTACCACTTTGAACACGAAATATCAGCAACTAAGAGTTAACTGAGGTGGCATTTGAGACAGAGGAAACCGAAAAACACCTTAAGAAACCAAAGACCTTAAAAAGATCCCCACATAGATTTTCGTGTACCTAATCAGGAATCGAGCCCAGGATTGTACCGAATCCATGTCAAATTACATAAATGTGGGGTCAGCAGCCCTTCTCCCCACGCTACAATGACACCTTCTTTTCATTAATATCCCAACATTATTTTGCAAGAAACAGTGGTGATGTGT
The DNA here is from genome assembly GCA_029339505.1 of Unio delphinus. NCBI lineage: Eukaryota > Metazoa > Mollusca > Bivalvia > Unionida > Unionidae > Unio > Unio delphinus. The sequence goes on from JAQISU010000096.1 coordinate 1,870,959, forward strand.
CCCACAACAGGATTCCCTTTTTACATATCATTAAATCGTATATTTTATTAAGAAAAATACTTTGATACAAACATCATACTCTAAGCAAAGGTCAATGAGCAAGCAGCATTACAGGAATTGAAAAAGTACAGACAAACAGGCGGATTAACAGATACAGACACAGATTTGAACAATACGCGATGAAACACACATTGCAGCTGCCATACCATTCCCAACATACTTAGGAGAAAGCAAAAATAGCATTGACGAGCACTCCTTACGCGCTTATCGACTTAAAAAAACGCAGCAAAGATCTAAATAAAGTTAGACCTGGTAACTGTTTCATTTCGTTTCAACAAAATATATAGAATGGTTTAATTCCAAACTTGAAGCCATACTATTTCCTGTGGAAAATCGTTATTTGATATTTAAAAAAAAATGTATTTGGCGTTACATTTCTTTTCATGAAAGTATTTCTTCTCAGACCTTTAGAAAGTAAATATCAGTGTCTCTTCGAGTTTGGACGTCATATTAAACAAAATTTAAATACTTACCGGTCTCTAGATGGCGTCAGTGTACTTTAGAATTGACAGACTGGTACACTTTATCTAGATGTACTTGCCCAATAGCGAAAGTTTGAAACGGAAATATGAATATGCCTAATACAGATACGAGAGCTGGAAAAAATAAAAGTGCGAGTATGCCGTCAACTTCTCCACCTCCACGTTAGGTCTGGATCTTCAATGCCATTATTTCTTAATCTGAGACTACGATCAATTAGACAAGTATTCTAGAAGACAAAGTAGAAAATATGACCTTTCCCACTGATACCAGCGGATGAATGTTTTAACATCATATAATTATGTTGTTTATGATGATTTTTTTCCCTATTTTTCAGATTGTAGAATATGAAAACCAAGTAATTAATGGATCATCTTCCCATGTAAGTATGTGTGTGCGTGTGTGTGTGCATGCCTCTGTGTAACCTAAAGCTTCTCTCGAAATTATTCATAAATCTAACATATTTCTCTAAGGGTTCTCTACCGGCTTTTGGTCATATGTAACCAAATTCCTTAAACTATTTTAAGAAGTATTAAAGTATGTTGCGAGTATCATTAAAATGTAGTGCAAAGTAATTTGACAAATTATGCTGTAATCCAAAGAGATGCCATCTCGAAAAATTACAAGACGTTCTCAAGCAGCAACCGACAGTAGAAGGAAGTGTCATTCTATTTTTATTATTATATTATTGTTGACTCTCGCTCTCTCTCTCTCTCTCTCTCTCTCTCTCTCTCTCTCTCTCTCTCTCTCTCCCCCTTGTATTGAACCCTTTGTAACGCTATAAATATCAGTGTGGCACTCAAAAAATAAACAAATAAAGCTCACTGAATGAGTAATTTACCAGAAAAAAATGTCAACAGTAAATCTCTAGACAAAGTATATTTAAGCTTTCTGTTTACAAAAACGTACCTGTCTTTCGGTCAACAATTGAGAATTTCTTCATTATGTAATGATAAAACTCGTAAATATGCATGGGTCTATGCGTTAACTGACACTTATTGGATTCAAACCGGTGCATTCACGTTTTACCAAGAATTTAATAGTATTATCCATACGATCACTCTAATCCTTTTAAAGATAACAAACAAAACGATAAATCACGTTAACTCAATTTGGTTTTGTGTCATCGAGTTCGAACAAAACATTTACGACCATGGATGATATCTACATGTACATACGCCCATTTTGACACCTTTTCTAGGAAAACAGTATTTGGTATTAAATAAGTTCCCACTGATAACAAACTACACAAAAACATTGATTTATGTTACTATTTTTGTTATTATTATTATTATTATTAGTAGTAGTAGTAGTAGTAGTAGTAGTAGTAGTAGTAGTAGTAGTAGTAGTAGCTCTCCAGTGACCAAGTGGTTAGAGCGTCTGCCTCGAATGCGGGACAAAGTGGGTTTGAACCCAGGCAGTTATACTACAGACTTATAAAAATAGTGCTGACATTTGCAGCCTGCCTCGCTCTGCTCTAAGCTTTAGCCGGTTAGTGTTAGGATTGGTTGGGCTGGTATCGGGAGGGATAGGGAGGGGGGGGGGAACATTCATGGGGAGGGGGAGGCAACCTATCTAGGCTACAGCAATTTTACAGCACATGCTCATTCCTCCCCCATTACGTCCCTGACTATAAACTGCAATACTGCAGACATCCTAGCAATGTGACTAAAACTGTTAGATCTACAATAATAAAACAATAAAATATTCACATACAGAGGTAGCATTAGTAGTAGTAGCAGTAATGGAGGTAATAAATAAATGGCATCGTTGTGGGGAAGTGAAAATGGGTTTAAACAAAATTCGTATAGTATAGTACTAAATGGGCTTTTTAAAGTAAGCCACTGTTACTGGCGATCTTGTAATGTTTTAGACCGACACATTGTTCCTTGCAATTCTTTTTTTTTTACCGGCGGCCCCGCCAGTCAAAAAAAGGTGGAGAAAATTGTGTTGGTCTAGTAATGGTTAAGAATATATATATATATATATATATATATATATATATATATATATATATATATATATATATATATATATATATATATATATATAGTGTGTGTGTGTGTGTGTTTTATTTAAAAAATAACTAGTAGGCCAACTATTTTAATTATGTCTGCATTAAAGTAAATATTTCGATAAATGCTGCATATTCCATGTAAAATTGTTTTAAAAGATCGTCCATTTAATGTAAAAAATTTAACAAATATTTCTTTTGAAAAAAGTCGTCTATAAATTTCATGTAGTAACTTGTTTATGGCCACACACAAAGACGGTAGTTGGAGTTGGTGCGAATATAGGTCACATGACCTGAAATGTACACGCTTTAAATGTAAGTTATCTCAGCTGTGTACTTAACTTGGATCAAACATCACTTCTGACATCACTATATCACTATGTAAACGTTAACTCAATAAAAAGTTGCGTATGATAGCAACCTGGTCAAAGGTTATATTGTATATTACCGTCTTCCCACTTCGTTGACACTGTCAGGCAACAATAAAAAATTTTAAAAAAATAACCAAATCAAACAACAAAATACAAGCAAATAAAAAATACAACAAAAGAAGATCAGTTTGTTGAAAGTTAAGAAGACAACGATTCTTGAAATATGTTTGTAAAATACTTTCTCTTAAAACTCTTTCAAAGACTTTTTTCTTAGTGTCAATTGTCAAAACTTCCTTCTACCAAATGACTTAGATGAGTTCGATAACTAATACTTATTGTGGGTATTTCTAACTTTTAACTCTACGCGAAGCGGATACATTTGACTAAATTGAACAAGATTAACAACTTCTTACTGAAGTTGGAACATTCAGACTTTACGTTCTGATGATAACTTCCAATAGTTGTTTACACCGTGCATACGTAATTGTTTGCGCATGTATGCGTTCATTCGTATTAATATATGTTATGTCGTATCGCAGCAAGAGTTATTTCCTTTGATTGATTCAGCCCATATATTTCAATGACTGTTATGATTCACACCTTTTACTCTCCGATTTTAACTCGGACGTGTTATGGCATGACTTTGTACGTCCCTCCTACACGCATTTACATTCTTGTCCTAATTTGAAACGACTTGAGACATTTTTTCATTAAACTGTGTGAAAATGTATATCATAACTATACTGCCAGGATGGGCGCAGAGGGGGTGGGGCAGAAGGAGCAATTGTTCCCGGAGGCGAGGCGAAGAGGGAACTCGTCGTGGTCTTTTTTGTTTCCAGCTGAATCGTTTAGAGTACTTCTCTTGCGACTTAGTCTAATGGGGGCAGTTCAAAGAACTTATTGGGGAGGAAGAGGGAGGCTGGCAACGGACAAAAACTGTTCTGTAAAGTAAGGTACGGACGCGAGCCCTCGAGCCACCATTGCATACGGTTTGTAGTTGTGCTTGATATTTAAAGCGCCCTGTCTGAAGGTCAAAGTTACTGAAAGGAAATCTTACTTGTATGACTTTTTAGCTTTTACCGGAATATAACGTTTGAATCAATAAAGATATTTTGATGAAACTTTGGCGGTGTATACATACTGGCTAGACCGTTTGTCAATAAAATAGCCATGTTTCCTGCCTCAAAGTCAAGGTCTCAGAATGTTATAAAAAGTATTTTAAACTGGTTTACTCGTCTAAAAGATAACTGTTGAACCGCTGATGATATTATAGACCCTATTATGTACCCTGTACAGACAGTGCGTCGAATATCAGACTGGATTGACTCATAAGCTAGCAATGATGCAGTGGCGTAGCGAGGGGGGGGGGGGGCATTCGCCCCGGGCGCCGGTGGCTAGGGGGCGCCAAATGGGGCCCAAATCGGCCCAACATATCAACATAACTGCGCACCGGGACAGTTGGGGGCGCAAATTTGGGTGTTTTGCCCTGGGCGACGCAAATTTGGGTGTTTTGCCCTGGGCGCCTAATATCCTCGCTACGCCACTGCAATGATGTTGCCATAGGCCCTCATATTTTGCAGGCCATCCTTTAGGTCCTGCAATCTGTATCGACGTAAAAGCTGAGGGACATTCCCTTCTATAATCAGTAGGCTCCTCGTACCCTTAAACCTGCCCTGACAATAACAATACGCCCTACTTCAAAGTGAAGGTCGAGTCAAAAGAAAATATAATTATGTCTTTTTTTTTTGAACCATTTCAGATATTGTCATGAAATTTGAGTCAGTTATGACTAGACTTCATATCATATAATATAAGCCAAGCCTTTACAGCAAAGGTCATATCATTGATTAAATTAATGACCTAGTATACATCAATGGATGTAATAATTGAAGAAATTTTACAAAATGATATTTTAATAAAAGTTTATCCTGTTTTTTTATCTCTGCTTGAGAGTTTATGACTATTTACGGTCATACCTAAAGTCATCAAGGTCAAGGTCACAAAGGATAACGTGTGTTATTAGCACGTTGCTCTATCCAGGTTGTTACGTTTCAGCTCCTACATATGTTGCTGAAACTTTATCCATATGCAAACATAAGCCTGGACTCCTTTCGATTTTAAAACAGACTCTGTATAAATTTTAAAATTATTTATAATATTTTTATACAGGGAGAGCATTTGAAAATCTTAAAAACGCCCTAAAGATTTTCTTTTTATATGTTTATAATATTATTGTGCATTTTAAGTTTTTCACGAACGTTCGTTACCGCCAGGTGAAAATCAAAATAAAAATTGAGTTTTTACGACAAAATATTGCATTATAACGGAATGACATTGCGTTTTTTATATAACATTGTGATTTTTCGAGATAACATCGCGTTAATACGAGAGAGTATTGCATTATTACGAGATAGTATTTCGTTATTAGCAGAGATAACATTGCATTCTAGCAACATCATGCGTTATTGCGAGATACGATTAAGACTCATTTCTGTTACATAGGAATTACGTTTAGACTGATTTATAGAACTTTGACAAGATTCTTTTTTTGATTATACGTTTCACAAAATATATATTAAATTTTTTAACGTATAATCATCAAACCGTAATAAGCAAACACACATTGTAAAGACAATTGAAGAATTTTCGGCTCTACAGGAACAACAAAAAGATCTCATTGAGGAGTCCAGAAGTCTGATTGTTTCTATGGATACAAATGGATATACACAAATTGTTTTAGTGAAGGTTTTATTGTCAATCGTGCAATTGTCAGAGTTATGTTGCAAATTCATGATCCTGAAAGGATCGAAGCCTCTGCTTTTGATGCAATCTAGTTAAAGCCACGCGGAATATTCATTAATGGATGAGGTGATGCATATTAGCGACATACAGTTTGGTTACAGGCTAATGATGAAGGAATGACACGTAGTATTGCCTGTTATTTCATAGACGCGGCTCACTGTAGAAAAATTCGAATATTTCACACTAACACGGGAATGGAGAATACAATCTTACACAAATTCAAATTTTTCTCAGAAGTCTCCAAGATCATTGTGCTGGTGATAATAGTGTTGTATGTGGAGACAACAGTTAAGATATCGTGTTAATTCTATTGAAGTATCCTAAAAAAAATAACGCCGATAATTGTGGATCGATAAATTACAATAAATGCAAAAAGGTGAATAAAGACTTTAATCTGGATTTTAAAAAAAAATTCGACTTTGCTTCCTGAAAATTATTAAAATGAGTATGCGGAGTCCCTTTCACATAGAAGGTTAAAGTTATCACTAAACTCTGCATATCGTGTTAGTTTATTATACAGTTTTATTTATTAATCTGTTATGTTCGGATTATTACATATTTAAACTGTTCACATTTTGTCAACCTGTCTTGCCCTTGAGTAATGCCCCTAGGTTGTGTTCTATGTTTTGTCTTCATGTCCCTGGTGGTCAAAACCTCGCAATCATAAGTAGAAAATCATCGAGACACGTACCATAAACTTCCTCAACATGTGAAGGCCAAAGCATATATTCATAAATTAACACATGCGCACTGGGTCTTTTCCTACCCTATTGGAGCCGGCTTCTGTGTCATGATTTTCGAGCCATTGATTTTGGACCTCTATAGGAACTGTGCATTTTTTGCAATGTTTGTCATTTAAATAATTATGTTTATCAATTAATTTATTCCTCTGAAATACAACATTTCCTTACTACACTTGAAATAAAGATATTGTATAGGGATGATAATTTCAAAAGACTGTATGGACTCTTTAATTGACTGAACTAGATAGCGCCGTTAAAGTATGGAACACGCATCACCGGACTTCATTACTACTTGGCAATAAGCTTGTATTGCCGTACACATTGCACCACCTGTATTGATTCGAGAATTGAATATGCCAGGTTGAAAATTTATATAACAAAGGCTTGTAATCAGGATTACAGCAAGTTTTTGTATTTGGTTAACCTTACTTTTTATATTGTTTTCTTGAGTATTTCAGTCTTGTTTCAAGAGAAATATGGACTATTGCTTGTGTGCTGAAGTGCGCATTCCCGTACTGCATGTGTTCGCACTGATTCTTATTTCTTTGTAAGTCAGAAGTGTAGATGGAAACATGGACAGCAGATTAAAAGCTGAACCCTAGATTGAACAAAATAACACATACGATGATGAAATTCTGATTATGGATTGATAAATCACTGAAGAATACTTATACAATCTCAGTCTAATAACATGTTCTCTATGTTGCATACAATTTTTAAAATGTATGGACGTTCTGAAGTGACCAGAGTTAGTCTTATAATAACAAACATTCATGGGCTAACACTCAAACAATAGCGCACACTTTATAAGAGATAGAATAGCAAAGAAAAACTACAACGAGAAAGTAATATGGTGAAGTCTGAATTGTGTCTGAGAAATTTGTGTAAAAATGAAAGTTGATAATTTTCATAAAGCTTTTCTACATATGGCCTCCCGGTTTTCTTCCCAGGACAGGAATACATCATTGGAAAAAATCAAAGGTATGACACTGTGTCAAGCTTTGTTTAGAAAGAATGCGAACTTGTACCTATACAATAAATACAAGCAAAAGCATAATTCATGCAACTTTACAATAAACTGTAACAAAATATGCACAATTTGTGGCTGCGTTAACCTCCTATGAGAAAGGACTCTGCAATATTGAAAAAGAGCACTCCCTACTCCCTCAACATTAAATATTGACGGAATCTTTTCCGATACTTAACCGATTATAAGAAATAATAGACAACAGTCAACCACTATCATGTAACCACCATACGTCGCAAATATCCATCAATCCATATAATAATGAATATTCCGTATGGTTTTAATTTCTTATTAAAATTTGTGTGTCTCGTGCGGTTCGCCCCATGACTAAAATATATACGGCACCTCAAGTCGCAATTCGATCTCTTGAAGGATGAAGAACTTGCAACAAACCACAAATACTGCTACGATCGACAACATCATCCATCTGTATCCATGCAAACACCTATAATTCTCAAACTTTTTGTGAAGAACATTCTTTAATTTTCATAGCAATGTGCGTCTGCTTATTACGATTTCATGAGTTTTAATATATGTATCAGTGTCTATGTCCAATATATCCGCCGTATTCTATACGTCAGTCTATACGTAAATTCTGTGTATCAAAATGGGGCTCCATCCAATCTCAAATAACGCAATATTGACTTGTAATGCGACAATGTTATCTCGTATTAACGCAGTGTTATACAAAAAGCGCATTGCTATCTCGTAATAACGCAGTGTTATCTCGTGATAAGGAAATGCTATCTCGTAATAAAGCAATACTATATCGTAATGATGCAATACATTCTCGTAATAACGAAATGTTACCTCGTTATAATGTAATTTTAAGTCGTTCAACGCGAATTTTATTTTGTTTCACCTGGCTCATTTGGGATTCAATCATTTGCGTTAGTTTGTTCAAAATTATATATATAGGAATGTTTAGAAACCTTTACTGAAAGTAGTGAAATGTTTTTACTCTTTTATTAATACAGTATGATGCACGTTTTGTACAATTCAACATTATTATATTCGATTTCAATTTTCACTAGTCCTTTCTGGTCGAATAATTTCTTTTGAGGTTAATCAAATATTCCTCCAAGTCCTTTTCTATAATTACGTTTATGGTGTGATCACGATCGGGCATTTGATACAAATGTTTCATAGCATAGATACGTTGTTTTTTTCTTCTAATTTTACTTTGTGTGTACTAATTAATTTCTTTTATTTACATCATATCTTTACCTCATATAAATGAGATTTATTTTTTATTGACGCTAACAGATAACACTGACTAGATACTGCTAGATATGACTAGATACTGCTAGATATGACTAGATATCCGGGATTACATGAATACTGCATATGAAGTCGATGAACACGTAAATATGTACGTCAGTCTGGGATGGGAATACAACCCGGATCATCGAAAATATCGCAACAACAACAAAAAAAAAAAGAAGAAATATGAACTATAACAAGATTGCACAATGAGGTCAATCTACTAGTGCGCACGATGTGTAGCTAATTAAAATGACTGGCACCTATACATTGACAAGACACAGTTATACATATTGGTAGCTCAAACATTGGAGCTAGGGAAAAGTATAACTACTATTGGTAAGGATGAAAATGTTATTAGCTATGATGATAAACTCTGTCTTATTGATAGACCGACAACACAAACGTTTCCAGATTATTCAGCTTGTGAGTCAGAACAGTAATATAGTTTTTTTTTGCTCTCGCCAAATTTGTAAATGTAAAGAAAACAAACTTGTATAATCCAACAGCCTAACAAGATTACAGCACTGAATCAAATGTGGATAAAATGTGTTAAACACCGTGGTACAATTTCTGGACATAGATACGAGTGGGGGAAAAGATATTTTGAAAGAAAAGTTTAACACAAATGCTTTGTATATAGATACAATGAGAGCAGCTATAAAATCTAAAGTAGCCAACAATCCATGATTATAAATTTGTAACCTTTTTAAATACATTTTGCAAATAAAATCTTCAGTAAAATAAATATCAGTTACTGATTTTGCCCACCCATATGAGCTCCAGCAAAAATGTAATATTCTATAAGGCTGTAAGGGGTAGAACAGAAAATGTAAATGTGATAATTAATGAACCACAAGCGACAGAAGACAATGTGTTATAGTATTATTGAAATAAGTTTAACTGAATTCTAATTCTATTTTCCCAAGAATGACCACTCCATAATTACATAACATTACATTTAATCCGTAATATTGACCATTTTGCTTTATTACATTCTAAAATAGAAGATGATAAAATAGTTTTCTTAAAAAGAATGAGTTGATGGGAAAACGTAATTCGAGCAGCATCAATGCAATAGTATCTTTTTTGTATACAGTGGATTTCCATGAAAATATACCAGTCTTTTTTGTATACAGTGGATTTCCATGAAAATATACCAGTCCCTGGTAATATCAATGCTATTTAAGAAATCGTTGATCATATATATTATTTCAAATGATCAAGTTAACAAATCTGATAACGGTATAGTAAGGGGTTATAAAGGAAATTAAAGGAACTGGTATCGGTGGTAATTTGTGAAGCTGGATATAAAGAATTATATACTTTAATTTAATCATAGGTATACGGAACAGTTTCCTGTACAATCCAATCTTGATTCTGATAACAAAGAAATGAGCAACCCTGTTTTCTGATAAAATCAAAGTGTTTCAATCAGCAGAAAGTTAAGTGTACAATTACTGGAAAAGTAAATTAAGAGGTTATCAGCTTAATGTCAACGAAAAAAGATTTTATATTGTAACATTACCCTCTTTGTAAGAGGGGTAGTTACATGGATTTAGCTACGTAACCTAGGTAATGACCTCCCTCGATGTTATGACCCGATGTGAGTGAGTAGATAGAACATCAAAACAGAATTGGGCAAGATTATTGGGAAAAAATAATGCAATTTGAGCCTCCTCCCCACCTCCACCAGAGACAAGAAAACTAACAAATTTAATGAAAGAAATTAGTAGTGAATTTCATTTCAACTTAAGATGTATCAACATGATTTAATGTCAGTGTCTAATATGTATTTATTTCATCATCATAACGAGTGGTGAAATGAGCGCAATATCCACAACTGATTGGGTAATACTTTGCCATCATTTCACAGCGACAGGCCATAAATTACACCGTGAGTGGTCTATCAAAACTGTATTGTGTGTTACTACATGTTCGGTTATTATTGCATAAAATTCATAAATTCCTAACCCTACAAGATTATTTAACATTACACAATCAAATATGATTAGGTAATTATTGTTAATTCACGATAATCAGTAGAGTCCTAACAGACAAAGGAACAAATTTCATATTTATTTCATATAACCCTTTGAAATCATACACATATGAAGATCTGGATCGCATACAATCAATTCTATCAATGAACTAAAAACAACTGTAAAATTAAAAAGATAAATTACATAACAACTCTCGCATCAACACATTTCCACGCAATTGAATACGATAAATTTCATAACAACTGTAACATCAACACATTTCCACGCAATTAAATACGATAAATTTCATAACAACTATAGCATCAACACATTGCCATGAAATAGACTAAACGATATATAATATGGAACCTAGTCATGTCAAACACATTTCCAAAAAACAATCAAAAAAATGTAATATTATGTGAAATTCAAATTGCATACCTTAATGATATTACCTTTAGAACTTGTGCATCAAAGCATTAAACCATGCCCTTTCTTAAAAGGCAGACACCCGGACCCTTTCTTGTTTAACGATGAAAAGATTATTGTTTTCCATGGCTTCCTCGGAGTTAAACGTCTACTGTCTTAGGAACGTTCTGACTAAAGATTTTGACCAATGTTTTACTTTAAATTCACACTGCTTCCAAGGTGTGCGCCTTAATTTCACTCTGACCAAACAATAGCAATGGTTTCTATAAATAAACACAAGATCCTAACGCAATTATTTCTTTCGGCAGTCAGTCTTTGGATTACGTTATACAATTTTTCCCTTTGAAGAATGGCTATTTGACATGGATCGCAAGTTCAGTTTTTTCTTTCTCAAATTTGTGTCGGAATGCTGGCCCCTTTGAAATTTTAACACTAACATGGAAGATGAAGAGATAAAGGTCGAAGTGACCCTTCACAAAGAATTCTCCTGTTTAAATGTGATAAAATCTTAATGCCCAGCGCATTCAACTTCACATGTATTATATATTGTAATAAATCTATAAAACGTAACTAACAAATTTTTATACTGAAGAATTTAGCAGATAGGAACAGAACACCAATTATGTTCTCCGGTTGTCATTCTCGTATCGTTAAAACCTCAGGTAAAAAAAGAATTAATTACATATCGTAATGAAATTACTATATTTGCTATCAATTATAACTAAGCAAATTATATCATGTAGGAAGATCTATTTGATACTACAGAATAAGACCAAATAAGTAATATATATTATTTATGTAAAACAGTTGTATTACAGTATAATATAAATACCGCCATAAAGAGAATGAAAGAATAATTCAGTCTGTGTCAAAAGAAAGTACTTGTATATATGAAACAAAGTCTTATAATGATGAGCCAAAATACAGCTCTCGAAACAAAATCCTTTGTACTCTTTAACAGACTGGATCATAAATAAACATACGTCAATGCTTAGATGATCAAAGAGTGTATGATATAGAACGGCGTACAATGTCCTTGTAGCTCGTTGTTGATGCTACAGCCGTTATAAACACGTCTGAATTATCTTGACCATTGTCATATTGGTGGGTCATAAGATTAAATATCAATCTTTCATAAAATATAATAATGCCAATATTGTAATGCCATGTTACATTATTTTGCATTAATCTGCATTTATTTAATTTCTTCTTAATATGAATTTCTTTCTCATCTTATATATTTATTTCACTTTGTTATAGTTATTATTATAAATTATTTTTCATTAATTTTCAATACATTGCATCACTACATATAACGAGCTTTGAAAAAGGGACAGGAATCCTGAATGCAGAACGTATTTTTTAAATTAAAAAACCCCCCAGTAGAACATGGCTTGGAATAGAAAGAAAATTAGGATAAAATATTACAAGAAATAATAGGCAAACATGAATTTCATTAATAGGTTGCAATATCGTTAACTAAACCAATTATTATGAAGTTTTAAAACAATCTAAAAACAAACTCAAATAACGGAAACACGCAAATTTGGATTTTTTTCTTAAAGTCAAATATAAATTAGAATAAACTGGGTATCCACCACATAATACCAACATGGATAATGTGAAGTGTCGTTTAGTAGGGGTGGGGTTCTTCCCATAGACGTTAAAGAATTATGAGGAAGTTCCCCTGGTCCGCATTCAGAATATTTACTTCTGGACAATATATTATATATGGCTACGAGCCCCCAGTCAGCAATGCCGACAGTTAAATTAAAAGAAATACAAAGATGAAATTTAAACAACAATTTAATAAATGAAAATTTTAAAGATATTAATCAGTCAATGTCACTCTTGACCTAATGGTCCCTAGATCATCATTTGATTTCAGTGTGAGGACTATTTTCCCTTCCTGAGTGTTACTCATCTAAATAAGTCTCCTTTCGTCTTTCTCTCCTTCCGATTCCTCTACTTCCGTTTCCTCTCCTATCTCTACTTCCGTTTCCTCTTCTATCTCTACTTCCGTTTCCTCTTCTGCGGTATCTCTTGAGGTCACCCGAAATTCACTCGGTATCTCTCAAATTCACTCGGAATTCTTTCCACGTCATCCGAAATTCCCCCGGAATTCTCTCAACGTCACCCGAAATTTCCCCGGAATTCTCTTCAACGTCACCCGAAAGCTTCCTGTTGAAAGGTATAATGCATTAGTATATGGTGATGAATATTACCTCACACTAAGTCACTGAATTGAACAATCAGTTTTAGGCGGGACATTTTTGGTCACGCATGCGCACACACCGAAATTCCCATACGCTTCCGCCGCTTACAAAATGGCGCCGCAACACAATCTCACAAAGAATTCAAACATCTACATACTGAGCCCTATCAGTATATACATACAAATATTTCAAATATTGTATTATAATATTACTACTATTAGTAATATGACTATCTATATATTTATATATATGTCCTACACAAGCGTACCGAATCCACAATATTCACATTCAAATTGCAATAACGGAAATCCGTTAACTCCGTTAAGGCAAAATATATCATTACGTAAACAATGTGCTAGTCTACCATAATATACCTACACAAAGAATTATAATATTAATTCTTATAGCGGCTAGCAACAATACAATTCTTCACGAAATAATATGCACACCTATTACTAACGAAAGGAGAGCAACATTTTACCTCACAAAATAAGGGGTAATATAATATCATGAAGAAGATGCAACGAATTTACATCATAATCAATTGCAAGCAAAGGTACTAACGAACATCACGAAAGATGCAAACTATTAATATCATAATTAACTATTCATACTACAATACAAGTAAAATGAATATACATACGAGAACCTTCAATTCCGCAGACGTGTCAAGCAGAAATCAAACAAAATCACACTGACCTTTGAAGCTATCTTAAGATTCCCTTGATTTCTAAAATCTGAGTCTGCCACCAATTTTCGTCTGGCCGTACGGAGTTCTACTCTCTTCTCAATTCTTGTAGCAACTGACGAATTCTTACTAAACATGAATTATTATCGCAGATTCCAATCAAGTGCCCACCCTCAGCGAATTTTGATTGGATGGCGATCGACTCTGGTCAGTTGTTCGACTGTCAATCATCCGAATGTCTGTCTGTGTGTCTATCAATTGTTACAGTCTTCTTATTAGGCGCTGTCCTGTCCTTTGATGTGGTTACGTCACCCGTCCGCGATGGACACAGTCTCCTCTCCCCTCGAGAGCTAACAAAGACCATCTTACGTAAGGGGATTAGCTAACTTAGAACAATTGGAACATCACAGCTGGGTCAGGCAGACCTACAATTTATACATGTACAAGGCCAGTCAGAATCACAAGTTATAGTTACTTATACCTACATACAAGGGGTTGGGGTAAAATCGTCACAGATAACATGATATACCACATAATACCAACATGGATAACATGATATACCACATAATACCAACATGGATAACATGATATATTCCTGTTAAAACGTAAAGCCACCACATAATACGAACATGGATAACATGATATATTCCTGTTAACACGTAAAGCCACCACATAATACCAACATGGATAACATGATATAATCCTGTTAACACGTAAAGCCACGCTACACGTTAGAGGGTTTTATTCATTATAAACCGTTTTGGGTTGTTGTAGAGATAGCGATATAACAACAAAGTATAGTTCAGCCCATACTCGTTCTGAAATAAATAATACTATTTTAAAGCTAATGATGTGAATGCCAAAAGCTGAATCCTTCATAAAAACAAGTTGACAGAGATTCGCGAGTGGTATCTGGATAATAAAAATAATAATAACGTGAATATGTACAGACTATACCATAATAACGAGCTCTCATCAATGCGGATAGTCGCAATAAATGCGACTGAACAACTTCCATGTCATATATTTGTTCCATTTCAAAGTCATCACAGCATGTTAGATAACGATACTTTGAGACAAATTTTGGAGGAAATAAATTAGATAATTAGATTCCGTAGTAAGCCTTACAACGTGTTATATAAACTAATAGCTTAAGGTTGTGGGAACATGATGTAATAAGAAACAATAAATAAATATCAGAAAAAAATACAGGAAGTTAAATAACAAACCAGTACATGCGATCCAGTTTGCCATTTCAAAACACAACGAGCAAATAATCAACAGTACTTCAGATATTAAAACGGCATGTCAAATAATAGATAATTTTAAGTTGCGCGTGCAGATACACCAGAAAAGGTTATACTATGTTCAGTTGAGTGGTAGATCAAAGTAATGAATAAGGTGGATGGCATGACAACTGTTATTATTTAATAATATAAAATAAGATCACAAATAGAGTAACATGTTTCAGCCTAACGCAACATCCAAAATATGGCATTGTCCAAGAACCAACTAGTATACCCGACATTAAAACAAAGACAATTGTGCAGATTAATTACTTTTAAAAAAGCAACTAGTAAATTTAAATTTCGTGTAGCACAAACGAGGACATTATGAATATGTATAGAAGCAAACCTAAAATAATTATAAACTACCTAAAAAAAACATTCCCTTATACCATTAGGAAGTTCCCTCTTGTACTATGGCGAACCGCCGCTAGTTGTAAAGCCATTGATGGGTCTGATATTTCGAGAAAAAAAAAAGTATGAATTAAATATTGTTGTAATTAATGGAATGTAATAACATTAAATGCCATACAATAATCTTAGAAGGAGTTTATCACAACATCTAGACATAGAATATGGGAGTATTCAAACAGAACAACCTTAACAGTAGCACTTGTTTATCGCCGTCGCATTTATATACTAGTGAAAATTGAGGTTAACAGAAAGGCAATTCTCACGTTCACAATTAAAACAAAAAAACAATATAAGGGGGGGGGGGCACTGCTCACTGGTGCTGCTGGACGTTTTTTTCTTCAAAAAACCAGGTTTACTATGTGAAGGTCGAGGATTAACATTCAATGAGACAATAGCTATGAAATAAAAAATCTAGCTATTCGCTTTTCAAAACCGGTTTTTCAATCGTTAATAACACCAGAGGGATTTGTGTTGAGAATGGTATTTAGAGAAATGTATAAGACAGGATGGAAGTCGTATTGTTAATATTTAAGACTATTTTAAAGGAAATGACATGCATTGGGTTAATCCTTAAAATATTATTGACTTCTAGAATAAATTTTGCTACCTGCTACAGCCATTGCACTTTATAAAACTAAACAAGATATACCTTTCTGCAGCGAAATAACTGATGAAGACCTTGTGAAAAGGTTAGGAGTCAAAAACTTATTTTGCTGCAGAAATATATGTTTCTTAGATTCAAAAAATGGTATTGAATGTTTGTATTCATTCGGACTGCGCCAGATTACTACTACTACTACTAATGTTACTACTACTACTACTACTACTACTACTACTACTATTACTACTACTACTACTACTACTACTACTACTACTACTACTACTACTGATAATAATAATAATAATACAATATTAAGTAATGTAGGCCACCGTCCTGCATTACAAAGTATAAGTAAGTATAATGTGCACCATGGTGTAAAAAGTTAAATA
This sequence comes from Unio delphinus, assembly GCA_029339505.1. Classification (NCBI taxonomy): domain Eukaryota; kingdom Metazoa; phylum Mollusca; class Bivalvia; order Unionida; family Unionidae; genus Unio; species Unio delphinus. The sequence continues at coordinate 1,887,724 of JAQISU010000096.1, forward strand.
TGGTGTTCATCATGATTATACATAAATAATTTCCTACAATCGGTAAATAATTTTATAACGATGTCAATAACTCTTAGTATATTATTCACCATTGTTAGACAAGAACACTGGTATTCATCTTCTACCGATTAAATATTATTTATCGGCATAATTAAAAAAATAGTATTATTTCTCTCAGTCCTGATATGCCTATGTGTCTCTGTTTTTTTTCAGTGTATGCTCTGATCACCTATATTTAGCAAGTAACTTCCTCAGACATTAAGATAGTTACATTACAGATATTGTCCGGATCTAATTCTGTTTTATATATGCAATAATATACACATTTATGTGAATTGTTAATATCACTTTGACAGTTTTGGAATGTCAAATCTTTAATTCTTCGCAAAACTAGTAAGAAAAAAAAATGTGTGTGTGTGTGTGTGTGTGTGTGTCTCCAACATCTTGATTTAGCAAGGCATACCAAAACCAAAGCGACATAACATGTCTTTAACTGTGGTAGCCCGGTTGGCACGGTTATTACACTGGTGTGAGTGGCGAGTTGAATGCATTCTTACAACCTTCAACCAGAATTTAATAGATCGTAAAATATACGAGGTACAAAATTAGGTATCTTCCGAACTTCCCTACTCAACTGCATTATTGGTAGTTTTAGGAACACTTAACTCTTGGCAAAAGTTATATTGCACAATTTCAATATCTCTCCCAACTTCGTAACTCCAAATGTCTGACCCATAGCAAGCAATTGGTTTTATTACACTAAACAGCCAAATCGTTTTTGATAATTCAAATCCTTGAAATTGCTTTCTTTGCCTGAGCCGCTAATAGCAGCTTACATTTTGGTTCAATCCAACTTTGGGGTGAAAAATAAACACATGTACATGTAATAGGACACTTAGTGCTTCGATAAACCATAAATACGTTTGCTTGAAAACATTCCTGAAATCAAAAATTTTAGTGTTATCGAGATTGACCATTATATCAGTTTTATCACAGAAATATTTGATAAAATTTATTTGGTTCTGAATCAACTTTACTGTTTTAGCGCAATTAGTGACATTATCAGCGACATCATCATCATCATCATCATCATCAGTCTCTTGACCTAGTGTGGTCGTTAAGGCACTGTGCTGCTGAACGTCTTACCAGTTCCCTCCACTGGTCTCGATCATGTGCCAAAGGATGCATCTCCGCACAATTTCTTCTGGTCCATTCTGTGATATTGTCAGTCCGCTTTTATCTCTGTCTACCTCTCCTTCTGCCACCCTGGACGCTGCGCTGCAGTACTGTTGTGGATAGACTGTTGGTTCTAGTGACATAGCCATACCATTTCAGCTTTCTCTTTTTGACAGTATTGAGGAGGCCTTCTTAATGGCCTACTTTGTGCCTGAAGGTGTTACACGCTTCTTCATTTGTGATGTGGTCCGTGTAACAGATGCCAAGGATGGTTCTGTAGCATATCATTTCAAGTGGCTGGAGTCATCGTTGTAATTCTGCTCTCAGGGTCCAGGTCTCACGAGAATACAAAAATATTGAGATGACTAGTGCTCTCAATAGTCTGAGTTTAGGTTTCAGACAGATAGTTTTGTCTCTCCAGATGGGTCTTAGCTTTAACATAGCTGCCATTGTTTGTGTTGCTCGCGACAACATTTTTATTCTTGATCCTTCTTCGGTGATTATAGAACAAAGCTATTCGAACCGGCCCACTGTTTCCAGTAACTGTCCTCTGACTTTAATATTGGCCGAGATTTGTCTGCCACTATTTGTAATCAGCTTTTTCTTCTCAGCGCTTATCTCCATGTCAAATCTGGAAGATGTTTCATCCAGGTTTTTCACTAATGATGGGCTGGCAAGCTAGACTTAACTGCCTGCCAGCCCATGAATGTCGTCGGCAAAGCGGAGACTGGTGATGTTACACACTCCAATACTGACTGCCCCACAGTGGTTTTCCAGGGCTTCGCTCATGATGCGCTGAGTAGAATGTTGAAAGCTACGGTGACAGGCGACAGCCATGACGTACTCCAACTGTTGTCTGCAACCAACCCCCCACAGAACATTGAGCAATTACCGCACTGGTTGTTTTGGCATACAGCTACGTAATGGTATTGGTCAACGTTTGACCCATGTTGTACTTCTTCACTGTGGCCCACAATGCCTCATGTCACACTCTGTCAAAGGACGTTTTGAACTCTCTGAACATAGATGTCTTGTTGATGTTGCGAGTACTTTTCACACAGAACCATGAGATTGAATATTTGTTCTGTTGTGCTTCATTAACTCCGGAACCCTACATGTTTTTCAGCGATTATTTCTTCTGCTTGTGGTTTCAGTCTGTTCCAAATGATCTTCATCATCACCTTACTAGCATGGCTGATCAAACTTATAGCTCTGTAATTTCGGCACAGCTGGAGATTGCCCTTTTTGCTGAGTGTTATAATCAGTGAATGGGTCCACTGTGTTGGCCATTCACCTGTTTGCCAGATCTTGTTGCTGATTTTTTTTAGTAGCTCTAACATTATCATGGATATCCCACTCCCACCCCCATACTTGATAAAGTAAGCTGGGATGTTGACTACTCCAGATGCCTTCCCATTCTTGTAATTGCTGACTCCACCTCTTCGTTGAGAATTGGAAAATCATTTGTGGAGTTTGGGACTTCAAGCACCATCTTGATCTCCTGTGGACTGATGGTTATAGAGTTCTTTATAATACTCATCCCATCTTTTTGCAATGTCACTCGCTTCTGTAAGACATTTTCCATTTATTGACTCTTGGTTGTTTCTGTCTGAGGTATTTCATAATTCGGAATGCATTTTTGCTGTTGTTTGTTTATCAGATTGTTCTCTATTTCTGTGCATTTTTGTCCAATCCAATCTTCTTTTGCTTTCTTCAAATTGGTTCCTGATATTCTTGTTTATTTCTCGGTACACCATTACCCTGTTGTGTGTCTGGTATTTTTGAGGTCTCGTCGGGTATCACACTGATTCAGAATATCTTCTGTAATCCAGGGTTTTTTCTTTTGGCGATGGAGACCAATGATGTCCTTGGCAGCTGTTGTCATGACTATGTTGAAAGTGTCATTATCAGCCTAAAGTATCTTCTGAGATAAACATACATGTGTGTTGCAGTGGGGATTTAACTGTGTAATCAAATCATTAATAGAAGTGGAAACACGATAGCCTCAAAACACAACCTTGCCTTGTACATAATATACGTTCAAAGTAAGAAGTTAAATCTTTAAGTGCTCAGACACTGATTTTTAGGCTTCTATTAAAAGAATGTATTATTTTACTATTCATACCCTTGCGTATTAATGACGACTGTAATTTCTCATGCTGTACTTTATCAAAAGATTTTTTTAATCGACAAAAGGCATTAAAATGTAACTTTTCTAAAGCCTGAATAATGAAGATATTGTTTCATGCGGAGTATTATTACTGCTCGTGCTTCGTCTATTAGAACATTGTCTTCAGCCCACGTGTATATACAATAATTCAATATGACAGTAAAGAGCTTGCATAAAGTATAAATACAGGATAAATGTCTACTCCCGCCAAAATGTCTGTGTCCTGAATTGAGACTGGCATGTTTTAATCTAGGACACAGACATTTTGGCGGGAGTAGAGTACTTGGAAAGTTGTAATCACTTGACTTTTGAAATGTATTAAATGGTTATTCGTTTTTAATTTCCCTTTTCTTTGTATTGTCAATCATTTAACCGTCGGCATTGCTGAGTGGGGGCTCGGAACTTTACTTCCATCTTTCACTAATTAAACTTCCAACCAAAATCGAGCTTGTTTGGAACTCCTATACTAATTAAAATACAATATTGGGAGCATCCTAACCCAACCATAACACGCCTACCATAGTTGCGGCATAACAAACCACCGTCACGCTACAGACATTATCAGCGTGATACTAAAGTAAAGGTTGTTTTCTTACAGAAATGAAAAAAGAAAGAAAGAAGGAATACTTAAACTTACGACAGTTACTTTGGCTGAGAAACTACCAAATTACTACTGTCCCAATAAAAATAATATTGATAGCAACAAACATGTTCTCATTTAATTCTTGCGCAACGACTGCTGTTTTTAGATCAGGATATTTTAGAAGCAATTCTTTCAAATAAATTCTATAAAACTGCATAAGAATTATGTGAATAATTATTTCTTTATTTTTGCTCTCGCTTTTAGTGCACAGGTGAAACATTGATTCGTGTTTAGGTGTCACGTCGTCGTTATCATTGGAGGAAGCGTCTATATAACGTGTTTCTTGCATTTAGATCAGCTTCTCTAACACTATTGTATATACATGCGTAAAATTGGACGGATGTATTGATCTTCGAGGGTACTAATGACCGCGGACAAAAGCAGGTCAAAGTGACTTACTTTTTTTGCTCTACCACTTCGTAAAGCAAAGCTTTCTGTTGAACTCTTATTATTAATAATACGAAAGCATATATGTTCACAATGAACAGTGCACAATTAATTTATTAAATTATCCGGGATATAACCTATGTTTTCACCACTTTTAATTAGCAAAACAGATGGTGCGGTTGTTCCTTTTGTAGGTCAGTACCAAGTATATTCCCATTTTAACCTCGACGCGACTTATAAAATTTCTGAAACAACACGTCATTATACATACGAAAGTGTAAATTTTTTGTTCAAATTAACGACTTTTGTGTCAGTTTGTTTATTTGCATTTATCTGCTGTGCAATTGCCTTCAACAAAGTCTCTGTGAGAGTCAAAAGCGCTTAGGCTTATTAAAACGTTTTGCAGTTGGGGTTTTTATGGGTAGTTTTTGTTATCTTTTCTTCTTTTTGTTTCTTTTAGTTTTGTTGTTGTTTTGTAAATTTGTCTTAATCAGTCCTTTGTACACGTGATACCCTGCTGAATACATTGACCTTCCAATACTCGACCTTAGGACTTATAATAAACGATCAATTAGTTAGGTTTCTGGACAAGAGGTATTGGACGCAATACAAATGTTAGACGTCAAACAGGTGAGCGGTGGCAGCGTCAGTAGTCATACGACGTTGAAACGTTTTTCAGTCACGAACTTGAGTCCAATCTAATTGCTCAATATAGCATGATAGCACAATGCCGTCACAAGTCCCCTTGGTCGATTTAGCTTTGTGCAGGTGACCTCGCTAACATTTTATTCCGCGACTGCTGCAGAACGCAGGACCAGTGGGGAACGATAAACACAGCAGGTGTGCTAGAACAGTGCGGGGGCACTTGCAATCGTCGGTAGTCATTAATTTGACCCACACGTATGACCTTTTTTTTAAAAAAATAAAACACTGAATAGTAGTGTAGGATGCGTGCAAAACCGCTCGACGAGTGGGATTGGCCGAATCACCCAAGAGTGATATAGAACCCTTCAATATGAATGGTTCAAAGATCTCCAATATTAAATAATACTGGGGTTTATTAGACCCAACAAATGTATTGGTTTCAATACAGGACCGTGACCTTTACCTCTTAGAAATAAGAGTATTTGGAACTGGTCTGTTTTGATTCTGGTGCCTAGTTTTCAATTTGTAGCAATCAGAAATAACGTGTCTTTTTTTTCTTGCAATAGGAACACGTAGGAAGAGACAAGGATCTAGAACCATGCTTCTGAAATTTGATTTGTCAGTTTGAGTTTTAGAAAGGCTTGTATATGGCTGAACTATTTTTATGCTAAATTACCGTTGAGTAGAAGTCTTATTTACAAAAGGAGCTTTATGAGTTATTCACCAGCGACACGGTCAGCATTTTCCAAGCTTTCGATCTTGTTTACATCAAGATAAGTCTTAATGTTACTATGAGACACAGTTCTTAAACTCTTTAAGTAATACGAGTTGTTGGAGACTTTCATAACCATTTTCAACTTTCGTAGCTAAGCACCATCTATCAAACAACTGCTCTATTTCTCATGCAAATTCGACACGAGTTTTCCAGCTTCGTTTTTTTATTTTATAGTTTCTGAATTTTTGCAGATAAGTTTCATGGACTAACTCATAAGCCCTTAACATGCATTCTTTTACCGCATCATCATCACCACTTCACCAAAATGACAATAAATGGTAAATATCACTAGCCTTACCAGTGAGTACACATTGTAAAAGTTTATTACAATGCTTCCTTGGCCATTTAAAAATTTCAGCTACTTTTCAAAACGAGTGAAATATTTTGTCTACTTCTCTTTCACTGGAAGGGGTAACTAATCTAATGTTCTTTGCGAGATCAAAACTTAAATTTGGATTTGAAGTATGAAAGGGATTTTCGCTTGCCAGCTCTATTTCTTTCGTTATTCCCTGATATTCCCTCTCTTTCTTCTCACTTTGCATCCGCTTCTGTTTTTCTTGTAACTGCATTTGTCTTTCGTTTTCTTACATATCTAATTGGATTTGTTTTCTTCTTTAACATTTGCATTTGTTTGTCTTGTAACTGCATTTGTCTTTCTTCTTTATCTAAACTGCATTTGCATTTGGTTTTCTTGTAACTGCATTTGCATTTGTCTCTCTTTCTCTCTTTCCTGAAATTCGAGCTTTCTGAATTGAAATTCTATTTTGTATTTTAACTTTACTTACTGTACTATTAGATCAGACTTACTGATTGAAACCTAAGCACTTTTGTTCAAAAGATTCTTTTCTACCAAACACTGAACAAAAATATTTCTTATTTCTTGTTTCATTAAGGAAGCTTTCACTTCGGAAGATCGTATTTTCTGGCCAGTTGACTTAATTCATCTTTTTTGAGTAGGATTTGATGACATTTTTGGGAAAAAGCTTCTCTATCTTACTTTAGACATTTTCTTAAACTAAGTTAATTCAAGTTTTAAAAAAACACAACGTTTTCTGAAATAGTTCAGCCAAGCTTCAAATCGCAGACGAGCTACCCGATCTCTGTTACGTGTTTAGGCTCTAATAAACAGTAACACAGAAAAAGTGAAATCCCTAAGGGTGGGCGCAAGAGTCACGTGATCATTTATATCACGTATCCCTAACATGACCGTAATAAGAACCAACACTTTTACTTTAAGAATAAAGAGTTTTTTTTTTTACTTCGTCTTTAGTCCCAACTTGACCTTGGCAACAAGCAATCATTTTAAAGTTAAAATAAAACCTTTAATCAAGATCAGAATATAGGTCAACATTACTTGTTTACCAACAAATAATTCAGGCCAACGAATTTTCTGAATAAAGAAAACATCATCTCAAATAAATAAATTTAGTTTACAATAGCATGTAATGAAAAATAATAAAAGAATTTAAAACTGATAAAGAGTATTAAATTAAAACAAATTTATATCAAATCAAATATACTTAACACTTTGATAGAGTTCTTAGTTCCTCTACCACTGTCTATGACAATGTGATCACTATAGTTTTACAACATATAAGGACACTCAAGGAACATTTATTTTATTGGCAAATATCTTTTAAATAGCGTTCATTTTGTTTGAGAAAACTATGTTATGTTTATACAAAAACGTTTTACGTCGGTTTAAAATTAGGTAATTCCCTTAATGGGGTTTCTGTCTTCATTGTTTATTATTCGGATCTTACATTTACTATACGGACAGTAAACTGCAAGAATAATAAGCAGCACGTTTTAATGATAGTATAAATCGGCCTAAAACTCGAACACTCATCTTCCATATGTCTGTAATATCTTATTGACGGCACATATACTATTTTTTAACGTACAATATATGTGAAGAAATTCAGAATATTGCTCCCTGGACGTTAAAGCTTACATGAGATTTGGAATTTTTTTAATGTTACAATATGTAATTACAAATTATATCCAACATAATTATGACACTAAACAAATTGCATTATGGCAAACAATTACAGGACCATGGGCGTGGCTTTGTGAGTGAAAACGTGGATATTATTGATGTTGTTATTGCTATTATTAGTATTTATTATTATTATTATTATTATTATTATTATTATTATTATTATTATTATTATTACAGCTTATGTCTGAGACTAGAAAACCAAGAAATCGCCATAAGTTGATCATACTCGGTGCAGTAAGTATCCGTCGTAAATAGCAAGACTCACAATAGTGAAACCTTTGGACTTATTGACAGTAAGGTGTGTGGATAAGTGTGTTCATTGGTTCAAGGATGTAAATCTAGGGATAACAATATTATATTTAGTTTAAACGTGACCACGTCATCTGTAATACAGGATGTTATCATTTTTATTTGTCATATGACAAATCGTTCAGAAAGTAAATGTTGTCCAAATACACAGCTAATGTAAACATTGAGATTTATGCATTTTCTGTTTTTTTGTTTGTTTTTTTTTTGTTTTTTTTTTTCTTGTTTCTTGAAATAGTATGCATTACTATGATCTGAACCACTGTATACCGATTTAACCCGTGAATAATGCTCATTCATAAAACTGCAGCGTAGACCGTGGTCTGCCTGCACATTATTGAATCTCGTATAAGGGTCAATGCTGCTTGCAGTTAGTCGTGCACGATAAAATAGTAACACAGGGTTTTTTTGTGGTCTTACATTGGTCACAACCCTATCAGGAATTCAATTACGAGTATTTAGATATCTTCGGATTTATTAGACGGCGTTAATTAAAACTTCGATATCCAATATTTAATTTTTAGATTATTGCTGTTGAAGTGTGCAGCGGTGCACATCGCAAATCACCATCTATGGTGCTGAAAGTGTCAATTAGTATGTCGAGGTTTAGATTGTTTCTGCTGAATTGCACAGTTGTGTTTGGACGTTTTTGTGTGCTTTGTTTGTTTGTTTGTTTGATTAGGATTAGTAACGTAGCTTTAACAATTTTTCAGTCATATCGCTAAGATGTCTGCAGTGAGGCAGTTTACTGTGATGTCTAGCACTGAGAAATCATGCCGCAGACATGTAGCATGATGTCTCACCCAGTCACATTATCCTGACACCAGGCCGACCAGTCTTAACACTAACCTCTTTATGCTGAGCGTCAAGCGAGGCAGCTGTTAGTACCATTTTTGTAAGTCTTTGGTATGACTCGGCCGGGGATCGAACCGACGACCTCCCGCTTCCGGGGCGGACGCTATAACCACTATGCCACCGGAGCGGTTGTGTGTGCTTTGTCAGATTTGCTATGTTTATATAGTAAACTACTTGTTGGTCTTAATAATTACATTACACGATGAGAATAATATAAAATGTGTATTAAATTATGATTCCCATTACATGTTATGCATTTGCAGCTTGAAACTTATCATTCATTATTCCAGAATTACTAGACACTTTAATCGTTATAGGTCGCTCTCACTACAAGAACCGCGTTATTTTTAGACATGGGGGATTTTCCAGTTGATTGATTTTGATGAGCGACAATACATTGAAATATCTAATTATAGTAATTATCTTACTGCTCTTTATTAAAGCAACTGTAACCAGCGAGCTGCAGGACTACATTTTATAGTTAATGATATTCTTATGTTTTGTTCTATTATGCCGTTCAAAATATTTTTGACATTACTCATGTATTTTATTTTATTTTTTACGTGTATTTTTATATTAGTCAGGTGTATTAAACATGTTCATTAAAATCTTTTCTTTGCACTCATAGAAAGTTTCCGAATGACTTCATCAGCTGCCATCTTGTGGTATGCTCTCAGATTTATCGTCGAGATCATGGAAATAAATTCTGTTATAAAACTTACCAAAATAGAACGCAGACCAGGCTTTCTGTTTGTATCTCTCTCATCCGTTGATGCTTGACTCTATAAGTTGATTTTGCTTCAGTTTCGGCTTGTTCATTGACAAATATTCGAATTCTATCCGATTACTAACCGTCAAACAAAAATTGCGTACACTTCAGAATTTCAGTTGCAAAACGTGCGTATTTTCTTTACGTACAAAGACTCCTCACTTCATCTTCATATGTGGATAGTATTGCGGCTCCAGATCTTGCAGACGACTGACGTAATATGTTGATGCTTGACTCTACTACCCTTCTGCCCTCATCTACCAAACTGAATCCAATACATTCATGTCGGTTGCAACATTCGTTTAGAATATCACTTAACTTAGTTATCAACATAACTGCAAGACTTTTAATGACATTCTATATAGATAGAATAAAGTCATGCAGCACTTTACAACTGTTTGTCAAATAAGAGTAAGATCAATACTTTCATCAGAGATGTACTCGTATTTACGTGCATCCTAAGAGAAACGAGCGACAATTACGTTAGCTTGACTAGCTCGACAGCGACTAGATGCAATTAAGAAATATATTCCCATCCGTGATTTTGTCAAGAGTCTTGAGTCTCAGGTGAAATTTACAGAAGGTACAGAACAGTTATTTAAACCAATTGTCGAACCAACCAAGAACATTGTTACAGCAACGGAAGCAGCACAAAAAGCTCTTGAGCCTGTTGACATTGTTGTCCGTCTTCGAGCAAATAGACCACCATCCCGGAAACCTCCTGAACAACAACCAGAAGATGAACCATCGCGGCCGCCAAAGGTTAAAATTAACATTATGGATAAATTTACGCCTGATAGTATTGTCGCTATCAATGGCACAAACCAATTAATTAATATTGACGCGTTTGTATATCGTGTCATAGGTAATAATCGAACATTATCTTAAAGACTTGGAATAGAGCTGATGAATGCCTATAGGACTAACCATCAGAGGTAGTTGTGTGTGTGTGTGTGTGTGTGTGTGTGTGTGTGTTGTTAACTTAGCTTTAACACCTTTTTCATTCTTATTCCTACGATGTCTGCAATATGGCAGTTTATAGTGATGTGTATTGTAGTACTGAGCATCATGCTGTCGACCTGTAGTACCAGGTCCAACCCAGTCACATCATTTGACACAGGGATGGTGATTTCCTAACATTAACCTCTCAATGCTCAACGCTAAGCGAGGCAGCTGCTAGTACCATTTTTATAAGAATTTTGGTATGACTCGGCTGGGGTTTGAACCTGCAACCTCACGGCATCCAAGAAAGACGGTCTAACCAATTAAGACACTGGAGTGGTTAGTCAAATGAGACACCCACCCACCTACCCAAAAAAAGAAGAAAGAATTACTAGCGTTAATATTGTTGGTTCAATCAAAATACCTTAGTATCACTAATTTTCGTGAATTTTGTTGCTGCCCTTATCGACGAATTAACAGATGTTCTTAAAGAGAGTTTTTTTTTAAGTCATTTAGAAATATAATAAATAAAACTAGCGAAAGATTTTCACCATTGCCTTACACCTTTTATTACATTAAAATGGACGAAATGCTCTCTCGCATAACTGACAAAAGATTTGATTTTATAATATTCTAAATATTTTTCATTGACCTTGTAATCTAATAGTTCCACCCCTGGCACTAATCTCTTAAGATCGTCAAAACAGTATTTTAAATCAATAAATACTGGCAAAGTGTTTAAAATTTCAGTAAGAGCGTGAGTACAAACATATGATTAATAACTGAATAGTCTGGCCTGAATCCCACACATTTTGACTACTTTATTCAAATACAAACATATGATCCATCACTGAATAGTCTGGCCTGAATCCCACACATTTTGACTACTTTATTCAAATACAAACATATGATCCATAACTGAATAGCCTGGCCTGAATCCCACACATTTTGACTACTTTATTCAAATATAAACGTTTACTAAAGCAGTTCAAAGTCGTCATAGGTGTATCGGACTATCGGTGAACATGGGTTCCTTTTCTATTTATATATTGGTCTGATTATGCCTTCAGGCCAAACGTCCGGAATCAGACCTGTATAATATATTAAAATGACCAAAGATTCATATAAAAATTCAGCATATCAGGCTTACATTTTGTATGTTCGTTCAATACATTATCATTCGATAGTGTCTTGTTATTCTTAAGATTTTTAATCCAATTGATAAATTCGGACTCAGTTATTGCAGAATTAAGAATTTTACCATTTTCATCTGTTGTAATGATTGTGTGATCTTCAGAGTTTTTTTGTTTAAATTTTGTTGTCGGCATTTTTATGTCTTCTAAAGTTTCCCAATTCTTCGAGTTTAAGATTTGCATCCTCCGTCCCCTTTTATATTATTTAGTATGTTCTAATAATCTCTTGGTTTTTATCTTTTCGTTTTAGATGTAAAATATTGTTTGCATTAAACTTTTTCCCAGTTTATGTAAAAGTTCATTGTTTTTTATTTGTTTATTGTTGTTATTGTTTTTGTTTTACTTGCGTTCTCAAGAATTTTCCTATTCGCATGTGTTTGGTTATTGCTGTGTACTTGTCCTTGTTAGGTAATATTTTTGCGGGCCTTTTGGCATTTAGTTGCAAACTATCCTTTGTTATTTTTATAAAAAAATTTGATTGATAGTTATAAGAAAACATTTTGCTACAGAGTCGGCAACTAATAATGAGATTGATGAACACCGATTGTTGATATAGTTTTTGTTTATTGTATTCTATATTAGTATGCACATCTCTGGTCTATTTTTAAAAAAGTATTTCGTTTACCGGTATGTGTGTGTTTGTAAATTCGTTTGTATTTTTAACGTAGACATGTGGCACCATGTTCCACCTAGCCACATTATCCTGACACTATGCCGACCAGTCCACACACAAACCTCTTAATACTGAGTGCCAAGCCAGGCAGTTGTACCATTTTTATAAGTCTTTCGTATGACTCGGCCGTGGTTCGTACCGGCGATCTTTCGTATTCGAGGCGGACGCACTAACCACTTAAGTAAAAATCGCAAATAACAGGATATTATATTCATTACATTTAAAAATTAAAAGATAAACTATATTACCTTGAGATAAAAGAAATAAAATACCTCAGCTCTAATGCAAATAGTAACCCCAACCCTGAAATTATCTAATAGTAGATTAATTTGTTACGTGCATTTTTATAAACTGTAATTTAAAACCTGTTAACTATAAAGTGGGATGATCTTGTAAAAGATATTGTGCTGACATTAGAGAGCTTGTTGATAAAAAATATGAAGTGTTGACACTGAAAGCTATACTTTACGAGCTACACTACTGATGTAATAGTCAGGAAACCTTTGAGTGAGTTGCCAACACAAAGGCAAGATATTTCTCAAAAATAACCAGTAAATACTTACTAAAAATTAAACACTTACTCAACAAGCGAGAAAATATTGAGAAATTGCAGAAAATAAAACAGAAAACAAGTCCTCTCCACAAAATCTTAGAATGATTCGCAGTCCTATCTAGGAATGCATGTACTTAACTTTTCCAAATGAATTGCAATTTTGATTGTACTGATGTTCCCATAGCTTGGAATAGTTTGATTTGTTAACAATCGTGATCTATTTCAATGATGAAATCCTGAAAGCCCTTCATTGAATACACAATACTCCCAAAATAGTAATGTAGTCCTAAAGTATTAATAAGTATTATGTAATTTCAGTGAATAATTTAAATAAATAAATCTTCTCGAAATTTCACTGAACATAACTAAATGTTTGATTCCACTACATATGTTAAGATGGGAATAACATATATAAATTATTCTAATATAAACAACCACCTTAATATAAAACCTAAGGTTACATTAATATGACCAGGATGAGGGTCAAAATTTCACTTCCAGAACATTCTTTATTGTAAGCACGGTTAGGTCTTTCACTTTAATTATTGGAAGGAACATGGCAAACATAAGGTAGACCAAATTCCAGAGGAGAAAAGAAATGTCCTGCGCTCAGATCCAAGTAAATATGCCTACGTACAGGTAATAATTATCTTAAAATATCATCTACAATCATAGACAAAAATTAGGTATGTTGTATATTGTTTACAAAATTACCCTTACAGTTTATAATCAAGGACAAAAGGCAACACACAATATAATTCAAATATACATAACATCAACATAAGATAGTAAATAAAAAATGACATTTTTCTAAATCCGATGTTATTCTAAAAGCTTACTTGACCCGATTATCTCTCACAAAATCCCAGGTAACAAACATTGCCATACGTGACATTTGGCAAACATGTGATTCAAGGATCATAAATATAATTATATATGTAATATTTATTAATTACTGGGTGACAAATACAAGTTTTGTATATAAAACAATTTGAATTATTTTATTATGAAAAATGAAAACATGATGTTAATATTACATTCGTAACAAGATTACACCGTATTGTTCGTACATTCTTAATTGACGGAAACTGACGACGAACCGGTACAGTCAAACAGTACCATTGTACGTACCACCGGAAAAAGTAACCGTAGTAAACCGGTAAACCGCGCTCCTCTGCTGGCTAGTACTGTAAAAATCCATAGCGATCAATAAATTTCGTCTCGAAGTTTCTGGATGATAGTTATGGTGCAACGTTAACAATTATCAGGACTGAATGGACTTTTTTTTTTAATGTTAGTATTACATTTTAGAAGAAATGAAAAAAGTTGGTATTTAATTTAAGATGAGTAAATGCACCTACATGACGACACTGACATACAGTAATGTTTTAGGTCCGATCTTTCTGAGTTCCGAGAAAACCGTAATTACTTATTCAGTGTCATTCAACTTCATTGACGATGTTTTAAACAAAGTCAGATGGTTGAAGTTTATACGTATTCGAGGCACTCTCAAACAAAGAAGTGATTACATTCTTGCTCAATTTACTTTGATTGGTTCTGAAAACATCTCATCTAATGTTAACACTAATTTCACTAAGCAAGGGAAAGCTGGTCACGTGTCTGGTCCACATGTAGAATGATGACATCATCAAAACCGACAGGGATCTAAGTCGAGTTTTTGGTATTTTTAAGCCACCATGTCAATGCAATTGTCGTCAGAAAGTAAATGATGGTGTAGCTTTATGGAGGGTGTGTTAAGAATGAGATCATAGTCAAGCACTTTAATATTGTATTGGTGTCAGTGTTGATACATGAGGCGGCTTCTTTTGATGTCGAATGTAAGTGATTTCTCTTGACAGGTTTTTGATTTGTGCTCATACAGGTCGAAATATTGTTTTTGTCATTGAAGTGACCGTCATTTTCATGTCGGCATAGTGTTGTTTTAATTTATTCTTTACATAAGGTGTTTGTTGGTGTTAATGCACAAAATCACTAATTTAATTACACACGAAATTGTCTTTTTTGTGAAAACCCCATAAATAAATCATACTTCAGTAAATGAACAATTACCAGACTTCGTTTTTCAAATATAACACACTTACAACTGCATGGAAGGAATACTTGTAATAAACATTCACAAATATAATCTTTTAGCCAAAGACAACCCGTTTTGTTCAAGAATACAACATATTTAATCAGTTTAAGAAATCAAAATCTTATTTTTTTGTCAGTTAAACTTTCCAGTCATTAAAATTCTGAATAAATTAGTGATGTAAAAATCACAGAGCCGAACCACAGCAGTCGTAGCTGTTACATAACAAATTTGTATTGGGAAAAAACAAAACAACTACGTTATAGTTGTTTCAGTGATTTTTGAAAATTTCATATTTTCTTAACATCTTATATAATTGCTGATCGTCGACCAAATGTATTTGATTAGTGCCATGCAAGCTACTAAAAATCAAAAAAGACATTCCATTCATGTAAACAGAAGTTTTATAATTTTCTTGTTAGATGGGCAGGGGACAGTTTCGTAAATTGACCCTTGTCAAATTTCTGAACTTTAGGCTATTGTGTGACTTTTTGAGCTATTATTGTGTAATAATTAAAGATATGGATATATTTGTGAATTTGGCTTTACCGGCGTGTGATGTTCTTGAAACTGACGTGAGACATGTACACCTCATGTAGTCACTGCAAAGGATGAAACCATTGAAATACCAATCGTCGGTTAGGAATCAGAGCTAGCAACATACAGCAGTAGACACGTTGGTTCAAGGCAGAGGGACTAGCCCCTGTGGTTCAAGGCAGGCAGAACATCTTACAAACTGCTTGGATGACAAGTATTTTGAATTGCAATAAGTACACGATGTTTTTAAAAATGATCACCTTGGGAAATGGCTTGTGTTTGCACTGAATCACATGTTCTCAAAAATGGCCTCGAAAAATTGCATGTATAAATTTTGGGATGGGCTGCATCAATTTTTCTTCTGATTCAATGAATGTCCACTGACTTGTATATATAAAAAAAATATTGACCATTTTTACATCGTGTGTGTGTGTGTGTGTGTGTGTGTGTGTGTATATATATATATATATATATATATATATATATATATATAATATTTTACGAATTTTTATATTAGGCAGGTGTATGCAACATCAAATTTGTAAATAAAAACTCTTTGCACCTTTGTGCATTGAGTACACTTGATTTAGTAAGTCGTGTAGGGTGCATTTGCTTCGGTCAGTCACAAATCAGCATCAGTGATTTTTGCCTGTAAAGGGTCCATTTTACTATTCCCCTCTTTGTGTGCTTTAGAAGGGACTAATTCAAATTGTGCCTAAAATGAAACAAAACCCAAGGCCCAGTGATGCAATGTCACAGCCTAAATTGTGCACTAAATTTAGCATCGTTGTGCTCTGTGATTTTCATTTTAAGAGTTCCGAAATTAACTTGATTGAAACAGTGATTTAACTAGACCAATGTATTGGTGATGGATCAGGTGTGACTTGGAGACATCCCACATTCATCGCTAAATCTTTCATGTATGTTTCACTGTCCAGACCACAAAGCAATGGCACTTGTTTGAAATTAATTGGTCGTATCTTTCAAAATGCTCAATGTCAATGATTATGAGTTTGGTACAGTAAAACTTGATTGTACACTATGCACAGCCAATTGCATCATTCATTGCCGAAATTATAGTGCGCACATTGATTTTATTATATTAATGCAGTGGTGAGAGTGATCAAGTGACAGGTGGGATTAAAACTTTACTATTTTGGTGTTCATTTATGGTGTCACCTTTGTGCTATTGATCTTATCATTTCATTTCATGGTACAAATATTATTGTACAGTTTTAGTACTCAAAATAACTGCCTTGTTAAAGAAAATGATATAGTCAATGAAATGTGAGAGACTTTTGAAAACCTTTAGTTTTTTATGACCTACTATGCATAGATCAACAGTCTAGGCTTTCTGCTCCGGAAAGTCAATTACTTGTTTGATCTCAATAACTCTGTGATACTGAATCAATTAACCAAGTACCTATATATCCTTTTCTTTGTGTATTTGATAAGAAGAGTCTATAATCTTCAATCTGCATAAATTTGGTGAATGTTAAATACCTGGCTAATATTTGATGGACTTAGTGCAGGCCTTCGACATTGAGAGTCTTCAACATTCTTTGTTTGGGAATTGGGGAGTAAAAAAATTAAAATGAGGGTCCAAGTGAGAAAAGATGGATTTCATGTCTGTGCTTTGGTTCATGCTACCTGACAAAGTGGGCTTCTAAGTTACAAAAAAAATACAAACTTTGCATTCTGTTAGGAAAGAGAGAATGATATTACACTGATTCTTTAGATGTTAACTGTATTATAGTAGTTTGTAGAGTTTGAAATGCTCCCTCACTTTTGTATCCGCAGACGAAATTGACTTTCAAGTAGATGTTGATATCAACTATGCCAGCAAAACACATTGACATGCATGTGCTTTAATAACTTTTTGACCAATAACCTTTTACCAAGCAAAAACAACCTTCAACTTATGTCAGATTTCCTCGAGTTCAGGTTTTCATTTGATGTTGCAAACATACCAATTTGTGTTTTGAAACTGTAAACATTGATTTATAAGAACATTTTGTGTTTTAAGAATATATGTAATTGGTGACAGCGCTTTCTAAATATATATTCTGAAGATTGTAACTGCAGTGCTTGCATTATTTTCTTAATAAAATCAATTTGAAACCATCAGCACAAATCTCAAGGGAACAAATGACAGACTAGGAAGCACCTCTTCATCAGACAGACACTGTTTTCATAATTCATTGAACACTTAAATTAAAGAAAACAGACAATTCATACAAAGCCAGGTATAAATATTTTTTGACAGACGTAGCTTTAAAATACTAGTAATACTTTTTCATGTGAGAAACATGAGAAAATGCTGTGTTTTAGAATTTGAAAAGTTCTTGTAAGGTCAAGGTTTTGTTTTTATATCACCCATTTCTGTGAAAATATAAAAAACTCCACAAAACTCCACAAAACTTTCACAGTCCAAATGATTTACATTTAATTTGAATCGACTCCCTGAATATGTAGTTGTAAATATGGGATTACAAGAACTCATCCATAACACCAATGACCACTATGGATGAAAGGAATGAACATTATGGTGTGAAGACACCTGTGCATATGCTCTTGTGTACATGCTATTGGGTTTGTTTTAAACTAATATAGAATTATGTTCAACTGCCAGTTTTCTGCAGAGTTTTAGAAAAGAAAAAAACATGTTACATGTAAATGGCAGCTGATTAGGCATTTTTACCTATTTGTAATTATATCACTGTAATCTAGGTACTACCATCAGTTAAAATTATTTATAGTGTACAGTTTCTGTTAATTGTGCTTTCAAGCATTGAGTTTTTTTTATTAAATAAGAAGAGAAGGAAGTTGCAGCCATGCCATTTTATAACCAATCTTTCCCAGAATTCATAGCAATATTATACACATTGGGGAAAAGTGATGATCGCATGCTTTTGTGCTGCACAATAAGTGTTGATTTTATGAAAGCAGACCACCTTAAGCCAGATTATGTTTTGATGAAATGTGGTAATTAAATGCTTTAAAGGAAATAAATAGACTGCTCCGGTAGTCTAGTGGTTAGAGCATCTGCCGTGGAAGCGGGAGGTTGTGGGTTTGATCCCCGGTCGAGTCATGCCAATGACTTACAAAAATGGTACTTACAGCTGCCTTACTTGACGCTCAGCATTAAGAGGTTAGTGTTAGGACTGGTCAGCCTGGTGTCAGGATAATGTGACTGGGTGGGACATCATGCTACATGTCTGCCGCATGATGCCCAAGTGCTAGATATCACTATAAACTGCCTCGCCGCAGACATCCTAGCGATATGACTGAAATTTTTTTAAAGCTATGTTAAAAATCCTAATCAAACAAACATTAAAGAATTAAATAATGTAGAAGACGTATATAGGAAAGATCTGTACAAAAGTTTCTCAGTGGATTTGTGGTGCTAAAATAAAAGCAGAGTGGGAACCAAAACAATTTTTACAAAAACAGTGGCAAACTTTTTTTCATCTCAAAGTTCACAATTAAAATAGGCCAATGTAGTTTAATTAAAACTTGCTTAAAGAATTTATTTAAAGGTGTGTTTTGTATTCTTTGAAATTTGGACTTGTATCAGAAATGTTGTCATTTTTTTTAAACTGATAATAAAATAAAAAAGATGACTTTATTTAATATTAATACATGTAAGGTTATTAGTAAAGTACAAGACAAAAGTTTTGATGGTGATACTGTTGTGATGATGACAACATTAATATGGTAATGCTTTTATTATGGTGATACTGTTGTAATGTTGATATTGCTGAGAAGGGAATAGTATGACGGTTTCTACTTTGACCACTGAGTGAAATTTTGACTTTTATTTTTAATGTGTTTATTTGGCAGGAACATTAGTTTTTTACCACAATATCTCTACATTTGACCACTGAGTGAAATTTTGACTTTTACTTTTAATGTGTTTATTTGGCTGGAACACAGTTGTTTTTTACCACAATATCTCTACATTTGTTAGAAATACAAATTCATATGTTAGGCACTTATTTCACCATTAGTTTATAGTATAATTTTGTAGTTCAACTCAGAAGAAATGGCATAGTTCTAGACCTGAAAAAATTTAGGAGAAATTTCCGTCTTCATTTGGAAAAAAAGAGAATTTTCTAAATACATGTATAGGAGTGCTTTAATATGATGCACAATTTGCACATTCCTGTTTGACTTTTGATAAACTAGCATGAATCCAGTAATCACACTCGTATAGACCCTTTTCTCCAACATTTTGATTTGTTGTGCGTCACTGCTACATTATTTATTTATATGCAGGTTGTCATAGCAACATAGGTCTGTCGGTTCCCAGCAGTGAAGAACTAAAATTAAGTTAAACAGGTCAAGTAGCAGTGATAACAAACAAGATTCAATCTACAATAAAAGTCAAAAGGGTCATGTGCATTTACTTATCTTGAAATAAATTTTAAAAATATAGTTTACAAATTGAATACTAATTTTGTTAAAGCAAAGTCTTTTTAGTTCTTATTATTGAATCCTCTGCATACTATCTGTCATCAAGAAAATCTTAGATGAAAATTTATTGACTGGTATGGAATTTTACAATGGTGGACAGGTACTAAATTGAGTCAAAAGTGTGTTGAGTCTAATAATCACAATATAGGGTAGTATGAATTTGTTCATCAACATGTGTACCTTTCTTTGTGACATCACAGCTTGTGACATTCAATCCAAATTGGATCACACCTTTAGGTTGATCCCGCCCAAAAATGTCCATGTACTTTAACATGATTTTGCTGTATGTACATCTTGGCATGTGTAAATATTGGTCTTCGGGGCCCCGAGTGGTCTAAAGCACTCTCCGTTATGGATCACTGCCATCTCACCTCTGTCTTCGTGGGTTCGAGTCTAAGATTCGGCTAATGTAGTTATGTGAGAAAGCTTGCCAGTTGCTTCTCATGGGTTGGTGGTTCTTTCCGGGGGTTTTCCCGGGTTCTTCCTCCACCAATAATACTGGCCGCCATGTATAGCCTATCTTGTGCTGAAAAATGGCGTTAAACCCTAAAACAACAACAACAATATTGATCTTCCAAAGGAATATGAATTATAAGCTTCCAAATTAAGTGAATAGTTGCCATTTACAGGTATGTAGAATCAAATTCTAAAAGATGACACACATTACTGATATAAACAGTGTCAGATACATACCTGACCTGTATGACTTGTACTATAAGGGGGTCTATAACAATACCAGCTTTATATGATGAACAGCAGTACACTAAGGAGCTTTACAGTGAGTGAGTGACCACTGTACCTTTAGACTATTTTAACTGGGGACCCTATGTGCAGAGTGGTCTAAAGCATTGGTCTTTTCTGATCATTGCCATCTCACATCTGCACACATGGGTTAGAGTTTCAGGCTCTGTCATCATGTTTATGCGAGAAAGTTTGCCAATAGTTACCCATGGGTTGGTGGTTTTTACCAGGGCCTTCATATATAGCATATCTTGTGTTGTTGAATGGCATTAACCTCATAACAACTATATTTAATTATCTATGTTCTTCAGAAACATAAATGAGGGAAAATCAATCTTTGAGGCACAATACAGACATGCATTTTTATTTCAGGTCATAGTTGTGTTGATTTTGGGTCTTTCTATTGGCCTTGGTGTTGGATTGAAGAAGTCTGATAATAATGGAAGTGCCCAGGCAGTGGAAGGAGGTAATTTAGAGCAGAAGAAAACTACCACCAGTAATACAGTCATAACATCTACACCAGCCCCTATTCCAGAGTTTTGGACCTGCCACTCACCACCTGATACTCAATGTCCATGGAGGTCAGTTCTCTCTGGTCATAGGAATCATTGCATTATATCTTTTTATCATGTGTCTGTGCATACTTCTTGCATACTCTCTTCACACTTCAGACCAAAGATGATACTACTTGACATAATATTTTATGGGATTATAATGATTATTAATTGCTAAATAATTATTATCAGTACTAATTGACAGTCAAAGATTTGGATCCCAGATCCATCCAACAGGTTAAGGGCAAAGGTTTGTTAAAGGTACATATTTTTTGCACTGAACTTTGTTAGTAGAAATTTAAAAAAAAAGAATTGATGACACTAACACGCCATCTACAAAATTAACACAAAGTGATTTGGTTCATATATATTGCTCACCCACCCCAACCCCAGCTAATGCCTTGCAAATTATTTGTGTCTCTGCAGCTTTTTCAGCATAAATATGAAATACATAATGCATCCCTCAGTTAAATCAAGTACTTGACTCATAATTTATTAAGACTTTTTATGCAAAGTAGCTTTGTTGATTTGTATATTTCCTACTAAATTGGTCACATTTGAAAGCTACACTGCTGGTTTTACACCCTTAAATCAAAACTAAGTGACTATGAGTTACATGTTCATTTCACATTCAAGTTATCTACAGTAATATTTATGTTATATTCAGCTTCACAAACGCAGTTGCTTTCTACAGGTATATGTAATTTGTTATGTAGCGGCTTCATACACTGTGTAACCTCCTGTGGGTTCGGGGTTGTAGAATTGGCCCGATGTGCCTCACTACATGTCGTAAGAGGCGACTAAGTAGAGGCAACCTGTTTGCCATGGGTTTCGACCCGTGTCGGGGGGGGAAAGGATCCTGGTAGTTGAGCGGAGGCTTTTCCGAGCAATAGACCTTGCTATGAAATTTATCGAAAAGAAATGTATTTTAAACAGCATTATCTTCTGTGACTAACTATCAGTGCTTTAGTCGCTACACAATAGAAAACTGGAGAACCCATTAGTACGTCCTACAATATAGTATACTGTTGGTTACTTAGCAATATTGGTATTAAAGGTAATGAAGAAGCAGATTGGGCTGCTAAAATGGCTATATCCCAGGAACCATCTGATTTTAAAATACCGTTTACTGATTTTAAACCTCATATCAAAGAGTATTTAAGCCCAAAGTGGCAGGCATCATAGAATTATGCAGTGAATAAAAAAACTTCATGCCATCAAACCAACCCTAGGAGAATGGACTCCTTCCTACAGAACCAACCGTAGGGAGGAGGTAGTCATTGCAAGAATGAGAATTTGTTATATGTACATAAACCACTCCCAGATACTGAAAGGTGAAAATCCATCAGTGTGTGTTACTTGCAATGAACCATTCACAGTGAAGCACTCATGACAGAGGTTTTCGACCACCAACCTATGTGTTATAAGTATTATAATGTGCATGACATGAAGGAACTTTTTGATGCTATAAATATCACTTGTATTTCAGATTTCATGAAGGAATTAAACCTTTATTTTAAACTATAAATTGTATGCCATCACCTTGGGCATTTTTATCTAATGTAAATACCGTCCCATATTTTCAACATCTTTTCATCTGTCCTCATTAACATACACCATTGACATGTCCCATTGATTGGGAAACTTCATATTTTACTGCACCAACATCTTACCATTTTATGTTGAACTATATGGTTTTTCATATCGCTGGTGGATATTAAATATTTTAGTATTTTTAAACACGTATACATACAACCTATTGTATGGTGTTAAATAGCCTATAAGTGCTGGTGCACTGTTTTAAAAAAAACATACACTGTTTAGTTGAAACTTTGTTGTTATGACCTACATTTCACAGTCCTGTGATCTGCACTATCTTTTGCATATTACTCAATTTCTAAGACAGTGTTGCTCTTGAGTGATATAATTCATACAATGGATGTCTAAAAATTTACTACTGTAATGCCATTTAAACTAATCAAAGCTGGGTCATTGGTGATTTTCTTGTTGCATGCTTTTTCCATTGAATTTAAGGTAGAAAAGATGCAAAATTTGGGGCTGTAAAGTGAGTTATCTATACTCTATGTACAGTTCAAGTAACTTTAGCAAGTAAATTTGAATACCTACTTGTCAATATTAACTACAATTCTCTAAGACCTAATTATTTACATTCCGGTTAATTATTCTTAATTGTATTTCTCCCTTGATAAGCACAGGGAAACCGCTTTCTGCATTTGTTAAAAAAGTTACAATGTCTTTTTAAATTTAAATTTGGCAAAATGCAGAAGTTGGAGATGGTCTTATCATGAGAGAACTATAGTAGTAGGGCAATTTTGAATATTGCCTCTCGAATGCAACTTACTAATGGGCTGCTGTGTTTTTACTTTAGCAGTTCCTGGTTTGAACATCTGTTATGTAAGAGAACCATGGTAGCTCAGTTGATAGAGCTGAAGATTTGTAATTCAAGGGTTGTGAGTTCAATACCCACCAAGGCCAGTCTGGGTTGGTTGCCTCAGTGTGTCCTTGGGGAAGGACTTCCCTTTGGCATTATATAGCCATTAATGTGTTAAAAGTTAAAATGAAGAAAAACATTAATTTCTGAATACACTCAAGTTAATTGTTGTCCAGTGACTGTTGATACTCCCCTCTAGATTCTCTGTCTCTTCCATTTTAGAAACAGCATTACGTTAAATCTGAATTGTTTAGAGCATTATTTGCATAATGAATTTGTTAAAGACTTCATGTAAAATGCTTAAAGTTGAAAGTCACTAATGAATTGCATATTTTACAGTAAGAATCCTGTATTACTGGTGTCACTGGATGGGTTCCGTGCAGATTACATGTTGCGAAATGTGACTCCTACCATTCAGAAGCTAATGGACTGTGGCGTACATACTCCGTATATGAGGGCTGTGTACCCAACATTGACTTTTCCGAACCATTATACCATTGTCACGGTGAGTCAGAAAGTATTAAAGAATCCAGGCAAGGATTTTGCAATAACAACTTTAGTCTTTACCTGAACCTAGATCTAAAGTAGTCTTGCTGGGTGAAAATTGGGAATTTTACATAAGTTTGCTAGTTGAATGGTCTGAAGTCTGTTACAACTGAAACTTAAAAGCATGTTGTTGAAATTCAGGCAAGAAAACTTGAATGGGTTTAACATTTTATTTTAATTTACATGATTGAGAACGCAACTTATTTTATTAAAATTGTCGATGATATTGATATTGTTGTTATTATTATTATTATTATTATTATTAATGAAAGTAAATCTAATACATAGGTAGTCAGATAGGAAATCGTAGATACAGTGGTACCCCGCTATAACACGGTAGTTGGGAGCCATAGAATCCGACCGGGCTATGAACCGAACCGTGTTATAAGCAACCGTGTACAATACCAACACATTTTTGGATTTATTTGTGGGGGGGGGGGTTTACATAAAGACGGGTGCGAAAATGAATGGCACAATTACCATTTTTGATCAATATATATTAAATGAAAAAAACATTTGCTGTGGTAACAGAAATTACAGATATAATATATTACTTTATTCAGAGAACCATACATTGGTACATACTCGTGTCTAATTTATGTATACATGTAGAATCTATTGCATGAAAAGAGTATCAACACCGTGTACTCACCAGCGAATCTTGAAACATACATTGAATCCATAATACAAATATTTCCATCGAAAATATCCACACACGAATGTAAAATATTCAATAATTTTGTCACTGATCATTATGTGACTGAATTCAATGAAAAGAAAAAAACAAAAATTACGTAATGGGTGTACGTAATGAATGATGAAATAGTACATGTCCATTGATTAAATAATGGAAGCTAAAGTGTATTCTTATAATAACTACATGTACATATCAGGATCTTTCTGTCTCTGAATTCAGTCATTGTAAATTTCAGCATTTTCCCACCCAAGCTGCTAGTCAAAGTCCTTTAAACTTGCCGCCCAGTTATTGCGTCATGTTCTTTTGATGTACTCTAATACATGTAAATACAGCAGACAGAACTGGCTGTATGTATTTTAAACACTGAATTATGTCACTGTTTAGCTCGGCAGTTCACTTTGATGATAAACAATGTACTTAAATTAATTGATTTATACATTCTGGTGAGAATCTTTTATCAACCGCCGCATTGGCTGTTGCTTAGTTGTGTATGAAATTAAGAGAACATATATCGGAGATTATGAGCAACGATTGTATTCGGAATGCATTCAAGACAAACACAAAGTAGACACGATGGCTTCATTACTCAGGAATCAGTAATTATAATATTGACACTTATGAGCTGTAATTTTTCAACAATAAACAAAGATCAAAGTTCTCAGTTGGCCCAGCAATTGGTTCGTATTTCCGACGTTTATTTTGGCACAAAAATAGAAGAAATTTGATAATACATTTTCTACATGTTCTTTTTCGCACTGTTTAGACGAATATGAGAATGATAATTAAACTCAGAAAAATACCTGTAATAAATTACCCGAAATTTCGGGAGCCATGCCACGACCGGGTTATATCCGAATTCGGGTTATAGCGGGGTGGGTTATAGCGGGGTCCCACTGTACATTAGAAAGTAAATAGAATATGGGTAGTTACAAACTAACATTAAACTAACATTAAACTAACATTGTTACAGATAATACTAATATTCCTTAAATGCTGTGAATATTGGTGAAAAATAAGAATTTTCCTAATGCAGCATGATAAATAATACGTGACGGTATCCTTCATGGAGAGCCAAGTTTGGATAAGATGTTAACAAATGTTTACAGCAGTATTCCAGCCAGTAGATACCAGTGCAAAAGAATTGCCATCATTAATCAAATATCTTGACCCTCCAATTTTCTCGGCACCATACTTTCAAAATTTTAATACATATGTTTATTAAGCCAACAGAAAAAAATTCAGCTGGGAACATTAGCTAAAAAATATTTTACTCATACTCAGAAATAGATGATTTATTAGATGACCAGAAATAGATGATTTATTAGATGACCAGAAATAGATGATTTATTAGATGACCAGAAATAGATGATTTATTAGATGACCAGAAATAGATGATTTATTAGATGACCATGGATCTTGAACCACTATGATTGCATTAGCTATAGTCCAGGTCCTTCCAGTTTTTTTATTTTCTGATGGCTTACTTGTTTAGTTTTACAATGGATCATTATATTTTTTCCATTGTCATATCTAAACAATTTCCTGTCATGAACTAGTATGCAGAGGCCAAAATAACTACCTTGAATGCATGATAATTAAAAATATCAAACTTTACTTTGTTTCAATGTCATGTCCATCCATTGTTTTCAGTTCTGTTTAGTAGCACCATTGTTATGACTCCAAGGTGTAACTAAGAATGATAACTCAGTTGAAAATGTGTATCTAGACCTTTGGGCATACTTATCTCTAATGGTAGTGTTTCTATATGAAGGAACAGACTGTCAAACAAAACCATAACTCCAACCTGGAGGGTAATCAGTTTGCAGCTTAAACATCCAAATCATTTTCATGTGTTCCTTTTCTTGCAGGCATGGCTGTAATGCAGTCTAGTTTACATAGCTCACTGCTAACAGTACTGAATGTGATGGAAATGGTACTACACAATGGAAATAATTTTTCTTCAGATATGTTACCAAATGTTAATAACTTAGGTGAAACTGTTATTAACTTGCATATCTCAAGCTAAAGCACACCTTGATTGACAGGGATGTCATCAGTATGCATACCTACAACTTTGGTGAATGATTTACTTTTCAATAGCAATCGACAAGGCTCATCAACTATAAACACATTAACCTCTGGAGGTTTTTGTTGTTTTCGCATCAGATGCGAGTAGGAAACACTTTTTGGAGGCTATTTCTGAGTACATCCTAATACAATGACTTCCAAGCAATTTTCCAATAGCCTAATGCCTAGTTGTGTTAAAACATTGTTTTTCATTGGTTAATTTGCACGCATGAGCATAAGGTGGAAAGTTGGAGTTCTTTTTTTCTTCTTTAACGGACCCATCAATTTTGTATAGAGAAGATTCTTTATTAAAAATGTCCACCTTATTCTACTTTCTGCACAAGTTCACCTGTCTGTGTGCTCTTTAGACTGATCTGCCTTAGATCTGAGGCCAAAAAGTCTCAAATCTGGACACAAAATCAGATTCTGACCACATGCGAATTTTGGGTGAAAAACAAACATGTCCAAAAAGTTAGGTTTTTCCCTCTGTATATTGTAGTGCAACTAAAATGTCAAGATTATTTGGTATCATTGTAGAGCTAAATATATCTACCTTTTTATAATACCACCCACTTTAGTGTATCATGAATGACCTTGACGCTACAGAGCTTGGCAGTAGGCTACTACCTCCTGCCTGGTAAATGTGGTGCTAGGGGTTAATGTGTTAAGTGATTCAATCTATCACAGTTAGAGAAATTGTGGCTTTTCCTTCACCACATCATCATGACAAACCCTTCTTGATGCAACTAGCAGTCATGCTACTGCAAGAGTTTAATTGGCCATTTGCCTTTATCAGTTGACTGGGATAGGGATCAGAGCAAACCCCTTCGTACACTGCATTGCACAACAATGCATATTTATGTGAATCATACATCCCTTTACCTGTCACAACATTAGGAACTGGATAATATCATGCTAACTAAAAATGACCCTGCTCTCTAACAACCAAGCTCTGCCATATGGCTTGGATGTCTCTGATTGCAAGAGGACACCACAACAGTGATTGCACATTGTAAGCCAAAGATGGAAGGTCTTTTTGTCAAGTTTGTCTGCTCCACATTGTACAGGCAATCTCATATATTGCCTATGTAATGCCTCACCCAGTGCCCAGTTTAGTTTCTCAGTACATACAGGATGTTGATTCATTTTATTCTCAAACGTTTGTCACTCAAAGGGAGCAGCTGCACTGTGATTGTTTGAAAGTGGCTATAAGATATTTATACTATAGTGCAAGCATTCTGAGCTACCCCTTTAAACAATTCTCACCACATTATGATGCAAGATGCCACATTCAACAGAGATGATGAAGTATGCTCTCAAGCTCCATCACCAATTTTAGATTTCACTATGAAACTCCCATTTTTTTTATCGGCAATACGAGAGAGAGACAGAGCATGGTGGGTCATATAGTTACCTCCATTGTTGCCCTTATAAATTAATGAACACTTACTTCTTCTTACAAATTAAATTTTATATATGCAGCATTATAACATCATAGGCATGTGAGATAAATTTGACAAGATCTTTAAAAAAAATCTAAAAAATAACGGGTAAAAGGTTTTTGCCTCGACATACCCAAACATAAGAAGTAAAATAACATTTGAGAAAGTAGAACCTTGTCTTATACAAAACTGACATTCCTGTATTAATATTGGATAATATTCAGTATTTTTCCATGAAAAGAATGTCTTAACACTTTTGCCAGAGAAAAATTATTTCCACAGAATCAAAAGCCTTTTTGTAGTCAGTAGAAGTAGAATATAATTATTGTGGTGACATTTCTTACCTGCAAGACAAGATGTTTTTGCATCTTATTTTTGTTTGTTTGCTAGATTTCCTTGAAAATGTATGACACAAAGCATACTTATGTTATTTTGTTATCTGTATTATGTATAATATTATGTTCCTTTCAGGGTCTGTATCCAGAGTCACATGGAATTGTGGGTAACAGCATGTATGACCCAATTATCAACCAGTCATTTTCCTTGGGATCTACAGTGGCCTCAAATCCTACCTGGTGGCAAGGGGAACCGGTATGTTATATTAACAGATGTTCAAATTTTATTAGTATTATAACATTGTGACATAATTTTTATATACGATACTGTTCTTTGCCTTGCTAATGTGGACAGTATGCATTTAACTTACCCTCAAATTGGTCAAGACTCTGGCAATACATTTTAAGTGCCCAGGCCTTGTATTAACAAAGGTTCTCAGCTTCAGTGTGCACTCAATCTCAAGTTTTTATATTTTATAATGAGCTTGATTACCATATATACCATTTTCATATGTATAGTCAGGTACAGTTGCAAACAATATAGACTGTATTCTACTGGCACAAAGTATTCCAGCAGATTATTATCTCTGTTGCATATTTCACTGATTATTCTGAAAAAACTGATTGACCCAGATATGCTGTGCATTACAAACTAGCAAATCTGGATCTGTACAGTTGAAATTTGAGCTGACTTATAAGTGAGTGCCATATTTTCTGGCCTATAAATCGATGTGGAGTATAAGTCGAATTCACTAATTTTGTAAAAATTTTCATCCTTCATCCATATATAAGCCGATTCAGACTATAAGACGAGGCAAGGTCAATAATTGGCTTCATATTTTACACTAGTAACTTCCGGTTTCATGAATAGTAATGGTATCACTGTATGATATTCCATGTTTCCGGCGATCATGAAATTGCATCACCGATGCTAACATGCCTGTGATTTTACTCCAGTACAAGGCACTGCTATATTCTGTTATCAATTAACACATCAGAATAAACTGTCCATGCTTGTTTTAATTATGATATCCACTGCACCAAGAGCCACATGGTTGCGCATGCTTTTTATATGTTATTTAAAGGTCTAAAGCTTTAACCTGGTTTTATTCCAGTTGAAACCAGTCTTGAGTGCAAGATTCAACAGATGAGATAAACTAAGTGAGGCCCACAATAGGGAAATGAGGCTATCCATTAGCTTTATTCCAATCCCAGACACATTTTTCACTGCCACCATATTTCCTGTGAGCAGCCATATTCCCACCTTTCTCTCCCACAAACTTTACAGCTTCCAACTTAAAAGCTGCTGTTTTAGACTTGCATGATTTGATGTGAGATAAGTTGTATAATTTGTATGGGGATATTTATATTAGTGATTATGACTGAAAAGATTGATCAAAACATACCTAACTCACTACAATGTGCCAGCACTATCTATGCCACTTGATATTAAAAATGGTTAGTGTAATTTATGCAGATTAATAACAAAGAATAATGAGGTACCAGCAATGTGATGAGTAGTATCGGTAGCCAAAGCCAATATCAGGGTTTAAACTGGCTTTGATTGTTGTTGGAAACCAAAGACCAATTTATCAGCTACTGGTATAATCAAAGAGAGACACTGAAATGACTGCTGGTTAAGAATGAATATAGGTGATGTTTTGACATTACAATATGCTTTAAACTAAAATGCGAAACTAAAAATGGATTATAAATAATCATAGAACGCTCAAAATAATATGGATTACATTCCTTTGTAGGATCAGTTAGATCAATGACAAAGCTATGCTGATAATCACTCACTTGTATCCATCGGTAGACTGGAAAATCAAATATCAGTGGACTAGTTCCTAAAATGTGATCAGGGAGAATGAAGTATGGTTAAAAAGGATGAATATAACAAAATTATTTCACATCTTTTTTTAGGAACAAACAAATTAGTACAGTACATTATAGAGTATAGACCATAAGTGTGTTATGTGGCCCAGTGAATTTTTTTTTTACTGGTAAATGTTTTCTTTTATTTCATGATTGAGAAATAAGAATATACCTGCAGAATGCTAACTAAATAATTGTCAAAACCTATAAATATAAATGCAGTCATTTTAGGTTATAACAATTTATTGACGTAATAATTTAACAAGAATTTGTACTTCTATGTGACCTGTCTTCAATTATGCCAATTATAGAGCAGTTTTATTAGCATACAGAGAACCGTAATCCATATATAAGATCAATGCAATTTCAATGACATAATCCATTTATAAGTTGATTTGGAGCATAAGACAAAGACCTGGCTTTCAAGTAAAAAAGTATCGACTTATAGGCCAGAAAATATGGTATACAAGGTAGTTAAATAAATGATAATTAATTTGAATTTTATAAATATTAATAACTTAATAAAAGGCTTTCAAATCTAAAAGTATCGACTTATAGGTCAGAAAATATGGTATACAAGGTAGTTACATAAATAATAATTAATTTGAATTTTATAACTATTAATAACTTAATAAAAAGCTTTCAAGTCTAAAAGTATCAACTTATAGGTCAGAAAATATGGTATACAAGGTAGTTACATAAATGATAATTAATTTGAATTTTAAAAATATTAATAACTTAATAAAACGTTAGAGTAAGAAGTCAGGTTAAGAACTTCTGTAAAAGAAAAGTACCTAGGTTACTTGATACTCAGGAAGAATGAAAGAACTTTTGAGATAGCATTGCACTTGGAACTCCTTGTGCCTATTACATCTCTGTAATTCAGTTTGTGGTTTATCTTTCCCACATTGGATTGAAAATTGTTGTGCACTTTGTTTACATTTTTAAAACTGATTACATAGAAAGAATATATATATATATATATATATATATATATATATATATATATATATATATATATATATATATATATATATATATATATATATATATATATATACATACATACATACATACTGATTAAAACAATAGACATTTTTGGTTATTTTGAGCATTTAAATGTGCTTCTTAAGTACTCTTTTCATGATTTGACTTCCGTAAACTATCCTCCCAACAGATGACAAGCGGTTTCTTTAAGTTACTCCTGTAAAGTATTCTTCTTATAGATGATTGGAGGTTTCCTAAGTTACTCCTGTAAACTATTCTTCTAATAGATGACTGGAGGTCTTCTTATGTGACTTCCATAAAACTCCCAACAAATGACTAGAGGTTTCCTTGTTTGACTTTTCTAAAAGTATCCTTCCAACTGATGACTTAGTTTCTTTATGTGACCTCCGTAAAACTATTCTCTCAACAGATGTTTGGCTGTTTCCTTGAAAACAATTAGTACAAATGAATTAATAAAAGGTTTGATTGAATGTAAGTTCGAGTTCTTATTTTAAAATGAAAGAGGTCAAGAAAACCAATAGATTATGATCAGTTCAACGTATCAGACTTGCAGAAATTAGGAAATTTGTTGTTTTTTTAAAATTTATTCTTGCTTGCATTTTCAGCTTTGGATCACTGCTAAGAAGCAAGGAAAAAGAACAGCATCTTACTTTTGGGTTGGAAGTGATGTCAACATTACAGGTGAACTGTGATTACTGAAAGATCAGAAATATTTATGGGGATAAACTTTATGGTTTAGGAGTAAACATGGTTTCATGCGATATAATTTCATGGGACCAATCTGGTTTTAGAAGTATCTATCAGGATTCCTTTGTTCATGTGGACTTTATTTCATTGATTCTTGTTAATTATGAAAGAATGAAATTGTCTTTAAATGTTTATTTTACATTATTTTTTTTAATTTTCTACAGCATTTCCAATATCTTTGATAACTTTCCAATTTTTGTGTTTCAGTATATCAAGGAACCTGTGTATTCAGATCTTAAAGGCCAATAAAGTTCAGATTGGCTTCATCAGGGATTGTACATTACTCCATTTTAAAATTCATTTTGGGTTCATAAAATAGACTAAATTTTCTTGCAGAGCTGGAATACTTGGGAGCAGGACTAGACAAGTTGTTAAATGTGTACTATATGTACTTGCTTAAAGGACAAGGCCACCTACAAACTGCACAAACCCAGATCTGCTGACTCATAATGCACTAGAAGATCAGGGTCCATGCAGTGTTATAGGAGTAATCAGTAACATGCAACATAAATCCTGATATGTTGCCGCATTGTGGTAAATCAGATTTGGATCTTTGTTGTTTGCAGTTTGACTTGACTTATAACGAAGTACATACAGTGAGGTAGAAATAAAAATGACACTAATGTAAAAATGATCCCCCCCCCCCATTAAGTTTTGGCAAGATTACAAAGCAGTTTCAGCTAATGGATTAAATGATATATGTAAGTCCATCCATCTGTTATCAACTCTGACATGAGGGTTTGCCTTAAGCATTTATCTTGACACTGCTGCTTTGTAGGGTAACATGACTTTGGTATGTAAATATTTCATGACAAGATTTACAGTTAATAGTAAAAATTATGTGACTTTTTATTTTTAGCAGACCTGGTTGTAAGTCTAAGAAAGCATATTCCATTGTACTGTGTCCTTAATATGTCACATTTTCTTGTTATTGCTCTTTTGTTTATGCTCTTGTGAACAAAAGATATTTTTGCTTGTACATATACTTAAATTCATTGATTTGCTTACCAAATTTTGCATATTGTTGGTATTAATTTCATGGATTAACCTCGATAAATACCTAAATTAAAGAACACCAAAAAAAACATACAGGTAAGAAACTGTGACTGCTTAGTTGATCAAAACAATACAATCAACTGTATGACATAAATCAATAAATGCCTAAACTAGAGAACACAAAAAAACATACAGGTAAGAAACTGTGGCTGCTTAGTTGATCAAAACAATACAATTACATGTATGACATAAATCAATAAATGCATAAACTAGAGAACACAAAAAAGCATACAGGTAAGTAACTGTGACTGCTTGGTTGATCAAAACAACACAATCACCTGTATGACACAAATCAATCACCTGTCTGGATCAGTTGCTTAGAGTATACTTACTTCTGAATGCTCAGTATGAAAGGGAACTGATGCATCACTCTGTGCAGCTCAGTTAATAAAGTACATGTCCAATCCTTTTTTTACTTTCCGTAACGTTGCACCATCAGTATTTTCTAAAGACCATAGCATTAACACAGTGGTTTAAGTAAGGTAGATGCTTAATTAGATCCTCATTGGTTTGGATAATGTCAGAAGTTAACAGTTTTAGCAATAGAAATGTTTGAATAAATTATACTTTTTCTCCTTCATTCTATCCTTATTGATCAGACAATTTATTGATTTAAGGCACAGAGTAGAGATTACAAGTACTGGATACTGGAGAGAAAAATTTACAGTGAGACCCAACCATAATGCAATAATAGGGGTCAAAGAAATTGGATCGTGTTAATAGTGGGGTTGGATTTTACAGTATTTTACTTTTTTCAGAGAACAACACATTGGCATACATACGTGTATATTTATGTCTGATGTATACATGTATCATGAATATGGTCTCACACTGTTTAATATCATGCTGTAATAACATGCAGTTCATCCATTGAAAAATTGCACACAGATTTAAAATATTCAATAATGTTTTCATGGATCATTATGTCAAAATTCAACATCTAATGTATAGCATAAACAGAGTATTAACACCATTTACTTACCATCTGATATTCATGGCATGCAGTTAATCCATAATACATGTAATTCCATTGCGAAAATTGCAAATGTATTGAAACTATTCAATATTTTTGTCACAGATCTTTATGTGTCTGAATTCAGTGTGAAAAATTAACAGCAAAATTAGGTTAAGAAAGACAAAGCACATGCATGGTTCTTTATGTTCTATGAATGATGTCTCTATAAATTTCATACTTCTAAAATGTCATACTCATTTCCATGCACATTTATCTATTTTAAATTTCCAATAATTAACACTTTGTATGCCTATTTGTTTGAACTACTATAGCAAGAATAATTAACAATCAACACATGCCGCATGCATATAACTTTTACTTCAGACATTGTGAATATCAAAAGAAACATGTGAAACTATTATACTAATCGTTGCTCAAAGTGCAAAGTCAGTCTGGTTGCATGATTCCATAATTTTAAATTTCATCTTTTCTTAAAACATCTGTCTTGTGGAGTCTTCTTTTTTGCCTTGAACTGTTGGATTCTAGCAAAGTCAAGAGTCGAGGATTTTGGCGCTGTACACATTTTGTTTCCAGCCACCTCAAAGAACACTGTCATGCCCAGCAAACATGTTGGCGGCTCTCAATTTTGAAATTATTTTTATTAAATTGTGAGAATCTATTATCAACACTGCATTGTCTGCTACTTGGTTGTGTACAGAAAATACACACGTTGACTCTTGTTTGAGCAATGATAGAATACTGAATTAACACAATCACAAATACAACTTACTGGCTTTACTCGTGGATCAATAATAAGTAACATTTCTGGTTATGTTTATCTTGGCATAACACTTCAAGAACCTGGTGAAATTGTTAAATTTTACAAGCCATGCCATGATTGTATTATATTCTAATTCATTCATGAACTATTTCCCAAAATGATGATAAACATTGTACACACTTTTTCTCGTACTTTAAAAAAAAAAATCTGGGTACAAGTAAAATACATGTACATGTATTAAAAAGTTCAGGAACCATGCCATAATCATATTATATTTGAATTCATATGTGATCTCTTTCCAAAAAGGATAATACATTTTTTATACACTATTTCATGTACTTTGAACAAAAAAAAAGTTTTCATATGCAAATGAATCTATACAATTTCAGGAGCCATGCCATGACTGCGTTATTTCAAAATTTGTGTTATTCTGGGGCACGTTATAGCAGGTTCTAATGTTTGTGCATTTAAACACTATAAAATAAAACATGTTAAAGTTAATCTTTTAATACCAGATTACAGTGGGAAAAAAATGATTTATTGAACAGTTTTGTTGATCACATGGACTGTTTCAGGAACATAGTGGATGGGTTTTTTTCTGCATTAGCTACATGTGTAGCTAATTTTTCATTGGATTTTTAAATTTATGGTTTGGGTAATAATGAAATTCATGAAATTTCTTACACAGTGAAATGAGTGATAGCACAGAGCATCAAAATTTTCATTCAGGCACAATAATGAGGAAGATCCATGCATGTTAATGAGGTGATCTTTGACCTAGCATTGATTGGATTAATTTGTTTCCACCCTGAAAGACATATTTCTGATCTGATTTTAATCAAACTTGGAATAAATGCTTGTATCTCAAAATCTCGGACATGTTTAATGATCTGCACATATTAATGAGGTGACCATAGATCTGATTGGATGAAGTAATTACCATTCTTAACTCTGTTTGTTTGTTAGTTTGATTAGGATTTTTAATGTAACTTTAATAATTTTTCAGTCATATTGCTACGATGTCTGCAGTGAGGCCATTTATAGTGATGTCTAGCACTGGGGCATCATGCCACAGACATGTAGCATGATGTCCCACCCATTCACATTATCCTGACAACAGGCCAACCAGTCTTAACACTAACCTCTTAATGCTGAGTGCCAAGCGAGGCAGCTGTTAGTACCATTTTTGTAAGTCTTTGGTATGACTCAACCGGGGATCGAACCCATGACCTCCCGCTTCCACAGTGGATACTCTAACCATTAGGCCACTGGACCGGTTCTCAACTGTATTTCTGATCTGAATTTGATAAAAGTTGGAAAAAGTAAGCCTTTATCATAAAGATTTCAGACAACATTGAGTGGAATGCACATTTATTAATAAGGTAATCCTCTATCTGATTGGCTGATTTTGTTTCTTTTTTTTTCTGATTGGCTGATTTTGTTACTATTCTGAAAGCTGTATTTCTAATTTGACTTATTCCGAATTTATAACAGGTTTATATGACCAAGATCTCATGTAAGTTTGATAATGAGTGAGATATATATCTTGTATATAAATAGCTCAACCAGTTACCATACACCAATTACCATACATCTTGAGAAGACTTGGTAAGTATTAAATAATCATGATGTCTCAGGAGTTTAATTATGTATATATAAAAAAATGAGCTCAGTTGAAAATAGTACTTTAATCATATGCTGTGTAATTACTTTTTTGTTTGTTTTAAAGTACCCATTTTCTTTTAAAAGGGAAGTAAACCATGATGATAATGACCATGGAAATTCATTAATTTGGGTTGTACAAGAGTTCTTCCCCATGCAGAAAATATAGATATTGTTAGAGAAAATGTACAAAACTTTTTACCATAAACTCTGTCAAGTTTTGTGGATATTTGTTTCCAAGTAATTGTTCTTGTCTGTTTAGATATTGATTTTGCTTCAGAAGGAACATTTTTATTTTTAAAATCGTGTCTAACTCTATAAATTTCTAAGAGGAGAATATCAACATTATTTGCTAAACTTCAAGTCCTTAAATATTTGGAAGCAAGGATGATATATCTGTACTTAATTAGAGTTTATGAAGCAATTTCTATTTTATCCCATGCTTTACACATTATTTTGAACCATTAGACATATTCAGTACTATGACAATTTTATTTTGAAATTTGCAATTTTGTTGTTTAGTTATAAAAAATACCCCACTTTCAAATTTAATTACCAAGAGTGAAGAAACTGTTTGTGCTTATAATTTTAATTATTGTAAAAGACATTTGAATTTTTAGACTGTAAATTTCACTTTCATCTGTGACAGCTCTGGTGGCTTAGTGGTCATGGGCCATACCAAAGACTTATAAAAATGGTACTAACAGCTGCAGAGCTAGGCCTTAGCATTTAGAGGTTAGTGTTAGAACTGGTCAGCTTGGTGTCAGGATAATATGACTGGGTGGGACATCATGCTACATGTCTGTGGCATGATGCCACAGTGCTAGACATGACTACAAGCTAGCACACTTCAGAAATTATATGTTTTGTTTGTTTTTTAGGATTTAATGCCATTTTTCAGCACACAATAGGTTATACATGGCAGCCAGTATTATTGGTGGAGGAAGAACTCGGGGAAACACCCCAGAAAGAACCATGACCCACGAGAAGCTACTGGCAAGCTTTCTGACATAACTACATTAGCCGAATGTTAGACTTGAACCCATGCAGACAGAGGTGAGATGGCAGTGATCTGTAACGGACAGCGCTTTAGACCACTCGGCCACTCGGGGTCCCCTTCAAACATTGTAGATATATTGCAGAAAAATTGTTAAAGCTTTGTTAAAAATCCAAATCACACACACACACACACACACACACACACACACACACACAGGGCTTCATCTGTGAACTTCACCATTAAACCTCTTGAATGAATTTGATTGAGAGAAGGACACTATACTTATTAATTGTTCCTTTATTTTTAGAATAAAAAGTAGAATAGACTTAATATAATATTTGGAGATAGTTTATATAAATTGTGTACTTATAATATTACATAAGCCTGCTATAGTCAGCTATTAAGTTATCTAAGTCATGTGAATCATATCTGACCCACTTGTGTTTCTTGTTCAAGATTTAGAATCTGGTCATACCGATAATGGCATTTTTGAAGTTTACTAGAGAAAGCGTAGTATGCAAGCCTGTCTGCATTTATCTTGTGTCAGAATTTTAATAACTGGGGTTTTTTCTTTCTTTTTCAGGAGTTTTTCCAGATATTTGGAAGAAATATAATGGGTCAGCATTCATTTATCTATTCCATATTTTACTTATAGTCTAAATAGTTTTGCTATAGTATGTGCAGTTAATATTTTTGATAGCACTCTATTCTGATTTGACCAAATAAGCCCATGAAGTTATTGTGGAATATTCTCTTTTATGATTAGCTGTGATTGTGGGAAAACTGGCCTTGTCTATCTGAATTTGGCTAATTTACCCACAGAGTTTTGTTATGTCATGATAACATATCATCATATGAAAAAATGGCATAAAACTTCAAGACAAAAACAACAAGTAGAAAAAGTGAGGGTGTTGCTCGGTTGATAGCAGTTTTGAGGTGATGGTGGAGGGGAGGGCATCTGTAACAGAATCCACCCTATGTACAAGCTTGGTTTAAATGTTAACTTACAGAAGTAAATAAACTCGCCTTTGTTCTCAGAAGAATTTGGACATAAGCTGGTCTCAAAACTGACAGAACTTTAATCAACTACAGCATATTTACATGGTAAATATGTGATGCAAATCTGACTTAACAAGAAATTTCTTTATGTTTTCTGTTCAGTCTACTTTTCCAAATTAAATACAACAAATATCCAAAACAGTAAGTATGGGAATTTCTGCATCCACTAATCCTCTTTTTACAATGTGGAATGCTTAGTTGTGACAGTGACATTTTAGGGTGAACATGGACTCTCTGTGTTCTAAACTGATTTTGTCTTTATAAAATATTCAGTTTAATCAGATGGACACTTGTTCTTTGATTTATAGTTTGTAGAAAAGTATATACTACTTTTACAAGTTCAACTTTGTTTTGGACTATTTTTTACGCTCAACAAATAAAGGTGCAGCATTTGTCAGAATGAAAGAAATTATTAATTCTTCTTAATATCTAAAAAATTTCCACCAAAATAAAAAGCTGTGATAAAAAGAATCTAAATTGTTTATTGATTTAATATTAAATTTACTTAACTCACCAAAACTTGTAAAAACTGGACTTTATTCAACTAGTTTCATAAATTAAGTATTATATCATTACCCATTTGAAATCCTCTAATTACAAAATTAGGAAACTGTAAAGTTTGATTCATTTGATGATTCCATTGGAATAATTGGCTCTAGATTATAATTATGCAGCTGTTTTGATAGAGCCATACAGAACAGAAAAATAGAAATAGTTGCAGGTATAAATACATATAATAAATGATTTTATCTCGGAAATAAATTGCTGGTATATGATTTTTGGCTACACTGAATCAGATGATGCAGATCTCAGTTACCTGTGCTGAAGAAAGGTTAAACATCCACAGGATGCAAAGATCGGGACCAGACTAATTATTCTTGCACTTAGTCTGTTTCCAACTGTATCACGCGAACAAAATGACACCCTTGATGAGTAATGATTGTTCTGATAAAAAATAAATATAAAAGGAATCTTTAAAGAAAAAGTATTGTTACTACTGGTGATAGATGCTACAGTCCATAAACCCAGCTAATGTACATGTCACAAATTGCCATTGTACTGCCTAAGTTGATGTAGTGATCACATATGATGTTTGTCTTTAGAGTTAATCTGTATTTTCTATGGTGAATAAGGTCATTATCCATAACTTTGATTGGTGAGCCAAATGATCAACAAAACATGACTTTGTATCAGTGTCCCTGCGATTGACTTTTATAAAACTTAAATTTTTATTTTTATTTTTTGGTATGGATGCTGACTACTTTTAAGCATTATGTGTTAATTAAAAAAGATAGAAAAAAAAATTGATTTAAAAAGAAGTAAATGGTATCTTAATGAAGCACTTCATGGAGAATCTCCCGTTCGCAATGAATTTGTATTCTGGTATGACTCTGTGGTCACAAACTAATTAACAGAACAAAAAGCAAGACCAACAGGTTTTGTAAAACTTAAACTATTTAATTATCAAAGATGTAAAAGAAAATGTGAGAGGAACTTACAGTATCATGGAGTGAATCCAAACTAGGCCTTATAAAGGTCTATGAAAATCCTAAATGAATGAAAAGTTCTTATCAAGTTCTTATAAAGTTTTAACCAGAAATGTACTGGTCCTCCTTGAACCATGACATTGTCAAGGTTAAGATGGGATTGTCCAGAATTCCTTCAAACAATTTATAATGGATCCAGAATAATATTATAGTCCAAATAATGAACATTTCTTTTTTCAAATAACAGTTCAAATAAACGTATTTCCTCTCAAATCTAAGTACAATATAAAACAGGTCTCCAGACGGGAACACTATAAGTGTGAATGACTCTAAAATCTGACTGAAACTGATTGCTTTATTCTCTCATTATATACACAGTATATTGCAACTGTATTTTGCAATAAACCCCAGGTGACAGAATACACTATTTATTTGTTTTGCTTTGACCTATTCATGTGACCTAGCCCAAGCAATGGGAAGTTATAGATTTATTCTACAAATGTTGAAACCCCAATCAGCCACTGAGAAATTAAGCCATAAGCACCATTTTAATCTTATTATTAATATTGATATTAATAATTGTCAACACATGTATTGATCATCAATTTATAGATTCTATGCAGAATTCTGATCTTAACAGGTTCAAGTCATGTCGGCAAAACAAAAGATAGTACACATTACAGCCATAAATAAATATTATAAAAATTAGATAAAATCATGTATCAAGAGTTACAAAAGATATAGATATACACAACAATTCATAGAAGCTATGAAAAAATGTCTTAAATTATAAATCAGTTTTGTTTTTTTAGAGTGAAAACAGAATTTAAAGCAAAGCCCTATCATTACTGTAAGAATATTTAGGCTTTTATCCGTCACTTTATGGTACATTACACATATTTACTCTCTAAAGGTCAGTTCCATATGAAGAGCGGGTGGACACTGTCCTGGAATGGTTACGACTTCCTGAAGGAGAACGTCCAGATTTTATAACCCTGTACTTCAGTGAGCCTGATCACTGGGGACACGAATATGGACCCTACAGTCAACAGGTGGATGGTTTCCTCTTTTCTGTTTATAGGGATTATTTTATCAGTGTTGCCTGAAGTAAATTTTACTTCAACAATTTTACTTTAGCAATACCCCCCCCCCCCCCACTGTAAAAAAATATTGCTTTGCTGCTGTCCATTAGTTCATACTGTTACTTATATTTGATTTAATTCATTTATATTTATTTTATTTTTGTTTGTTTGTTAGATTTAAATTTGGCATTTTAAGTTTTAAGGTTTGTTCATTGAAGGGGGGAACCTTTACTTTACAGAATAAACACCAGGTGTTGACCTCATTTCTGACCTGGTTTCAGAGTTGTAAACAAGCTTTTAAATGATTGGTTGGTTCCAAGGACAAAATGGAGTAAAGTATAAACAGCTTTCTAATTTAGTTGGGTCATATGCTGTTTGCGTGATTTCATGAACGTAAAATTATTCTGAGAGATTCTAGAAGGTCATGACCCCTTTCTTGTTTACGTAAAAACAGGTATATAAGCTATGTTTTGGAGCAAGTTATTCAGTAGAAAATTGGGCTGTTAGAATATTAAGTTGTGTCTTTTTGAGTTATTTTTAATTACCGTGTACTGGATGGAAATTGTGTCAATTCGTTTGGATCAAGAGGAATTATTTTGTTAGTTATCTGGAAAAGAATATGTGCTCATAGATTTTATTAACAAGAACTGACTAAATCAAGTGACATCGTCTTCCATCTTGGATACTACGCTGGAATTCGAACTTGGAACTATTTGGACATTTTATTACCAGGGCTTTTGCCATTTCTCTAGTGGATAATGTTTTGAATTATTTTGGATTAATTTTGGAATTGATCCTTCAAACCGTAAGATTATTTTTCTTTTCTGAAAATATTTGTATTCAGTAAATTGTTTATTAAGTTTTACAAGCTTATTATTTTCACTCTTTCTTTGTTACTGTTTATTCAAGCCTAAGCACGTAACAATACATCCATCCACAACTTAGAAAATGGGTATTGTTAAAAGGTTTTTAGATTTATGTTAATGTTACAGTATTTTAGATTAATGTTAAATGTTACAGTATTTTAGATTAATGTTAATGTTACAGTATTTTTGATTAAAGTTAATGTTACAATATTTTAGATTAATGTTAATGTTACAGTATTTTAGATTAATTTTCATGTTACAGTATTTTTGATTATTGTTAATGTTACAGTATTTTATATTAA
This sequence comes from Unio delphinus, assembly GCA_029339505.1. NCBI lineage: Eukaryota > Metazoa > Mollusca > Bivalvia > Unionida > Unionidae > Unio > Unio delphinus. Next base: position 1,930,635 of record JAQISU010000096.1, read on the forward strand.
TGTTAATGTTACAGTATTTTAGATTAAAGTTAATGTTACAGTATTTTAGATTAATGTTACAGTATTTTAGGTTAATGTTAAAGTTACAGTATTTTAGATTAAAGTTAATGTTACAGTATTTTATATTAATGTTATGTTACAGTATTTTCGATTAAAGTTAATGTTACAGTATTTTCGATTAAAGTTAATGTTACAGTATTTTAGATTAATGTTAATGTTACAGTATTTTAGATTAAAGTTAATGTTACAGTATTTTCGATTAATGTTACAGTATTTTAGATTAATGTTAATGTTACAGTATTTTCGATTAAAGTTAATGTTACAGTATTTTAGATTAATGTTACAGTATTTTAGGTTAATGTTAAAGTTACAGTATTTTAGATTAAAGTTAATGTTACAGTATTTTATATTAATGTTAATGTTACAGTATTTTCGATTAAAGTTAATGTTACAGTATTTTCGATTAAAGTTAATGTTACAGTATTTTAGATTAATGTTAATGTTACAGTATTTTAGATTAAAGTTAATGTTATAGTATTTTAGATTAATGTTACAGTATTTTAGGTTAATGTTAAAGTTACAGTATTTTCGATTAAAGTTAATGTTACAGTATTTTATATTAATGTTAATGTTACAGTATTTTAGATTAATGTTAATGTTACAGTATTTTCGATTAAAGTTAATTTTACAGTATTTTCGATTAAAGTTAATGTTACAGTATTTTAGATTAAAGTTAATGTTACAGTATTCTAGATTAAAGTTAATGTTACAGTATTTTAGATTAAAGTTAATGTTACAGTATTTTAGATTAATGTTAATGTTACAGTATTTTCGATTAAAGTTACTGTTACATTATTTTAGATTAATGTTACTGTTACATTATTTTAGATTAATGTTAATGTTACAGTATTTTAGATTAATGTTAATGTTACAGTATTTTAGATTAATGTTAATGTTACAGTATTTTAGATTAATGTTAATGTTACAATATTTTAGATTAATGTTACAGTATTTTAGATTAATGTTAATGTTACAGTATTTTAGATTAATGTTAATGTTACAGTATTTTCGATTAAAGTTAATGTTACAATATTTTAGATTAAAGTTACTGTTACATTATTTTAGATTAATGTTAATGTTGCAGTATTTTAGATTAAAGTTAATGTTACAGTATTTTAGATTAATGTTAATGTTACAGTATTTTAGATTAAAGTTAATGTTACAGTATTTTAGGTTAAAGTTAATGTTACAGTATTTTAGGTTAATGCTACATTATTTTAGATTAATGTTAATGTTACAGTATTTTCGATTAAAGTTAATGTTACAATATTTTAGATTAAAGTTACTGTTACATTATTTTAGATTAATGTTAATGTTGCAGTATTTTAGATTAATGTTAATGTTACAGTATTTTAGATTAATGTTAATGTTACAGTATTTTAGATTAATGTTAATGTTACAGTATTTTAGGTTAAAGTTAATGTTACAGTATTTTAGGTTAAAGTTAATGTTACAGTATTTTAGGTTAATGCTACATTATTTTAGATTAATGTTAATGTTACAGTATTTTCGATTAAAGTTAATGTTACAGTATTTTAGATTAAAGTTACTGTTACAGTATTTTCGATTAAAGTTAATGTTACAGTATTTTCGATTAAAGTTAATGTTATAGTATTTTAGATTAATTTTAATGTTACAGTATTTTAGATTAAAGTTAATGTTACAGTATTTTCGATTAAAGTTAATGTTACAGTATTTTCGATTAAAGTTAATGTTACAGTATTTTCGATTAAAGTTAATGTTACAGTATTTTAGATTAATGTTACAGTATTTTAGATTAATGTTAATGTTACAGTATTTTAGATTAATGTTAATGTTACAGTATTTTGGGTTAATGTTACAGTATTTTAGATTAAAGTTAATGTTACAGTATTTTAGATTAAAGTTAATGTTACAGTATTTTAGATTAATGTTAATGTTACAATATTTTAGATTAAAGTTACTGTTACATTATTTTAGATTAATGTTACAGTATTTTAGATTAAAGTTACTGTTACATTATTTTAGATTAATGTTAATGTTACAGTATTTTAGATTAAAGTTAATGTTACAGTATTTTAGATTAAAGTTACTGTTACATTATTTTAGATTAATGTTACAGTATTTTAGATTAATGTTAATGTTACAGTATTTTAGGTTAATGTTACAGTATTTTAGATTAAAGTTACTGTTACATTATTTTAGATTAATGTTACAGTATTTTAGATTAAAGTTACTGTTACATTATTTTAGATTAATGTTAATGTTACAGTATTTTAGATTAATGTTAATGTTACAGTATTTTCGATTAAAGTTACTGTTACATTATTTTAGATTAATGTTAATGTTACAGTATTTTAGATTAATGTTAATGTTACAGTATTTTAGATTAATGTTAATGTTACAGTATTTTAGATTAATGTTAATGTTACAGTGTTTTAGATTAATGTTAATGTTACAGTATTTTACATTAATGTTAATGTTACAGTATTTTAGATTAATGTTAATGTTACAGTATTTTAGATTAATGTTAATGTTACAGTATTTTAGATTAAAGTTAATGTTACAGTATTTTAGATTAATGTTAATGTTACAGTATTTTAGATTAATGTTAATGTTACAGTGTTTTAGATTAATGTTAATGTTACAGTATTTTACATTAATGTTAATGTTACAGTATTTTAGATTAATGTTAATGTTACAGTATTTTAGATTAATGTTAATGTTACAGTATTTTAGATTAATGTTAATGTTACAGTGTTTTAGATTAATGTTAATGTTACAGTATTTTAGATTAAAGTTAATGTTACAGTATTTTAGATTAATGTTAATGTTACAGTATTTAGATTAATGTTAATGTTACAGTATTTTAGATTAATGTTAATGTTACAGTATTTTAGATTAAAGTTGATGTTACAGTATTTTAGATTAAAGTTAATGTTACAGTATTTTCGATTAAAGTTAATGTTACAGTATTTTAGATTAAAGTTAATTTTACAGTATTTTAGATTAATGTTAATGTTACAGTATTTTAGGTTAATGTTACAGTATTTTAGATTAAAGTTAATGTTACAGTATTTTAGATTAAAGTTAATGTTACAGTATTTTCGATTAAAGTTAATGTTACAGTATTTTAGATTAAAGTTAATTTTACAGTATTTTAGATTAATGTTAATGTTACAGTATTTTAGGTTAATGTTACAGTATTTTAGATTAAAGTTAATGTTACAGTATTTTAGATTAAAGTTAATGTTACAGTATTTTAGATTAATGTTAATGTTACAGTGTTTTAGATTAATGTTAATGTTACAGTATTTTACATTAATGTTAATGTTACAATATTTTAGATTAAAGTTAATGTTACAGTATTTTAGATTAATGTTAATGTTACAGTATTTTAGATTAATGTTAATGTTACAGTATTTTAGATTAATGTTAATGTTACAGTATTTTAGATTAATGTTAATGTTACAGTATTTTAGATTAATGTTAATGTTACAGTATTTTAGATTAATGTTAATGTTACAGTATTTTAGATTAATGTTAATGTTACAGTATTTTCGATTAAAGTTAATGTTACAGTATTTTAGATTAATGTTAATGTTACAGTATTTTAGATTAATGTTAATGTTACAGTATTTTAGATTAATGTTACAGTATTTTACATTAATGTTAATGTTACAGTGTTTTACATTAATGTTAATGTTACAGTATTTTAGATTAAAGTTAATGTTGCAGGTTTGTTTAAAGATTAAGGTCAATACTGCAGTTTTTAGATTTAAGGTAGTGTTAGAGTACTTTTCTTGATTGTTCAAATAAAAGGATTAACAATAACAGGAGTGTCTTGTTTTTGTGCATTTTGAGAGAGGCATTCCATCTTTTGGACAATACATTCAACTGGAATATGTTGCCCATTTCACAGACAGGTATCATATATGCTTGTTTATAAGTTTGATTTTCTGCTTTTGCTATTAGTGATCAGTAGAACCAACAACAATGACTCTTATCTGATGGCACATTATGCAATTAAGCAGATCCTGTTCTATGTTGTTTGCAGTTGGACTCATTTTACAAGCATGTATATATGGTATATTAAGTTGCCATGGTAACAATATGGGTATTTTATATTATTCAGTAAATTATCCATAGGATTTTTTAATTATATTTTTTTCTTATGGCAGGTTAATGAGATGCTGGAAACCATGGACAAAATAATATCTCGCCTTGTGAATGGGTTACGCAGTCAGAAAATGCTCTATTGTGTTAATACCATCATACTGGCAGATCATGGTGAGTCACTTAAGTGGTCCTTCCTTTCAGCAGTCATCCATCATTCTAGTATATTATGGTGTCACATAAGTGTTTCTACTATTCAACAGTCATCCATCATTTTTTCATGCAGATCATGGTGAGTTCTGTAAGTGTTCCTTCCATTCAGCAGTCATTCATCATTTTTTTCTTGCAGATCATGGTGAGTTCTGTAAGTGTTCCTTCCATTCAGCAGTCATTCATCATTTTTTTCTTGCAGATGATGGTGATTTCTGTAAGTGTTCCTTCGAATCAGTGGTCATCCATCATTTTTTCATGGAGATCATGGTGAGTTCTGTAAGTGTTCCTTCCATTCAACAGTCATCAATCATTTTTTCATGGAGATCATGGTGAGTTCTGTAAGTGTTCCTTCCATTCAGCAGTCATCCATCATTTTTTCATGGAGATCATGGTTATTTCTGTAAGTGTTCCTTCGAATCAGCAGTAATCCATCATTTTTTCATGGAGATCATGGTGAGTTCTGTAAGTGTTCCTTCCATTAAGCAGTCATCCATCATTTTTTCATTTAGATCATGGTGATTTCTGTAAGTGTTCCTTCCATTCAGCAGTCATCCATCATTTTTTTCATGGAGATCATGGTGAGTTCGGTAAGTGTTCCTTCGAATCAGCAGTTATCCATCATTCTGGCAGACCATGGTGAGTCACATAATTGTTCCTTCTATTTAGCAGTCAGAGAAACTAATAAGGGACCAAGGTTCATGACCAAATGTAATCGTTTGGATGTACTTTTTAAAAAAAATTATTTAGCTCAATTGGTCATAGATCAGGAGAATTAATGGAATTGCCTGTTGTCTCTCTGTCCATTAATGCAATATTGTTATCAGAACTCCTCCTAAACTACTGTGAAACTTGCCATCAGATATTGCACACATATTAATTCATGTCAAATTGGTCAAAAATGAAATCGTGTGTCTTGACCATGCAGTATGGCTACCATGCTGACCATCATTAAAATCTTGCTATTGCTGCTTCTTCCAAACAGATGACCACATTGAACTTGGTTTTCACTAAAGGCTTCTTATAATATCTAAATATTCCTGTGGTAATGATTTCTATAAGACTTCAAATTAGATGGACATGGTGTACATCTTTAAGTGTTGTATTTACTATTTCTATTAGTATGGGATTTTTACTAAATTACTTTTTACTGTAGGTAGTTAGCCCTGGGGAACAAGTATGCTGCTTTAACTCTCTAGAATGTGAAAACTTGTTACATCTATTTCACTATAACAGATGGGAAACTTGAGTTGGATTGGGGGATGTATTTTTGAGCTATACAGGTTTTAGCCCACCTCTCCCACTATCTTTCCATTAGCATAAATTTGTTTTACTCTTCCTGGAGCATTGCCAGGAAGCTTGACACATGATTGTCTGTGTCTCGGTCATCTGAAATAAAAATGGTTCTCCTCTGACACTTGGAAAATCTTTGTGTCTATTTCTCCACAATGGGCAGTTTTTTTTATTAAAACACTAGCAGTATCCCAATTTTCATGCTTGACTGACTTTTGTGTTTTCAGCTATTCATTTGGTATACCTTCATTATCTTAGACTGTATTTCACCTTCACTTATCAATATTGACAATTATGTGGATGTATCTCAAGAAGAGTAATTCATCCATGCCAAAGGTAGGTCACTGTTGACCTAATTCTCAGGCTTGAGAGACACTTAGTTTTATTTCCCCCTGTAAGTGCCTTCAGATCCCATGAAATGGAATTGGTCACATGATGTATCAGTGAATGGTCGAGTGTCAAAGAGTCAGTACTTTGTGTTTTTTTCAAGTATTAAAAATTTCTTGATTCCAGTAATTTAAATCTGAACTTTCATGCAAATTTGAAATTAGCACGGGGCAGAAACTTCCTTTACTGTCTTAAAGGCCTGATACAGTCATAACTGTACTGTACATTGTTTTTCAGTGTTGTCTCTTGCACAGCTTTGCACAATGTTGAGTTATGACAAAGCCAAAGGTATCCTGTCAATGTGAGTCATGGACTAGAAATATGACATTTATCTGACAAGGCCAAAGATTTCTCCATCATGGTTGGGTTGCAACAAAACACAATGATTTCCAAGGGGGAACAACTATGCAAAATTATACCCTGTGGTGGAATCAAAATCAAGGAGACATCCTGCATCAACAGATAAGTGGACTACGCCATTACCAACAACAAGTTCATCACATAACTGTGAAATCTAATGAGGGTCCATGACAGAAAACGTGACATTTGCACAATAATGCCAGTGCCCAGATGACAGTCTGATTTGAACAAGTGACCACACAATCAAGTGATGTGGGACTGTCAACTTGAATTATTTACAAATTTGTCAGCTACAGTAACATCTCAGAAGTCACAAGTTGAGATTCTTAGCAAAAAACCCATGCTTAATATGCCAGGATTTGTTGGACCAGCATGGAAACATGTACAGACAGAAATGGTTCAGCATAACAAGGGAAATGATCTTTCTAACACCGGTGTGGAACGTGAGGAAGATGTTGATGACTTCGAGCATGGCCTTCAAAATACTGTAACATAACCACCAAACTTACCTTCAGACACTGAAGGAAATGACATCCTTTGTGGGCCACCCATTCAGGAGAGCTTTGTCAAATAGCACAGGATAAATTTAAGTACTTGAGCGAAACACATTTAAGGCCACAAAATTGCCATAAATTAAATATGCCTAAAGTAAATCCCGAAATTTGGGTAAAAATGAACAAAGCTACTAAACAAATGGATACTGAGCTCCAAAAGTTCCAAGGAACTGGTGCCAAAGCTAGTGTTTCCCTTCTTAGGTTCCTGGATGACTTACTGCATAATCAGTTAGGTGGTACACCTGCAAATGTAAATAAACTGCTTGCAGGTCCAGGAAATGTATTGCGTATGCTTTTGGGTGCATTTTGTGACATGTCTTATAAGAGGAAACAACTAATCAAGCCAAAACTCCATTACAGTTATCAGTCTCTCTGTGCTCCTCAAAATAAAGTAACTGACCTACTGTTTAATAAATGATTTGTCTACAAAAGTTAAAAATATTGCAGATGCTCAGCAGAAAAGGAACAAAGTTTTGGGAAAACTTTCAGTTTCAAACATGGGAAGATACTCAAATTATAAAGGTGCTCAAGCAGGGCCCAATTCTTTTTATTTCAAGATGGGGGCTAGTTCCCAGCCTTACCAATGGGGACCACAGAACCTCAAAAAGAGAAGACCTTACAACCCCAGTTATGATTTGTGAACAGAAGCAATGTTGCATCTTCCACAATAACTGTAAGTAACAATTTTCCCATTCATGAGAGCAGTTTCTTTCCCAGCCTTATATAATACACCAGAATTTTTTTTTGCTGTCCTAAAAGGTGGCAGAAGATGATTGCTGATGCATGGATTTTATTTAATCTGAGAGGTTATAGACTCTAACTCAACAGCAGCCCAGTCCAAATTTGTATTCCAACAGAGAAAGTTCTCTGACAAAGAATCCACTGTAATTGCAACTAAAATTGTTAAACTGCTGAAAAAAGGGAGTGCTGCAGAGAATAAATTTTGCCTGTGTAAATTACGTGTCTAACGTTTTCAATAGAGAAATGCATGATGGGTGTATCCAGGTTATTCTTAACCTACGAACTTTCAATGCACATGTGGTAAATCACTATTTTAAAATGGAGACATTAAAAACAGCTCTGACCATGTTTTGCAAAGATTCTTATTTTGTTTCTGTTGACCTAAAAGATGCATATTACTCTATTCTAGTTGACAAATATTTATGCTTTCATTTGAAAGTACAATTTCATCAGTACATCAGTTTACCAAAAGTACTATCATCTGTACCACAAGTTGCACCAAAATAATGCAGCCTGTTTTTTCATCCTTGTGTAAGATGGGTTATCTCAATGTTGTCTATTTGGATGATAGTCTTCTTCAAGGTTCAACATACTTAGAGTGTCAAAACAATGTGTGCCAAATTGCTGTATTATTGGACGATTTAGGATTTACAGTACACCCAACTAAATCCATTTTGCAACCTACACAGACTATCAGCTTTGTGGAATTTCTCATTACAATTCAGTAAATATGATGATTAGATTGACTGAGTGAAAGACACAGGCATTACAGATTACTGAAAATGCATAAGGGCAATTATGATGCTTCAATTTCTCTTTCCAGCATTATGCTAAAGATACAGTTAAATGGTGGATCCAAAATGTGAAAGTCAGTCTTAAGCCTATTTGCAAAGGTAACCCAGAAATTATTATCGAAAGTGACAGTTCTCTTATAGGTTGTGGAGGACCAAATGAGACAGATGATGTTAAAACTGGTGGTTGCTCTAGTAGTACTGAGAAAATGAGCCACATCAATGTTTTAGAAATGCAAACCTGCTTCCTGAAATTAAAGTCACTTTGTGGATATAAATATAACTTGCACATTAGGTTCTTCATGGATAATACTATAACTGTTGCCTACATTAACAAAATGGGAGGTAGGAAAAGATTACAAGATCAAATTACCAGTGATATTTGATTTAGGTGTATAGGAAGACAGATTTGGTTAAGTGCTTGCCATCTTCCATGGAAGAATAATATAGAGGCAGATCACCTATCCAGGAATTTCAGTGATTATGCAGAGTGGATGTTAAACAAAACAATCTTTAATAAAATTCATGCAATATTTGGATAGTTTGATATTGATATGTTTGCCTCTAGTCTGAATCATCAATTTGACAAATACATGTTACATAGACCAGACACACATATGTGGGCCATTGATGCCTTCTCTATGAGGTAGTCAGACCTAATTTTATATATGCTCCTTCCTTTTAGCCTGGTGGAATGTATTCTTCGGAATATAGTAGTTGACTGTGCAGAAGTGCTTCTTGTAGCACCATTGTGCTTTCTTCAAGAAATTGTTCAGCAATCACACATTCTTCCACAGATTTGCTTCCTGTTCATCTTGCCTCAGAATCCACTCAAAGAACATCAACTGTGGAAAACTTGGTTAGCTGTGTTTTTCTTATCAGGAAAGGCTTTTCCATAAAGGCATATCAGGACAAGCTGCAAGTGTCATACTCGACTCGTGGAGAGAATCTACAAGGAAACAATTTTGGACACATCTTCTGAAATGGTTGAACTTATCAGTTAAAAAAAATATTGATCCCCTTGATCCACCTATAAATTTGGTCCTTGATTTCCTGACAGTGCTGTTTGACTTGGGTTAGGTTGCATCACCATGAACACTGCCAGATCTGCTATATCTAGTTTAGTTAAATCGAGTAGTAATGTTGACCTAAGTAATGTGCTCATAAAGATTTTTGAGAGAAGTTTCTCTAAATAGGCCATGTTTGCCAAGATATGGCATAACCTATAATGTCAAAACTGCCTCAGCATCTGGAAAAATTGTTTCCCAAGGGGAACATTTCTTTCAAACAAGTGAATCAGAAACTAGTGATCCACTTGGCCTTACTTAGTAGCCAGAGTTGCCAAACTTTGCATGCCATAAATATTGATGATATTACTATTCTTATTTTAGGGACATTTTCAAGCGAAGTAATCCTAGTTGACATCTATCACAAATTACTTTTTCTGCATATAATGATAAAAGACTAAGTATAGTTGAAAACTTATAAGAATACATCACATTATGGGAGATCAATAAAAAAAGAGTTGTCTCTGAGTCCTAAAAGTATTTTATCACTCATAACATATCACATTATGGAAGATCAATAACAAAAGAGTTGTCTCTGAGTCCTCAAAGTATTTTATCACTCATAACATATCACATTATGGGAGATCAATAACAGAAAACAAATCGCAGCAAAATTACAAATATTTTGGAATGAATACTGTCATGAACTAGATAAATGGTGCGTACCATATGTGCATTTCTGACTCGGAATAGTAACATGAAAATGTGAAAATATTTTATATTTGTATTTAATTGTAAAAATGTAGAGTTTCCAGTATTCCTCTGGATTTATCTGATATTTTTTGTATGGCAGGTTTGGGATGACCCTTACTCAGCTTATATTGATATTTCAGTAAAAACATGTTGACTTGTAAGCGAGTATGTATGTTGCTGACATTGGTGACTTATTTGTCTGTACCTTCATATAAAAACTTTCGACAAGCACCATTCTGTCATTTGAAAACTGATTTTGATTGAACAAATGGCATTGGATAGAGAATTTCATATTAAAAGATGAATTTTCAGGGTTTTTAGATTAAAGATACTTGAAAAAATCAGGAGTATTTTGGTTCTTATATATTTTATTGGATTAGATAACTGCAACCAAACAATATATGGGGAAACCCTTTAGCTACTATATGAGCTTATCTTTCACAGATACAGACAGTATTTTGAGACACAGCTGTTCAAAAACTGCATTCAATTCAGGCTGTTGAATATTAGATGAGCAGTTTTCATCAAACATTATATATAACATCCCGAGGAAGCTCTGGGTATATCCTCCATGTTAATGATACGTGCTAAAGTATTTGCAAATCCATTCCATTTAAATGAATCTGGCACAGGAGAGATAACTAGATTCTGTGGAACATTTGACTCATTTTGAATGGAATGGAATCTCAGTTGTAATCAGAACACTTTGACATTGTATGCAAATGCCTGCTTTTTAGGAATGGAGGAGACATCCTGTGATAGACGTGTTATTCTGGACCAGTATATGGACATACACAAAGTCCTGATCTATGAAGGGACCACTGGGCACATCAACACAAAGTATCACAAAAAAGGATCTGTTGTTGTGAAGTCAGATGCTGGTAAGTTCATAAAGTGGTCATATAAGGATGTTTTTAAAAATTTCTTTCAGTTGATAAAAGAGTTCCATGCACATTGATATTAGTTTTGTCTTTAGTTTCTTGAACTTGTGTGACCCCTTAATTCAATCAGTTGTGCCATTATTTTGTAAGCACTGATTAAAAACCAGTAGAACTTGATGTACAATTAGCATCGAATGTAGAGATTTAGAACAACTTTAATTCAGAATGATATCGGGAAACACATTTTACTTTGGATTATTTAATTTTCTGGACAGTTATTTTTCTCTGATGCATCTGTTTGTCAATGCCATGGTTAGCTTTTAAAAGTTTTCTCCCTTTAAGCCCACTCTGGATAAGCAGGATTTAATATCAGCAATAACTTAACCATTGCTATTGCATAGCTTTTACTTTTTTCATGTTGAAAAACCTCATCCATTGAACATACTTGAACAGAGTGGATGATTGTCAATAAGACAAAGTTCACTCTTGCATTGCACATGCAGAAAAGTCATCTCTTTCTAGGATGCCATGTTAATAGTTGTGTCCAGAAATATATTACTCATTGCGAGTTTAAAACCACAGATGTTTTCCCTTTAATAGTTTGCTGTCTGTTTCATTTCATCTGTCATGTTTTCAGTTTTTATGCTGGTAACTACTGCCCCTTTAGAAGTACACCCATTTATTTTAATACACAATAGGTTATGGGTAAGTCTGGTGTGTTGAGTAATAATGCAGCATTAGACCTACCTTAATGTAATAGGAATTTGTTTGTCAATTCTGTGTTATTTCCAAGTCACCAATGTTCACTGTGTAATATGGACTAATGAGAAAACCTTCCTCATCTTCTGAATTTTCAGGGTTTTCATTTACATAATCATAAGAAGCCCAATGTAAGAGGTCTAGTTCTTCAGCTCAGAAGAACACTATTAGGTCACAGAAGCTTATGGGATCAGTCTTTTTCCCATATTAGGAAATGAATGTTTAAGGAGTAGATTGTCTTCCCCCAGAAAGGAAGATCTGTCAAACACCCCTCACAGTCACAATAGTGTGATGCTGCCTTCCATGGGGAAGAAAGTGCACCATTCATGGTTAAATGACGCACCTTTCCATTTGGTTTGAACAACACCATACCTTGATGAGTGATGAAGACAAACTAGGCTTGGACACATCTGTGTCCACCTGACTGGTTACTAATCACTGATCATCTTATACTTGTTGCCAACATTACACTGGTCATTGGCCTCATGGTATGGGAATCTAACTGATTTCCTGGATCTCCCCACTCTACCATCAAACCCTGTACAGAATTGGGATTGCGTACAGCAGGTCTATACTAGCAAATGGAATCAGATTGGTATTACTACTTTCTTCTTCAAAATATGTTATCCAATCATAATACCTTAGGAGAACTACTACTACCTTGAAAATCAATATAAATCCTTCTTGCTAAAAAATCTAAATGTTATCTGCCCACCTGGGTGGCGGTTATATAGAGTGATCTCATCTTGATACTATGACTCTCACTAAATTCTGTGAAATTGTCACTTACTCGGAAATTAAAGGAAGAGGTGCACACCCATTTGCATAAGGGTAGAGTCAAGATGGTCCTGAATGATCATTCTCCAGAATTCTATTCCTGAATCTTCCTGGTCACCAAGAAAATGGGGACAATTCATATCATACTCGATTTTTCCATGTTAACTGGCTTCTTCTGGAGGAACATTTCAAGATGGAGACCATGCCTGTAGGTTCTGTCATTTGGAATTGCTTTGGCATCAGAGTATTTACCTGAGTTATGGGAGTTACTTCTGATTACTGGGAACCTCAATTATCCAGTACCTCAATGATGGCTGATCCAAACAATGTTCTGTATCTGCTCCTTTGTGGGTTCACAGTAACTTGGCTGGGACCCTAACCCAACTCTGAGAAGTCTGAGCTAATTCCATCTCAGGACTTTGTTTTACATGGGAATGAACTTTCTCATAAATCAGAACTTAGTCTATGTCCCAGTGGATTACATAGATCAAATCCTACTACTTTTAGAAGCATTATGAGCAAAAACATCATTTTCATCTTGGATTTACCTATTGCTATTGGGAACCTTGAATGCCACTGCCTACTTGGTCCCCTTTGCATGTCATGATATGTGCCCACTACAGTTTCTCCCTCTCGCTTGGTGGGAACCATGCAGGGTTCTCTATCAGATCTGATTCCTATATGACCAGATTTCATTGTCATTTAAACTGATGGATAGATTTCTGACTGGGGTTCCTGTTCATGTCCTCGACCCAACACTATTCTGTTTGCAGATTTGGGTCCTCATTTTGAGCTGAAGGATATTCTTATGCAGTGTCATGCGACTTGTGTGTGATGAGGCTCAGCAACAGACATCCCTTTGGTGTTTCTCCAGTCTTGTACATTTAATTTTTTTTTAATAATAATGTTTTAAGGAGAGAGATATATATACCAATAAGATTCAAGATGTTTTCTTTCAACCAGTCTTAGCTTCTAGCTTTTCCAGTACACAATGTAAGAGCAGTCATTTCAGCTACATAGTCATTTACAGTAGCATTTTGCTTTCATATGGACTGACATAATTGTAAGTATGTCCATGACAATAAGTTGATTTAAATTTTGTTAAATAAATTGGATTTCAGTAGAAATAAACTGTTTCTTTTTTCAGCCAGTATTATTTGTCATTCATTGATACATCATATAATTTGATTAACATTAAAACAATGATGTAACACATGCCATTAATATATTTGCAAACCCTCGTGTCTACTGTACAGCGTTAATGACATCTAGCTTAAAGTTTTTAAATTTACAAAACTTTCCAGTCAGTTATAATTAAGAATGGTATAATTAAACTCCCATTGTATTTGAGGCTACTGCAGCCAATGTAAAGAATATGATTCTTGTTTTAACTAAAGGTGCAAAATCACATACTAAACACATTCTGTGATTAAACAAATAAACATCTGTAAAAGTGTGCAATTAGTAATGTCATTTTGTTTTCATTAACCAAATCAGCAACTGATTATGTCACACCATGTGCAGCATCTTTTTAGTAATTCTAAAACACAAAATAACAGAAATAACAAATTCACATGTAAGTGTTTAATCCATTTGAAGTCCAATATTTTCCAACAGAAGTACAAAAGGTACAACAATTTTTTTTAATGCTATTTGTTCTTTAGTTGATTTGCTATAATAATTTAGGCTGTTTGTATTCATTAATTGGATATATAGAATTTTAGTTTTAAAAAATTATCATTTTAACAGTTGTCCAAAATTATCACTATCAATCTGTGTCAGCTCCCGTCTTTGGGCAAGGCACTTTAGTCTAATTGCCTCACTCTAAATAACCTATTTGTGCCATAAAACACCAAACCAGATAAAACCAAAGAACCCTTCCATTGTGAGAAATACAGCACAGAATCCTTCCAATGTAAGAAAGACAACAGAGAACCCTTCCAGTGTGAGAACGACAACAAAGAACCCTTCAAATGTAAGAATACTGTCACAACAGTTGAACTCATTTTAAGTAAGTTTTTATAAATAGGCATAGTGATCTAATAACATACCAATAATGTTACTTTATTTAGATATGATACAGATGTAATTCTTAACTGACATTATTATGATATGTTGATTTTTCAGCTATACCTGTTCACAGTGTGATTAACCAGTTAGAGTGTATGAGTTCTCATCTAAATGTGTATACTAAGGAGAACGTCCCAGAACGCCACCATTATACCAACAGCAGAAGAATTGGCGATGTCATAATGGATGTAGAAGCTCGTTGGTTGGTCAATGAGTAAGAAAGTCTTATATTTAACATATTTAACATCCAGTTACAACTGATAATGATGATAATGATGGCGATGGATATAATAATAATAATAATAATAATAATGCTTTATTTATAGAGGGTGACTCATTAGTCAAGGACTATTCTCCCTTGAGGCCCTCTTAATGAGAGTATAACAAATGCACATTGTGTGAAGAAGCAATAATTAGTGCTCATATTAGCATTTTGGCATGCAAACCATAGAAAATACTCAACTCAATTTCTGCATTCGTTTTGTTTTATTTTTCAGTTATTCATTTGATTGTAAGTAAGAAGTATGAATTAGTAAGCTAAGAGACAATTCCAGTTAAAATGTTATTTCCTTTATTAGAAATTTCTAGCATTTATTTGCTTGTGTACATGCAGATATCATGCTAAGAATTTTTAATTCTAGGTACATGAACTATACTGTTTGCAATAATTAATGTTTCATTTACTTAGAATGATGAGTTGTGTTTGTATGTTTATACATAGGGTGTTTGCAGAATAATGTTTTCACATAGCCATCATGACAGAGACTAAAAGTAGGTTATCCATGCTGCATAATCCCTTTTAAAGCTTTCTTTTAATATAATGTATTTGATCTTTCAATGTCATATGAAATTAACATTCATGTAAGGTCTTATTTAGTTGATAAACATTAGACATGCAGTTAGTGGTGGAGGTGTTGACAAACATTAGACATGCAGTTAGTGGTGGAGGTGTTGACAAACATTAGACATGCAGTTAGTGGTGGAGGTGTTGACAAACATTAGACATGCAGTTAGAGGTGGAGGTGTTGACAAACATTAGACATGCAGTTAGTGGTGGAGGTGTTGACAAACATTAGACATGCAGTTAGGGGTGGAGGTGTTGACTGTAATCTTGTTAGAGAATAACTCTTGTATATACTCACTTACAAGTCTGGTCAAACTTCAAACTGCAAAGACCTCTGTTAATTAATACACTGACAGATCTGGGTTGATGCAGTTTGTTAGGAGTAATCAGTCAAACAAACAACATAGACATTGATCTGCTAGCACAGTTTGTGAAAGTGAATCATGTACTGGGTTGTTTCAGTTAGACTCAACTTATAAGTCAGTATATTTGGTAGCTAGATGTTAAGTTCATGACACAAAAAAAAGCAATTGCCAAAATCCTGGGTATGAAGGTGAATGTTTACAATAGTTCATAGGTATTTTCAGGTAATGCATTGTACAGAAAATAATATTTGCATATGAGCAGTTTTATTTATATACATGTTTGTGTTTGTGAATGTTTCTCTATGATGCTATCTTTGCATTACTGAGCCTCAGGAAAGGATATTTGACATTTTTTTTCCATTGAAAGTTCACAAGCCACAATGCAGTCATGTTCTTAAGACTCACAAAGACAGCAGTATGTTTATAAACAGATGTTACATTGTCATGTAAAACCTCAATGTTTAGTCAAGTGTACTCCAAGGGCTTGAACACAGTGTTTAGTCAAATTTAATTCATTTTCAGTGTCTAGTCAAATGAAGCCCACCCGGCTGTACATTTTCCAAGGTTTCCTAGGAAACCTTGGACAGATGTTCCTATGAAAAACCTTGGAGTATTGGTTACTGTCTGAGGTAAAAGTCCAAGGTTTTTATACTTAGATGTCCGAGCTTGTTCTAGGATTAGTGTCTGAGGTGTCTTTGGACGTATTGTCCTCGGACATAGTCTGAGTTTTCCTAGGACACCCTCTAGCATAAAGAAAAATCAGATGAACAATTTATATCATGAAGCAAATGAAGACTTTAAAATTTTAAATTTTGTTCATCATAAATGAAATTTTCAAAAATATCCAGAATGCCTTTTTTTAAAATGCTAAATTTTACATTTTAGTTTGAAATATTCATTCATTTCCATACTTACTAACCCCCAAGAGGTACAATTACTTATTGCTATTATAAATGACAAAAAAGTGTAAACTATATATTATATGCCTGTATTACAGCTCAGTGTGCTGTATATCATAACTCTTTTATTCCTTGAAAGTTTGTAATGCAGTGTTGATTTGTCCTGTCTCCTGATTAAACATGTTTTTAAGTTTGAAAAGAACCATTTGCTGTAATAGGCCATATAACATCCACAAATCAAACCGTAAAGTGTTTCTCTCTCTCTTCTTTAAAAAAATATACTGGTTTTCAAACTGACTAGCTCATGAATAAAATGAATCAGTGCTTAAGGCAAAGTTCTCTTAGGAAGTAAGCCATGTTTTCTTGGAAATGGGTTGTATAAAGTTGCTAATAGCTAACAAGGAAGGTATTCTTGTGCTATTATTATGCAGCAGTCACCTTTTGAAGAATGTTCTCAATTTTTTAAAATGGAAATAAAGAGATGATAATGAAAATGACAATTTTATTTATTGCTTTATGTTAAGTTTATTTTTAATTTAGCAAAAAAGTGTAATCCATTAGAGTCTAGCAGCACACATAATTTGCTGGAAAAAAGCACAATGATAGCATCTATGCATTTTAATCCCCGTTTCTTGAAGGCTTTCAGTACTTCGCTGATTTTATTGTTAATCATTGCATCCTTTACATATTGCCATTTCTTTTGGATCAATTCTGTAAATAAAAAAATAAATATATATAATGTGATGAATTGATAAAATAATTAGTACACATATAACACTATTGTAACTGTTGTAGCCTTCAATTTATAAATCATGTTCAGAATCTTTTAGTTTTGAATTTAATTTTTAAAAAAAGAAAACAAGGTATTAACCCTTAAAACACTATTATTAAAAAGTCTACTTTTGGCATTTTGGAAAATCATTTAAAATTGTTGATAACAAATATACTCAAGGTTATATTCTGTACCTGGCTAAATGCCTTACAAGTTCATCTCAAAATTACAATTCAGAACACAATTACTTCTTATAACTGTTTAAAGTTGGAAAGCTGGAAAATAGAAGAATGATGCACTATATATTTGTATAATTATTGTAGACAGAGCCCGGATGTAGACTATTAGAAAAGGCTTATTAAAATGCACCTTCTTTTTCACGTACATTAGGATGGTAGACAATATATGAAAGCCAATACAAGTACATGTCTGTGTCTAATTTAATGTAATACAATAAAACAGAAATTAACTTACCCCTCAATCTTTCTAATGATCCCTTCTGTTATTCCAAAAGTTGGCAACTTCGCCGACACCAAATCCCCAACTTTGTTACGTTTTGTATTCTTCTATTGCTTTTCTTGGCTCAACAGTATTGTGAAGGCTGAGTACATGTCCGGTAATTGGATTGTCATTTTTTCCATATGAATAACCCAAACAACTTCATGGCAAATCTACTCAACGCAAATTATAACTCGTAAGCTTTGAATGGATTGCTTTCAAATTTATATGAAGACGCGAATGAGATTTTTTATTTGGTGAATCGACTGCTGTGATTGTTCCAGCCCCTGCAACCAATCAAAGACTGTGAAAGAAATATTTCCAGGAAATTTCCACAACTTCCTATTAATATTTTAAAATTTAAAACCAGTAAGTAGATAAGAACTTGCTGTGAG
The DNA here is from genome assembly GCA_029339505.1 of Unio delphinus. Classification (NCBI taxonomy): domain Eukaryota; kingdom Metazoa; phylum Mollusca; class Bivalvia; order Unionida; family Unionidae; genus Unio; species Unio delphinus. Next base: position 1,949,146 of record JAQISU010000096.1, read on the forward strand.
TATTAAATGGGGTCCTTATAATAATCTCAATATCAATGTTATAAAGTTATCTCCTAGCTTCCGATCGCTGCAGACGGAAAGTGCCATATCGCGAGCATGTAAACAAAGAAGACCTTTAACAGAGTACAGACATTTTGCGTGTAAGTACACTAACACAAGATCGCATTAATAACTTTATCCATTACTACTCACAACTTAGCTATCACTCACAAACAATTTAACTACTGACGTTCAGTTTCACTTGCTCACAAAAAGGATATATGTGGCTTTGCAAAACTTAAATGAAAGGTGTAAATCCAAATGTTCAACATTATGTTGCAATTTTACTTGGAAAATACCATTTACAGCACATTATTTGTCTACATTTGATGAATACCTAAGTTTTATTATAATTTAATTAATTAATTTTAAATAAAAAAATCTTATACAGGTTTAAACTCTGAGTGAAAACATGTCATTGTTCAAATTTATGTTGTCAATAACTTGGGTAATTTTTCATTTTATTTTAGCATAAAAGCAGTAACATCATTGAAATATTTACTATTCTTAAACTCCCAAATGTATTTTATGTTTTTCAGAGATGGAATCTGTGTTGTACTAGCAGAGTACTTAAAAGAACTTCTTTTTGTTGTCAGAAAACAGGATAAAGTGTTTGGTGCATTCTTCCCAAATCATTTTGAAAGGGATTAAATTTCACTGTAACTGCATATTATCAGATGTGATATGAAAAATGACTATTAAAAATGGTGTCATGCCAATTCCATGGAATTTTACGTATTTTTCATTTTTTTTCTTAACACTAATGTGTCCGATAAACAATGACATACCATAATTTATTATCTATTTCCACTAGTATTTTCAATTATCCCTGATGTAACTCACATACAAATGCACTGTCAGATAAATGACGTATGTACTTTTAAGCATTGAAGACTTTACTTTAGATTCATTTGCTGGAAAATATATTTTTACAATCGTCCAGTGTGGTTACAGGACATTGGAATTCAAGGACCACTGTGTTATACTAACATAATTGTTAGTGAAGTGATTAAAAGTCTATGAATGGGTAGAATTTATCTAACTTTAGGATCCCAGAATGTGTGTACGATTTGGTTTTGGGATGATATACATCATTCATTTTAATAAACTGTAAAAAAAAAAAATCTGAATAAATATTCAGAAATCTCTAAATACACAGTTAAAACACACCAAGTCTATGTCCAAGCTGAAAAATTTCTAAGTCCACAGTTCTCAGCTATGTCTGAGATAAACAATGACTAAGTTCTTATTTCCTAGGTTTTTCCGAGCTAAAAATTTACTAAGTTCTCATGTCCAAGGTTTTGTCCAAGGTATTTCCTAGGTGTCTTTATAATGTACGAGATCATGTCTGAAGTTGTTTATAAAACCTTGGACAAAATATCAGCAAAACCTTGGACGTCCAAGGTTTTTCCAAGGTCTTCCTAGGAACATACTCAGTGTTCAGTCAAATTTAAACCATTGGCTTGCATGTACTCAATGTCTAGTCAGATTTAATCAATTGGCTTGAACATACTCAATGTTTAGTCAGTTTTAACCCATATGCTTCAATGTACTCAGTGTTTAGTCAAGTTTAAACCATTGGCTTGCACATACTCAATGTCTAATCAAGTTTAAACCATTGGCTTGAACATAATGTTTAGTCAAATTTAAACCATTGGATTTAACATACTCAATGTCTAGTCAAGTTTAAACCATTGGCTTGAACATACTCAATGTTTAGTCAAATTTAAACCATTGGATTTAACATACTCAATGTCTAGTCAAGTTTAAACCATTGGCTTTAACATACTCAATGTTTAGTCAAATTTAAACCATTGGATTTATACTCAATATCTAGTCAAGTTTAAACCATTGGCTTGAACATACTCAATGTTTAGTCAAATTTAAACCATTGGATTTATACTCAATGTCTAGTCAAGTTTAACCCATTGGTTTGAACATACTCGATATCTAGTAAAATTTAACTCATTGGTCTAAACATTTTCAGTGTCTAGTCAAATGAAGCCGATTGGCTTGCACATACTCAATGACTATTCAAGTTTAAACCATTGGTTTTAACATACTATGACTACTTCTCTTTGATGTTCATCATTCCATATATACTCTTTAAGATGGATATAACTATGACTAAGATAGACTCCTGTGCTGTTGAATAATGCACTGGTAGATCATGGTTTACATTGTTTGACTACTGATTACTCAGTAGCAAACTACATAGGCCCAGATCTGTGCTGGCAGATCTGTGACTGTTCAGTTTGCAGTTGACAATTTATTTTTGGTAGTGATGTTTGTGGTTTGCAGCAAACACAAAAAGATAAATATGCAAGGACTAAACATGAAGTGATTTGAAACATATATAGGAAAAAACATGCAGACATACATTTTTGTATTATGTATTATGAGGCAGGTTTTTGGGATAAAACTTTAAAAAAATGTTTAATAATTTGCCAAAAAAAGTATTATTACCTTTAATAATTTTGTCATTGTCCAAATTTCAGTCAGAAGAGCCGTTCTTGTCTTGCTGGTAACCATGGATACGACAACATCTACAAGAGCATGCATGTTAGTACAGTCAATGACATCTGAACACATTTTTCATCTGTACTTTCTTTTAGCAAACTGAAGTTCTTTGTAATAGATTTTTACTTTAATTAATTATTTAATCATCAACTGTTGTTGCTAATTCACATATACCAGGTATTCTTTTTTTTTCTTAGCAATTTTTATCAGCTCAGAACATGTGTGGAAAAATCATGTTTGGTACAACAATGCAGATGCTGTAAGTTAATTAGCATATGCATCATGTTCTGCATTGGTTTTGGACTGTACATGGTGGCCATTATATTTGGTGCAGGAAGAACATAGTAAAAGACATTGAAGAACCACTAACCAGTTAAAGCTACTGGCATGCTTTCTCAAATCCAGACTGCCTTGCCTGAGCATTTGTTAATCAGGTTCTTGTTTCTACCCACCAAATTATGCTTGGGAGTATTCCAAAAATGGCTGCATGGCACAAAATCAGAAGAACATAGATTTGTAGTTAAGAGCACAGAAATGCATTACTTTTATGATTATTTGCTCAGATGGGATTGTCATAGTTGTTCCCATATTTGGATGCATGAGTATGCTATTTTAACCAGCTTTTTCTTCATCTGCATTACATTTGAAATGTGTCAGACACAGCACTCCCATCATGCTCTTTGGTTACCTGAGTAACATAGCTTGAGGCTGCATTATGCGTGTGTTCAGATATACCCTTTGCACTTGAAGCACTGGCGTTACTTAGATCATTTGTTTTGATACAAAAATGTCATTCAGCTTGATGCAGCTCTTTACAAAATTGAACATTCAGACCATTTGGGTTGCATTATTCATTGGTGCAGAGATTTTGATCATCTGCACAACATTGTACAGTTTTGTTCTGACATCTGCTTGATTATGCCATAACTTCGCACTCAGAATAATGGTTGTTTGGAGCATGCATTTTGCTAAAAGAAATTATGTTTGAGAACTTAGAAAATTGCCTCTCCAGTCATCTGCTTGGTCATATAATGAAAATATTAATTAAGAGCATACATGTTGAGTTAACACATGATGATCACAAATTGTAATAGGAAGGAGAGAGAGAACCTTTTATCGGTGCAAAATATGTTAGTTCAGTTTTAGCAAATGAACACATCTCAGCAGTACAGTCAGACAGTTAATTTAGCTTATTAAAACTCTAAGCTCATGTTTTCAACAGCTCCACCAGTTAACAGACTGATAATTTAAAAAAATGTATAAACCTACAATTCTGAGATAATGTTGATGAGAGAAAATCAGGGAATTTGATTTTGAGGCTTCAGAGTCAAGTGCTTGATCAGCAGGAATTGACCTGGCAAAGTTGTGTTCTGCAAGAAAACTGGTAACAATTCTTTTTGCCTACTCCTATTAGGTTAAAGAGCATATATTTGGCTGCCATTTCTGATTAAAGAGAGCTTGCTTCATTTGTCCTTGAAATAATCTTGGATCATTTGGATAGAATGACCTTATATACCAAATGCATGATGAGAGCATCAAAGAAGTGATTGATTCTAAGTATATATTATAAAGTTAAGGAGTTTTTGTTTAACGATCATTTCTCAGGTGGGAGAGAGCATTCTTCATTTGTGCAAAAAATGACTTGGGACATAAGTGCAAAACAAATAAAAAGGGGAATTAAACATATTCTCAAAGTAGCCTAATTATTACCTGCTCCTGAATTCATATTTTGAAGTTTGAGGAAAATATGTTTTGATGACATTTCAGACAAGAGAGACAATGCTTCATTTATCCAAATAATGATTTTGGATGATTGGTACAGAATGGCTGAAACACATGCTCTAAGTGGTTAAATTTCTACCTGCATCTGGACATGTACTCTAAAGTTTGAGAGGAAATGCATGGCTGCCATTTCTATAAACAGAGCATGTTCCATTTGTCTAATAAACCGTATCATGACATTTGTGCAGAGCTGACATTCAGGATTAATTAATTAATTATTATTAATATTATTAATATTAATTATTGCATGATTTGAGGAATTATATCTGATGCAATAACAGAGATCCAAGTACATGTGTATTTATATGTTACCTGTGACTATTCATACTCTATGTTGTGTCCCTCTTTCCATGTATGTTCTGTATCCCCATCCCATGTATGCCAATCGAGCAAATATTCTTTACATCTGTCATCAATTTCACATCAGTTTAATCAATCTTAAATTGACTCCATGAATGAAATCAATATCTGGTATGAAGCTTTATATTAAAAACGTCTTAGTCGAGTTCAGTTTTCAAGTTTTCCCCCCAAAATATGATGATGTTATAGCCATTGTTTGATTTAGAATGTTGCCCCTCAATTCAAACCAAGTTTTCATCAGTGGCACCATATTGAGTCAATTATTTATAATTTTTGACAAAACTTTTTTAGGGGTTGAAAGTTATAAGACGTATGTATTTGGAAATCTGTTCTGGAAAGTCAAGTTTTGGAATGTTTCTCCTGAGCTAAATTCTCTAGGTACAGACTAAAATAAATGCTGATAAAACAATCTTTGTGCCTTGATTTGGCAGTACTTGTAACTTTATTGTAGTCATTATTTTGAAAGTAGTACATGTACCATGTATGCTCACTTATAATTGAGGCCAACTGCTAACAGATAGACCCAGACCTGTCATGTCTTGATGTATGTTTTAAACAAATGCCAGTTGCATTGCCAAATTGTAGTGCCATCTGATGGGAATATTCCTTATAGTAAAGTAGATCTTCTGAAATTTTCTGTGATATCCCAATCAGGTGTCAGGGTATCAGGTAAATACTAATTAACCATATCAGGATAAGGTTACACTTGAAATTACCTCAAGATTCAAATGGCTGTCGCTGTCTCTGCAAGTGGCAGCATTAAATCTGGAATCAGATTTTTGAGGATTAAATTTCTCTCGGGTTTATGTAATCATGAATAAATGTTTAAATAAAAAAAGAACACAACCAGGCAAACAGGCAAAAAATGCATAATAATGACAGTGATTTCATATTGTGATGCCCACAATTGAGTGGAATCTATTTATAGTACACTAGCGGACTTGATGTGCAAGAAAGTGAAAATGTTTACGCTTAAGATTGCATACCTTAAAAAGAAACATTAAACACTTACTGTAGCATTTAAAAGATATAAATATGCATAGATCATTGTGTAGATTTTCCATTAAATTTCCCATAATAAAAAAGGAGCCATGTCTAAAAAGTTTGCTGAAAATTAGTGGATGGTCTAATTATCATACTAAGATATTTTTTTGTAAATAGTTTCTCCAGTTTTTTAAAAATGGGTGTGGGCTTATAATTAAGCATAGGATCATTCTGAGATAAATACAGTATAAAATATGAGATAAATACACTTTAAAACATGTGATAAATATAGTATAAAATATGAGATAATCACAGTATAAAACATGAGATAGATAATATAAAATGAGATAAATACACTTTAAAACATTTGATTAATGCAGTATAAAATATGAGATAAACAGTATAAAATGAGATAGATATAGTATAAAAAAATGAGATAAATATACTTTAAAATGTGAGATAAATGCAGTATAAAATGTGAGATAAATACAGTATAAAGCATAGCCTGGGTATTTCTTTTGTGTTCAGTGTGATATTTAAATAGCATATGCACTGCAGACTACACAATACTTGGATCTGCCATCCCATGATGTGCTGGCAAATCTGGGTCTCTGCAGATTGTTATGAGTACTCAGTAGAAAAATTATATATGTTGCTTGGTGTAGGACTCAGTTTTAAGTGACTTTATATGTCACATCATTGAAATAATTTTGAATGCCTAAGATTTTTTTAAAAATATACCTTTTTTATCTTTGTTTGCATGACATAGGAACATTTTGTCTGAATTTTACAACATTAGTGGTGGTAGTAACATACGAAATCCCACTTACATAAAACATTACTTTTCAATATTTCCTTTACTAAAATTTCAGAACCTTTTGTTTTGAGTGCATGATAGATGCAATGTGATGTTTTCTGTACATTTTACACAGAAAGCAAAATTTAAATTAAGGATGATTCAATTGATAACGTAAGAAACAGACATCATAAAACTAATCTCATGTTGATCTCATATGCGGGCAAAAAGATGTTTGTTTCCCTTCCAGGTAGTTTCAAACTGCTTTGTATCATTGGCATTGGCATAAATTTGTATTACTATATTTACAGATAAGTTAATCCATATATCCCCATCATAAGTAGCAAAGTTCTCATGAATGAATCTCAACCGATAGTTGGTCTTGTAGAGTTTTGTGGAGATAATCTTTATGCCAGCTTGATTAAAGGTCATTTATTTACATAAATATTCATGGATTTTGGAAGGGGCCAATTATCTTTGCAGAAAAATCATTATTCTTTAGGTTCTTAAATTCATAGTTTGTAGCAACCACAAAATCCATGAAAATTGGTACCCCATAATAATTGGTATCCTATGAACATTGGTACCCCATGAAAATTGGCACTGGTATTCAATGAATATTGATATCTCATGAAAGATACCATGAAACTTTGTACCACATGATAATTGGTATCCTATGAAAATTAGTATTTCATGAAAATTGGTACCCTATGAAAGATACCATGAAAATTGTTACTACATGAAGATTGCTGTCCCATGAACATTGGTACCAAAGGAACACTGATATCTCACCAGAAATATAGAATTCACAGTATTTGTGAAAGTTTTTCAGTTGGCCATCTACTTTTCAAAGCATAGGTTTTTAATGACAGCAGATGTCAGCAGATTTGAATCTTTGTAGTTTGTTGGGACTAATCAGTATAAAAACCAACATGGGTCTTGACCTACTGGTTCATTATGGAACAGTAGATTTGGGTCTATGCTATTTTGCAGTTGAATCTGTCTTATAAGAGAGCATATCACTTTCAGTTATATATTTTAATTATACATGTTTGCCCAAAATGCATTTAATTGGTTTCAGCAAAACTGTATTGAAATGGTTTAGTTAACACAATGTTATATCAGCTTTATGCCCCCCTCCCTCTTCTTCATAAAATGTCTCTGTTTGCATCCTTCTGAGTTTCAAATAATTCTTTCTACAGGCATTATTCTTGGCATATGGACCAGATTTCAAGAAGAATTTTAGCACAGCACCATTTGAAAATATTGAATTGTACAACATGATGTCAGGTAAAATATTATATGACAGCATTCTCAAATACAATTCTAAATTGCAACTATGGATGACTACTCCAAACTGAAAGTGCCTTCCCTGGGTCCCAAGTAAATTATGAACAGATAGCTCCTCTTAAATCTTGAGTAGGTCAGTCAGGTAAAAAGGAGGACAGATTTAAAAACACTTTGAAGCTTACTCTAATGGAATTATAAAGATATACTCAGGCATGTACATTTTATAATTTTTAAATTTAAATTTAAATTAGTTTATTGCTGTCACTTTTATATGCACCAAATACAACTGGTTTTTCATATGATATGAGCTGTCCATTTATGTAGGTGATTGGTGCAGATTAACTGCAAGATACTAATACAGTGCAACCCTGCTATAACGCACTCCGCTATAACGCGAATTCGGATATAATACAGTTGTGGCGTGGCTCCCAAAATTTCGTATATTCATTCGCACCTGAAAAAAATATTTTTGAGTTCAATGTTTATTATCATTATGGGAGGAGATCGCATATGAATTCAAATTTAATAAGATCATGGCATGGTCCCTGCAATTTCTTTTTTTAAGTACAAGAAATAGTGTGTAAAACGTTTATTATCATTTTTGGGGAGGAGTTCTAGTATGAATTTGAATATAATACAATCGTGGCATAGCTTATGAAATTTAACAATTTCACCAGGTTCATGAAGTGTTATGCCAAAATCAACATTATCGGAAACGTTACTTGTTACTGATCCATGAGTATAGCCAGTAAGTCGTCTTTGTGATTGTCTTCAATTAATTCTGTATACAATCGTTGCACAAACAATAACTGACACGTTTTTTTTCTTTCTTCCACTGCATACATATACACAACCAAGCAGAAAGTATGAAAAATAAAGTGCAAAACATTTATTCTAGGATTGTGCAGGGCTTCGCCAATGTCACAAACTGCGATTCTATTATCCTTATTGGCAGTAAAATATACCATTTGGCGACTTTTTTATTGGTGACATTGTTGGCTGTTTAAACTTGTTTATACAACCATTGGTTTGGAGTGGAGAAATTCAGATTCCCCATGAAAGGTAGCCGCACACTTGATATAAAATGCACTGAAATTTATCTATTGTTACATAAACAATTTCTTTGTCTATACTGACAAATCATCTTAACAGTGTATTGTTACATCATAATTCGCTTGTGCTGACATCATGCATGAGTACTGTATGTTTTTAGATATCTGCTTTTTTTGTTGTTGACATTTCTGGTAGCAGAGATCAACCGGACAAAGCATTATCTCGTAATCTGTCTTTGTCGGATTTTCAGCCGCTCGCTAGTAATTAATAATATACTTTATTTGTATGTGGATGGTAGGTAAAATTCCTCTTCTTTCCATTCAGAATTAAATCCTTCAGAACAACCATATTTTTTGTAATAATCCTTGTCATCAGACCAGAGCACATGCGTCTCTATCATATGTTGACCCTTTGTTAAATTTCAGACACATGAGTGCAAGGCAGCATCACTCCACTACCACAAATGTAAAAAATAAAAATAATAAAAAAAACATCTTGTGATCTATTCAGTAGGCAGGAGAAACTGTATCTAGAATCGACCAAATGACGGCCACTTCATTTTTAAAAATGCACCCAGCTAAAATAGTTTGCTGAAATTTCAAAGGAAACAGATTACCTTTGAAGCACTGATTGTTATGAAAACATACTCAGCAAATAGAAAAAAATCGTCTCAATCATGCAATACAATTATTTGATGTTGCTGCCACAATAAGAAATGGGCATTTGTTAGGTTCTCCAAAGCTATCCTTTAGCAGTGGCTTCAATAACCCATGCACCCATCATCAAAGAAAGCCGACTACAATCTTTCAATAAAAACAAAGAGATTTTATTCAAAGGAAGTCAGTACCAAAATTAAATAAAAATGATGGAATCTGATGGATTTATTTATTTTCCAACAAGACTGGAACATGTTAACTGTGCTGTGAAAGTTTCCTTTCTGTTTTTGGAAAACGTTTATGCTTATGAACGCTACCAACGGCGGCTTTAAGCACAAACTAACTTTTACTGACTTGGGACGTACTGGAAAGTAAATGTGCTTTGTCATTCGTTACGTGAGTGTGCTATGTTTTTCCACTGAATTCAGACTAATATGACCTGTGACAAAATTATTGAATATTTTAAAGCTCTGTGTGTGTGTGTGTGTGTGTGTGCATATTTTCGATGGAATAACTTGTATTGTGGATTCAGTGTAAATGATGAGGTTCGTAGGCAAATACATGGTTTTGATACTCTATTCATGCTATACATTAAACATGTATATATAAACAGTATTCACATATATGTACCAATTCGTGGTTCTCTAAATAAAGTAAAATATTATAAATGTCTTCACTAAAGGTGTATTTCTCATTTAATATACATCGATTTAAGATGGTAACTGTGCCAATGAAGCATGTATGTTACTTCCCACATTTATAATATACACCCCCCCCACACACATTTTTTATGGGTACATGAATCATTTTCTTCAGCTAACTGACCTGGTTGCTTATAACACGGTTCGGTCTATAATGCGGTCGGGTTCTTTGGCTCCCAACTACCATGTTATAGTGGGGTCACACTGTACTAGGTTGATATGACTGACATTCATACTTCAGTTACTTGAATTTTCAGCTATTTTTTGCATGAGCTCCCTCTGTACACTGGACCCATTTTACTCATGAAATTTGGTATTTGGTTGCATTTCTAGGAGCGTAACTGAATTATATGGAATTAAGATCATTGATCAAATTTTCATTCTTTAATGGTACAGGTATTTTTGAGCTATCAGTTAAAAGCATCCTCATATTGTTTTGACAATTTCATAGAAAATTAGTATGTTTATACATCTCAGGAAGAGTGAGTCCAAAACTTGGTCATATTAACTCACTTTTATGCATAAATGAATTACATATATTTACCTGTTTGTTCATTGCGCCCTTAAGAAAACCCATTACCATGCCATGGATTACATTATCATGTTGTGGCTGAGAAGGTCTTGAATAGAGTGTGGATTACATGTGTGATGTTAATATGTTAATTATGTGATGGTCCTGACCACTGAGTAAATGGACTTCTGTCAATTACCTGCATGTCTGCAAACCAATTGGCTGATCATCATCAGTGTCACTTGTTTCTGAATTTACATTTCAGTGTCAACATCTGACAACATTTGTCATTAAAGGCTGTGTTGTTTATAAAATCTGGAATCCAGAAAACTCATTTTCACTTCCAGACAAATAACTAATAAACAGGATTATATCTACATAAGAAAAGTAGGGAATTCCTTTCATAAATACCAAATTTCACTTCCAGTACTATCTGTTATATGATTTGATTGAAACTTTGCATATTGAAATGAAAAGAAATTAATAACACAAACATTCTTAATTTTTGTTATTTTATTTTATATGCCCTGCAGTTCTGGCGGATTTCATGTTTTAATCTCATTAAAGCTACATTATACAATACAGCGTATGGAAGTAGACTTGACATATTTGCCACACATTCTAAGAATGTGATTTTCCACATAAAGAACATGATAACATTATGAATTTTTACTACAAATATAAAATTCAGCATCATATTTTTAAAAATTACAATTATGAGTAAATATATGTGTTGAAAAGGCCATAATATTTACATCAAATTTAGGTAATACAGTCGGCTAATGACACCATTTTGGATGCGGCCCTAGACCCCCCCTACTTATAATTGGTCAGTTAACTTGAGATTTATATGTTCTAATGTTATGAAATACGTGAATAAAATTAGATGTTAGTAAAGAGGTTTTTCTTTTTTTAAACCAGAATTTTGTTACCTTTCAGCAAATCAACATTTAACTGGTAGATGTAACTTATTTATAGTAGATATTGTGTAATGCATAGAAATTCATAGAAAGGTAAAGACATAGAAAAACATACCAGGGGAGTAATGGGTTAATTAAAAGTCTAGTTACCTTGTATCATTGATACAAAATTAAAAGCATTGTTTTTATATGCTTTAACAAAATAAAATTATTCATTTTTGTTACTCTTCAACTGTAAATTTCATTACATTGCTGCAAATTTAGGTAGTGCACTCTTAAGGTTAACATTTGCAGCAGGAATACTTAATTATTACTCACCTAATTTTCCATTCATTATATATTTTAGGTGCATTATTATCACAGAATTACTCACATTTACATATATATGCTATTTTAGGTGTTTCCTAAGTGTGACTTGACTACCTTGTGGTTTCTTTAAAATGGTAGTTAATGTTTTAAATTTGTTTTTGTTTTTTTATATCCTTTTAGAATTGTTGGGAATCGATCCTGCTCCAAACAATGGCACACTCGGATCCTTACACCACATTCTGAGTTCACCCTCCCCACTTCATAAAGAACCTGATCCAAAGCAGTATAGCATATGTTCTGGGCCAAGAGAAACCTCAAGGGAGATAACTGATACGAACTGTACCTGTACAAATCCTCCGGTAATGTCTGTAATAGAATAACCTTGAGAAGTGAATTTATTAAACATTTATCATTTTATTTTCCTACCTTTTAATAATTGGCAAGATGTCTATTTTACAGATTTCTTTTTTCCCCATGCCTGTTAATAGGCATGATTTATATGTAACTTTACCAACAACATTGTTACCATTGTTGATCAGAAATATGTATAAAGCTCATACTTCCGATATTGTTGCATTCAGGAAATTTCAGAGGCACATTTGTCTTAAACAAATTACTCACTGCTTGCAGAATTTGGTCACAAGGGCCAAGGTTTCCAGTTGTGACTGATTTAAATTCTTGCATTAATCTCCATTTTTTTAAAAACTGACTGTATGTAAAGGTGAGGACATCGTATTGTTCCTGCATTAAGCATGATTCATCCATTCTGTCATGCATCAGGTGTCATGTATTGTCCATCATTTGTCAACATCTGCTATTTACATTCACAAAATCCATGATAACTACTCCAACCAAATTTTGAAGAAATTATTCTGATGTGAAAGACTTAATTTGTACAAAATGATTTGAGGTTAGATATGACCACATTGCTAATACAAAAAAAATATCTTACACAACTTCTTAAAAAAATATACTTAACCAAAGTTGACAGAAAGCATCCTTACATGATGGGATTTCAGATTGGTACAAAAATGATGCTGATTAACCATTTAAACATGGTTGCCATTGTTAAAAAATGGAAGACCTACTTTTAATTAAACAATTTCTAACAAGGTACTAAATAGAATGGGGCTAAATTTGAGAGAAAGCATTCTGATTTATATTATTAATCCTAATCTGCCATCAAATATTATAAAATAATTTAACAAAATTAAATTTTGGAAACTTTTAAATGAACTTCTAGAAAATGACATAGTGTCAATTTGCCCAAAACTGACAGATGATACTGTCCTTTGTGATATGAAGGGCTTTCAGTCTTATATAAGTGATCCCAATTTGCTCTCAAGAATAGTGCTTTCATTATAAAAATTGAAAAGACAATTAAACAACTTGCTTTCAAAGGCCATTTAATAGAATTTGACTAAATTCGACAGGAAACATTCTGGTTTTAAAGTTTGTGCAAATAATGCCAATCTGCCAGTAAATATGGCCACTGCTACAAAAAATACAAACCTCCAAATACCATCTTTTAAAAAACCATTTAACAGAATTCAACCAAATTTAACAGAAAGTATACTGCCTTGAAGAACTTTAGGGTTTATATAAATGATGATGATCTACCATCATAAATGGCTGCTGTTACCACTAAAAGAAAAAATAATAACATTTAAATGACTTACTCAGAAGAACTATTGTGCAGAATTTTACCAAAATTTTATAGAGAGCATCATAGAAAGGGTGTTGAAATGTCATCAAAAATAGCTGCTGTTATTTAAAAGAGAAAACTATTTAAACAACTTCATTTAAATATTCCATGGAACAGAATTTAACTAATTTTGACAAAGTATTCTAGCATAAAAACCTTTAAATATCGGATAAATGGTGATGATGATGTGCCATCACATATGAATGAAGATGCAGAAAAGTGAAAATTGAAAGAATTGTTGTCTTTATTGGATTTTAGTTAGAGGTCAGCCAGGCAGGCAAACTTAGACCCATTTGTGATAATATTGCATTTTCAGTCCTCACATTTGGTTAAATTCATTCATTATAAAGACTAATCACACTGTTTGTTTATGACCATATTCATTTTGCAAGGTTAGTGGTAAGCACATAATCCAGTTCTTGAACCCTGGATTATTGTTCTTGGCAAGTAAAAAAGTTACAAAAATGGGTCTGATATATGTATTTAATTTATTGTTGACATGTGCTCATAAATTCTTTTTGAGCTATGTATTTTTGGGTATGTAAAGACCATGGGATGTCTGATTGGAATGTGAGAATTAAGCCAAGGTGTAGAAATCATTAATTTATGATGGCCCAATATGATTGATATTTGCATTTATAATTATTAATTTCCTTCAAACACACATTACCTGCATTATGTCACCTAAATAATGATAAAAAAATGTGTGTAAGAACATGTGATGCAATTTTCAATTTTTTTTTCCCCCACAATCTTTTAGAGATTTGTTCAGGTTGTTTAGAAATAAAGAATTCTTTCCATTATACTATAATATTTCAATGAATTATCTCATACTGTATAGATCTCTAGTTGATTTATTCGTTCAAACACTGATAAAAGATCATCATGTTAACACTAACCATATTTTTACATTTTTATCAACCACTCCAGTGGCCTAGTGGTTAGAGTGTCTGCATCGGAAGCGGGAGGTCGTGGGTTTGAGCCCTGGCTGAGTCATACCAATGACTTAAAAAAAATGGTACTAACAACTACCTCACTTGGCGTTCAGCATTAAGAGGGTAGTGTTAGGACTGGTCGGCCTGGTGTCTGTGACTGGGTGGGACATCATGCTACACGTCTGCAGCATGATGCCCCAGTGCTAGACATCGCTGTAAACTGTCTCACTGCAGATATCATAGGGATATGACTGAAAAATTGTTAAAGTTATGTTAAAATTCCCTATCACACACACAGACATTTGTGTCATGGTTTTCCAGCTAATAGTAAGGAAAACCAACATGTGAGCAGCATCGCTGGCATAAACATTATCCATTATCACAAATTGAAGACAAATATGTTCGATGTTAGTAAAGCTGAATATTTTCATGGTGATTTCTTTGAATTGTATTTAAATCTTAACTACATAGAATATTTCTTAATCTGCAAATATTGTCACTGTCGGTAAAAGCTTAACCCATTTGATGACATCAGGATCTTAAAAAACAACCACATGAGGTTGCAAGAAACATGATACATGACTGAAGGATGTGCATGAAGATAAGATTGCCAACAAAAGATTATTTTTATAGAGTTTCTAATGCATAGTTTATCACTAAATAAACCATTTTTTCTGTTTGATTGAAAATAAAATAGATATCAAACTCTATATTAAGCATATCTGAACTAAAAGTTGATTCCTTTTAGTTAATTTCTTGTCCCATAATTTTGAAATTGTTGATCCCCACCCCCATTCCATTCTAGGTTAGAGAACTTGAGTGAAAATATAATATCATTGATGCACTTTTGAACTAATTCATTTCTTTTGCTATAATTATATTTATTACACAAGTGCTTTTGTGATGAACATGAACAGTAAAACAGATCAGATTTGATTTATGTAGAGTTGGCAACGTACTTCATATCTTTATTTTTACTCTACCGAACTAGTTTCTGATTCAAGGGCAAGGTCAGTTTACCATACGATACATGGGCAAAGGGCTCTTTAGCATGAGAAAGGTCAGTTTACTATGAGATACAAGGGCAAAGTCAGTTTACCATGAGATACAAGGGCAAAGTCAATTTACCATGAGATACAAGGGCAAAGTCAGTTTACCATGAGATACAAGGGCAAAGTCAGTTTACCATGAGATACAAGGGCAAGGTCAGTTTACCATGAGATACAAGGGCAAAGTGAGTTTACCATGAGATACAAGGGCACGGTCAGTTTATCACATTATTCAAGGACAAGGCAAGTTTACCATGAGATTCAAATGGCAAGGTCAGTTTACCATGAGATACAAAGAGCACGATCAGTTTACCATGAGATACAAAGGTCAAGGCCATTTTACCATGAGATACAAAGGGGTATATAGCAATGTGATGCTAGGTAATATTAGGTGCATTGTTGTTTATTGTTTTTTAATGACAACAAGATATATTTTGTTTTCTCATTATTTATTAATTAAGCCATTTTTTTCCTTCTTCTTACTAGGTTTATGTCCCACCCAGTGAAAACCAGACATATACCCCACCTTTTAACAAGCCAGCTCTGGAAGTTTCCATGCCAACCTGTGTGTTGCCACAACGACAGTTTTTGACTGGTTTTAGTCAGACACAAAAGATGCCAGTCTGGATATCATATACTGTGACACAACAGCAGGTATCTACATGTATAGAAAAGGTCATGCAAGAAATGTAAATAATTGTGTCCATTTTTGTGTTGTACTTAAAATGGTAAGTGAATTTACCAATTACTCACATAGTTTGAAGCTTACCAGTTTTCGTTTTTAAGAAAATTATGTTCTGTCCAGAAAAAAATGCAGCTTTGTTCATTGAAATTTAAGTCCATACTTTCTACTTCAACTTTGATGAAGATACTCAGAGAAACTGCTAAGACATTTACTTTTTTAAGAAATAAAAAAAATCAAAATTTTCGAGCTGTTAAAAATTTCAGTCACTATTAGCTGACTTGTCACCTTGTCTGATAGCTGGATTAACAACATCACAGAAAAAGGCATTTACTGTTTTCACTGTTGAAGAGCTTTCCTCTGTAGCACTAGAGAACAACAGATATTGTTGTGTAAGACAAGAAATTGCTCAATTTATATGATTTCCAAAATATACTGTGTTTGTCATCCATCCACTGAAAAAGGTCAGATATGACATTCCTGGAAGTCATTTTTTTACACATGTCTAATCTTGGTGTGAACATGGATATGGTGGTGCATACAAAGTTAAATCTTGTTGTGGCAAGCCAATTGTTTTTGGTTAGTTTTTCCTACACATTGATATTTTTGATTGTCAAGCATCTTACATTGTGCATTTGTAACAAATATTTGTTTATGTAAGTGTGTGCTCTGTAGGCAAATCAATCTGCCACACACCTGTAATGATATTGATGTGTTTCAAGGGCTGATTTTGCTCATTCATTGAAACCTGCAAAAGAACTGCAGACATCTTTGTCATCAAATAAAGTGTACAGTTTATACAATGACTGATATTTCTTGTGGCTGTTAATACTACCATTGGATTAATTGTTCATTTGGTGATGTTTGTATAATATTTTTGGATCAAATCCTATGTTTGGTGGTTTTTAAATCCATGTGGAGTAGCACAACCCTCTGTCGTTGGACCCTCTGTCCTTTGATCATTTTGAATTTCGTGCTAGATATGACTGTTACCAAATACAAGTAAGTGTCTAAACTGTATGCAAGTGTGCTCTAGAAAGATTGGTATGCAGCAAAATTGCACATTTTAATAAACAGGTGACATAAAAGCCACATATCATCCATCAGTATCAACACAGTCTTCAGTAGTGTTGTTTTATCATACTACATGCTGTGAGTATACAAGAAATATCTGGCAGCCTGTGATAAGTTGTTTAATTTGCTGGGCAGTAAAATTGTCTGTCCCTTGCTCAGAGCTATGTAAAGTTTATGAAAGAACAAATCCAGATTTAGAATATTTTCAGCCATGCACACTGCATCATACATGTTTCTTCTCCAGATCATACTACATTAACAATACATCCTCTACTATCATAAATTGAGCCTTTCAAGCAAATAATACATTTACCATATCTTTTTGGCTTGTTTTTGTAACACAAGATGCTACAAAAATAATCATACTATTGCTGAAACAGAAGTCAGACAGGAGTAGTCTCCCCTTGAATAGAGGGATTGATGCCAAATCCCATCAGTCATAAGTTACTAATACTGACTATACCTGGTCATTTCCACAAGGCCTTGCACATAAATCTCTCCTCTGTTATAATACACTCTTTAAAAATATGATTCTGGTTCAGTACTGATATAGACCCTTGGGACAAAAATCATACCAATGTATAACAGTAATAATTAAAAGAAAAGAAGGTGAAACTTAGTTTTACATCATCAGTTCTTTTCAAAACATCATTATTTAACAAAGTTTGACTGCTATACCACAGATCTGTATATAATGTTATTCTCAATTAATCGTGGGGCCCCCGAGTGGCTGGTCTAAAGCACTCACCTTTATGAATCACTGCCATTTGATCTCTGCCTGTGTTCGTTCAAGTCTCAGGTTTGGCCAATGCAGGTGTGTGAGAAAGCTTGCCTGTAGTTTCTTATGGGCCGGTGGTTCTTTCTGGGTTTACCGGGTTCTTCCTTCACCATTTATACTGGCAGCCATTAATAGCCTATCTTGTGCTGAAAAACGGTGTTAAACCCACAATAACAACATCATGGTTCCATAAATATTGCTGTTTTCAGTATAACACATCTTGGTACAAAATGTTGTTGGCAGTAATGGACGCTTACTACAACCTTGTCACAAGGGAGGGCTGTACAGTACACTTTGTAACTTTTAATCACTTGGCGCAATTCTATCCCACCTTAGGAAAGCGAACTTCAGCCATTTGTTTCTGTCTGAATCTTAGTATATCTTCATCATCATGCTATAGACATGTCACATTATCCTGACACCAGGCTGACCAGTCCTTACACTAACCTCTTAATGCTGAGTGCCTAATGTGGCAGCAGTTAGTACCATTTCTTTTTTCTTTTGTTGGTATGACTCAGCCAGTGTTAAAACCGGCTCCCGCATCTGAGGCAGATGCTCCAGCCACATAAACCACTGGAACAGTCCCCAATTCTTCTTGCATATTATTTTTGTGCAGTGTGTCTTAAAAAGAATTAGAAAATTTTAATTTTTGTATTACTTACCTGATAAACCCCTCAAGTCCTTCCACATTTACATTACTGGAACAGCATGTACATTCACTCTAGTAGTAACTAATGATTGACAGGATTTGGTACCTGAGTCTTAATCTATGCAGAAACAATTGTTTGACTTCCATCTCGGCAAGTAGTCGAGTTTTTAGCACTTTTACTTTGGTTAGCTTGTTTAGCTTAGGTTTTTTTTAGGTAGAGGACATGCTCCTACTGTAATGTGATCAAGTGTGATTGAAGAAACTTATTGTGTTAAAAAATCTTTGGGATTTTTTTGTTTTTATCATTGTGTTCATTAGTTGTTGCGTTAATATCTCTAATACTGACTATACATTGGTTGGATGATGTATGACATTGCTTCTTTTTTCAGGTTGGAAACATAAAAAACCAGAGTAAGCCTTGTTTAATTTATGACAATCGTTTGTCAATAGAGGAGAATCCTGTTTGTGACAGTTATCAGAATTATGAGAAAAACATATCATTCTGTCACCTGTATGACCCAGGTAAGTTGTATCACACCTGTATGATCCATATAAGTTTTGTTACACCTGTTGCAAGATATAGGTATTACTTGTCTAGTACTAAAGGTGGGTGCCAGTATTATTACTAATATTAAGATATATATTTAAGTTGCAAGTTGGATGCATAGAATATATCATTGTGCAGGTCAGAGGAAATGTATCACATTTCTTGGAACCCATATATCACTCATGTATGCTCAAGATATAAACTATTACAGGTGTTTTTCCATGATAATGTTGTTATGCAGAAATGTCAGAGTAATAAACAAGACATTCATTTATCCAAAAGGATACTGTATTCTATTTGTGAAGTAAAAATAAGCAGATGCTAAGTTTGTTGCTACTAAAACAGCATTGGACAATCTCTAAAAGAGGTTTACATTGATAATTGGCTGCCATTTTTGCTGTTTCACAGACTGCTTTAATTTTAATCCTCATTCAAATCATAATAGAATTCAAAGCTTGGTTATAGTTCAAAAACATGTATGGAACCAGTCTAGGAAGATTTATACTGTAAAAATGCTGACCCATGGTAAAACCTGGTGTAGACTATCAAAAACTATTTCAGTAGTACTAAACTTTTTTAGGCACATTTTTACTTCACAGACAGAAAATGGTAACATGCTTCATCAATGCATATCTTGTTTATTACTTAAATGTTTATTAATTATACATGGAATTAGTGTGGAAATTACTGGTATGTGTAATCTTGGTTTACTGGAATTTCTGTTGTAATAACAGAGGCATACTTAATAACCGTAAATAAGCTTTCACTTCTTATAATCCCTTGAAGTTTGTTGCTAATGAAAAGTTTTGAAACATTTGACATAATCAAGTGAAAGTGAAAACATGAGGTTAGCTGTTTATGTAGATTAAAAAATCTCTGAAAATTAGATATTTGTTTGATGACAAATGGAGAATTTTGAGAAAGCCTTTAATGGTATTGTCTCAAGATTTTGAATGGTCAAATTTCATGAACCTTCTCATAATAAATTAAGTACAACTCATGAGTTTTTAATAAAGATTTCTAGTGACTGTATAACCTTTTAATTTCATCAGAAGATGGGATCAGTGAAAACTTGTATGGTAGTGCAAATGAATTTGTAATCCAAAGGTTGCAGGTCTGATACCTACCTAGGTCAGCCTCCTTAGTATGTCTTTGGAAAATGCATATAGCTACCATTTGCCATTTCCTGTCATGATATAGCCAGTGTGTTAAACTAACTAAAGCAAAATCATCAGAGGTTAACAGAATGAAAAATTATTGTAATTATTGTATCTTCAGTTCAATATAACAAAATAAATAATAATAGATGTACCCTCTATGGGTTTTGGTAATTAACTCCATTTTTTTAAAACTTTTCCAATTTTGCTGGAGTTATGGTTCATGTTGATCAACTTCATCTCTTTGCATATTAGGATGATGCTTTTGCAACGGAGACTGGATGAATTTGATTTCAAACATTCCACATTGTCATTTAGAAGAGTCTTGACCCCAGAATACCCATCTTTGAACTTGGGTTACCCTTGACATATTCCTTGGGTTAAGGCTCTCTGGGTCAAATTTTAGTGTACATAGCTCTTTACAATGCACTGACCACTCCTGTGACCTTGTGACTAGAGTGTTTGCCTCAGATGCACGAGGTCGTGGTTCAAACCCTTGCCAAGTCATACTAAAGACTTATAAAAATAGTACTAAGGGATGCCTCACTAGGTACTCAGCATTAAGAGGACATGATTCTACATTTCTTTGGCATTATACCACAGTACTAGACATCACTATAAACTACCAAATTGCAGACAATGTAGCAATATGACTGAAAAAAATTTAAAACTATGGTAAAAATCCAAATCACACATCCACATTACAATGCACCAGTTAATAATATCTCTAGTTTTTTGTATCAGTTAACAGTAAACGATGTTGATAATTCCGTGTATGTTTGGTTATTATATACTTTGAAATTTTATGTATTTAGGCTATGCTGGGAGTAATGAAGAATTTCAAGAAGCCAGTCTGTCTTCTACTATTGTGCCTGTATACAATGGATTCAGAGATGGTAAAGATTCGCATTTAAACAATATTAGAAATATAACAAAATGACAGTCTTATCTGGTGTTTATGAAAAATTATTTGTAACTGAAAAAATGAAATTATGCTGATAAAAAATGTACTCAATTCCTGGTGCTTCTTGATTCTAGAGTGTTATGAGATAGTTTATCTGTCTTCATCACATTTCCACAAAATGCTTACCACAGTAATTATTGTTGCGAATTGGCTAATCCATTGTACCAGGTAAGAGCAATGTCCAGAACATAATTTTTTTGTCCATTATGCAAAGGGCTGTCATCTATTGTCCATTAGGCTTATACAAAGGGATGTCATCTTTTTCCATTATGCTTATGCACAGGACTGTCATCCATTGTCCATTAGGCTTATCCAAAGGGCTATCATCTATTGTCCATTAGGGTTATGCAAAGGGTTGTCATCTATTGTCCATTAGGGTTATGCAAAGGGATGTCATCCATTGTCCATTAGGCTTATCCAAAGGGCTATCATCTATTGTCCATTAGGGTTATCCAAAGGGCTATCATCTATTGTCCATTAGGGTTATGCAAAGGGTTGTCATCTATTGTCCATTAGGCTTATCCAAAGGGCTATCATCTATTGTCCATTAGGGTTATCCAAAGGGCTATCATCTATTGTCCATTAGGGTTATGCAAAGGGTTGTCATCTATTGTCCATTAGGGTTATCCAAAGGGCTGTCATCCATTGTCCATTAGGCTTATCCAAAGGGCTATCATCTATTGTCCATTAGGGTTATCCAAAGGGCTATCATCTATTGTCCATTAGGGTTATGCAAAGGGCTGTCATCCATTGTCCATTAGGCTTATCCAAAGGGATGTCATCTATTGTCCATTAGGCTTATACAAAGGGCTATCATCCATTGTCCATTAGGCTTATCCAAAGGGCTATCATCTATTGTCCATTAGGGTTATCCAAAGGGCTATCATCTATTGTCCATTAGGGTTATGCAAAGGGCTGTCATCCATTGTCCATTAGACTTATCCAAAGGGCTATCATCTATTGTCCATTAGGGTTATCCAAAGGGCTATCATCTATTGTCCATTAGGGTTATGCAAAGGGTTGTCATCTATTGTCCATTAGGCTTATCCAAAGGGCTATCATCTATTGTCCATTAGGGTTATCCAAAGGGCTATCATCTATTGTCCATTAGGGTTATGCAAAGGGTTGTCATCTATTGTCCATTAGGCTTATCCAAAGGGATGTCATCTATTGTCCATTAGGCTTATACAAAGGGCTGTCATCTATTGTCCATTAGGGTTATGCAAAGGGCTGTCATCCATTGTCCATTAGGCTTATCCAAAGGGCTATCATCTATTGTCCATTAGGCTTATCCAAAGGGATGTCATCTATTGTCCATTAGGGTTATGCAAAGGGCTATCATTCATTGTCCATTAGGCTTATCCAAAGGGCTATCATCTATTGTCCATTAGGGTTATGCAAAGGGCTGTCATCCATTGTCCATTAGGCTTATCCAAAGGGCTGTCATCTATTGTCCATTAGGCTTATACAAAGGGCTGTCATCTATTGTCCATTAGGGTTATGCAAAGGGCTATCATCCATTGTCCATTAGGCTTATCCAAAGGGCTATCATCTATTGTCCATTAGGGTTATCCAAAGGGCTATCATCTATTGTCCATTAGGCTTATACAAAGGGCTGTCATCTATTGTCCATTAGGGTTATGCAAAGGGCTGTCATCCATTGTCCATTAGGCTTATCCAAAGGGCTATCATCCATTGTCCATTAGGCTTATTGATAGGACTGTCAGCTATCATCCATTAGGCTTATGCAAAGGGCTGTCATCCATTGCCATTAGGGTTATGCAAATGGATGTCATCTATTGTCCATTTGGGTTATGTAAAGGGCTGTCATCTAATTCTCTTTTCTCCACTTGAATTTATTAATGTGCCAAAAATGTTGACAGTTTGTACAGTGTTGCCAGTATAAATTATGAAAAGATATGTTTAGTATGTCTCAAATGTTGACAGTAATTTGTTGGCAGTACAGATTATGAAGTGATATATTTAATATGCCTAAAATATGGACAGTTTGTACAGTGTTGTTGTACAGATCATGAAGTGATATATTGACTATGCCTAAAAGTGTTGCAGTACAGATTATGAAATGATAATTTTAATATGTCTCAAATGTTGACAGTAATGTGTTTGCAGTACAGATTATGAAGTGATATTTTTTTCTGTGCTGAAATTGTTGACAATTTGTATTGTTGGCAGTACAGATTGAAGTGACATATTTAGTACATGTATGCCTAAAATATGGACAGTTTGTACAGTGTTGCAAAACAGATTATGAAATGATATATTTACTTTGCCTAAAATGTTAACAGGCATCTGGAGTTACATGCTGAAGGCCCTCAGAGATTTTGTCAGCAACCATGGAGATGTACATGTTACCATGGGACCTGTGTTTGATTATGATGGTGATGGATTGTGGAGCAACAACCAGAATGCAACAGAGTGAGACAACCAACTTCTGCTAACATTTACTCTTCATTATTTAGGTTTAGCCAAGAGTCTAATAATGTATACAGTGATTCATTTTTGGGAGGGGTATGGCATAATTGGTGAACTTTCCTTTATACTTGATTATATTACTACTCATAGAAGTGGTTATGGTTTATAGGTGAGCTTTTCATATACTGGGGTATCTTATTGCTTACAGAAGTGGGTATGGGATTATAAATGGTCTTTGCCTTATACGAGGGTATGTTACTGGTTATATTAGGGGTATGGCATTACCAGTGAGCTATTCCTTATCTGACATTAGCGGCGAGTTTTGTCTTATACGAGGGTATATTACAGTTTATATGACGGGTTATGGTAAAATTGACACTAATTTTTTATATTGATAAATTTTCTATCAACTTGTAATGTTTATATTGCAATAAATTTCTTTGTCAACCAAATTAAACCTTTATAAAGTCTCAAACTTATATACATATCAGCATTGTTTTACATTGGACAAGTTTGTGATCATTGTTTAAATTAGAATTTAAAGACAATTTTTGTCTTAGCACAATATCTTTGTCAGATATTGAGAAAATTTGACATATTTTTATATGTAAGTTTTGTTTGAGATTCTTTGGAATGTTTTCTTCTAACATTTCATTAAATGTTGAACATGATTTAATTATCGGTGAAATGGTTTTGATTTAAAGAAGTATATTTAATGAATTGATTGTTTGATTACAACCACATTTTGGGTGTAATTTTGCCATTAATATGGAGCATAAAACTGAGTGTGTAATTATGTCATTATTATGGAGCATGAAATTGAGTGTGTAATTATGCCATTAATATGGAGCATGAAATTGAGTGTGTAATTATGCCATTAATATGGAGCATGAATTTGAGTGTGTAATTTTGCCAATACAGGTGACACTCAGTTCATGCCACAAATGTATTTCTGAGATTAGGGCAAAAATCAAATTAAAGTAATTGTGCTCTCAGTGTGCATTGAGATGCACATGCATGTATATACATGAGCTGC
Source organism: Unio delphinus (assembly GCA_029339505.1). Lineage (NCBI taxonomy): Eukaryota > Metazoa > Mollusca > Bivalvia > Unionida > Unionidae > Unio > Unio delphinus. Next base: position 1,974,076 of record JAQISU010000096.1, read on the forward strand.
ATGTGAGTCAGAACAGATGGGGCCAGTGATGGCATAAAAACAAGCACAGTAGTGTAAACTGAACTTTATTTTTTCAATATAAATGGCATTAAAATGAAAGCCCATAAATGAACTGGCGTATAGTGAGCATCACCTGTAATATGGAGTATGAAATTTGATGTCTAATATTTCAAGTTTAATGGAGCAGACAGTGTAAATTTTTAATAATTATGGAGAATGAAGTGTAATTTCACCCATTATATGAAGCATTAAGCAGGGTATTATGCTTAAAAATTAGTGATATAAACAGTAAAACTTCTCCAGTTTGGATACTGCACCAGAATTTTGGCCATTAAAGAAAGTGGTCAGTATGAATAAATGTATTAAGTATTTGAATAGCATTATTGGATCCAAAATGTATGCAGCTAATTTAAATAACAAACTATTGCAGCGGGGCCTGCATATGGAAGCTTAATTCACTACTGGTTATAATCTTTCTTTCAGGTTTGTGGATGAACAAGGGAAAGTGCCCATCCCCACACATTTCTATGCCATATTCATTCGATGCACAGCGACTGGAATCTTGTTATCTAATTGTCACACAGAGACCTTGGAAACTCAGACTTTTATTCTGCCACACCAACCCACAATACATAACTGCTTGGTATGCAGCATTTTGTTATTCAAAATAAAGAAAAATCTGCTTGGTTTAATTGTCTCACCTTTGTGATTATGTTTAGACATTATAATCATTTTTCTGATGGTGATGTCATTTTTGTGAACCTTGAAATTCCACATTCAAGCTTTTTCAAGCCATGTATGGGGATGATGCATCATGGGGTAGGTTACAGGTGAGACAACTGTATATTGCAGAACTCTTGTTTGTTCAGAATGGTTTATACATTTCTCTCACCTGTTCTGAAGAATAAATCAGGACTACAGGTACCTCAATGATGATACATCAGTAATATTACAGAATGTTTGACAAAGTATTGACTTTAATCCAGATATTAGGAAAATAATTGATTTATGCAATTTTTAAATAAAGGTTGGTACTAATTAAATTTGAATTACTATATAATGTATTTTACCCATTTTATTTTCACCTCACAAAAGTGCAGGAGACCTTTTTGTATATCTGCAATGTTATAGTCGTCAGAGTCACTGTAGACGTTAACAATGTACACCTTTGTATTTAGGTCTGTTTCTCAGTCACTATTGCTAATATGGTCATGAAACTTAATATATACATACCTATTGAGTCTACTGACAGAAACTGGATTCACATTTTCATACAATCAAGTCATTGAAAAAAGACTAATAGCACTTCATTATCTGTAATAACCGATATTACACAATACTGTTTGTTTTATGTAGCATTCATTTTTGGGGTGAAAGGTTTATTTCCTTTTTATATTTGTAAACTGCATACTTTTTGAGAGAAAAATTTCACCTTTTTTACAGATTGCTGAATTAAACATCAGATACGAGCAGTTATGCGTGGAATTAACTCGTATCTTTGAAAGCTGTTATAGTTTAATGCATTCTCAGATTATACAAGACCTTAATGCTGAGTTGTTTTGTTTTTGAATAGTGAAACATTAACTCTTAAAGTGGTAGTCACAACATTAGTCATGCTGTTGATCGATGTTTAGTGCTTGTCACAACTTGAGTCATTTTCTAGGTAAGCAACAATGTACGTATCCTATTCAACTAGCCATGACTGCTTACGACTTGAGTCGTTTTCTAGGTAAGCAACAATGTACGTATCCTATTCAACTAGCCATGACTGCTTACGACTTAAGTCGTTTTCTAGGTAAGCAACAATGTATGCATCCTATTACTTCAACTAGCCATGACTGCTTACGACTTAAGTCGTTTTCTAGGTAAGCAGCAATGAACGCATCCTATTCAACTAGCCATGACTGCTTACGACATAAGTAATTTTTTAGGTAAGCAACAATGTACCCATCCTATTACTTCAACTAGCCATGACTGCTTATGACTTGAGTCATTTTCTAGGTAAGCAACAATGTACGCATCCTATTACTTCAACTAGCCATGACCGCTTGTAAAACTATATTTGACTGATTTATAAGGGCATTCCATTTTACTTTACTATGCATTTGGCAAAGTTTTATAAATACTTTCTTTTGAGCATGTGGTACCTGGAAAACATTAATGGCTGATACTGAATAGAATGGTGATTTCTTGCAACAAATACTGGATTCTGATAGTGATGATAATAATGATTTTGAAGAATTTGAGGAGGAAATTATTTGAGTTGCCAAAGTGTTGATGGAAATATCTATGAGTGATTTTGAGCAAGGAATTGATGTGGAACTGGATTCTGATATACATGCTCACTTGACGTGAGAAGATGGGATGCCAGTCAACACCCAGCCCCCCTTCGCTTGATATTCAAAATTAAATGTCGAGATGGTGAATAATGAACCGGTGGACTATTTAAAACTATTTTTGTTGACGTGTTATTGCATCTGATAGCATATCAAACAAATCGTTATGCAGATCAGAAAGTTCATGGGGCAGACTTGAAGGAGAAGTCACATGAAGAAATGGCAGCCTGTCACACCTGAGCATCTAAAACTTTTTCACATTGATTATCACAATGGGTTTGGTACATAAATTTGATTATCGATTCCCACAGGGCTACTGATGATGTGATACCAACCACATACTTCAGCAAACGATGGGTATATGAAAGATTTCTAGCTATTCTATGCAATTTACACCTGGCAGACAACAAGAACGATCAAGGTGACCCTTTACACAAGATCGGCCCAATGGTTAAAAAAAAAGAAGCATTTGCTGAGGTTTATTCACCAGATACGAACCTCAGTTTTGTTGATATTAAAAATAAATAACAGGTGAAAAATTTTCATGAACATTTATTACTCACTCTGGGGGTCTAAATGTACCTATGACATTCATGGAGTGGATATTTACAAAACTATTACCTTTTCTTTACCTGTGATTTTCACAGTTTAGATACTATAACCTTGTGACAGACCTTACATGTACATGGTTAAACTACTAAAGAATATAATATTTTTTATATACATTTTGAACTTTTCCATTATGAACAAAAACCAAACACAGATGAATAATAGCTGTAACTTATCATTTTACCTGTATTTGCACCTGTACAAATGTGTCTTGATGCTGATCTTATAGTTTAGACATAATTTTTCCTATAGGGTTTGTGTATATATTGTGTTTATTTATTGAAATACATGCACTTTAAAAACGGTGCATTTTTTTTTTTTTTTTCTCAAACAATTCAGCATTGAGGGGTCTTGTATTGCAAAACAATATAGCACTTTAAGGGTTAAGATGTTTAAATACAAGGAGACTATTGGATCACAGTAAGACTAGAACTTGCTGTAAGAAAATAAATTGACTCGTGTTTTAAAATTTAAAAAAAAACAAAGTAACAGCAATTCCAAAATAGATATGATATCTATTTGACAAGATTCAGGATGCTTGACATCCAGCATTTGCACAATATATTTACCTTTTATACTCGCGTATACGCCAAATAATTTTAGAAAACAAATAAAGCTTGGAAGAAAGGGAGTTGGTATATATGTGGGCCAAGGTATAAGTATGAAAATTGTTAAGCTTTTTTTTCTCGATTACTTGTATTTATTGTTACTATCGATTGCCAAAGATGAAATCAACATCCCTAATGATGCCACATGGCTCGTATGATATGTGCTGTTGCAAAGTGAAACAAATATTGTTTTTAATTTAACTGGTAGGATAATAAATGAAAAACAAAGCAGCATTAGAAGAAATTCCAAGAATCAAGATGGCTTGTCAGACTGGGATCTCCTCCTTTTCTGAATTGGAGAAAGAACTTAATTGTTTTCTAAGTGAATGTCAACAAAATGGATACATTGTCACATGAACTGCAATTCCTCTGCATGCTATGCAGATGACAAAGACAACAAATACAAGATGGCAGATTCAAAAATTGTTGCTTCAGCTGGTTGGTTATCACAAATCGGAAATATGAATGAGATGCCTATGATTTTTGACTTACCAAGCAATAAAACAGTCAATGCTGTTGGTGAGAAAACTATTCTGATAAAATCGACTGGCAATGAAAAAACACATTTCATGGTTGTTTTGGTCTGTTTAGCTGATGGATCAAAGCTGCCTCCTGTCATCATTTTAAAAAGGAAGACACTGCCCAAAAGCATGACATTTCCTGCTGGTTTCATTGTTTGTGCACATGAAAAGGAACTAGAGCGATGAAATTGGAATGACTGAATGGTTAAAAAAGTCCGGAACAAGAGACCTTGTGGACTTCTTCAGAAACCATCAGTGCTTGTCTGAGACATGTTTCAAGCACACAAGACAGATGAAGTCAAGAAGGCTACAAAGAAACTAAAAACAACATTGGCTGTGATACCAAGAGGTTTAACATCAGTATTACAACCTCTTGATGTCTGCCTTAACAAACCATTTAAGGACAAGTTATAAAAGATGTGGTCTGAATGGGTTTGTTCAGGTGCTATGAAGATGACAAAAAGTAGGAATTTAATGAGGCCGGACATTAACTTGACTGCCAATTAGGTCAAAGACACATGGGACTCGGTTTCATCAGAAATGGTTGCAAAATCATGTTGAAAGTGCTGTATCAGCAATGCCATGTATGGAACTGAGGATGATGTCATATTTGAATCTGACAATAATGAGGAGATTGAGAAGGAGAACAGCACACTATCAGATAACTATGATGACAGTGTATACAATGACAGCCTGTCTATAACAGAAGCATAGTTTCATGAACTGTTTGGCAATTTCGATACCGAGCCTGATTTTGAAAGATTCTAAAAGTGATAGAAATTTTATATTTCATGATTTTAGAATGAGGATTTTTAAAATTTCAATTATGACTTAACATTGAAGATAAATTGTTTTTATTTCAACATGTAAATTAGCTTTCTTACTTTGATTTTTATTAAGTTAGAAAATATCTTTTTTATGAATGTAATTTGCCTAAATAAATGTGGAACTTATTTGTGATGTAGTCTAGACTTTATGGGTCTGCTTATACATGGGTCATGCACTTTTTTACCTATTCAGCTGGGGATCATGCTTATATGTGAATGGGCTTATATGCGAGTATATACGCTAAGTCCTAATTTCTCATGTGATAACTCACATGACAAAATCCAATTTTGAATACATTTTAAATAAGTGTTTAATCAGAATCAATGTCTGAGTTTCTCACATGATAGCTCATATGAAAAATTAGAACTCTGTATTATTTTCAAACATGGCTATATGTAATGGAAAAAGAATTATATTTCTCAGTTCTACTTTCTCATGTGCACATTTAAATTCTCATGGGAACAAAATCTGCACATGTGAAAATTAGTTTGTTTTTCCTTGACTCACAAGATCTAACAAACTGCACACATGAGTCTGCAACATCTACCCAATTCGCATACATTTCTAACAAGGTTTTCATGTGCAGCTTATGAGCAGCATATGTGAATTTGTGAGATTTTTCTGTGTATGGAGGGGACCTTGTTTATTTACCGTAACCCTGGATATGGGCACATACTAAAAGTCTAACCTGGACTGCGCAGCAAAGAACAGAGAAAACTCCTTGGTCTAGAAGAGACATTTCAGTGGAAAAAAAACAAGGCTGCAATCAGACAAATCAAGTAGGGATTTGGCACAAACTAAGTCAAATATAAGGGCAGTACACACATAGTTTGGGGGTAGGGTGCTGTGCCCATATCTGCCTATCTGGAACACTGATTTATTGATATATAGTTTAAATCATTTGTATAATCAATCTCTTTCAAAATCTTGTCTTGTTTTAATTATTGTGAGAGAAGTGCATGAAAATGATTGATTTAGGTTTTGATGAAACTTAATATTTGGGTATGTGTTTATTTGTTAGCCTGAGAGGGACTACCTGAAGAATAACATGGCTCGAATCCGCGATGTTGAGCTTGTCACTGGTCTGCATTTCTTGACAACCTTTAAAAGAGATGTATCAGCCCAACTCCGAACCCATCTTAGCACTGAACTCTGGGAGTCTGTGTACACAGAATCTTGGGAAGACCTTCCTTGTACAGCTCCTGAGAACCAGCAATGTCCAGATGGGTCAGTTGTTTCTATACCAAAAAGCATTTTTATTCATGGAAATTTTTCTGTTTATTTTGAATTGGTTGAAATGCTCCCAAGGTATTGAAAATTAATTTGTTCAAATGACTCGCATGAGGCCCAGGGAAAGCACTTTTATGGTGGGATATTTACCCACAGATGCAATTGAGATATTTCTTACCATTTTAAAATGATAGTGAAATCAAAATACCCTAGCATATATTTTCTTTAACTGCTTTCCCTGGGTACCATGTATGTTTAAATGAACAGCCCTCATGTGTTTGCAGTTGTTGGCAAGATTTAATATTAGCTTCAGAGCAGGAAGATTTAATTCAGGAGTTTTTACAACAAATTAGTATGCATTTACAGAATACTGTTTAAACTGAATCCTTTTCAGAGCTCTTGGTGGATGTCAGAACATTTTACATTTGTAAAACCAAGTATCAAGAATTGCATGACAATGTGTGCTTTTCATTTAACCTAAGTTTTATAAAGTAGAGTAATTGTGGTAGCCATCTTGAAACTCTTTGTTATCACATCTTTTAAAAACTGCACGACAAAATTAAATTGATTTTTCACTAAATAACGTATTATGTCTGCTTGATCCTGAGTGAAAATGGTGTCGATCTAATATTCAATATGGATGCCAAGAGAAGCAGTTTTAAAATATTGATATTCCTTATGAATTGATTATGGAAGTTGTGCCAGCATGGAGTTTTCACTTAAAGACTTTTTGTGTTGTTGAACAATAATAAAAATGGTTCCATTTGGGCCTCCAGCATGCTTTCTGTGATGGCCATCTCAAAATTCTGGTTATCGGAAATTCAACATGGCCTTAATAAAAGCCATCTTAAAAATCTTACAAAGAAGTTGTGATGGCATGGGGTTTTCACGAAAAGAGATCTATGTAGTTGGTCTTAAATGAATATTAGATTGTCACTAAAAGACTGCACAGACCCAGATCTGCCATTGCTTAATGCACCAGAAGATTTGATGGGTCTATGCAATTAGGAGTATTCAGTAGAATAAATAATAATAATGATAATAATAATAATGATAATAATAATAAAGACTTTATTTAGAGAAGGTAACTCAGTTAGTTACAGAACTAATCTATCTTGAGGCCTTCTATCTTTTATGTACAATATATACAATACATACAACATGATGTGAAGAGTCTGGCTCGACACTAAATAATTAAGGAATTTAAAATTTCAAAGTATCAATAAATAAATAGTTCCAAATTTTCCTGCACATTATATGATGGTAGGTCTGGGTCTATTTCTTTGCAGATGGAAAAGACTGTATAGATTGTAATTTTTTTACTTAATTCATCATTACTTGCTTTTCAGAAAGTTATGTCAAAGACAAGATATATTTTATTGCAGCTACTGTATTCTTTGTTAACAATTAACAGGTGTTTTGTGGCAAATGATCATTTATCGGGATATTCATTTTATTATGCAAAATTAAATTTTATCACTGCTATAATTCATTGCTTTAAATGATGACATTTTGATGTAAACTTTTGCAGATATAAACATTTGGAACAGTTGTGACATAAAATGTCCACATTAAAGTTTATTTTTCTGCAAGATTGTCTTTGGTATGAAAACTATTTTTTGTGGAATGCAGCTTCGATGCTATATTTATGTTAAAATTTATATTTATCAAAATATGTAATATACAGTCAAATGCATATATTTTTCAGACCAGTTCCCCTCCTGCTTATCTCCCTTGATGGGTTTAGAGCAGAGTATCTTCTGAGAAACATAAGCCCAACTATACAGAAACTGAGTCAATGTGGTGTTCATACTCCATACATGAGGGCTGTTTACCCCACCATCACATTTCCCAACCATTACACTATTGTAACAGTAAGTACCATGCAGTTCAGTGATGCATCCACACACATATTGGGTAGTAAGTGTATTTGTTAAAAAATGTGAGTCCAGCAAGATAAAAACTGAATGAATGTGCCATTGTCCATGCTCTATGAAGGCTATCAGTATGGGTAATTTGTACCATTCATAAAGGTGATCAAGTAGGTGTGTTGTATCCTATCCATGCTCTTATGACTGAAGGCTATCAATATGGGCAATTTGTACCATTAATAAAGGTGATCAAGGAGGTGTGTTGTATCCATGCTCTTATCACTAAAGGCTATCAATATGGGCAATTTGTACCATTCATAAAGGTGATCAGGGAAGTGTGTTGTATCCATGCTCTTATCACTGAAGGCTATCAATATGGGCAATTTGTACCATTTGTAAAGGTGATCAGGGAAGTGTGTTGTATCCATGCTCTTATCACTGAAGGCTATCAATATGGGCAATTTGTACCATTTGTAATGGTGATCAGGGAAGTGTGTTGTATCCATGCTCTTATCACTGAAGGCTATCAATATGGACAATTTGTACAATTTGTAAAGGTGATCAGGGAAGTGTGTTGTATCCATGCTCTTATCACTGAAGGCTATCAATATGGGCAGTTTGTACCATTTGTAATGGTGATAGGGAAGTGTGTTGTATCCATGCTCTTATCACTGAAGGCTATCAATATGGGCAATTTGTACCATTTGTAAAGGTGATCAGGGAAGTGTGTTGTATCCATGCTCTTATCACTGAAGGCTATCAATATGGGCAATATGTACCATTTGTAATGGTGATCAGGGAAGTGTGTTGTATCCATGCTCTTATCACTGAAGGCTATCAATATGGGCAATGTGTACCATTTGTAATGGTGATCAGGGAAGTGTGTTGTATCCATGCTCTTATCACTGAAGGCTATCAATATGGGCAATTTGTACCATTTGTAAAGATAATTAGAGGTAGGAGGTGCTGTGGTGCCCATGCCTTATCATTGACAGATATAAATACAGGCAATTTGTACCATTAATAAAGGTGATCAGGGAAGTGTGTTGTATCCATGCTCTTATCACTAAAGGCTATCAATATGGGCAATTTGTACCGTTCATAAAGGTGATCAAGGGGTGTGTTGTGGTGCCCATGCTCTATCATTGGAGGTTATAAATTTGGGCAGTTCGTACCATTTATAAAGGTGATCGGGGTGGGGGTGTTGTGGTGGCCATACCCAATCATTTAAGGCTATATATATGGGCAGTTTGTACCATTTGTAAAGGAGATAAAGGTGTGTGTTGTGGTGGCCGTGTTCTTTCAATGAAGGCTGTTTATACAGGCTATTTGTACCTATTGTGTGTGTTGTGGTGTCCATGCTCCATCTATTTAAAAACTGTTTATATGGGTAATTTGTACAATTTATAAAGGTGTTCAGGAGTTTGTGTTGTGTTGTGGTGTTCTTAACAAAAGTGACTGTTCCAGCCAAGAATTACTCAACCAAAAAAATACTGTCATGTTTGCTCTAAGCAAAATGAAGGAGCAAAATTAGTGACATCCCTTCTTCCATCTTGTTTCTTTATATGTAATTTAACTCTATATGGCAGTCCCTACCATCCTACATCTGTCTTACTGAGTATAAAATCTGGTTATTTTTATATGCCTGTCTTAATTTGGGATATTAAAAATGTGGTTGTCCATCCATCTGATTGCATTTGGTTGTCCAGCCCATTTGTTTTTAACAGTTTGAGAGATGTCTAAACAAATTGACCAAGGTTTATATCATGACTTTTGAGTACCTGCCTCAAGGGCAAGGTAACAGAAAGAAAAAAAGTCTCTGACTTGTATGCTTGACTGTAGTATAACTTTTCCATTACTGAAGATATTTTAGTGAAACTTTGCCTTTGCATACATAGGTGGTGTGTGACATGACCTACTTTTAGGTAAAGGTCAAAGCAAGGGAAAGTTAAAATTCCTTGTCTTGTAGACTAGAATATAACTCATTAACCAATAATTCTGATTGTTATGATTGACTTAAAAGTATTGTGATTATGTATTTATATGGTCATGTGATAATTACTGATCTGGAATTCACAATCAGTTTCCAATGTACTTAAAAGTGAAGCTTTGTCTATTGTTATAACTCTGTGGTCTTCAACTAAGTAACAGAAAAGAAAGAAAAAATGTGTAAGTTTAGTGAAATTCAGCAAAGTAATTTATTTCTCCTTTGAATACGTTCCCCGATCACATTACTTTAGGGATATTAGCCTGCTACCTCGCGAATCCAGCCCTACCAAAAGACGAAAATTCGTCTTTCCTGTCTATGTCATATAGACAAAGGGCAATAACTCTTGCCCCTTACCTCCCCTTGCTACCCGCTAGGTGTCGCTTCTTTAGTTTTTTAGCTTCGCTGTACGTGAAAACACGTACAATTAGACCTCCAATGAATCCAAGCCATCTTAGTGTAAATTCTGACCATCCGAAGTTAAATTTGGAATTACTGTGTTGGATAATCATTCCTCTACAGGTTGTATACATTATTTTACAATATTTTCCAATTTGAGTGACTTTGTCACCTTTTCTAGACTTCGGACCAGGTTGCAACGTGGTCAAAAAGCACGCTTATGGCGGTACTAGCATGTAATACATGTAGCACTCAATAATTTCGCTTAATCCGTATGTAACGTTTACGATATTAGCGACTAATAACGTGCTGCATTGATAATTTGTGCTTTATTTATCTTCTTTGACGTTTCAGTAGACTTCAAAAAAGTCTTTGAACAACCAAGTTGCGACTATTTAATGGCGGACTTCGTGTTGTAGTCACGAGTTCACGCGACACTTAATCATTTCGCTTTCTCCGTTAGTTACGGTTATGGAATAGCGACTTAATAGCGTGCTGAATTGTTAATTTGTGCATTGTTTATCTTCTTTTCCGTTTCAGTAGACTTCGTCTCTGAACGACCAGTTGCGACTATTTAATGGCGGAATTCGTGTTGTAGTCACGAGTTCACGCGACACTAAATCATTTTGCTTCCTCCATTAGTTACGGTTATGGTAATAGCGACTTAATAGCGTGCTGAATTGCTAAATGTGCTTTGTTCATCATCTTTTTCGTTTCAGTAGACTTCGTCTTGAACGACCCATTGCAACACGCTCACGGCGATAACTAGTGTGGTCATTAAGAGTTAACATGGCACGGAATAATTTGACTACTCCGTTAGTAACGGTTATAGTATTATCGAATTAATAATATGCTGAATTTTTTAATTTGTGCTTTGTTCTCTTGTTTTGTCGTTTCAGTAGCAAAGTCGACAACGAAGGCATGAATGGCAAAATGGGTGTTGGTAATGTGAAAATGGAGGAAATTATGTTGACATGGTTTAGGCTGCCCAGTGGGTGTAAATTTCACCGCAGGTCCGTGCATGGCTTTCGGGCCTGTAAGTCCGGACGCATGGAGTCTATGCTGGATCAATTGGATCCATTTTATTATGCACTTTCGCCGGCCGTCCAGCCGACACCGTCAGTTCAGCCGGCACTTCAGCAGGCACCAACCGGCACTAGCCGTACATCCGGCACCGTCCGTTCAGTCCAAATGGCACCAGACGGCCAGCCAACCTTCCAGCCCAAATGGTACCGGACGGCCAGCCGACCTTCCAGCTTGCATCAACAGGCACCAGCCGTTCAGCCCAAATGGCACCAGCTGGCCAGCCGACATCAACCGGCACCGGCCGTCCATCCGGCAACGACCGTTCAGCCCAAATGGCACCGGTCGTCCAGCCGACCTTCCAGCCGGCATCAACCGGCACCGGCCGTCCATCCGGCAACGACCGTTCAGCCCAAATGGCACCGGTCGTCCAGCCAACCTTCCAGCCGGCATCAACCTGCACCGGCCGGCCATCCGGCAACGACCGTTCAGCCCAAATGGCACCGGTCTTCCAGCCGGCATCAACCTGCACCGGCTGTACATCGGATTTACGGAGATTATAGTAATGTACCTGTCAGTCAATCTGTACTACTGGTTACATATCACTACCATGAGAGAGATGTTATAGATGAATCTCCGTCCAATCAGACCATTCGAGAGGCAGGTGCCGGTCATAGCCGGACCTTCGCCGACATTCCGGTCGACCATATACCAGACAAATCAGTCGGTATTGCCGGTGTACACCTCCCGTCACGTCAAATACGTGACGGTGTGATTTTAAAACAAGGGAGAATTAGTGACATTATCAGAGATGACGGAATTGAGTTATCTATGCCACTTGGTATGCGCTACCCAGATATGGCAGCTTTACCAGAACATGACTTTCAGGCCGACCATTCGCCAGTTCAATCAGCCGTTAGTGCCGGCCGTCCATATGTTCACGGCTTCTCCACAAGGGAGATTTAGTGAAAGTGTCAATTATGACAGAATCGCGTCATTTAGGTCACCTGGTATGCTGTACAGATATGCAAGCTGTACCAGAACCAACATTCCCTCTGAGCGAATGGTAGATGGGCGCGCAGTGCTGGCCGCATTACACAGTATTATCAGGTAGCCTATTTGAGAAAAGCCAAATTAATGTACAAGATATCCAATAATAGTGATCCTGAATATTTACAATCCCTATTCCAGTATAGCAAATGGCACCAGCTGGCCAGCCGACATCAACCGGCACCGGCCGTCCATCCGGCAACGACCTTTCAGCCCAAATGGCACCGGTCGTCCAGCCGACCTTCCAGCCGGCATCAACCGGCACCGGCCGTCCATCCGGCAACGACCGTTCAGCCCAAATGGCACCGGTCGTCCAGCCAACCTTCCAGCCGGCATCAACCTGCACCGGCCGGCCATCCGGCAACGACCGTTCAGCCCAAATGGCACCGGTCTTCCAGCCGGCATCAACCTGCACCGGCTGTACATCGGATTTACGGAGATTATAGTAATGTACCTGTCAGTCAATCTGTACTACTGGTTACATATCACTACCATGAGAGAGATGTTATAGATGAATCTCCGTCCAATCAGACCATTCGAGAGGCAGGTGCCGGTCATAGCCGGACCTTCGCCGACATTCCGGTCGACCATATACCAGACAAATCAGTCGGTATTGCCGGTGTACACCTCCCGTCACGTCAAATACGTGACGGTGTGATTTTAAAACAAGGGAGAATTAGTGACATTATCAGAGATGACGGAATTGAGTTATCTATGCCACTTGGTATGCGCTACCCAGATATGGCAGCTTTACCAGAACATGACTTTCAGGCCGACCATTCGCCAGTTCAATCAGCCGTTAGTGCCGGCCGTCCATATGTTCACGGCTTCTCCACAAGGGAGATTTAGTGAAAGTGTCAATTATGACAGAATCGCGTCATTTAGGTCACCTGGTATGCTGTACAGATATGCAAGCTGTACCAGAACCAACATTCCCTCTGAGCGAATGGTAGATGGGCGCGCAGTGCTGGCCGCATTACACAAGCATTATGGAGATTTATATTAAAAATGATGACAATTCCGCTGCGAATGGATGCTTGAGTTGACCAGAACATGACTCAGCACACAGTGAGTGTGACGAAAACTTTTTCAGCCGTCCACAGATCAGGTCATGGACCGGACTGAGCTTAGCGCCACGGCCGCAGAATAAAAGATTTATAGGTTGTTGGGAACTTCAAAATGCCCAAAACCTCCTACTGCCACTCAAGACTACACAATTCAGGCACCTGTAGATCTTGAATGAGGAGGAAGAGACGATGTCCTTCCTGCTTCTTCGCCAGTCGGGAAAGAAAAAAAAAAAAAAAAAATTCAGGAAGCTAACTTCCAGCGACGTTCTAGTTTAACTGGTACGAAAACTCCATCAGACGCCTTCAGTACTGATCTCAAATGCCACGTCAAAGCTAGTCCGAAACGTAGTCGATACGTCTTCATTGTTAGACTTGACTTCACTAGCCATTTTTTATTCCAACTCCCTAGGCAAATCCAGCCATGACCACGCTTGTCAAGTGAAGGCCTGGATTGCTAGAGTTGTTAACAGGGCAGCTCACCATTCTATGACCAATGCGTTGACTGCTTCTGCCAACTTCAACCTAATACGACGAGACGTCTGTAGGTGGTCCACGTCGCGGAGGCCCCATCGTACTCGGATTTTACGGATGTCTCAGTTTGGGACACCTTTACACTTTGGGGGAAAATTGAAAAGTTTGGAGGCAGGCAGCTCAGGAACTGCCCCTCCAACTCGTCGCCCAACTTTCGCAGGCGTTTCGAAACAATCATCCCCTGACACAGCGGAGGGATGATGGGCGGACCGGGGAAAAGGGATCCTTATAATCAAATGTGTAATATAGATCCCAACCCAATGCTGGGAGTCAACAGTCTAATCAAGCTAGACGGCAACCATACAGAGGCGGTAAGAACCAAAGTTTCTCCGCCTTCACGCCTCCTAACTCTAGACATTGACATACCCTGCCCACCGCCAGCGGACTGCCTACCTGTGGGCAGCCGCCACCTGCAATTTCAAGACCACTGGACCACTTTATTACCTTAAAACATTTGGGTGATTCAGGTCATTTCGGAGGGACTTGGGACTTCATTTATCCATCCCCTCCTCTGTCCTCCTCTCCCCTCTTCATGGATGTATCGTCAGATCGGGAGAAGGATGCCTTTATATATATATATATATATATATATATATATATATTTATATCTTAATAAACCTGCAATAGCTGGGGTTTTATTCATGGCTGTTTCTTATCCAGAGGCCGTTCATCGACCTGAGCCGCCTCAACCACCCTGAAAGTCATTGTGGCGATGGCGTGATCAAACCATCCGACGGGTATGCTGTCAGTCTAGATATGACCGACGCACATTTCACGTCCCTATCCCATGAGTAGCGGACATTTCTCCGTTGTGCTTGTCGGGACTCGGTTTATCAGTTCCAGGTCATACCTTTTGGCCTCAACTTAAGCCCTTGGGCTAGTACCAAGGTTATTGATTACGTCGTCACCCTGTTCTGCTCGACTTCATCTATGGCGTCGGCAGTATATTTGGACGACATCCTCCAGAAACATCTGTCAAGTTCTACTCTGCTCAAAGGCAGAAACGATCTTATATCACTTTACATCATATTGGCTTTCTAGTGAACTGGATAAAGTCTGATCTCTGTCCAATCCGGATTTTTGGTCCATCTGGGTGTGGAGTTTCTCCCGATCTGAATCTGGTAAGGCTTCCTCGAGTTTGCGATCATCCAGATAATTGCACTCGTAGAGTCCGTTTCCAACAGGATGCGCATTTAGCAAGAGAGTTGCAGATCCTCGGATTATTCAATGTGGCAGCAGACTTGATTCCGCTCAGCCGTCCTTTTATGCGCCCTTTACAAAGGACGTTGCTAGCGTAATTGCGCCCTTTTCAAGTCCCTTCGATCCCACAGTCATGCTCACGCCAGAGATACGATCATTCTTGAGTCAGTGGCACAACCCCTGTGGGTTGTCCACAGGGATTACTCTGGAGATACCCCAAGTGGAGATAACGGTATGTTCCGCCACTAGTACCTACGGTTGGGGTGCCCACCTGTTGCCGGACTTCGATACTGTCAGCGGCACGTGGGTGCCAGGGGCGAGCTCTTTCCACATCAACCTTTCAGAAATAACGGCTGTCATCAACGCCTTTCATTTCGGGCAGGATCAACTCTTATTACAAACTGCCCTCATTATGTCAGACAACTTTGTGGTGGTGCCTTGCCTCAAAACATGGGGACACCAATCACCAGACCTGTGCAATCTGAGCTGGCAGTTTATACATTGGTTCGACAATCTCCACCTCAATGTACAATTCTGACACATTCTTGGCAGACTCAATGTCTTGGCTGACACTCTATCTAGTCATTCACATAGAATGGTCACTCCATCAATCGGACTTTCTTCCAATTGACACACTTTGGGGACGTCCGGTGATTGATCTTTTGCAACAAGGTGGAATTGCAAGTTGTCCACATTTCATCTTGCAGGTTCCAGACCCAGAAGCTTGGGTTGTGGATGCTCGATCAATCAGCTGGGAAGGGTTGTGGTCATTCTCCTACCCTCCCACGGTCTTGGTACTGAAATTAATCCAGAAGTTAAGGGGTCAGAACTGTCAGATGGTTCTGATTGCCCCTCTCAGATGGAACAATTCCTGGGTCTCCGATCTACTCAATCTAGGCGATAGATCTACCCAGGAAGATTACAGTCAGCACAAGTATTCGCAAGCAACCGCGGCAAGGGGTGTTCCACCCCTGTCCGGACCGTCTTTATGTTCAAGCTTGGCTCTTGTCCAGACAGCCTTGCAAGACAAACAATTTAAATCTTTGATTGCGGAGAGAATCTCGAGAGCAAGAAGGCCCTCTGCTCTGAAGGTTTACGAGGGCAAGTGGCATGTTTTCAGGGACTGGTACCATATCATTCACATTGTTCCTCTGAGTGTCACAATCCCTCAACTGGCCAACTTTTCTCTGGCTTTTCGAGGAGAAAAAGCTGGCTCCAGTTATTATCAAATGCTACCGCTCCATGATATCAGACACATTCCGCCATTCTGGTACATGTGCTATCAGCCATGACAAAGATTTGTCAGATCTTTTAGAGACTTTAAAAATTCAATCGACTTATATCCCTCACCCTGTTTCCAAATGGAATCTGTCCTGGGTTTTAACATGACTCAATTCAGACAGTATTGAGTCTTTAACCCACGATTAGTTAAAGCTACTATCATACAAATTGGGTTTCTTGATAGTCTTAGCTTCAGCATGCAGGGTGAGCGAGTTACATGTCCTTTCTAGTGACCCGAACTCTCTTCCGTTCCGATCAGAGGGTTTGATGGTCCTCTTGACGCAGCCAGGCTTCGTAGTCCAAAATAGATTACCATACATTGGCGATCCACGAGTCGTCATTAGCTCGCTTTCTTTATAGATAAGTCAGGATCAACAGCCATATAAGATCCTGTTTGTGCACTCTAGCACCATTTCAATGCATTGAGGTGAGTCGGGTCACATACAAGCACCTCTTTCTTCTGGTGATAGCTGGGACATGAGATATCACCATTCAAGCCCTTGCTTCATGGCTGAAGTGGGTTATACGCTCGGCGTACTCTGAGGATTCGCAAATCAGTCACCTTATAGAAGCTGTTGGCTGACATGCAGAGTTAACCTTTCTACAATTTTATCTTCAAGTTTGTACTCGCAGAGGCAAACATTGATTCTAGTAGGTCTGGTGTTGGCAGCCCAGACGCCCACCAGACCCATGTGCAACAATCAGCACAGCCTATTAGCTTCGCTGGATTCGCCAGATAAATTTTCGTAGGTAAGAAGATTTCAATAACTATCTTCTTAACCATATAAAGGGGTCACATATCACGTGACCCTGGGCTGTGTTGCTGATTGAAAATTAGGAGACCGGGTTATCATTCACATGGGGAATCCAGCCATCATTCCCTAGAGGATACCCGGGGTGGAGGTCGGATGCTCCGCATTCCCTCCTCCTATTACTTATTCTCCTAAAGTAATGTAATCGGGGAACGTATTCAAAGGAGAAAGCAAATTTTTTAGTAAATTATGTTTCTCCGAGAATACTTACCCGATCACATTACTAAGAAACCCTCCCAACCACCCCGCCATTCGAGCATCCTCGTGTTTTATATACCGCTCAGCTTAAAAACTAAAGAAGCGACACCTAGCGGGTAGCAAGGGGAGGTAAATGGCAAGAGTTATTGCCCTTTGTCTATATGACATAGACAGGAAAGACGAATTTTCGTCTTTTGGTAGGGCTGGATTCGCGAGGTAGCAGGCTAATATCCCTAAAGTAATGTGATCGGGTAAGTATTCTCGGAGAAACATAATTTACTAAAAAATTTGCTTTCCATGGCATACAGAGTTACAATTTTACAGGAACTTAAGTGTTTTGAATTAAATAACAAATAGTCCTCAAGTTCTATTACATTTCCAACAGTATAGAGTGTTCCAAATGAATTCCAATACTGAATGTGCTGCTGTACCAATAGCCTTCAATGATTTGATGTGCCAGAAGTCTTGATGTATCGAGGATATAATCCAAATGTCAGTAAGCACTTTGTGATTCCAGCGAGTAATTTAAGTAAATAAATCCTTTCAAATTATATCTGAACATAACTAAACTTCTGATTCCACTTGACATATGTTTAAATAGGAGTATATAATTCTGTTGATCACAACCTTTATATTAAAACCTAAGACACAGTAAGAGGACAGGATGTAGGTCATTTTCTCTTCAAATTTGTAAATGGATATAAGGTATTGTACTTAAATGTTTAGCAAATTATCCTAGCAGAGAACAAGTAGACTTTGTTTCTTCAAGGGAAAAATCAATGTCTGGAACTAAAATCTAAGGAAACATTTTTTTAAAATGTCATCTTGAAGTATTAATCTACAATTATGGACAAAGGTTAGCTATGTAATGTGTTACTTACAAAACAAATCACCTTACAATCTACAATCATGGACAAAAGTTAAATTCATAATATAGATATACAACCCATTACACCATAATAATAACAACAACAAGCCTCCCACCACTGTGAATTAATATTAAATTTGCAAATCAGGATTAAACTCACCAGTATTTTGATGGCAGTGTCCCCAGGTCCATACCTTATCTTTCAGCAAAGAAATCTTTGCTCAAAGGTGAAAGTCATAAGTAGGTAAAAGGTCACAAGATATGCATATCACATGCTATTTGCAGTTTAGTTGTATGAAAATGTAATGATACATCCAGGTTCATATTTCATTTGTCAATTCTGGCTAGTACCATTACCTGCTTACCTTTCAATGCTTTGTATGCTGATAACCTGATGCCAGGGCAGTCATACAAATCTGTGTAGATATCTTGAAGGACCACAATGTATCATGTAATAATTGTGTGCTTGATTTGGGGTTTTAATGTAGCTTTAAAAATAATTCAGTCATATTGCTATGATGTCTCCAGTGTGGGAGTTTATAGTCATTTCTAGGACTGGGGCATCATGCTGCAGACATGTAGCAAGATGTCCCACCCAGTCTCAATATCCTGACACCAGGCAACCAGTCCTAACACTAACCTCTTAATACTGACCACCAAGTGAGGCTGCTGCTAGTACCATTGTTATAGGTCTTTCATATGACTCTGCCAGAGCTTGAACCTGTTACCTCCTGCATCCTGGGCTGATGATCTAACCACTTAGGCCACCTGGAGCAGTCACCTAATGATTGAAAAACATCCGTGGTATAATGCCCTGATTTGAAATCCATGACATCGTTGAAAATGCCTGTAATATTTGGATACTTCTATAGGTTCCTCTTATAAAATTAAGAAGGATGCAATTGAATCTCCATGGTGACAGCCTCGCTATAAATTAAAAGTGTCCACCATTAAATGACACATTTTAAGCTCTACTGGTAATAAACGGAAAAAGCTTGTAGGACAGAAAGTTATCTATCATCTGTGATTTGTCCGTTAGCGCTATCATCTGAGATTTGTCTGTTAGTACAAGGTTTGTAATGGCTACTTCCCTCCTCAATGACTTGGAGGAATGCCATGAAACTATGCACACACTCATTCAAGGTCTGTTGGTGCTAAAGAAAAATGGTTCTGCTCAGATATCCAATATGGCCACCTATTGCTAATCTTTCTAGAATGGATGGTCATATAAACCATGGTTCAAAATAGAAATGGTGCTAATCTGATATCCATGGCCACAGTGGCAGTTGTCCCAGAAATCTTTGTTTTTACTTCTGAGTTGAAAATCAAATCAGCATATGGTTTTCACTGGAAGATTTCTTGTGAAGTCTAATTGATCTTAAATACAAATTATGCCTGGTGTAATGTATACAAAATTTATCTGCATCGTAACACTTTCTTACGTTAGAGCAGATGCTGATAGGGAATATTCAATGCTCATACAAATTAAACAATCTCTTCTGAGAAGTCTGAATAACAGTATCATCCAGTCTCAAAGGAGTTCAAAGATTAACCATAATGACATGTTACCTACAAACCCGCCAATGAATTATTGATAGCAGTAAATCAGGCATCAATAGTTAATATGATATTCCACATTTGAGTAGCTTTTAGAGCAGGAGCTCATTTATTTTTGTATTTGCCATCTTTGTGGTTTTTGTTCGGAAAAATATGAAATTCTTCAAAAAACGTTTTTAATATCCTATTACTCATAATCAGATTTGAATTTCCAGTCATTTTATATAGTATATAGACCTGTGTAAGTAGATAACTTATTCTCATTGCTAATTTGGAGCATGCATACAAATGCCTTTTAAGACCACAAAACTCATTTTTGGGTCTCACCCACCCGAACACACACACATGCATGCATTCACTATGAACTTGGTATTTACAAATTATGCTCTTTAGAAAAATCCTATTGTAATAGTTTTGTTTTGCTTTCAAGTATTTTTTCTTGGTGCAATTTTAATGTGCTGTGTCAAAAATATTTAAAATTACATATCATTTACATCAGCATTCATTTGAAACTTGGTAAACTGTTAATATAGAATCTGTTTTAAGTTTGTACCCCAGCATGATAATTGATGTGGCATTGTTGAAAAAAACTGCCAGAACATGTTTAATAAACCAATCAAGGTTTGTCATAGAATTATCATTGCTGAGTCATAATAATGCATTTAACAGAAATAAACCAATAGAAACTGTTGGAAAAAATTATCTGAACCAAATTAAGTTGCACTTTATAAAGTTCCTGAAACATCATTACCATTAACAGGCTAGAGTCTATATTCTGCAGAATACTTGTTATTAAAAATACTGTTAATAAACAGAGAGTAAAATAGCATCATAATACAAGTAAGTAACAGAATGAGTGTTTCAGATGCCATAAGTATGGACACAAAGTCTCTGTACATCATTGTATTATACATACTAGGAAGCTGGCAAAGAGGAGAATGCCAATGCTTCATTTAGAACAACAAATCTAAATGTACCTACTGACACTCTTGTCTCTAACTATTCACTGGACACTATTGAAAATACAAAAGCTAACAGATTTTCAGGGTCTGCATGTGACTTTGTAAATGCTAATATATATGACCTTTTAAATTTAGAAATAGGATGTCAGAATGATAAAAGTAGTATGGAGACAATCTCATTGAGTGCCCCACTGCATGATAACATACATATAATCGATATGAAACTAAATTCAAAAGGTTATAACATAGGTCACCTAAATGTACAAGGTATATTGGGAAAAATAGACCAGATTAAGTTAATGTTTGTTTTCTTAGGAAAATAATATACATATTTTATGACTCACTAAAACTAAATTAAATGCCTACCACAATGATAATCTATTTCACTGTCAAGGCTACAATAAACCATTACGCAGGGACAGAGAGACAGCGGGGGGAGGTCTTGTTGTATACATTAGAGAAGGTGTAAATGCAGAAAGGCGACGACTTGGAGTCACATGAAATTGAGAGTATCTGTGTGGAAATTTCTCAAAATAATGCAAAATCATTCCTAATTGGTTTCATTTATAGGCCATCTTCCTCCAAAGCAATCTGGAATGATAATGTTTTGAAACAAATGGAAAATATTCTTGCACAGGAGAAAGAAACATATATAATCGGTAATATAAATAAGGACCTTCTCAACACTCAAATAAGGGACAACTAGATGGAATTTATTGAATCATTAGGCCTAGTCCAGATGGTACATGAGCCCACAAGGGTAACAGAAAAATCAAGCACTCTTATTGATCACATTTATACCAACCTACCAGACAATGTGGCTTGTGTTAATATACCAAATGTTGGTCTTAGTGATCACTATCCTACTTTTTTGACAAGAAAGGTTAAATGCAAGAGAAATAAGAAAAACACACACAAAACGATCACTTACAGATCGTTCAAACATTTTAGTGAAGAACAGTTTCTTGATGACCTATATAAAGTTCCATGGAATATGATCCAAAATTTGGATAACATAGATGAAGCTCTGATAGTATGGACTGACTTATTTATGGATGTAGTCTCTAAGCATGCACCACTGAAAATACATCGAGTAAAGAATGAAATCCAACCTAATAGGCTTACTACTGAAATACTAGATGCTATGAAAACACGAGACCAATTCAAGGCTAAGGGAAACCATGCAAAATATAAAGTATGGAGAAATAACAAGTATGATTAAAAAAGCTAAAAAGTCGTATTATCAGTCATTGCTCGAAAACAAAAAGAGCAACACAAACTCCATTTGGAAAGTCTTCAATGAACCCACTGGAGGAACACACAACAATCAGACAAACAAATTTCACTCACTTCTGGTCAATGACACCATAGTCACTGATGAAACTAACATTGCAAATGTTTTCAATGATTTTTTCACCAACATTACCACAAAGTTAAAAGAACCAGTCATAGAAAACAACTTTAATGAACTGAAAAAGTTCTTCAGCAGCAAAATCTCTAAGGAAATATGTTTCTGTATCCCACCAGTATCAAGAAACTTTGTTATAAAATGTCTCAGTGAACTTGATACCAAGAAAGCTACAGGACTTGATCAGATTGGTCCAAGACTCATTAAACCTTCTGCCTCTGCTATTTTAGATAGCATAACATTCATAATCAATTTAAGTATTGCAGCCTCATCTGTCCCCAAAATATGGAAAACTGCAAAAGTAACTCCTATTCACAAATCTGGATCTAGAATGATGCTGATAACTACTGACCAATTTCAATACTACCAAACTTGTCAAAATTGATTGAAAAACATGTCCATGACTCGTTCATGTCATATTTAAACAAACACTTGCTGTTACACCCTAATCAATCAGGCTTTAGACAGAAACATTCATGTGAGACTGCCTTGATCTCCCTAACTGATAAATGGCTTCAAGCACTTGACCAACGTAAAATAATAGGATCTGTATTTGTAGATAACAGGAGAGCATTTGACATGGTGGATCATGAAACCCTTTTGAAGAAACTGAAAATCTACCAATGCGATGAAAAAACAGATGGTTTACTTCGTACTTAATGAGAGAATACAACTTGTTTATATAAATAACATTCTGTCTGAACCTGAAACAATTAGGTATGGAGTACCACAAGGCTCAATTCTAGGTCCATTACTATTTATTTTATTTATTAACGACCTACCACTTATTCTAAGAGACTCGATATCATCTACAGATCTCTTTGCAGATGACACAACATTGTCATACATCCAAAACACAAAGCATGAACTTGAAATTTCTTTACAGAGTGCACTAAACAAGCTGGAAAACTGGTGCACATGCAGTGGCATGGTAGTAAATACTGGTAAAACTAAAATATTACTTATATCAACAAGGAAAAACAGGAAAAATCTTGATAGCAATGTACTATGTCTGACATGGAAGGATACAAATTTGCAAATGGTCTGTCATGACAGACTACTTGGTGTTTTGGTAGATAATAACCTATCATGGACTGATCATATCAAACATATCAGTAAAAAGGTAAATTAAAGTTTATGGCTTCTCAGTAGGATAAGACATTTTCTCCCTGAAAGGCACAGAAAACCATTTTATAACAGTTACATACAACCCTATTTAGACTACTGTATGGGGTAATTCAAATGATAAAAACATAGCAAAGCTTTAACATCTTCAAAAAAGAGCATGATAGTAATATTAATCCATAAAGAAAGCAAGGAAAATTTAGCTGGTGAGTTAAAAATATTACCTATTAAAGATCAAATCTATTTGACAAAAGCCAAATTAATGTACAAGATATCCAATAATAGTGATCCTGAATATCTACAATCAACCAGTATAATACTGCGATCCACGTCTACCAAATAATTTAAAATTCCCAAACAAAATAAGGAATTATTCAAAAAAAGTTTCCAATACTCTGGAACTATGCTCTGGAATAGTATTCCAGTTGAGATTAGAAATGCCCACTCTATTTCCATCTTCCAAACCCAATATATCCAGTGGCTTCTGAGATGCTGCTGAAATAAATAAATTCCTTGTATGAAGGCATCAAGGTAGATTAGTTCTTAGCTAATTATGTTACCCTCTTTAAATAAAGTCATTATTATTATTATTATTATTATTATTATTATTATTATTATTATTATAATACTTGTGATTGTTCTCTTTGGCTAGACTGGCACCCTGTTCAAATTGACACTGTTATTTAGAACTCATTTGGTTTAATGTGTCAGTTGTGGAACCAACATTAGATGGAATTAAGACATACCAGTTTTCCATTTTTATCATCATTGTCAACTGTTTGTTAAGGTTTTGGTTAAAGGTGTTTAGTAATGCTTTCAGCCATGACTTGACAACCAGGTCATGACCTTCTTGTTTAGAATGGGAGGTTGGTGTATTCAGGATCAGGTTTTAAATATAATGATTTTAGAAATTGTAAGATATAGCTTGACTTTATTTTTAAATAGTTTTACCATTAATATTTAATCTGAATTATTGAAAGGGTTTAAATCATTGGAACAATAATTATGACCATAACCATTTTCTCTTTAAGGGTTTGTATCCTGAGTCACATGGTATTATATCTAACAGCATGTATGATGAGGAAATAAATAAAATCTTCACGCTCTCAAGCAGTACAAAGTCTGATTCTAGATGGTGGAAAGGAGAACCAGTAAGCATCAAATAATCATTTTAATATGAATCCATGTTATGTCAATGTACACTGCATGAAAACAAGAATTTATTTAGCACATTTAAAAGAAGTCAGCATTAAAATTTTGTGTGAAAGTTTGTAAAGTTAAATAAAAGGCATGGGGTGTATCCACACAAGATTTCAGAAGATCCTTGTTTATTTTACGTATGATGTCAACATGACAAGTGATTTCTGCATAACTTAAATATCTTACATAGTTACAATGATAATATATTGGATTGATATTTTTCCTCATTACATGACAGTAATATCCTTTATTCAGCTTGAAAGAATTACATTTTTCTCTCATCATTGCAATTTCCAACAATCTGATCATTCAGGCCCTTTTGAATTTTTTTAATTCATACCTATATAAACCAAACAATATAAAATTTACCCCCACCAACTGGCACTACTTTTTCCCCTACATTTACATTGAAATGTAATCTGTGTAAGAGATTTGCAAGCTGCATTAATGTAACAAGGGCAAATTTTTATAGATACTGTTGGTCAAAAATAAATAAGTTTAAATTGTATGTTACCCTTTCATTTGTCATCTGT
Source organism: Unio delphinus (assembly GCA_029339505.1). Taxonomy (NCBI): domain Eukaryota; kingdom Metazoa; phylum Mollusca; class Bivalvia; order Unionida; family Unionidae; genus Unio; species Unio delphinus. The sequence goes on from JAQISU010000096.1 coordinate 1,999,280, forward strand.
TGAGATAATTTTTTGAAAGAACATAACTGGCTTCAATTTTTTTTAAAAAGAAATAATTCTTCATTGATAGTAATCAAGACAGTCCACTCCCTCCATTTCCAACTCTTAAGATTTTAAACAAGAGGTTTGCTAATAGATCTTTTCAGCCGGAATTGATTTGTGTGTTTTGATAACTTTTTGCATTGACGATGTCCATAAATAATGGTGATTCTCTGTGAAAAAAATAATGTGTTAAATATATTTATTTGTTATTTCCATTATACTTTAGACAATCTTGCAAAACCTAAAGAATAATACCTTTAGCAGCAGACAGGGTGAACCCTACAACGAGCGTAAAAGCGTCGAAATCATAAAAAAAGCGTCAAATCATAAAAAAAACGTCGAATCGTAAAAAAAAGCGTCGACAACCAATGCTTCCTCATCTACGCCAGCGTCGTTGTCATCCACCCTCTCTGCTGCTATGTGTTAATAATTTTTTTACGAGTTTAACCGAATATTTGATCCAGTCCGATACGATATCGTGTTCGAGGATCATGTAAATTTATTGTTATAAATCCATACGGGGTTGACAGAGCGTTACTAAAGAAATTTTTAAATTGATTGAAGTCCATATCAGAGCACCATGTCTGCCAAATATTTCGTAACGTATGTGTATCAACGCCGTTAAACACAGCAAGAATATTACAGTTATCTCTGATCACTTTTGGAATCTGAGTGTATCGTTGAGTGACATATATCACGTCGGTGTTTTTATGCCTGCCTCTGGAAAAGATCCTAGCAGGATTTTTTTGATTGTCTAACATCACATCGTCGTATACGACTAAATTATTAATGTTCCCATCAAGGTCATCCACGGATGGTGCCTCGTCAATATCAGTTATAAAATCAATGGCGTTCTCACCCTTAATTTCTGATGCTTTCTCGTTAAATTCCTTTAACACTTCATAACATCGTTGATCATCTACGCTAGGGGCAATTAAATACAACTTATCCCACTTCATCCATCTCATTATTAAATTGAGTAACAATTGCGTCTTGCCGGATCCAGATGGCCCGATTATAATCATCCGGATAGAGTTTGAAAGCGCTGCATGATGCTTAACCGGTTCTCTTGCTTTAGTCGCTGAAAAATCAATTATATCCATATCTCTATACATAAATTATGGATCTATATTGTGTGAAGTGTAAAACGTGTACTGGCACAGATGACTTGACGACGATTACAACTAGAAATAACCGATCAGCGCTTTCTGGTAAATGCGTGCAATGTGGTACAAAAAAATTTAGATTTATTTCTACAAAATCAAAGATTTTACAATCCGGAGATGTTTTTAAAAAAAACGAGGAGGTGATATCGCAGCCAAATTGGCAAAACTCCCTGGAACCCCATGGGCAAAGTACCCCGGAGAAAAGCACCTTCCAGGATATAGCTACTGTGGCCCCGGAACACGATTAGATATCAGACTTGATGATCAAAATCAACCCAGATCCGGCGAGTATCCGATAAATGCCATTGATAAGGCGTGTCACGCTCATGATGTTGCATATAAAAGCAGCAATCTGCAACACAGGCATCTCGCAGATGTGAAATTAATTCATGCGTTAAATGCTATTCCTGATAAATCTTTCAAAGAAAAATTGGCTTCGTGGTTGGTAAAATCAGCTATGAAAGGCAAATTGATGATGGGTGCTGGTAATTAATAATATGGAATCTATTTATTATTCTCCGAGAGGATACTGGAAGGGTAAAGCAGCAATCAGTAAGCTCGCCAGCGCCGCAAAAGTGAAAAAGGCTACTGCGGCTAATTGGTTATCCAAACAGGCACTATGGCAGATTTATCTACCACCGCCTAAACAAATCAATTTTTCGCATTTTGATGTTACCGGACCCAATGAAGTTCATCAAGCTGATTTATTGTTTTTACCACATGACAACGGTTACAAATACGCGCTAACCGTAGTTGACGTTGCGAGTCGATACAAACAAGCAGAACCGCTAAAAACAAAGTCAGCTACTGAAGTAGCTTCTGCATTTGAAAAGATTTATCGAAAGGGTCCTCTGCGTTGGCCGAATCTGTTACAAGTTGATCCTGGCAAGGAATTTCAGGGTGCAGTGTTATCAGCGATGAAACATCATAATGTCACCATCAGACGAGGGCATACTGCGCTACATCGCGATCAGGCAATTGTTGAACGATTTAATTGGACTCTTGCTGAGCGGTTATTTGGATATCAATACGCGAAGGAGTTTATTCAGGATAAAAGATCCTGTGAATGGGTTAAGAGATTACCAGCTGTGATTACCGCGCTCAATAACGAGATTACTCGAACAATTAACATGAAACCTGTCAACGCGATTAAGAAAGCGTCCATACCAAAAATGGAAATCCATGGAATTTCACAAAAAGATTTCAAAGAACCAATTCTTGGTAGTAATGTCACTGTGAGATATTTATACGAACCAGGAGAGCTTGAAGGTGGCAGAAAAAGGGCTACTGATCCTATTTGGAGTGTTACTGCACACAAGATATCTACTATAACACGATCAACTGGTAGACCTCCAATCTATAAACTGGATTCAACTGCCCCTCAGCGGGGTTTTACACGCGAACAATTACAAGTGATTCCTGACGATACTCAATTGCCACCTCATGGTCTTAACTAGCACCCCTTCGTCTGTTGCACTCAAGACAAGTCAGCATAACATTATCGTTGGTATGACCAATGCTGCTATTCTTTCTGTCTATGGTAAATTGGCGAGGATCTTTATCCGAATACTGCCAACGCATTATACAATTGCAACTCGCGCAGTGATTATTCTGTTGTTGTTTCAGCGTAATTATTAATTTAGCATCAATGTCAAATTCTCTATTATTTTTTTTATCCTGTTGTTTATAACCGGAGAGTTTTTTATTAATGATGCTAGCATCATCCATTGTAGTGTCATCATCGTCACTAATGATTTTATCATCGAAAACAACTCTTCGAAGTTGATTTAATCTCCTCACTCTGGATACTGCAAGATAGACTAAATTCGACCATTCGATGCGATTATCTACCATCCAAACAATTGTATCCGATATAGTCAATCCCTGTGAAGAATGTATTGTCGCTGCGTATCCTAGCGTCCACGGGGATTTATTAGCACGCAATGCATCTTCAACAACGCTGATATCAACCAGCACAATATCATTTAACACGAGAATCTGCTTTTCACTCTTCCCTGGAATATCAACTTCAATATTCTGCTTTCGTGTATCCGAAGGCCTATTACACAACGGTACTGGAAGTGTTGCAAATTTTTCTTTATGCGTTTCAAATAACTTCATCTGAAGTGTGTCTCTGACTATTTTTCTACTTGCTACTATCAAATCATTTGGTCTCCACGTTTCCCAAAAATCATTCATGGGAGTTTCTGAAATTATTTCACGCGCTATTTCGCATTGGATTTTATCCAACTGTAATCTAATCAGTGCTTTGAACTCGCGTAATTGTTCATCAAGTGATCTATAATCAGTAGTAATTTCTTCATAGTAGTCTACAAAACCCTTTAGCCATTCATGTGGAGATGCACCGACAAATGGTGGTGGTTGGCCGTGATCACCGCACATGACGACTTTTGTGTTTTTGTTTAACAACCATTCGAGAAATGTTTGTAATACTCTCAACGATACCGTGCATATTTCATCCCAAATTATGATTTCAGGAATGAATTTATCGCCCATTCGATCAGGGGTCCATTCATCGCCTTTCCATCGAAAGAAACTGTGATAAGTACAGGCATTTACCCCTCGCTGTATCATCTCTCTGGCGAGTCTGTGAGTCGGTGTTAACACAATCATATTTGACCGACGATATAATTCAATTGCACGAGTTGTCTTTCCTGACCCACCACAACCGTTTAAATAAACTGTCTTGTATCTACATATTGGATCAGATACCGGTGGTGCATTAGAAAATTCTGATTGAATCTTATCACACTTTAAGTACTTTTCATCCATGGTAACATCTGCCGATTCACAATACTCATGTAGTTTTTCCTTTTTAAATTGCCAACGTCCCCACGCTTCCTCCTGGGATGTGAATTTAGCTACATCTGATTTGTATTTCTCGTGGATATAAATAGAATCAGTGGCTACTCTAACTGCGTTATTAGGAAATCTATTTATCATCGAAAATAAATTGATAGAAGCATAAGCTAGCATAGAACTTCTCAGATGTGTATATTGTTTAATATATCCATCACAATAGGTAACAACCGTACCCAATTTCTCACCATTGGATAGAAAAGCGTCTTTACGATTTACAAGTTTTCCCTGTTTCGTTAAATCCGTTACAATAAAATCGTATTCAGCGACGTCTATGATCAACCGCGAGGAATATTTTGCATTGTCGTATCTTCCACCCTGGGTAAATTTACCGATTATTCTTCGTCCAAAATCTTTTGCTTGTTCTTTTTTAATTTCAAATAACTTCTTAGAACAATTCATGACTTCTTCCTCGCTGAAATCTGGAAACTGTTTTCGCTGTTCGCTAATTATACGATCTAGATCGGGTTGTGGTAGCCAAACTTCTTTCTGAGCTCGATAGCATATAATAGCTTCGGAAACAATCAACGATTGTAACATCTCACAATCAATCATATATCGTAGTAACACTATTGGCATCCAGGCCTTTTCAGATATATGTCTACCAAGCCAAAGATAACTACACGAATGTAACCCTGTAGCGAGTTCAAATGATATCACACAAGCGAATCCGGTTAAATCAAAATCAGGTAATGGACCATTAATCGCAACACGAGTCATTTCATGCGTGGGGTGTCCGAATCGTTTAAAGTATTCAGCGGCTTCTCCATATCCAAGAAAACTCCCTGGATAACACGCAGCTATATCAATTGAAATCATACCATCACGTGAGTATTTTGTATTCCACAGTCCTCCATGACTAAATTCTACGCAACTCAATTTAACATCCTCGAGAAAATCACTTCGTGTTGGACGCCATGAGTTTTTTTCTCTTGCGAAGTGAGCTACCACTGATGGAATAGTAAAACTATCCGTGAGTAGTTTTTCATGGAAACTCTCCGGTGAAAAATCATTAGCGATTTTTCTCATTCTGTTATCTAATTCTTCAACGCGATATAATTCACCATTTGGTCTTACAAACTGATCAAATCCTATTTCGGGATCTTCATCACTTCTAAGTAACCACACTGACACAGGATCATCTTTACACAATGCATGAATAGCATCGAATAATTTCTCATTATAAAAAACATCTCCGACGAACCCCCCGACGAATTCCTCGGGGATATATTTCACGGTTCTATCTCGTGGAAATATTGTTACTGCAGGTGTCCACGCGTGTTCGTTATGATCAATAATTTGTATTGGAGCTCCATTTTTGTTATATTTCGGTTCGTATAAAACTTCTCCGGTTATCGTCATTACTGATATTGGGAATCTTAATGATGTTTCTGATTTAGCTATATCAGAAATCTTTGCACTGTCAGTTCCCATTCGGTTATTTTCCTACGTCGCAGATCAGTTAGTTTATTTCCTCGGGATGCATTTGTGAAGTGTTCCATTACTCGTGTTGCTACACAATTCAGTGAACTAGAATATTTCATAGGAGCTAGTTTTGCGATATCGGGTTTATCATTTAGCGGGTATATCCCATATACGATTGCTGTTACAGGATAAGATCTCTCGTAGTATGGTTTGTCGATTCCAGTTAGAATTCCTGGTTTGGAATCTCTACTCACAATGACAGTTTTTTTTATCCTTGAGGATTGTTTCAAATTTATCCTTGATAATCCATTTACCTTCGACTTCGATAATGAATTTTATTCTGAAAAAATACTTCTGTTGGGAATTGCTTTGTTTGAAATCCTTTGGATTTCCATCTTTAGATTTCCACCCCGTTGGCTCGCCAAGGTGTGAAATGATCTCAGCTGCTCTTTCATCATTCATGGTAGCATCGATGTTAGGTACATTGACATCCTCGTGTATAATTCGAAATGTCGACCAACAGTATGCTGCACCGTCTCGGTAGAATTCATTAAAACACTCCTTGATTTTACTTAGTATAGTTCTGTCACCGATTAGACGTTTTGGTGTATCAGAGACTCTATCGAGATTGAATTTAGCATTTTTCCAAGGTTCGATTTTCGATAATCTCTTGAACTCTTCCATGTTATAATTAAAACAAGTATTTAAATAGAAAAATATAGTATAATGAATCACTGCAAGTGGCTTATGATTGGATCAACAACCCCGTGTAACAAATCATGCAGAAGCGAATTCTGTGGGCATCATTTACAAAGCGTTCGGCGAGGAAGTTTTGGTCCTCTCCCATGCCTCCAATGTGGGGCTGGGGTAAGGGGAAAATCACAATTATGTCTCAGTTGCGACGGCAAACGATACAGGGAACTAAAACGCTATTATGACAAACGAATAAAAAATGCAGTCATTGACCCCAACGACCTTGATAAAATCAAGGACAAAATCATAAAAAACCCTCAAGACTACATTGATAGACTTATAATTAAAGCATATAATAAATTAGACAAATAGTATTATTATACAAATGAGCCAAGATTTCAGACCTCACCCAGTGCTTGTTAATTATGAAGCATCCCGTGATGGTGTTATTAGAAATTGCAGACTAAAAGAACCGGTTGGGTATCTGAATAATATGGGGTATTTGATGTTTTCAGCTGGGAGGAAGAAGTATCTCTGTCACAGAGCCATCTATGAAGCATTTTACGGATTAATCGAAGACGGCCTTGTGATTGATCACATAAATGGCGTAAAGACTGATAATTGTCTTGTGAATCTTCAAGCCGTCTCACAAAGTCGGAATGCAAAATTAGGTGGAACTGGCAAACATGCAAAACGCCCTAGGGGGATCAAATCGTTTGATTTAGAAAATAATCAAGAGAGAAGCTTTCAGTCGATAAATGAAGCCAGTAGATACTTTGACATTTGTGGGAATTCAATACTATTTGTTGCAGAAAATATAATTAAAACTGCTCTGTCGAAAAAAAATAGTTATAAAATAAAATTCGTATACACCTGAAACTATTCAAGGGAGATAAATCCCCATGGACAAATCCGCCGCAACTCACTAAGTTCCCTTGTATTATGACGTCAAAGGAATTTGTCGTCTGTTAACTAGGCGCGCACGTGACTGTACATAGTTTCGGTAGAATTTTATTTTTTGCAATTTCTAAAACATTTTATTGTCGCTTGGCTACACTGAGTGCAGGATAAACCACGCGCGGAAAATAAAAGCAAATGCATCCTTCCGATTATCAAGAACCATATGTATACATCGCGAGTGGTTTCTATTCATTGAAGTAGGTGGGCGTGGTTAAAATTCCTGTATACAGCTCTTTGTGATCTTTGTGCATGCGTGACTGATAGTTACATTATATTTTAAACTGCTCCGATTTTATGTTTTCACTGTTTTCTGGATAGTTACAACAGTTAAATTATTATTCGTTTTCTTAAATACGATAGTAAAATTGTCTATTTTAAAAATCTCTTAATCAGATATATATATTAACAATCTCTATTTTATATGACGGCTCCGTGGTGTAATGGTAGCGTGTTTGTCTTGTAAACATAGCTATCAACTACTACGTGTTCGGTCCCCATAGCAGATACATTATTTGATGGCGAAATGGAAGATGTTTTTTCTATTAATTGGGGGAGAGGGGCGGACCCCCTTAGCCAAACCAACATTGTAGCTCATGCTATCGCATTCTCGGTAGCGTGGGTTGGTGTTTTTTCCAACTCATGCAACCATGAATTTAATTTCATGGGTTGCCATGTTGGTTTGGTTTACCACGCCCACACGCCACATAACATCCAATAAACATATACCTTCTGAGAGATCTAATTCAGCCTTTGCTGAGTTAGACCCCTCGCCGGAGATTATGTGTTTATCAAAGTAATTGGATGTAAAATAAATGGTATAAATTGATGCAAAAGCTCTACATTCACATGAGGAACCCCACAGGGTAGCACAGAATGGGCTACCGGCTAATAGAAACGGTGTTAGGGTCACAAAAGGGCATCCAAATGGATAGCCAAAAGAAAAAGGCATCTGGAATGGATAGCCAAAAGAAAAAGGCATCTGGAATGGATAGCCAAAAGAAAAGACCCTAGCAAAGACACATAGGCCTGAATAAGGGACTCATGAATGAATAACCGCTCATAATTGATATCATTTATTTTGCATTTTTTTTAATAATTAGAGATACAGTATACTATATTTATATAAAAATATAAATAATGGATATCAAAGATGTAAATGCTATAATTGCCGAAATCTCAAATTTAAAAAATAACGGGGTAGTATTATCTGAAGGTCTCGACTGTGACAGGATTGCCTCGGAATATGAAGATATTGAGTATCAGTCTAGTAAGGGTCGTTATGTTTTACCTAAAATGTACAGACTCGTGAAAGGAATTCAAAAGTCCATCTATGCTTGTTTGTACGGTAACGATATTGATGTATTTATAACGCTATTTAGCACTGTTGAAGCAATACGTCAAAAGCTCGGCCAAGAGTATCAAAAACGAGCTGAAATTAGTTCTAAGGTTCGTGATCTTAAAAAAATGTTAAACGAGGAAAAACCAGTATCTTAACCACGTGAGTGATAGACTTTCAGTAAATAATTTAAAAAATAAATTTTTTTTTAGCGTTTTTTGTAACACTCACATGGGATTTTCTCCTGAAAGGATACTCAGCAGTTTGGGCCTGCTTATGCAGTTATGTGCGTACTGGATGATCTGGTAGTGGTAGCAAGTAATCACCGCGACGCCTCCATTTTCACGCAGTTGTTGTTGTTGCCGCGTCGTTAACAAAAATCGTTCATCGCCGTTCTCAGACATTACAATTTTGAAAACCCCAGCGATGTTATTTCTGAAACATTCGCGGATAGCGTCATACAGTTTAACCTTGTCCGAGATGGATACATTAGCTTGATGGTACATTATTTAATAACTCGTCTTTTAATTGTGATAGTTTCACATTTGAAAAATTAGTTCACAAACAATATATGGTAGGTGAATCGCTTACAACTAGATTAGCCCGAGAGCGGCTAGGAGCAATTAAAAAGTTTATACCGGTTCGAGACAGACTTCGTGAGAAACTTCAACAACGACAACAAGCGCAGACTGACTTTTCTGTGTCAAGTGAACAACTGTTCGCCCCGGTAACTAAGGCGACCAGCGATGTGAAAACAGCAACTGAACGAGCAATATTTGGGGATATTCCTGAGGAAGGCAAGCGACGAGAAGTGCCTGTTCTTGGTGTGTTTGAAAAAATTGCAGCAGAGACCGAACAAACAAAAAAGTCTTTAGAAACACTTCCAGTAGATATAGTAACTACTTCACGGCAACAACAAAAAAAAGAGCGAGTACTAGAAGAACTAGGTGCTACTGCAAGAAAACCAAAAGAAGAAGAAGACGTTACTATAGAAAAAATATATTCACCGCAAAATATATTTATACACTTTATATACAACATAATTAAACATTATAATGACAATGAGTTAATTGACTTTACCGTGAAGAATTTTTCACTCGTTCAAAGAGCAGCAATGGTAAACAAAGGGTATAAAGAGTATATAAAAAACGACGAGAATTGGATTAAAAAAAATGTACCTGGCAAACCGTGGTAGATTTAGAATCACAGACAGTAACCGTAATGATTTTGAGAGTTTTAAAGACAAAGTATTGAGTAGAATAGAAAAAATGAATCTATTTGAAGAGGATGAAGAGGAGTCAACTGGAGATGGATATTTAGGTAGCGGCATATTTGAAAACGCTAGCGTTACTTGTCCTGGTAACATTCTCAGTTATATATCACGACTGGAGGTTCTCATCGGCGGGAAGCGAGCCGGAAACAACTCACCGGAAATAATTAATGAGGTCGCTGATATCTGTAGACGATTATTTGCCGGCGGTATCATGGACATTAATGTATATCGAGAACTCGTTGCTGAATTAGTTGAAAATCACAAAGATACCCATGGTTATTACAGCGATTGATCACTAATGGAAAAATTACTAGTTTTAATAACAAGATGATTATACACTTCAACCATGATAAACCAACCCCCGTCTATGTAGTTAATTCACGGTTTCCAGTTTATAGAGCATATTACGGAGATGGTCTCGGTGATACCATTGCGGGGTTATTTACAAGAATGGCCCCAAAAGTGGCGCCGTTAGCTAAACAATTATCAATGAAGGCCATTGATGTTATTCGTGATAAGGGTATTGGTGCTGTTGGAGATCTCGCCGGAAAAGCGTTTTCAGCTGCGAAGAATAAAATAACATCATTAGTGAGACGAAAAAAGAAACCGTTACCGTCTACAGCGGAAATGCCTGCAAGTGTTAGTAAAATTATAAAAAACGCAGTAGATGAAAAATTAGCGCAATTGACTTCAACCTCTGACCAAAATAACATGATAGCAAACATGATAGCGGGTAGTGGCTTTAAAAAACCACGACGATGAAATCCTGCGATTAGCAATGAAAATCTTTCGCGATGAAAATCGTTTAAGATTTCACGATTTAGACTCTGATAAATAGAATAAAATGTTCAAAAGGTCACCTAATCCAGCGTTTGATATAGACGCCCCAGTTCGCACGGATGATTCTGTACGCGATTATCAATATTACGCCTATCATGCAATAGACTCAAATAGTCGATCAAGAATTGAACTTCAAGTCCATGATACCAGTAAATACTTTTTGCCCTGTGAAGCATTTATCGAAGTAGAAGGAGAACTTGTAACAGCTGCTGATACTCCTGCTGTACCAGCACCGTATCCAGCTGGTACTCAAGTCGGGTTTGTCAATAATGGTATCATGGCGCTATTTGAGAGTGCTAGATATCTCATTGATGGAAAAGAAATTGAGTCCATAGATCGCGATGTTGATGTGGCTACAACAATAATCGGGTTAGCGAGATATTCTGATGATTATACAAGATCCGCAGGTCCTTCTATGATGTTTGCAAAAGATGTTACAAATACCGCTGGAGGAAATCCATTTGTTGTAAGACGACCAAAAAAACGTGATAATAGTGATGCTGATGTCGAGGATATGATTATAAACAAAGATGATAATTTCAATCTAGGAGCTGCAACACGTATTTCAATGTTGGGGAGGGGGCGTAAATCATTTTCATGTGCGATTCCACTGCATCACATATTTGGATTCTGTAGAAACGTCAGAAAAGTTATTTATGGAGTGAAGCATACAGTAGCACTGGTGCAAAAGAGTGATGATAATGACGCAATTTGGAGGATTCCAGCAGACAATGCAAATCCCAATGCTGATGCCGGTAAAGTCAATTTAACAAAACTATCATTGTGGATGCCAGTGTTGACTCCAGCAATTACCGCAGAAGAACGGTTACTATCATTTATGGATCAAGGAGGAAAATCGTTACTAAGTTGGCTAACGGTAAGTACAGATGTTAAACAATCAGATCTGAACGGGTTATTCACTTGGAACCTAGCATCAAAACAAGGCGTTTCTGCGCCACGTCATATATTCGTAGTGTTACAGGATAACACACGAATTGGCAATCAACTCTCCAGCCATATGATATTTGATCAATTAGGTGTTAAAGACGTCTCACTGAGAATAAACGGCCAGCAGGAACCATCCGAGGATATACAACTTAATTACGGTGAAAATCATATTGCACGTGTGTATCATAGATTGTTGTCATTTATGGCACGTGATCAAAATGTTGATACCGGTCTACAAATATCACAATATGATTTTAAGAATCTATATCCAATCTATTACTTTTCATTGGAACATCTTGATTTAACAAGACAATCTGTTGTTGATATACATTTTAGAGCTAATGTGCTTCGTGGTGCTATTGCTAATTATAGAGCGGTTGCTGTCATTCTCAGTGATAAATCAATGCTACTCGAAGGTGTTGGTGGAAGAATGAGAGTGGTAGATGCGCCAGTAGAAAATCTATGATTGAAAATTCTATGAATTTTTCATTGAAATCGTAAACGATTTAGAATCAATCTGTTATTGTATAATGTCGTATAGTAATATCAATGTGTCTTTGACACCCGGTCAATTAAAAAAACTACAATCCAAATCAGCTAAGCAATGTGGAACCACAATCACGTTGAAACCTAATCAAATGACTGGAGGGGCGAATAAATTATCGCTGACAACTCAAGTGAAACATTTCAATGATGCACTTGTAGCAAAAAAGGGTGTTCAGATTACTCTTTCTGCGGCTGCTATCAAAAATATGATTAAAACAGGCGGTATATTTCCATTGTTAGCTGCAATACCAGCATTGATTGCAGCGGCTGCCCCAGCAGTGGCGAAAGCGGCAGCGTTGGGAGCCATTGGGACCGCAGCAGGGATGGCGTTGAAAAAGGCAACTGGGAAAGGATATAAAAAAAAGAGAAAGGGTCTAAGACTACCAGGAACCCCATATTCATGGTACAGCGGGAGATCCGTTCACGGATCAGGTCTAAGAATACCAGGAACGGTTTATTATTAGTTGAAAACCCAATTGTTGAGGAGTCTATGACTGAGGAACCTATGGTTCCCATGTCCAATTTTTTTTTAATTGATGCTGCTAAAAAACTAGCGATAAAAAACTTCAGAGGGGTTTTTATGAGAGATCAATTACCGAGAAAACCTAAACGCGTTGAAACTGGTATCATCAATCTTGATAACAGCAGCGGATCGGGAACTCACTGGGTTGCATACGCAATCGATCCACGTGGGATTGTCTATTTTGATTCATATGGGTTAGCTTCGCCAAGAGAGTTTATGCGGTATATAAATTCTTCGATGAAACTCAAAGAGCTTCCGATTTTTTATTCCACGCTGCCAACACAACAATTAAATGATCCACCGATATGCGGCCGTGAAGTATTAAATGTCCTCGCGGAGATTTCATCGTCACAGAAACCACCTCATCTGGTTGTAAATAAATACACGAGTGGGAAATTACAAGGTAATTTTAGAGAATCAATAAATTGAAAATACTAGAGTCTTTACAATAATGATTAATATTTGGGGACGATCTCTGTCAATGTCGGAACCCACCGCGAAAACATCTGCGGGTTCTATCAAGGATGTAAAAAAAATAATTAAAAATGAAATCGCTGAGACGTTAAATTTAGCAAGTGTTGACCCGAACGAAATAGTTGTATTTCAAGACAAACAGGGTAAATTGAAAACCAGTGATGTGTCATTGGATGACATTTTGATACGGCAGCGCGATGCCACTGAAAACTCTATTGCGCTGTATTCCAACGGTGGACAACTTAAACCAGGCGCACTTGTGTCTACGATCACCGATGCGATTGCCACCCACGACAACACGATTGCCACCCACAACAACAAGATTGCCGCCCACGACAACACGATTGCCGCCCACGGCCGTGAGCTGGATGATCATATACGAGGTTATAATAGTTTTCGCAAAAATGTCGTACATAAATTCTTTGGAACCCCGCTTGTGGTTGGCATGACTCTCGTCGAAATTAAAAACTATCTATCGCTATTCTTTTTTAACAAGGACGCGGGAAGGATGATGAATGAAAATGAAATCAAGGCAAATTATCTCGATATTTACACAGATATTTCTAAACTAATAGAAAATCTTGAAAAGGTACAAAAACCCACTAACGACATTGTTGGTAAGTTCTTTGGAAACCCGCTTGTGGCAGGAATGACTCTCGCTGAAATTAGCGAGTTTATCGGCAAGCATACTCACAATGCCTACATTGCTAATAGTTTCTTTGGTGTCCCAGCTACATCTACGATGACTCTCAAAGATATTAATATGTTTATGGTGAGACAAACAACACTTAATACCATCGTGGATAAATTCTTGGGGAGAACACGTGAATCTGAAACCACATCGTTGACAGGCCAAACTCTCGCTGAAGTTAAAAAGCTATTGACGAACAAAAACTCATCAACGAGTTTGTTAAAAATTTCTTTGAGGGCAGTAAACCCCAAGATATCACGACAAATTTTTTTAACATCAACTGGTATATTGAAGAACAAGCAAAGCTTAAAATCAGCGACCTTCTGATTTCATTCTTTTTTAGCAAGAGGGATGGGAGGATGATGCTTTCTAACGAAATCGAAGCAAATTATCTCGAGATTTACAATGATATTCTTAAACTAAAAGAAAACTTTGAAAAGATAAAGATTCCGCATCCACGCATAAGCATTAAAAATGTCGTGTATACAGTCGATCATGGAACCATGGATTGGATAAGAGGTGTTAATACTACATTGTCCACCGGTCTTTGGAAGAGTGGCGGGGCTGGGGGCGATGATATCTACAGTCCAACGGGGGTCGAAGGTATCTACAGGCTAACGTGGATCTCTATCGATCAATTTAATATGATCGCGGGCGGTAAAACCTATTCTGGTGGCACCGCGATGTTAATTATAAGGAGTAACGGTCAACACTTTAATGTCGTCGCGGTTGATAGCTCCACCATTAGATCAAAAATAACTTGGTGTTTAGAACTTGTAGATGATTTTTCAGGCTGAAGATACCATACCTACGACATCCTAACCCATCTACTCACCTGACCCCCGCAACGATGGCGAATAATTGAAAACACTAACGGATTTAAAATAACAATGACATCATTGACGGAGTCAACGAAATCAATTGAACCGATAATAACCCCGTTGACGGAGTCAGCGGTATCACAATCGCAGATGACGCCGTCATCGCAATATCGATTCAACACCGTGAAAGAGTTTTCTGCAAACTTGAAATCACTTTCTGAGCGTTATCGTGAAAAAATGAAAAAATACCGACGCAGCGTAGCAATCATAGACATCACCGTGTACTCGGTATCCGGTGTGATGGCCAGCGCTGGGGTTATTTTGTCGACGGTGACCATGATGGCTCCGATTGCAGTTCCAATTGCTATCTCCGCGGCAACAACAATTGCTGCAGTCGCCACCGCGATAACTAAAAAATTATCATCGTGTTCTCAGAAAAAACTCAGTGATTATACAGCTCGGTACCGGGTGGTATTTGACGCGTACTCGAAATTATCTGAGTTGATCTCGCTGTCAATAGATAATTCGTTCATATCCGATGTTGAATTTTCCATGATGACCCAGTTGTATAACTCCGCGATGTTGAAATTGGAAATTGAAGACAGCGTTAACAATAATGTCACTACAATTCAACGAATTGCAACTGCTTCAACGAATCGCGGAGAATACCACTCCGATACGAACAAGCATGATATCAATAACATCAACAAACCCTGAATTTAGTGTGAACTTTCCTTCTCCGATTCCAGTGCGTGAGATCGCGCTGGCAAAATTACGAGTGTATCATAGCTGGCCTAATATTAGATCTGTTGCATTTGGCGGTCAGCAACCCAATAACGCACTGGTGTTCTCGTATAAGAATAAACCCCATGGCACTCCAGCGTGGGAAACTGTTTCGTTACCAACTGGGTCGTACCAAATTGAGCAAATCGATGCTGAAATTCAGCGTAGAATAAAATCAATCACTGGAAAAGAATCAAAAATAGCTATTAAACTTCATGAACCGATGCTCTCGTCGTCGATCGAAATAAGCACAGAGGGATACATTGTAGATATCTATAACAGCTCGTTAAGAACAGTGTTAGGATGGCCTGAAAAACAACCGGAGAAATCCACCGCCGACTTAACCACAGACGTAAAATCATATCATGAAATCAATCCCAGTTATCAAGATAATTTATCTGATATAAGAAAAGGAAGAATCGGCGATAGATTTATATTTACCAACAAAGACACATTGCAATGGGATTTTATCATTAAAAGAACAGCCGACTCATCTGTTACTATTTCATTTACGCTAACTGACGTCCGTGGTTATTTTAATGAAATTAAACAATTATATGAAACACAACTAGAACAACTACGGAAAACAAAATCGCAAAAACACGTTGAAATAATAAATCAACTTATATCTGACATGGAATATATCTATGAACTAATTATTCAAACAATAATTAATGACAACAGCGACAATAAACAACGATTCCTAACCGATTACAATATCACAGAAGACAATCTGCGTAATTTCAAGTTTCCCAAATACAACGCTGATGAACTAGCAAAAATTTTTAAAACCGATATCAAGGCGCTACAAAAATCAGATTCAACTGTCCTCAGGTATAATAATGATCCAGATGGTGGCGGTAGGCATATTGCCCCGCATAATGTAAATATTTCAACGGTGATTGCGCTCAATTTAGTATGTGATGCAATCGAAGGAAGTTATCAAATTAATCTAGAGCAATCAAATCAAGCTCAGCAGGGATATATTCTTTATTCGTTTGCACCAATAGCTCCTCCAGGATTCCTAATTATTGAAAACCAAATTAATCCTGTCTACATGCGATGCCATAATAATTCGTTAACGAGAATTAATTTCCGACTCACCGACCAGTCAAATAATTTAATTGATCTACAAGAGGAGGTGCTAGCAATTAGTTTGTTTGTGAAATCATAAATGATTTTCGTCCTAAAGACTGGATCAAATATTTGGTTGAACTCGTAAAAAAATTATTAACCCATAGCAGCAGAGAGGGTGGATGACAACGACGCTGGCGTAGACGAGGAAGCGTTGGTTGTCGACGCTTTTTTTTACGATTCGACGTTTTTTTATGATTCGACGCTTTTTTTACGATTTCGACGCTTTTACGCTCGTTGTAGGGTTCACCCTCTCTGCTGCTCCTTTTTCTTTTAATAGTAAATCTTGTACAGTAACTAGGACAAGTTGACACAACTCCCAAATTTCTACACCGTTAAATTATGGTAAAAGTCATGAATCAAATTGAAATTAATATTTCAGTTTAATCATATGCTAATTTTGTGACATAGATTTTAGTTTGGGTTCATGGACTATGTACAACATTGCTCGACCCTCAAATATTGATTTAATAACCATTGGTCAGTTTGTACCATGTTGCCAGGCAACTGGTTGTTATCTTCTGATTGGATGTATGCAAATTACAGATATAATTCTATTCATTCATGGCTGGTAAATGATTTATTTAAATATTTTAAGGAAATTTTAATTCTCTTTTTCTTTACTAACAATTTAATTATTATTAATTATAAGGATTGACCATTTGAATTTTTTACATTCACTCAAGTATGAATTGAAAAAAGTGAAAATTGTTGTCTAATCTGCAATACATAAAGAATAAATTTAAATATTGAATGTCAGATACTTGGAATATTGATTTGCTGATTTGCTTTTTGTCATGATTTTAAATCGTGTAGTCAAAGTGCAATGGCTGGTGCATTTTAATTCACTTTTTTCATTGATTCATTCAGTGAATCAGTCAGTTAGTTGGAAAGTTAGTCATTAATTTAATAAATTCATTTTAATTCTTTTTTTATTATATTGCAGCTTTGGATCACAGCAAAAAAACAAAGACTGAGGACAGCTACTTATTTCTGGCCAGGATCAGATGTCAACATTACTGGTGAATTTAGGATTTTAAACATAGTTACCACTGAGATTTTAAACATGTAACATAGTTACCACTGGGATTTTAAACATCCATCATAATTATCATTGAGATTTTAAACCTTTTACATAATTACTACATGGTTTTAAAATCTTACATAATGACCACTGGGATTTTAAACTTCTGACATAGTTACCACTTGGAATTTAAACATCTTACATGTTTACCACTGGGATTTTAAAACCCAACATAATCACCACTGGGATTTTAAACTTCTTCTATAATTACCACTTGGAATTTTAACATCTTACATGGTTACCAGTGGTATTTTAAACATCTTACATAGTTACCACTGTGGGTACCCCGTCGTTAGCGCGCAGGTCAAAAGCATGGCGACAAATGCACATCAACAAAAGCATGCCATCAAATGCGCACCACCAAAAGCGCACAGCATAAACTCCATATGCCATTTTCTAGTGAGCACACATCAAAGAGTGTAGAATCTTTATATTTAGTAGAAATAAACTAAAAGTTTTAATCGGTTTGAGCAGACATCAAAGTGTGTACACTCTTAATATTGAGTAGAGATAAACTAATAGTTTGAATAACTGTTTTCACTGAACAGATATCAAGATGTGCATTTACGCAGTATAAGCCTTGACAACTATAAATACCAAATTTATTTTGTGAAAATTTGAAAATCTTATCTAACCATGGAAAAGACTGAGCATATAATAACTGATGGATATCGATATAGAAAAGACCGAGTAAATGCCGATGGCAGTGCATTATGGAGATGCTGTAAATGTGATTGTAAAGGGTGAATTAAAGTGATCGCAGTGCACACAAGCACTGTGCTTTCTGAGCATAACCATGCTCCAGATCTGGCGAGCAACAACGCAAAGAAGATCATAGCAGAGATCTGTTGAAGAGCAGTAAACACCGTTGAGAGACCAAAGCAAATAATTCAGCAAAGCTTTCTCAGAATTTTGTTGCCATCATATACGGCTTCACAGAGAGCGATCGAACGATGGAGAAAGAAAAATAATCTTCCATACGCTAACATAACTTCGTTAAACAATATTGCCATTGCAGAATCTCTGCAAAAATCTACAAGAGACACTCATTCCTTCTGTGGGATTTGGGTGTGGATGATGATGCTCGCATTCTGATGTTCGGAACAACTGAAAATCTGATCCAGAAAAATGATAACTGGTTTATCGATGGTACTTTTAAAGTTGCACCGATACTATTTACTCAGCTATTCATTATACATGCTTTAATTAACAACTCGGCCTATCCCCTAGTCTATGTTTTGCTGCCGGAGAAAACAGAGCATGGCTATGAATGCTTCATGCAGAAAATTCTTGAACTGCATCCTGGTCTTAATCCTGCTAGCATTATGGCCGATTTTGAGAAAGCCTCTCTAAACGCTTATGCAACCATCTTCCTGTTAGCAGGATGCTTCTCCTTTGAATACGTTCCCCGATCACATTACTTTAGGGATATTAGCCTGCTACCTCGCGAATCCAGCCCTACCAAAAGACGAAAATTCGTCTTTCCTGTCTATGTCATATAGACAAAGGGCAATAACTCTTGCCCCTTACCTCCCCTTGCTACCCGCTAGGTGTCGCTTCTTTAGTTTTTTAGCTTCGCTTGTAGTGTGCAAACACGTACAATTAGATCTCCAATGAATCCAAGCCATCTTAGTGTAAATTCTGACCATCCGAAGTTAAATTTGGAATTACTGTGTTGGATAATCATTCCTCTACAGGTTGTATACATTATTTTACAATATTTTCCAATTTGAGTGACTTTGTCACCTTTTCTAGACTTCGGACCAGGTTGCAACGTGGTCAAAAAGCACGCTTATGGCGGTACTAGCATGTAATACATGTAGCACTCAATAATTTCGCTTATTCCGTATGTAACGTTTACGATATTAGCGACTAATAACGTGCTGCATTGATAATTTGTGCTTTATTTATCTTCTTTGACGTTTCAGTAGACTTCAAAAAAGTCTTTGAACGACCAATTTACGACTATTTAATGGCGGACTTCGTGTTGTAGTCACGAGTTCACGCGACACTTAATCATTTCGCTTCCTCCGTTAGTTACGGTTATGGAATAGCGACTTAATAGCGTACTGAATTGTTAATTTGTGCTTTGTTTATCTTCTTTGACGTTTCAGTAGACTTCGTCTCTGAACGACCAGTTGCGACTATTAATGGCGGAATTTCGTGTTGTAGTCACGAGTTCACGCAACACTAAATCATTTCGCTTCCTCCGTAAGTTACGGTTATGGTAATAGCGACTTAATAGCGTGTTGAATTGCTAAATGTGCTTTGTTGATCATCTTTTTCGTTTCAGTAGACTTCGTCTTGAACGACCTATTGCAACACGCTCACGGCGATAACTAGTGTGGTCATTAAGAGTTAACATGGCACGGAATAATTTGACTACTCCGTTAATAACGGTTATAGTATTATCGAATTAATAATATGCTGAATTTTTTTAATTTGTGCTTTGTTCTCTTCTTTTGTCGTTTCAGTAGCAAAGTCGACAACGAAGGCATGAATGGCAAAATGGGTGTTGGCAATGTGGAAATGGAGGAAATTATGTTGACATGGTTTAGGCTGCCCAGTGGATGTAAATTTCACCGCAGGTCCGTGCATGGCTTTCAGGCCTGTAAGTCCGGGAGCATGGAGTCTAGGCTGGATCAATTGGATCCATTTTATTATGCACTTTCGCCGGCCGGCCAGCCGGCCGTCCAGCCGACACCGTCAGTTCAGCCGGCACTTCAGCAGGCACCAACCGGCACTAGCCGTCCATCCGGCACCGTTCGTTCAGCCCAAATGGCACCGGACGGCCAGCCGACCTTCCAGCTTGCATCAACAGGCACCGGCCGTTCAGCCCAAATGGCACCAACCGGCTAGCCGACCTTCCAGCCTGCATGAACAGGCACCGGCCATCCACCTGGCAACGACCGTTCAGCCCAAATGGCACCGGTCGTCCAGCCGACCTTCCAGCCGGCATCAACCGGCACCGGCCGTCCATCCGGCAACGACCGTTCAGCCCAAATGGCACCGGTCGTCCAGCCAACCTTCCAACCGGCATCAACCTACACTGGCCGTCCATCCGGCAACGACCGTTCAGCCCAAATGGCACCGGTTGTCCAGCCGACCTTCCAGCCGGCATCAACCGGCACCGGCCGTCCATCCGGCAACGACCGTTCAGCCCAAATGGCACCGGTCGTCCAGCCAACCTTCCAACCGGCATCAACCTACACTGGCCGTCCATCCGGCAACGACCGTTCAGCCCAAATGGCACCGGTCGTCCAGCCGACCTTCCAGCCGGCATCAACCTGCACCGGCCGTCCATCCGGCAACGACCGTTCAGCCCAAATGGCACCTGTCTTCCAGCCGGCATCAACCTGCACCGGCTGTACATCGGATTTACGGAGATTATAGTGATGTACCCGTCAGTCAATCTGTACTACTGGTTACATATCACTACCATGAGAGAGATGTTATAGATGTATCTTCGTCCAATCAGACCATTTGAGAGGCAGGTGCTGGTCATAGCCGGACCTTCGCCGACATTCTGGCCGACCATATACCAGACAAATCAGTCGGTATTGCCGGTGTACACCTCCCGTCACGTCAAATACGTGACGGTGTGATTTTAAAACAAGGGAGAATTAGTGACATTATCAGAGATGACGGAATTGAGTTATCTATGCCACTTGGTATGCGCTACCCAGATATGGCAGCTTTACCAGAACAGGACTTTCAAGCCGACCATTCGCCAGTTCAATCAGCCGTTAGTGCCGGCCGTCCATATGTTCACGGCTTCTCCACAAGGGAGATTTAGTGAAAGTGTCAATTATGACAGAATTGCGTCATCTAGGTCACCTGGTATGCTGTACAGATATGCAAGCTGTACCAGAACCAACATTCCCTCTGAGCGAATGGTAGATGGGCGCACAGTGCTGGCCGCACTACATAAGCATTATGTAATTATTATTACCTTCCAGCCGGCACCAACCGGCACCGGGCGTCCATCCGGCAATGACCGTTCAGCCCATATGGCACCGGTCATCCAGCCGACCTTCCACCCGGCACTAACCAGCACCGGGCATCGATCTGGCAATGACCGTTCAACCCAAATGGCACCGGTTGTCCAGCCAAGCTTCCAGCCGACACTTGCCGGCACTGACAGTCCATCCGGCTCCGGCCGTCCAGCCCAACAGGCACCGGTCGTTTAACTGTATGGAGATTTTAGTCATATACCAGTCCGTCCGACTGTACCGCTGTACCAGCACGGGGACTTTTATCATACCGCAATCCGCACAAATCGGATTGACGATGATTCTAGTGATGTTTCCGTCTGTCAATCCGTACTACCGGTTACATATCACTACCATGACACAGATGTTGGCGATGAATCTCTCGATCCAACCCAACCATTCGAGCGGTCGGTGCTTGTCATAGCCGGCCCGTCGCAGACATTCAGGACAAACATATGCCAATCAATTCATTCGGCATTGCCGGCCGTCCATAGGCTAACAGCTCATCCACAAGGGAGAGTGAATGCCTTTATCAGAGATGACGGAATCGAGTCATCTATGCCACCTGGTATGCATTACCCCGATATGGATGCTTTACCAGAGCAAGATTATGCACATAGTGAGTGCGATGAATCGCAGGCAAATCAGCTGTATGCAGATCCAACTATGGAACGGACTGAGTTCAGCTTCAAATCCGCAGTGGAGGAAATTTATAGGGTGTTAAGGTCCCTTCAGAATGCCCTCCACCTCATGCTGCCATTACCGACTATAAGGTTAGAGCGTCGGTCGATCTGGATGAGGGGGAAGAGACTCTATCCTTCCGCCTCCTTCCCCAGTCGACAAAAATTAAGGAAATTAATGACCGTCTGTCGACACGTATAGGGGATCCAGGAAATGCTAAGGCGTTCTTTTCTGAAAGCCAAGTACCAGCGTCGTTTTCAGGTCGATGGTACAAAACTCACTCCGATGCGTTCAGTACTGAGGTCCTTGCTCGGGATAAAATATGGCAGCAGTCCATATGTCTGCGGCATTGTCTTATAAAGTGGACAAAACTGTGTTCAATGCCACGTCCAAGCTGGTTCGAAATGTAGTCGCTACATCTTCACTGTTAGACCTAGCCTCCCTAGCCATTTTCAGGATCGCTGAAAAATCTGGCAATGAACATGCTGGGGAATCGACGGCCCGGTTAGCTAGGGTTCTTAACAGGGCAGCTCACCATTCCAAGGCCAATGCGCTGACTGCTTCTGCCAACCTAGACCTGATACGTCGTGACGCATGTCCGAATGGCACGTCGCTTAAACCCCATCATAAGCTGGCTAGATATGACCGACGCACATTTCACGTCCCTATCCCACGAGTAGCGGACATTTCTCCGTTGTGCTTGTCGGGACTCGGTTTATCAGTTCCATGTCATACATTTTGGCCTCAATTTAAGCCCTTGGGCTAGTACCAAGGTTATGGATTACGTCGTCAACCTGTTCCGCTCGACTTCATCTATTGCGTCGGCAGTATATTTTGGACGACATCCTCCAGAAACATCTGTCAAGTTCTACTCTGCTCAAAGGCAGAAACGATTTTATATCACTTTACATTATATAGGCTTTCTCGTGAACTGGATAAAGTCTGATCTCTGTCCAATCCGGATTTTGGTCCATCCGGGTGTGGAGTTTCTCCCGATCTGAATCTGGTAAGGCTTCCTTGAGTTTGCGATCATCCAGATAATTGCACTCGTAGAGTCCGTTTCCGACAGGATGCGCATTTTAGCGAGAGAGTTGCAGATCCTCGGATTATTCAATGCGGCAGCAGACTTGATCCCGCTCAGCCGTCCTTTTATGTGCCCTTTACAAAGGACGTTGCTAGCGTAATTGCGCCCTTTTCAAGTCCCTTCGATCCCAGAAAACAGTCATGCTCACGCCAGAGATACGATCATTCTTGAGTCAATGGCACAACCCCTGTAGGCTGTCCACAGGGATTACTCTGGAGATACCCCAAGCGGGGATAACGGTATGTTCCGCCACTAATACCTACGGTTGGAGTGCCCACCTGTTGCCGGACTTCGATACTGTCAGCGGCACGTGGGTGCCAGGGGCGAGCCCCTTTCCACATCAACCTTTCAGAAATAACGGCTGTCATCAATGCCTTTCATTTCGGGCAGGATCAACTCTTATTACAAACTGCCCTCATTATGTCAGACAATATTGTGGTGGTGCCTTGCCTCAAAACAAGGGGACACCAATCACCAGACCTGTGCAATCTGAACTGGCAGTTTCTACATTGGTTTGACAATCTCCACCTCAATGTACAATTCAGACACATTCTTGGCAGACTCAATGTCTTGGCTGACACTCTATCTAGTCATTCACACAGAATGGTCACTCCATCAATCGGACTTTCTTCCAATTGACACACTTTGGGGACGTCCGATGATTGATCTTTTGCAACAAGGTGGAATCGCAAGTTCTCCACCTTTCATCTCACAGGTTCCAGACCCAGAAGCTTGGGTAGTGGATGCTCGATCAATCACCTGGGAAGGGTTGTGGTCATTCTCCTATCCTCCCACGGTCTTGGTACTGAAATTAATCCAGAAGTTAAGGGGTCAGAACTGTCAGATGGTTCTGATTGCCCTCTCAGATGGAACAACTCCTGGGTCTCCGATCTACTCAATCTAGGCGATAGATCTACCCAGGAAGATTACAGTCAGCACAAGTATTCACAAGCAACCGCGGCCAGGGGTGTTCCACCCCTGTCCGGACCGTCTTTATGTTCAAGCTTGGCTCTTGTCCAGACAGCCTTGCAAGACAAACAATTTAAATCTTTGATTGCGGAGAGAATCTCGAGAGCAAGAAGGCCCTCTACTATGAAGGTTTACGAGGGCAAGTGGCATGTTTTCAGAGACTGGTACCATATCATTCACATTGTTCCTCTGAGTGTCACAATCCCTCAACTGGTCAACTTTTCTCTGGCTTTTCGAGGAGAAACAGCTGGCTCCAGTTATTCTCAAATGCTACCGCTCCATGATATCAGACACATTCCGCCATTCTGGTACATGTGCTATCAGCCATGACAAAGATTTGTCAGATCTTTTAGACATTTTAAAAATTCAATCGACTTATATCCCTCACCCTGTTTCCAAATGGAATCTGTCCTGGGTTTTAACATGACTCAATTCAGACAGTGTTGAGTCTTTAACCCATGATTAGTTAAAGCTACTATCATACAAATTGGGTTTCTTGATAGTCTTAGCTTCAGCATGCAGGGTGAGCGAGTTACATGTCCTTTCTAGTGACCCGAACTCTCTTCCGTTCCGATCAGTGGGTTTGATGGTCCTCTTGACGCAGCCAGGCTTCGTATTCCAAAATAGATTACCATACATTGGCGATCAACGAGTCGTCATTAGCTCGCTTTCTTTATAGATAAGTCAGGATCAACAGCCATGTAAGATCCTGTTTGTGCACTCTAGCACCATTTCAATGCATAGAGGTGAGTCAGGTCACATACAAGCACCTCTTTCTTCTGGTGATAGCTGGGATATGAGATATCACCATTCAAGCCCTTGCTTCATGGCTGTAGTGGGTTATACGCTTTGCGTACTCTGAGAATTCGCAATTCAGTCACCTTATAGAAGCTGTTGGCTGACATGCAGAGTCAACCTTTTACAGTTTTATCTTCAAGTTTGTACTCGCAGAGGCAAACATTGATTCTAGTAGGTCCGGTGTTGGGCAGCCCAGACGCCCACCAGACCTATGTGCAACAATCAGCACAGCCTATTAGCTTCGCTGGATTTTCTAGATAAATTTTCGTAGGTAAGAAGATTTCAATAACTATCTTCTTAACCATATAAAGGGGTCACATATCACGTGACCCTGGGCTGTGTTGCTGATTGAAAATTAGGAGACCGGGTTATCATTAACATGGGGAATCCAGCCATCATTCCCTAGAGGATACCCGGGGTGGAGGTCGGATGCTCCGCATTCCCTCCTCCTATTACTTATTCTCCTAAAGTAATGTGATCGGGGAACATATTCAAAGGAGAAAGCAAATTTTGTAGTAAATTATGTTTCTCCGAGAATACTTACCCGATCACATTATTAAGAAACCCTCCCAACCACCCCGCCATGCGAGCATCCTCGTGTTTTATATACCGCTCAGCTTAAAAACTAAAGAAGCGACACCTAGCGGGTAGCAAGGGGAGGTAAGGGGCAAGAGTTATTGCCCTTTGTCTATATGACATAGGAAAGACGAATTTTCGTCTTTTGGTAGGGCTGGATTCGCGAGGTAGCAGGCTAATATCCCTAAAGTAATGTGATCGGGTAAGTATTCTCGGAGAAACATAATTTACTAAAAAATTTGCTTTCTTCCATCTAGGACAATGTTTGTGGCACAAAGTACAAGACTGTCATTTAGCGGAGGCTTACCATGATGATGAAAATGTTTACATGTATATCAAAATGAGTTTTAGCCCTCAGTTTTGTTCCAGTTGAAGATGTTCCAGATGCTTTTGATGAGTTGGTTCAAAGCAGCTCTCCGGAACTTACGCCAATCAATGATTACTGGGAAGACAATTACTACATGGGAAGACGAAGAAGACACTGTCGAGGAAATCCTAGATTCCTATTAATCTGTGGAACATGCGCAACCGTGTAAACAACTCTTTACCATGCACTAATAATTCAGTTGAGGCATGGCATCGGTTTTTTCAACAGACAGTAGACTGTCATCATCCGTCTGTCTACAAGCTGGTTGACCACTTTCACAAGGAGCAAGATCTTGTTGAGATTATGATTGAATGATATCGAGCAGGATTTAGACAGCTGAGGCATCGAAATCAAAGTACGTCAGATTTAATCGATGCCTGCTAGCTTTGGTTCCACCATTGATTGAATATCTGCGTGGAATTGCACATAACATTGCAGTTTGAAAAGTGGTAGATATAATAAACTGAAATTCATTTATATTTTTTTCATTATTTGCCTTGCTTGTATTGATTATGCACATAATGTTGCAATTTGAACAGTGGTAGACATAGTAAACTGTAAACTCATTTTAATAATAGTAAACTTTATTTAACTACCCAATTATTTTCTATTGTTTTAATTATTTATACCTATGAATCTTTTTTTTGACATATTGACTTTTGAATATTTTGTTTGAGCGCTTTTGTTGGCGCGCATTTGTCGGGACACTTTTGTTCTGCGCGCTAATGACTGGATACCACCACTGGAACATCTTGCATATTTTTCACTGAGATATTAAAACAGAACAGACTCTTTTCCTTTGGAAAAAAAATAATGCTTCTTTTATAATGTCTTTGTGCAAACATTTAATGATTATTCAATAAAAATTCATATGCATGTTTTGTAATATAAATTGCCTTTTTCAATTACTCAAACTATTATGAGCATGTATTTTATTTTTTAAAATATTTTTCTAAGTTTAAGAAAAAGAAGTATATATTGTGTTAGAATGAACAGCTTGCACATATTTGAAAGAGATTATTTTATTTTGTGAAAACATTAGTCTTGCACATATACATCTCATATGTTAATTTTATATTGACTTGTTTTAATGTAAATCCAGTTAAGACGAATTAAGAAAACTCTATTCTGTCAGATTGTAATGATATCATATTCACCAGGTTGTAACAATTCCATACTTGTCAGGTTGTAATGATATCATATTCACCAGGTTGTAACAATTCCATACTTGTCAGGTTGTAATGATATCATATTCACCAGGTTGTAACAATTCCATACTTGTCAGGTTGTAATGATATCATATTCACCAGGTTGTAACAATTCCATACTTGTCAGGTTGTAATGATATCATATTCACCAGGTTGTAAAGCATATTCATTTTGTTGTGACAGTATCACACTCACCAGGTTGTAACAATTCCATGCCAGTTGGGTTGTGAAAGTGTCATCATATTCACCACATTGTAACAGCATCATATTTGCAAGATTCTTACAATGTCACTTTCCAAATTGTTATATCAGGAATGTATTATTTTCACTAAGTTGTAGTTGTTTCATATTCACCAGGTTATAATAATGTAATACTAACCAAGTTGTAACCATGTCATATTTACTTTCCAAATTGTCATTTTAGGAATGTATCCTGATGAATGGAAGATGTATGATGGGTAAGTCATCAGATATACTTTTGTATTTCTTTTATACTGAGTAACTTCATGACTGTGCATACTGCAGGCTCAGGGATCCAGAATAGGCCCACTATGCCATCCTGCATGTTACAAAATGCAACTTGTTTCTCTGACTTGCATCCCATGATGATATTCTAGCTGAGAGTTTTTAAAAAATGTGATTTACATAAAAATGTGGCTTAGTATTTTATTCATTTTTCACGCTTTTGCCTGTGTTCTTTCTTTTTTAATGTCCTTTTTGGGAAACCTATACTTACTTGGCATTGTATAGTCATGATTGTCTTGTTATGCCATTTAACACTATGCATGCTTGCATATTTATCCATTTAACCCTATCCATACTGTCATGAATTTATCCATTTCACCCTATGTATACTTGCATGTATTTATCCATTTAACCCTATGCATACTATCATGAATTTATCCATTTCACCCTATGCATACCTGCATGTATTTATCCATTTAACCCTATGCATACTTGCATTTATTTATCCATTTAACCCTATGCATACTTGCATGTATTTATCCATTTAACCCTATGCATACTTGCATGTATTTATCCATTTCACCCTATGCATACTTGCATGTATTTATCCATTTCACCCTATGCATGCTTGGATATTTATTCATTTAACCCTATGCATATTGCATGTATTTATCCATTTAACCCTATGCATATTGCATGTATTTATCCATTTAACCCTATACATATTGCATGTATTTATCCATTTAACCCTATACATATTGCATGTATTTATCCATTTAACCCTATGCATATTGCATGTATTTATTCATTTAACCCTATACATATTGCATGTATTTATCCATTTAACCCTATACATATTGCATGTATTTATCCATTTAACCCTATACATATTGCATGTATTTATCCATTTAACCCTATACATATTGCATGTATTTATTCATTTAACCCTATACATATTGCATGTATTTATCCATTTAACCCTATACATATTGCATGTATTTATCCATTTAACCCTATACATATTGCATGTATTTATCCATTTAACCCTATGCATATTGCATGTATTTATTCATTTAACCCTATACATATTGCATGTATTTATTCATTTAACCCTATACATATTGCATGTATTTATCCATTTAACCCTATGCATATTGCATGTATTTATCCATTTAACCCTATGCATACTTTCATGTATTTATCTATTTAACCCTGTGCGTACTTGCATGTATTTATGAATATAACACACTACTTGTGAAGAGTGATGCTGAGATCTGCTGTCATATAATGTCTCTGGCAGACTTGGGTCTGTGTTGTGTATTCTACTTTGTTGATGTGAAATCAATGCTTACTGGACACCTTAACACATAAAATTTCCAAAATCCTTGTTAATGGGTGCATTTTGATGATGTCACCAAATTTGAATATTCCTTGCATATCACTTGTGCATTGACATTGCACATAAATTACAAATTTAGCCATTTCTTGACAATTTGTAAAAAAATTAAATCCAAAATTCTTGTTAACACATTAACCCCTGGCACCGCGTTTATTGGGCATGAGGTAGTAGCCTACTTCCAAGGTCTTTAGCTTCAGTGTC
Organism: Unio delphinus; assembly: GCA_029339505.1. Taxonomy (NCBI): domain Eukaryota; kingdom Metazoa; phylum Mollusca; class Bivalvia; order Unionida; family Unionidae; genus Unio; species Unio delphinus. The sequence continues at coordinate 2,028,639 of JAQISU010000096.1, forward strand.
ATTCATGATATATTAATGTGGGTAGTATTATAAAAGGTAGACAGATTTAGCTCTTTAATGATACCAAATAATCTGGACATTTTAGCTGCACTACAAAATACAGAGGAAAAAACCTAATTTTTGACCTGTTTTTTTTTTCTTCACCCGAAATTCGCCCATGGTCAGAATCCAATTTTGTGTCCAGATTTTAGACTTTTTGACCTCAGATCTAAGACAGACCAGTCTGAACTGCACACAGACAGGTGAACCCATGCAGAAAGTAGGATAAGGTGGGCATTGGAATAAAGAGGGATCTCCATGCAAAACTGAGAGGTCCATTAACTCTTTCAGCCTCAAGAAACTTTTCAATAACACTGTTACTGTGCCCCAGCCACACTAAGCTGTGACTAGCTGCTTGTGCCCCAGAGTGTTTTACCTGTTTGGAAAATTTTGTAGAAATCATGCACATGCTTTCACATTTACTTTAATTTCTCTTCTTGTATCCAATGTTAATCCATGAAAATTTCACCAAATAATCCAAATTTGTCTACACAGTGATGTATTTTTCTTTCTATTTTTCCAAGTCTTTCACAATTTATTTATACATTTTTTTTACAAAATTATTTGCAACATTGTTAGGAATATCACATCATCAGCCATTAAAATAAACCAGGAAAATTTAATATGTGATATGGTTTTAAACAATTTGTACATACATTACTTGGCATTGTTCACATCCAGTTTTTGGTTAAGATAGAACTTTGTTCAATAAACACATTTTGCAGGTTGGATACTACGTTTGTTTGGTGATACCAATATGCATTTTTAGGCATATAGATTGGTTTCATTTGCGATGTCCGTGTACAGTTTCTCCGGAAATAATTATAAGTGAAAAAAGATAGATTTCTCGTTTTTACTTGTCAATTTGTCATTGTATGTTGTAGTTCCAGGATTCATTCCACTAAAATCATTGATTTGGATAGACAGAAGACGATCGCTTTTTGAGATCAAACCCGAGAAACTCCTCATTCTTGCCCTCACCGCCATCAAAAACCACTCGTGCTTCGGCCATCATTTTACAATTTTTTAAGAAAAAAAACGCGTGGATTGAAACAGATGCCAAGTAGTAATCCATGGTTTCCGAACATTTAAAGTTTGCCCAAACGAAAGTAAATTCATTTCTGATTGGCTACAAGTGGGTCTGATGCTAGGAAAAGCCCCATTTGTAATCAATCAGAGACTTTCTCTCGACCATACATTCGGACCGTATAAAAGCGGTACCGGCCATTGAATGCAGTCGAAAATCTACGCTAAAATACAGTATCGGCCATTGAATGCAAAAACTGGATTACGTGTAAACACGGCATCGGGGCCGAATGAGTTAACCAAATAAAAAGAACTTCAACTTTTTACCTTCTGCTCATGTGCAAAGCAAAATAACTAATGGAAAACAATGTTTTTAACACAACTAGGCATACGGCTAATGGAAACTTGCTTAGCAGTTTGTGTATTAGGATGTATTCAGAAATAGCCACCAAAATGTGTTTCTTACTTGCATTTCACATGAAAACAGCATAAACCTCCAGGGGTTAATGTGTTAAAATGATGTGATCATTACATTATGATGTTGTTAATATGGTATCATGTTTTATGCAGATGTTTATGTTATGAAATCTGAGACTGTATGTTGTTCTGTAATGTCTCAAAGAGATTAGACAAAATAATAAGTTTACATGTTCTGTCCCTTATTAAATAATGAAAAGGAAAACTCGTTATCAAGTGTTAAATTATAACAACTATGTTTTAAAGAAATGATAAGATCAGCATAATCTATATGAAAACTTTGGAAGTCTTTAAAGATTTAAGATCTTTCAACTGACCAAGGCTTTCTGTTGCGGAAAACTGGTATGATCTTGATAATTTTGTTCTAGTGAAAACAAATTTACTCATGTTTTTGTTGTTTTGTTAGTTAAGAGGAATCTATATTCTTTAACCTTTGCAAATTGATAAATTTCTAATGCACAAGCAGCTATTTTTATGGACAAGTAGTGATTGGGGTATCTTTTGTTGAGTAGAATAACCAACTTTCTTCTAAAATAATGTCTCTGTTAATGTGATGACATGTTAATGTTTGGTAATGATTTATTCAGTTGTTTCTAACTGTATGCTATTTAATTAGCAGACAAAACTTGTGTCGAGCAGACAAAATGCAGTCTTCATAAAGGAAGCCATAAATTTGTTGTCAAATGATTTTTCGGTCTTTGTCTGGCACCCTGTTTTCTTCAAGATTCTCTGTGTGCCAATGCACAAAATCTATTTTTAGCCTATGCTGACTCTGTTATGATCTTAACAATTACGTGGATGTAATCATAAAAGGGAAGGACTCGACATAGGTGTTAAGCCACAATCTCTATCATAACATTATTGAGCAGGGTGGCCGAGTGGTCTAAAGCGTTCTCTGTTACGGATCACTGCCAGCTCACCTCAGTCTACATGGGTTCAAGTCTCAGATTTGGCTAATGTGGGTATGTGAGAATGCTTTCCAGTAGCTTCTCGTGGGTCGGTGGTTCTTTCTGGGAGTTTTCCCATGTTCTTCTTCCACCATTAATACTGGCCACCATGTATAGCTTATCTTGTGCTGAAAAATGGTGTTAAAACCTACAACAACTACAACAACAACGTTATTGAGTTCATTTCCTGTAAACATAGACTTTAATAGATAATGATATACTATTTATGTTTAGTCAACACTTGTAATGGAAACTTGATACTGGGAGACATGTATCGACAAGATAGATAATCAATTGCTTACATTACGTCAATATTTGAATTAATCATTGGTTCTGGAAGAAACAAAAGTGGCCACTCATGAGGGGGACATTTTACATTTATATATACATATATATATATATATATATATATATATATATATATATATATATATATATACATATATTCAAGTATTAGTAACACAAGAAAATACAAATGACTTTTAAAAAGTAAATTTGGAATGCATGGGCATTCACTGTGAGAAAATACACATTTTTAAGCATTTAAATAACCTAACATTCTGGCAAGTGACCAGCCTTGAGATATTGAGTGAATAATGCTCAGCAGTAAAATATTGAGTGAACAGTGAACATTAGGCTGTAAAATGTGTTGTTCCTAACAACCACAAAATGCATTAATATTTAATAAAATTGTAACAGTTACAGGTTATCCAATATCCCTGATTTTTGGTTAGCCATTTTTGTAAAATAAATGGTAAATGTGAAGCTCAAAATGATATATGATGACGTAAAACAAAAATGTCTCAACTTTTTACCTTGATGTATGATAATACTATTTACTATTGGATTATAGGTGAGATGTACAATGATGTGGGTGCATATCCTGTCTCTATTAAATAATGAAACAAAAAAATTCTTGTACAATTTTAATAATTGTAATGACATTACTGAGAAAAAAAATGATAAAGTATACTTGATTGTTTTAGAAATATTTGGTGATTTAGGATTCACTGTAAGTTATCAGAGTAGGCTAAATGTTACCATTGTGATCACAATAATAGTGTTATACTAAAACAATTCACAAATCAACATGCCTCACTGTGTATTTGATCATCAGCCTGTGTAAATATGATAAATTTTTTAATACTCATTCAGCTATTATTTTATGGGCAGTTGGTGACAGAATACTTTTTTCTGTACTTTCCTGTGTAATAACCCATACCTGGAGATATATTTGAAAATAAAAAGTGTCTCTCTTTATATCATTTTATGGTTTGAGTACCTAGCTAGTAAAATGGTAAATTTGGTTGGGTAATACTTTCCTTACCTCTGGTTACTAAAATAGGGATACATTATGTGATAATCCTTCTTTTAGCAACCAGAGGAAGGGGAAGTATTGCCCAACCAAATTTCATTCCATTTCATTAGTTGTTGTTGTTTTTTTTGTTTTTAGCATTCAGTATGCCTTAACCTTTTATCTCATTAAGTATATGGGGTTTTAGACCTTCGATATATGCACCGCTCCAGTGGCCTAGTGGTTAGAGCGTTCGCCACGGAAGCGGGAGGTCGTGGGTTCGATCCCCGGCCGAGTCATACCAAAGACTTACAAAAATGGTACTAACAGCTGCCTCGCTTGACGCTCAGCATTAAGAGGTTAGTGTTAGGACTGGTCGTCCTGGTGTCAGGATAATGTGACTGGGTGGGACATCATGCTACATGTCTGCGGCATGATGCCTCAGTGCTATACATCACTATAAACTGCCTCACAGCAGACATCATAGCGATATGACTGAAAAATTGTTAAAGCTACGTTAAAAATCCTAATCAAACAAACAAACAAAGACCTTCGATACACATGTAGCAAAGTTATCCAGTGCAGTGCACTATAAATAGAACACCTGTTACCTATTCAACTCCATACACATAGGCCTGCCTGTTAACTATTACAAAGTGTAGTATATGTGATGATTTTACATTATTGGTACACACAAATTATGTATGAAAAGATTTAAGAGTATTATCTGATCATTACACCTGTAGAATTATTTTTTACAGAAGAATTTTTTATGTGCTTTAAAACCTTGATAGAACTCATTCACCCTCAAGTCAGTGAAGCCATGTGACCAACCATAGCTGACATTTCTCATACTCCAAATTTACAAGTTCTTTGTCTGCATCTATATCACTAAATCATCTGAATTTGATCATTTATAAAAACTAATGGCTGCCTACATCAATATCAGGATCATTACTTAAATTATAGAATTTTTTTTAGTTGTGATTCTAATTGTGAAAACTCTAGTAAATACTCAACACAACTTTAAGCCTCCATTTTCAAGAGTGCAGAATACAACCCAGTTACTTTAAATAGCAGATTTCGACCAGATCTTAAACAGTGACCACATGATCTTATGTAATGATCATTCGCACCAATGAATGTAGTATTTAAACATGTTCAAAATAACTGATGTTTACAGCAGGTGTTGAAAGGCGCTTCCATGAGAATGGTGTAGAAGCATCAAAAGGCGTTTACAGGCACCTAAAGGTACTTGCTTATAAAGAGTTATGGTGTGGGTAAATGTGGTCATAAAATGGCTGTTTGGGACACCCACATGCTTTGTGCACTGCATATGTTCTTTTGGTTGCTTTGGCCTTTCACAGCATGGATTGTAGAGGACAGTTGCCTTGCTTATAGGGCAAGATAAAAGCAACCTGCCATTTTCTTTTCTTCACTGGAAAAGCCCTCCATTTCCATGAGTGGTTTAGAGCACATGATGATTTAGGGAAGTTACCAACTCCTATAATGCAAGGTTCCATAGCAATTTCCTGTGTATGGAAGTTGTTTATTCCTGTAAGAATGGGATAGTTACACTTCGAAGATACATGTAGTTGTTAGTTCCTATAATAGAGGGATCCTCAGGACTTCAAAGTGTAAAGAAATTGCCTTAATCAAGTAGTAAGTCCCATCTTTCCTTATATAAGAAAGCACAGTCTTCTTACTCCTCAATAAGGTCTCCATCATTTGAGCAGCCACCAGGTACCAGACACAGGCTCACTGTCATCAGACACTGCTATGCGAACTAGGCCCCAGATTTAGACCACCAAAAGAATTGGGTTGATACCCTCATTCGCTTTATTACTGTTCAGTCCCTATAGGGAACAGGCTTTTAGTTTTGATGCCCAATCATGAGAAAGGGATTGGTCAACACCATTCCTCTCTTGATATTCCTATTCAACACCTAAGTGACTTGGCATCTTTCACCATTAGGTGGTGAGTCAGCCGTGACTCCCTTTCCTTCAATGACACCATAAATGTCTTTGCCATGGCTCCTTGGATCGGCCTATGGTGTGAAGCTTTGGTCATCTTCATCTCTTCAGGTCCTGTTATCATCAATTACCTCCTCCCACATTGCGAGAAAATTGTCAATCCCTTTCCCCAGGATGAGAAGAACAATGGGTTAGTCCTGTCACTCCCCTGAATAGGAATAGGATGGTGAATAATCTTTCAGTACGTTCCCTTTCTGTCTTGCCCTGAGAACAAAGACAAGACAATAAACTATCAATTTTTTTAAAACACAAATGAGTTCCAAGAAGCACTCGTCATGCAGGACTTCTCTTTCAGGGTCTCCATTTTTATCTCATCCCATGGATCAGACTGTGTGGAAGAAGTGTAAGTCTTTTTGACAAGTTAATACATGAAGTTGACTGCCTTCTTCTCCTAGATCTTGGCCCAAAAAGGTTCTTCAGAGGCTTGGATCCTTTCTTGTTTGGAGAGGATTTCTGTTGCATGGCCTGAATCAGACCCTTTGTTGCTTCTTCACCCAGTAATGGTGAGGTAGCTAACTCAGACGTTTTCTTGAGAACAAGAGATATCCAGAAAGCAGATAGGGTGATCTGTTACCTCCTCTACAATGGTTCTTCCCAGGGTTTTCTTGGTTCTTCCTCCATCAGTTACACTTGACCATCTATCATGTGCTGACACATATCATTAAACCCACACCAACAACAGCAATATACACCAGTGCCTCAGATTCAGGCTGATGTGCTTTTCTAGAACCTAAGGACGTAGTTCTGCAGGGCCTGTGGTCTCGAAATTCATATCAGCATTCTACAAATATGGACTGTATAAAAGAATCTTCTGTTCATATCAACAGTCTAGAAATTAGGGCTGTTTTTCAAGCTTGTTACAGGTGTATAAATTGCATAAGACTTCACTGAATCATGGTCATTGCAGATGACATGTCAGTCATAGTGTACATCAGATATTAATGGGGCACTCATGACCACTTCTTTCTCCTTGAAATTGAGTAACAGTCTCATTTGAAAGCTTCAGAGAGGATCACTCTTAAAGTCCTCACATTCCAGGAAGAGCAGTATTCTGGCAGATATAATTTTCAGATAGGGATGAGAAGTTTGAATGCTCTCTGCACCAGTCAGTAGAAGAGACAATGTTTCATCAGTGGAGAAAGCCAGTGGAATGCATGTCCACAATAAAGTTGAACTTTAAGCTTCCTCTGTTGTGCTAGACAAGATGGCATGCATGATGCATGCCTTGAGTCTGTGGTAGGATTGACTATATATCTACACCCCTCTAATCAGTATGAGCTAACACGTTTTATTTGCTTTTTCTTCCTAAACTCCTTGATGGATTCTCATTATATTTGTCAAAAATCTACATGAAGCTAACCTATTACAGTTTAGCACATGCTTGATTGCCTCTCCTTGATGGATTCAAATTATATTTGGCAATAATCTGCATGAAGCTAACCTATGACAGTTAAACATGCTTGCTTGCCTCTCTTGATGGATTCTCAGTATATGCCCCCTTAATCTTGCAGTAAAGGTCCAAGTCATAGAATTTTTCTTAAAGATTTTGGTTAGTTTTTCTTAATTAGCTTATATTTTCTAAACCCTTGTGAATTCATACAGGAGATAAATAAATATCATACTTAATTCATTCTGTGACAGGCACTCTGATGCATTTGTTCTTGGGGTCAAGATCCCAATCATAAAAATGGCATTAAGATTTTGGTTCAAGTTTTTTTTTATTACTTATATTTCCTAAACCCAATGATGAGTTTCTTTCATAAATTGGATGAAGATGAAAAATTGAATCTCTGACATCACTCGACATTTTGACCTTAGAGTCAAGGTCACATTTTACAGCAATACTTTGATACTTTGATCATAGACTATGTAACATTCCTCTAATCAACTGTTTTGTTTAATTTCTTTCTGTACAGCAAAGTTGGGTTTCCAGAGCGACTCAGCACGGTAATAGACTGGTTAACTTTGCCAGCAGAACAGAGGCCACACTTTGTCACCTTATATTTTGATGAACCAGACCATGCTGGGCATGAGAAGGGACCAGAGAGTGCCATGGTAATGTTGCATAGCTATTATGGTTGCTTATTCAAATTTGCCTACGATCTTGGAACTGGTATAACTGTAAACCAATGCATGGGTAAATTGTGGCACAATTTTTCTTTTTCAGAGGATCACAATATGCAAACATTATATTTTTCCCTTTTTTATTTCAAATTAAGTGAATTAATTTTCTAAGAATTTTTCTGCTGGCAGGTCTAATTTATAAACAAGAGCTAATGATACTTGCTGACAATATGAACATGTTAGAAACCTCAAAAGGAAAAAGGAACATATAAGGAGAGCTGCTTGTTTATACTGTTGATATAGTGATAGTTACAAACTTATTCTTAAACCATTTTTTTTACTAATGGGTAATCTGTCAGCTTATTGCATGTTAGTGTTAAAATATTAATAACTTTCACATTTATAACTATTGAGACAGTTCTTGATGAATTCATGATACTTGTGTCCCTTCATCATTCTTCCAAAATACTAAATGAACAAGAAAAATTTTTTTGAGCTTGTTGTGAAAAAGAGAGCCAAAAGTGATGTTTGAAAACATTTTTGGTTGATGAAAAAACAACGTTGAAAGACAGATCATCCAAGAAAGGCCATACTCAGAGTCAAACTTCACACCCACTGACAAATCCTTTGTAGCCTTGTCAAGGTTATACTGCAGCCACATCATTTCCATCTTTTAGCATTACTTGTAGAGAACAACTAAAAGTGCCAAGCATGGTTCCTATAAAACAACCAACAGTGCCAATCATGAATTATACAAAACAACCAATAGTATTAAGCATAGTACCTACAAAACAAGAAACATGTGCCAAGCATGACCCCTACAAAATAACCAACAGTTCCCAGTTGGTTCAGACAAAACAACCAACTGTGCCAAGCATGACTCCTATAAAATAACCAACAGTGCCAGGTGTGGTTCCTACAAAATAACCAACTGTCCTAAGCATGACTCCTACAAAATAACCAACTGTCCTAAGCATGACTGCTGCAAAATAACCAACTGTCCTAAACATGACTCCTACAAAACAAACACTTTCTTGGACATTTTGATGCATGCAGCACTTGGTAATTTATTCATACTTTGCAAACCTTTGTAGTAGACATTAGTCATCAGGCATATATTTTTAAAACATTTCCTCATTTAAAGTTATTTATCTAACCATAATTCAAAGGTTTGGAAATTCATGCACAACTTCATTATATTCAAATTCTAAAATGTTGTTATGCTTTCTAGCTATTCATTAATCTGGTGGTTATAAAACAATGGTTTGCAGAATGATAGTCATGTACAATTTAATTATTTCATTCATTTTGAATTTTTTAAAAATGATGGTGTTTAGGAAGAAATGAATGACTTGGTCAAAACTGCATAGGTTTCCAGGCTAAGGTCCTACAACAAATTTTTTTATTATTTCTTAATGTCTTTTGAGCTTTTGGGTTTTTATTCTTCAAATAATAATTATAAAACAGAGAGACTTATTCTGTAATAATTTAAAAATCTAATTAAAGATATGTAAATCATTTTCATTGAATAGAGATACTTATATGAAAACAGTATGGCAAAATTAAAATGAATTATTGCTCTCAGTACTTGTTGATATATATATTTTGATATGACAAATGTGAAATGCAGTGTATTACAATACAATTTTTGTGTTAAATACATATTTCAATGAAACTCAGAAGTGGATGCAGCAAAAGCATAAGTTTTTTTACCTTAGACTCGAGGAAATTATATGTTATTTTGACAACCTGTTTTGTTTTAGTTATGATAGATGCCACATGGGATAATGCTGCACATACAACTGTTTTATTGTAGTGTTTTCTACAGCTTGTTTCTGCATTTACAGTGAATATTACTTGCTTCTTTCATAACCACAATTGACCTATCACCACTTGTCAGTCATGCTGATCAATTAACCAATCAGCAAACATAAATTAGACACACCTCCAGACATCGCTTTCATCAGCCATTTTCCTCTGACAAGCTGCTTGTGGCAATAATGAATTGATTATGATAAGTATTTACAAATTTTGCAATGAATTGTTGATTTCTCCATCAAAAAGGGTGAAAAGAAATCAGTGGGAGCCTAATAACCCTGATAGTCAGTACTCAGATCTTCTATATGAAGGAATTAGATTTATTCCTTTCCTGAAACATAGACAAAATTTTGATTGATAAAGACTTTTTTTGTGGCCAGCTGAATATGGAAACAATTGATGGCAATTACATATCTGCATTATTTATTAAAAGTTATTTATGTATTATTTATTAAAAATTATTATTTGAATATGTTATGTGATGTTAATCTTATAATAATAAGTTCACATCAAACATATCATGAAAAGTCACAATATTATATATGTACCCATTAGAGGAATTAGCTCCCTTAAACATCATTGGTACTCTCATCTTTAGAGGTGCATTGTCTCTTTCCCAACATAGTTATAAAGAATAACACGCTTGTAATATCTATTTTTGGCACTGATTTAACCCACAAAATTAGGTGGTAATGAGATACAAGGCATGCATGATGATAAGTTGCATGAAAATTATATTATTTTATGCACGTATTAGCATCTACTTGCCCTTTTGCCATCCTGCAATCAAGATGTGCACTTATAAAGATGTGATTTTTGGATAGGAAGAGCAGTGTACACCTTATAAGGCTCGTGCAAGAATTACATTGAATGATGTATTTATATTAAATTTCTTTAAATTCCACATCATTTTCATACCAATATTTCTCCTTGCTAAATTAATGTGAAATTTCATCATGTTTTTACTCAGATGACTACATGATAAGATTTGAAATTACAAAAAAGTGTCTACATTGAACTTCATCATGGATTGTGTAATTCAAATTACAGCACCATTAAAAAGAAATTAAACCTTAGTTTTCACGTCATATTTGAGACCTTTTCATTTGTGATTATTAGCAATAATTTCTTACATCCTCCCAAAATCACAGAAATTTATATCCACAAAATACATGGATATTCAAGATCTTGACAGTATTCAAATTCTGTCAGATATGAATGTGAGTTTTGCATTGACTGTATTCAATTTCAGTTGGATTTTAGTGTCAGTTTTACAATAATAAAACCTTGGACAAGTTTAATATTAGTAGTCTTTGTCATCCTTTGACTGAATTATGTCCCTTTATTGTCTGACACGCCCATGTTTGCAACTTATTAATCATCATCATTTAATCATCATTGGTTTTATCTTGATAAGAATCGGGTTTCTATCTTATTATTTGTTGTAGTCTATTTATTTGATTGTCATATGCATCCACTTCTGTTTCCAAACAAATAATTGTGTCTTTTATTAAAATTTGGTGTTTAGCTTCATCGTGATGGGTTCTCAGATATATGTCATTTACCACATTTAGTCACTGTTTGGTATGCATCCATAGTCCACATTCTCTTATGTCAAACACAATCATTATAGCTTGAAATTTTGATGTCAGTATTCTGTTTATATATAAAAGACATATTAAATACAGGTGGAAGGACAAATAGAGACAGTGGATGAAATAATCAACAGGTTGATGAATAGCTTGTATCAGAGAGGGCTACACAACTGTGTGAATATCATTATTCTGGCAGATCATGGTAAGTGAAATTTTACTTTCTTCTGTCTTCTAAAATTCATATAATCCATGTAGGTATGAAATGTAATGTTATCAGGTGCTTGATTAGCGTAACTGGTTCATGAATATGCATATACTAATAGTTTTAAGGTCACTCTGACCATAAGGCCAAGTAAGCTTATGGTATGACTTTGTGTCCATCTTATGTATTGTCCACTTTGCGTCTTTTTTTTTGTCTCTATGGCAGCAATTGTTGCTTTCAGTTTCTTCTAAGAAAATGAAACACTGGGCTGGTTTCAACCAAAATTGGTGGGGAGCATCCTGACAGAATGTAGTCCTATTAAGATTTTGTACAAATAATGTCCAACAACCATCAGATATTGCTGCTGAAAACCTTTGTTCTCAAAAGCTGCTGAACAGAATTTGACCAAGGTTGACAGAAAGCATCCTGTAAGAAAGGATGTTTAAGTTTGGACAAAAAAATATGGGTTTGTGCTTACAAAAGCAATGAATATGACCTGATTTGAGAAAAAAGTTTGTAAAATAAAACATTTAAATATTAAATGAAAACCAATAACTCTCGGTAACAACCCTTTATCTATGTTATCAGTACATAAAATCATAGACTGGTGATAAATTCAGCAGGACAAATGATTTTTTCCTTCAAAGTCATTACAAGTTGGTCAAAGAAAAATTTGCTAATATCTACTTCCAGAAAGTCAGATGTTTAAACTTTATTAATATACATTATTTTCAGTAGAAAATTAAGTAAAGACTTTTCACTGAATCTGTGGCCAGACATTATGTAGAGAGACGGAGACACTTATTAAGCACTGTAATATTTCATGAAACTATGATTGTCTTCATTGCATGAATTAGGGTTTTCATTTTGGCTCAAGAGCCCATTTAGATTCAATCTTTATTTTAATCACCTAATTTTTATTTGTTTTGTTGTCACCATCAAAATTGTTATCCTTTGATTTTAAATACATTGTGTGATATAAATTAATTGGAGTCATGTTGACTTACCTGATTGGTAATTATTAGAAAATTTTATGTACACTTTGAACGCTAAATTTCAACATGAATGAGTCATTTTATAAACAAATTTTATTGACCTTTTTGATTTGAATAATTGCACAGGTGGCTTATACACTATTGGAATTTTTATTGTCCTTTCTGTAACTGGACTAGATATGACCTAAGATCTGGCTGGAAATTCGGAGCACTAGTGCGTTTGCACCTTCTGTTTTGGGTTCCACTCCTTCTCTGCCTCTCTCGGACATGTTACATAGGTGGAGATGTGAAACAATTTTCACCCACCACCCACCAAAATACAGGTGACTCAATGTGTCATCATAGTCACTAACAAATCACAACTGGTGTCACATTTTGCATTGGTTGACACCTGGCAGCATGGTACCTAGAATTAAATAATACACAAACGAGTGTTTGGTTCCAATCTCACTCATGTAAATAGCCTACCATTCAGGTCGCCAAGACCTGACGGCTTAATCAAAAAATGCTTTTATAGTTCAGTAATACGTAGGGATGTGGCACCATACCGTCCCCATAGTTACATAGCCTGCTTATGGGTTTTATCCAGACACACATGCCCTTATGAGCGAAAGCATATATAATCCAAATTTTATTCATTCATTCAACACTTCTGATGGAAACTTGACACTGGGAGACATCTGTTGATGATAGAGATAATCTTATTACTTATATCAAAATATGAATTAATTATTGGTTCTGGAAACATTTTAAAAAATTTAGCCACTCATGAGGGGAACAATTTACTTTTTTTTTTACTAAAATGCTGGCCGCAGGTCACATTAGATGGTTAGCTGTTCTTGAGGGGTACTTTTGAATACAAACTCATCTGTGCAAAGGGATTCTGACCAATAAAAAACGGGTGGCCACTGGTCAGGAGGCTGGCTTTTCAAAAGGGGGACTGCTGTATAAAGATTGTTGTTGAATGTGAGAAGACAGAACATTTTTTTTAAAAGGTTTCAGAGAACATGTGAAAAAAAGATCCATATCAAAGGAGATCATGTTTAGGTCAGAAGAAAAGTGGAATTCAACTTTAAGAAAGAAAACAGTCTTGTTCTCTGAGGGCATGCTAAATCAAAATCAAGTTTTAGAAAAAGAAAAATAACGTGGAAAGATGTGGAAAAAGTCAAAAGTTCCAAAAATGAACAAAACAAATAGAGCTGTCTGAAATGGGAAATGTACATTTTTTTGAACATCTTTCAAAATATACAAGAAACAAAAAATAAATTATATTAAAAGAGAACAAACGATCATTTTTATATTAGTAATGTGTCTTTTTTTTATATAATTCATTGAAATTTTAGTGATATTGCAGTCACAAAATCTTATATATTTACAAAACTTTTGGCAAAATGTCAAAGAAATTTTAAAATCACACATTCTCACTGATATTCAGAAATTTGGACAAAATCTCCATGAAACTTCACTGAAATATGGTGAAATACCTTGGTTTGGGTGAGAAAAGAATATTGTAGTGATTTTCATTGAAATTTCACTAAATTTTCAGAAACATTTTCACTGGGGTATGATTTTTGTAGAACATATTTTAATTAGAAGGAAACAAAATATATCCACCTTGATCAAAATTCAAGTCCAAAGATCCATCAAAGCTTATAGTTCTTTTGACAATCAGAACATTTCTGTATAACAGTTATCCTTTTTTAGGAATATGAGAATTAGTACTTGTAACAGTTGAATGGATAATGGCCCTTACCTTAGCTGTGTTCCCAGTCTGCCTGAAGTCCATCTGAAATTTGCTTTTTTTTTAAAAAAGTAAATTGCACACAGAAGTGATTTAAAATCTGGGTGGAATGTGCCAAAAACTTTACGGGCAAGATTTAGTAAAAAAATAAAACCTGCCTCTCAGAAATCAGATATTAGTTAAGAAGAAGAGGAAAAAGTTTATAACTATTATGATGATTATTATTATTATTATTATTATTATTATTATTATTATTATTATTCTTTTTTCAGGGAGGTCATATTGCTGACTAAATGTTAAAAATATTTCACACTGATATCATTATGTTGATACTTAACTGAAGTAAACACCAGAAATTTTCCCTGGCATTGGAGTAATAATTGTGTACTATATTTCAGGATTTGGTGATTTGTCTTGTGGCAAAACAGTAGAGCTGAAACCATGGTACCATAATATTACAGACATGCTCATGTTTGAGGGTGTAGTTGGACAAGTTTTCCCTCAGTTTAAAAAACAAAGCAGTACCCATGTTACCAGGCAAAACACATGTGAGTTGTAAACAAAATGTGCTAAAATGTACTTGCTGTTGATTTCTAGACATCAAGATTGTGAATTTATGTACTCTGTAACAGTATATAGTGCACACACACACACACACACACACATGGATATATATATATATATATATATATATAATGATAAAAAAATAAACAACACCAACAGGTAGAATTTATGACTCAATTCACTATTGCTTCTATTGCTTCATTCAGACGGAATTCAATATCATGGCTTACATCATTATATATATTCTGTTTCTAAGTGATCAATAATATAAACGTGACATAAACAAGATTATGTCATAGCTTAAAATTTTTACCTAATACAATTGTTTTATTCAAATAATTGACATGGAAAAATGCATATACATTACAGATAATGATATTTTAATACAAAAAAATACATAAAACTAGATCTTAAAGATACATATATCTCCATTTACAACTATATCAAAATTTATGAATAAAGAGAAAAAAAGTTTTCTTAATATTTTTATTTTATGTATAATTCACATTTATCCAAAAATAATATATCTTGATATATTTATGACAAATGTACAATGGTTTATCAGAACTCGAATTATATAATAAAAATTATGGTGGGCATAATATTTTTATTCCTTTTTTTTTTATATTTTTTTTATGAAGAATCAATCATAATAGAATAATTGCAATCAAAGTAGCTGGTAGAGGAAAGTAATGTTTCGATTGGTCAGAATGTTACCACGTGATCAAAATGAATTGCATTCATTTCAGTATGAACTGTTAGGAGAACTACTTCTCTAAAAACTACCCACGTCTATAAATAGAGTCACGTGTACAGCAGAAGATAAACACTGCTAGTGAAGGCAGACACAAAGTAAACATTAAAGGAAAAGAACCATTTTTACAATTTTTTAAACAATAATTGAATAAATTTAGTTTGAAAGATTAAAGCAAAATATATTTCTCATCTTTTATGAATAAAATCATTCATTGTTTGATGAAATTTGTGAAGAAAAGTATGGATAAAAAATGTTTAAAGTGCGCTAGGTCAAGGTCGCCATTATCGTGGCTATCCAACGTTGAAACTAAAATGTCAGAATTTGGAGATTTTTCGATAACTTTGCCTTATAAAATAGATTTCACACATGATGATGTTGAAAATTTTGATCCATCGATATTTGATGAGCCTTTCTATAACCAAACTTCATACACCTACATGTATTAGTACAGCCTGTTTATAACACGAAAATAGGTTTTGAAGCACGAAATCAGATTACTCACTTGTCATAACAGTGTTGAATATGCCAAATCACATTAGGTCAATCTAAAATAAGCACACATCCTTATAGCCATGACATCGTGACTTTAAATATTGAGCTTCAACTTTAAATACACGTGTTTATTATAATAAAATATTCAAAATGTTCAAATTCCTTCTGTGGGTTCCAATGGATGATGGACTTACAAGCAGGACAATACCAAGAGCTATAAATAGCTACGTAACAGAAACCCCGAGAAAAGTATTACTACGCACAAATTTTATGATGAATAAAGAAAATAACATAACAATACATTGCAATTTCAATTATAAGAGTTTAACATTGTTTTTTATGCGTTCATCGTGGTATAAACTGTCAGTTGCCGACTCACACAGCTTACATAACGCCCTTCGGGCATTATTTGCTGTGTGAGTCGGCAACTGACAGTTTATACCACGATGAACGCAGAAAAACAACGTTAAACTCTTAATTGAAAACTAATTTTAAAGTGCCCCATCATTTTTAAAGAATTAAACTTATTTTTATGATATTAATTTAGTTTAAGTTACTCTGTAAAGTAGAATAATATAAAAATATTCTTAACTAATTGTAAACAGGGGACAATATTTTTTTAAAAAGAAAGAGATTAATGAATGTCATATATAGTTTTGGAATTTAGACCTAATGAATATACCATATTAAGATGATGAATCCAATAGGTTTCCTTTAGCAGACTTTGCATCTCAGAATCAGCTATAACAGTAAGTTGAAAGGAGTAATCTGGCAAAGTATGGTAACTATTGTTAAAATGCGCAGCAACATGAGATAAAAATGATTGATCAATTACAAAAATTATGTCAAGGTATGATATATTATTTTTATAGAAATCTAAATTATACCGTATTTTCCGGCCTATAGGTCGATGCGGAGTATAAGTCGAATTGACCAATTTTGTGAATTTTCCATCCTTCGTCCATATATAAGTTGATTCGGAGTATAAGACGAGGCCAGGTCAATAACTTGGCTATGTATTTTATACTACCGGTAGTAACTTCCGGTTGCATGAATATTGATGGTATCGTCATATAATATTCCATATTACCGGCAATATCCATTGCAACAAGAGCTATGATCATTCCTTCCAGTTGAAAGTTTAAACCTACGGTAATTTATTTGAGAAATTTTGTCAAATACAATTACGGTACTTTATTCAGAGAACCATGCATTGGTACATACACGTGTCTAATTTATATATACATGCATAATCTATTGCATGAAAAGAGTATCAACACCGTGTACTCACCAGCGAATCTTGTAACATACATTGATTCCATAATACAAATATTTCCATCGAAAATATCCACACATGGATGTAAAATATTCAATAATTTTGTCACAGATCATTATGTGACTGAATTCAATGAAAAGAAAATAACAACAATTACGTAACGGGTGTACGTAATGAATGATGAAATAGTACATGTTCGTAGATTAAATAATGGAAGCTAAAGCACATTTTCCCACACAAGCTGCTAGTCAAAGTTCTTTGAACTTGCCGCCCAGCTATTGCGTCATGTTCTTTTGATAATACGCGGCACGTTGTGTCAAAACATAGTCTTCTAATTTATCCTCAATATTACTCCATCTTGCTTTGCAGCCACAATTTGCTTTCTTTGTTTTTTTTGTAGCGCATAATGCAACCTTAGCTTTACGCCAATCCCGGACACATTTTTCACTTACACCATATTTCCTGTGAGCAGCCATATTCCCACCATTCTCTTCAGCGAACTTTACAACTTCCAGCTTAAAAGCCGCCGTGTAAGACTTGTGTGATTTTACGGGAGGCATTGTGAGAGAAGTTGTATGATTTGTAAGGGGATATTTATATGAATGATTATGACTGAAAAGATTTATCAAAATATACCGAACTCATTAAAATGTGCCCGTACTAAAGCAATGAAAACAATGCCCATAGCTAAATTCATTATTTACATCGAGAGAAGGGAGTGGGCATCATTTCCTGTTGTACTTAATCCCATTGATATTAAACACGAGTAGCGTAATTGATGCGGATTAATGATAAAGAACAATGGGGTACCGGCAATATGGTAACTAGTATCGGTAGCTAAAGCCAATATCAAGATCGAAACAATTGAGGCAACTGGCTTTGATTGTTGTTGGAAACCAAATACCAATTTATCAACAACCGATATAATCAAAGAGAGACACCGAAACGTCAGCTGGTTAAAAATGAATATAGGTGAAGTGTTGACATTACAATTTGCTTTAAACTGAATTGCGAAACTAAAAATCATGAATCACTGATGATCTATGAGTACTGGTAGTCCATCGATATATCTGATTTTAGTGTAGTTTAAACCTACGGTAATTTATTTGAGAAACTTTGTCAAATACAATTAGAAACATATGATTTGGGGGATTCAGTAGAATGCATGATCTACATTATTTTAAAAATAATCACAGAACGCTCGAGTTAATATGGATTACATCCCTTTGTAGGATGAATTGGATCAATAAAAAAAACTATGCCGGTAATTGCTCACGTGTGTCCAACATTATACTGGAAAATCAAATATTAATGGACCAGTTATTTCATTTTTTTTTTTTTTAAGGAACAAACAATATGCTTTGAATTAGTACAGTAAACTATAGAGTATAGACCGTAAGTGTGCTATGCGGCCCGGTGAAGTTTTTACCGGTAATTGTTTTCTTTTATTTTATGTTTGAGAAATAAGAAAAAACACGCAGAATGCAAAATAAATAATGACAAAACTTACAAATATAAATGCAGTCATATTATTTTATGACAATTTATTGACATAGTAATTTAACATGAATTTGTACTTCTATGTGACCTGTTTTCGATTATGCCGATTATAGAGCAATATCAATAGCATACCGGATACTGTAATCCATATATAAGTCGATGCAATTTCAATGACAAAATCCATATATAAGTCGATTCGGAGTATAAGACGAAAATCGAACTTTCAAGTAAAAAAGTCTCGACTTATAGGCCGGAAAATACGGTAATGCAAATATTAATAAAGCTTATCTCTATCAATTCTTGAATTTATGCACACAGACACACACACATCATTATTTAAGTATGTTGGCTTTTGTTAAATCAATGCTTATTGTGTGCCTTAAATCATGTGATTATTTAAGAGTTTAACGTTTTTTTCTGCGTTCATCGTGGTATAAACTGTCAGTTGCTGAATCACACAGCAAATAATGCAGAAAAAATGTTAAACTCTTATAATTGAAATTTCATTTGTTGCTATGTTATTTTGTTTCCATCAGTAAGAAACATAAATCTTAACTGAGCGTAGTAATACATAATTTGGTGTTTTTTTTATGTAGCTATTTATAGCACTTGGGGTTGTCCTGCTTGATCATAATAAGGTCATCATAATACTAGTCCTTGATTCAATGGAAAATGATGTATGGAATTTGCTACCGTGATTTTGATATTTTATCTTAATGAACACGTGTATTCAAAGTGGAGCTTTATATTTAAAGTCAGGATTCATGGCCAAGAATGTATGCGTTCATATACTGCCAGTGTGATTTTGCATATTTATCACACGTGAGTGATCTAATTTCGTTCTTCAAAACCTATTTTCGTGTATATAAACAGGCTTGACTAATACATCTTGGTGTTTGAGGTTAGGTTATAGAAAGTGTGATCATTTTTGCTGGTTCAGACATACACAGTTAAAAAATAATTGAGTACTTATTTTATCTCTCTATTTTTTTTTACATGATTTGTTTAGTGACAATGGTTCATAACCATATCCCTCTCATTAAGTTTGGGACATAAGTTTAAAAAATTTATATAAAATTATTAATTGGAAATTGACATAAAAAAAGTACCAGGAGTTATACATGACAAAAATTATTGTTCTAGACTGGATAGTTGACACTTAACTTGCATATCATGTATTTTCTTAACTTGTTTGCACTTTGTTTAGTTGCAGCTAAACTTGAAGGTGAATTTATTGAAATGATAGTTGGATGAACTTGTCATAGAGTTCATTGTATTAGCATATAGTGTTTGATAGAGATTTTGAGCAGATTCAGTAACAATTACTTGATATGTACTGCTTGGGTTTATAGGGGTCATTTGAACATTTTCTTGAGTTAGATTTCTTGAGTTTATTGAGGTCATTTGAACATTTACATTTGCATGAAAGTGAGTACTGCAAAAGATTCTTGAGCAGACAATGTTACATTTGAACATCATTTGGAAAGAATGTTAATCATTTTTATTTTAATGTTGAGTGCTGGGCCTTGCGTATGGTTTCAGTGATAGTTCATTGGAGTGGTCAGACAGATACATAATGTACCTAGCAGGAAGGTTGGTGTTGATCATTGCATTCAAAGCTTTGGCACAAAGAGAGTGAGCAGTATATCTTGCAGATATATGGGTATTTTTGCATATGTCAGGCATAAAACTGCTTAATTGTCTCTGTCCAACTCATTTTGTGGCATACCATATTTGACAAAATTGGGGATTTTCAATAGCATTTTTATCAATGTGATAAAACAGTGATTCAGCTCTTGGATTAATGTGTGTGAGGTAGTATTTTACTGACCTGACTGGGCAGTTTTGACCACCAGCTGCATACATTCCCTTGTAAGAATTTTCCTTCTTAGCATTTAAGTCTCCATGATGATTTGTTTCCATAGTTTGATGGGTCAAATTTACATATTCAGCCCCTGTTTCATCAAATATGATTTCAAGACTGGTGGGTATTAATTGGCTGTGGAATTCTAATCCAAGTGTAACATAGTGGATGGAGAGGTATAACCAAACCCTTTATCTGAGTGTGACAGGATTATCATGCATCAGGTATTGATTGATAGCATACATGTCTGATGGAGGAATAACTGGCATGTGTCGAGTTCAACTTTATATTTCCATTTAACATTTAACATGTTGTTTTATTTTTAAACTCAGGGTGTGTAACAATAAATTATTAATTGAATGACCACATTTAACCTGAATAAAGCAATAAATAATAGCTCCAACATTTTAAAAAGTGTTTTTATGGTATTCTTTAGCTCGGGCTTCAGGGAGCATCCTCTTTCATGTTGTAGTGACCTTAGGGGCTGCTTTGGCATAAAATATGGTTAACATTTGAGCCAAATGTGCAGACTCAGATGACTTCAGTTCTGTCTCTATATTCTTATCTTTGTGTCATTCTGAAAGTCATATGTTGTTCTGCTTGGTAGAAACTATTTTATAACATTTGAAATATTTAGATCTTTGGGAACAATCATTCTTGCATATCTCCTTTCCATAATTTATATTTATATAACAAATTTGTTACATTTTTTATGCTGTCACAAATATTAATTTAAAGATAAACTACATTTTATTCACTTAAAAGCAAGTTAAGTCTTTTTGTTTAAAAATGGCATGAATGAAACAGTATATTGCCTTTTCATAGTATATAATTTAAGAAAACATAAGAAAAATTAAGTATCAAGCAATATTACCAATGCTTATATTAATTGAACAGTCCAGTATTCTGGTCATTATTATTATTATATTAGTTAATTTATTATGATTATTGAATGAATGAATAAATCTACCTGTACAAGTTTTGTAACCCCATTTAGTGTTTTTATTGGTAGATTTTGAGTACCGCTGTTCTGATATGTTTTAGAGACTTAAGCGATTTGAAGTGTTTTGGTTTGTGATCATCCTGTAGACCGCTAAATCAGCCTTTCACCCGTCAAACGAAATGACAACTCAGTTTGTAATACTTCTTCCACTTAAAAAGGCACGTCAAATATAGAAGGGTAAAAATTATAAGTATCATCATGCGTGAAATCTTTTTGATAAGGCAAAGTTAGCGAACGAATCTCCAAAATTCTGACACGATAGCCATAATGCCGGTGACCTTGACTTAGCGAACTTAATTTTTATCCATACTTTTAACATATTTCAACAAAGAAATAATATTTTTTTTTATAAAAAATGTGAAGTATATGTTGCTTTAATCTTTCAGATTAACGTAATTCACTTATTGTTAAAAGAAATTGTAAAATTGTTCTTTTCCTTTAATGTTTACTTCGTTTCTGCCTTCACTAGCATTGTTTATCGTCTGCTGTACACGTGACTCTATTTATAGACGTGGGTATTCTTTGAAAAGTAGTTCTCCTAACAGTTCATACTGAAATGAACGCAATTCATTTTGATCACGTGGTAACATTCTGACCAACTGAAACATTACTTTCCAATACTAGCTACTTTGATTGCATTTAAAACATTATGACATCATCAGTGTGACATGACTGGTTACCTATAATACTGTAGTAACTATGAACTTGGGGATATAGAATTTCTGTCTCTTATTACTGAAAAATAAGAATGCTTATGCCATTTTAATAACTTCCTGTAAAAGTCTGTGAAATATAAAAAAGACATTGGGACATGTTTAGTGATTTACATTCTGCCTTAAATCAGCCACACAGTCTTGTTTGTTTCCAAAACCCAATGTAACTGTAATACTGAAAAATTGACTCAGAACACACTATTTTTGTATAGATTAGTCCTTACGATCTTCAGTCTGTGCAAATAAAAAATTGTAATACCGTATTTACCGTATGTTTTCAGACCCGGTATGTTTTCAGACATAATTTTTTTTGAGGAAATGTAATAATTAAATGCCCTGTAAGTTTTCGGACGTTGCTCCACTATAATTGTTTTACAATCGGCTGCATTGTTTTAATGTAAAATTTACAGTGTGTTTGTCATTGGTTTAACTGATACAAGGTTTGCTTCATTTGGTTGCTTTCATCAGATGATTGTAATGCATTTGTAGCATCCCTTATGTATTCCGTTCAGCTGCAGCTGAGGTAGCTCTTGACAGGTTTATTGATGCTCACGTCAAGAGGTTGAAATTGGATGTGCAGCCTCCTGGTATTATTGCCGGCACAACATTTCCGCACCGCAACTGTTTCTTTACGTCGTCAGTGATGTGAGCCCAGAATGAGTCCATAACTAATAGTGGTCGCTCTCTTCTGGTGAATGGCAAATAAATTTCTTCAATCCATTGCAGTATTAGCATTTCGTCTAACCATGCTTTCTCTTGAACTGCGATAATCAACACTTGTGGTGTCTTTAGAAAATAATTATTGAGGGTAATATGTCGCCAGAACCCGCAACGGCTAAAACAATATTTATGTGTCTCTTCTCCACTCCTGTTGTACGAATCAAAACGCCTTTCGTTCCTTCTTTGTCCACCATTTTCTCTGGCACAAGATCAAAGTATATTGGTGTTTTGTCTATGTCAAAAATAAATTTATTATCAAACAGTGCCTACTTGCTTATTGCAAAACGTATAATAAATTTATCCATCAAAATTATTACAGTACTAACAATAGTATGTTTCGCAATGACAGCTATCCAGTATATAAAGTTTTGATAGTGGTGGGTATTTTATTTAAACTTTTTATTTTAATAGCTTGATTCTGCTAAAAAAATAAATATGATTTGTTGTCAGTGCAGACATTGTTACACACGAAACCACTTTAAACAGGTTTGGCAATTATGGCTTTAATTACAAACCATGACCCCTGCTTAATATAAATAAACAATACATCAGAGTGTCTGTATGGATTTGTAAAATTCATAGGCATTGCGCAACAAAACAAACCCCTTATCCCTGAGGAATTATATACCTAGGTTAAAACATAGTTATTGTTCTACAGGTAATAAACCTCTTTGTAGATGATAAATATTGATTGTGGGTGCTAAATGATCCATACATTGTGTGCTCATTTAATGAAATCCAGATGGCTGCCTATTATTTCTGAACACACATGTCAAAGAAATCCCACAAGTTATATTATTAACAATTATCACCTAGACACCTTGAATTCCTCGACAGGCATCAAAACAATCTTTGAGCAGTTCATTGTTTTGAGTTGGCTAGCTCTGCTCATTTTGAAGCTGGCTATACGGGGAAAAAAGAAGAGAGAAACACCTTTATGGATTGCCTTTATTTGTAAAAATAAAATATAAAATGCCAACATATTAATTTCATCGACTCGTATATTGCAACTTGTTTGTTTTTTGTTTTTCACTTCCTAGGCGTGCATACAACACTCACCCCATATGGAGCCACTCCCAATGGTCCTCTAAAATTAGCCATCATACATGTACCGGCATTTCTACTCTCGATAATATAACTATCTTAAAAATTATAATTCCAAAATCATTTTCTTTAGTTTGTATTATTATCTTAATTACACAGAAATAAACATTGCAAGCGTTTGTAATGTAGATTTTAATTATCACTGATTAGCAGAGGGTTAAACTAGATTGCAAGATTACTAATATGGCGGTTCTTTTCGAAATTACACACACAATCGTGGCTCTGATACATGTGTAACTGTATTTTCTGATGGATGGATATGTATCAAAGAGACCAAGGAGGCAAGTAATGCCTGTTTTTCATTCATTATTCTTTCCGTGGTGTTAGACAAAATACTTGTTTAACTTCATGGAAGCACGTTGTCATGTGAGCTAGCTGTAACTTCGTTATGGTAGATGGGTGGGGGGAACATAAATTTATCTTCTCCTGTATGTTTTTGGACACATAATCAAATAATTTAATATGTATTCGGACAACAACAAAAAGTAATTATTTGTTGCCGTTCGATAACATATGGTAAATACGATACTCATTATTTGTATATTTGGTGACAGGGTGCTTTCTCCAGTACTTTTTGACTTGGAGGGATTTCATCCATCAAAACCTATGACATACTTTTCACCCTCTGTTACTAAGAATATTTTGTTTCTAATTAGGCAATTTCTATTTAGCTCTTCTGGACTTGGGACAGTCAGTATATGTAAAGGGAAATAACTAAGAATAATCAAGATAAGCAATGATAAGTGGTTACATCACTTGTAGTTTTGACTTCTTTTGCTTAGCACTTCATTTTCAGTTGAAAATCAGAGGTAATTACTTAAATACTCTCAAATTACTAAATTCACTTTTTCAGCAATTCTCATTTAAGAGATAATGGCTAGAAAAGACCTGAAATAATTAATATTGCATTTATTTAGAGCGATATTGTCATTTGATTATGGTCATAAAAAGAAGTGATTCAATAAACCTTTCAAGTTGTCTGCATTTTCAATATGTATATTATTATGAAAGTCATAATCTTTATTTGAGGATAGGTATTTTTATCTAAGATTACGGCATTTTCTAGTGCACACCAACATAGACATTTTAAGGCGATTTGGACCCTTTTGCGATCAGGTTATAGACAAATATTCCAGTGTATCATGATTTTGTGTACAATTTAAGAATGATTTACTGGAGTATTGAACATTTTTAATTTTTGTAATTCTAACTTGGATAATATTTTGAACTATATAATGATGAAACTGATTGCATGATATTTGTGCATGATTGCTTGTAGGGTAGTAATAATACATTACATTAATAATTAAAATATATTAAAATATCATTTGTGAGAATCTTAAAAGTATGCCAGGTAATGTGAAGATATGTTATACTAAATAAACTGCATGCATATTTGGTCATATTGTGCACATATGGTATATAATAGCTAACAAGTTAAGTACAACTGCAAACAGGATAGACCCCAATCTGATGTGCTGGCATATCAGGGTCTGTTTCATTTATTCTACTGATTATTCCAAACAAATGGCATAGTCCCTCATCTGCCAGCAGATTTTGCTGTGTCATATTTGGGTCTGTGTAGTTTGCATTTGGGTTCTATTTAAATGCAAGAATATATGGTAACCATTTAAAAGGTTTTCACTGATTCATCATGCCACCTTTGGTCTACTTGTTTTTAAATTTCATCAAGGTCCATTGTTTGCTGTCGCAATGATAAGAATAATAAATAAGACGCAATATGATACTTTTTTTCCTCAGCGTTCCCACTTGATGAAATCGTGCAGGATCTGACATGTAAGAGTCAAGCCATGAAGGTTTTCACCAAGGACACTCTTCCAAAACGACATCACTACACTGTTAGTAACAGGATTGGAGATCTTATCCTAGATATGAAGGAAGAATGGCTTGTCTTTGAGTAAGTGTAAATGAAGCAAGGAAAAATAAATGTGCTTTAAAAATGAAGATTCTTAGCTTAAATACTGTATATGCTTATAATTTTAGTCCCAACTGCACAGATTCGGATCTTCCATTGCATAATGCACTGGCAGACCTGGGTCTATGCAGTTTTATGAGGAGTAATCATATGAACAAACAGCATTGACCTACAGATGCATGATAATAATAATAATTATGAGGACTTTGTATAGCGCTTATCTTTAGAAGCTCTAAGCACTTTACAACAGATATAATGATATGACTACAAATTAAAATTAAAAAACGAACACCTTGAAATTAGAAAACATAAAAACATGCTGAAAATATGTAAGGTAGGAAACATTATTAGGTCTTTAAGTTTGTTCATGCAGTCAAAATAGGTGAGTTTTAAGAGCACTCTTGAAAGGTATCACTGTGTCTATGTGTCTAAGTGCAGTGGGCAATTCATTTCACATTGCTGGGCCCTGGTATGCAAAAGAACATTGTCCATATGACTTCATTTTCATAGTGGATATAATAAGTATATGATTGTCAAAAGAGGAGGATAAGTATCTTGCTGGTGTGTACATATGGGTGAGGTCAGATAGGTATGTTGGACTGGAGTCCATCAATGAAATGTAGCACAGAGAACAAATTTTGTGCTTGATTCTGGATCGAATGGATTGCTAGTGTAGGGTACAGAGCAGTGGTGAGGTGTTCTCTGATCTTAGTACTCTAAAGATGATCCGAGCAGCTGTATTTTGAAGTTTCTGGAGTAGATATTGAGATGAACCAGACAGAATTAAGTTACAATAGTCTAGTCTTGAATGTTCTAATGAACACACAGTTGTTTTAGTGGCATCAACTGAAAGATATTTGCAAATGGAACTTGTGCGTCTCAGTTCAAGATATGCAGCCATGCATATGTTCGTGACATGTTGGTACGTTATGAGAGTACTGTCAAGAGTAACGCCTAGGTTTCATACTGACTTTGTGAATTTAATGTTGGTGTTGCTGATATGTGTTGTTTGAGATAAAGGACGTGAATGAGGAGAAGGTCTTTGTGTTGTGATCAGAATAGTCTCAGTTTTTTTATCATTTATCTGCAGCTTGTTACATGTCATCCATGATTTCACATCAGAAATGCACCTATCTGCACCTTGGATGGTAGCATCAACTATAGTTGGGAAGCTAGATTTGTATATTTGGGTGTCATCAGCATACAATTGGTGAGACACTGTATGATATATGAAACTTGAGAGCGGCTGAGTGTATAGAATGGAGAGAACAGGTACAAAAATAGATCAACTGGGCTGGCATGTACTCCATAATTTTTGTCCTATTGCCTAAGTAGGACTTAAACCACAGTAAGGCTGTATTATGAATGTCAAATACATGCTGGAGATGGTAAAGTAATATATCATGGTCTATTGTGTCAAATGCTGCAGACAAATCAAGGAGGGTGAGGACTGTAATCTTTCCATTATCCAAAGCAGTGAGAATATCATTAACTACTTTCAGATGAGTAATTTTAGTATTTTGGCAAGGGTAATATACAGATTTTACATATTGCAATAAAGACTGTTTGAATTCAGGTGAGATACAAGTTGAGTCAGAACAACTTTTTCTAAGATTTTTTATATGAACGGGAGATTAGAATCTTTGTGGTAGTTCTTTAAAACATTATGGGTGAGTGGTTTCTTCAACAGAGGCTTTACTATTGCATTTTTGAAAATTGATGGGAATTCCCTGGATGAGAAAGAGGTATTCATAACATCAGTTAGTGAAGGTAAGCACTCAAGCATCAATGATGTTGGAATTGGACCAAGTTCACATGACTAAATTGTACATACTAAATCCATTGAGACAGGTTTAAATGCTGCTAACGGTTGCTGCTGAATTACTGTAGCACAACTGTATGGTGACAAGCCAATTCATATTGTGTTCAAGCTTATCTCTAATGGTTTGTACCTAGTCACAGAAGAGATTTGCAAGATTATTTTCCAGAGGCAAAGACATCCTACATAAGTGTCTTTATTTCATTTCAGTGATCATGCAAATTACTGCAGTGGAGGATCTCATGGTTGGGACAATACCAATAAGCACATGCATGTAAGAATTTTTTTTGCTTTACTGGTTATAAACCAGAATATGTTATAGGATGAATTTTTTTCTGTTGTCCATGCATCCATTAGCATAAGTTGGGTATCTCTATATGTCTTAAACTACTTGGAGGATTGCTTTAAAACAATATGCATAAATTTGTCTGAGGTTTAGGTGTCAATAAATGAGAACAATATGACTGCCACAGGAGCCAACTTGAGAATCTGATCACTACTACTCTGGAATGGATGGTCATAAAGGCATGGAGTTTTCACTTAAAAACTTGCATGATGTGTGGTTGGTACTGTGTGATGATGTGTGGTTGGTACTGTGTGATGATGTGTGGTTGGTACTGTGTGATGATGTGTGGTTGGTACTGTGTGATGATGTGTGGTTGGTACTGTGTGATGATGTGTGGTTGGTACTGTGTGATGATGTGTGGTTGGTACTAAATGAAAATTGTGCCAATATGGACACCATGGCAGCCATCTTAAAAAATCGAATTATTGTTGCTTCTCCTGATTTGGTGGCAAAATCAGAATATGATTTTCACCAAAAGACTTCTTGCAAGATCTAGTTCATCCTAAATCTGTTGCTGTTGTAGGGTTTAACACATTTTTCAACACAAGATAGGCTATAAATGGCGGGCAGTATTAATGGTGGAGAAAGAACCTGGGAAAATCCCCGGAAATAACCACCGACCCACAAGAAGCTACTGGCAAGCTTTCTCACATACCCACATTGGATGAATCTGAGACTCAAACCCACGCAGACAGGGATGAAATGGCAGTGATCTGTAACAGAGAGCGCTTTAGACCACTCTGCCACTCAGGGCCCCCTTTTAAATCTGTGTGTGTGTGTGTGTCTGTGAGAGAGATCGAGATCATACTGCAGATATATATATCAAGTTGGTCATAAGTAAAATTGTGCTGATATTCAATATGGCCATCATGAGAATCTTGCTATCACTACTACTCCTGAATGGATGGTCATAGCAGCCTATGGTTTCTCGAATTCTTGTGATGTCTGGTTGGTCTTAAATGAAAATGGTTATGACTTTTCATCCAGTACAATCACCATCGCCATCTTGAAATCTTGTTACTGATCAAGATGGTCAAAGGTGGTTTGAGCACTTTGCAGGGGAAAAGAAGAAATGATTTTGTCTCAGACTGAAAGGCATCCATCCCTTGGAACGACTTTTATTTATATGGTCAATGATCTAGAGTTTTAAAAGTGAAAACCATCAAGGGTATAACAAAAAATGTGCAGAATATAGTCAGTTTATGCATTAATAATTTAAAACTTGTTACCTGATTCTTGCCACAAGGCCGCTAACTCATCTTGTACACATTTCAAACCCAATGGAAGCTTCATTGAAAACAGCAATCCTGTTTGCTGTCCTTATCCAGTTCCTGGCAAATTTCAGTGACACATACAAGGTAGAACTGTGTCATCTGCATCCAATATCTGCAATCCAGCTCTAATACATCAAAACAATTTTTTTAGAAAAGATGACAAGGATGTGTAGCCCAGAGATATGCGATTATTCAACACTTATCAAAGACAAGAAGCAAATTCACTCTTGTTGTCTGAAAGCAATAAGATGGCTACAAATCTCTTGGTTGGTTTGAAATGCAGTTTGATGAGAGTAATCAGTAGAACAAACAACATATGCAAAGATTTTCCTGTGCACTATGTGATGGCACATCAAGGTCTGTGTTATTTTTATTTGGACATTATGACTTTTAAGTCAATTTATATGGTAGTTGCTTAAAATTGGCATGTTTGCAAGGATTCAATTACCCCAGTAGTAGAATTCAACTTGTGTTTATAAGATTTGATCTTGCCCAAAATGCAACATCCTCATATCACAGCAAAATTATTAAAGATAAGGTAAAATAAAGTTAATTTTCTGGAAATTGTGTTATATTTATTCTACAAATAAACAATTTATTTTGTTTTCTTTTTTCTGTGACAATAATTACAACAGCCATCTAAATATATTTATCTAATAGTACACACATGGATAAATATGTAGATGACAATGGAGAAAGAGTTTGAATAGATAACTGGAGAAATGAATGCATCAACAGTTAAAAGAACAAGGACAGATATCAGCCATCATAAAAGTTTGTCTTGGAAATGAGAGTGGAGCTTTTAATTATTTATATACACATCTGAATAGTATGTAAATAATTTTTTTAAAATCCATGTAACTATTCACCTGATGGTAAGTATGTATGTTTCTATGGAAACAATATAGCTAATTAACACAGCTCTTAGTTGCTAGATGTTTCAGGACATCACTAGCATGTCTAGAGAAATTGGCATGCCTTATCATGACTGCATTTTATTTCCAGACACACATGTAACAGAAATTTTATGAGTTACATTATTAAAAATGATCACCTAGTCACCTAGAAATCTGTAACATGTATCACAACAATCTTGACAAGCTGTCTTTTGATAATTGGCAAGTTCAGTGCTTCTTACTTGATCACAAATCTGGCCAGGCAGTTTAATTACTTATTCATCCACAGACATTTGCTGTGCATTGTGTAATAAAGAGATAAATACAATTGTGGATATTCTCTCTCTCTCTCTCTCTCTCTCTCTCTCTCTCTCTCTCTCTCTCTCTCTCTCTCTCTCTCTCTCTCTCTCTCTCTCTCTCTCTCTCATATATACACACACACACACACTAGCTAGCATATCAGCATTAATAGTTAATGAAACATGTAACATGTTTACTATATTTTGTAGGCTTTGTTTCTGGCTCATGGGCCCGGATTCAAGAAAAATTACAGAGCAGATCCATTTGAAAATATAGAACTATATAACCTTATGTCAGGTGGGTGCGTTCTTTTGTTAAATTTTAATTTTCATATGAATTGTATATTTTCTAATGATAATAATTCTAATCAAGCAGGTTGAACTTCTTGAGAAGAATATTTTTTTAATGGTCCCATTTATATGTTCACATTTTTGGTCCCACCTTTAAAATATAGAAGAGACATAGATTTCATTATTCCAAAATCATTGTCATTCTCAGAGAGATCAATGTTAACGTTTTGCTTTTGTCTCATTTTCTCTGACATACACAGGATCTACTCCTTGCACTCTATGATTATAATAGTATTACATTTTGCTCAGTTTATGACACAAACTTTACATTTAGCTAATTTCATCTTGTTGAGCAGCTGTATGAGAATTCTTGAATATTGCACATGCTGCAGAATTCTTGTTATCATGAGTCATTTAAGTCTTTAAGTACCTTGGGATAATATTGTTCTTGTTGTTATTCTTGCAACTTTATTTTTAAATAAGGACCCAGAAAACAATCATCACAGACATTTAAGCTTGAACCCATGATCATCAGCTTCAGAGCTGATCAGCCTTCTCAGGCCATCTTATCTATTCTGCTACTAGATCATATTACACCTAACATGGCAGACTTTGTACATTGTTTATGTAGAGTCTGGCCTTTATATTCACATTATATAAATGTTTTGGATATGAATTGGGTATATTAATATCTTTAGCTTGAGCAAGAATAAGTAAATTGGCTGATGATGATATTGGGATGGCAAGTGTGATACTGTGATGGCAATGTGATGCTGTGATTTACATGTGATACTATGATGATGTGAGACTGATGGCAGTGTGATACCTTGATGGCAATGTTATACTGTGATGGCATTGTGAAATTGAATTATACCATGATGGCAGGGTAATGATGTGATACCTGTATGGCAGTGTGATACCTATATGGCAGTGTGATACCTAGATAGATGGGATTGTGAAACTAAATTATACCATGATGGCATTGTGATAGCTGTAACAGATTGATTTATTTGATGTTTTAACATTTGCTAGTTATGTTTGATTTGTCAGGTTAGACCATGTTTTAATATCACTATTAAAATAGCCTTCTCAGTTTTTTTTTATCAGCAACATTCTACTAATATTTAAAATGTGCATATTTACCTTAGGACTCACTTATAAGTCAAGTCCAGTTTCAGACTACACAGACCCAGTCTGGCCATTACATGCTGCACCAGCCAATCTGGGTTTGTGCAGCTTGTTAACTGTAAACTATAGAACATGTAATATAGAAACATGTTATGTTTTCAGTTTAATTCATCTTGCGAGTGAGTACAGACATTAATATTTGTTAGTGCAGATATATTTCAGTATTATGCTTAGAACAATTTCTTTCATAAAACCTCATTTTACATGTTGGTAATTTCGCACTTATTATTTGGTTTTTTCAGAACTTTTGGGAATTAATCCTGCTGCAAATAATGGTACCACTGGAAGTTTGCATCACATTCTTCAGAATCCCAAAAATTTGACCTCTCAAAAGTTCCAAAAATATTACAGCCTGTGCACAGCTGTTGGTATATCCAAGAACAGCCTAGTTTCTGAGTGTGGTGATTGTTTACATGAGGTATGTACTTGACTGCCTCACCTACTGAATAAAAATGCAAACTATCAACATTTTTAAAGAAATGAGTAATTTTTTAAGGTCATTTAACCCTTTCATCACTAAGTAACTTTCAGGCTTTGAGCCCCAAACACTAAGTAACTTTGGACTTGTAAAGTATAATGAGCTGTGGACTTTGAAAGAACATAACTTTGCCGATTGCAAAGATAAATGTGCATATATATTAAAACGTTTAATATACAGGCGCAAACAGGTAACACAACAGGTAAAATGCACAAGCAATTATTTATTTACCACATTACATGAATGATAATTTCAAACATTTAGACTAAATCAACGATTTCAAAGTATTCCAAAGTCTTTCTGGAGCCATCTAACACTTCGATGGGTCTAACTCTCTCAGAAAACTGAAATAAATCACTTTGGTTCATCGAGAACAAAAACACGTGGAGTTCACTCTCCGTCTGGTTCAAAACCTTCAAAGTCCTCTTTATCGTCATCACTGTCTCCCAAAAGCACATTCAAATGCATCTCCAGATGTTTTCTCTTTTTTTTCAATCGACTGTGTTATGTCACAACAGCTAAATATTTTGATAATTTATAATCTGACACTTCATTCTCATCTTGCGTCGAAGTCCGCCATTTTGAATAGAAATTCACCCTTCGGAAAACACGCTTAGAATGTGCCTGCTTGCCTCGAGATTTCTAGTTGAATTCAAGCTTAACTCGCGAGATAATCCAAGTATAATATCTACATTACAATAAGGAACTTCTTAGAGATATCCCAAAACGTATGTAGTCTGGTACTCTGACTTTAAATAAGCACACTGCCCCAGACCAGTAAAGCAGTCTGCAGGGTTACAGACTTACTTCCCCAAGACATGAAAATTGGTCTGTAGTGATGAAAGGGTTAAGTACAGTTGACTCCACTTAACTGCACATCGGTTAAGTGCACACTCCAGATAACTGCACGTAGTCAAGCCGGTCCCATTTTTTCCAATGCGTTTCAATGGGAACAAACTTCGGATAACTGCACTTCGCTTAAATGCACACTCCGGATAATAGCATGATAAACTTTCTGCCCGCGGGACATTATGCAATACAATTTTACTCCGGTTAACTGCACAATGTATAGTCAGGATCATTTATTGCCAGTCCACTGCTGTAACGCTTCAAAGAAGGCAGCAATTAAGCCGTAAATGTGACTTTGTAAATTGATTGACATTTAAAGCATGCCAGATAGATACATGTGTATCTTCTCCCACTAGGGAGTTATAACGTGGGAAAAATCATTGTACAGCATGGGAAACATTGCTATAAACCCAGATTTGAACTAGGTGGTTATCATTGGAAGTTCAACCTTGAATGTATTTTACAGTCTAAAATGACTATTCGCAAGTGTAAATCCCTGACATTAGCTCAAAGGTTTGAGGTGATAAAATGTGTTGAGAAGAACAGAAGTCAGGCCTCTGTTGCACTTGAGTTTGGTGTTAGTCACAGTGTGATTTCAAGAATCCTAAAAGACAAGGAGAAGATCATTGAAGACTGGCAAAATAACAGCAATCCTTCTCAGAAGCACAAACAAGGTGGCAAGTCCAAAGATGTTGAAGAATCGATGTTGCAATTGTTCGCTCAAGCTCGCAGTCGACAGATTCCGATTAGTGGACCACTGTTGCTTGAAAAAGCTAATCAATTTGCAAATGGTTCGGGTTTGCATGATTTCAAAGCAACAAATGGATGGTTGGAAAGATGGAAAATGTGCAATGGAATTCAATTTAAAGGACAACATGGCGAAAAACAGGATGCAGACGACTTTGGAGCTTAACGATGGGTAACTGATGTTCTACCTGAAATCCTTAAAGACTACTAACCAAAAGACATCTTCAATGCCGATGAAACTGGGTTGTACTGGCGGGCATTACCTCATGGGACTTTGTCTTTCAAAGGAGCAGAAACATCGGGATGTAAGACTGCCAAAGACCGTTTGACAATTTTGCTTGCATGCAATATGGATGGTAGTGAAAAATTGGATGCCTTGGTGATTGACAAAAGCAAATCCCCGTGATGTTTTAAGAATTTGAAAAAGCTGCCAGTACAATACGAGGCAAACAAAAACGCCTGGATGAAAACAGAAATTTGGAAGAGTTGGTTGAAGTGTGTTGACAATCAAATGCGTTTGCAAAAGAGAAGCATCATCATGCTTTGCGACAGTTGTGCAGCTCATGGCAACAGCATCAAACTGTCAAATGTTTTCCTTCCTCCGAACACAACTTCACTGATTCAACCAATGGATCAAGGAATTATAGTGAATTTCAAGAAGTTCTATAGATCGCTTGTTATTAGAAAACCACTTACAGACATTGATGGATCATCTCTCGAAGAAAAAGCATCCAACCAGATAAAGAAGCTGACAGTGTTAGATGCACTTCATATGATTAGAAATGCCTGGAGCAATGTAACACAGTCAACCGTAGCAAACTGCTATAGGCGGGCCAGTTTTTCGGTGCCTTCTGATGATGAGTCACTTGATGACCCCACCTATATCAGCGAAACCCCGTTCGAAACACCACACTGCATGAATGTAGAAGAATTTGAACAATATGTTGCAGTAGAAAACGGTCTTCAGATGGAAGGTGAAATCGACGACTCAACCATTGTTGCAGCTCTTACAGAGACGAAGCAGGAAGAAAATGACGAAAGAAGTGATGACGATCAGGTTACATCTAAAGTCGTTATACAGTCACTCCAGAATTTACGCAGATTCATGGAACAGAGAGATTGTGAGCTGTTTGAACCGTTTTACAAGATAGAGTTGGCAATTCACCAACTTATTGGTAAAACTTGTGTGCAAACATTGATTGCCAATTTCTTTCGGAAATTGTAAATTTCGTTTTGTTTGATTCAATATAACACCAGTGCTGTCCATTGTAGACTCTTGTTTCATTTAAGTAAAAGTTTAAAGATTGGATTCTAATCATCTTTTTAATTTCACCTATATTCATGCAGTGCTGATTTAAAGCTGTACCGTACTGCACTTTGGTTAACTGCACACTCCGGTTAACTGCACAGTCTCGTGACGGGCCTGAGGCTGTGCAGTTAACCGGAGTCAACTGTAGTGGTTAATAAGCAGTACAAACAGTAAGTTGAACAAACTGCCTTCCTGGATACCATATACATATAAATGGAACAGTCCTTAATTAGTTGACCCTCTTATTCATAGCTTCTACAGATTGTATGAATTTTGTAGAAATTTTAGACTTTCATATTATTTTCTGTAGCTAGATACACTGGAATTTGTCATTAAGTTACACTTAAGTTCAAACATCCAGCATGATAAGATTGCATCCACTTTCAGACTCGTCCAGTCGCTTTCAAGGGATTTATTTATTGCCTGCACTTAAAGTGTATTTTTCATTTTTAAATATATTAAATAGTTTGAAAATAGCACTATTGAATCCAACTTTTTCTGGAAAACAAATGGATGATCCAAGTCATTTTTGAAGGGTTTTCATTTTCATTTACCCAGTCACCTTTCATGATGGAATTAATAGAAGGAGGACCACTCTTTGCCCAACAAGTGGTTGATAGGCTGGACTCTCTGGGTTTTACTTCCAGCTGTTCCTGTTGCGATAATAAAATAGAAAGATAAAGTTGGTTATAGATGTGAGTCTTCATGTTCCATCTTTGGGTGGCCCTCCAGTCCGGTGGCACCTCCTTGTCAGTTGCTTACATTATCAGCTTTTGATCTTGACCTACACTTTACTGCCTCAGAACAGAGAATGACTAACAACAGGGATACCTCTGGAAAACCCTAAACTGGAGATTATGGTCTGTTTGGATGCCAGTTAATATAGGTGGGGGATAGGGTGCTCAGCTGTTGGCCTGTTTCATGATGGTCAGTGGCAATCAGGGTTTGTAG
The DNA here is from genome assembly GCA_029339505.1 of Unio delphinus. Lineage (NCBI taxonomy): Eukaryota > Metazoa > Mollusca > Bivalvia > Unionida > Unionidae > Unio > Unio delphinus. The sequence goes on from JAQISU010000096.1 coordinate 2,065,246, forward strand.
GTCAAAGCTCATCACTAATAGTGCCTTCTGTGTCTTGAAGAATTAGCTTTTGTGAACAGATGACCCTTGCCATAACCCTGATCATGATCCAACCAAACCTTTCCATCCTTGTTGAGGATTTTCAGTATTTCAGGCACAAGATTATGGTCTAGATCAGATGTCACAGATCATGCTTAACATGATGGTCAGTTTGATGTCAAACATTGAGGCCCAGTTTTGGAAAGACTGATTTGCACATTCTGGGGTCATCTAGGGATAGATCTCTTTATGATGATGTTGAATCACAATCTGCCCACATTTTACTTTCCAGTTTTGAACCCATAGCCTGGGCAGGAGATACTCAGTGAGTTGGGACAAATTTGGAGACAAGACCTTCCCCACAAGCTGTTCAGATTCTGAGAATAATTCAGAAAATGAAATGTTTATGACCTGGGGTGTAGGTAAGCTATCTGTGAGATGTAGTGATTACATATTCATGGAAAGATTTTAATTTTTCCCAACCTGCTTAAACAACAAAGACTACCTATTTTGAATCTCTGTCTGGACAGGCTTGTTTTTTTTGTGGTTTTTTTATGGTTTAACGCCATTTTTAAGCACAATATAGGCTATACATGGCGGCCAGTATTAATGGTGGAGGAAGAACCCGGAAAGAACCACTAACCCATGAGAAGCTGCTGGCAAGCTTTCCCACATAACTGCATTAGCCGAATCTTGTCATTCATTCCTGGCTCTTGTTAGACAGAAACATTTTCAGTCTGTCATTTATAGTGAGGATTGCTTCAGCTAGAGAGCCCTTCTTTTGAAAGCTATAAAGGAAAGTAATTCATTTTTGCAAGTTTTTATGAAGGTAAATGGTTTTTAACCCTTTAGCTACTACAGCTGTTTTGTAGTTTCACTACTGCTCTGTGCTATCATATCAGTTACTCAGACTACTGAGGCTGTTTGCTAGGCTGAATACTAGAGCATCATCAAGGCTGACTACAGAAATTGACAATAAAAACATGGTTACATTTATATTCATTATTTCAATAGTTTTTACTAGATTTAAGTGAAATAAAAAACAGCTTATCTTGTATAGTGTCTGTTATTCATATATTTCTACTTTATATATACTCCTATATCCCATCATATAAGAAATCCCAGTCACATAAACTGTTTTGAATTCCATAAAATAAATCCAATATTTTCATATGTACATATAAAAACATGAATGAAATCCACTCTAATTAAAATGTTGCAATTGGTACCTCTCAAAACAGTAATTATCCACACATAAATGACGATGTTATCAAGTATATTATAATATATGTATAGCAAAATTACCATGTTCTATGTCTTACATGTAGGACTAATGCCCACATGTGATGCTGATTTCATACCATTTCATGTCTTGCTTTTGGTCCCCTATTTTCTTAACAACATTGTTTGTTTCTTTCACAAGATTTTCTACCAGATATTCAGGAATTAATCTGAGTAAAAAATCTTTCATTCACTGGTCCAAGCTTGATTGTTGTCTGTTGAACCAACGTAAGAATAAAAAACATTGATTTCGAATACGGCGAGGTCGTCACTCCATTGTACAATTGAAACTACGTCCGCCTTGTCATCCGATTAAAAATCGTTTGTATCTGATGTTGAAATCAATATCTGATCCATTTTCTAATTATGATCCATTAAACTTTTCGATATCACTTGCACTGGACCCGTTAAAGTTGCTCATATCTGAATCGGAATCTATCTTTGTTCATCTCGAAAACAAGTGTTTCGTAAACCGTGGAAAATTCATTTTATTGTGTCTAAATTTAACCTCTCAGCATTCAAACTTGTATCAAAATGTCGAGTAAACAATCCTCTCATTGGTTATGATAATCAAAAATGTGTAAACTTTCGTACTTTCAACCAATCAACGTTTGGTTAACACGTACGTATTCTGCGCACATGAGCGTCGCTGGTACTTTGAGTACTGCTGAACTTTACGCATCTGTGCGACATTGGGTTGTAAGCTATGTTTTTCGGCACTGCAGATATGCGTCACGGGTATTCGAGAGCTATTTACAGTAGACGCTTAGATGCGGCAGTCGTAGTGAAAGAATTAAATAAATAAGAAAAATAATTTTAAAAGAAGACCATAAAAGATAGGGTTAAACATATATTTATAAATAGCATTATCTCTTTACCTCGTAGAGTGTATGGCTGTTTGGCCCTTCGATATACATCTGGCAAAGTTACCCAGTGCAGTGTGCTATAAATAGAACACCAGTTACCTATTTGACTCCATAGACATAGGCCTGCCTGTTAACTGTAAGGCATTGTAGTATATCGTACATTTAAACAGCAGTTTTAGCCATTTTACATTTTTACTACACATGTTATGTATGGAAAGATTTAAGAGTAAATTCTGATTGTTATAGCTGTATAATTATTTTTCACAGAAGAATTTTGTATGTGCTTTAAAATCTTGAGAGAGATCATTCACTGTCAAGTCAGTGAAGCTGCATGACCAACCATCGCTGACATTTCTCATACTCGAAATTCACAAGTTCTTTGTCTACCTCTATATCACTAAATCAGCTGAATTTAATAATTTATAAAAACTACCGTATTTTCGCGCATATATCCCGCACACGCAGATAATCCGCACCCTCATATAGCCCGCGGGTTTTGGGGTTTTGTGTAAAAAATCGTTGGCATAACCCGCACCTTTGTATAACCCGCAACCATAGATATATTTATACAGCTACAATCGGAAATGAAATCAATTACAGGATCACGGGGCTTCGCTGATGTAGCAAACTGCGATTCTGTTTTCCGTTTTGGTGACAAAATATACCATCTGGTGATATTTGTGGCGACACCAATTTTGGCTGATAAAAACCGTATATACAGTCTTGCGTTTGGAGTAGAGAAAATCAAAGGCACCATGACAGGAAACAATGTACTGGAATATATTGTTAAAATAACAAGTCCTTGTCTCATACTGGCAAACCACACTAACAGTGCACTGTTATATCATAATCCGCTAATGATGATATCTGGCCTTATTACTTTATGCAACTGACTAGTCAAAATCCAAATCCGCAGAAGGCGAAAACGTAAAATGACTACAGTCAAGCAGATGACACTAATTTAAAAACAAATACCAGATGGAAGAAGAAAAAATACGTTTGCTTACACTTCAAAGAGAACTGATTACCTTTGAAGCACTGATATATACTAAACAAATAAAACAAATGTGTTTCAATGTTCTACAATTATCTGAAGTTGCCGCAGCAATAACAAACAGGTATTTGTTTCACCCTTCAACTGGAGAAGATGAATCCACGAAAACGTGCTCGTCGCGGACCTAAAGCAAAGTGGCCTCACCTTGAAGCTGACCTGAAGCAGTGGATCGTGGCCCAGCGGTAAAATTAGGTACCGTAGTTATTTCGATTGAAAACAGAAAATATTGATTATGAAAACGTGACGGATACGAAATTTTAAGTTTTTATCCCGAAATGTTGATTTAGTCCCGATACCGTAGGTTGTAAAGTCACCGTAGTAGCCATAATATCCAACCCTAGCAAAACAAAACTAGAACAATATATGTTATGTAGTTACGTTTTTCGAACAATATGTTGAAATATCATCATGTGTAAAAAAATTGTGATATAGCCCGCACCCTTATATAACCCGCACCCCCCCTGCGGGGTTTGTAAAATTTGGTATAATCCGCGGGATATATGCGCGAAAATACGGTAATTGCTGCCTACATCAATACCAGAGCCTTTACTTTTGCCTAAGTTATTGAAGCTTTCATAGTTGTGATATTATTGGGAAAACTTGAACAAATCCCCAACCTACATTTTGGAGAGTAGAGAATTTGACCAGTTACTTTAAATAACAGACTTTAGCTAGAGCATAAACAGCTACCAAATGATATGACATAATAGTCATTCACACTAATGAATGTAGTATCTAATACATGATATGACATAATAGTCATTCACACTAATGAATGTAGTATCTAATACATGATATGACATAATAGTCATTCACACTAATGAATGTAGTATCTAATACATGATATGACATAATAGTCATTCACACTAATGAATGTAGTATCTAATACATGATATGACATAATAGTCATTCACACTAATGAATGTAGTATCTAATACATGATATGACATAATAGTCATTCACACTAATGAATGTAGTATCTAATAGGAGGTTTTCTGTGAAGGTGGTACTATGAAAACCCACTCAAAATGGCTGATGTTTACAGCAGGTAGCAAAAGGTGCTTCCATGAGAATGGTGTAGAGGTATTAAAAGGCGCTTCAGTATGAGTGGAGTAGAGGTGTCCAAAGGCACTCGCATGAGGTAAAGGGTTATATTACAAAGTTCAAGATTTTTTCTGGTGGTACAAGCATCAAAATAACTAGTTAATTAAGTCCAAATAAAATAACTTGTGTTTCAAAATGGGAAGTGAATACACTCAAGAAGAATGTGTTCTGCAGTTAGTGGACACTTATAAAGTATGTATTCTAGTTGAGATTCACTCTCCAGGTAGTAAACCGCTCCAGTGGCCTAGTAGTTAGAGCATCTATTGTGATAGCGAGAGGTCATGGGTTCGATCACCGGCCGAGTCATATCAAAGACTTATAAAAATGGTACTAACAGCTGCCTCGCTTGGCGCTCAGCATTAAGAGGTTAGTGTTAGGACTGGCCAGCCTGGTATCAGGATAATGTGACTGGGTGGGACATCATGCTACATGTCTGTGGCATGATGCCCCAGTGGTAGACATCACTATAAACTGCCTCACTTAAGACATCATAGCCATATGACTGAAAAAAAAATGTTAAGCTACATTAGAAATCCTAATCAAACAAACAAACTCTCTAGGTAGTATGCATGGATTTTCGGACATGTTCTATATGTGAGAAGCATGGTACCACATCATCCCTGTGTTTCCTTTTGTGTAGAGATTACTAATGTTGGATTTAAAGTTTGTAAGTATTTCTTATGGCATATTTATTCAGCACAGAAAGAAGTATTCAGATTCTTGTGAATAAAAGCTTACAAGGACACAATTACATTTATTGGACATCATATGCCAATTTTATTATGTCTCATGGCAGGAGATATGATAGCCATTATCATGCGAAATGGAAAAGAATTTCCAAGAATTATCTCAAGTTGAGAGATAGCAATAAGCCATTGAGTTACATAGGGTTTGGAACTAAAGTTTGTGCTACTGTACTAGAGATAAATAAAGTCTATACTTTACAAACTTTTCAGTTGAACATAATGTTTATTGTTGATGTGTCAAATTTTTTATCATGTTTTCCAGCTTTACAATTGCTGTTATTGATATTTGATACACCTTACTGAAAACTGATCTATCTTACAGAACAGAATCAGCTGCCTTACTGAGATGGACTCGTCATTGTTGGCAGGGCTGGAATGGATCTTTAACTGTGTTATTTACCAAACCATGATCTAGTGGGAACTGCATGGCAAGAACCATGTATGAACCAAACTGTAGTGGAAAATATAAAACATTTTCAAATAATAATATCAAAAAATGGAGATTATTGATGTCATACTTAACTTCATGCTCTTCTTTTTCAAATCCATATTGTCATGGATTTGACAAAACATTTCAGATACCATGATAGTTTAAATTGGTCATGGTGTCCATAGTGGTAACATTGTATCTAGTATCACATTTTAACACAGTACATTATCTCAAGGAGAAGGGTTCAGTATATTGAATTCTTTCAGTGGAGTAAAATTTTCTTTCCAGAACCAAACACTAGATGATGTGAGTGACGTCCATAATACTAGTTCTGCCCATCTGGTGTTTGGAATGCCTGATATGTTAGAGAGTTCATTGAACACCTGTATCCTCTACCAGAAAAAGTCAGTTACTGCCTTCAGTCACCTGTACCAGTCACCTGTCTGGATGAGTAGCATCCTGACACAAAACCAGGTAAATAATTTTTTTTTAATAATTGCAATTAATTGTTGCTATTAAAGGTCAAATGAAACGATTTTATATGAGTTATATGATTTCTTTAAAATGTTGTACAGTTTTGTGTTTAAAATCATTATTAACGTTTCCCCGATTGAAAAATATGATCATACCCCATTTAAATGGATTAAAATGATTGGGTACATATTTCCCGCCATAATATTTATATCGCTTACTTCCCTTAGCTGATGACGTCACTTGTGCCACAACAAGCTTTGTTTACAAGCAAGTTTACCTGTGTGAATCGATAAGCAGTGAAATGGTGTATTGCGTCGCTTTTAACTGTAAAACTGAGTCAGGTCAAGGGGTAGGATTATTTGAATTTCCGAAAGACGAAAAGCGGAGAAAAGTTTGGATTTCCCAAAAAAAAAGGAAAGATTTTAGTCCATCGAAAACTTCTAGGCTTTGTGCAAAGCACTTTACCAACGACCAGTTTGTTGTTGATCCTTCATTAGCAATGATAATCGGCTACAAATTGAAAAAACTACAGCTAAAACGAGATGCAATACCATCAATTTTCGATTTTGAATCGAAAAAACAAGGATGTGAAAACGCGGATTCACTCAAAACAACGACAATCGGGGGCAGTAGCAAAAAGAAAAAGAATGGAAGTAAGTAATTTTTTTCCTTTCTTAAATTTATAATTGAATTGTTTTACTAATCATTATTTTTTAAAATTAAACTGTATGTTCAACATTAATATGAATCTATAAATAAACTAGATCTCTCAAATTTCACCCAAGAACAATGGGTTTGTATGTATGAGATAAGCACAACAGGAGAGTCTGGACTATGTCTAAAGATATAATCACTAATTAATACAGTAAACAACTGCTCATTCATTATGATTAGCATGAATAATTGCTATCCGCACAATTAACAATTTCAGTAATACAAAGATTTTTTTTAGTAAATTCCTTTATACCGGTAATTTATTTATTTTGTTGCTAAATAAAGATGTTAAATTATTTTATTTTATTTTTAAAAATTTTTTGCAGACACTTGCACAAGTATTGAAGGATTCATCTGATAGTGATCTAATGAAAACAGTTGTTGGAACAGCTTTAATTGTAGACATGTGCTGTACATGTGAAGGGCGTTACAGATGGTATAGTCAGCCTATGTCAGGAACTATGCCTTTAGGCAATTTGATTTTATCTGGAGCAATCATGTTTGCAGGATCAAGTCCAACAACTGTACTGAATGTGTTTATGCATTAAAAAATTCAGTGCTTTTCACAGAGAACATATATGTCGATACAAAATGCATATATTGTTCCCATTGTATCATCAGTTTGGCAATTAAGTCAGTCCTACATGTTAGATGAAATCAAAAACAGAGGGAGTGAAATTAAACTTGGCGGAGATGCACGCTGCTGTTCTCCAGGACACACAGCAAAATATGGGTCTTACAGCATCATGAACCTTGAAAGTGGGAAAATATTGGATCTTCAACTTGTTCAGGTAAATTTCCTTTCAATATATATATATATGTACCTTTTGTGCCTGGTATATAGTTTATTGCTTGCCGCATTGCATTTCAATGAGAATGTAAATAGAGGTCAGACGGTGACATTAAATGGCAGTCACCAGTATCGAGTGTCCTTCCCAAAATGGCGAAAGGAAGGAGTTGCAAAAGAAATTAAAACCAGACAAACATACAATAAGTTATTTGTTTAATTTTTTACAAAAATTATAGCATTCACATCTAACAATCTATTCTTCTTGTTTCAAGTAATAAACAGTTTGATTTGATTGTTTGCAGGATATATTGATGACTTATTTGATGAACTTCTGATCAGACGGGAAATGTACACCAGCTATTCAGAAGCCTTTGATGCCAGACAAAGAGAAGACAAAGTTAGACCAGCCCCTCTGGCACAGGCATTGCCAAGACAGTCAAAAATTGAAATAGTCGATAGACATATTTCAAGATTCAATTTAAACTAGAATTAAAATTATTTGTGTTCAGTTTTGTCTCTTTAAGAAGTTAATTAGGATATTGAAATCCACAATATTGTTGTGATGGAAATTTATCTCTTATCACTTTCACAACACAGATCTTCTAAAAGCTATATATCTGTACAGTCTGTAAAAAAAAATATTCTTAAAATCATTGAAGAGGTATTAAAATTGAATGTGGCACATAGATGTACAGATGAATAATCATTTATACATGTATATATATTTATTTTAAATTGATTTGATTTCATTTTTATTGTTGCTGTCATGTTCATCATCTATCACTACATTTATTTTGCATTACTATTAAAACCTCTATAAAAAGCTGTTGTTTTGTGTTTTATTTCTACAAATTAAGAAAACTATACATAAAATGGTAAAACTTGATTTGGGGGGAAAAAGAGACTGGGTGTTTAGTGTTTACTAGAAGGTGCAAACGAACTATTTAACTTGAAGAGTTATTCCTTAATAAAACAAATGTAAAAACACTTACTCGTGTATATTTTGATCATTTAGTCCATGTTCCTCCAAATACTCATAATAAGATGTTTCCAAAACATGTTCATTCAAACAGTTTGCTTGGAAACCATCATGCTCTGTTATGCAGGAAATTCCTGCTTCTTCCATTTTTCCATCCACTATATTCGTGTCTTTGCAACACTTTGACTCACTTCTTGTCTGCATTGTCATGCAGTGTTGACAAGAACACCTGCAACAATTAAAAGAATATACTCAAATAGTGTGCCAAATCAGTTTATTCTCATTAAAAAATTACCTTTTCCAAGATCTACACATAAACTGTAAAATGCACTAACAAATTGATCAACATTATATTTGTGGTGACAATATGGATGAACTTTTTAAGTTAAATTTTTTCAAGCAGATGTGAATAAAAATATGCACATTATATACAATGTAAGGTCCTTAGACACATGCAGGGAAATAGTCTGAAAACAAAACATCATTCCCCCCCCCCCTTTTTAAACTCTTTTTGAAACGAGCAAAACAGTAACCGAATACTTTAAAAAAACGATTGCATTTTGTTCCTAATATAAGTATTTGTTAGAAATCTTACCAAAGATTCACTTCATCAACCTCTTCGTCAAGTAAGGAGTCTTCATTCTCTTCGGTCGAAAGGTGACTGTCGTCCGAGTCAGACTCTGAGCTTGTGTCTCTGTTTGAAACATTTTGTACCGAAGATAATCTTGGTTCAAACATATATGGTGTTATTGACGGTTTCGTCGAAGTCAAGTCTGGCATTTCTTCACAATCTGTCGAACTTTCATCAGAAACATAATCCATTTTGTTATCTTGCTACCCACGCCGTATATTGTTTACAATTGTATGGCACGTATGACGTCAGCAGAAGAGGTAATTCAGGGGAAGTAAGTCAGGTCACATTTGCGCACCGTTCGACTTTTGATGACCGGGTACGTGCACCCGACATTGATTTAATTAATTTCATTAGGGTTTTTTTACTTCCAAAATAATAATAAATCATTTTACTTATTAAATTTGAAGATCAAAAATCGTTTCATTTGACCTTTAAGTATAGTAGATATTTTGTTTTTTCATTCATTGCAGAATGGCCTTCAGTCAGTTCTGGTATGATAATATTAATTTTAAAAATAATAATAAAGACATTATATCTAAATTGGTTACAGAACTAACGTACCATGAGGCCTTCTGTTATATTCAATATATAGAGCTTATACAGCATGATATAATAAACTTGGCTTGACACTAAAGAATTAAGTAATCTATTAATTTAATTAAACAAAACATAATTTCTTTTGTACAGTAGTGACGAAAATACTACAACCCCCAACCCCCACAAAAAAATTAATTAAATGTGTAATTCTGATTAAACATGCCAACTCCAGAATGGACTATATCACATATACTAGTCTACTGAATTCCTGCATAATACATGTATTTGGAAGTGTTGATGTTGTTATCTAGAGGGATGTCCAACACTCATAATCATCGGAGAATGCCATAGCAGCTGACAGTGTGTATTCATGCAGTAACAGGGTTTAATCTAGCCTGGGTTTTTTTTGTTAGTGGTGCAAAACAATGACTGATGGACTACTCAGACATGAAAGACATTTCTGTGCCTGTCCTGTTCATGATTATGAATCTGGCCATTTGTTTATCATATGCATTATTTAGGTGACTGACAGAGACTTTTGGTTTAGCTAGGCATGCAGTTGAGTGTTTGACTGACAGGGAGTGATGGTTTATCAAGACTGTTAGATACAAGTTTGACAAACAGACTGATAGAAGGTGTTTGACAGACAGAGACAGATTGCCTAGTTGGACTGGTAGATGGATGTTTGGTCAGCAGAGACTGATATAGGATGTTTGACTAACAGACTGATGTCCTAACTGGACTGGTTGAAGGATGTTTGACCAGCAGAGACTGATAGATGGTGTTTGACTAACAGACTGATTGCCTAGCTGAAGTGGTATTATGAGAATTTGACGGATTGACTAATTGTCATGGAATTGTATAAATCTCTTTATTAAATACATGTACTTGTGTTCATTTTTTGTGTACAATGATACATGTGGGTGATTTATGTATATTGTACAGTATTTTGAAACATTGAATTCAGTTCATGCTCTATAGGTACTTTCACTGGGAAAAACTGAATACTTCCAGTGCACAGACACTGTAAGGCTGCATGATGAGTGATTTTTTTTTGGGGGGGGTAGGGTTTAACGCCATTCTTCAGCACACGATAGGCTATACATTGCGGCCAGTATTATTGGTGGAGGAAGAACCCGGGTAAACCCCTGGAAAGAACCACCGACCCACGAGAAACTACTGGCAAGCTTACTCACATAACTACATTAGTCGAATCTTAGATTCAAACCCATGCAGACAGAGGTGAGATGGCAGTGATCCGTAACAGAAAGTGCTCTAGACCACTCAAGGCCCCCATCAAGAGTGAGGGAATATCCTAGAATTAATGACTATGGGATTTATGCAGCTGATGCTCATCTGCCATCTTACATGGCCACTGTAACTCTAAATAAACAAACCTCTAAATGAGTTTATCACAAAAGCTGCTAAGGAATTTAACTGAATTTTGCTGAGAACATCCATGTACAAAGGTCTTAGCCACCATTAATAAAATTATGAACAACATAAGAAAAATATTGCTTCCATTATTCAAATTTTATCACTTATATTCTTAATGATGACCCTCAATGAAATGCTGCCATTTTCATGCAGACTGAACAAATTATGATTGAGAAATAACACTTGAAGTATTATTTCTGTTTGTTTTTATTTTTAAAATTCTAACGTAATGCTGACATCTAACTGGGTTGGCCACAAGTGGGAGAGTGGTCTAAAGTGCTCACAATTACAGATCACTGCCATCTCACCTCTGTCTTCGTGGGTACAAGTCTCAGGCTCGGCCAATGTGGGTATGTGCAAAAGCTTGCAGTTGCTTCTTGTGGGTCGGTGATTCTTTCCAGGGTTTTCCCTTGTTCTACCTCCACCATTTTTATTGATGGCCATCTATAGCTTATCTTGTGCTGAAAAATGTTGTTAAACCTTACAACAAGAACAACAACTGGGTTGGTTCAGGTTTGTATTCTGCAGGGTGGACATTAAGCAGGTTTGAGCGCATATATATATATATATATATATATATATATATATATATATATATATATATATATATATATATATATATATATATTTATAAAATTCAGTTTCAGTTAGAATTGGACTAAAGATTCCAATATTGGACATATGAATAGCTTATATGTTACTTGATTTCATAGCCTGCTAAACTTAATCCATCATTTGCAGTATAAGTTCTGTTAATACACCATCAAATATAACCATAATCATTACTTAAGATTTAGACATTCTTTTAAAACATTACTTTTTCATTAAAATGAAACATTGCCATGTAGACCAAATTTAAGGTTTTTTTTTTTTTTTGCACAATGATCTTGCAGTTTTAGAAACGTTATTTCAAAGCTGGCCAACATAGAACAGGAAGAAGAATTCCAGTTATCTCCCTTTTGCCCGTAACAGATAAACAACTTAAAAATTCTGCCGTTAATTTTAATAATCTGGTTCAAATTCCTCTTAAATCGTCAACCGTTGTTTCAACTGTCCCAGAGATACCACTACATATTGCATTATTCAACGCTCAATCAGTAGGATCACCGGAAAAGCACACAGAAATTGTTAATTTTATCAACGACCAGAATATTGACGTCTTCTTCCTGACAAAAACTTGGTTACATTCCGCAGGTGATGAATCTAAGTGTGCGGATTTAACACCCAGCGATTACTCCATCAAGTCATTCGCCCGCAACTCTCGCGGAGGTGGAATTGCTGTAATTACAAAGAACTCCATGATCAAATGCCTTAAGTACAACACAACCTTCAATTTCTGACACACATCATTTGAACTAGTCCAAACAACACTCACACTGGAACAATGGTCAGTCCATTTTTTGTCTCTACCGTCCTCCTCCTAGTAGTAAAAACAAGCTGACTCGATCTCTCTTTTTTGAGCAGTTTCCAAATCTTCTAGAGTATGGAAATTCGATAGGTATCAACCTAATTATTCTTGGAGATTTCAACTTTCACTTTCAATGTTCTGGTAAACCATACATGTCAAAACTCCTAGATTCCATTCATGTTTTCAATCTTAAACAGTCAGTTAACCAACCTACCCATAAACTTGGTCACATTTTAGAGTTGTTTCTTTATAGACCTGATGATAATATTCTGCAATCCAACCTTGTATCCCACGAACTTGCATCCGATCACCTCTGCATTGTATGCCATCTCAACGTATCAGTCCCTAACCCACCATTTATACACAACAAAACACATGTTCAGTTAAGTTTTTATTGATAATTATACTCTTTGGCTAGGAGGACTATCTGCTGCTACTAATGAAGCCGTTTTGGTTCATTCTGTCAGTGAGTGATTCAGTGGCTACTGAATGGCACAACGTGGTTGTACAGAGGTCACAGCTGGTCTGTGAAACTCCCTGACAGAATGTTATGGATAACCCTTGAGTAAAGTTCCTTCAGCGGAAACTGAAGGAGCCCAGCGAAGACTGGGCTGTCCAACGTAGGTTGGGATGACAGCGGCAGCTGTGTGGACTTCACTCAATGGTTTAGTATGAATACACCATATAGTGCTGACATTAGATTCTTGGGTGAATAACGAAATGGAATGAAGTGAATGCCCTTTAGGGTAAGCAACATGCAGCAGCAGACATTCCTTTGTCCATGGAACACTGTAGGCGTTGAGGTGGGGATGGCGGCGGGTTTTTCCAACCGAATTAAGCACGCTGTCGCTATCAGCTTCAAAACCAAAACAACTGAGAACAAAGGACGTGGGTCTGTTCCGATTGGCCGGCAAGTGCTGTATTAATACATCTCATGCATATCAATGCGGACTATTTGCGAGAAAGGTAGTGAGTAGGTCACATATTGCTGTGCATAAACCATGCTTAAGCAAGCACTTAAGCGACAATTTATACACAACAAAACACATGTTCAGTTAAGTTTTTATTGATAATTATAATCTTTGGCTAGGAGGACTATCTGCTGCTACTAATGAAGCCGTTTTGGTTCATTCTGTCAGTGAGTGATTCAGTGGCTACTGAATGGCACAACGTGGTTGTACAGAGGTCACAGCTGGTCTGTGAAACTCCCTGACAGAATGTTATGGATAACCCTTGAGTAAAGTTCCTTCAGCGGAAACTGAAGGAGCCCAGCGAAGACTGGGCTGTCCAACGTAGGTTGGGATGACAGCGGCAGCTGTGTGGACTTCACTCAATGGTTTAGTATGAATACACAAAAAAAAAAAAAAAAAAAAAAACCCAAGGTACATCGGCAAAACTACGGAAGCCTATTACATACAATATTCTGACAAGCGCATTTGTACTGTGTTGCGAGGAGGAGTGTTTGACGCACACACAGATTTGTTGTTGTTGACTGTCTGCCTAGTTGCTTCCTTCGGATTTCTCAGATGTGGGGAGTTCACTATTAGGGATTTCTTCGATCCAACCATTCATCTCTGCGTGGGCGATGTGCATTTCCAATAAGAAACTGCTTTCTTAAAGCTAAAATCGTCAAAAACTGACCCTTTCCGGAGGGGTGTGACCATTCAGTTACATGCCACGAGTCGTGCTCTATGTCCATATTCTGCTCTGACAATTTTCATGCTATTCAGGAGACGTTCATCATCTCGGTTCGATGCCCCACTTTTCATTACGTCCACAGGTCAAGCGTTATCAAGAGTTGTATTCCTTAATCATATGCAACTTGTCTACCGTAAGATGGGACTCGACACTTCCCAGTATAGTGGTCATTCATTCCGAATAGGTGCAGCTACTTCAGCAGCAGCTGCCCATCTGGAAGATCATATGGTCAAAGTTCTCGGCCGGTGTTCCTGAAAGCCGTTATGAACTCACTTAGACTGAGATGCTTAAGTAATCTGGGATCATACTTCGCGGCCTTGTCGTCCGGATTTGATATATCCAGTTCAAAGTGGGAAAGCAAAAGAGTAGCAAGATTGACGTGCTTACCCTCGAGAATCTGTTTTCTTTGGCTTTCGGACACTACGTCGATGGCTGGTAGTATTTCTGGCGAAACTCCGTGGGATTGCATCAGCTGATGGAGCGACGTCACAGGCTGGGCTGCTGGCAATGTCGAGAAATGTGTGGAGTCGCTGAAGGAAAACTCCGAAGAAGACGTCTGCTGTCGTGCCATAATATTGGTGACCGAATTTGTTAAGTCAGCAATAGAACGCTGCATGGAGTGGATAGATGTTATTATACTGTCCGAAGATAACTGGTTTTCGGCAACGTCGGCCATATTTGATGTAGCCCTTACTTCCAGAATACTACATTGTACTGCTGTTGCATTAGAAACCTCTGCCGCATTAGCATGAACAATTGTCGCGCTACGGCGACTTCGACGTGTAGTTGGCTGAGGAAGGGGGGATGCTACTCCTTCCAAAGGACGTATGCTGAGGTTGGCGTGAGGTGATGGGCTGTCCCTCGAATGGCTCTGTACATGATCAGCAGGGCGCGAAGTCGTGGAAGGCGCATTATCGATGTACAATTGTCGCAAGGCGTGCTTCGGGAGAACAGATGACACTTTAATACCTATTGATTCCAGTTTCCGCTTCAGATAAAGTGTTGTCCAGTTGTACGGATTGTCCAGATCGTATGGGACTGACCTTTGTTTTGACGAGCGTGACGCCATTGTTTCTAAACAAAGTAAAATTGCGGATGGTCCAATGAAATGGCAATTAAACACAATAGCTGAATCCCGAAACAGGGAGATATAAACTGGGAATTATATCTCAAGTACGATAAGTAAATGTTGCTGAAATGAAGCAAAATGCACAGAGTTTTTTCAAACGAAATAAGTTTTTCCAACCGAATTAAGCATGCTGTCGCTATCAGCTTCAAAACCAAAACAACTGAGAACAAAGGACGTGGGTCTGTTCCGATTGGCCGGCAAGTGCTGTATTAATACATCTCATGCATATCAATGCGGACTATTTGCGAGAAAGGTAGTGAGTAGGTCACATATTGCTGTGCATAAACCATGCTTAAGCAAGCACTTAAGCGACAACCTCTATTTGCTATTAAGATAAATAGAACCAAATTCATGCATGACATCCAAGAAAACCTAACAACTTTCTTGCATCCAACAGTGGAACAACTTGATAACTGCCTGCGTTCATTGCTTGAAAAATATGCCCCAGCCACCAAATGCAGAATATCAATAAAAAAGTGTTCTCCATGGTATAGCAGTATTAGGGACCAGCTTCGCACTGCTAAAAGACATCGCCAAAAAGCAGAGAAGCTTTGGCTTTCCACCAGACTCACTATTCATAAACAAATCTACAAAGCCGCTAAGAAGAACGTCACAAACATAGTCCATTTAACCAAATCATCCCACTACAGTACTAAGATCATGGAGAGTTCCAGCTGCAAAGAGCGGTTCGAGATAACTAACAAACTGATGTCAAGGAACAAATGTACACCACTTCCAACAACCTTCTCTCCACTAGACCTACCAGACCAATTTGCAAATTTCTTCGATGACAAAGTACAAACCATTAGAGATTCGCTTGACAGCACAATTTCAACTGATTCATCACCACACAGTTATGATGCGGAATTTCAGCGACAACCATTAGGAGCATTTGAACCTGTTTCTATTGATTTAGAAAAGTGCACCAAAGTCTTGTGAACTTGATCCAGTTCCGACATCACTGCTGCTTGAGTGCTTAGACCCAATATTGCCTTCACTAACTGATGTCATTAATATCTCTCTCTCATCAGGGAAATTCCCATCATTTTTCAAAACTGCCATCGTAAAGCCACTGCTGAAGAAACCAACACTGGACCATAACGATTTAAAGAACTACCACCCAGTTTCTAATCTCCCATTCATATAAAAAATCTTAGAAAAGTTTGTTCTAATTCAACTTGTATCTCATTTGAATTCAAACAGTCTTTTTAGCAATGTACAGTCTGCATATCGCCCTTACCACAGTATGGAAACTACTCTTCTGAAAGTATTTAGTGACATTCTCTCTGCTTTGGATAGTGGAAAGATTACAGTCCTCACTCTCCTGGATTTATCTGCAGCATTTGACACAATAGACCATGATGTATTACTTCACCGTCTCCAGCATGTATTTGGCATTCAGAATATAGCCTTACAGTGGTTCAAGTCCTACTTGGTCAACAGGACACAAATTATATCTGCAAATGGAATACACTCCAGCCCAGTTGACGTATGTTGTGTTGTTCCACAGGGATCTGTTCTTGGACCTGTTCTCTTCATTCTGTATACTCAGCCGCTCTCAAGTGTCATAGATCATCACCCAGTGTTGCACCAATTGTATGCTGATGACACCCAAATATACATGTTTAGCCACCCAACTGAAGTTGATGCTACCATCCATGGAGTAGAGAAGTGCATTTCGGATGTGAAATAATGGATGACATGTAACAAGCTGCAGATGAATGATGATAAAACTGAGGCTATTCTGATCACAACACAAAGACTTTCACATCCTTTACCTCAGACAATAAATATCAGCAACACCAGCATTAAATTCTCACAGTCAGTACGGAATCTAGGCGTTACTCTAGACAGTACTCTCACATTGCACCAACATGTCATGAACATATGCAAGGTTGCATATCTTGAATTGAGACGCATCAGTTCCATTCATAAATATCTTTCAGTTGATGCCACTAAAACACTTGTGTGTTCATTAGTACTTTCAAGACTAGACTATTGTAACTCAATTCTGTCTGTTTCGTCACAATATTTACTCCAGAAACTTCAAAACATTCAAAACACAGCTGCACGGATCATCTTTAGAGTACCTCGTTCAGAGCACACCTCACCACTGCTCTGTACCCTACTCAAGCTATCGATTCAATACAGAATCAAACACAAAATTTGTTCTCTGTGCTATGTTTCAATGACGGACTCCAGTCCAACATACCTATCCAACCTCACCCATGTGTATACACCAGCTAGATCCTTACGCTCTTCTTCTGATAATCGTATACTCCTTGTTCCCAACGTGAAAACAATGTCATATGGACAACGTTCGTTTGCACACCAGGGCCCGGTGACGTGGAACAAATTGCCCATTGAAATTAGACACAAAGACACAGTGGTCCCTTTTAAGAGTGCTCTTAAGACTCACCTGTTTCGACTGCAAGGACAAACTTAGCGACCTAATCATGTTTTGTATCTTATATGTTTTCAGCATGTTTTTATGTTTTCCAATATCGTTTTTGTCATTTGTTGTTCTGTAGTGTAGCCATATCATTATTGATGGTGTAAAGCACTTAGAGCTTCGAAAGATTAGGCGCTATACAAAGTCCTCATTATTATTATTATTATTATTATTATTATTATTATTATTATTATTATTATTATTATTATTAAACCATTGATGCATGTGTTCTGACATAAAGTGTGAGACACCTTAATTTGACTCCTCAATGAATGGAAAAAAGATTTGAGCAGCATCAATTGAATCAGAGAGGATCATTCTTGTTGTTAACATTATTTTACAGCCCAGATAGTGGTTTCTTGTTATCACATTTGAAGTCAAAATCATTCAGTTAGGTCACTTTAATTGTGTCACTTTAAATTGCTTTCATTGAAAGTCACCACTAACGTTTTTAGCAGAAAAAAATTTAAGACAGCTGCAAATAAAGTGTTATTAGATTTCTTTTAAGGAAATGCTGATTTTTTCATCAAATGCAATGATGTAGTTTTTTATTTTTAATTTTAATTTTTAGAAATGTTAAGAGTTAAGTTTATGTTTAATTTATGTTTAATGTTTTTAATATTTCATTCAGCTGAAGAACCAGACAGAAAATGGTGGGTCACCTTGTATAGTGAAAGATCCAAGAGTAGCTAACTTGACATACTCCAATTGTTCCCTTTATAGAGAGAATATAACCGCATACCCTCTGTTTAATCCAGGTAAGTGTTGCTAATATTCCTGTGTTTGTTTCCATGTCCCACCATGAATGTGGTCAGGGCACAGTGTTATCATTGTCCATCCTTTCTTGCATGGATCCATGCATACATCTGTCCATATATGATCTGCATTTGGGTTGGTCTGCAATCACAATGGCTGGCATTTGTGTTTGGTGAAAATGCATCTAGTGTTTACATTTTCTTTTCTTTTCTCTTCTTTCTTTTGGTAATATTTATTTAGCCACAAAATTCTATCATATTCAGGGGTTTTGTTTGCATTTTAAGTTTTTTTTACATTACTTTTTAGAAATTAGAAGTCCTTCAAATATGCATTGGATGTATATGCTTCACGGAAATTGCATATGTGTAGTTCTGTCATTTATCAAAATTATTCAATATCATGATAAAGTGTTCATGTTTGTTCAAAAAACAATTATTCTGAAAAGTTTTTGTTCAAAACAAAAGAAGGGAGTGAGATGAAAGATTGATTAACTAAGTTGATTGATAATGATATTAATAACTTTGAAATCACTTGTCAGTGCAAATTTTTTATGATGCCAGTTTATCTTTTTTTTTTACAGCATTTCTGAATCTTGGATCACAGATATTTTTATCAAGTGAGACAGTTCCAATGTATGATGGATTTATAAATGGTGAGTTGAATATGACATACACAAAGGTTTCTTTAATATTCTGATTTAGTTTTTTTTGTTATCCATTTTAATGATTCTGTGCAAATTGACATCGCTTCCAAAATATATATAGATGATGAGGAAGAATTCATACTATTTCTACAGATATGCGGGTGTTTATGAAGAAGTCCTCTAACTTCCAAAGGATTTTGGCTGCTGGAGAAGAGATCTGTAATTCATAGCAGTATGAAATAAGCATTATAATAGACAGGATGAAATAAGGTTAATAATGCAGTTTGAATTAAGGGTTATAATAAACAGTATGAAATAAAGGTTATACTAAACAGGATGAAATAAGGGTGATAATGCAGTATGAATGTGTGTGGGGCCCCGAGTGGTCTAAAGCGCCTTCCGTTACGGATCACTGCCATCTCACCTCTGTCTCCGTGGGTTCCAGTCTAAGATTCGGCTAATGTAGTTATGTGAGACAGCTTGCCAGTAGCTTCTCATGGGTCGGTGGTTCTTTCCAGGGTTTTTCCTGGGTTCTTCCTCCACCAATAATACTGGCCGCCATGTATAGCCTATTGTGTGCTGAAAAATGGTGTTAAACCCTAAAAACAAACAAACTAATGTGTGTGTATGTGATCTGGATCACTACCATATCTATAGTGTGGCAGTTTATAGTGATGTCTAGCATTGAGGCATCATGCAGCAGATATTTAGCATGAGTTACCACCCAGTCACATTATCCTGACACCAGGCCGTAAGTCCTAACACTAACTGCTTAATGCTGAGTGCCTAGTGAGGCAGCTGTTAGTACCAATTTTATAAGTCTTTGGTATGGCTCAGCCAAGTAGTATTAAATAAGCATACTCATAGGATGAATTAAGTTATAATAATATGAAATAAGGGTTATAATAGTATGAAATAAGGGTTATAATAGTATGAAATAAGGGTTATAATAGTATGAAAAAAGGGTTATAATAGTATGAAATAAGCATAATCATAGTATGAAATAAGGGTTATAATAGTATGAAATAAACATAATCATAGAATGAAATAAGATTTATATTATGAAATAAGGGTTATAATAGTATGAAAAAAGGGTTATGATAGTATGAAATAAGGGATATAATAGTATGAAATAAGCATAATAATAATATGAAATAAGCATAATCATAGAATTGAATAAGGGTTATAAGAGTATGAAATAAGCACATTCATAGTATGAAATAAGGGTTATTCTAGTTATGTGTTCAAAATACAAGCTTTCTTGCATAACCTATAATGTAATTTGAATAGAATGTGATGTCTTTTTTTAATCTTTTTCTACATTTCCCATGTAGCTAAAGGTGGATTGATATCTGGAACATCTTACATATTGCTAAAAGTAGAAAACAAATTGTCTATTTGTGAAATAAAAACAATTTACACAACAGTTTATGTAGACTGAAAATTATGCATACCGTATTTACCGTATGTTTTTGGACACTGTATGTTTTCGGACACCTTTTTTTTCGGGGAAAAATCATATTTAAATGCCTTGTAAGTTTTCTGACGTTGCTCCGCTATAATTGTTTCTACAATTTATGTTTTCGGACACAATCTTGGAGGATCTGCTTTGTCGTTTTAATGTAAAATTTACAGCGTGTTTGCCGTTAATTTGACTGATACAAAGTTCGCTTCATTTGGTCGCCAATTATTTAATGCGATCATGAACGTCCATGAACTAATATAATTTAAAATTATTAATCACATGTGTATGTGTGTGTGTGTGTGTGTGTGTATGTATGTATGTATGTATGCAGATAGATTGATAGATAGATAAAAAAAATTATATTAAGCCATTAACAATAAATAACGATATCAAAGAATGAAAAGAAGTATGATTTAATGCTGTAATATATTTAAATATATTATTTAATTTCAAGCAGGTTGTCCATAGCCTGTTTTAGGTCCTCGGGTGAAAAGCCCTCACATTCTGTATCGCTATCATCATCATCCATAATGTTTAATTATTCGTCATTTCTGATCAGCGCGTTTTCGCTTCCGCTCAGATTGACACTGATGCCGCACACCTTAAAAGATGTCATTATCATTGTGCGTTTTTCCTTTAATGTGTCCACGGCATTGATAACCCAGTCCAATACAGTCTGCTTGCTGGCTGTCTTGATCCGTCCGTTGCTGCTTTCATCAGATGATTTTAAAGCATTCGTTGCATCCCTGATGTATTCCATCCAGCTGCGGCGGAGGTAGGTCTTGACAGGCTTATTAATGCTGACATCAAGAGGTTGCACTTGGATGTGCACCCTCCTGGTATTATTGCTGGCACAACATTTCCGCGCCGCAACTGTTTCTTCACGTCATCAGTGATGTGAGCCCGGAACGAGACCATAACTAATAGTGAATGCTCTCTTCTTGTGAATGGCATATAAATTTCTTCAATCCATCGCAGCATTAGTGTTTCGTCCATCCACGCTTGCTCCTGAACTGCGACAATCCACCCTTTTGGTGCCTTCAGATCGAGCTGTCTCTTTCCCTTGAAAATAATCATTGGTGGTAATACGTCGCCAGAACCTGCAACGGCTAAAACGACAGTAATGTGTCTCTTTTCTGCTCCAGTGGTACGAATTAGAACACTCTTCGCTCCTTCTTTGTCCACTGTTTTCCCTGGCACAAGATCAAAATACATCGGTGTCTCGTCCATGTTAATAATACACTTATCGTCAAACTCATCCTCCTCACGTCTATCCATCACAAACTTGTGGAACGAAGCAATCTTTTCTTCCAAATCCTTTGGTAAACGTTGGGCAAGAGAGGTCCTGCTTCTGAGCACAAACCCATGTCTTTTCATGAAACTCTCTCCCCAAGAACGACTGCCATGGAATTTGCTATCCGGATATTCTGTTGAGACAAGCTCCTTGGCATATATACATATTCCCTCAACACTTAGTGGAATTTGTAAGTCACGCTGATTGAGTACCCACTGAGCTATCTTGTTATCCAATGTTTGTCCATATGAAATTGGTCGTCCACACTTAGGCAAATGCCCTTTCAAGTTCAAATCTGCAGGAAAGTCCATTTTCATCCAGGTACTCACCGTGGATTTCGGAATTTTGAATTTTTCCGCTGTTTTTCTAATTCCAATAAGTTTTGCATTGTTAACGATATCATGCTTTTGCTTTAATGTATAATGTTTATAGTGACCACGTACAGAACCGGGTGGAGCACTCTTGGGTTCAAGATAATCAGACTCGTCATCTAGAGCAGCTTTCTTCGTAGGCGGTTGTTTTTGTGATGCTTCCTCAGAATCATTAATTCGAGGTCGCTTCTGTGGATGGCCTACTGGTCTCTTTGGAGACGATTTTGGCAAGGGCGAGTCCCTCCAAGAACTAGGCAGTGCCTCCTCACTTGTTGCATAACGTATGATAAACTTATCCATCAAAATTATTACAGTACTAACAATATTATGTTTCACAACGATAGCTATCCAGTATACTAACTTTTGTATGTGGTGGGTTAGTTAGTTAGTTAGTTTAATTAAAGTCGTTTTCGCCCATGTGGGCATGTACGACTGGTTAATTCCCTGTTTGGGGATAATTAATTATTTCGGGGGGAAGGAATCGTGCCTCATCCCCCACGCATTAATGCACTCATTTGAGTGCTTTTTAATTAGTCGACAGGTCGTGGCACCATAAGTGCCAAACGACCTGTATGGAAGACTGCATGAGTGGGAATAGACCCAGCACGCACTCATGATAATCGATATTAGAATTTCCTGTCAGCTACATTATAAGACGTCTCATTGGATGGGTATTTTATTTATACTTTTTATTTTAATAGTTTGATTCAGCTAACAAAAATATGATTGGTTGTCAGTATAGACATTGTTACACACGAAACCACTTCATACAGGTGTGACAGTTATGGCTTTGATTAGAAACCATGACCCCTGCTTTATAACATTAAACAATACATCAGAGTCGGTATGGATTAGTAAAATTCATTGGCATTGTTCAACAAAACAAACCCCTTATCCTTGAGGCATTATATTCAAAGGTTTAAACATAGTTTTTGTTCTACAGGTAATAAACCTCTTGGTAGACGATATATTTGATTGTGGGTGCTAAATGTTAGGTACATCATGTGCTCTTTTAATAAAATCCAGATGGCTGCCTTTTATTTCCGAACACATCTGTCAAAGAAATCCCACCAGTTATCTTATTAACAATTAACACCCAGACACTTTGAAATCTCTGACATGCATCACTACAATCTTCGAGCAGCAGATCGTTTCCAGCCGACAAGCTTTGCTCATTTTAAATCTACCCTCGGCTAGGTGGAAAAAAGAAGAGAGAACCACAACAAATGCATCACCTTTATTTTAAAAAAAATATCAACATATTAATCACGCCGACTCGTATATTGCAAATTGCTTTTTATTTTTACCCTTCGTAGGCGTACATACAACACTCGCCCCATTTGGAGCCTCTCACCCTTGGTGCTCTAAGAATAGCCATCATACATATACCGGTGTTTCGACTCTCGATACTAAAATGTTTCTGCCCAAAATATCTTAAGAATTATAACTCCAAAATCTTTTTATTTAGTTTGTATTAATATCTTAATTGCACAGAAATAAAGCTTGGGTGCGTTTGTAATGTAGATTTTAATGATCATTAGCAGAAGGTTAAACTGAATTGCAAGATTACTATGTTAATATGGCAGTTCTTTTGGAAAATACGCACACAATCGTGGCTCTAATACATGTATGGCTTTGTTTTCTGGTGGATGGACATGTATCAAATAGACAAAATAGGCAAGTAATGCCCATTTTTCATTAATTATCCTTTCCGTGGTGTTAGATAAAATACTTGTTTTACTTCATGGCAGCACGTTGTCACATATGTGAGCTAACGGTAACTTCGTTACGGACGGGGAAGGGGGGGGGTGGCGGCATAATTCTATCTTCACTTGTATGTTTTCGGACACCTAATCAAAGAATTTAATATGTATTCGGACAACAAAAAAAGTAATTATTTGTTGCAGTCCGAAAACATACAGTAAATACGGTAGTTTTACAAATGGGGATGGTAGTTTACTTTCTAAGAGATAATGTCAAAGCTTAATGATTGATCCCTCCTTCGCAACAGTTTGTTTTAGGTGTGTATATCTGACATTGATGCAAATCAGATAGTGACCTTTTGCCATGGACTAGACACAACATTTTCTAAAAACTGCTTGTCTGACCAATTAGCATATATATGGGTAAGAGTTTAGAATCATGGTCTTTAAGATTTGATCAGTGGCTGTTGATCTCTCATCCAATATGGCTATCGTTACTTAAATAGACAAAACATTTCAAGAACTTTTCAAAAATGGCTCTGATAAGAATTTAAAGATGTTTCAAATTTGTTTAATTGATGCCAATCCACATTAAATAAGGCCACTGTTGCTAAAAATAGAAACACCTTTCAATGACTTTTCAAAAACTTTTTAAGAAAAGTTAACTGAATTATAATGAAAAATCCAGGTATAGATGGTTTCTAAATTTGTACCAGTTATGCTGATCTACACTCAATTATGGCGAACAATACTAGGAATAGAAAAGCCTTTTAAGATTTTACTAAAAACTAGAGTTGATAAAAACTGCTCAACAGAATTTGACCAAATTGTACAGAAAGCAACCGAGGACTTTCAATTTCATACACATCTTGCCAGTCTATGATTAAATATGGCCACCATTACTAAAAATAGAAAATATATTTCAACCACTTCTTCTCTAAAACCACTCAAAAGAATTTTACCCAATTTCAGAGAAAGCTTTCAGGCATAAAAGCTTTGAACTTTGTTATAGCTGATCCCTGTCTATATTAGATATGGTCAATTTTACTGAAAGTTAAAGAAGAAACTTAAAGTTTTTCTCAGAAACTGTTCAACAGAGTTTAAAGATATTTGACAGTCAGTAGTCTGGCATTAATGGTTTTCATATGTTAATGATGCAGATTTGCCTTGGATTAGTGCAACCATTACAAAAAATATCAAGTCGTTTAAATAATTTTGGACCAAACTTGACAGAACACCTTTGCATAACACCCTTTGAAATTTGTAACAACAAAGCCCATCTGCCATCAAAAATGAGTACTGCTTCTATGAAATTAAAAAAAAATAAACTTTTGTTTTTAAATGCATATTAGAATTTGAACAACTTTGAAAGGAAATTGACTGGCAAAAAAGCTTTTCAGTAGGTGCTTATGTGCTATCAGATATGGATGCAAATGTAAAACAATAGAAACATTCTGAAACAGTTGTTTTTATAACTAATGCAATCAATACCATTGGAAGAAATTTGACCAGAAAGCATCCTGCTTACTCAGATTTCTTGATCTGTGATCTTGTCTGGCTGTCTGACAGACGGCAGTTAAGTGAACAGTTATTGTCAAAATATGTTGAAGGAATTCAGGGTTCTGGAATTAAAGAAATGGATAAACCCATTCATTCTCATTGGACCTTAATTTTTATTGACTGTGTACAGGTATATATGGTTGTACAGGTATGTATGGGACTTTAAGAAATATGAAATATAATTATTACAAAAATCACAAGTTCATGATTGTTATGACCATCTTATTCTTTCTGTACATGCTGCATAGATTCTGAAAAATTGACACTTGGATTCATAACAGGCATGCAGATGTTTCGGCATCTGTACTTAGAATCCAAGACAGCATGTGTGTACTTCTATACTTTATTCTGGCAAACAGCACTTTATGAGGACAGTTCCTATATGTGTGTAATATGACCAAAATATAATATTGGTTTATGTACTTAAGAAAGAGTATGTATGGTGTTATTTGTCATGTCATGGTATGTTGATACATAAATTGGTTTATTTACCTAATTAACACTGGTGTCATATGATAAAGGCTATATTTTAGAAAATACAACTTTCAAGTTATATTATCATTTGGTTACTGTTACAGGTAATTGGAGATACATGTGGGAGTTAGCTGCTGACTTTGTGAAGACGTTTGATAATATCAGTGTTACTGTGGGACCTGTTTATGATTATAACCACGATGGCCTTTGGGAGGGAATTACTAACAAAACCAGGTATGATATTTTGAAAATCATCTAAGATTATGTGAAACAAAGATTCTACAGAAGAAGAATTGTGAAGTTCTAATTTATTAGGCACAGAATTTTCTCATGGAAGTCAGTGTGTCCTTACCGTATTTGCCGTATATAGTGGGTTATGGTAACATATTTTTTTTCCTGTCCTAGAATTTTTGGTGGAACTTTTCACCTATGTCATATATTCCAAGACTTAAGAAACTAAACCTATTTTTTATTATATTTGTGCCCCCTCCCCCACCTCATGTTGCAATAAAATAGATTAACAAAACACTCATTTGATAGTAAAAAGAAAGAATTAATCTTGTATTGTTATCATTTATTCCTTTTTTTGTCATGATCATTAGTGACTAAAATATATCCATGAACTCCATATATGTAGCATAGGCTTTCATTCTGTAGCATGTATCACTTATGTCTTATGCCAAATTGTGTTATCTTGTGCTTAAAGGTTTAAATACTGAAAACTGGATCGAACAAGATCGTAAATGCGAAAGAAATAATCGACCAATATCTTTAAGGTGAATGACATCCATGCATGACACGATGTTGGGTGCAAAATAACAAAGACTGAATTATATCTGGGTCAACTATACGACAATATTTTGCAAATAAAAATCATTATTTTAAAACACATTCACTTAAATGCAGGTGACAGTCTTTTTGCTAGCATGGGTTGCAAAAGTAT
Source organism: Unio delphinus (assembly GCA_029339505.1). NCBI lineage: Eukaryota > Metazoa > Mollusca > Bivalvia > Unionida > Unionidae > Unio > Unio delphinus. The sequence goes on from JAQISU010000096.1 coordinate 2,092,206, forward strand.
ACATAACTCTTCAGCCCTGACCCAGGGGCCCCGAGTGGTCTAAAATGCTTTCCGTTACGGATCACTGCCATCTCACCTCTGTCTGCGTGGGTTCAAGTCTCAGATTCAGCTAATGTAGTTATGTGAGAAAGCTTGCCAGTAGCTTCTCATGAGTCGGGGGGTTCTTTCTGGGGGGTTTCCTGGGTTCTTCCTCCACGAATAATACTGGCTGCCATGTATAGCCTTTCATGTGCTGAAAAATGGCATTAAACCCTACAACAACAACAATCAGCCCTGACCCAGTCAATACGTGTGATCTGGTTTCTGCATTCAATGCCCAATCCTGCCAGTAGTCGAAGTTTGTTGACTGCATTCAATGGCTGAACCCATCTTTTGTTTTGAACGTGTGTTAGATACAATGCCTCTGATTGGTATGAATGTTTTTTTTCTCCAAGAATAAGACCAATATTGACCAATCAGAAATGAATTTACTTTTCTTTGTGCAAATTTGAATCATTTAGAAACCATGGGTTACTAATGGAGGGCAGTTTCACTACACATGTTCTGTTCATAAAAAATTGTAAATGATGGCAGACATAAGACTTTATGATGGTGAGAGCAAAAATTAGGAGTTTCTCTGGTTTAATCTAAAAAATATTAAGCAGGCAAAGGAAAGATATGTTTGGCAGTTGAATAATTTGCAAGATTTAGATTCAGACAGAAGTTTCTGAGACTGAATCATCAGAAGAAGAGGATGCTGATAGCGATGATGATAGAGTTCTTGCGGATCTAGCAGATTGCAGCGATCATGTAAATTTGGAAATAGTGTATAAATAATTTGTGAAAGACTTTGACAAATAGAAAAAGATTACATTACCGTGTAGACAAATTCATTGGAATAATTAATGAAAATTATATGTATTTTAATTGGATATAAGAAGACAAATGAAGGTAAGAGTGAATGAATATACATGATATTTACAAAATTGTCTAAACAGGTAAAACTGTGCGGCACAAGCAGCTAGACACGGCTTAGTGCTGCTGGGGCAGTACAGCAGTGATACTGATAACAGTGCTGGGGCTGAATGAGTTAAAGCAAGTTATTCTGTGTATACTATTTAATCGTAGATATTGATGCCGATTTGTATTAATTATAACTACAGAAACCATGCACATAGAAGCCCAGGTGGTGAATAAACAAAACTGGTAGAAAGCAATAAACTCATGCTTTGAACCTACTGACAGGACATCAAAGACAAGGGTTATTTTTATTACAAAGCAAGCTGACCGCAGAAGCCAACTTTGGATACTTTGAAATCATTTTATTTAAAGGATATAAATCAATAGAAAGTTATTTTATTGCCAAGCAAGCTACCTTGGAAGCCGAATTATCAGTTCTTTTAAGTATGCTAATTTTTATATAAATATTTTTTTGAACATACAAAGATGGCTAAGAAACATTGGTTTCTTTTCACAGGTATTAATTGGAATTTTGAAAATAAAATCAAACTATCAAACAATTTTTAAAGCGACACAAAATAGTGCTTTGTGCTTGGATATAGATGACCCACTGTCACCCAGAAGATTTAGAGAAAATTAAATTATTTGATGATATCATGAAGGCCAGAAGAGATGCATATAATTTTGCAAACAAGAGGGAAATAATCTACCAATATCTTGAAGACAACTGCCATTCACAATGACATGATATTTGGTGCAAAACAACAAAGACTGAATTATATCAAGGTCAACTATATAACAGTATATTGCAAATAAAAATCATTATTTGAAAACACATTCACTTGAGAACAAGTTATAAACATATAATTAAAGCAAATTATTGCTGTGTATACTATTTACCTGCAGATAGTGATACCCGTTTGTATTAATTATAACTACAGATGTCAAGCATATTGAAGCTGGGGTTGTGAATAAACAAAACTGGCACCAAACAGTAAACTCGTTCTTTGAACTTACCAACAGGACATCAGAGACAAAGGTGACTTTTATTATAAAGCAAGCAGACCTAGAAAGCCAACTTTGGGTGGTGGTTAATATACAAAGATGGCCTAGTTATTAAAGTTAAATTTTCACAGGTATGAATGGGTATTTCGAAGATGAATTGAAACCATGTAACTATTTTGAAAGTGACATAATATAGTGCTTCATGCATGGACATCGATGACCCAATGTAGCCCAGAAGATTTGGAGAAAATAAAATCATTAGATGAATTCTTGAAGGTCAGAAGAGAAGCAGATGATTACACTAACAATATGATCATTATCATGGATGAAATTCTAATGTACTTTGATCTCATTCTTGGATGCACTGATGATAAGATGGGGGTTAAAAGTGTGAAAATTAGCATAACTGGTGCACATTTTGAAAATATCTGACTTTAGCCCTTGCAGTTTCTACTTCAGATGATGTGCTGCATCTAATGATAGGTTTTCTTGGTATGAGAAAGCTAAACAAAACATGCACCAAAAGAATCGATTGTGCAGGAGAAAGGTTGTGTTGTCGAGATAATGCTGCAGTGGATTTAAAAAAATTATTTCAAGTACACAGTTTTATATTTTTAATAATAAGATTTCAGTTTTAGGACATGTAATTTTTGAAGGTGTCCCACAGCTTATGACTAAAACAAAAAGATGTGTCCCAGAACATACAATGCTCAGTAAAATTACTTTTTTAATTAATTTATGGTGTACCAACAAATATGGTGTCTCAACATAAATGGTAAATATAGTAATAATAATAACAATAAATTTATTTAGGAAGAGTAACTTGTTTGCAATAAACTATTCCCATCAAAGGCCACAAGACAAAGATGTTTGCCTTCCTGTCTCTCGCCACCTTCAGTTATTGCCAGTAAATTTCAAAGTAAAAAGGTTTGTTTATTCATTTGCCACTCTCACTTTCTGCCATCTGCCTAGGATAATGTGCAAATAATATATGTAGAATGGTCACAAACCTCAAACATCTGCCATGCTTGCCAGTCAGAACTATTCATTCGGTGATTTTAAATATTGAGTGCCTCCTGTAAAGGTTATTATTATTATTTATGGAAATCAATAGAGCATGGTACAGTTGTACTGCTAGTCATTGTAATGGCTGTAAAGGTCATTATTATTATCCATGGAAATCAATAGAGCATGGTACAGTTGTACTGCTAGTCATTGTAATGGCTGTAAAGGTTATTATTATGGTACAGTTGTACTGCTAGTCATTGTAATGGCTGTAAAGGTTATTATTATGGTACAGTTGTACTGCTAGTCATTGTAATGGCTGTAAAGGTTATTATTATGGTACAGTTGTACTGCTAGTCATTGTAATGGCTGTAAAGGTTATTATTATGGTACAGTTGTACTGCTAGTCATTGTAATGGCTGTAAAGGTTATTATTATTATGGTACAGTTGTATTGCTAGTCATTGTAATGGCTGACTGACCTTAATATCACTCACAGTATAACTTAATGTTTGCAACAGATCATTGCAAGTGCAATTAGAAAAATTAAAAGAAAGCTAATGTAAAAAGCTGAGAAGCTTGATTTTATTTAAATTAATTTTTATTGATCTATTTACCATTTGGCTGTATTAACTATATCTATAAAATAAAGTTTGATCATCAGCCACCATGAGTCGCCTGCCATTTACACACACATCATATCATACATGTAAGTAAGGGTTGAATCATTTGTATAGCCTAGGAAAATAGATATGAAACAGGATTTCAATCCAACTAAAATGAATCAAGCATAATATAATGGTAATTAGAAAGCTACCATTTAGAACATATGTAAATATAATTGTCTTTATTATATAAGATATGGGGCATCTTCTGTCACTCACTGAAATTTCCCACATATATAAAATTATTATTGAAAATTAATAATTTGTTTCCATTTTTTCTAGTGTAGTATATTTATGGTTTGTTGTTTGTTTCATTAGGATTTTTAACATAGCTTTAACAATTTTTCAGTCATATCGCTACAATGTTTGCAATGCAATCAGGCAGTTTATAGTGATGTATAGCACTGAGGCATCATTCCGCAGACATGTAGCATGATGTCCCACCCAATCACATTATCCTGACACCAGGCGGACCAGTCCTAACACTAACCTTTTAATGCTGAGCATCAAGCGAGGCAGCTGTTAGTACCATTTTTGTAAGTCTTTTGGTATGACTTGACCGGGGATCGAACCCACAACCTCCCGCCATCGGTGTGGTTAGTATATTTATGGTAATAATGCCTGTGATCACATGACCATGTACTGGCTTAAATAGGGCAAGACAGTGTAAATACAAATTTCATAAATTAAACCTGTCTTCATTGTCTGAAGTTTGTCAAAGCGAATCATACTGTTTGTAAACATTACTTTGATTCACTCCACATGGTATGTTCTGCTTTGATGTTTAAAGTTGTCAAAATGGATTAGAATACATACTATCTATAATCAGAAGTAATTGTAGGCCATCACTGAAACCCATGTTCGCAAAATCTGCATCAAATGTGGTCAAGTTGTTCAAGCTAAGACACTATTTGCCAACTTTAAAACCAGACATTATCTCCCATTTCTGGTAGCAGATCATTTTTTAGATCTTATCAAAATAATGTTTCTGAATTTGGAAATCATACAAAAGTTCTCATGCAAATACCACTCATATTATGACCAAGGCTTTGCATCCCTATTGGGATGAAATAGTCTCTGACATGTGCCACAATGAAAACTTTGCCATTCTCATTGATGAGTCAAATAATTAAGGGATAATACAATATTGGTTCATGTTTTTAATAAGTGTATAAACAGGATATCCACAAGATTTCTTGGAATTACAACATGTAACATTGGATTAGCAGAACTCAGCTTTGCATGACTGGATAAAATATTCATGTAAGTATTACTAAAGTTTGACTATTTTAATGTTCATTCGAAATCATAATCACATTTTAATAATAATATTAATAATAATAATAATAATAATAATAATAATAATAATAAATAAATAAATAAATACAGTTATTAATCTGTAATTCATGGGATGAATGAGGTTCTTGTAAATTGGCAATTTTTTTCTGGATGGTGAAGATAATGATGACGGTGAAGATAATGATGACAACAAAGGGTGTGATGGTATAATGTATACATCAGTACTTCATATGAAAAATCTTACTGGATGATGAAGATAATGATGACAACAAAGGGTGTGATGGTATAATGTATACACATCAGTGCTTCATATGAAAAATCTTACTAACATTATAAAACATCATTGAAAGTGCAATAAATTACTAACCCAATTAGTCGTATCTCCTATGATCAATGTCAGTTATTGATAAGTAAAAAGTGAAAGAATAGTGTAGGTATACACTCATCATCATCATCATCCATTTTGATTATCCAGGCCTTTTCTTGATCCTCTAATAAGGGTAGGCCTGTCTGTTTCGTCGTGAGAGTATTCAAAGCTTTCTTCCAGGCTCTACGGTCCTGTGGATTGATTCCGCTCAGCCCCAATGTCTTTCTGTCTCTTTTTGTCAACTCTTCCCATGTTAGCTTAGGTCTGCCTGGAGCTCGACTTCCAGTAACTTTGAAGGAATGGACCTTGGATATCCACCCTTTACTACGCTCAACATGGCCCAGCCATCGCATCCTATTTAATTGGATAATGTCAGAAATGTTTCTGATGTTGAGCTGGGTGAGGAGAGACTCAAATGGGACATTCGCCTCGGGATTTACATGGCAGATCCATCATATCATGGCTTTATCATTGTGATGTATCTTCCTGAGAGTTGTAACAGTGACAGCCCAGGTTTCAGAGCCGTATAACAGCACAGGTCTGATGTAAGTTGAGTAAAGATGACCCCTTGTAATGTGCGTCAAATGCATATTCGTCAGGATTGGGAGAAGCACTCTAAACTTATTCCAAGCAGACTTGCAACGCGTTGTTGATGCCAGTTCAAAACCTCTTCCGGCCAATATGGTGTCTCCTAGATAACAGAAGTCAGCTACGACATCAAGCTTTTCTTCACCTACAGTTACTTCTGTCATAGGCCTTCTATCAATAGGTCGAGCGAGTCCACTACATCTGGGACACTTGTAGCTTGGATCAGGTTTGAGAGGTCCATTGATTCCACTACATTTCTTGTGAACCCAATGTGAACAGCTGATGCAAAAGATTGAGTTTCTACCTGCGCCTTTTAGGGATGGTTGCTTAAAATATTCACTCCAGTAGTGTTTTCTAAAATCTGTTTCAGCAAAATTCTGATATATTGCTATTGATATATTTTATGTTGATATTGTAATTTATGGATTTAAACCTTATTAAACCACTGCAACAGATTCAATAATATTTCAGGGATAGAAATAATCTCCCTTGGGCAAATTGCATCAACTTCAGAATATGAGCTCAATAATGATTTGTTTTGGTTTTCTTTTGTGAAAATGGGAAATAAGTTGTTATAATTTAATAATTTTTTTTTAAAAAGACAGCAAAGACAGCAAAGACAAAGTTATTTTAAAAAAAAAAAACAAAGTTGCATTATAATACAATATTTTAATTTACATGACGAGTAAATAAATAAAAAATTCTAATGTTGGTATTTTTGCATTGCAGTGGCTGGATTGTCAGATAGGTTCATGAAAATAACACTGAGTGAGAGAACTGCACTGGAAGATGAAATTTAGGATCACATTTTGACTCCCAAACAGGGACTTCTGAATTTAAACCCATACAATACCAATATTGAGCAGTTCTTGCAGACATTCAGCAATCTGAATCTACACACAGGCAGAAAACAATTTAAACTTATTGATGGAGTCAGTAAATTTGTATTGCCATTGCAACATTAAAGTGAATAACATTACCATTGTGAGGAAAATTCAGACTGACTCTAGAGGAAACTGAAATCCAGTGGCAACAGTACATCATCTCCTAAGTGTTGAAATCAACAATGATGAGGGCTGCCACCTATAAAATCCAGCAGTGACCTCTTAAGAAATGCTAAAAATGCTTGTGGTATATTTAAAGATAGTATGGATGGCAGCAAGTTACTGTGAAAGGACTGATTTGCATTATTAAAAAATGGAAACCTGTTGGTAGTTTTAATTTGTGTCCGTTTGTGTGTTGCAAAGCAGGTCCTTGAAAATCCTGCCTTTTTTATATCAAAACTCAAAAGTTTTGCAAATCTCCTGGTCTGTTCCAAGCTGGCCTCACATTTCTGTCACATGTATGCATTTTATTCTTTACATCATGCAGAATTCAGTGTAATTAAATATACTATGAACAACTGAGTTAATGTGGCCTCATTTTTTAGCAGTGATAATTATATGTATTTGCAAACATTTGAAAATTTGATTGATGCTCAATGCACACTAGCAAGAAGAGATACAACATACAGAAAGACAGACAAATGGACAAATATTAAACCACACACACACACACACACGTGTGTTAGAATAATTTGCAGAGATACCTTCATTTTCTTTCTTGATCAATGACAGGTTTGCAGATGTCCAAAACAAGGTACCTATGCCCACACATCTGTACATGATTCTAATAAAGTGTAAGACATTAAAGACCCAACTGCCTTGTGGAGGGGAAGTTGATGTACTATCCTTCATTCTTCCCAACCAACCCAAGGATCCAAACTGCCTGGTCAGTATTTATAAAACACAAGTGAGAGAGCTAATAATTTAATGTGCCTTATTATTTATTTAGTTTTTATTTATTCTTCTTGTTTGAGATTCATACATGTTTTTAAAATATGAGAGGAAAAAGCTGTGAAATGCTTTCATTAAAGCTGTATCTGTCTAATAGTTCTTGTCATCAGTTTTTCCCTCAGGCCAGCACTAATTATTAATTGAGAATGTATCAGTCATGAAGTGGGGTAACTTTTAATAGCAATCTTAATATTGCAAAATTGAGCTGTTGGCTTTAATATCTGTGTGTAGAATATTTCTTCCATAGTTTTCTGAGACTTTTATTGGTGGTTTTAAATTCTACCTAGTCTCGATCTGTGTGCTTACAGGATTTCATTTTTTTCTGGCAATCCAAAATAATCTTGTGCCTACCCATTGCTGTTGATTTAGGTAGCTTTTACTGGTATCCCAATTTAGGAACATTTTTCCTCTTCAAATACATTACCCACACATATTACCTTGGAAGAATACTACTACCACATGTCCAGCTCTCCCAGGTGTGAACTTTTCAAATAAAAATTTTAATGTTTTTTGTCTACCTAGGTGGCAGTTAGAGTGATCTCCCCTCAGTGCTTAAAGTGGCACCAAATCCCATGAATACTTACGTCACTACTGCTTTATTTTAAAACAATTTGGAAGAGTGTTTTCTTGGAAGGGACATAGTTGTTGTTGTTGTAGGGCCTAATGCAATTTTTCAGCACAAGATACGCTATACATGGTGGCCAGTATAACTGGAGGAGGAAGAGCATGAAAAGAACCACTGACCCACAAGATGGCAAGCTTTCTCACATACCTACATTGGCTGAATCTGAGACTTGAACCCATGTAGACAGAGATGAGATGACAGTTTTCTGTAATGGTGAGTGCATTAGGACACTCGGACACTTGAGTACATGCTTGGCACATACATGCTACGGTCACTACATCTTTTCCTCGCATTACTATAGCGTTATTTAAATATGTGCAAGTTTGGTGTGTGACATGGAAAACTATGCAATATTATATAATATTAATAATTTCCACTACAGTTAAATACAAACAGGTAAGTTTTCCATATTAAACTAGTCAAAGCTTCCACTTCATAGTTATATTTTTGATGCTTTACTGATTCTACCTGTAAAGGGCATCATTTGGCCTTTCCTTCAGGTAACATTGTCTTAGGTTTTATATTTTAACATCCACTTCATAACTATTAATAGCAATGCACCAATACTCTACATGTATTGTTGACCACATGTACCCTTTTACAGGTAAATGTCATAATGTGTAGCTTTGAACTTAAACTGAGTTCATGAAGCAGGCTGTGCTACACCTACACCTGTATATGTTGTCTGCTCAGTTGTCTTACAGATTTAGACAAAGGGCAGGACCAATTAAGAGCAATTAAGAATAAGCTTTGTAAACACTGGAAATATATGACTGACAACCACTCTATGAGTATAGCTTTCTCCAGCTGCCAATCTATGAATGCATGTCAGACTTCCATAATTATGGAGAGAAAGTCAGTGGACTGGGGGTACGAAAGGGAAGGCACATAAGCACACACTGAGGGAGAAATAAGTCATAATGACTGGCTTCTCTATTGAAATCACACTCTACATGGTTTAAAAAAACCATGAAGTAATTTGTCTGTTGCATCATGATAAACCTTATTTGGCAAAACCAATAGGCCACTTCCCACATGGGCCTGACACCCAGTTACCTTTATCACCTGCCATTACAAAAAATCAAAACAAACCACCTCAGTAACTGTCTACATGGATCAGATATCTCCAAAGTTATCCCAACTTAATGAAAGCCTCATGGAAACTATGAACACCACAATACATGTTTGCTAGCCAAGGTTCTGATCACAATTTGTCAATACCACAACCAATCATCCATTGTCAGCCACCAGATGAATGATCTTTGTTCATTTTGCTGAACTTATATAACTCAGACACTCTAAAGGATCAGCTTATTATCTGCATAGTGCCATAAGCTTATTATCTGCATAGTTCCATAAGCTTAATATCTGCATAGTGCCATAAGGCATTCACTACAAATGATCCCCAGCTGGAAGATATCAACTCTTTGTACTCAAAAGGAACCTTTACTTGGCAACAATTCAGAAGTTACCGTATCTCACCACCATGGTAATTTGTACATTTAAAGCCAAAAACAATAGGCCTTTATGACAACATTGAAGCAAGACCAGGGTAAGACAAGCCATTCAAATATTTTCTTGCAGTATGGATAATTTCAGTGGATTTCAATATCCCCTAACCTGACTCAACACAAATAATGGCACAATGTCATGAAAGATTAAATGGCACTGTTCTATCAAAACTGAATTATGCCTTTAATCTTAGATTGCATCAGGTTACTACCACAGTCACTCTTACCAATTAACCAAAAGATGGAAGGTCATCATTTAAGCTCTATAGACTGGTTGTTTTGATCAAATATCCACTAACCTGTCTCAACACAAACAATGGCACAATTACATGAAAGTTAAAATGGCACTGTTCCATCAGAACTTGACTCTGCCATACGTCTCAGATCACAACAGGTCACTACCAGAGTCGATCTTACCATTTAAGCTAAATGATGGAAGGTCTTTTTACAGTTTGCCTACTTCATACTACATGGCACTTTCATGGATATGCCATAGGTCACTCAATGCACTCAGTGCCCAGTACAGTGCCCCAGTACAGACCGGATATGAAGTCACTACATTTTCATGCCTTTGTTACTCAAAGGGAACACTAAAGCATGGTGGGACACTTCTTTAGACAATCTTATCCAGTTTCATTGCACTGGAGGCATCAGTGTTGCCATGGTCACCTAGACAAGATGAAGTATGCTCACAGGCTCCATTGTCTTTGCTAGATCTCACTGATAAGAGAAGACTCTGCCTTCCAAGCATCCATTGAGGAAGTCTTGGTCTTGTTGCCATCAAAGTTTGACTATCCTCTTTCTCCATCAGCAGATCCAGAGTTTCTGTATTTGTTGACATGCTACTCTGACAACAGAAACCATCCAATGTTCAACTGCTATCACTGTTGGGTTGAGTGGCTGACTTTGGATGGTATTACATACATATAGTGGGAATGCCCTCATCAGTAAGCCTTGGATGCCATCTTGCAGTTTGCAATAGAGACTTGTTTTGTAGAATACATATCCTATAACCTGGAAACAAATGATAGGAATTTTACGAAGTTATGGAGGTTACAGTGGCCATGTTCCATCACTTTTAGACTCTACTGTCTGAATCTGACTGCCTGAGGTCAATAACAAATCAGATCCTGCCTATTTTGTTGAATTATGGGCATGCTTGCATGAATCAACATGCCATATGCCTTCCTGACATTTGTGCACTGGCACTCTTAAGGCTCAATTTCTACCCATAGTGCCAGAATGCATCCAGCTTTCTCCATGGTCAGTTTTGGGGGAAATCAATCATTAAAATCTATTACAAGTTAAAAGCCAGCGATCTCAAGAATCAGTGTGGATAAAAGTACAGAGAAGGGGATCATTCTACCACAGTTTCTCTCCAAGCCATCCTATATAAATATTTCATAGTCATTGCTGAATCCAAATTAACTTTTAAATAAGCCTGAAGGGACTGCTTACAAAGATCTAATATCGTATTTTCCATCCCTGCATCTGTACACAGACCTGCACTGGGAAGAGACATCCAATAGGTGGTGACAAATTGTATAGTACCATTGAAATTCCATGCCACTCCATGTCCAGTTATTGCCTTTGTGCTCAGGTCCAGTGTAACCAACAGCTTCAATTCATCAAAAGAACTGCATCTCAGTTGAAGCATCATTTACTGTTGAGGTTTTCCCAACATGATATTAAACATCAGTGTCCTAGATATGAGACCATTACAATGACATTGTTGTCCCATGGCAGCCACAACTTTGCAACTTATAACACACAATGCATATGAGGTCCCATCTTCGGATTGAGAGAACCTCACTTGGCTTGCTTTGGGTGGTCCCTTGCAGGTACAACCATTACGTTGACAGCTTGTATGGATGCAAGCACAACAGGATGGGGATACCATCTTCCATCTTTCTGGGAGGCCAGGGGACAGTAGTTCATTCAGATTCATCTACTTCGTATCAATATCCTAGGAATGAAAACCTTTTTGGTGGCAGTAGAATCTAAATGGAATGGCATTCTCATTTTTTGTGAAATATCCACTGTGATGAGTTATCTCAGAAAGCAAGGTTAAACAAAGTCCCTAGACCCCGAGGTTTTTTTGGGTAATTTCTAGGCTGGTATCTTCAACGACAAATCCTTGGACAAGTTCATTATATTCCAGGTTGGCTACAGGTATTAGTGGACTCACTGTCCCAAAAGAGTGAACTAAAATCAATCAGTCATCGGTTTTCACTTGCATATGGGCCTGCTAGGATCAACCTGGGATAGATCTATTAGTGACAAGGGGATTGCAAAGCTCCCAACATTTGTCTTACCAGTCCCTGATCTGAGGTCCTGGACAGTCAATGCTCTTTATTTAAAATGGAATGGTTTAGATGCATGCTCACCATCCAACACACCCATTTCTGAAGGTGATACAGAAAGCATGAGATCTCAAGTTTCATTTGGTCCTGATTGCTCTGTTCATTTGGGAGAAATTGTGGATCAGTGACCCCATCAATATAGCATCCACAATCCCCATTAATTAGATTTATTTCCTCATTTACTCAGCAACCACAATGGCAGGCATTTCTTTCCAATCCTGAGTTGTTGTTCTTGCAAGTCTGGATCACATTTAACAAGCTTTCAGAAATAAACAGTTCTCTCATCAAATGGTGTAGTAAATCACTCAAGCAAGACAGCCCTTCACCTGAAGTGTCCAAAGAAAGAGGAGAATTTTTAAACAATGCAAGTGCAAACACATTGTGCCTCTGATCACATCAATACCTCATTAGCTAACTTCCTATTTTGGTTCTTTGATGAGAAACAGTTGGCACCAGTCATAATAAAAGGATACCATTAAAAGATTATAGGCATACCAAATCATGGAATTGGATAAAAAAAAACAAGGCTTATAGACAATCTATCGTTTCAAGTTCACATTTCCAAAGGTGTTGACTTTGTTTTAAACGTGGATCTAACCTGGCTGAATAGGACAGTTTGAACCACTCTCAAAGTTTTAATTAATTCACCTCTCATATAAGACCTGCTTCCTACTTGCACTAGTGATGGTAGCCAGAATTAGTGTGATACATGCTTTATAAATTCACCTGAACTATTTGCAGTTCTGACAAGACTGAACAGTATAATTATTAACAACACCTGCATTCATTTTCAAGAAAAAGCTTCCATTCATGGAGAATCAGAGTTTCATAGCAGAATGTCTGTCTAGTCTGAACACTTCATCTCAAAGATGTCTACAGGACTCAGAAAGAGCTTTGAAGTGGTACTTAAAAGGTATGATGAGATATGGGAGATTACATGACTTTTCACTCCTCAAAGAGGGAAAGGAGAACATATCAGCAGACACTTTCTTTTTGGATGAAATGAATTATTCATTTCACATATTGGAAAAAAATCCTAAATACAGTGAATTTGCTACACATGAAGATAGGTCTGTCACCACAAGCATTTCATTTTTGCCAGAAACTTTCACCTGACATTTTGCATGCTTGAGATGGAGGTTCACTTTCTCCAGCTTTTGTCTCAGAGATCCAAAAAATGGCTTAGCTCAGCCTTGTAGGACCTATAGCCATGGTGCAACAGGTTACCTTTGAAAGCCATTCCAAAGCTTCATAATTAAGTGGCCTCACAGCTCCTGTCTGATTTGTAAGAAGGAAACATTTTCCCCTTTGAAGCTACTCTCCAGCATATGGAGTCTTTTCTCCAGTCAGGTTATCTAGAAGCTGCCTCGGATGCTTTAGAGGAAACAGAGATGGTGTCTCTGGTGTAAGGTGATGTATCTTTCACCTTCTTCCTATTCTTTTGGGGGTATGGGGATTGGATAATGTATTCGAAGACAACAATGTTTTGCATGTAAAATGTTTCTTTATTAATATTTACCTGATCCTAATTTATGTAACCTCCCCACCCTCACCACAGTTACATCCATTTGAAGAGCGTGTCTTCTATTCCAGTAGCAAATGAAATATTCTTGGGGTTTTGTGCCAGTCCCTGTATTTAGGAGAGATATCACTCTAACTGCCACCTAGCTGGGCAGATCAGTTTTAGCATGTAAGGGCCTTATATGTGAGATATTAGTAGTCCTCCTACAATTGGATAAGTAAGTATTGAAATATTTTACTGTTAAAATAATTGGTATTTTGAAAATGCACAGAGAAGCACTCCCATTTGTTATTTTTGAGAAAGTTGGTTCCATTTTAAGATTACATGTATTGTGCACACATTTGTACCAATTCCAGACAGAGTATCTCAATAACCATCATTGCCTATAATTGAAACTTTTTAATTAGGCTAATAATTATAAAATGAGATTTTTGGAATAGGACTCAGACAACTAATTTTTACCTGAATTGTGTTAAATTCTGGAGACTGTAATTAATACTTCAAAATTAGGTCATTTGTCTTTAATTTTAGTGTGGAATTTTTCTTGTTAAAATTTACAACATCTTTATTAATATCTTCAGAATAAATTGATTTTGTCATGTGCACTTGCTTTAAACTGTTCTGACAGGTCAAAATTATCTTGTGCCTATCCAATGTGAGGCTATTGATCCAGGTAGCTTTTACTGGTACTCAACTTTTGAGACATTTATTTTATGATGTTCCTCATTTTGATTATTGAGAAAGTTGAGTTGCATCAATATATGCATGTGGTATGTCATCTCGACCACCAAGTGAAACAATAATTTGACAAACATTATATTGGTGTCTACAGAAAATGAATTAGTCGTCTGAATTCTTCATGTATTTTATGCCAGTTTGTCACTACACGAGAGCAAAAATGAAAGGAAACAATTGTCCAAAGTCTTGTCTGTTGAATGAGTTTCTGGATGTCTTTTTTGCCTATCATGGAGATGTGTAATTGTCATGGCATACTCACACCACACAGGTCAAGCCTCAGATGGGAAACTAAGATGTAACCTTGAAAAAGATGACTGTGAAGTGATATGAAAGTTTTAAGAAGAGCATACTTACTGTAATATAAAATATATCTCCTGGTTTTTTTTCTTCAGAAAAAAAAAGATTTCCTGATCGACAATGCTGCTAGGATTCATGACATCGAGCTACTTGTTGGTTTTAGCTTTTTTACCTCATTTGATACCTCTGTGGCAGCCAGACTTCGTACCTTCCTTCCCGAGGATCTCTGGCTTTCAGAACTTACACAAGAATGGATTGATCTCCCATGTCCATCAAAGTCACAATGTCAAACTGAGTATGCATTTTCATGTGTTTTTTGTTCAACTATATTTTTAAAAACAAATGCAAAGCAGGCAATTAACATAAGAGAGAAAAACACTATCAAAAACAGACGAGCATTTATACCATCTATTGTCTGAATATAACTGCCTGTTTATTTGTACCCCACTACCAATTTGAAAAACAAAAATCACAGATGAGATAAAAGTTGTACAGTTCATTTATTGATTTAAAATTTCAAAGCTGATTTCAACCATGGGTGCTCTACAAGCATTATTATCTGTGCATTTCATTCCAAATGGAAGTTTTCAGTATAAAATACAAAACTTCTCACCAGTCACTTTCAGTTCCTGAACAAGTCCATTTCCAGCAAATGGTTGAAAACATGACTACTCATGTACATAGACGGAAAATACTATGTTGTCTGCTTCCAATATTTACAATGTCAAATCAAACAAAGGAAAAGAATGACAATTACAAATTTGTCTTTCACATGAATTTAACAACTGGTGTAATTTCTGTTTGTGTGTGCAAAGGGATATAATTCTAAACTCTCAACATTATGATAATTTACAGAATAATTCAGCAGTTACTAAATACGATGAACTACATCACTCTTTTGTCTAAGCAAAATAGACTCACCAATAATATACACAATATGGCGCTGTGTTTGTATGGACAGTCTGTAAAGCATGAAACCAGCAATGGATGCCAGTGTTAGGACCACTCTAGTCAGAGTCAGGTTAGAAATTCTAATCATTGAATGAATAGACTAGGTTCTGTGCAGTTTTTATCACTTTAAAGATTTTCATTATTGAAATCGGTAGTTCGGTATAAACGATTGTGGGTTTATGCAGCAACTATTGCATCATGCTGTTCTGTTAGATAATTATGGAGTTGTCCAGGATGTTTAGATGTCCAGACTAGTTTAGCATGTCTTTCCATACTTGGAAATACTTTACATCTTTACTATGATTTTATGAAAGATGAGAAGGTGTTTTAATTTTGTTAAATTACCCAATGTCATTAATAAATTATCATCAAAGTTTGCACACAATTTTGCCAGAAAACGGAATAAATTGCATTGGTCATGTAGATTGTGTTGGTCATGTAGCTGAAATGATCAAAGACAACAAATAGCCAAGACATTCTAAAAATACGTCAGATAAACCGACTGTATTATAAGATTTTAATGTTAACTTTTCAGCTATTTAATGCCATTTATGCCATGATATTAAAGTAATAATTGAATAAATGGAAGTCAGGTTTTATAGTTTGGGCCCCAGGTGGTCGTGTGGTCAAAGATCATACTCTTTACAGATCACTTGTATCTCATCTCAGTCCATGTGAGTTTGAGTCTTGGTCCAGCTAACATGGGAAAGCTTGCCAGTAGTTTCCAGTGGGTTGATGATTCTTCCCACCAAATATACCGGCCACCACGTATAACATATGTGATTAAAAATCAGAGATTAAAACAGGGTAAAATTAATGCCTGTTAAAGGTTGCTGACCAGGCTTGAAGTTGTATCCTCAGTACAGTCCATGTTCTCTGGGTCCAAGGAATATTCCTGAAATACGTTTCCTTTCATAATGCCTAAATATTCATTTCTAATACTAATGTATGTAATTTTACAGAACAGTCATAATCATTTTGCATATCCTTTCACACTAACATATTACCAATGCTGTTTAATAAAGTACTGAATTTAATGAAAATTACAAAATCTTAGTTATTTAGATATAAATGTCATGGATAATTTCAGTTACCAGCCTGTATTGTTGATATCATTGGATGGCTTCCGAGCAGACTATTTGCTGCGGAATTTCACACCTCACATTGGACGTCTGAGCCAGTGTGGCATCCATGCTCCATACATGAGGTCTGTGTATCCCACCAAGACTTTCCCCAATCACTATACCATTGTTACGGTGAGTGTAAAAAGAATTTGTAACTTTACTCATACTAACCTCTTGATTGTTAACCTTTGATCAATGATTTGTTTTCAATCGAGTCACTCTCACTGTTTTGTGTTTCAGTCTTTAATGCCATATTTTTTATTATTATGGTTTCTAAATCCTGTTTCTGGTTGGATTCCCTTTTATATTTATAATCACCTTAACATTACATTTACTGCATGTTAATTGGACTACTAATGTCATTCTTTATTTGCTAACTCAACGAATTATTTAATTTTGATTGATCGTTAGTTCTTATTCTGTTAATGAATTACTATTGATGCACTTAAATGCCATTTCACAGTTTAGTATCTACCATATATACTTGACTATAAGTCTACTATTTTTAGATCTGCATAAAGCCAATTCTCATTGACTCTCCTGTCTTGTAAAATACAATTATTGAATGGAATATGTTGCAAATCATTTGACAACTTACTAATGAAATCTCTTAAAATCCATAATGTGTGGAATTTTAAATCCATTGGTATGATTAAAATCCATAAAACCATACATCTTACAGATAAAGAGTGTAAGTTAGTCTATATTTTTTTTAATATACAGTATTCTATAAATGTCAATATCTTAAGTTATCTGGAACAAAATCAAAGAATTCATCTGAAATCCTTCATCATCATCAAGTCATAACAAATTGTCATCATCTAGTCATCATAAATATTGTCCAACTCTGTTTCCTCAGCTTCACTGTCATGTGGGTGCATATGTTGAGACAAAGATTGAGCTTTGTAAGTAAAACGTTGCATAGTCTATGAAATCTATTAAAGGCTGCAGCTGACCATGTGTCACATGTGCAGCAAGATCATAGGAGTTCAATTAATCACCCACTCTTACTTGACACTGACTAAATATGAAAGAAAGAAGGCTCGGCTTTTACAAGTTAAGTTATTATGGTCAAACATGCACTGAATTATGTACATATTATATTTGTGGCTCGATCAACAGGATTGTCAACTTGAAAAAAAAGTGAATGCTGCCTTTGCAAGCAAAGGGATTATTGGGCCACATGCACTAGCAGAAAAGTTGGGAAGTATCACTTGAGAATTAAATCTAACATGTGGAAAAGAAAAATACAAGTTTTTAAAAATCAAAACTTTCTGCATCTAACACAGTGTTTGTTCAGCAAAACGCACATATTAAGACAAATACAGGTTGTTAGAATAGGCAAGAAAAAATGTGAGCAAAATAGTTGTAATGAAAACATTCTGGTAAACAACATTGACAGACACTTCACAATGTGATGGGTAGTATTTTATTGTACTCTTAATATTTTCAAATTGTTAAAATTGAGATAACTGTAGTTCTAAATACCGGTATTGTGTAATAAATACAGTAGTCCCCCTCTTATACGGCCACCCCTGGTGGCTGTTCCAGAGGGGAGCTAAATTTATTGTGAGAAGTTCATGTACGTAGTAAGAAAACTACATACTTCAAAACATTAAATATCTTCGTCTAAATGAAAAATTAATCATTAAAAGGTTATTTTTGTTATAATAACAAATTTATTTCAACTGAATATACGTTACTATTTTTTCTTGTCATAAGTGTGATATGCGAGTGGGTATTGTTGTCATGCACATTGCAAATGGATTCAAAAACGTCATTTACATCGTGGTACATACATAATTATCTTTCCATTTGCTCTATTTTCCCACTGCTGCTGAATAATCTTCTTATCGGTTACGACTTTGTTTATTCAAATTATTTCAACATAAACTTGTTTTTTTTAGTCTTTTCTACATAAAATTGTTCGGCAAGTCGTCCCCCCCCCCCCCCCTGTTCCCCGATATCGTCGTGTAGAATAAACGACTTTCTTCTAAAATAATGTATATGTTAACGTGATGACATTTCAATGTTTGTTAATGATTTATTCAGTTATTTCTGACTGTATGTGATTAAATGATGCAGACAAAACTTGAGTCGAGTGTACGAAATACAGTCTTTGTAAAGGAAGCCATAATGTGTTGTCACATGATTTTTCCGGTCTTTGTCTGGTACCCTGTTGTTGTTTTAAGGTTCTCTGTGTGTGCCAATGTACAAAATCTATTTTTAGTATATGCTGACCCTGTTATGATTATAACAATTACGTCTGGTTATAATCATCAAAGAGAAGAACTTGACATAGGTGTTAAACCCCAAACTCTATCATAACATTATTGAGCACATTTCCTGTAAACATCGACTTTTATAGATAATGATATACTATAAATCTTTAGTCAACATTTTTAACGGCGACTTGACACTCGGAGACGTGTATCTACGATAGAGATAATCAAAATTGCTTACCTTACGCCAAGATTTGAATTAATTATTGGTTCTGGATACATTTGAAGAAACAAAAGTGGCCGTTCATGAGGAGGACATTTTACATCTTTTGTACTAAAATGCTGGCCACTGGTCGCGTTAGAGGGGTGGTTGCTTTTGAGGGGTACTTTTGAATACAAACTCGTCGGTGCCAAGGAATTCTGGCCATAAGAAGTGGGTGACCGCTGTTCAGGGGGGCCGTTCAAGAGGGGGACTACTGTATTGTCAAAAAATGGATAAACACAGTGCATGCCCATTTCTGAATGTTTACTGTGGTATGAAAACATTAAAATTTTGAATTTAAAGTATTCTTGTATACTACAAAATTCTAGTTTCCAACATTATCCCTAAATTTATCAAATTTTTTTGTATGTGATGCTATTCAGATGACCCTTACTCTGCATCAATTTTCAGTTTAAAAAAAATGTAAATTGAAATATTAATACATGGTACAGCCTTCCATTTTTTAAAAAAAAACCTTTATAACCAATTAAAAAATGATAATGTTAGACAATGATGTCATGAGACCTCAGTTGTTTTCAGGAGGTAAATGAATGTCAGTTCAGTTAGATTTATTAATCATCGAGGTTATTTTTGTGAGGCATTGAGGGCAGAATTGGTACACTGTTGTCTCCTTTTACTAGGTCAGTAAAGATTTTTGCAAAGAAGAAATACAATACCAATCCTACCCATAATTTCTTGCAAACAATTATCTACAGTGACTACATGCCAACCATTACGCTTTTTGCGTAATCATTACGCTTTTTCCCACTAAATTCCGCGTTACGCGTTAACGTTTATAGATTACGCTTTTTCGATATATCCATCTTGCGAAAAAAAAAAAAAAATTTTCGTTTTTATTAGCATTACTTTATTTTTTACATACTGTTTTATTTTTAATTAAAAAATACCCCGCTTCTACATAACTACGATATACGAGTATACTTGTCCGTGGACTTTCCTAATATTCATGTTCTATTTATAGCAACTATCATGTTACTAAGATACTTTCAAACTTTCGACCTCATATTCTATTTATAGCGGCTTAGTGAGGAGAGAACAGACTGGTTTCTATTTTGTTTAAATCATTATGCACATACTCTTTGTTCTAATTTTGTATAGTGCAGAACCAGTCTAAAAGTTTTTTTTGCGCTAAAAAGTATTAAAAAATTCTCAATGCGTTTATGAGTGCAAAAAATATCTCTTAAATAATTTCACAGATGGGTTAGAAAAAGTCAATAATAAACAAAGCAAAATGTAATCAATCCTCCAAACACGACGAGGGCATCATCACGTGACGTCTAATCGTTGGCGCTAAATGGCTTCAGATGTTAAGATGGATTCTAGTCTTTGTGTATGTTAGAGCACATTTTTTCCCCCCCAAAATTTCGCAGATGGATCAGAAAAAAAGCAAAACAGCGAGTCCTCCGAAGATTCAAAGATAAATATATGAATGGCATAATACAGCGTTCCATTCTAGGACAGCATCATGCTCATTGCAGACTGCGGAAACGATTTTAGCATTGGTCATGGTGGTAAATTTGATGTGGAAAAACACGTGAAAACAAGGAAACACATCGAATTAGCTCGCCTTACGAACTCTAATACTAAGGTAACTTCTTATTTACCGAGGTTTTAATAGAACACGGACTACACTTGGCGGTAGCAGACCACGTTGGTCCCTTGTTCAAGCGGATGTTTCCTGATTCGAAAATTGCGGAAAAATATGCTTGTGCAAGAACAAAATCATCTCACATTGTTCGGTGCCTAGCAGAAGATACTTCACTTAAAATTGCAGAAGCAATGAAAATTGGGCCGTTTAGTATTGCCACAGACGGGAGTTGTGATTATGATGTTAAAAAGTTGTACCCAGTATGTGTTAGATACTTTGACAGTGAAAAAGGCAAAGTAATGAGTGTTCTTCTTTCTTTACCAGAATTAACAGTAGATTCCACTGGACAAAACATTTTTGATTTGCTTGACAATATTTTGAAGAAACATGACATAAGTTGGCAGAACTGTATGGGGTTTGCAGCTGATAATGCATCAGTGATGACTGGAATTCATAAAGGAGTTGCATCCTATATTTTGAAAATGTCTCCATCAGTGTTCATAACAGGTTGCCCCTGTCATTTGATGCACCTTGCTGCTGGTAAGGCTGCTGATAAATTAGAAGTAGATATTGGCCATTTATTAATAGATATCTACTATTATTTGGAGAAAAATAGTAAAAGGAAACAGGCTCTAAAGTTGTTACAAGATCAGTTTGATCTTGAAGACTATAAAGTTATAAAGCATGTGTGTACAAGATGGTTATCCCTTGGCAAATGTGTTAGCCGTTTACTTGAGCTTTGGGATGCATTACAAGCATTCTTTCAAACTGAAAGTGAATCTGCACAGAGAAAACATGGTGGAAAAGTGAAGAAGAGTGGTACAAAAGCAGAATCTGTTATTGCAAGTCAGAAGAGAACAAGAGATGAAAGTATAGACAGACATACTAACAATAAAGAGATTGGTGTAGCAGAAAGAAAGAAATTTAAATCCATGGAATTTTTTTTTGAGAGGCCTCTATCTATCCAGCTAGAGGGCCTCCAGGCTCAGACCATGACTGTGAAAGATAAATCTTTTGACATAAAATTTCATCAGCCATCTGGATCAGGTTCTTCAGAGTATGAATCTGTTAAAAAGCATACTGGATCTTCTCATACTTCAAAGGGCAAAACTAGCATGTGAGATGGTTTACAAAAAGCTTAATGATCCAGTTACAAAACTGTACTGCTTGTTTATGAAGAGTGCCATTCCATTGTTTGATGCAGCAAATGTTTTCTTGCAGAAAGAAGAACCATGCATTCATATTATGCACAAGATTCTGTCAAACCAGTTGTCAGATTTGCTAATAAGGTTTATTAAGCCAGAAATCATCACATCAGCCAAACTTTTAACTGATATTGACTTTCATGACCATGCAAACCAGAAAGATAATGAAGATCTAGCTATTGGTGCAGAAGCAAGAGAATTCATAGAACACAATTCTACTCTTCCTGTGAAGATGTTCTATGATAATGTTAGAGATTATTATGCTACAGCCTGTGATTACATGCTCCATAAATTCCCATATGGAGATGAACTGCTTTTAAATGCATCAGTTGCTTATGTAAATGAGAGACAGTCAAAAAGCTTCAAAAGTGTTAGATTCTTTGTCAAGAGATATCCCTTTCTATTGCCACCCTTGTCTAACTTGGATCATCTGGAAGAAGAATTCCTGAAGTATCAAGTTGGGATTCTACCTGACAATATACTTAATGCAGATAGAGTTGATGTGCAATGGCACCTTATTTCCCAGCTAAAAGACTCTATCACTGGAAGAAATAAATTTCCTCTTCTTTGTCAGGTTATGAAAGGAATATTGGTTCTTTACCATTCTAATGCTGACTGTGAGAGATTGTTCAGTGTTGTTAACAAAAATAAAACTGAATTCAGGTCCAGGCTAAGTAACCCAGTAATGAGTGCTCTACTGGTATGCAAAACATTCATGGCCTCAGCTGGTACAAAATTTTTTGAAATGCAACATGACAATCTGTTGCTTTCTAAAGCTAAAAGTGCTACATATGAACACTTGAACCATTAATGAATGATAAAAGACGAGAAAAGCAAATAAATCATTGTTAATTGTAATTGTAGTATGTTATATGTGGATTACTCTTTTTCTGCTTGGATTCCTCTTTTTGACCACTTGGATTACACTTTTTCCTCGTCAAGGGTTGGCATGTATGTGACTTGCAGATATGTCATATTTGTACAGAGATTGCTGTAGCTACCACCATTTTCTATGTAAAATAAATTGTATGTTAATGAAATATAATGAATGCATTCTTGTTGATGTGTTTACATATGCCCCTTTTCCTTTCAAGGACTGCAAATTTAACCTTGAGATCATCAAAATTTTCAAATATTTTTCAGGGACTGTACCCTGAGTCACATGGCATTATAGACAACAACATGTATGATCTAAATATAGGGAACAGATTTTTCCTATCCAGTCCAAATGCCAGTGACACTCGCTGGTGGGGAGGGGAACCAGTAAGTAAAGAATTGTTCATCACACTGTTCCTGCAACTATTATTATTGTTAATTATCAAAATTTCTGGACACGATAAAATGATTGTTTTACTCGCTTTCCAAATTATTTGTGTGCTAATGGAAATTGACATTTTGCCCAAATATATTGTCCCAAAGATTTATATCTCAATGTGCCAGCAAGTTCTGATCAGAAGTGGATTAGTCGTACTAGGCCATGTTATGTTTTTCTTTGCAAATAAAGACCACCTACCTGATATTGTTCTGATGCTTTCTTGTACAAGTTTTAAAAAATACTGATTGCAGTTTTGGTACTTGATTTCCCTTTTTTTTCATGTAGATATACTGCCCTAATAGATTAATGCACCAAGATCTAGTTATGTTAAGCATGAGTTTTCAGCAGCGGAAGCCTTTTTCAGTAGGAATCACGTCACCCTTTTTACACTTGTGCCTATTGACAGTTACTATGGCAACAAAAATGATGAGCCTGTGTCCAGAAAATTGATGGCCTCCAGATTGAAAATTATATTTATTTTGATCCTTAATGTAGTATGTGTTGAAAGCTAAATTATTTTGTATATCTTTACATACTAGTTCATGTCTAAAAGTTGTTAAGGTACATGGCAAGAATACAGTGGTATGAACAAATACAAATCCATAAATTTGGTGATGTGCCTGTCTTGGGCCCTCTCAACCTTTAGAAAGAGGTTAAAAACTGTTGAATTCCAGAAGCTATAATTAGGTTTATTCAAGCGGCTTAAATTCATTGATGGTCATCTTTTTTTCTCCAGTCTAAATTTATAGTACAGGTAAATTGCGACCGGAAAATATATGTTCTATTACAAATTTTAAACTTTGAAAATCAGAAGGCCCAGATATTTAGATTAATGATGGGATAGTAATTATTGCTTATGAAAATAATTGTGTCATTAATTTCCTTGATTTTGCAGCTAGAACATGTAGTTTAAAAAATTTAAACACATGCATATTGATAAAACCATTACCACAACAAAAAATGTTTTCCACAGACTCACAAAACATATATAATTGAAAATAACTAAACTTGCACTACTGAAATCTTTCAGGCTGTGTTACTGGTGCAACTTCCTTTTCATGTATACATAAAAAAAATCTGAAATATGTAGGTGGCATTTAGAGTGATATTTCCTTGATCGAGTTAAACTTAAGGCTAATTTTTTAAGATAATATTATAAGAATGTTCAGTTATCAGTTTTTTATTTTATACTTGGTGTTTCTAACAACCCTATGTTACTTATTATGATATAGTATTTTGATATGTATTTAAAATCTATTGTTTTGATGGGTGTCTTATTTAAGAGTTTTGAAGAAATGAAATTATTTTCACTGCTTTAATGGAACACCGTTTAAATTTTGTACTTAAAAAGAAATTGTATTCTTGCAGAAAGAAATGGAGTCTGTTATATGTTTGTTCAAAGAAATGAAGTCTATTTATATCCTTGTTGAAAGAAACAAAGCTGTCAGGAGAACAAAAGATGTAATTCTGTTTCATTTGTTGGATATATGTAATATCAAGTCTGTACATACCTCTCATAGTACTAATCATTTGATACAATAATGAAAGCCAGAATGAAAAGTGGTAGTATGTATCTTTTTTTCATAGTGGGAACCACAAGAAATTGCTTCCTGCTTCGTGTGTTTGTGTTGCTTATAATTATTCCCATGAATTGTACAATCAACCATGTCTTTTCTTAAATCATTCAATCAAGTTTTGGCTCACCTTTTTGATCAAGAGTAAAGCACATTCTTGTTGAGTGTCAATTTCCACCCTGTGACGTACAATTATTTTACATGATCTGCATGACGAAATGTATATGGACAAACCATGTAATGCAGATGTGGAACTTTTTAAAGGAATGTGGTTTATGCAATAATTATTTTATTAATGTTCAAGGATTCAACAAGTTTTACCTTTATCTGTTATTTGACATGTTATTGAATTGTTTTAGCATCATTAAGTTTTATGTTTTATCTTTTTACACCTAAAATTTCCAATATCTGGAAATGTCTATGTTCCTAAATGTTCACGCAATTTCCCATTTTCAGACATTCCTTTAGTTGACACCATATAGCCACCATTTTGCTGAGGTACCATAAAATGCTAGTTAATGCATTGTTTAAGTAAAGATTTGAAAGTAGATTCTGTAACCATAGCAATAATTATACATTTTTCTTATTTCTTTTGTGTCTAATCTCATTTGATCATAAGATTTATCTATAGGCCATGTTTTTTGCTCACCTGGTTGAAGGCCATGGCAATGTAGGGCATTACCCTGTGTCTATTCAAATATGCTGTTTCAAAAACAAAAAAAATAAAGCCTGCTGGGCTTGTTTGGATCAGACTTGGCAGGAATATCCCACAGAACATGCTATCCCAAAATTATATTTTGGGTGGCTCCCTTAGAATGCTTTGGCTTCCATAGCAACCAGACAGAAAATATATTTTCAACTTCTTTGGAATATATGAGACAAGAATTGATCATACTTGGTCGAAATGTCTTTCAGAAAATTCTCTTTCAAAGGGAAGTCCCCTGGGAAGCTCCTATTGCAGTTAGGAGGAAAATTTATTTTCACCTTCTCTAGAATGGGTGGGCCATTTTGTATCAGAATTGGTGGGAATGTTTCTTTACAGCATTTATTGTCAAAGTTATGTCAGGACATGATGTAGCTTCCTTACCAAAAAAAGAGGAAACATTTTTTCAGCTACTCTAAAACAGCTCAGTAACATATGCCAGGCAATATTAGACACACATAAGACTCATGTTTACATTATGGAAGGTTGTATCTTTTCTTTTAAAATGTAATTATCAAACGCCAAATGCATCACACTATGACTGTTGTTAAAATTTCTATACCTAAGTTTTCAGCCAAATTTGCATCAAATTTTACTTTAACATAATTGATCACTAAAGGAACAAATAGCCAAAAAGAATGGCCATAACAAGAGTAGGTACTTAGTCTGACTGAATCTGTAATTTGGACAGAAATACATGTAGTCATAAAAAAGCAGATTCTTATGCCCAATGTATTTTACACACAGATATATGCAGTAACAAAAATAATGGACTGATGATATATAGTTATTTTCTATATTTGCTTACTTTCTGATTACAGTTACTTTCTATATATGTTTATTTTGCATAATCTTATATTCTGTATACTTTTGTACAGGCTTACTTTCTGTATTTGCTTATAATTTGTATGATCTTATTTTCAAGGATTTGCTTATTCTGTATATGCATACTTTCAGGTGTTTACTTTTATATATACTGTATATATATATATATATATATATATATTTGTGCGCTGAGTTTCTGTAAACACATATTTTATATGTATATTTATTTATACAATTGTATTTTCTGTATTTGCTTATTTTCTGTAATGGCTTAATTTCAAGCTTTTGCTCACTTTTGTACAGGCTTATGTATACTTTCTGTATTTGCTTATTTTTTGTATAATCTTATTTTCAAGGATTTGCTTATTTGTTTAAAATTTTTTGGTTTATACACAGCAGTAGTTAACCCACTCACTACCATCTTACAAATTGTTTCCATTAATATGCATGAGATGTATTAATAGATCACTTCCTACGAAATCAAAACAGTCTCAGCTGTCATGTGCAGCATCTGTTGTTCAAGTGTTCTAGTTTGGATTGGAGCTGAGCAGCAACACAGATTTCTGTAGAAACCGCCACCATCCCCACCTCAACATTTAAAATGTTCAATGGACACAGGAGATTATTGCTTACACTAAATAAAGCAGTCCTTCTAGGGCATTCACTTCATTCCATTCTGTTTACGCCCCCAAGAATCTAATGCCATAACTATATGGTGTATTCAAACTAAACCACTGAGTGAAGTCCACACAGTTACTGCTGTCATCCTAGCCTTCGTTACAAAGCCTAGTCATCACTGGGCTCCTTCAGTTTCCGCTGAAGAAACGTAGGGGGACCATCTCATGCTATCTTGAATAGGGTGACGCATTAGTTTGTAGACAAAATAAATGCCTGGAGGTCCAATTAATGGCAATTAAACTCCTGATGCATTTTCGGAACAGAAATATTTAACAAAACGGAGACCTATAGATCTGGTAAGGAAAGTACATGTGAAAGTTAGCAAAAGACAATCATGAAGAAAATTTGTTAGGCACATATTTTTTTTACAGAAAATTGAATGCTCTTGCTCTTGACTCCAAACTAGAACTTTTTTTTCTTCTTTTCTTTTTGCTTACTGTCCAGATTTTCAGTAATTAATTGCTTATAATTTCTTATTTAGATTTGGATTACAGCACAAAAACAAGGTCGTAAGACAGCAACATATTTCTGGCCAGGCTCAGATGTTGAAATACAAGGTATGAGTTGTACAGTAATATATATTTAGCAGTTCAATAATGTACATTTGTTATATCATTTTCTTTGAAATACTGAGAATTATTGGTGAAATATTTGTCATTATTGTTTAATTTCTATATTTTCAAATATGTTAAATATGTATTCTTTTATTATATACTTAAATTTGAAGTATAGAAACTTATTGATGAAATAATTTTCATATTATTTTTAATTCCTATATTTTCACATGAAACTATAAGCTTTCTCAACAGTCCATGTGATGCTTGATTGTATATCTGCAAAAGTTGTATCAGCAACAGTAACAATGAGTATGTTGTAAGGTACAACAAATAAATATAGACTACTTGACATTTCCAATATAGAGATTTTGACTTAATGTGGACTACGTCTCTCTGGAGTTATTTCCCCTTACTTCCTTTACAACAGTAGTAAATCAACTGTTATGCATTGCTTAATCGGACTTGTATGGTGTCAGGATAATGTGACTGGGTAGGACATCATGCTACATGTCTGCGACATGATGTGCCAGTGCTAGGCATCACTATAAACTGCCACACTGCAGACATTGTATCAATATGACTGTAAAATTGTTAAAACTACATTAACAAAAATCCCAATCAAATTTTAAAAAATATTCAAGATAATAAAAAAAAAATGCCATACCATATTTATACTTGTATATAAGTTGGATTAAACTGTAAACTGCATAAACCCAGACCTTCCATAGCTTAGCAATAGCAGGTCATGGTTTATGCAGTTTATTCGCGATAATGAGTAATTTTAATGAGCACCACAGACCTTTGAATGTGCATGGTGAACATTTATGATGTTGAAAACAAAAATGAAATGAAGGGAATTTTATTGCATTAGTGCTGCCGAGCTCCATTAGTGCAGCTTAAATTTCAAGGTCACAGTGACCTAAATAAAGGTAAATGGTTTCTTGGTCAGCCTTGCTGAACTATTAAGCATAGGTGACAATTAATATTTTATTGTAACTTGGAATTTGCTCATTGTTTTTAGAGATAAAAAGTGATAAACATGGGGCAACTGTATCTTATATACTTGGTTAAGTCAAGCCCAACTGTAATTTTAATAGACCCAGATTGGCCGTTGCATAATGCACTGGTAGATCTGGATATATGAAGTTTGTTATGAGTAATCATTAGAACAGACAACTTTGAGCCTGATCTGCCAATACATTATGTGACGATAGATCATAGTCTATCTTGTTTGCATTTGGAGTCAACTTATAAGAGAGTAGATATGGTACCATAATATATGTTATACAAATTTATCACTGAATGTCATGAATTGCATAATATTTTTTGTTGAAGTTGTGGACTGAAATTAGTGTGGGGTGGAGTCCACTTCATATGTGAACTTGGGACTTTCAAAAGCATATTTTGTTATCTGCTTGTTTGATTCCTGTTTCATTTTTTTTTCAGGAATGTTTCCTAATTACTATGAAAAGTACAGTGGGTAAGTTGTATTGTTAGAGCAACTTTTATCATGGTCTATTTCTTCATGTAAGCAAGAAACACAATGATTCTTCATATTTAAAGTTTATTTCTCTGACTGAACTAATTCAGACAAATTAACTCTAATAATTAATTATTTCCCTTTCTTTTATTTGCTTTGTTTTGCTTATTGTGAAACTATCTCCACATTGTCTGTGCCATGATACAGCAGATTGATAATATGCCTATGGCAGCCATGTTACATCTAGGGTTGGCCCATGTTGCAACAAATTGATAATATGCCTATGGATGATACAACAGATTGATAATATGCCTATGGATGATACAGCAGATTGATAATATGCCTATGGCAGCCATGTTACATCTAGGGTTGGCCCATGTTGCAACAGATTGATAATATGCCTATGGATGATACAACAGATTGATAATATGCCTATGGCAGCCATGTTACATCTAGGGTTGGCCCATGCTGCAACAGATTTATAATATGCTGATTGCAGCCATGTTTAGATCTAGGGATGGCCCATGGTAAAACAGATTGATAACATATTGATTACAGAAATGTTTACTTTTATGGATGGCCGATGATAAAACAGATTGATAACATATAACGGCAGCCATTTTTACATTTAGGGATAGCCCATGAAAAAACTGATTGATAATATGTTGATGGCAGCCATGTTTACATCCAGGGATGGCCCATGATACAACAGATTCCTAATATGCTGATGGCAGCCAATGTTTAGATATAGGGATGGCCCATGATACAACAGATTCATAATATGCTGATGGCAGCCATGTTTACATCCAGAGATGGCCCATGGTACAACAGATTGATAATAAGATGATGGCAGACTTGTTTACATCTAGGGTGGCCCATGATACAACAGATTCCTAATATGCTGATGGCAGCCAATGTGGTATTAGCATAGTAAACAATTGATATAGAAGGTAGATCAAGTCTTTGCTTGCACATCTGTGAAGAAAGGTTATATTGCCTTTTAGATTTATTTATATGCAGTATTGCTTGTCTTAAACCAGTTTTAAAACAAAGAATGAAAACTTTTGTTTACATTAGAGCCAGAGACTTAACCACTTCTCTTTATGGTGAAATGCATAAATGTTATTTACATCATTTACATAATTATATAAATACCTTTAGAAAAATAAATTGTTGGTGAAATTAAAAATCCCTATTATGCTGTGGTTGTAAGCAGAATGTCTAACCCCACTCCATTGGCCCCATTATGAATTTCACCAATTACTGTATTTCAACATCGGTATATTAAAGCTTCAGTCCTTTAAAAATAAAGGTTTTTTTTTCTCCTTATAATTGTGCATAAAACCCTTTAGTTTGTTTTACCAAATTTGCATGAAGTAATGCTGCTAAATGGACACATTGTCCATAAGTATGCCATTGTCCATTCCCATGAATGGTGCCAGAATGTATAGCAAATGACATTACACCATCTTTTCTAGCAAAGACCCTATAGGTAAATATCATAATGCATGTTTGACTATATTCCCTTGTCATCATCATTTTAATAGAAAGAGAAGCAGGATCTATCATTTACTTACACTTATATTAGATATTTAGTTTTAAAAAATAATTAACTATCAAATGATATTTATGTATTTCAGGTCAGTTTCATATAGTAGTCGCATAGAGAAGGCTCTTGCCTGGATGGAGATGCCAGCTGACCAGAGACCAGACTTTATTACAGTGTACCTTGATGAACCAGACTTGGCTGGACACAAGTATGGGCCCACTGATACCAAAGATGTAAGTATTAGGAGCATGGACTGGACAGACAGATCTTGCTGGACACAAGTCAGAGCTTAATGAAAGTTGATCTGAGAACTATTTCGAACTTGAGATTGGACAGACATACATTCATATTATCTAACAAATATTAAGCAGTAAACAAGGACCCTTGATACTAAAGATGTGTACGATAATTTGTTTCAAACCGCATTGTAAATGGTATCCCAGGTGCTGCATAAAAAATTGTATTGGTCCATGTATCTTCACTAATGGAAAGAGTGAGTTCCTTTTATATGAATTTTAACAATTTCATATTGTTCTCTTTTTTGTTAATGTGTATGCAGTATGCTTTCGAGTCCACCTAAAGAGCCTCATTATGTTTAAAATGCTGCTGTATTGGTCAAATGGTTTTTCTGTGCAATGATACAGACTCCAGCTGTTCAGTAATTTCTAATGAATAACCATTTTAGTAATATGTCTCAAGCATTGTGTTTAGTTTTATGAAAAGTTTTCTGTTCTTCTGAAGGATTTTTTGGTTATTATTAAAAACGAATTCTGATTGCCAATTATGACACAAACACAATAGCATCTGATTATTGACTGGTGATTGCTGCAGGGTTATATCAACATCTGATTATTGACTGGTGATTGCTGCAGGGTTATATCAACATCTGATTATTGACTGGTGATTGCTGCAGGGTTATATCAACATCTGATTATTGACTGGTGATTGCTGCAGGGTTATATCAACATCTGATTATTGACTGGTGATTGCTGCAGGGTTATATCAACATCTGATTATTGACTGGTGATTGCTGCAGGGTTATATCAACATCTGATTATTGACTGGTGATTGCTGCAGGGTTATATCAACATCTGATTATTGACTGGTGATTGCTGCAGGGTTATATCAACATCTGATTATTGACTGGTGATTGCTGCAGGGTTATATCAACATCTGATTATTGACTGGTGATTGCTGCAGGGTTATATCAACATCTGATTATTGACTGGTGATTGCTGCAGGGTTATATCAACATCTGATTATTGACTGGTGATTGCTGCAGGGTTATATCAACATCTGATTATTGACTGGTGATTGCTGCAGGGTTATATCAACATCTGATTATTGACTGGTGATTGCTGCAGGGTTATATCAACATCTGATTATTGACTGATGATTGCTGCAGGGTTATATCAACATCTGATTATTGACTGGTGATTGCTGCAGGGTTATATCAACATCTGATTATTGACTGTGGTGATTGCTGAAGGGTTATATCAACATCTGATTATTGACTGGTGATTGCTGCAGGGTTATATCAACATCTGATTATTGACTGGTGATTGCTGCAGGGTTATATCAACATCTGATTATTGACTGGTGATTGCTGCAGGGTTATATCAACATCTGATTATTGACTGTGGTGATTGCTGCAGGGTTATATCAACATCTGATTATTGACTGGTGATTGCTGCAGGGTTATATCAACATCTGATTATTGACTGGTGATTGCTGCAGGGTTATATCAACATCTGATTATTGACTGGTGATTGCTGCAGGGTTATATCAACATCTGATTATTGACTGTGG
Organism: Unio delphinus; assembly: GCA_029339505.1. Taxonomy (NCBI): domain Eukaryota; kingdom Metazoa; phylum Mollusca; class Bivalvia; order Unionida; family Unionidae; genus Unio; species Unio delphinus. Next base: position 2,124,827 of record JAQISU010000096.1, read on the forward strand.
TGATTGCTGCAGGGTTGTATCAACATCTGATTATTGACTGGTGATTGCTGCAGGGTTATATCAACATCTGATTATTGACTGTGGTGATTGCTGCAGGGTTATATCAACATCTGATTATTGACTGGTGATTGCTGCAGGGTTATATCAACATCTGATTATTGACTGTGGTGATTGCTGCAGGGTTATATCAACATCTGGCAACTCTTTTTGGGTGCTGAAAATTTACATTACAAAAAAAAGCTTGAACTCTCAAGGATTAATGGAATGTGTCATGTCTTTGGAAAGTGGGGTAGGGGAATTTGTTAATTACTTTAAACCACTACAAGATAACAATAATCATTGACACAGAAACCAAAACATGTTCTGCTTCAAATATTCAATCCTTGCTTCACATAAACGAATGTAAACACAAAACAATCCCTATCTTAAATTCTCAATAAATTTGGCTCATACTAATCCTACTGTATGATGTTACATAATACAATTGGCTTTGGATTTGCCCCTGGGTCATTACTTACACTGATCTAATGTCCAGTATGGCCTCTCAACTGCAACCAAACCATCTTACAATCTTGTTATTGTTATTACCTCCTGAACAGAATGTTGCATTTTCATCAGAAGGCTTCTTATGACGTCCAGTTGGTCCTACATGACAGACATGGTCCTACATGACAGACGTTCTGATCAGACTTTTAGTATGGCCACCACAATGGCTATCTTGAAAATCTTGCTATCTCTACTCTTCTAGGAGAGAAATGTCATGTCAACCCAAAGACTCCTTATTGTGTTTAGTTTGTCTTACATAAAATATCATGCCAATCTGACCTCAAATATGGCTACCATGGCAGCCATCTTAAAAATATTATTGCTTTACTCCTCTTGAATAGAAAGTGATATCAAAGCTTTGGGTTTTCACCAGAAGATTTCTTATGATGTCTGGTTGATCCTGAATAATAATGAGGCTGACCAGTATGGCTATGATCATGGTCATCTTGAAAATCTTGTGGTCACTCCAGACTTTATGGTCATATTGGTATTTTCAAATGAATTACAGTGAGGGTAAGTCGTACATAGGACAGAAGAGAGAAGTCATCTTACGACAGATCATGATATTTGCAAAGTTTGGTCAGGAGTAAATTGGACATTGAAAGAAAGAGGATTTCCATTGACCCGATTTGTAAGATGTAAATGGACAAAAGTTACCATTATTAAAGACATTTCCATTTTTAAATATTAAAATCATCTCCTTAAATAAGTCCTTTCATAATGACTTGTTTCGAATCGTACTCTCATTATATGTTCTGCATGCATTTTTAGTTTTTCTTAGAGATCATTGCCTAGATTATATTTATGGTGATCCTCTTCATTGTTGATCTAACACTAGGGAGATGATGTGTTGTTACTGGATTCGGGTTTCCTCTAAAGTCGGTCTGAATTTTTCTCATCTCTATCACAATCAATCCAGTTGTTTTCATTGTTGAGAGATCAGCCTGTCGGCAGCAAAACCAGTCTCTCATAACTGGTTTATGCAAAAGGACCAGTATCCAAGGCCAGAATTCAACACTCTTTAAGAAGGAAAATAACTAAAATCACTGTACATTTTTTGGAATTTTTTTTATACATAGTTCTTGTTAAAATATTGCATTCATTCATCAAAAAATATTTGTGTGTAGCCAGTACTGATATACAGCTATCATGAAAGATTCACATTTATATCACATGCACAATACATGTATTGGTATATGAAATGAAAAACTAACTTTAGATAATATTTATTTATTTATTCTGACCTTAATTTAACTTCACTTTTTACAATTACATAAATTCTTTCCTCAAGCGTTAGAATGCATCTCTTTTTCATTGGAGGAGTAGTATTCAAGTGTTTGATTTGCCTCTCTTTTTTTTTTGTCCCCTTTGTGGCCCTCTGTGATGTGAGTGATCCTGAAAATTGGAACTGGGAATTTTAGTTTCATTGTTGGACAGGCTTTTCTTTTTATCAGTGGATGGACTACGCCCTTCAGTGAAAGCTTTTTCACCTATCCTGCAATGTGTAGCTGCAGAGAATTTTATCATCAGTCATAATTATATCTGCTGGCGAGTAGAGACGCTGTCAAATCCATTTGCTGTAACTTTGTTCAATCGGAACAAAATACATTTACTGTGTTTAAAGCACTGGTGCTCAGGCATTTATGTTTTTGATAGCAAAACTTTATAATGAAGCATTCAGGCATTTATGTTTTTGATAGCAAAACTTTATACTGAAGCATTCAGGCATTCAAAATCAACATTTATGGTATTGGGTACTTTATTCATTTATTGCAATTTTTTTAATTTTACAATGTTTGTACAAAAATCTGGCAATATTGTTCACTGCTGTTTTTTACTGCTTTAAAATTCATGACTGGTGAGAAGTTGTCGAGTCTTAAATACAAATGTCTGCATGGATATTTCTTGCAATGATTTGTCTGTGTCAGTTATGTCACTGAGCAAGATTCTTCATCTTTATGTGGTGCGATTTTGAGTATGCATCTTTCAGTTTGCTCATCAGTAACAAATCAGTCTGAGTTTGTCAATGAGGATATTAATGCTGCTATTAGAGACCTCCATAACTTACTTCAGTGTACTTTTGAGTCAATGACTTGACTGTTGCTCAGTAAACATACATAAACCAATGCAAGCATATTTTCACTAAAAAGTGGTCACAAGTCAACTATATATTTCTCTCTTTCTCTGTATAAAATTATTAACTATGTTATAGAGATAATACCACACTGTACGCATTGCTGTGGACACAAATAATCAGTAAACATTTTCTGTTATAATACAAGTTTAGTTTCAAACAGTAATTCAAGTCTGTATGCAAATAGTATTGGTCTGTACCATGTTCAATCACATTTATTACAAAGCAACGTAAAACTATATGCAATAAAATCCAAGTACAGTATGACTACACTATAGCATGCACCATTATAACACGAATTCAGATACAACATATGATATGACTACTGAAAACTCAAATGCATACATTTTTCTCATACACAAAAAGTTTTGTTTGCTTTCTTAAAAGTACAAAAAGTAATGTGTAAAAAGTTAATTATCATTTTGAGGAAGAGATTATGTATAAATTCTAATACAAGGCAATCGTGGTATGGCTCGTGCATTTTCATATATATGTATTTTTCTCATATATAGAAGGAAAAAACATTGGCTTAAAAGTTCGAAAAATATTGTGTTGAAAGTATATTCATGATCATGCTGGCTTAATCAGTGTTACAAATTGTGACTTATTGTCCTGACTGTTAACAAAATATACCATCTGGTGACGTTTTCTGCGACATTGTTGGCCTTTTAAACTTGTATATACAACCATGGATTTTGAGTAATAAAATTCAAAGACACCATGAAAGGAAGCTGCAAACTTGATATAGAATGCACTGGAGTTTATCTATTGTTAGAGTAAAAGAAATTCTTTGTTAATAATTGACAAACTAGCTTAACAATGCATTGTCATATCATAATCTGCTTATTCTGACATCAGGACTGAGTACTGCATGCCTTGAGATTTGTTTTGACATTTCTGTTAGTGGAGATATACTAGACAAGGCACTATCTCCGGATGAAATAATGTCGGCCTATCGGCTGTTCACTATTTATTACAATATTCATTTCAACTGACCTTTATATGTGTATGCTAAGTAAAATTCCTCTTTTCACTTGTAGAATTAAATCTTTCAGAATGCTCACATTTTCTGTAGTAATCCCTGTCAAACTGCTAATAGAACACCTTTTAGCCATTTTTAAATTTCCAATGCATGCATGAAAGACAGCATCACTCTGATACCAGAAATGTCGTCAAAACAAAACCACTGGACATCCAATAGTCATGTGACTGAGAGTAGATGCAATCAATCGACTTTACAATACCCGCTACAGTCAACTAAATGACAGCTAATTCCTTTTGTTTTTAAAGTTTACACAGTAAAAATGTTTTGTTGAAAACTTCAAAGAAAATGGATTTCCTATGAAGCACCATTTGTTCTGTATAAATACTAAGCCAATGAAACAAATTCAGTCTCGGTGAATGTTCTACAATTAAAAAGAAACAGACATCTGTTAGTCCTCCAAAGATATCATTTAGCAGTAACTTCACTTGCACCCTTCATCAGAGATTAATGAAAAATAAATATATAAAGACTTTCATCAAAGGAAGTCAGCACCAAATTTAAATAAAAGCAATGGAATCTGATGGATTGTTGCATTTTCCAAAGTGACTGGAACATGTTTATTGTGCCGTGAAGTTTCATTTTTGCAGGAAAACAATTATGCATTTGGTTGCTACCAAAAAAGCATAAACACAAATTAAATTTCCAGTCTGTTGAAACTATTAATATCTGGCCATCAAGTTAACTGAAGAAGGGTTATCTTGCAAGGATGTTTGTTAAACATTTTAATTTGCTCACATGTTCTCATTTCCCTATGAATAGCCTTATCCGCTGGGTAGCCTCGGCAAGATAACAGGCCAAATTAAGCACATGTACATGTAGCATGTATAAACAGCTATAGGCACATGCTATTTGTGACATTTGAAGTCAATTGGTTAGTGACAATCAGATTTAGATCAAAACAATGCCTTCCAAATTTTGTATATGTGTGTATTTGTATTTCTTATGGGGTGTGAGTCATACATGTGACCTATACTTGAATTCATGGATTTCTTGAAAAACATGTACAATGCTTAACAATTTATTGATTGTACTACACAAAAACATGTACAGTACTTAACATTTTATGGATTGTGCTACACAAATTTGTTAATATAACTAGTGTTTTTCTCGCTAGTTTATCTTCATTTAATAAAAAGCACATATTTTCCACCTGCTTTTATTACCCAACCCCTTGGCCATATTTTAGGTCAATGCATCATTTTCATCAGGTTACAGATGTAATTGATTATAACATGGTTTGGTCTATAAGATGGTCATGTTCTATGGACCCCAACCACTGTTATTGCAGGGTCACACTGTAGTATCAAAGACTGGGTTTTGCTCTTTCTTGGAACCTTTTGGGACATTGATTTCTATCCTAGTATACCGGTAGTCATAGCTACTAAAAATAGCAGAAAAAACCCATGAAACTATTTCTAAGATTTGACAGGGGATTCTGGTATGAAGGGCATTCAGTTTCTTATAAATGATGCCAGTTTTCCATAAAACATGGCCACCAGTACTAAAAAAAAGACAATTTTTCTTTTAAAAAAACAGCCAACAAAAATATTCCAAAATGAACACTCTATTACCAAAAGTACAAAATGAATTATTTATCTTTTTTTTTCTCAAAACAACACCCACCAAATTAGGCCAGCTGTACAGAATCATCCTTGTTCAGAAACCATTTAATATTGGACAAATGATGTAGATGGTGCCCCGACAAATGAGCGCATGACAAAAGCGCCCCAACAAATGAGCGCACGACAAAAGTGCCCCGACAAATGAGCACAAGACAAAAGAGCGCGTGACAAAAGTGCCCCGACAAAAGAGTGCACGATTAAAGCGCCCCGACAAAAGAGCGCAAGACAAAAGCGCCCCGACAAATGAGCGCAAGACAAAAGAGCTCAATACCAAAAGAGCGCCAATTAAATTATACTAACAAGTAGAGTAGAGATCAGGTAGAGAAGTTTTCAAACATTATTGAGCAAAAGAAATATGTTTGCAACTATACTATCAAGTATAAGAGATCAAATAGTTATATAGAGGAGTTATCAAATGATGGAAGCTTTGATCAATATACATTGGTACAAACAGACTAGCGATCAAAGAATCTGTTGGACGTGTATAAATAGTTACAAATTCCTATTTAAGTTCACCATGTTGTACAGTTTTACAACATTTACAAAATTACAGTATAATATTTGTACAAAAATTTACATGGAAACAATTGAGTCACAGAAGAGGAAGACTATTAATTCATTTTAAGTCATTTTAAGTAATGATTATAATTTAGTTAAACATTTACCTAATTTATGCAGAAGTGAATTCTAATTTAAATTGTAATACACTTCATTTTAAGCATTTAAGACTTTCAATTACTAAACTTTTGTGCGCTATTTTGTCTTGCGCTCTTTTGTTGGTGCTTTTTTATTGTGTGCGCTTTTGTCGGGGTGCCAATGTAGATGTGCCATTAAATATGGATTAAAATACAAAAACTGGAGAAGCCTTGAGGCATATATTCAAAAAGTACAGGTCACATAGGTCATGTAGGCATTCAGCACAGACTATTTCAGTAATGGGTGTCATGTTTAGAATTTGATTCTTCATACCTTTTAGTGACAAGTATTCATTTCATTTGGATTCATATACTTCGATATTCCTTTGGAAGGTCATTATTTAGATGCCCTAAGAGGTGTATATGGCAAAATCAATGTTAAAGTATGAGGACATTTTTGGACAAAATAAACCTAAAGGTTTTATCCAGTACAATCCAGCATGAATGTAATGCACTGTGATCTCACAATGAAAACTATATATATTGATAAACAAATTTGTACTACCCTTGATTATGACAATTCCACTTGACGTGCTCTTGTTTTGACCCAAGTTTAGAATATAGCCACCATTGTAAAAGTCCATAGTGATAGAAAATTTAAATCAAAACATTTCTTGATGACATCTAAGATGCATATCATTTAATAATCTGAATTTAATAGACTTTGGTTAAAGAAAATTAGTGTTATATTTTAAAAGAACACTTTATATTTAATTTAAAATGAGTAAATGTGCATACATGACCCATGTGACTTGTACTATAATATATGCAATCAACTGCATTGGAAAACATTTCCTGCATTAAGCATTATACTGTTCCAGATTTCTTGGCCAATTATTCTTGAATTTTGCTATTAGGCAGATGTCAACTGGATGAGCAGTCTCAAGTCCATATGGGTCTCTTGTATTTGATTTTCTCCCAGAATCAAGTGGGTTCAAACGGTTGTAAGTTTACAGTAATGGTACTGCTATATGCCATGTCCAAATGGTTATAATAATAACAAACAGACGAAAACAATAGAAATAACTAATTTAGATCTTGTGTAGAAGTTATAATAACCAATCTACACATCGGAGGGAGAAAAAAAAATGAAACTCAACAAATAATATGAAATTGACAGAAGTACTTACAGGAAATGTTATATCAAGTGAAAAGAATGAAAGATGAAAGAAAAGAAAAAAATATTGCAGTTTGAAATATATCAGCAATTATTCCAGAACAGGTGCTTAAAGATAAACTACCCAAAAAGTTTAACTATCGGATATATTAAATTTCAGAAAACCTTACATCCCACTCTTCCTCACAACCATGCATTGTTTAGATTGCAGCCTTTTTTGACCCAGTTTTAATGTAAATAAAATAACTGATGTTGAATATTCACGCTGTACTTGACACTATGTTTGTTAATCAATATGTGTTGGTCTGTATGAAAAGTAAATTGTTTGTTCACCTGTTCCGTTATTGTTTTAAATGTGCCAGTGTCAGTCAGGGTGGAGATGAGCATTATTTTTTTATCATCTGACACAGAATAATTATTCAAAGTGACTGTTAAAGTAACATATTTAAAGAATGCTATGACCAGGCAGCTGGTCTTGTCGAATTTGTTTTAAAGCTAGGGTGGATGTTTTGTCCGAATTTTCTTCAGTAAAAGTTGCAGGGGAGAGGGTTCACTGTGTGTATGACCCAAAAAAAGCAACAAATTTCAATTGAGAGTAAGCTATATTTTTATTTCAGTCTATAGAAAATGACTGGAAATTCAAATGTGATTTTTTTAGAAAATGACTGGAAATTCAAATGTGATTTTTTTAGAAAATGACTGGAAATTCAAATGTGATTTTTTTTTAAAAAATATCGTTGAAGCATTTAATACTCTTACAAATAAAAAAAGTATGCAGGTAGTTAGTAGATTTGGGATTATCGGCTATTACCACACACTGGCATTGTTTAACAAATATATACAAAGTTTTTGTTTTTGAATTGTTTAGATGGTGGAATATAGATAATTAGTCTTTTCTACCATCAGTAGTTCAGTAGGGTTAATGGTAATTAATACAAGTGTCATTTGTGTTCATCTTTGCATTAATTTGAGACTGGTTGGAACTGTTTTCGAACAAATCTTGGTCAGCAGAACAGAGTAATTCTTGCAAACCATACAGTATCATAGTTTGTACATTCACAGGATGCTTTATCAATAAAGTAATCTCTGAAAACACAAAATCACCTTAATTCTACTATATATGAACACAAGGAGTGCAAACTTGACCACAACCATCTGCTCGATTCAACTTTTCTCATATGTCTTTTATTACGATTCGGTATTGTCCAAACATTAACGTACCAACACATACCTCTCAGACAACCATCACTTGAATCCAATTGGCGAATTAACCTTTATTTTTGCCATTATGGTCACAAACCCTTTCTACATGACTCCATCAGGTGGAAGTAGTGTATTCTACCAGTTTCTACCCTGCAGTAAATAAGCATTAGGGTATAATATTCATACCGATCATGAAGCAGAGTCTGTGTTATCTTTTAATACTACCAAATCCAGCATACATCTAGGTTTTAATGTTAGAATTGTGATGACCTCATCAACCATTTCTACTATCAGAACTTTAATTTCTGTTCTGGAAATTTATATAAAATTATCATTATGATACAATCTGAAATAAAAAGCCAGTTAATATTTTATCTTGTGAAATTATTTTCATGATGATATTGAGCCCGTGGTAGAATGAGCTATTTCCGAAATGCTTAACACAGAAAACACTTAAGAAACCCATCTGAAATACACCTAAAGTCCATTGCCAAATTTTGTACAGGATTTCAGGTGGATTTTTATTCAGGCAAAATTTTAGAATCTTGTTATTCAAGCGGAATATTAGAACAACTAATTTGCGAATTTTGCCTAAAATTCCGTCCTGAATTCACCTGAATTCCGCTTAAAATTCACCTAAGCTCCCTTAATATGAGCAATTATGGTTTAGGCAGAAAAAAAACTTAAAATACCCATCTGAAATCTGCCTGGAAAATTTTGTATGGGTATGTCAGCCTGGAATTCTAAAATTTAGTTTTGCTGGGCAAAGCCTGCTTTGCTGATGGTGGCTCTTTTTTTCTAGAATATGAGCTGCATTTTGACATTTTGCCTTCAAGAATAAATCATTCTTGAACACTTTTGTGACTAGTGTTTTGCATTTTATATATGGAGTAAAATCTGAGTTAAGTGAAATGGTGCCATTTATCATGATCTTGCCAGTAATATTTAATAAAATTGGCTGAAACATTTTCATACAAAGCATGCAAAATAAAATGTGTCCAGCATCCAGTAATGTACATGCAAAATAAAAATTCCCAGCCTCCAGTAAAGGGCATGCAAAATGAAAATGCTCTGCCTCCAGTAAAGGGCATGCAAAATAAAAGTGCCCAGCTTCCAGTAAAAGGCATGCAAACTAACAATATCCTGCTTCCAGTAAAGGGCATGTAAAATAATTTTTCATAGCAGATAAATTAATGTTCAGGATGCAGTGCATATAATTAAGATTACATGTTACCAGGAGCCCCAAGTGGCCAGGATGGTATTAGCCAATTGCCTTTAGAGATCACTCAAACATTTCACCATTTGTCAGTGTGAGTTTGAGTCTTGGCTTGACCAACATGAATATGTGAGAAAACTTGCCAGTAGCTTCCTATGGGTTGATTATTCTTCCCAGGTGCTTCCTCCACAAAATATAAAGGCTGTCATTCACAGCCTATCATGGGTGGCGAAATGATATTAAATCCCACCAAACCAAAACATACAGTCGACTCCAGTTAACTGCACACCCTCGGGCCCATCACGAGACCGTGCAGTTAACCGAAGTGTGCTGTTAACCGGAGTATGGTACAGTACATTTTTAAGCATTGGGAAAAATTGGGACCGGCGTGATTACGTGCAGTTATCTGGAGTGTGCAGTTAACCGATGTGCAGTTAAGTGGAGTTGACTGTACATGTCACCAATACAAGAAAGGATTAGAATAATATATGGTGTCTACAAAATCTGCCCCCTCCCATCCTATTTACTAAACAATATTGTCTGACTTAGATATTCTACTAGTTCCTGAAATTTAAGATTATTAAGAAGTCATAACTTATATGTACCCTACCCAACAAGAAGCTATTCAAAAATACCTTTAAATTTTCAGGTGATATTGTCTGGAATTGCAATCCTCATCTCATATTTGCCCATTCCATGTTTTTCACTTTTTGAAGAGGAATGTATCATTTGTGTGAATAATTTGTAATGTATTGTATATGTGTGTGTGAATATATTTGTTATTATTGGCTTGCATATGTGTCTATATTATGGAGTATATGAAGAGTGGTTACATGTATAAAATCCTGCATGTAAGTCCTTGTTTGTTTATTGTAATGCCTTACAGTCATCATCAGTTGATGGCATCCTTGAAATAATTGTTTCCATGGCAATTTCAATACAAAGCATACTACTGACCCAGATTTCTTGACCAACATGTTTAAATACACTAATATATATTTATGGAAATATATATAGCAACAAACATGAGCAGTACCAATCCAAAGCTACCAACAAATCCTTAAGGACTGCCCTCATGTGACATGTGTTCCACCCAGCCTAAAGGATCCCTCAAGTAGCCAAGGTTAAACTTATACACCCCCAGGGTAATGCTCTTCACGGCAACAAAACCCATCTACATTTTTGTTCATATATAATAAAACAGTGTTTCTTACAAATGGTTCCATGACATATTGAATGGCAGTATATCCATGGAAACGTAAAGAAAAATAACTGCCAGAAATATAACCACCAGAACTGCTAACAGTATTGTTTATTTGCACACAAAAAATGCCAAATTATTATGTGAGGGCTTTTATTGCAATCAAGGATATGCAGTGTGTTGTACAAATTATTTTATCCATCCCTGTTCTGAAACAGCACTTAACATGTTAGGTAGATAAGTATACAGTAGATATTTTAAATTTATGGAGAAGATATTGGGGGTGGGGATTATAATTTTGATTTGCACAAATTATCCAGATAAGTATTTATTTGTAAAGTTCTGAAAAATTTAATAAACAACAGATTTGCAATAAAATACAAACAAGCATGCATAGGCATTTTTCAGAATGCAATGAATTATATAATAAATTTACCAATATAAGAGAGGATAGTCTTTAGAAAGGCTAAATGTATGTAGAAAGTGACTTGAAAAGCCGTTCCTTTTTACCTATGCAGTATCTTTCACCAAAGAGATGCTGATGGTTACAACTCCAAGATTAAAGGTCCATTAGAAGTAAAAGTTAAATTATCCATAGGCGAAAAAAGGAATTGTTTTGAAAAAAAGAGCTTTCTTTGTACTAGTCCACTGGTATAGAACATTATTCCCATTGGCATATGGCAACTTCTTGCATTCAACACCGGCCCTAGCAAATGCAAGTCTCGATTTAAATCATTTGTTGGGGCCCCATGGATTTACATGTGGGGGCCCCTGTGAGCATGGCATTTGAAATACACTTTTAAACAAGTTTTATATGATATGGAACTTAAAAATTTCTTCCATCACTTTAAAATTACATTCTCTGTGTTGATTATTATTTTTAGAAATTGATAACACATGGGGCTCCTGTGAGCATGGGGCCTGATTGGGCCCTGCTTGCTTTTCTTATTTTCATAATCAGTGCCTTAAGACACTCAAATTGTTCTAAATAATATAAATACCTCCTGCTTTACTCGAATGCTCTAATTATACATCTTTTGTAAAGAATTTTTTTCCAGTGTAATTTATTATTTTTTTTATGCACTCACAGTCACTGATGCTTGTGTATTACAATCATGAAACTTTGTTTGATTTTCAGAATAATTAATTTCTTTAGTATTAAACCAAAATTGTTCTCACATGTTTTGGTGCTGCATATACTGTATATTACAGATAGTTTTCAAGGTAGATTAATTCCCATAACTAATTGAGTTACCTTATCTTAATAATGTCATTATTATGATACCTAGACATTGTCAAAGTAAAACCTGTCTTGAAAGATCACTGCCATGAGAGACTGCATGTCTTGAGAGACCGCATTTGATGCATGGATTTATTTATTTAGTGTCGTGACCTGCCATGAGAGATGACCTTTCAAGACAGGGTCATAGAATGGAGTACATGTACAATAAATCAGTAGGAAGTTGTTGTGACATTATCCTTTGTTATAATATTTAAAGGTGATACCCTGCTGCTCACAATCAATGTAGATTTTTTTCTGCAGCGTAATAGTCTCTTTAGCTCTCGTCTAAACTGTGTCCCCACCAGACAGTACACTACAATGTTCATGCAGCTGTTTAGAATGTTGAGAAGATCGGCTATTAGTTCTGCAACTTCATATTCTTTACTTTGCTGTGATGTTAGTTCTGTTGTGTGAAACATGCACATGTTGATGTCCGTGATTTGGTTAATTGCCTTATAACACACAAGTATGCTTTTTGGAAAATTACACAGCATGTACACAAATACGATAAGTATAATAACAGTTGATAGGTTTCTGTTGGGATTTCTGATGCCTTGAAGACCGACCCGTATTCTTGTAGACTGATGCACATGATGTGATAATAAGGTGTTTGTCACAGCAAGAACTACCCATGGTATTATATACCAAATTATTGGTACAATGTAGTTATGAAATTTACAAGGATATTTGCTGTCCTTTCCAAACTGGGTCCTTTCAGCAACAATGACAGTTAAGAAGCCTCCGAGGTCGAATTCATGCACTGTGTAGATGAAAAAATTTGGCAGTGTTAGAGCAATTACTGCAGTCATGATTAAAATGGTACAAATTCGGACTATGAATGGAGTACATCTCTTTTTCACCACTACCGGGTATTTGACAGCTAGGTATCGTTCTAATGAGAGAGCGACTGTAATAAAACTTGACACTCCTAATGCAATCCAGTGAAATGGCTCCACATAAACTTGGATATATGGATCAAAATAAAACACAGATTTTATTTGTTGTTCTTCAGATAGAAAAATATTGTATGTCTTGTGGCGAAAAATTGCAGTGATCAGCACAAATATATCAGCACATGCCAGTGTTCTCAGATGTATGGAAATCGTAGAGGTCCGTACAGATTTGGTTGTAAATGTAATGAAAGCAAGAATATTTCCTATTATTCCAGCAACACATAGAACGAAAAGAATATATCCATTGCCAGTTAATCTTAACCTCGCTTTGAACAAATCCAACTCGGACACTCCAGTGTCATTAAATGAGTGAATTACACTGCTGTATTCTTGACTCATTTTGTTATCACAAGGTCAGATGTTAATTGTAAGTAGCACTAGTAGTTTTTTTTCTGAAATTCTCAGAATCCATGAATAATGTATGAATAACCATGTAAAATCTCAGTATCAATCACTCATCTTGAAGGTCAAACAAATCAAATGTCAATTTGTAATGTATTAAATACTATAAGAACTGAAAATTATTATTCAAAGCAAGTGAGAATTGTATAATTATTTCTTTCTATGTTTACCTGTCAGAATTTGCAAACAAACTTCATTTTAAATAAGGTATCCAAGAAAGAGTAAATATCTTTGCAAACTTCATTCCATTCAAATTTCTGATTCATACATGTTCATTGAGTTCTTCAAAGTTTTATCCTCATTTGTTGTTGCCTGCTTCTGCATTTGAATTAAAGTCAGTCAATAAATATTGAATTGATTTCCAAATGGTTCCATATTCCATCGGCTTCCATTAAACCAAATTTGATGGAAAATTCCTTTGTACTTTTGAATTAAACTAGAAAATCAAATCCATCAGTTTTATAATACTCTTTTTTTTTTTTTTTCCCCTTCAGAATTTCGGTGATTATATTCATTCAGACTGTTACTGGACTTCTATGTCTTATATAGCCAGTGCAGACCATAAATCAAACTCCCCACCTTAGAATTAATAAGTATCAATAACCTTTCTAACATGACCATCCAGAGTGCTAGACAAACAAAGGGTCCATTTTTATCAGCAGTCAGTGTCCTTAATAAAAAAAAAACTGCTGTAGGAGTTGAATTATAACCTCTTATAATTAAATAGTGCCCCCAGTTAATTGACGTCCATTGTTCGAGCCATATTTGCCTTGGCATTGAATTGAGATTTATTTTCATGTAATTAATTATTTTAGACTCACTGAACTTGGAGATTTCTGAAATGGTAATAATTTTGCATCAACAAACCACTTTTCATCCTCCCAATATTTCATATTTCCAAGTTTAATTAAAAAGCTAATTTACCGAAACAGTTCATTTGCATATAATAATATTCTGATTTATTTAGTAGTAATGAAATGTGCACAATGGTGTGCTCCAAGAAATCATATATATTATAGACTGGGTTTAACAGTCACTTCACAAAGCATGCTGAGATAATTATGACCTGTTCAGTAAGAACATTATTTTATTGTTTAGTTTTGACCAAAAAAAGTAATGTGGACTTATTAAAACATGTACTTTGCAAGGCATGGTAAGCAGTTTATATAAGAAAATATAGGGGCCCCTAGTGGTCTAAAGCGCTCTCCATTACGGATCACTGCCATCTCACCTCTGTGTGGGTTCGCGTCTAAGATTTGGCTAATGTAGTTATGTGAGAAAGCTTGCGAGTAGCTTCTCGTAGGTCGGTGGTTCTTTCTATGGGTTTTCCCGGGTTCTTCCTCCGCCAATAATACTGGCCACCATGTATAGCCTATCTTGTGCTGAAAAATGGTGTTAAATCCTACAACAATAACAACAATAAGAAAATGCTAAAATGCTCATTCTTCTTTAAATACCTTACCCAATCATAATTCCTTAAGAGTATGATCACCTCTTGCAGGTTAAATTTTGGGCATAAAGAAAGCTAAAAGTTGTCCGTCAATTGCGATGGATTGCTGCCGAATCCCATCCATACTTCAGTTACAGTTGTGATCATGCTGGGGAGTATGTTCTTGACGAGACTCTGTAAAAACCTTGTGTCTGGCAGTATCTTTCATGCATGGAGTGAGTCTGAGGAGTTTTCTCAAATGAAGGATGTATACTTCATCATTATTTCTACCTATGTTTTTTCCTTTACTATCTGAAACAAGCAAAGGTGTCAACACAATGGGCAGGTCTAGATGCTCTGAGTACAAGTGCTTTAAACAAAATGAGGATAACAAAGCAAAATGCCTGGAATGTGTGGAGTGTGATTCAAGCAATACATGTGACATGTGTGCACATGAAACAGAGAATCAGTGGGTTACAGTCTTATCCAGGCATAGCACACCTACTGAAGGAAAAGTGACGAAGTGGACTAAAAAAAGATTAGGATACTAATAATACTGTCACTGATTCTGCTTCAGTGATCCAATTTTTTGTGGTGCAATTGTCTTTTTGGGTGTCATGAACAGTAATGGAATCGTAATATGGACATATTTCCAAAATGGTTCACTGTTAGTCTTGGAAAGCTGTATCATCCAACTCTTCAGTGTATGACAAATCACACAAGCTACATTGTGCTTAATTGACCCAGCGATGATTAGTGAATGCTCAACCTTCCATGCATGAATCAAGGAAGTTTTTAATTAGTCAGTTCTGTCAGCAGCAATGAACAAAGTTTCAGTGTCAGTTAATCTCTTGGGCAAAAAAGACCAGCCCACATTCAGACACTTTCCACATTCAAGTGGCAGACTTGTTAATTGTTTAGAGAAGCAATTTCAAGACCCATGTGCCAACAAACCTTTCTTTTTGCAGCAACAAATAACTCCCATCCATCTTTAACAAAATATAATGCAAGACATGCATGCTTGTGTTTTATAAAATTGTCTCAGCCATCGAAAGAGATGTAGCAGGCCTGGAAATATCAAAACACTCATCGGTACATATGGACCAGAAACTGTGCTTCAGTACACTGTACACTGAGAGACATTATACAAGCTGTGGGATGAAGCGCAGAGACAACTTTCTTAAGCCTTTCTCTAGCTTTTATTTTCATGATCATTCTTAATTCAAAAGGGCTTAGTTTGAAATTGTGGGACATTTAACAACAGCACAACAGCACAGCTTCTTGGTGATGTAGCCTAGTGATTTATGCTGGATTTGCAGGAGGAAAAACTTGTCCTGGTCTGCTGCATCTGAGCATAAGCTCTCACTACACCAACATTTATATTTCTCAAAATTGGAAGCTGTTTCACATACCTTGGAGAACAAAGATGGGACCTTCTCCAAGGTAAGGGATTGTAACTCCATCTACCTCTTGTCTTGTTGCCAACGGTATTGTGATTAGATTACATATTTGAAGTAGAAACCAGTTTGGGGAATAAAGTTGTTTTTATTTCATAATACTTATACAATCGTAATACAGACACCCCCTCCTTACCTCCCCTGTTACATTAAATTGGCAGAGTGGGCATTCTGCTCCAGAAGTAACTAAAGTAATTGGACTTTTAACACCAATTCTTCTGTCTAAAGGGAGATCAGTCTCATCTGATTCCCACCTATGTCAGCAGATAAAGATACATAATGTACTCCGAAAATTGGTTCTTATAGAATATCTTGGTAATTGCCATATATGTTCAGTGTATTTTGTGTGGATCTATTTCAGATTGGTGCTGCCCTGGAGAGGGTTGATGAGGCTATTGGTCAGTTAATGGATGGATTGTATAAAAGAAAACTTCACAACTGCGTCAACATTATTATCGTAGCAGATCATGGTAAATATAATTATGTGCGATGCATTGACCTGATGCCCACAATAATAATTCATGTCCTAATGTTTTACTTCTTTTTTGAAAAAATTTTGAAATTAATTCTGTAGCTGCCCTTCAGATATATAAAATTCAAAACAATTATTTTTTTTAATTTTAGTAAAGATTGCAAAGAATCTGTCTGAAAATGTAACAAGCTTATGAGATGATGAGTCATACAACCAGAACAATGCTTGTACCATGTGCCTACTATATATACTCACATATAAGTTGTGTCCAACAGCAATGTAAACTCTGAGGTGCATTGCACAGTGTGCTTGCAGATCAGGGTCTATGTTGATTGTTCAACAATTTAGTCTTAACAAATGGCATATACCCAGATCAGCAGGCACATTATGCAACACCAGTTTGCAGTTGGATCTGACTTGTACATATATTTTGTGTACAGTTTTTGCAGATGGGTATGACTTATAAGCAAGTATATGTCAGAGCTAACATGGCTGAATGACGAGCTGAGCAAACACTTTGCCCTACACAATATTATTATTACACTATAGTTCAGGTTGGTCCAACATTTTCAACACTATGAGCCACATGGACCAAAATTGCAAAGTTCATGGGCCATATATATATATATATATATATATATATATATATATATATATATATATATATATATATATATATATATATATATATATATACCTGAGAACTCTTTCTGATGTTTATTATCAATTTAGAGCACAAGTTGCCATATGCAATTCTTTTTGTGTTTTTTTTAAAAATATTTTACGTGATAAAAAATGTTAGAACATTAGAGGATACATGAAAGTTTGTGAAATAAAATTAAAGCACTGACATGAAATGATCATTGCAGACATCTCTTTCACTCCATTTTATATCATTTTGTCAAGTCTGACATACGGCCTTAAAGATATAGCAGATAACAGTGATGAAAGCTTTAAATATAATTCCTGTAATTTCTTATGCCTGGATTTTCATCAGAGTAAGGTTTTTGATCATACTTTTATTGTTTATTTCATATTAGAAGTTTTGTCTATACCATAATTGTGCCCCACTCATCCTGCAATAAAAACCACAAACCATAGGTACTGAAAAAGCATGCATGGTGGTACTACAGTGCCTTTTCTTTGTACAAAGTCATTCTGTACCATTATAATAAAGTTGAAACTGTTTAAAAAAAAATATATAAACAACTGACATATGTTCAACAAATACACAGTAATTCATCTGATATGACAAGTACCTTTTATCAGTGGAAATTGGATCCAGATGTTGGCTTCAGCGCATTCCATCTGCCAAACTATCTACTCGACTGAGAAGTTTACACATGTACATGACATTTCATGTTTGTCATGTAAACATTTACAAAATCAATATTCCATTTAAATGAATAAAACAACATGATATGACTTGGAAAATGTTTCTAATCAAAGCTGCATCAAAAAGTGGCAGGCAAAAACAAAACAAGCCATCAGAAGTTTAGTAATATTTCACAAAAGTAGAAATGGGGGTGGGTAGATTGCAACTTATATGCAGTACAACGTGCTCTGAGCTTAAGTGGTCAGATGTTAGTACCAACAGAATGTCAAATCATCGAAAGCACAAACATAAATCCCATTTAAACAAAGTACATAACTGCTAAATCTGGTCAATAATAGATCCTAACTCAACAACCAATCAATGCTTTTAAGTTCACATACATATACTTTCTTTAGTGGCAAAAATAAAATGGCAAACGTTCACTGAGAAACTAGCCATGATGTGTGCATGTGACTTTAGACCTTTCAGCAAAATGGAGGGGAGAGATTTCAAATGTTTCTGTGCCAAGCCAAACCCTTCATTCTTTTTTTGAATATTCTTGTTGATACCCAATAAATTACAATAAGCCTTACACTGCCCTGGTGGCCTAGTGGTTAGAGCATTCGCTTCACATGCAGGAGGTTGCCAGTTCTGGCTGCGTCATACCAAAGACTTTTAAAATGGTACCAACAACTGCTTTGCTCTTTGCTCAGCATTAAATGGTTAATGATAGGACTGGTCAGCCTGGTTTCAGGATAATATGACTGGGTGGGACATCAAGCTAAATGCCTGCAGCATGGTGCCCCAGTGATAGACATCACTCTAAACTGCCCCACTGCAGAACAACATAGAAATATATGAGTGAAAAATTGTTAAAGCTATGATAAAATCCAAATCAGACAGACACACACATACAGTAAGCCTTTTATATGTAAATGAATGCACTGCCAGTAGTAACTACTAGTGATACTACATCAAATGTACTAATGTACTAAAAATATTATACTTTTACAACAGAGAAATCAGATTACTTAATTTGGCATTTAGAGTAGCAAATACTTTAGGATTAAAGAAACTTGTTACCGTTAATTGTTAATTGTTGTTAATTGTATTGATAATGTGCTTGATGAATAGTTACAAATACAATAATGTATGTTCAACCAAAGTCATTGTAAATGGATATGTATGTTCACTGATGACTGTCAGACTTGAGAAGAAAATGTAACAAACCTATCAGCATGGGATTTTTTAAAATATGATACTTGAATTCTATAGCAAGAATATTAATTACTCTTATAAATCAAGGCTGATTTAACTTAACATCAAGACTGATTCAACCCAACATCAAGACTGATTTATCAATATCACTACTGATTCAACTCAACATCATGACTGATTTAAGTCTGAGCATCATGACAGATTCAACTCAATATTATGACAGAGTTAAATTGACATCATGACAGATCAACTCAACATCAAGACTGATTTAAGTTAACATCATGACAGATCAACTCAACATCAAGACTGATTTAAGTTAACATCATGACAGATTCAACTCAACATCAAAGACTGATTTATGTCAACATCATGACAACTCATCATCAAGACTGATTTAAGTCGACATCATGACAGATTCAACTCAACATTATGACTGATTTAAGTTAACATTATACAGATTGAAATCGACATCAAGACTGATTATCATTTGACATTTAAAATTGTCAGGGAAAACTGCCTTTATTTTGACTTACTATATGACCATGTTGTTGTTGTTGTTGTAGGGTTTAACACCATTTGGCAGCCATTATTAATGATGGAAGAAAAACCCAGGAAAACCCCCCAGAAAGAACCACCAACCCACGAGAAGCTACTGGCAAGCTTTCTCACTTACCCACAATTGCCAAATCTGATACTCGAACCCACGTAGACAGAGGTGAGATGGCAGTGATCTGTAATGGAGAGTGCTTTAGACCACCTGGCCACTCGGGGCCCCCTGTATGACCATGTAAAATCATATATAATTGGCATTATTTCTTTCCATAAAGACATGTAAATATTTTTGAAACTTTTTGTAACATAAAAGTCCTATTGTCATCCCAGGTATTTTTCTAACTTTTTTCTAAAATAATCTATAAATGAGGTAACCAATGGAAATTCAGGGTGAAACGTGGGATCTTTTATCAATGCAGCATAGTATGTAGTCAAAACAAGTTGAGCAAGAAATCAGGTATCTTTTTCCAGGTCACAAAAAAAATTACTAATTTACAAACTAAATAACTTCCTAACTGGCGACATTTCTGATTTTAACAAGTACCAGAGTTGGTAACTTTAAGAAAGCAACCAAATTATGCAGCAAACCTTTATTTTCATTTGTCAAAAAATATGAAAATAGTGTATCTTTTAAAAAAAAAAGATATTTTGTGTTTGTTGGAATACATAAGAGTGATCACACTCTTGAAGATTTTGCATTTTTTAAAGTTTTTCTTCAGTTTGGATCAGTGTAGAGCATGGACCTTATTACTAAACAGTATTTGCACATATAGGAAATACAGCTTTATAACCATCCTTTACAGTAGACTACCATATAGGAAATACAGCTTTATAACCATCCTTTACAATAGACTACCATATAGGAAATACAGCTTTATAACCATACTTTACAATAGACTACCATATAGGAAATACAGCTTTATAACCATACTTTACAATAGACTACCATATAGGAAATACAGCTTTATAACCATACTTTACAATAGACTACCATATAGGAAATACAGCTTTATAACCATCCTTTACAATAGACTACCATATAGGAAATACAGCTTTATAACCATACTTTACAATAGACTACCATATAGGAAATGCAGCTTTATAACCATACTTTACAATAGACTACCATATAGGAAATACAGCTTTATAACCATACTTTACAATAGACTACCATATAGGAAATACAGCTTTATAACCATCCTTTACAATAGACTACCATATATAATTGCTTAGAAGTCAAGTCCATATGCAAACAATATAGACCCTGATTTGCATTTACATGATACACATGCAGATCAGGGTCTTTGTATGTTCTAACGATTGTTTCTAACAAATTGCATAGACCCAGATCTGCTGGCACATTATGTAAAAGCAGACCTGGGTTGGTGAAGTTTGCAGTTGGACTGAACTTACAAACAGGTATATAAGATAATATGAATCGGATGTTATGGTAGAGCCTGCGTTATGAAACCAATCCTGCAAACAAAATATATTCTCTAGAGTCAGGCAATGTCTCATTGGTGGTTATAAATCTTTTTTTCTAACAGATTACATTGTGCATTGAGTATGTGGCCTGTCAAGATAGGTAGTCTTTCATTGAAGGAAGCGGTCTTTCAGGACAATATTTTGTGCTTTAGTCATCACTGAATTTACGTAATATTTCTTTTAATTCCATATTTTTCCTGGACTATTCAAGATTCATGTTACGTTTATATTTAAGTTTTTTGAATCAAAGATGCAGACTCAACAAAGTGTTGTTAAACTGCTTAGTAAATCAGGGGCCAATCAAAATTACCTGTCATTTTTACCATATTTTTAGATAACTGGAGCTTCATAAGAGCAGGGTCAGTTTTGTAAATATGGTAGGTATAGTTGAATTCATGGATCTTTCATGCTTTTATTTATAAATGAGCTCTGCCATTAAAGAAAGATTCTTTTAATTTGATATGAATAGCAATATGTCATTTACTTTCCAGGTATGGATGATGTTAGCTGTAAACGAATTGTCCGCCTGACAAGCTACATTGACAGCAGCTTGATGAGTCAGCACAGTTATGTGTGGGAAGGTCCATTTGGCCGCATGGCCACAAAATACATTTATCGCAATAATAACATCATCCCTGCTACTCTGCCAGGTACTTTTTGTATGAAATTATAGTAATCTTTGAGATTCAGTCTTGTCTTATTAATGTGGTCCAAACTATTTTCTTAATTAATGTTTTATTTACCTGCAGTTTTACTTGCAATACCGGTAGCTTATATTTCTTCCATGATAAACCCAGGGTACTCCCAATAAACTTTTTAAAAAGTTTGGGGTGTTCCTTGTCATTGAATAAGGAATCCTATTAATTGTTGCTAAAACATTTTAATTGTCTAGGTTTTGTTTAGAGAAATGCGGTAAAAATAGATCCAAATGGGAGAAAAGGATTACCCTTCTGAAATAAAGATTCCATTTATATCAGATTTAGGACCCTGCACAACAAAGTCTGCAGAGCTCTGTAGTATCAACATTGTCTGTCTGTCTGACTTGTTTACCACCTATCAAATTTTGTTTCCATATGATCATTTTACTGGAAATAATTGGATTATCCAAATTTGGTATGCAGCTGGATGAGAACTTAATAGTTCCTTTTTCAGTTTTTTTGTGTCAACATTTAGCAGCTTTATGACACATGATTTCTTCTTTCATAAATTTGGTTTTAAGAGCATAATTTTACCAAAGGTTCTTGAATTTTTCAGAGCATAATTTTGCCAAAGATTCTTGCATTTTTCAGAGCATAATTTTACCAAAGATTCTTGCATTTTTCAGAGCATAATTTTACCAAAGATTTTTGAATTTTTCAGAGCATAATTTTACCAAAGATTCTTGAATTTTTCAGAGCATAATTTTATCAAAGATTCTTGAATTTTTCAGAGCATAATTTTACCAAAGATTCTTGAATTTGTCAGAGCATGATACAAATAAAGAAATTTCAGTAAACAGGACATGAAAGTTTTAATAAAGTTAACTAACATTCCCTCCATTGTGCTTGTTGCAAATGCATATAACTTCACTGTATACATGTCCCACTTTCAGAAGTACTTAATAACTGTAGAGAGGAACTATAGGATATTTTTACAAAGAAATGTTGTTTTTTTAATGAAGTTTCCCAATTTTCATTTTTCCATTTTACTAAGGGTTGTTTTATTGGTTTTGTACCTTTATATTGACTCGACCTTAAATAGTTTGGTTTCCAGCATTCAGTGTCATCGTTTATAAGAGTTATGGTCCATGATTTCTTGCCTTTCTTACTGTTGTTTCCACTGCATAATTGTTGGATTTGTCCAAAATTGGCATCCAATTGTAAACAAGACATTTAACAGATATTGATTTTAAGTGTAGCAGGTCTTCATTTGGAAGAGTTAAGACCCCTAATTGCCAGTTCTTCTTGCTATGTCTCCCATTATTTAGCGTGGATTTTGGAACTTAAATTAGGGATGCAGCTTAATGTTGATGAGACATTGAATGAAAGTGATACAGTGTCAGTTAATGGAGTTATGGCCCCAGATTGCTTGTCCTACTCCACTTTCGTTTTCGCAGCACAACTTTGTCAAGAATAATTAGATTTCAACCAAATTTGGCATGCAGCTTTACATTAACAAGACCTTAGATAATTTGATTTCCAGCATTTTACAGAATGATTTTAGCAGAATTGTAGTCTCATATTTTCTATTCATCTACATTTAGTTACACAGCATAACTTTAGCTAGGATTAGTAAATTTAATTATATCTGTTTGCTTGTCTATCTATCTATCTTTCTATCTGTTTGTATATTTGTCTGTCTGTCTGTCTATGTATGTCTTTCTTTCATTATTTATTTTTTATTTATTTCTCTCTCTCTCTCTCTCTCTCTCTCTCTCTCTCTCTCTCTCTCTCTCTCTCTCTCCATCAACATGTTGCATGCTAATATGGGAACCCTACAACCCCAAAATATATTACCATTTTTCTTCAATCATGCATGTGGTTGTGTTAGCAGGGTTTATTATATTTTGTTCTCAACCTAACAGTGGAAGCATCTGTGTTTTTAAACAACCTAACATGTGCCAGCCCTCACATGAAAGCCTATGAGAAAAATCAACTTCCAGTACGACATCACTATGTAAACAACCAGCGCATTGATGACATCATTCTGGACATGGAGACTGGCTGGCTTGTCACAAGGTATTGTAAAAATGATTATCAATTAATTAGGAGGGACATAAAATGAAATGGACTACATGTTGAATAATTAAAAGTAAAAGAAAAATTTAATGTAAATAAATAATATAGTAAACCTGTAAAAAATTTAAGCAAATATAAATATTTTGTTTGAAATGTTCACATTTATATGAATTGCCCTTGTAAACAATTGTAAATTTTAATTTGTATAGCTTACCTTGAAATGACTATAGTGAGAGAAAAATAATCAAAAATACAAGCATATTAAAACAGGAGATCTGTTTTTATCTGCCCGTTTTAATTCTCAAATAAAATAAATGATACCAAAATGAAGATTAATTATTGTAATTAATTTCTCTGCCTTTCATTTATCCATCAGGTTAATATTCTTTGCCATGTTCTTTAGCGTACCTATTTCAATGATTGTATAATATATGACAAGAAATAATTTTGTTGTAGAGGGTTGAGAATTTTTAAATTCCACATTTAAAAATACTCTAACCTGTATGATAATATTATTTCTTCATATTTACAAATTCCTATAGAATCCATAGATCTCTCTCTCTCTCTCTCTCTCTCTCTTTCTCTTTCTCTCTCTCTCTCTCTCTCTCTCTCTCTCTGTGTATATATGTGTGTATATATATATATATATATATATATATATATATATATATATATATATATATATATATATATATATATATATTACACTAGCAGATCAGGGTATATATGGTTTGTAGTTAAGCAAGTATATACAGTAGCTTCTTGCTCTTACCAAATTTGTATAAACTGACAGTTCCTTTTGATCTTTCACAGAAGAAATCAAAAAGTTGACATTTAGAATTACAAATTGTATTTTCTTATTCTTACAGAAATTATATCAGTACTTGCAAAGGTGGCAACCATGGATATGATAACCTCTACAAAAGTATGCAGGTAATGAATGTTATGTAGGCACAACATGATGATTATAACACTCAGAGGTTTATTAAATTGCATGATGACTAATACTCAGAGAGGTTTATTAAATTGCATGATGACTAATACTCAGAGAGGTTTATTAAATTGCATGATGACTAATACTCAGAGGTTTATTAAACTGCATGATGACTAATACTCAAGAGAGGTTTATTAAACCCCATGATGAGTAATACTCAGAGAAGTTTATTAAAGTGCATGATGACTAATACTCAAAGAGGTTTATTAAACCCCATGATGGCTAATACTCAGAGGTTTAATGAACATTATTCATCAGCAAAAGAGTACAGAAGATTATTTGCCATTCAGCTAAAAATGCTGAATATTTCAAATGTTAGTCAGTTACTATGGTGTTTTGTATGCCTCTGCCATACCCAGTTTTTTTCTGTCACAGAAATCAATACAACAAAGTGTATGTGTGTGAATGTGTGATTTGGATTTTTAACATAGCTTCAACAATTGTTCAGTCATATTGCTATGATGTCTGCAGTGTGGCCATTTATAGTGATGTTTAGTACTGGGGCATCATGCTGCAGAAATGTAGCATCATGTCCCATTCAGTCACATTATCCTGACACCAGGCCAGCCAATCCTAACACTAACCTTTTGATGCTGAGCTAGCAAAGCTGCTGTTAAAACCATTTTTATTAAGTATTTGGTAAGTCTCAGACGAGGTTCAAACCTGCAACTTCCCGTATCCGTGGTGGATACTCTAACACTAGGCCACCAGAGTGGTTCAATACAGCAGAGTACATCCTGTCATTCACAAATACCATATCTGCTCCGTAACTCTTGAATGACTTCATTGACTGAAACCAAATTTTTTGTACAGCTCAGTATTAACAAGGCTAAGGTCACATTTGATTTTCACCTTCTTCTAGAATTTGAGTACTGGCCAGCTGTTGGAACTTTGCAATTGCAGTTATAATCATGAATTTCATTTCTGCTCAATCGATTTTTACTTTGGGGGAGAGGGGTAAAACTTAACTGAGTTATTGCTCCCTTTTAACTTGAAACATTTTGTGAATTTTGTTCCAAGGTTTTGTAGATTCCATTTGTCAGTGGTTCTTCCCACATTCTTCCTCCACCAAAATTTCTTGGCTACCATGCTTTCTGCCCAACAAAACCAGAACCAAGTATCTAGCCAATGTTTAGGGAATGTTTTGCATTTTTTTAAGAAGGAGTTCACTGCTTCCCTATTATATGCAGCTGCTTTACATTATAGAAGCAGATGTTATGGTAGCTGTTTTGAAAGAATACACAAGGTCTGTTTTATCTTTCCTTGCGTTTATTTTTTTGTGCATTAGATTATGAAGTTAGTGAAAATTCAGACTTTTAGATTCTCTCCCATCTGCTTTTGTGCCATGTGCTTTTGCATAGACAATGTTAGCTCGCTTTTCTTTCATGGTATATTAATTTTTTCCTTGGCCCATGTAGATACTTTGTCTGGCTTTGTTTAGATAAAACATTAAACAAAATGGGCTGTGAAATGTTAGGTCCATTATTAATACTTATAGATTTGGAATATCATGAAACCTCTGAATTATCTACCTCATGTCCAGGCTAGAATCTAGAAAGACAATGAATCCTAATTTTTTTGGCACATCTTTCTCAGTTGGCACTGCTGACTTTTAACATAAGCCAAGCATGCATGTACTCGTGCACACACTTACACATGCATGCACACACACATGCATGCACACACTTACACATGCATGCATGTACTCATGCATACACAAGCATGTATGTATTCATGCACACACTTACACATGCATGCATGTACTCATGCATACACAAGCATGTATGTATTCATGCACACACTTACACATGCATGCATGTACTCATGCATACACAAGCATGTATGTATTCATGCACACACTTACACATGCATGCACACATTTGCACATGCATGCATGTACTTGTGCATACACAAGAATGCATGTACTCATGCATACACATACACAAGCATGCATGTGTTCATGCACACACATACATATCTGCACACACTCACATGATCAGAGCCACAAAGAAATTTTGTAATCATACTCCAGGTGTATTTCTTTGAAATCCACAGGACATTGGAATATGTTATTTTCTGTTCTCAGTTCATTAGAGGATTTGAATATGATGTAAGTGTCATCAGTGTTCATCTTTGTACTCAGTAGAAACTGATTGAGAAAATCAACATTAAAAATGATCTCTCTGCAACTTAATTGTTGTGAAGGAGTGGCATTAACTTTAATGAATGAATTTGAACATCATTTTGGAAACATGTCCTTACATACATCAGAAAAACTGTGAATAGAAAGTTGTGCTGTGCAATGAAATAGCAAGAAAACAACTAATTAGTTGCAGCTGAGTCAGTACGTGATTGTTTAATCATAATAGATGCTTTTGGGATTGAGCTCTGTGGTTATATATTATCTCTGTTCAAGGTGATGTTACCATATACTCAAGAATGACTAAGATCAATATGATATTTTCAGTACGTGCAAAGTATAAAATGCTCCTCCATGATGATGCACTTAACAAAATCAACCAGGAGTTTTGAAATGTAGTTTTTCTGGACTTTGCTTGTTTTGCACAGGATTCATCCATCTTTGAATCCTGAACACAGCTTCATTTCAACATTTTGCTTTCAAAATTAATCAAATTTCTACATTGCTCCTCAAACAATATCCCGTTTTGCATTTTATGCATAAAGTAAAATCTGACTTTAATGAAGAAATTTTGCCACTTGCCATAAACTAGCCTATATTGTGCTGAAAAATGGCGTTAAACCATAAAAAAATAAAAAATAAAAAAACAACAAACAAACAAAAAAAAATTCAAAATGATCATTGAAATGTTGCCCAATTTGTGTATATTTTTTTTTCTTCATTGAGACGTGTGTGAAATTTTCATCAATCCTGCATATATGGTGGCACCCTGCTAAAATAAGGCAGTGATCTTCACCAATGCTTTATGAAAATGTACAACCTGAGAAAATCCCAATCTTCTTAAAAGAATGTGGCTTTTATAAAAAAAAAAAATTAAACTTTAAATTTTATCTTGTAGGACTAAAGCATTTATGTAATTTTGAAAATTTTGTCATCATAAAGTTGCTTGCAATCAATTTTATCTTTACCTTTCTAATTGGTAATACATGTATATAGCCAGTATTGTGCTAACATACTATTTAACCCTAGGCATACATATCATATGATAAGCATATGCAGGAGGGATTTTATCCTTGGATCCCTCCCCTAGGGTCTTTGAGAAGAGGTAAAAGGTCAGATGTACAACTTAAAATTGTTAACTACAGAGATATTTTCAAATATTTTGATCAAACTTGTTGCATGCATAGTGGAAGACAAATTATCTCACATATATGACATTATAACAGATTTGAGACTGATACATGGGGCATGGTGGAGGGAGAGAAAAATAAAATACAAGTTTGGTTGTGTTTGTGGATTTGCCTTTGCAAAGTTTAAAGTTGCACTAGTAGTTATTATTATTATTATTATTATTATTATTATTATGCTTTCAGGCATTGTTTCTTGCCTATGGACCAGCATTCAAATGGAATCTGATGGTTGAACCATTTGAAAATATTGAGCTGTACAACTTGCTTGCAGGTGAGTTCTCTAAAGTTATGGAGGAAATTTTGGATGTAAATTTTTTCTTGACAAAACTCTTGACACAGTTAAGCAGAGACCACCTGAGGTAGACAAATGAAATATGGTTTGCAAGATTATATCAGTCTGTAAATAAATGAGATGATTAAATATTCTGATGCTGATTTAGCAGTTTTTCAACGATTTTCTAAATCTTTTCATTTTTGAAGACTTTTTTGATCTGCAATGAGGCTATATCTGTGCTACAAACACTAGTTGTCCTAACTGAAAATTTAATAGTGCTACGGGCACATCCAATATGTCTAATACTGCTTCCATCTTTAGAATCTTCTTATTGCTGATTACCCTGAATAGGTAGTCATATCAACACGGAGTTTTCATAAAAATAAACTTTAAAGTCTGGTTAGTCCTTAATGAAAATGGTGCTGCAAAGAACTCTAAAATGGCTAATACAGCCACCAGCTTGAAAATCTTTTGTTATCATAACTTCTCCTGAATTAATGATACATTACAATGCATAGCATTATAAATGAAGGACACCTACCGGTATTATGTCTCTTTGGTTGCGGTTGCAAATGGTACTGATTGGCCATGTGGAAAATCTGATTATCACTACTTCTCCTAGATTGTTAGTCATATTGAAATTGTGCTTTCACAAAAAAACTTCTTAGATCTAGTTGATGCTCAGCTAAATGGAAAAATTATATGCATCTAATGTCCAAGATAACACAGTGTCCATCTTGAAAATATTGTTCCTCTACTTTTCCCATATTGATGGTTAGATCAACATTATTTTCATCAAACTGGACACAACATATAATACAACTTTCAAGTGCTAAATCTTAAAGCACAACTAAAAAATCCTGTTACAAGATTACTGAGTTCTCTACTTGACCTCCGGTCACAATTAGCATTTTCTAAAAAAAAAATTACCTAATTGAAAATAACCTTCTAGAATGACCCTGATGTTTAAAAAAAATAAAAATCAGAAACTGGATTATGTAAATTACACTAAGGGAATTCTAAAACCTAGACCTAACCCAAATAAACATATTTACTTCTATTAATAATGATACTGCTTTTAAACCCATGCACATAGAAAATAATTTAGCTATGTAGTATTTGTTTACAGAACAAAAATAAATTCAGGTCAAGCAGAAATGAATTCAATTTTGGACAAGATCTAGTCCAACATTCAATGTTACATTACAATAGCATGTAATAAAATAAAATTAGGAAAAAAGAAGCTTATTAAAAATGCAAATTAGATATATAATGAAACAGTCCTAATGATAAATACATATTTAGTGATCTTGGATTTTATTGGCTGAACTTCTTACCAGTAAGAGAGGTATTTTAAAAACTTGGTAAATATGCTAATATCATCAAGATATTGGATGTCAGTTTTATTATGAGGAAAATGTATGAGATGATCTTGCATCTCAGGCTGTATTATATATAGGATTTGATCTGATGTGGCAAATAGACATATATCACCAAGATCTGTTCTGAGTTTGATTATGAGATCTGCCTTGTATATTTATAGTGTGATTCTGTATTTGGTTGATTAATCTTGCTAACTATCAAGTCTTATTTTAATCAGATTCATTAAACAATCTTATATCATAAAGAAGGTGGAAGAGTTTGATTATGAACAAGATCTATTGTAATCTGATTGGCTATTGTGTGTTGCCTCTCAGCAAACCAAATTTGAATACGATTTTGCTGAAACTGGACACAACATAACTTGGTTAAATAAGCTAACATCATCACTGGCATAGGTTGTATAATAAGTGAGATTTTCACATGTTAACTAGATGATCTTACTTCTGATTGGCTAAACTTGTCACCTTTCTAGATGTAAAGACTACATTCCCTTATGATTTAATAAAACTTCATACACAGTTTTTTATCATCAAGAATTTTGATATTTCAGTTATGAGTAATAGTCTATGCATATTTAATTATGTCTTTATCTTTGGAATTAATTTTTCTGTGGCTAAAGTAAAAAGTAAAATCGGCATAATAAAAAGTTTAGAGAAAATTTAAGTAGGATTGTGTTTGTATGATACTGCATAATCCTGCTAAGTAAAATGGTCAGCTGTTAAGCTAGATGGGTAATATCAGACCTACTTGGGCCTCTTGTTGCACTATTGGGCTAAAATGGGTATCATTGTATGTATGAACAGTAGCTAATCAATGTTTTGCTTTGGTACTGGAGACCTGATTATAAGTATCAGAATTCTTAATATTAAATTTTCATAAGGAGTTTAAAATTTCTATTACTGGTGTTAAATTAAGTGAATGAAGTTCGCAGATTCAAATATTCCTGAATCTGAAAAATTAGCTAAACTAAAGGATATATACATAAACTTTTAAAGGACAAATATTTGATAAATTTTCCTTAATTTAATTATGTATGTGCTTGCATTAAAACATTAATTCATGGCTATCTGTATTGCCAGAGATTATGCATCCAGAACCTCAAACATTTGGTTTTGGATGCACATTTTTCATCATTTGTGATGCAGTTTTCTGTATCCTGGACCCTGTGTATATTTGGATAAATGTACCCAGAATATTTACTTTAAATATCCTTCAAATAATTATGCCACTGAAGACAACATCAATTGTTGTAATGGTAAACAAAATATTAAAGGTTTGAAATTATGAAAAAATGCCATGAAAAACACAGTTCAATAGTAAAGTGACTACAAGATTATTTTCACTTTGATTTGTTAGAATTGTTTTGAATGTAATTGTATGTTTATCCCTATTGATTGGTAAGATTTCCCTAAATTGTAGAGATGCTGAACATTACTGCTGCCCCAAACAATGGAACAGAAGGCTCTCTGGACCACCTTCTGCAGCATCCATTGAACAGGAATAGAACACTCGCTAATGTCCAGTACAATATCACCAATATTGATGACAGTGCTTTCCAAGAAATGTTACAGCAGAGATCATGTGGAGGAGGCTGTCCACAGCCAGCACTTGAAGCTCATGTTAAGGTCAATCATGTTTGTAAAGTCTGTAGTTTAGATGTCAAGACCTTAGTGTTCCACTGAACCCTTGGACAGATTATTTGTCATATTAAATTGTACTGTATTTGTTTTCCAGCAACTTAATAAGACATCTTGAACACATTGTTTTAATCAGCAGCAGATCAAATATAAATCATACCCTACCTTCAGTTTTTGAAAGTTTTATCTTGCACAATCTCAGTCACACTGAAAACTATGTAACCCCATCATACCTTCAATTTCTGAAAGATTTTATCTGGCACCATCTCAGTTACACTGAAATTTTTTTAACCCCTTCATACCTCCATTTTTTGAATTACTTTATCTGGCACCATCTCAGTCACACTAAAAGTTATATAACCCCTTCATACCTTCAATTTCTGAAAGTTTTTATATGGCATCATCTCAGTCACTCTGAAAATTATGTAACCCCATCATACCTTCAATTTCTGAAAGCTTTTATCTGGCACCATCTCAGTCACACTAAAAGTTATGCAACTCTTCATACCTTACAAATTTCCAACCATACCTTGCTCCATCAGTGCAAACTACTGTATTTTGGCAAAATAAAGTCATCGGTGGCTAGTGCAGTGTTATAGACAAGCTATTTTTAGTACACATAGCATCATAATGTAAATCAGCATGTTGAGGAATTGTGATGCAGATGCTATCACAGGTATTTTAAAAAAATGTCAGTCATCTGTACCATATAAAGTATACAAGATACCTAAATCTTTAACAGCTATAAGTAACCAAAAATGGGATACAATCCGATTTAAAAATTCTCAGAACTATGTCACATAAGATTATAGATTTATATCCTTTTAAATTGTAGCAAGTAATTCACAATCATGCAGTATGAAGAAAAGTGTCTTTACTCAAGAATTATATTTTAATTCATATTTGGATTGCAATTAGCATGCCAGCAATGTAATTAACCCATGTACATGTAGTGCTGAGTTGTTTTTAACAGACATACACGTTTATGCTGAATGTAACTACCTGATCTGCATATCTTGAACCGTTTTGGGAGTTGATAGAGACTTTTCATTAACACCTATTACTGTTTTATAACCAATAATATTAGCCAGAATTATATGATATTTGTTCATATATTACTGGGACGTTTCCTTGTTCTGTAAATGTATTTTACATTCAAATAAACAGACTTATGGTTGCTATAGCAACCAAAATAATTAAATTTAAGAAATTAGTGACCACTTCTATAAATTTATATTGAAATTATTTGTTATGTGGGCAGGAATATTTTACTTTCAAAATATAACTTTTTTTCTCTCAAATTAATGACTTATCATAACGTGTTACTTTTTTAATTACCTCCAGGCTCCCTACAAGAAATACCTTATATTATTATATGATCTTCATATGAATGAATTTTAAACTTTTTGGCCGCTAGAAAGAATAATTGAACTTGCATATCATGGTTCAAATATTGGGTCATACCTTCCTTTCCATATATCTTATCACAATAAAGTATAAATGTTTAAACAGTGGTCGTTCAAATCAACAAATTTTGAAAATATATTGGTGATTTATTGGATCCAGATGGATTTTGAAAAAGTATTGCATGAAATTTTGTTTGAAACTAGTGTTTTATACTTATATCAGTACCTTTTTGATATTGAAGTATGATCCTTTTTCCTTGATATAAATGTTATAGAAGAAATATTGTTAGATATTCAAATAATATAATAATAATAATAATAATAATAATAACATGGTTGGAACAGTAACATATTTTAATGTGCTAAATGTTCACTGTTGTTAGAAAAAATTTGAAATAATAACCAATACAAACAACAGCAACAAAAAATGTTTGAAATGAATTATTAACATAAATGAAAGAATACACTATATGTTGCATAGTTAATTTGATTGTATTGACATGACAATCAATCTGATTTAATTTCTTGCCAAACTTATCAATACCTTATTGCATTGTCTTTCAGAAATGAAATTTCTGCTAATGAACAAAGAATGAGAAACTATTTACACTGTTACACTCCATTAAAATTTAAACATTATAATTACAGGGTTACGTTTTAAAAAGCAGTTCAAATTATATCTTAGGGGCTGAAGACATGATATAGACAGTGTTAAAAATGCTCACTTTTTCACCTGTTTGCAACAAAGCCAGCAGTTCATACAGTCTGATATATTAGTTTTCACCTAAAGACATGCTGATTCATTTTTACCACATCTGGAGAGGATATTTGATATAGTATGTAAGCATTTAAAACTGTTAAATTGAGCAAACGAATGAAAACCTTTTTCCACTACTTGAGTGTTCTCTAATTAAGTATAGATATGATACCATTTGATCTGACCTATCTACCCCCACCCCATATACTTATCATAAAGATTGTCTTTGTCCAGCCATTCAATAGCAAGGCAAGTCTTCAGGTCACTTTTGCCAGTTTGATCATTTGGTACTAACTCTGTTATACCAAATAGATTTGCTTGCTTTTTATCATTGTATTTCATCGCTACTAAAGGACTAATGTGCATTGTGTAAGTCTCTTGTCGAACTGCTAGCTTTTGTCTTAAGAGTTTGTGGAATCCCTCGCCTCATGCTATGAACAGTCCCAATGGCACCTGTTCCAAGCATCATAGGTTTTGAAACAGTCTGGGAGATGAATAGTGACTGTCCATATACAAAAGTGTAACCCTGTCCAAAAAAAGTTACACATCATGTTCATTCCTGGGTCATATGTTTTGCCATTTGCTTTTAAAAGTATATTACTTTTACCAATATACAATTAAAACTTGGAGCAATATCCATTAGTAGAGTATATACAAGATAGGACTTAATACCATACTTTATGGATTTATCTGGATTATAAACCCTGAATGACATTTTCCCTCTCCATGGCATCATCCCCTTGTCCAAAGACAGGCTCCTGTTTGGTACAGAAAAACACTACCAAATTTACTGATTATGAAGACACAGCTAAGTTTTCTGACAGGAGTATAATAAGGGAAACATGAAATAAACATTAGATGGCATTGCACAAAATAAGAACATTAAATACAACTTAATATTTATTTACAAGTTCGAAAAACAATTTATATATTTGTTCCCACTTTATGTAATGTTATTCTACTTGGGACAATGTTATATTTCACCAAAATCAACATACTTTATCATGTAAATCAAATACATGTATACTACAGTTATCAAATATCTCAATTTTGATTATAATATGATTTGGACATAATACTTTGAGAAGTGTTTTAAATTAAATTTGTTTATATCACATCTGACAAAAAATATGCATTGTTGCAAGGATGAAAGAAGCTCATGAGGAAGACATGACAGAAGGGAAAAAATGGTGTCAACATTACTGGATCTGTGCTCATATAGTCCTGCATCTACAAAGCACATGCAAGGGGCCCCGAGTGGCCGAGTGGTCTAAAGCGCTTTCCGTTAGAGATCACTGTTGTCTCACCTCTGTCTGCATGGGTTCGAGTCAAAGATTCGGCTAATGTAGTTATGTGAGAAAGTTTGCCAGTAGCTTCTCGTGGGTCGGTGGTTCTTTCCAAGGGTTTTCCTGGGTTCTTCCTCCACCAATAATAATGGCTGTCATGTATAACCTATTATGTGCTGAAAAATGGCGTTAAACCCTAAAACAACAACAAAGCACATGCCAAATAAAGTTTTATATTATATTCCACTGAATAAATAAATATTACATATTTTGGTTAAATAATAAAAGAAGTGAAAATAGAGAAAGATAAATGTTATTGTTTGTCTTGGTATTACATACAAATAAGTTTGTTTTAACATTGAAGAGATATGCCTATTGAACAATAATACACACCTGGATATCTCGCATTTCAATCAGTTCCATAGCAATAGTCATGGAAAGAACTAGTTTAATTTCAATCAGTTCCATAGCAATAGTCATGGAAAGAACTAGTTTAATTTCAATCAGTTCCATAGCAATAGTCATGGAAAGATCTAGTTTAATTTCAATCAGTTCCATAGCAATAGTCATGGAAAGAACTAGTTTAATTTCAATCAGTTCCATAGCAATAGTCATAGAAAGAACTAGTTTAATTTCAATCAGTTCCATAGCAATAGTCATGGAAAGAACTAGTTTAATTTCAATCAGTTCCATAGCAATAGTCATGGAAAGAACTAGTTTAATTTCAATCAGTTCCATAGCAATAGTCATGGAAAGAACTAGTTTAATTTCAATCAGTTCCATAGCAATAGTCATGGAAAGAACTAGTTTAATTTCAATCAGTTCCATAGCAATAGTCATGGAAAGAACTAGTTTAATTTCAATCAGTTCCATAGCAATAGTCATGGAAAGAACTAGTTTAATTTCTATTCCACTTGTATCACACCAGTGCAAACACCTGGATTTTGGTTTCAACAGCCCATGATTCTATTGCAATAACTCATTAGCATATCTGAAATAATAACGTTTAAAAATTTGTTGATTGAAATAAACACATCCAGATCCTAAATTTTATGTCACTGGACAAAACAATCCAGAGAAAACATTACTGTATTGACACTCAAGTTGTTATTTTAAATGAATCAAATATCACTTTGGAACAAAGTTTCTATCAACATAAGTGAAATTGTATAGTTTAATCTTAACAACAAACTTATATAGGTAATTTATATTATTAACTCAATGCAGACATGAAATTGTATTGTTTTAATGAAGTATCTTAGTTTACAAATAGATGGATAAATAATCTACCCACACCACTGGCATAACAAATTTGTAAATGCTGTTGTTATTGATGAAACAAAACAATCTTCATTTCAACAATATTTATTTGACTGTATTAAAAGTCATAATTGACAATTATAAAATTAAAATAAAATTTAATTCCTGAATGTTGGAAGTAATTATGCGAGCCATCTTTCTTCATTTATTTGTAGAAGATTGACTCACCTATTCCATAGCAATTTCTTTATAGTCATTTTATTTAATAAATAGATTCAAGGGTTCTTGAAGTTGTGCAAAAAGTACCGATATACCAGGTACAGATTTGAAACTGCGCTCTGTTCTCATGGTTACGTCACCAACTTCCCATTCCTCTAAAATAAAATTTTCCATCACTAACATCTTCATCAACTACCTCGTGAATACCTGCCCAATTTTTTTAATTTGACTTAGTAATATTCAAAAAAGAAATATTATAAAGCCATATTTTATCAGGCTGTAGTGCAATTATTGTTTGGCAAACAATGTCTTGGTTTGAAAACATAGATGCTGGAAATATTTTCTAAGAACAATTATAGTAGGTAGTATCAAATCTTTAGAAATTTTTATCTTATTTAGTTATCTGGAGGGACATCATTAGTTGAGCATGTACCACACTTCACTATTCTATTGAAGAACATTTCCCTTAGGAGAAGTGTAAGACACCACTTGTATTAATTGTCAGTTATATTTGATATAGTTATGTACATTATCAAGAGCAGCATTTCATATCTTATTACAGTAGCATTTCATCTCTTATTACAGTACCATTTCATCTCTCTTTAGCATTTCATCTCTTATTACAGTACTATTTCATCTCTTATTACAGTACCATTTCATCTCTTAGCATTTCATCTCTTATTACAGTACCATTTCATCTCTCTTTAGCATTTCATCTCTTATTACAGTACCATTTCATCTCTTAGCATTTCATCTCTTATTACAGTAGCATTTCATCTCTTATTACATTAGCATTTCATCTCTTATTTCTCTAGGATTTCATCTTTAATTTCTCCAGCATTTCATCTCTTATTACAGTAGCATTTAATCTCTTAGCATTTCATCTCTTATTACAGTAGGATTTCATCTCTTATTTCTCTAGAATTTCATCTCTAATTTCTCCAGCATTTCATCTCTTGGCATTTCATCTCTTATAACAGTACCATTTCATCTCTTTGTAACAGAATTGTTACCGAGAGGATGGTGAATTAAATGAACAACACAAACACAATATGTGAAAGAAAATATAAATTTATGAAATAAATTATTAATGAAAAATAATGATGTATCAACACAATAACTCATGCGTTCAACCCACAATTACACTCACAACCATTCACAATACATAAATAAATGAAATATTAATACAAAATAAAACACAGATACAAAGGAATCTCTTGGACTATACACAGATCCAAAGAACCTTTACAAAAGTTATATTAATGCAAGTATAAATTACGATAAAAAACACAAACATCAAACTATACTATCGCACGTATGGATTGCGACAACTAGCACGAACATATACATGTATTTAATCAAGTTGCTAGCTTTTATTGAGAATCATGCAATGCCTTGAAATACTATTGTGATTTGAAGTAACCATGTAAATACAACAATGTATTCAATTGTACTACAAATGCAACACACACGTGTCTCGACCCTGTATAACCGTACGATTCACTAACAGTTGAATCGCCGCCCAGTTTCCCCGAAAACCTAGGGTTGACTCAATACTTTTATCAGTCACTTGCCTTTCATGGATCCACCACAGTTATACGTACAGACAGCATACAACATCTACTAGAACCAACGTTCCTCAATACCCTAGATGCCGCCCCGGATGTTTACAACTCTAGACAGCTCCGACACTCGGACTTCTAGATTTCCGGATATTTACACGTCACGACAGATGTAGACGGACAGACAATCTGACAGACAGACAGACAGTCAGATACTTCAATTCGATTGCACAATAAATCAGCAACAATTTCAGTTACGATATCAGAGATGTTATCAGCCGACGTTATCAGAGATGTTCTCAGATGCGTTATCAGACGTTATCAGATGCGTTATCAGAGATGCTATCAGAGATGCTATCAGATGCGTTATCAGCTACAATAAAGAAACCAGACTAATAATAGTTGT
This sequence comes from Unio delphinus, assembly GCA_029339505.1. NCBI lineage: Eukaryota > Metazoa > Mollusca > Bivalvia > Unionida > Unionidae > Unio > Unio delphinus. Next base: position 2,163,402 of record JAQISU010000096.1, read on the forward strand.
CTCAAAAAATAATCTAAACCTTAGATTACGCTATTGCATTTAAAGTCTAATAGTGACTAGTAATTCCAAATATTCCACGTTTAAAATCTGCATTGCAATAAAGGCATCATTATATGAAATGATAAACTGAATAAAATTCACAATAAAACGAAATATAAATTTAACACTCGCCCCTTTGGCTGGAGATTGAAAGACGAGCTATCTATCCTGTGATTAGATACTTTAGGTCTCGTAATATTTATCATAAATATTCTGCCTTATATACCCTCAAATAGGTGAGCAGAAATCACGGCAAGATTACCGTGCACCCTGTGAATCTAAATGTTCTGGATTTCATGTAATTCAAAGTCAGGCACATGCAAATCGTTACACGCCGCTTACCTTGAAAAAAACCACTTATTCACCCCAGGTAATGCATGTACAACAAAACAAAGAAAATGGTGAGATTAGTTTGTAAATCAATTAGAAAATAAATTAAATTTTCGCCTAATTCTGTGACACTCTTAGCATTTCATCTCTTATTACATTAGCATTTCATCTCTTATTTCTCTAGGATTTCATCTTTAATTTTTCCAGCATTTCATCTCTTATTACAGTAGCATTTAATCTCTTAGCATTTCATCTCTTATTACAGTAGCATTTCATCTCTTATTTCTCTAGCATTTCATCTCTTCTCTAGCATTTTATATTTTATTTCTCTAGCATTTCGTCTTTTATTTCTGTTGCATTTCATTGGCTTGAGTATTATGCTAGTTGCATCCTCATATGCAGTTATGTAGTGATCACAACTCTGTGCCATGCAGATATATTGATATGAAATTCATAAGAAAGTAAAATAAAGCAAAAGAAATTTGTCCTACAGAGCAGGCAGGCAGTTTTTTCTATGGAGATACAAGATGACTCAGCTGGAAATGCCGATATGCATCTGCCATGGGGTCCACCAGTATTACAAGCCTTGTACCCTAACAACAGTATCCAGTTACTGTACCAGTCTACTCATGTGACGGCATATTTTCCAAGCCTTCATCTTCCACTCTGGGTGTCACAGACAATACAAAAGTCACAGGTACAGTTGTCCCTCACTATAAAACCTCTCATCTTAAGGCAATCGCCTGATATCACATAGTTGTGGATATGTCTGTGTTCCCATTATTGTAACTAATGTAGCCATTGGCTAGAAATCCTCTGATATCACATAGGTGTGGACATGTCTATGTTCCCATTATTGTAACTAATGTAGTCATTGGCTAGCAATCCTCTGATATCACATATGTATGGGCATGTCTATGTTCCCATTAATGTTAGCTAAAGTAGTCATAGGCTAGCAGTCCTTTGATATCACATAGGTGTGGACATGTCTATGTTCCCTTTATTGTAACTAATGTAGCCATTGGCTAGCAGTCCTCTGATATCATGTAGGTGTGGACATGTCTATGTTCCCATTATTGTAACTAATGTAGCCATTGGCTAGCAGTCCTATGATATCACATAGGTGTGGATATGTCTATGTTCCCATTATTGTAACTATTGTAGTTACTGGCTATCAGTCCTCTGATATCACATAGGTGTGGACATGTCTATGTTCCGATTAGTGTAAGTAATGTAGTCGTTGGCTAGCAATCCTCTGATATCACATAGGTGTGGACATGTCTATGTTCCCATTATTGTAACTAAAGTAGTCATTGGTTAGCAATCCTCAGATATCACATAGGTGTGGACATGTCTATGTTCCCATTATTGTAACTAAAGTAGTCATTGGCTAGCAATCCTTTGATATCACATAGGTGTGGACATGTCTATGTTCCCATTATTGTAACTAATGTAGCCATTGGCTAGCAATCCTCTGATATCACATAGGTGTGGACATGTCTATGTTCCCATTAGTGTTAGCTAAAGTAGTCATTGGCTACTACATATATTTTTAATGGCTTCTGAATTTTATGAAATAATTAGTTTTTACCACTGTGTTTGTTTTCTTCTTTTTTTTCTTGTAAAAAATAGTTGGCAGAAGTATAACTGATAATTGCAGCAACAAAAGATGCATGCAAAACATATGTTTACCTCAAACAGCCTTGATCTATCATTTGGACTGGTTTTGTTATGCATAAATAAAAACTCCAATCACCTTGAGGTTGAATCTGTAATCTTTCATGAAACTGAATGCTGTTCATATAGTTCAGCTGATATATGTTTGTGTGTTTTATAAAGTTATTTTAGCATCTACAACCTTTTTCCTAGACCATTCAGTCCCCAGAGCTGATTAGCAGCAGCTGCTATTGTCAAAGTGTGATAAATCTGTGAAATATGATAAAAATTCAGTCAATTTAGAATTGCAAAAGGCATTTTTGCATCCAATCATCTTGATATAGGATCAGTTGAATGCAGTATCATGAAGGAGCCGCCCATCGTCAAGTGTAACGTAATTTTGAAGCTGATACAGATTGGATTGGAAAAGCTTTGAGAACTTGGAACCTAAATTGATAAATTTAATCACGAGATTTTGATATTTGACCTCTGACCTAAACATTAATTGGTTTAAGTCTGAAGAAAATTGATATCCAGAAAACTTCACTGTTCGATCAGAATCCCAGAAATTCCAAAATAGGCAGCTTCTCCTGAACAGGAATAGTTTACCTATAAATTTGAGGAAAATTATATTTTAAAAAAACGAGATGTATTATGCTATAAAAAATATTTTTTTATTTAAAATAAATGTTTTTGCTCCAGTGACTTAAATGTTTAAAAGAGGCATCTTAACAAGTATTAGATTTCTATGATGTTTGATAAAACAGCAAACTAAATTAATATTGCAAAAACAACCTATTCTCTGGATCAAAAGACAGATGGAAATAGATAAACTTCACTAGGGAGATAGAATGAAACTTGTCATAGTTAGATAGAATGAAACTTGTCATAGTTAGATAGAATGAAACTTGACATAGTTAGATAGAATGAAACTTGTCATAGTTAGATAGAATGAAACTTGTCATAGATAGAATGAAACTTGTCATAGATAGAATGAAACTTGTCATAGTTAGATAGAATGAAACTTGTCATAGTTAGATAGAATGAAACTTGTCATAGTTAGAAACACAATTTTGATAATTTACACAGATTTAGCTAATGCATGGACTTTGTTAGTGAATACCTTGACATGTGTCCCATAAAATTGCCTGACTTTCTATTGATTTCTTTTCACATGACATTAAGTTCTGACTCAGACTACAAATTGTCACCTGCCATAAGTACTTGCTTATAGGTTAATTCAACTGCAAACAACATTGACCCTGATCTGCATTCTCATCATATTCTGGCAGATCAAGGTTTCTTTAATTTGTTCTATTGATTACTCCTAATAAATTGCATAGACCTACATCTACCATGACATGTGAGGGCAGGTCTTGGTTTGTACATTTTGGTTTTGCTAATAAGCAAGTACATATGGTGCTCTCTCTCTTTGGAGGTTAACAGACTCCAATATAAAAGTATGTCACAACATAGTTGTCTCTCTTTGATAAGATGTATGAAGAGGGCAAAATATTAGTATTGGTAAGGACTTTGATTTATGGTGTGTGTGTGTGTATATTATATATATATATATATATATATAAAGTTAACATTTGATGTTGCAAATATACTGCAAGTTCCCGTATTTGAAGAAAAGTTTGAACATTAAAATTATACCATCATTTAAGCACATTAAGTTTAGATCAAGACTGCATATCGTTACCAGAGGTTCAGGTCATTTGGATCCATTGGTCAGTTATCTCCAAATTATCCATAACATACTATGGACATATTAACATAAGTATATAATGTTCATGCACCTATATCTTGTTCTTCTGTTATTTGCAAAGTCAACACAAGACACATGTTCATAAATACATATATTGTTCTCAAGTCCATATGACATAATTAGATGAATTTTACAACTGGATGCACAAAAGACATCTTGCTGGGCATAAGAAATGTATAGGTCAGTGACAAGTTAAACTTCAATTCAGTAAGATATCCTTCAACTTTTAATTTATATCAAGTCCCAAAAAAAAATATGTTGTTAAATTTCAGGTAAACATCTGTTGTTATTATTATTGCAACATAAAAGTTTTGTGTATAAAATTTTTAAACATCATTTGCCATTTGTCACAGTATAGTTTTCATGTTTTCAGAACTTATTTTTATTTGGAAAAAAAATTGTGAGCTTTTATGCATTGGATGTTTGTACATGTATATATTTATATTTTCAGGTGTCCGATTCATATGCTAACATTAAGTGTATTATACCTGACAGCAGAGTTGATGCCAGTAGAAAGTGTTTGGTCAGTAAGGATGGTTTTACTTTCCAGTCACTTCTGCTTACAGGTGAGGCAAAATCCAGACAATGGGAATACAAGATGGTCAGATTATCTCATCGAGAAATTGTGTGATATATTAAACTTTTACAGATAGTGAGAATACAAGATGGTCAGATTATCTCATAGAGAAATTGTGTGATAAATTAACCTTTTACAGACCACTCTGGTGGCCTAATGGTTAGTGTGTCCATTGCGGAAGCAGGAGGTCTTTGGTTCAATCCCCAGTCAAGTCGTACCAAAGACTTAAAACAATAGTACTAACAGCTGCCTCGCATGGCACTCAGCATTAAGAGGTTAGTGTTAGGACTGGTCAGTCTGGTGTGAAGATAATGTGACTGGGTGGGACATCATGCTACATGACTGTGGCATAATGCCCCAGTGCTAGATATCAATATATAAACTGCCTCACTGCAGACATTGTAGCAATATGACTGAAAAATTGTTAAAGCTACGTTAAAAATCCTAATAGAACAAACAAACAAACCTTTAACAGATAGGCCAAATATATTTTTTGGCATAAGATTTTAAATCAGTACCATATTACTGTCTTGACTACCAAGCAGTATGTGTATCTTTATGAAGCTTTAGTGAAATGCAGTTTGTATGACTTATTTTTATTTTCTTTGCCTGGTACTTTAAATTCACATTATATATCATATAGAAGTTTTAACACAAATATCACGAGTCATATCTGTTAGATATGTATTATAGTGACTAGGGAACAAATTCAGTTTAGTATTCTTTCTTTTACCTTTTAAATCAGTTTCATTAAGCAGCTGTTTATGTTTCTTTTCAGAGCTGAAATCAAGTTCAGATACAATGTCTGCATTTTTGTCCTCGTGTTTTGTTGAAATGAAAGAGCATTTTGCATCTGGTTTGTATTTTAATTTCAAAAGAACATGAATTTACCATAGCATTACAATCTGGTTCATTCAGGTTTGCAAAATATCCCCATGTGATTAATTACATCCCAATCAGGAATTGCTGAATCCTTTTTAAACTGTTACAAACTTGATATACAGGAGACAGTGACCCCACATATTTGGCAGTGCAAGTTTTAAAGATGCTCACATTTATTCAAAATAGGAACAGAACAATCACAAAATAATTGAAAAAGACAAATGTATTTAACATATTGTAAACTAAATATACCATATTTTCCGGCCTGTAGGTCGATGCGGAGTATAAGTCGAATTGACGAATTTTGTAAATTTTCCATCCTTCGTCCATATATAAGTCGATTCGGAGTATAAGACGAGGCCAGGTCAATAACTTGGCTATGTATTTTATACTACCGGTAGTAACTTCCGGTTGCATGAATATTGATGGTATCGTCATATAATATTCCATATTACCGGCAATATCCATTGCAACAAGAGCTATGATCATTCCTTCCAGTTGAAAGTTTAAACCTACGGTAATTTATTTGAGAAATTTTGTCAAATACAATTACGGTACTTTATTCAGAGAACCATGCATTGGTACATACACGTGTCTAATTTATATATACATGTATAATCTATTGCATGAAAAGAGTATCAACACCGTGTACTCACCAGCGAATCTTGTAACATACATTGAATCCATAATACAAATATTTCCATCGAAAATATCTACACACGGATGTAAAATATTCAATAATTTTGTCACAGATCATTATGTGACTGAATTCAATGAATAGAAAATAACAACAATTACGTAACGGATGTACGTAATGAATGATGAAATAGTACATGTTCGTAGATTAAATAATGGAAGCTAAAGCACATTTTCCCACACAAGCTGCTAGTCAAAGTTCTTTGAACTTGCCGCCCAGCTATTGCGTCATGTTCTTTTGATGTACTCTAATACACGGCACGTTGTGTCAAACCATAGTCTTCTAATTTATCCTCAATATTATTCCATCTTGCTTTGCAGCCACGATTTGTTTTCTTTGGGTTTTTTTGTAGCGCATAATGCAACCTTAGCTTTACGCCAATCCCGGACACATTTTTCACTTACACCATATTTCCTGTGAGCAGCCATATTCCCACCATTCTCTTCAGCGAACTTTACAACTTCCAGCTTAAAAGCTGCCGTGTAAGACTTGCGTGATTTTACGGGAGGCATTGTGAGAGAAGTTGTATGATTTGTAAGGGGATATTTATATGAATGATTATGACTGAAAAGATTGATCAAAATATACCAAACTCATTAAAATGTGCCTGTACTAAAGCAATGAAAACAATGCCCATGGCTAAATTCATTATTTACATCGAGAGAAGGGAGTGGGCATCATTTCCTGTTGTACTTAATCCCATTGATATTAAACACGAGTAGCGTAATTGATGCGGATTAATGATAAAGAATAATGGGGTACCGGCAATATGGTAGCTAGTATCGGTAGCTAAAGCCAATATCAAGATCGAAACAATTGAGGCAACTGGCTTTGATTGTTGTTGGAAACCAAATACCAATTTATCAACAACCGATATAATCAAAGAGAGACACCGAAACGTCAGCTGGTTAAAAATGAATATAGGTGAAGTGTTGACATTACAATTTGCTTTAAAATGAATTGCAAAACTAAAAATCATGGATCACTGATGATCTATGAGTACTGGTAGTCCATCCATATATCTGATTTTAGTGTAGTTTAAACCTACGGTAATTTATTTGAGAAACTTTGTCAAATACAATTAGAAACATATGATTTGGGGGATTCAGTAGAATGCATGATATACATTATTTTATAAATAATCATAGAACACTCGAGTTAATATGGATTACATCCCTTTGTAGGATCAATTGGATCAATAAAAAAAGCTATGCCGGTAATTGCTCACGTGTGTCCAACATTATACTGGAAAATCAAATATTAATGGACCAGTTATTTCATATCTTTTTTTTTTTAAGGAACAAACAATATGCTTTGAATTAGTACAGTAAACTATAGAGTATAGACCGTAAGTGTGCTATGCGGCCCGGTGAAGTTTTTACCGGTAATTGTTTTCTTTTGTTTTATGTTTGAGAAATAAGAAAAAACACGCAGAATGCAAAATAAATAATGACAAAACTTACAAATATAAATGCAGTCATATTATTTTATGACAATTTATTGACATAGTAATTTAACATGAATTTGTACTTCTATGTAACCTGTTTTCGATTATGCCGATTATAGAGCAATATCAATAAAATACCGGATACTGTAATCCATATATAAGTCGATGCAATTTCAATGACAAAATCCATATATAAGTCGATTCGGAGTATAAGACGAAGACCGAATTTTCAAGTCAAAAAGTCTCAACTTATAGGCCGGAACATACGGTATTAATTTTTTTATTATATTCAAAATAATAATAGAAAATCCACATTATAATAAAGGCCACATCCAGTCTGACCTCCATTTTAGGCAAACAAATGTCTTCTATCTCTTAGGATGCTATAACAATATGTATATATTACAATTTAATGGCACCTCTGAATGAAAATGGTGCCAATTAATGATAATGGCTGGATGGTGCCAATTAATGATAATGGCTGTGTAGTGCCAATTAATGTTAATGGCTGTATGGTGCCAATTAATGATAATGGCTGTATGGTGCCAGTTAATGATAATGGCTGTATGGTGCCAATTAATATTAATGGCTGTATGGTGCCAATTAAAACTAAAGTTAAAAGACTATAAAAATAAAGCCTTATGATGTGGCAAATGTTTTCATTTTAGCTAGGGAGAACTGGATTTGCAAGATAATAGATGTATTCCAGATGTAGTATGAATGGTACTGAGTATTATTGGAGAATGATATTTTATTCTAAACTTATTTTCTATGGTTAAATGAAGAAAGTCAAATTTTTTTATGTGATAAAGTTTTTGGGGCATTCGGTATTAAATCAAATGAAGTTAAATATTTTAACCTGTGTTAAGTCCAACTCCAAACAAACATTGATCCTGATTTGCTGGCACATTTTGTGATTGATATCTGGTACATTATATCTGGCACATTTTGCAGTGGCATATCTGGCACATTTTGCAATGGCATATCTGGCACATTTTGCGATGGCACATCTGTCTCGTTTTGCGATGGCATATCTGTCATGTTTTGCGATGGCATAACTGGCACATTTTGTGAAGGCATATCTGGTACATTATATCTGGCACATTTTGCGATGACATATCTGGCACATTTTGCGATGGCATATCTGGCACATTTTGCGATGGCATATGTCATGTTTTGTGATGGCATATCTGGCACATTTTGTGAAGGCATATCTGGTACATTATATCTGGCACATTTTGCGATTACATATCTGGCACATTTTGTGATGGCATATCTGTCATGTTTTGTGATGGATTATCTGGCAATTTTGCAATGGCATATCTGGATCTCTGTAGTTTGCAGTTGGATTTGACTTGTATGTGAGTATATAACAACCTTTATCTTACCATAAATACCGGTAGCTTTTTTTAAAAAGTATTCAATTTTTTATATCAGACATTTCATATGAATCAAAAAGTTTTAAAGAATTTTCAGCATATGAACTGATGCAGAGAAAATGTAAAATTTCAGTAATTTATTTTTGTTTTCATTATTGGTGTACATGTAAAAAAAAAAAAGATAAAAAATAGCTCATTTTCTTGATCTGTTCCATTTTTTTACACAGATTTTCTCATTGCAAAGTCTTGACAATATCTGAGTTAGACATTAGTTATTTCCCTTGCAGAGATATGGAGGGAAGTTAAGAATCTGGTGAAACAGTGGATTCATATCTTCAGTTATGTCAACATTATGACAGGCCCTGTTTTTGACACCAACCATGATGGGCTTTCAGATGCTGCTAATGAAATACACAGGTACGTCAATTTTATTTGATTCTGACAGTTGGCATCATTCAGTAAATTGTTTTATATTCTTAATAGTTCACAAGTTGAATACTTGTGGAAACTATTGTGCATTTTTTTTATTATTCCCTTGTCTGCCAATTTATTCCATTCACATTCATAAATTTACAGTTTAGAAATTTATTGAGCCTAACATAAGTCTGTTTCCAGATTTTCCATTTGTTTATAAAGCTGCATATTTAATCATATGTAGAGTATATTTTGAACTCTGAGATCTTTGCATATATTTTGTTGGCTTCGAGCATATAATGAATTGAAGTACAACTCTCCCACAATAACCTGCACCTGGACAACTTGCAAACCCACTTATATTGTGGGAACAAGTGTGAATCACATTTTATTTCTTCTAGAAAATGCCAAACAACTGGCCCTATTTATTGAACACAAAGTAAATTGTGTTCAGATTTGGTATATCACTCATTTTATCATCAAAAGCAACAATTGGTGCCTGGAATTGTGAATCAGCGTGATGAAATTTGCAACTGTTATTAGTACCACTGCTGCTCTGCCCCAGCAGCACTGTGCCTAGCTGCTTGTGCCCCATATAGTTTTACCTGTTTAGACAATTTTGTAAACATGATGCACATGCATTCACTCTTACCTTAATTTCTCTTCTTATATCCAATACAAATCCACATAATTTTCACCAATTATTCCAAATTAATTTGTCTACACAGTGATGTATTTTATTTCTTCTATTTGCCCAAGTCTTTCACAACTTATTGATACAATATTTATAAAATTATCATGTTCGCTACAATCTGCTAAATTCGCAAGAACTCTATCATCATCGCTATCTGCATCCTCTTCTGAAGAAGACTCAGTCTCAGAAACTTCTATGTCTGAATCTAAATCTGGCAAAATATCCAACTGCCAAACATATCTTTCCTTTGCTTGATCAATATTTTCGAGATTAAGCCCAAGAAACTCCTCATTTTTGCTTCACCATCAAGTCTTATGTTCGCCATCATTTATGATTTTTCATGAACAGAACATGTGTAGTGAAACTGCCCTCCATTAGTAACCCTTAGTTTCTGAACAATTCAAATTTACACAAAGAAAGTAAAATCATTTCTTATTGGTTAATATTTGTCTGATTCTTGGAAAAACCTCATTTGTAACCAACCAAAGACGTTGCATCTAACACACATTCAAAACGACAAAAGACTATATTTGGCCACTGAATGCAGTCAACAAACTGTGACTACTGTAGAGAAGTAAGTTCCAGAGGATGAGCAGAAATTTCACTGTTACTTACAATAAAATCTTGGCATCAAAATTTGACTAATAGAGCAAAACAAAAACAAAAAAATGTACTTTGACCGTAATGGTGGTTGTTTTACAAATTCGGTGTTGCTAGTTTGTATATAAAGAAAATCTTGTTTTGAATCAACAATAACATTCAAATATATCCATATTCACATGTAAATGTGATGTAAATGTTTTTGCAGGAACACATATGTTGAAACCTCCTGGAATAATGTTATTATCAATCTTTTAGAGGTTGGTTATTTTAAAAATAAAGGTTATTTATACATAAAAACAAACAACTTTATTCAAAAGTAGCGTTTTAAGGCAATTATTCCCATTGCAATTATGAAGCGAAAGAATAGATTTTCATTTATTATATATTTTTGAAGGCAAAACCTGTCAACTTGTATTGATTTTTATTTTGCCAATTCGTCATTCCCTTACTTCTCAGTCATTTTCAGACATTAGCTTGAATCGCTAATTACTCAAGTTTAGTATTGATTCAGACTTGCATGGATCGATTTTATTATATAATTACTGTTATTAGTGACCCTACCTGCTGAACAGGACCAGCAACTGTCATGTCTTGGCAAAATATGCATATCAACACTGCTATGAACAACTGCATCACACACAAGAAGACAGATTGACACCACTGACCTTGACTTAATCCTTTACAAACACAAGAGCTCAGGATCCATGTAGTATGCAAACAAAGTGCACATTAAATAACACTATAGTTGAACAACCATATATCGAGATAAACATTTGTAGCCAGAAGGACTAGTGTACAGAGAAGTTTACTAGTTCTGCTAGTCCTGTCCACAAAACTATGTCACACACTTGTATTGAGATTAACAACAATTTTCTTTCATAAATATCATCATCATATGAAATGCAGAGGTACAAAAGTATAAATCCTACTTCAAATTATCGATCAGTCAATTAACATTTCTTGTTTCTCAAGATAATCTGGATCCAATTCCAGAAAGGGTTCCAAGTGTCCTTTCTCGTCCTCCACCTGCAATCTGGGTCCATATGGGGTTTGTTCTGGTCTCCTTACCCGTCTCTCTGAAACATTCCACAAATGTATTGCTGGTGATGGATCATGTGTTGGAATGTCATTTGTATGGAACATTATAAAGAGTAGGTCGGACAGAACCCAAGGTTTCAAACAAGATCTCCAGTCACTCTTCAACATTTTCATCTGCAATTCAATTTTAAAGTTCAAACAACCCGCATCAAAACTGGATGTTTTCTCTGTGGTTGTTTTTGCGAATTCTATACACCAGTTACACCGCATAACGTTCTTGTCCTCATCATAATTCAGCCATTCCCTGTCTTTTGTCCATGTCTTCTGAAACATCCGATTTTGCTTTTCCTTCTCATACAAATTTTTCCTCTCTTTTATGTCACTTTCATTAAACTTTTGCTTTTATTCCAGAGGCTGAACAACTTCTATAAAATGCCACATTTTGTCTGTCTTATAAGGTGGGAATTGAGCCTCTTTTTGAAATACAAGATGTTACAGTATAGCTGACACGAATTATTTAAAGTAAGGAAAGGAATGGCAGTGTCCTTTATATGAGAAAGTCCGAGCAAGAAACACGTGCCTTCCCCCCCCCCCCATTAAATGGCATATCCCTAATAAAGTCTTTACTTCAGCGGATGTTCTTCAGGATCAGAGCAGTGGCTATTATAAAATATTAACAGATTATGTTAGTTTCACCTTGAAAAATGTGTGTTCCCATCAAACAAAGCCATCTGACTCTGCGCATTGTATTCAATTACGGTCTCATCATTAATAGCGTAAGTTTAGCAAGTGTTCCTTATTAATTGGACCTGAATGTATTGTTGAAATTAATAATAAGCGGGAAAATTTTCAAATCTTTGATGCCCATGCTGAGAGATTTTAATTTCCAACAACTGTACGGCATTCTGCTTGGATATCTACATGTGTATGCAATTACTTGTTCAGTCTTGTATAGGAAAAATATTTAAAAACACATTTTTTATTGTCGTAGAAAAAGTAGTTGCATGGAAATGTGTCAGTAATCATAATAAATTGATCTAATTCTTATAATTATTTCGTTGCAAACATAAATTATGCAGTTCCCCATTTGTGACTCTTGGCGCGTTTGGCTAGCAAGCAAAAAAAAGGAAACAAGCAAGCATGCAAACTAATTTCTTTAAATAGCTGATGCCATGTGTTGTAGTTTTGTAGTTTGTTAATGTGGTCGCATGAATGAAGTGAGAAACCAGGGTATTTTTCATTTAATTCACTGTCAGATTAATTAGGATATCAATTACCAAACTTCCGTTGTTTGTTAAGGATGGAACCATGATTGGCGCTGTTAAGCGAAATGCACAAAATCAGATGGCTTCTTGTAATAGAAACACATTTCTGAGAAAGAAATTGACTTCATCTTCTCATGCTATTATTTTATGACTATGTTTACAACGATCACTGCGTTGATTCTACAGAATATATGCTAAAGTCACATCTTTATTAGGGTATTGAGTAAACAAACGCTGCCTGTTGATAAACAAAACTTACTAGCCCATCGCACTAATAACACTAATAGTCCGACAGGAAATCTACTAGCCTCAGACTAGTGGACTACCACTAATTTCAAGCCCTGCACTAACCATCATTAAATCCAGTTTTGTGAAATTTACAAGTCCAGTGTATGGTGTCATTTGTAAACTGCAGTAAACCAATATATGTCACTAACCACCACTGTAGTGCCAAAGATTAACCATTTTTGTTTTTATAAAAGGAAGTAATGATGGACATACGCAGTGAATTTAGAGGTTTGTATAAAAGGGAGTAATGATGGACATACGCAGTGAATTTAGAGGTTTGTATTTTTTCTTTATCGTTGTGAAAACCCACATAATGCCAGTAAATGTTGGTTATTTCACATTCTACAGTCATAGAACATTTAAAGGAGATTATAGAATATGCTTTACATGATAATCCCAAACTTTTACTTCTTTGCTCAGAAATGGAGATACATGTTCAGACCAACAGCTGAGTAAAAAAAATTAAACAAAGAAGTACATGTATAATGAATTTCTTAAAGAAAAGTGATTAGGTGTATAGAATAAGATATATACATCATAGTTAAAGTGCAGTTTTTGTTTCATTTGAAACAACTCTAAAAAGTATGGCCACGTGAAGTTTCCTTATGGATATGATAAATATTACCTTTGTTTATTTCACAAATCATATAAATGTACATGTACTAAATATATGTACATATTCATGTGATGTTCAAATATAAATTTGATTCATGTTGTTTGATAGATGTATATCTTTGTTATATAAAGGTGTTTTGAGAGGAATGCAGCCAATATTTAACAAGATTTATGAATAAAGGATATGATACATGTACAGTGAGTGAGGGTATTTTTTCTTCGTCAACAATGATAACTATTGACCCTGGAAACCAGTCCATTTTCACACACCTCTTATGAGACCACCTGTCTTGAGAGACCGCTTTTGGTTGGCAGATGAAGGGACGGTCTCTCATAACAGGTTTTACTGTACTTAAATCTTACTGAAACTGACTACGAAAGGTATCATTCATATATATATATATATATATATATATATATATATATATATATATATATATATATATATGAAAATGAAAAATGATGCATTTTTTTTAACAGTATTTATCACATTTTCTCTAGTGTCATTTTTTTTTTTACCACAGGTATTTCAATGGCAGCACGCCAGTACCTACACATCTGTACCTGGTGCTAACAAGGTGTAACAAAACTGGAGAGTCTTTTGAAAACTGTGCAAAGTTCCAGACTGCTTCCTACATTTTACCTCATCAGTTTAATATGACCAACTGTCAGGTATGTATGGTTGCCATTTTTTATATATTTACATTGACATCAGATACATTTTCAGTACCATATGTACTCACTTATAACTTACTTTGAATTACAAACTAGACCCAGGTCTGATGTTTCATAATGCACCAACAGGTTTGGGTCTTTGTAGTTTGTTAGAAGTAATGAATATAACAATATACAGTAGTCCCCCTCTTATACGGCCACCCCTGCTGCACCAGGAAAGTGGCCTTATAAGGTGGGTGGCCATTCCAGAGGGGGGCTAAATTTATTATGAGAAGTACATGTATATGTAATGTACGTAGTAAGAAAGCTACATACTTCAAAACATTAAATATCTTCGTCTAAATGAAACATTAATCAATAAAAGTTTTTTTTGTTATAATAACAAATTTATTTCAACTGAATATACGTTACTATTTTTGCTTTCTTGGCGTAAGTTTGATATGCGAACGGGTATTGTTCTCATGCACATTGCAAATGGATTCAAAAACGTCGTTTACATCTTGGTACATACATAATTATCTTTCCATTTGCTCCATTTTCCCACTGCTGCTGAATAACCTTCTTATCGGTTATTACTTTGTTTATTCAAATTATTTCAACATAAACTTGTTTTTAAGAGTCTTTTGACGTTTTGTACATACAATTGTTCGGCACCCCCCCCCCCCACCCCCCGATGTCGTCGAGTAGAATAACCGACTTTCTTCGAAAATAATGTATCTGTTAACGTGATGACATTTTAATGTTTGGTAATGATTTATTCGGTTATTGCTGACTGTATGCGATTTAATTATGCAGACAAAACTTGTGTCGAGTCTGCCGAAAAACATCCTTCGTAAGGAAGCCATTTTGTGTGGTCACGTGATTTTTCCGGTCTTTGTCTGGTACCCTATTGTCTTTTTTAAGGTTGTCTGTGTGTGCCAATGTACAAAATCTATTTTTAGCCTATGCTGACCTTGTTATGATTATAACAATTACGTCTGGTTATAATCATCAACGAGAAGAACTCATCATAGGTGTTAAACCCCAAATTCTATCATAACATTATTGAGCCCATTTCCTGTAGACATCGACTTTCACAGATAACAATATACTATAAATTTTTGGTCGACACTTTTAACGGCGACTTGACACTTGGAGATGTGTTATCTACGATAGAGATAATCAAAATTGCTTACCTTACGTCAAGATTTGAATTAATTATTGGTTCTGGATACATTTAAAAATAAAATGTGGCCGCTGGTGAGGGGTAAATTTTATATTATTGCACAAAAATGCTGGCCGCTGGTCGTGTTAGCCGGGTGGCCTTTCGTGAGGGGTACTTTTGAACAGAAACTCGTCGGTGCCAACGAATTCTGGCCATTAGGAGCGGGTGGCCGCTGGTCAAGGGGGCCGTACAAGAGGGGGACTACTGTACCCAGATATGCTGGCACATTATGCAATGACAGATTGGGGTCTGTGTTGTTTACAGTTTGACTCTACTTACATGCGAGTATCTACAGTAGGTAACATTTTAAGATCAAACATTTTGAAACGTATGATCTTTTTGGAATATCAAAGTCTAGATGTGGAATTTCAACTAAAGTCAAACTACCACTCATTTGATAACACAAGTCCTGATAACTTGTGAACAGGCTTATAATGTGGGGTCAGGTATGGATCCCATGTTTTTTTAAACCTAAAGATACAAAAAATATTGATCCATATTTCTTGAACTGTAAAAAAATTGTGATCAAAAGTGATAACTGAAATGTTGATATAATTGGTTACATTTTGTTTCCAAACAACATTCTTAGGACACTGTAATTAAAGATATTCAAGGAAATTTTGATCAATGAAAATGTTACTTACGCCATGTGTAAGCAGTACATTAATATTTAAATAATTTTTATTAAGTGAAATTTGTGTTTTAATTCCATCTTTAGTTCCAGTTAAGTGTAATTATCATAAATGCAAATTGTATTTAAACTTAAAATGTATCAATCTACTGTAACGGCTGTTTTCTCTGAGGCCTTTGTTAAGTGCCAACTGTTTTGATAACTAACTTGCGGAAGTATTTGTTTTATTGTTGCACTGAATTAAAAGCTGGCCTTCTTTGTATTATCATGTTATTTATGTCTTTTGACCCAAATAAGGAAGGTGGAATAAAATAAAAGTTAAAAGGCACGCAAATCCTACCCACTTAAAATCTAGCGACCCCTGGTGTATTATTGGGTGAACTCATTTCAGTTCAGTTGAACACCATTATAAATGTTTTTGTGTATGCAACATAAACTACCTTTAATTAACTGACTGTCATAACTATGATCAAAGATAACAAGGCAACAAAGCGAAATGAATACTTTGTAAAATAAAGAGCTTGGTTTCACATATATGGACCATTGTGGGCAAGCAATTTTCTGGGAATTCCTGAAAGGCACTTAGAGATATCCTCAAGGGTGATAAGAAGTTTCACTATTGCTTCAATGAAATCACGACATCAGTATTGTACTAATTGAACAATACAAAAACTAGGAGATTATCTCACAAAATAAATGTTGCAAATTTTTGAAAAAGAAGGAATCTTATTTGGTGGTGTATCAACATTTAGACTAGTTTCTGGCTACTTTGACTCCTTACTTGGTAGTATACTATTGAATACCACTCCACAATCCAGACTAATCAACAAAACAAAAAGTAGTGATGTAATGCACAGATGTTTTCGTGTACACATGATGGTTGTTGAAACCAGTTGGGACAATCTTTCACACGTTGGATCTTTTGAAAATAAATGTTGTTTATACAAAATAACAAACAACTTAATTAGAAAAATCACGTATTAACTCTTCTTATGGCTGTGATTGTAAAACGAGGATTCAGCCCAGTTCCCTAACCCACCTACCCATCACTTTTCTCTGTGTAAGTAGATTTTTTGCATTTTTGGGAGTCGATTAGTTAACTTGCACCCTCGCTTATAGTGTGGTCTATGTTTGTGGACCCCATTTTATGCAAAGTTAGCGAGGGGGGGGGGGAGAGAGCTGTACTCAGAGCTGCACCACCTTCTAAAACCATGATTGAAATACTTAAGTTGATAAAGCAATCTTAGATTTCTCATAAAGGATTCTGTTCTATGTCTCACAACAAGGTATTCCACAAAATGTATTCCTGTGGAGTCAATGATCATAGTTTTAAGTTAGGTGATTGTCATTATATTTCCTAAACAATACACAGATGAATGTGGGGATAAAAGGTGATTGGGGGGGGGGGGGGGATAATGGCATATGAACAAACACCATAGATCCAAATCTGCAGGTGCAATATGAGATGACACATCAGTATCTGTGTTCTTTGCACTTGGACTATGCCTATAACCAAGTATATATTTTGGGTAGATTCCAGCAACATAACTTGACAAAGAATTGTTGGATTTTAACTACATTGCCATGCAACTTTATCTTGACATTTAATGACTAAAATTTCCAGCAGTCATCAGTTGTAGATGTTATTATTCCAAACTGCATGTCCTCTAAGGTTGGGTTTCAGCCGTATAATTTGACCAAGATCTTTTTATTCCCAGCTCAGCTGAGTTGTTTGGTGATATATAAATCCATCCATCTATCTGATCATCAAGTATTCACACTTTCGTTTCCAGAGCAATACTTGAAAACTGTTCAAGAGATCTCTGAAACTTGGTAAACATATAAGGCTAATGCAGCCATTAGTAATTCTTCAGTTTCAATGTTTTCAATATTTTTATCTTCAATTCACCCATCCATTAGCCATTTTTGCAGTCATGGTAAAACTCCAAAACTATCAAAATATTTCCCTGTCCATCCACCTGTTAGTCTCAACTTCATTTCCATGTCACTCAAAAATTATTATTTCTATGAAATTTGATACCTTTATTAGATTATTGATCCAGATTTGCCTTTTGCTATTCACGATTCTTAAGATTCAGTATTTTTAATTGTCATCTATCTATCTACTATTCACACTTGATTCTGGAGCAAAACTGTTTAAGATATTATACCAATGGTCCAGGTGTGCTTTTTGTTATTCACAATTGTTCAATTTAAATATTTGTAATGATTTCTGCTATTTGTTTGCCCATCCATCTGTCATCCCTATTTTCATTTCATTTACAAAACTACAATTCATTTTAATTCTGTCAAGACCTCCAAACAATTGGTTCTAGCTACATAACTTTACAAAGGATTATTGGATTTATTATAATTATAAACTCAACATGACCTCTTCAGAATTTGTGAATACTTTCTGATAGCTAATGATAAATCTAGACTTCAATTATAATCTATCCAATTGTAAGTCACAGTATGATTTTTCATGGACCATTGTTCTCATGGTCACAATTACTATCACATTCTCATGGTCCATTGTTCTCATGGTCACAATCATAAAACATTATTTTATGGTCCAATTTTCACATTGTCATCACAATCACACAACAATCTCATGGTCCAGTATTCTTTTCATCACAAGAACATTCGCATGGTCCTTTTTGCCAGAACATGAATATTGTTCTCAGGCTGTGAACTCTGAAGCAGGAGTGGACACAAAGTTGACAAAACATTACATCTTTGTTTTTCCGAGATTTAATTCAGTTGTCATGGCAAAAACACCTGAGAAAGGAGACTTTGTACTTGGCTTATGGGCAAAAACC
Source organism: Unio delphinus (assembly GCA_029339505.1). Classification (NCBI taxonomy): domain Eukaryota; kingdom Metazoa; phylum Mollusca; class Bivalvia; order Unionida; family Unionidae; genus Unio; species Unio delphinus. The sequence goes on from JAQISU010000096.1 coordinate 2,182,429, forward strand.
CCAAAACATGTTGTCCAAGGATGTCTGAAAGCTCTAACATTCATCATTCATTAAATATTAACATTCGCTTTGGCCAATTCAGTGCATGACTTTTATACAAACTTTCATAATTAGGGTCATACTAAGAGACTTTTACAACTGAGCAGTGAAGATGTTCCATTGATTATCTAGTTATTAAAAGTATTTTATGAACTGCACTTGCTGAGGTTGTACAATGGTGGCTGTGTAGTTTTCATTAATAATATGCATTGTCTCTGCAGCCTTAAATTGAAGAGACCATGAACACGTTCAATTTCTAACATTCTACATCATTTACAGGAATATATTGCTGCTTGCCACCTGTCCTCCCTACTTTCAGTTCTGCAGCATAGCTTTACCAAGCTTTGTTGGATTTGTTGGATTTCAACCATATTTGGTTTGCAGCTTTATATTAATGAGACCAAGCATAAGCAATGTCCAATGTTCACTGACATTTATATTTATGCCCCCTGATTGTCCTTTCACCTGACTAGTTTCTATATATGTACATTTATCAAGGATGGCTGGATTTTAACAAACTTTGGCACAGTACTTGAAACTGATCAGACATTGAACAAGTTTAATTTCAAGAGATCCACAGCATAATTTACTGGGCTTTTGGTACCATATTTCCCCATATTTCCACAGTCATAGATTATCTTTCTGTAACTTTCTGCCAGATTTATAGACCTTCATATTGACGAGACCTTGAAAGATGGACTTGAAGCTTTCCATAGCATCATTTAGAGGAATTTTGGCCCCTGAATACACATCCTACCCACTTTAGTTTTCCCACATAGGTCAATCAGTTTAAAGCTATGTAAACTGTAGTGAGCAGAGCCCAGTGTACCCATCACTGTACCATCACATTTGTTATGCTTTTATCATTACTAGAGAACCGCTCCGGTGGTCTAGTGGTTAGAGCGTCCGCCCCGGAAGCGGGAGGTCGTCGGTTCGATCCCCGGCCGAGTCATACCAAAGACTTACAAAAATGGTACTAACAGCTGCCTCGCTTGACGCTCAGCATTAAGAGGTTAGTGTTAGGACTGGTCGGCCTGGTGTCAGGATAATGTGACTGGGTGAGACATCATGCTACATGTCTGCGGCATGATGTCTCAGTGCTAGACATCACTATAAACTGCCTCACAGCAGACATCGTAGTGATATGACTGAAAAATTGTTAAAGCTACGTTAAAAATCCTAATCAAACAAACAAAATCATTACTAGATGTCAGATGTTAAGTCCATTTTGAATATTGATCCAAGCAAGATCTTTCATATATCCAACAATAACAAATTTTGATATATTCAGCAAGTAAAACATAGTTAAAATTATTTAGTCTTAATGCTAATAGCATTTTCGTCAATAATGTTAAACATGTATTCTTATGATGGAACTTAATTTATTTTTACATAATTCTATCACACTTCATATTTTACAGTATGGTGGACAAATTTCTGTGGAACTATCGTCACACAAATCCCATTTGTCAGTTACATACAGTCTTATATGAATGACTCTTAATAGAAAGTGTGTATATGTATGATGATTAAGTATGCACTTTTATGTCACTGTAATCTCTATTTTTGTTCCAGAATTTTAGCAACTACATGACAGATAATGAGGCTCGAGTGCGAGACGTGGAGCTTATCTCTGGTCTGCAATTCTTTCCAAAAATGAAAAAATCCTTGTCAGTACAGTTAAGAACTTACCTTCCAAGTGGACTTTGGAAAACAAAATGACCCAGTCATAATGGTAACTTAAATATAAATCATTCATCAGCATATATCACAGAGCCACATTTCCTGAGAAGACCTGGTGTATTTTCTTCTTTTTTAATATTTAAATCCAGATTGTTTCATCTCACATTATCCCAAAAAAGTGTCAGAATCAAAATAGTTTGAAACACAACCTCCTATAGAGGTTTTTGGGGGGAATTGCCGTCCCCAAGGGGATATATGTTTTACTGGAACAGCCCTAAGAAGCAATTAAGTATTGTAACATTCAAATATATATGGTACCCAGCAGCTGTTTTAAAACATTATATGCAAGGATATTCCGAGTTTATATGTAAACAATAAATGGGTGACTACTTCAAACTGAAAGTGCCTTCCCTGGGTCCCAAGTATCATTTACTGGAACAGCCCTAAACATTTTTAAACTGAAATTTCATATTTGTTAAATATCTGTAACAATCTAATTGGTAAACAATTTCAATACTGCTTATCACATTTGTGGCAGTCTTCTTTCAGCATTCATTGATTTTCACTAGTTACAAGACAAGTCTGTAACATTTTACAAAGCCCAAAAAATTCAGAAAATATAATTAGATTGTCTAAATGTTGATATGAATAATAGAGTACATTTTGAAATATTGAAAGTTAATTTCTTTCATTGCTGTCTTTTACATTAAAAACTTTTTAAAGTCGAGAAAAAAAATTCATTTTAAAAAATATACCATTAGCAGAATTTTTAAAAATATGATAAGGTTAGCTAAATGCTTAAATGAACATTTAAAAATACTACCAATATTTATCTTTGTAGTTTGCTCAATCAAACATGGACAGAAGAATCGATAGATGTGATGACCAGTACGCCTCCAGGATCCAGTGAATTTGTCAAGAAACAAAAACAACTATTTTTGAGTCATTAACATGCAGACATGTAGTAATAATGATGATGATATTTAATTATTCAAGTGGTTATTGAGTGCAGGTATTTAGTAATAATAATGATGTTCAGTCAATCATTTCAGTGGTTATTGAGACTTAAGACTAATTCAAGTTTAATACAAAGACTTAAATATTATCATTATACAAGATTCTTCTGGTCCATATCCAGTCTTTTTATATCGTACTTGTCACAGTGTGTCCTGACTAGTCATGAAATTATAAGATTTATATTTTTGTATTTAACATGTTCTGTTTCTTAATTGATTTCATAAATGATATGCATCTGACACATTTTTCCATTTTATTATAATGAATGTATTTTGTTGTGATGTGGCCATAGTTATATATACATATCCAAGATGCAGGATCATTCAAAAGTCTATTAATTGTTAAGCATAATATATTTTTAAATTGTATTCGGAGTATTATGAATAAAAAGATATAAAACAAATTTTTTATATTTTATATTTAAAATGTTGTTAAAGATACTACACCCCAAGAAAAATGAAAATATTTTAAATCCAGCTCTGCAAGATTTAAGAGCAGATTGGACAAATTTTACTAAAATTCTCAAAATTTACTTTGTGACAGCAGATCAGAGTCCATATTTTTTGGATTCGCCTCATAGGCTAGTAAAGGCATTGGATATTGTGAAAAAAGGATGCAAGATCACTTTTTTTTTTTCACGAAACATTTTCACTCTTGAAAAAAAAATAGGAATTCATCAATCCTCAAACAGGTATTAAAAAAAACGCTTAATTATGCGTATTTGGATGCAAATATTTGATCTGGTGTGCAGAAAATCACCCATCCACACAAGTCCACTGTATGCATGCAAATAGCTAGGCAGCAAATTCAAAGATCTGCCACTCAGAATTGAGCACATGACACACAGAAATACGCGACGTATTTACAACTATGCAAGTACAACATGTTCGGCGAGAGTGATGACCGAAAATTTTACAGCAAAAATTTTTTTTAAAAAGATAGCGCATTCTTCTCCAAAAAATGCGCACAATTCTTATTTTTTGCGCAATTTTGCCTGCACAGGTATACAAATCTTGTGGGAAATTTTAAATTTTGGGGGGATTTGCATGATTGCGCGTCCTAGATGCAACCCTGAAAATACAACCATTCCATGAAGTGACAAAATTCTGTCTCAACCTGAAGGACTAAAAAGAGTTACACAACTTTCAGGCTATTCTATGCATCTAAGGTCACCAATATTGGCGCAAAACCAATAACAAAATGACATGATGAAAATAAAAATTATGCAATGGTTACCATTTGAAAAGCGACAAGTCACCAGAATATTATATTCAAAATAATGCTAAATTTGGACAAATGGGATATCACCCCTATGTTTCCATGACTCTAGATATGACGGCCTGTTCTGCGCATGGGTTTTTAAAGATGTAATGTTTATGCATCATACTATGGAAATGAAATACATTACTTTGGAAAATTAAGATTTACATCATAATGCTGGATCCAATGTTTATAGAAATGACGTAGCTGAATAGGCTGACACAGTTATACATGCCAGTGTCATAAAGAATGTGGAAATTAAACTCAATGGCAAGCAACAGTTCTTCTAATCTGCAAAGCTCAATAGTGTCTGGGACGGTACTGCAACTTTTGCTGGTGGAACTCCTATTTTTACCAAAATGGGAGTCCTGGACTCCTAGTTTTAAAAATCTAGCAAGACCTCTGCTAAAAATTTCCTCAGAGGTATGGGAAGACTACTTTATGAAAATGTCAAGACTGTGCAACTTAAGTTTTGATGACTGCTAAATATTGTGAAAAATATCACTGTTACCATCCAAGCAACAAGATATTCAAAATTCTGTTTTAAGGAAATCTTGAGATGTTAAGTGAAATGGTGAGCAGCAGAGAGGGTGAACAGACCACGTTTTCGAGCAAAAATAAGGCTTCCAGATAACGTTTTCGAGCAAAATAAGGCTTACAGACCACGTTTTCGAACAAAATATAAGGCTTCCTACGAATCTCATTTTAACCAAAAAAAAAGTCTCCATTTTTGCAAAAACGGAGATTTTACGATTTTTTAATCAATTTTGGTCGCAACGATGTGGTCATCACCCTCTCTGCTGCTACAAGTTAACAAAAAATAAGAAATGATTTTAACCGAATATTTGATCCAGTCCGATACGATATCGTGTCCGAGGATCATGCAAATTTATTGTTGCGAATCCGTACGGGGTTGACTGAGCATGACTAAAGAAGTTTTTAAATTGATTGAAGTCCATATCAGAACACCATGTCTGCCAAATATTTCTAAGAGTATGAGTATCAACTCCGTTGAATACAGCAAGAATATTGCAGTTATCTCTGATCACTTTTGGAATCTGAGTGTAGCGTTGAGTGACATATATCACGTCAGTGTTTTTGTGACGCCCACGGGAAAATATTCTAGCAGGATTTTTTTGTTTATCTATCATTATATCGTCGTATACGACTAAATTGTTAATACTTCCATCGAGATCTTCTACTGATGGTGCCTCGTCAATATCGGTTATAAATTCAATAATACCCTCACCGGCAATCTCTGAAGCATTTTCATTAAAATCTTTTAGCACTTCATAACATCGTTGATCATCTACGCTAGGGGCAATTAAATACAACTTATCCCACTTCATCCATCTCATTATTAAATTGAGCAACAATTGCGTTTTACCGGATCCAGATGGCCCGATTATAATCATCCGGATAGAGTTTGGTAGCGCTGCATGATGCTTAACTGGTTCTCTTGTTTTAGTCGCTGAAAAATCAATTATATCCATATCTCTATACATAAATTATGGATCTATATTGTGTGAAGTGTAAAACGCGTACTGGCACAGATGACTTGACGACGATTACAACTAAAAATAACCGATCAGCGCTTTCTGGTAAATGCGTGCAATGTGGTACAAAGAAATTTAGATTTGTGTCTATGAGATCTGATTTAAAAAAAAACGAGGAGGTGATATCGCAGCCAAATTGGCAAAGCTCCCTGGAACCCCATGGGCAAAGTACCCCGGAGAAAAGCACCTTCCAGGATATAGCTACTGTGGACCGGGAACCAGACTTGATATCAGACTCAATAATCAAAATCAGCCCCGACCCGGTGAAGAACCAATAAACGCCATTGATAAGGCCTGTCACCTTCATGATGTTGCTTATAAAAGCAGCAATCTGCAACACAGACATCTCGCGGATGTGAAATTAATTCATGCGTTAAATGCTATTCCTGATAAATCCTTCAAAGAAAAATTGGCTTCCTTTTTAATAAAATCGGCTATGAAAAGTAAATTGATGTTAGGTGCCGGTAATTAATAATATGGAATCAATTTATTATTCCCCAAGAGGATACTGGAGGGGTAAATCAGCAGTCCATAAACTCGCTAGCGCTGCAAAAGTGAAAAAAACCACTGCGGCTAATTGGTTATCCAAACAGGCACTATGGCAAATTTATCTACCACCGCCTAAACAAATTCAATTCTCGCATTTTGATGTGACCGCTCCTAATGAAGTTCATCAGGCTGATATATTATTTCTGCCACATGATCGTGGTTACAAATACGCTTTAACCGTAGTTGATATTGCAAGTCGATACAAAGAAGCAGAACCGTTAAAAACAAAATCAGCCACTGAAGTCACTTCTGCATTTGAAAGGATTTATCGACGAGGTCCTCTGCACTGGCCAAATCTATTGCAGGTTGATCCTGGCAAGGAATTTCAGGGTGCAGTGTTATCTACAATGAAACATCATAATGTCACCATACGACGAGGGCATACTGCGCTACATCGCGATCAGGCCATTGTAGAACGATTTAATCGGACGATTGCTGAGCGGTTATTTGGATATCAATACGCAAAAGAATTCATCCAAGAAAAAAGATCCCGTGAATGGGTTAAAAGATTACCATCTGTGATTACTGCACTGAATAACGAGATTACTAGAACAATCAACATGAAACCTCTCAACGCGATTAAAAAGAAGTCAATACCTGAAAAACCACAAAAAGATTTCAAAGAACCAATTCTTGGTAGTAATGTCATTGTGAGGTACTTATACGAACCAGGAGAGCTTGAAGGGGGTAGAAAAAGGGCTACTGATCCTATTTGGAGTGTTACTGCACACAAGATATCTAGTATAACACGATCAACTGGTAGACCTCCAGTCTATAAACTGGATTCAACTGCCCCTCAGCGGTGTTTTACTCGACAACAACTACAGGTAATTCCCGAGGATACTCAATTGCCACCGCATGGTCTTAACTAGCACCGTTGCGTCTATTGCACTCAAGACAAGTCAACATCACATTGTTTCTGACATGACCGAGATTGTTATTTTTTCTGTCTACGGTGAATTGGCGAGGATCCTTATCCGAATACTGCCAATGCATTATACAATTGCAACTCGCGCAGTGATTATTCTGTTGTTTCTTCAAAGTGATTATTAATTCAGCATCAATATCAAATTCTCGTTGTTTTTTTTTGTCCTGTTGTTTGTAACCGGAGAGTTTTTTATCAATAATTTTAACATCAATATCATTTATTGTGGTGTCATTATCATCGCCTGACTCTGTCAGGACAATTCTTCGAAGTTGATTTATTTTTCGTACTCTGGATACTGCGAGATAGACTAAATTCGACCATTCGATGTGATTATCCACCATCCAAACAATTGTATCCGATATAGTCAATCCCTGTGAAGAATGTATTGTTGCTGCGTATCCTAGCGTCCACGGGGATTTATTAGCATGCAATGCATCTTCAACGACATTGATATCAACCAGCACAATATCATTTAATACGAGAATTTGTTTTTCACTCTGTCCTGGAATATCAACTTCAATATTCTGTTTTCGTGTATCCGATGGCCTATAACAAAGGGGTACTGGAAGCGTTGCAAATTTTTCTTTATGCAATTCAAATAACTTCATCTGAAGTGTGTCCCTGACTATTTTTCTACTTGCAATTATCAAATCATTTGGTCTCCATGTTTCCCAGAAATCATTCATTGGAGTTTCTGAAATCACTTCACGCGCTATTTCGCATTGGATTCTATCCGGTTGTAATCTAATTAGCGCTTTGAATTCTCGTAATCGTTCATCAAGTGATCTATAATCAGTGGTAATTTCTTCATAATAGTCTACAAAACCCCTTAGCCATTCATGTGGAGATGCACCGACAAATGGTGGTGGTTGGCCGTGATCACCGCACATGACGACTTTTGTGTTTTTGTTTAACAACCACTCGAGAAATGTTTGTAATACATCTAATGACACTGTGCATATTTCATCCCAGATTATGATTTCAGGAATGAATTTATCACCCATACGCTCAGGAGTCCATTTGTCACCCTTCCATCGAAAGAAACTATGGTAAGTACAGGCATTTACCCCTCGCTGTATCATCTCTCTGGCGAGTCTGTGAGTCGGTGTTAGCACAATCATGGTTGACCGACGAAATAATTCAATTGCACGAGTTGTCTTTCCTGACCCACCACAACCGTTTAAATAAACTGTCTTGTATCTACATACTGGATCAGATACCGGTGGTGCATTAGAAAATTCTGATTGAATTTCAATACGGTTACAACAAAGATATTTATCATCCATGGCAACGTCTGCGGATTCACAATACTCATGTAGCATCTCCTTTTTAAATCGCCAACGCCCCCACGCTTCCTCCGGATCTGTGAATTTAGCTACAGCTGATTTGTACTTATTGTGTATATACATCGAATCAGTGGCCACTCTAACCGCGGTATTAGGAAATCTATTTATCATCGAAAATAGATTAATAGAAGCATAGGCTAGCATAGATGATCTTAAATGTGTATACTGGGAATTATATCCATCACAGTAGGTAACAACCGTACCTAATTTCTCACCATTGGATAGAAAAGCATCCTTACGGGATACAAGTTTTCCCTGTTTCATTAAATCCGTTACAATAAAATCGTATTCAGCGACGTCTATGATCAACCGCGAAGAATATTTTGCGTTGTCGTATCTTCCACCCTGGGTAAATTTACCGATTATTCTTCGTCCAAAATCTTTTGCTTGTTCTTTTTTAATTTCAAATAACTTCTTAGACCGATTCATGATTTGTTCTTCATTGAAATCAGGGAATTGTTTTCGCTGTTCGCTGATTATACGATCTAAATCGGGTTGTGGTAGCCAAACTTCTTTCTGAGCTCGATAGCATATAATAGCCTCGGAAACAATCAACGATATTAGCATACCACAATCAATCATATATCTCAATAGCACTATTGGCATCCAGTGTTTTTCAGATAGGTGTCTACCGAGCCAAACATAACTACACGGATGTAACCCTGTAGCTAATTCGAATGATATCACACGAGCGAATCCGGTTAAATCAAAATCAGGCAATGGTCCATTAATCGCAACACGAGTCATTTCATGCGTGGGGTGTCCAAATCGTTTGAAGTACTCAGCACATTCCCCATATCCGAGAAAACTTCCAGGATAACACGCGGATATATCAATTGAAATCATACCATCACGTGAGTATTTCGTATTCCACAGTCCTCCATGACCAAATTCGACGCAACTCAATTTAACATCCTCGAGAAAATCACTTCGTGTTGGACGCCATGAGTTTTTTTCTCTTGCGAAGTGAGCTACCACTGATGGAATAGTAAAACTATCCGTGAGTAGTTTTTCATGAAAACTCTCCGGTGAAAAATCACTAGCGATTTTTCTCATTCTGTTATCTAATTCTTCAACGCGATATAATTCACCATTTGGTCTTACAAATTGATCGAATCCTATTTCGGGATCTTCATCACTTCTAAGTAACCACACTGACACAGGATCATCCTCACACAACGCATGAATAGCATCAAATAATTTCTCTTCATAGAAAACATCCTCGGGGATATATTTCACGGTTCGTTCTCGTGGAAATACTGTTACCGCAGGTGTCCACGCGTGTTTGTTATGATCAATAATCTGTATTGGAGCTCCTCGCGATTGATATTTCGGTTCGTATAATACTTCTCCGGTTATTGTTGTTACTGATATTGGGAATTTTAATGATGCTTCTAATTTAGCTATATCAGAAATCTTTGCACCATGCTGTTTCACTGTCAGTTCCCATTCGGTTATTTTCCTACGTCGCAGATCAGTTAGTTTATTTCCTCGGGATGCATTTGTGAAGTGTTCCATTACTCGTGTTGCTACACAATTCAGTGAACTAGAATATTTCATAGGAGCTAGTTTTGCGATATCGGGTTTATCATTTAACAGATATATCCCATAAACCATTGCTGTTACGGGATAAGATCTTTCGTAGTATGGTTTGTCAATGCCGGTTAGAATTCCTGGTTTGGAATCTCTACTCACAATGACAGCTTTTTTATTCTTGAGGATTGGTTCAAATTTATCCCTAATAATCCATTTGCCATCGACTTCGATAATGAATTTTATTCGGAAAAAATACCTTTTTTCCCCAACACGTGAAATTATCACTGCTGCTTTTTCATCATTCATGGTAGCGTCAACAACACCATCAATTCGAAATGTTGACCAACAATAAGATGCTCCATCACGCTTGAATTCATTAAAACAGTCTCTGATTTTACTAATCATGGCTTTATCAAGAATTGTATTCTTTGGTGTATTAGAAACTATATCGAGATTGAATTGAGCATCTTTCCAGGGTAATCTCTTGGACGTTTTTTTTGGTTTATCGAGATTAAATTTAGGATTAATTTTTAATAATCTCTTAAACTCTTTCATGTTTCCGTCTATTAAACGTTTTTTGGGTTTATCGAGATTAAATTTAGGATTAATTTTGTTACGTTTTTTGGGTCTATCGATATTAAATTTAGGATTAATCTTCAATAATCTCTTAAACTCTTTCATGTTTCCGTCTCTTGGACGTTTGTTACGTTTTTTTGGTTTATCGAGATTAAATTTAGGATTAATCTTCAATAATCTCTTAAACTCTTTCATGTTTCCGTCTCTTGGACGTTTTTTGGGTCTATCGATATTAAATTTAGGATTAATCTTCAATAATCTCTTAAAGTCTTTCATGTTTACGTCTCTTGGACGTTTTTTGGGTCTATCGATATTAAATTTAGGATTAATCTTCAATAATCTCTTAAACTCTTTCATGTTTCCGTCTCTTGGACGTTTTTTGGGTCTATCGATATTAAATTTAGGATTAATTTTCAATAATCTCTTAAACTCCTTATCAGCATTGAATTCAGCATTTTTCGAAGGCGTTCTCCTTAATTCCCTCATGCTATAATTAAAACAAGCATTTAAATGAAGAATTTATATATAATGAATCACTGTAAGTGGCTTATGATTGGATCAACAACCCCGTGTAACAAATCATGCAGAAATGAGTTCTGTGGGTATCATATGCAAAGCTTTCGTCGTGGAAGCCTTGGTCCGTTACCCTGCATACGATGTGGGGTTGGGGTTAGGGGAAAATCTCAGTTGTGTTTGAATTGCGGTGGAAAGCGATACAGGGAGTTGAAGCGTTATTATGATAAAAGAATAAAAAATGGACAATCAATCAGAAATTATGACCCTGAAAAAGTCCCTGACACTGACAACGTCCCTGACAAAATCATAAGAACCCCTCAAGACTACATTGAAAGATTTTCCAGTGATGTAATCATTAAACCAAACAATGAATTAGACAAATAGTATTTAGTATACGAATGAACCAAGAATTCAGACAACACCCTGTGATGACAAATTATGAAGCATCCAGTGATGGTGTTGTAAGAAACCGCAGACTGAAGAAACCAGTTGGTGATGTGAATAATCATGGATATTTGAGGTTTGGCGCTGGAAAGAAGAAATATCTCAATCATCGTTTCGTATTTGAATGTTTTAATGGATTGATCGAGGATGATTCTGTCATTGATCACATTGATTCTAATCCAATGAACAATTCTTTATCAAATTTACGAGTTGTTACACAGAGTGAAAATAATTCATCTGGAAGGACTGGAAAATGCTCAAAAAAAGCGAGACCTGTGAAATCTTTGAATACGATAACTAACGAAGATAAAATATTTCAATCAATGAATGAAGCCGGTAGGCACTTCGATATTTGTAGAGCCTCAGTACGATATGTTGCAGAGGGGATCTATCGATCTGCGATTTCAAAGGGGACTGGACAGAAAATTCGATTTAGTTATGTCTAATGCGTCATATTTTTCATTTAGAAATATGTCATTGTTATAGAATAATGAATTCTGAAAATATAAATAGCATTATATCCGAGATTTCAAAATTGAAAAGTTGGGATATTGAACTATCAGATGGGTTAAATCCTGATCAAATCATGTCTGATTTTCAGGATATAGAATACGGAGTTAACAACAATAAATATATGCTGCCAAAGCAATACGCGCTCATCAAAAGAATTCAGAATTCTATTCGGGACTCTCTTGCATTCTCCAGTGACGTAAGTGTGTTCGCTCCGTTATATACTATCGTAGAACGAATACGAAAAGAATTAGGTAACGAATACGAATTGAAAAAGGAGGTTAATTCTAAAATTAGAAACCTACGGGCGTTAATTCAAGAAAATGAACAATTTTGACCGACCATTTATCATTATTTGATTGTGACCGTCCCTCATAGAGATTTTCATTTTTTTTAGCATTTTTTGATTGACAATGTCAAAATCAGTGAAAATATTTCACACTGAATAAAAATTGATGGACTGTTAATGGCTGGTTGGTCCGGTATCAAATACACTAAAAAATTCAAAATGAAGAAACGGCACATTACATTTTATTTTATATATGAAAAGTGCCGTTTCTCCACCGATGGTAGAAGCTGTTATAGGATGAAATAACACTTCCACGATGGTGTTAGGTCGGATTGAAAAATTGTTTTGCATTTGAAAAATTGTTTCTGATTTCAAATAATGGTCAATGAAGCATTAACAACCCGATTGGCTCGTGAACGACTGGATGCAATTAAGAGATTTGTACCAATTCGCGACTCTGTACGGAATAAACTGCAACAACGACAACAAGCGCAGACTGACTTTTCTGTGTCAAGTGAACAGCTGTTTACTCCGATAACAAGTGCGACCAAAGATGTGAAAAAGTTAACTGAAGCAGCGATATACGGAGATATTCCTGAGCGAGAACGAGTAAAGAAGGCGCCGCTGCTTGATACGCTTGAAAAGATAGCAGCAGAGACCGGACAAACACGCGCAGGGATACAACAGTTATCCAGTGATATAAAAACTCAGCGCGAGTATGAACGATTAGCTGATATTGATGATTCTGCGCCTGAAACTCAAAGAGTTTCCACACCTGAACCACAACCTGTTGATGTCGTCACCCCAAGAGGTATTCCCTTTAGAGACAAATTCACCGAAGAAGCTATAATAAAAATCAAACAACCTGAATTAATAAAACTCGAAGATTATGCGGATTTTGGCGTTTTCGCTGCCCAAAAATATTATTCAAAGGGAGAGTTTTTAAAAGACGAGTATAAAAACAGTAAAATAAGCCGAGATGACTGGGTTAATTGGTTGTATAAAATAAACAAGGATATTACTGGTAATTTGAAAAAGGATATAATTAAGTACAGAACTTTTAAAGCAGGAGTTGATAGTTATGGTATACAAAAACAACAAGGTCGAGGCCGACAAAGGCAATTACTTGATGATAGTGAGGGCGCAACTGGTACAACTGAGGAAACAAGCGGAAAAGGATATTCGATTGGAAATCCAAAGGATTTCAACGCTGGAGTCTTTGACTCTACCATGACATGTCCTGGTAGTGTTCTCAGTGATATATCACGGTTAGAGGTTCTTGTAGGAGGGTTCCGAGCTGGAAATAACTCACCGGAAATAATTAATGAAGCAGCTGATATCTGTAGACGATTATTTCAGGGTGGTATCATGGATATCAGCACATATCGAGATTTCATTGGCGAGTTAGTGGAAAGTGGGTATCATAGTGACTGAATTGAAAAGTCAATTGATTAGATAAATAACAATTGAAAAATTGTTTCTGATTTCAAATAATGATCATACACTACAATCATGATAAACCAACCCCCGTCTACGTAGTTAATTCACGGTTTCCGGTTTATAGAGCATACTACGGAGATGGTTTAGGTAATACCATTGCAGGGTTATTTGCGAGAATGGCTCCAAAAGTGATGCCGTTGGCTAAACAATTAGGAATGAAAGCAATTGATGTTATTCGTGATAAGGGTATTGGTGCTGTTGGAGATCTTGCAGGAAAAGCGTTTTCAACTGCGAAGAATAAATTAACATCATTAGTGAAATCACGGATGAAATCCAAAGGATTTTCAAAACCGTTACCGTCTACAGCGGAAATGCCTGCGAGTGTTAGTAGAATTATAAATAACGCAGTAGATGAAAAATTAGCGTCGATGGTTTTAACCCCCGACCAAAGCAATATTGCAAATATGATAGCAGGAAGTGGCTTTAAAAAACTACGTCGATGAAATGGAAAATCGCGATTTAGACTCTGATAAATAGAATAAAATGTTCAAAAGGTCACCTGATCCAGCGTTTGATATAGACGCCCCAGTTCGCAAGGATGATTCTGTACGCGATTATCAATATTACGCCTATCATGCCATAGACTCAAATAGTCAAGCAAGAATTGATCTTCAAGTCCATGATACCAGTAAATACTTTTTGCCCTGTGAAGCGTTTATCGAAATCGAAGGAGAAATTATACGAACAAATGATACAGAGTATCCAGCTGGTACTCAAGTCGGGTTTGTCAATAATGGTATCATGGCGTTATTTGAGAGTGCAAAATATCTCATTGATGGAAAAGAAATTGAGGCGATAGATCGCGATGTTGATGTGGCTACAACAATAATAGGGTTAGCGAGATATTCCGATGATTATACAAGATCAGCAGGACCTTCTATGATGTTTGCAAAAGATGCTACAAATACCGCTGGAGGAAAACAATTTGTTGTAAGACGACCAAAGAATAATGCTGGCACCGCTAATATTGATGCCGAAGATATGATTATAAACAACGATGTTAATTTCAATCTAGGAGCTGCAACACGTATTTCAATGTTGGAAGGGCAGCGTAAATCATTTTCATGCGCGATTCCACTGCATCACATATTTGGATTCTGTAGAAACGTCAGAAAAGTTATTTATGGAGCGAAGCATACAGTATCGCTTGTACGAAAGAGTGATGATAGTGACGCAATCTGGAGGATTCCAGCAGACAATGCAAATCCAAATGCTGATGCTGGTAAAGTCAATTTAACAAAAATATCATTGTGGATGCCAGTGTTGACTCCAGCAATTACCGCAGAAGAACGATTACTATCATTTATGGACCAAGGAGGAAAATCATTACTAAGTTGGCTAACCGTGAGTACAGATGTTAAACAATCAAATATCAACGGGTTATTCACTTGGAACCTAGCATCAAAACAAGGTGTTGCTGCGCCACGTCATATATTTATTGCGTTACAAGATAACGCACGAGTTGGCAATCAACTCTTCAGCCATATGATATTTGATCAATTAGGTGTGAAAGACGTCTCACTGAGAATAAACGGCCAGCAGGAACCATCCGAGGATATACAACTTAATTACACAGAAAATCATATTGCACGAGTTTATCATCGTCTGCTGTCATTTATGGCACGTGATCAAAATGTCGATACTGGTCTGCAAATATCACAATACGACTTTAAAAATCTATATCCGATCTATTACTTCTCACTGGAACATCTCGATTTGATGAGACAATCTGTTGTTGATATATATTTTAGAGCTAATGTGACTCGTGGTGCTATTGCTGATTATAGAGCGGTTGCTGTCATTCTCAGCGACAAATCAATGTTACTTGAAGGTGTTGGAGGAAGAATGAGAGTGGTAGATGCACCAGTGGAAAACATGTAATTGAAATTGTAAACGATTTAGAATCAATCAATTATGTATAATGTCATATAGTAATATTAGTGTTGCGTTAACTCCTGGTCAAATCAAAAAATTGCAATCAGAATCAGCTAAAAAATGTGGAACCACAATCACGTTGAAACCCAACCAAATGACTGGTGGTGCAAATAAACTATCGCTGACAACTCGTCAGGTGAAACATTTCAATGATGCACTAGTAGCAAAAAAGGGTGTTCAGATTACTCTCTCTGCGGCTGCTATCAAAAATATGATTAAAACAGGCGGTATATTTCCGTTGTTAGCTGCGATTCCAGCATTGATTGCAGCAGCAGCCCCAGCAGTGGCTAAAGCGGCAGCGTTAGGAGCCGTTGGTACTGCAGCAGGAATGGCACTAAAGAAGGCAACTGGGAAAGGATATAAAAAAAAGGGAAAGGGTCTAAGACTACCAGGAACCCCGTATTCGTGGTACAGCGGAAAGGGTCTAAGACTACCAGGAACGATTTTTTAATTGAGGAACCTATGGTTCCCATGTCCAATTTTGATTTACTCGATGCTGCTAAAAAACTCGCGATTAAAAACTTCAGAGGTGTCTTTATGAAAGATCAATTACCACATCAACCAAACAGCGTTGAAACCGGAATCATTAATTTAGATAACAGCACCGGACCTGGAACTCACTGGGTTGCATACGCTATTGATCCACGTGGGATTGTCTATTTTGATTCATATGGATTAGCCCCACCAAAAGAGTTTATGCGTTATATAAAAACCCTTCCAATGAAGACTTGGTATTCTACGCTACCAACACAACAAATGAATGACCCACCAATATGTGGCAGCGAAGTATTAAATGTCCTTAACGCTATTTCTAACTCCTTGAGTAACCCAAGCGAAAAACCACCACATGTTGTCGTGAATGAATACACTAGTAATCGCTTTTTAGAGAGAGAAAGAGTTTTACAATAACATGATTGATATTTGGGGAAGACCTCTGAAACCCAAACCCGATGACACTGCAACCGGTGATGTAAAAAAACTAATCAAAGATGAAATCGCTGAGACGTTAAATTTAGTAAATGTTGACCCGAACGAAATAGTTGTATTTCAAGACAAGCAGGGTAAATTGAAAAGTAGTGATATGTCATTGAATGACATTTTGATACGGCAGCGCGACGCCGCTGAAAACTCTATTGCGCTGTATTCCAACGACGGACGACTTAAACCAGGCGCACTTGTGTCTACGATCACCGACGCGATTGCCGCCCACGACAATAAGATTACCACCCAAGACAACAAGATTACCACCCACGACAACACGATTGCCACCCACGGCCGTGAGCTGGATGATCATATACGAGGTTATAATAATTTTCGCAAAAATGTCATACATAAATTCTTTGGAACCCCGCTTCTGGTTGGCATGACTCTCGCTGAAATCAAAAACTATCTATCACTATTCTTTTTTAACAAGGACGAAGGAAGGATGATGAATGAAAATGAAATCAAGGCAAATTATCTCGATATTTCTAAACTAATAGAAGATCAAAAACCCACTAACGACGTCATTGTTAAGTTTTTTGGAACCCCGCTTGTGGCAGGCATGACTCTCGCTGAAATCAGTGAGTTTATCGGCAAGCACACTCACAATGCCTACATCGCTAATAGTTTCTTTGGTGTCCCGGTTACATCTACGATGACTCTCAAAGATATTAATATGTTTATGGTGAGACAAACAACACTTAATACCATCGTGGATAAATTTTTAGGGAGAACACCTGTGTCTGAAACCACATCGTTGACAGGCCCGACCCTCGCTGAAGTTAAAAAAGCTATAGATGAACAAAAATCCGCCAGTGAAATGGTTAATAATTTCTTTAGAGGACCTGAAGGTTACGATACCACTACGACATATTTTGACCTCGCTAGTGATTATAAACTCCGAGTAGATATGGATTTTAGCTTCTTTTTGACTTCATTTTTTAAACGCCGCAATAAAACGTTGATGAAATATACTGAAATCGATAAAACCTATTCCGACGTCATTGACGATATTCTTAAACTAAAGGGGAATTTTGAGCGGGTACAAAAACCAGTCAATGACATTGTTGATAAGTTCTTTGGAATTCCACACAACGCGGGTATGTCTCTCGTTGAAATTATCGCGGCTATCAATAAGGTAAAAATTCCACATAGTGTAAGCGCCGTTAATAACATCGTGTACACGGTTGATAGTGGAACCCTTGATTGGATCCGGGGAAATGATAATTATCTTCGTGTTGGCAACAGACATACTGGTGCACCAGGTTGCTACCGACTTACAATAATACATCACCGTAAATTTGATTTGGAATTCAGCAACACAGGTATCAGAGGTGTTAACACATTGATGTATATACTAGAGAAAATACCAAAACCACCACCCTATATACCAATCCCGCTTACGATTACTATAAGCAATTCCGACGAGTCTGTGATTAGGGAGCCACTACCCTGGATAATAGAATTTGTATCCGGTGTCCCCTCATCCGATCCTAAAACCACTTCGTTAATAGGATAATTGAAAGGAAAATCGTTCGGATTTCACAATTGAAAACGCTAGTGTTTTTACAATAAAAATGATTTCATCAACGCAATGTTGCTATTATCAGGTCAGAGAATTTCAGACTAGACTCAAAACCCTCACTGAGGAGTATCAAATAAAAATAAAAAAATACCGACGAAGAATCACGCAAACTGCAGGATTACTTAATTCAATTTCATATTGCATCAACCGCATATTCGCAGTTATCCCTGATGATATCGTCGTCACTCGATAATACAATTATATCAGATAGTGAATTCTCAGCGATGGTCAGTATTTTTGATTCCGCGATATCGAAATTAGAGCGACAACATGAATATAATAACAATGACAACACCGATGGAATTGGAAAACACGAACCCGAAAACCAAAATGATCTCAATAATCTCAACCATACCAAATTGTGAGTTCTCAGTGATGGTCAGTATTTATGATTCCGCGGTGTCAAAATTAGAGCGACAACAACAGTATAGCAACGATGACAACACCGATGGAATTACTTCAACAAATAGTGGAGAACACGAACCCAGTACAAACAAGCATGATATCAATAACATCAACGGAACCCGAGTTTAGTGTGAATTTCCCTAGCCCAGTCCCCGTGAAGGAGATAGCGCTAGCAAAATTACGAGTATACCACAGTTGGCCTAATATCAGATCAAAATCATTTGGTGGTCAACAACCCAATAATTCTTTAGTGTTTGCGAATAAGAATAAAGATGACGGGACTCCAGACTGGAAAGTTGTTTCGATACCAACAGGGTCATACCAAATCGAACAAATCAATAATGAATTCGCGCGTAGAATAAAATCGATTACTGGAGTAGAGTCAAAAATAGCTATAACAGTTCATGAGCCGACGCTATCATCCGCAATTGAGATAAGCACAGAAGGATACGTCGTAGATATCTATCAGAGTTCTATTAGAACCGTACTAGGATGGCCTGAAAAACCACAGGAAAAATCCACCGCCGACTTAACCACGGACGTACAATCTTATCATGAAATCAATCCCAGTTATCGAGATAATTTATCTGATATAAGAAAAGGAAAAATCGCCGATAGATTTATATTCACTAACAAAGACACATTGCAATGGGATTTTATCATTAAAAGAACGGCCGACTCATCTGTTACTATTTCATTTACGCTAACTGACGTCCGTGGTTATTTTAATGAAATTAAACAATTATATGAAACACAACTAGAACAACTACGGCAAACAAGATCGCAAAAACACGTTGAAATAATAAATCAACTTATATCCGACATGGAATATATCTATGAACTAATTATTCAAACAATAATTAATGACAACAGCGACAATAAACAACGATTCCTAACCGATTACAATACCACAGAAGACAATCTGCGTAATTTCAAGTTTCCGAAATACAACGCTGATGAATTAGCAAGAATTGTTAAAACCGATATCAAAGCGCTACAAAAATCAGATTCAACTGTCCTCCTCAAACATAATAATGATCCAGATGGTGGTGGTAGGCATATCGCTCCGTTCAACGTGAATATTTCAGCGGTGATTGCGCTCAATTTAGTATGTGATGTAATTGAAGGAAGCTATCAAATTAATCTAGAGCAATCAAATCAAGCTCAGCAGGGATATATTCTTTATTCGTTTGCACCAACAGCTCCTCCAGGATTCCTAATTATTGAAAATCCAATTAATCCTGTCTACATGCGATGCCATAATAATTCGTTAACGAGAATTAATTTTAGACTCACCGACCAGTCAAATAATTTAATTGATCTACAAGATGAGGTGTTAGCGATTAGTTTGTTTGTGAAATCATAAATGATTTTCGTCCTAAAGACTTTCATCATAAAGACTGGATCAAATCATTTCTTATTTTTTGTTAACTTGTAGCAGCAGAGAGGGTGATGACCACATCGTTGCGACCAAAATTGATTAAAAAATCGTAAAATCTCCGTTTTTGCAAAAATGGAGACTTTTTTTTTGGTTAAAATGAGATTCGTAGGAAGCCTTATATTTTGTTCGAAAACGTGGTCTGTAAGCCTTATTTTGCTCTAAAACGTTATCTGGAAGCCTTATTTTTGCTCGAAAACGTGGTCTGTTCACCCTCTCTGCTGCTTGGTGCCTGATTATAAATGCCAATGCATGGGTAAGGTTAAATACACATTACTGGAACTGTCTTCCTGGAAGTTTTTAGTTCCTTCCACCAAAGACAACCACGTGCAAATATACATGAGCTCTTTTCATGTATAGAAGTCAGTCAAACTTCTATGCAATCATATAAATGTCAAGTTCCAACCTAATGCCCACACCAACACTGAAAACCATGTGATAAAAATCAAATCCAATTCAAAAGCAAGAAAACGAGTAAAACAAGGGTCATCTAAATATTGTCTTCCCTTGTATATATCCATACACCTTACATGTAGAAACTTTTGAATACAACATTTTGAAAACAATCTTAACACGCAAGAAACAACAACTGGCACAAGGGTCTAAAGATGACTAAGGAATAAAGGTCTTTTAAATTTAAATTCAATCCCCTTTTCCACGTAACACTTGTGCCTGTTCCATTCAAGTTATCTCGCCTAGCACCAATTTTTTGTTTATTGGGTCATTTGTTCCCAGAATATCACCGCTACCATTACCACTAATCAAATAATACAACTCTTTTTATTCCATAATATAGCATGGTTTCAGTGTGAATATGCAGTACCTGTTCCAGTTATCTTTTTGCTTTCAAGTGGTTGAATAAAACAAGATTTTGTATTCTTATCACTTTATTTTGTGACAAATTGTGAAAGAAAAAATGTTCATGGATTTATGGTAGATGATTTCTTGACATGAGAAATTTTAAAAAAATAACATGATGCCAACAGGATCTCATTGTTTCTTTTCAATATTTACAGTGAACAAGAATATGGATCAGCATTGTTTTTAAAAATATGTTACAAGTTAATTGGCACTATTGTGTTACACTGCTGTTAATTTTTTAATGTATCTGTGAATATTTACAAAAAGTACTTATCCACATATGAATATAAGAAATTCTTTGTACACATTAAAATTTCAGTACTTACAACTATTCTGTCAGGAATTTATAAATGGACAATAATATGTACTAAATTTGTAGTCACTGTAATTAATTCAGATGCAGTGCTATCGATTGTCCTGATAAAAAAAATTTTAGGTACCAAATATCTCTTGAGATCATCACTTAATACAACTTTAAAATGTTTTTTTTTCTGCAGAAAAAGTCATTCCATGAAACAATATTTTCCCGACATCTTGGGGCAAACATAAAATCTTTTTTTTTTAAAACATAATTTTTTAAGCTCCAATTATTTTATGTAACACAAGCTGTGCATATGATTCAAGCCCT
Organism: Unio delphinus; assembly: GCA_029339505.1. Taxonomy (NCBI): domain Eukaryota; kingdom Metazoa; phylum Mollusca; class Bivalvia; order Unionida; family Unionidae; genus Unio; species Unio delphinus. The sequence continues at coordinate 2,204,011 of JAQISU010000096.1, forward strand.
TCTTTTTTTGTAATATCCATCTTTAATGAACATGATTTGAAGGTCCCAAAGAATGTGTGTAAATGATGTAATAAGTCACAATGCTAAATGTTAAATGGGCTTGATCTTGAAATGAAGTCCAATCAGGGAAAATACCAGACACTTTAGATCCTGAATCAAGTAGTAGAAAGATCGCAAACCCTCTGGATCTCTGAAATAAAAAAAAAATGGGTCATAAACATTTAATCATATAATAAAAGATGGCTATAATAACATATGAAAGACACTGAAAACTTTGGGTCAATTTACTTATTTTCATGCCTAGCATACCTTTCATTTAACTAGAATGGAAAAAACTTTACAATTTAACTTAAGCAAACATCCAAAATAGCCCCCCAAGATGACTCACCTGAAAGCCAAATCTAAGAGAAACCTGGGCCAGTAGGATGTAGAAATTTTCTTAATGCTGTTGACTTCATATATTATGAAACCAAATCTTTCATTGCTGTTTTTAAGTTTCTGTATCTATATTTGAATGTGATCACACATCAGCATCATTTGTCTAATATTAAAAAAATTGGATGTCTTAATGCTTTTTTGGCAAAGTTCATCCAATTCTCTTCAGAAGTGTGTGTATATCTATATAATATACAGTGGAGCCTCGTTAATCCAGATAATATCCCAGTGGATATGTCTGGACTAATGAGTTTTCCTGATAATTGAATCATGCAAATTTTTTATTTTACAATATCATCACAGTGTCTATATGTACATGTCTATGCTAGCTTTAACTGTAATGTACTGTATATTAAGTAATGGTTATAATAAATTAATGAATACATCTGTTAATTTATTTACCATATGTTATCTCAGTTAAATGCGTTATGGTAAACTAATAAAACGCAGTCATTTTTATATATAAAAATTGAGTCGTATTTTACAGATGTTACATTTGCTAATGATTGACATCCCTATTTTATTAAAAAATGAAGCCCTATACTGTCCACAGCTTAAATTTGTCAACTGTATTTATATAGCCATCAATAAACTGTGATTGTTACATACAATTGGTAAACAACAAAGATGCTTAATGACAATTTTTTAATTTTTAATTTATTTACATATGTTATGTCTAAAAGCATGGACAATTTGATCCCAGTGTGTTTATTTAATTATTAAAACCCCCACCGGCAACTAGCTAAAACATACATTGTTTATACAATCGCTGGTTATAATATGGTCATGCCATTTAGTTACTGATAGTGGCCAAAGATATTGTGTTTTATGTATTATTCTATTAACTCTATTTTCATATATACGATTTTTCGACTTTTGTTATTTTTGGACAGGTTATTTCCGGATTATCAAGACAAGTTTTAATGTAATATTACACTTTGGTCTCCAATTTTGATTTCCGGATCCGGAACAGATTTCTTGATTAACAGAGCAAATTAACGATTAGTAATTCCGTTCCCGTTGAATTATGTCCGGGTAGTGAGGTTTCTGGATAAACAGAGTCCAGATTAATGAGGCTCCACTGTATATATGTATATCTTTTGTATAATTCTGAAAGGTATTAAAGTGACTACACTTTCTGTCAAATTTGGTAAAATTCTGTTTAGTGATTATTTACAAATTATTAATTTTATTTTAAATAAAAGCTTATTATTTTATGTCATATTGAAATCATTTGTTTAACCTATAAAGGCCACCATGCAATGTCGCTTACTATCAATTATGATCAGGTTCTGTTAAGGTGGCTTTGAAAAAATCACTTGGATTTTCTACTTTTAGTAACAGTAGCCATATTTGAAGATTGGATTGGAATTATTTGTACAAACATGACTGTACTTCATGCCAGAATGCTGGTTAAATTCTTTACAGTGGTTCTGGAGAAGTAAAAAAAAAAAAAAAATAATAATGGCCAAACGTCTGTGTTTTTTATTACATCTGAAAGGTAATCGAGTCACAATGCTGTCACATTTCATCAAATTCTGTTCAGCGGTTTTGGATAAGAACTTAAATTTTGCTTAATAGTTATGTGGCTCTTTTTGGATACAAAATTCAAAAACCGAAAGTTAATGCATGGGGCACAATGGACAAAGGGCCATCCATAAGCTCAATGGGTGATGTCAGCTAAGAGCTTTAACACTGACTTTAATTTAGGGTGTTGATGGACTATGGGCAGGTAAATGCATACATGCCAACCCCTGACGAGGAAAAAGCGTAATCCAGGCTCAAAAAGCGGAATCCACATATAACATGCTAGAAATTTAATAAACAATTATTTATTTGCCCCTCTCATCTTTCAACATCCTTTACTGCTTCAAGTTTTCATGTGAAGCACTTTTAGCTTTACACATACACCGACTAGAATCCATCTGAAGACGTTTAGTGCCAAATATTAAAATTCTTTCCACATGGTCTGAAATAGATGTCATGTAATGTCTTCATATATGATGGATTCTGCTATTTTTTGTTTTGTTTATTTTTTGCTTTTTCTATTCTATCTGTGAGATTATTTGAAAGGAGATATTTTTGCTCTCATATATGCATCAACTAAATTAAAATATACTTTTAGCGCCAAATACCTTTAGACTGGTTCTCCCATTAAAATGAATTGGAACAAAGAATCAGCACATAAAGATTAAAAATAGAAAACTAGTCTGTTCTCTCCTCATTAAGCTATACAGCTGCTATAAATAGAATACAAGGTTGAAAGATGCTATAAATAGAACATGATACTGTTAGGAAAGTGCACGAAAGTCTACGGACAAGCATACTTTTATATTGTAGTTATGTAGAAGCTTTCTTTTCTAAAGTATGGTCTGTGGGATTAATTGAATGTTAATATAAACAAGAAAACAAATAATTGATTATTTGAGAAGATGGATATACTGAAAAAGCGTAATCCATATACGTTTAGGCATAAGGCATAATTTAGCGGAAAAATAGTGTAATGGCTGACATGCATGTAAATGGATGCCATGGTCATTGCAATTTCTTGGTACTTAATTCATGGATCAAAGGTGTTATATTTGCTTCAGATTGTTCATGGTGCCATCGTGTTTGTGCTTTAAAGTAATAAAAGTGAATTAAAAGTACCTTATTTTAACAAAATATATCATGCTCTTTTTCCCTCTCAAATACATACATTCATTTATATTCCATTTTTTGTATACTGCACAAGCACATTTATAAACATTGGTTCAGTAGTGATACACCTGGCTTGTGTTCCTACATAGAACATTTATCATGTCCATTGGTACAATAATCAAACACTTGGCATGTGTTCCTATATAAAACATGAATACTGAAATGTCATAAAACGGAACCAAACCACAAACCTATCTGTAACCTTATTTGTGGTGGGATATTTATAAAAAAAAACTACTTGTGAAAAATGACTTGGACTGGGCTTTCTAATGATCTATAGTAATGGGGTGAGAAGCTTTGAAAAGGTACAGGTAAAAGACTAGAGTTCTTCTATCATTTACTTACTTGCTCTGGTTAACATCTACAAGAGATCCAATTTTTCTATCATTTACTTACTTGCTCTGGTTAACATCTACAAGAGATCCAATTTTTCTATCATTTACTGTACTTACTTGCTCTGGTTAACATCTACAAGAGATCCAATTTTTCTATCATTTACTTACTTGCTCTGGTTAACATATACAAGAGATCCAATTTTTCTGTCATTTACTTACTTGCTCTGGTTAACATCTACAAGAGATCCATTTTTTCTATCATTTACTTACTTGCTCTGGTTAACATATACAAGAGATCCAATTTTTCTATCATTTACTTACTTGCTCTGGTTAACATCTACAAGAGATCCAATTTTTGATGTTGTGAAGGCAATGTGTTCATCCCCAATCACAATTTCAAGCTCCTGAAGAAAAGAGAATCAAAATGGAAACCAATCAATTCTGAAAGTACTTTATCATAAAGATAAAAATAATATTCACATATTTTACTAGAATCATCATGCCACCAAACATTTATAATGCCTAATATTTTCTACTACTCTGAAAAACAACAATTCTGACCACGAGTAGTAATAATTAGCAACAGATTCATACTGATTTCAAGCTTTTTTCTCCTTATCCAATATAAATTTGAATTCTTGGCGGAAAACATTAACTTCCTGGGTTTTGCTGTGAAAATAAATGTACCATGAAAAATAACTTGTAATAATATTACAAATTCAGCAGTTGAACACAATAAACTAATCATTATATCACTTAGTCTATCATTGAACTGAAAATAAAAGATGAAACTTCACACACTATTTGAAAACAACAGCACCATAAATTGCACATGATACACCTGCCAAATGTTTAATAGTCATCTATGTAAATAACCGAAATCTGCATGATGAAACCAGATCTCTTCTTTCATAGTGAGCTCAACTTTTGACCTGATGGCCACTACATTAACATCACTGATGTAAAATATCTACAAAACGTTTGGTCCAGGTCAGTGATCCAGAACTTTCACTATTGCATGTTTTCTTCCTGAAGTGTCAGTGACTTTGACCTTTAACCTCAAAATCAATATGCTTTTCCTACCAGACTTCAAGCTATCCAGAGTTTGGTCAGATACTGTGCTAAATTATTATTATTTTATTAATCACAGAGATCTTGACCTTTAACCCTGAAATTATTAGGCTATTTCTAGTCCTAAGTGAAAGTCATGCACAAAAGTTAAGTAACTAGATAAAAGACCCAGAATTAATGTTCCAAAAGCATTTTTTTTCTGATAGCAAGTGACCTTGAGCTTTTGACTCTGAAATCAACAGGCTTCATCTTTACCCCATGTAAAATCCATGCCAAAAGTTAAGTAACTGTAGATAGAGGACAACTTGAATTGTTGTATGGAAATACAATTCTTAACAGACATTAGCATAATATGCTCAGCATTATAATGGACTTGTATATTTTCCAGATGTCTCAGAAATGCTTAATCACAGATATTTTGATGCCAGTTTTATTTATATTGGGGATGCAGAAACTGAAGCGGGAGTCCTCTGTATGCATGTAATAGGTGTTCGGAACAATTCAAGACTTGCCAGTCCTGCTTCAGCCACTTGCGTAGTGGGAAAATATGTTGATCAGTTAGATGTGCTGATATATACAATGAGAGAATCTAGTGGCTGAAATCCCCCCAACCCCCGTACATGTTGCAATTATAAGAGTACATCAAAAGAACATGCTGCGATAGCTGGGCAGCAACATCAAAGGCTTTGACTGAAACCTGAAAAAATGTACTAATACTTACAGTGCTTGAATTCAAAAGCAGAAAGACCCAGAGATGTACATATGGTCATTGATAACAGTACATCAAATAAATTTAGCTTTCATTATTGTTTTCATTTCTGAGTGTAGCAGGTAAAGCAATGCATGTAACCTTAGAATCAAGACATGCTGAGATTTAGAGTCTTGAATGAGTATTTTTGGGTTTCAATGGCAAACTGACGAAGATTGAAATGATTATCAGGAGAGTGATAAAATTTTTAAAACGTTTAGTTTTTATGGGAATGTAGCCAAGTGTCAGAAGTGTTTGATGTCGATATTAGTGCCTGAATAAGACCTTCCTTGGATTGACAAAATTCAGATTCACCCTGATGGACAAACAAGAACTATGTCAGTGTTAAAAGAACATAGTAATTAAACTCAAATGCAACCAATAGTTCTTTATAATTTACATAGTTTTCTGGGACAGGACTGCAACTTTTGCTGGTGGAACTAATATTTTTCAAAAAATGGGAGTCATGGACTTTCACTTTTAAAATCCTAGTGAGACCTATTTTCTAAAAACAGGAGAGATCTTTTTAAAAATCTGCATGAACTCCACATCACCATGCATCCAAGAAAAGACCACAATATCACTGCCCCTTTTATAACACTTGTAATATCTAGGATCTCATTTTAGGCACCAATCTCACTGCCTTCCCCACCCCCTCATTTAACAAAGGTAATGTTTAGGATCTCAGTACAGACTTCTATATCACTGCCCCTCTTATAACAGGTAACCTCTTGGATCTATCACTGCCACCCCTCCTTTAAGCAAGGTAATGTTGAAGATCTCTTTACACACCCTGACATCACTACCCCACTTATAAGGTATTGTCCAGGATCTCATTACCGATCCAATATCGCTGCCCCTCTTATAAGAAAGACATGTCTAGGATCTCATCACAGACCATGATATCACTGTCCCCTCCCTCCACCCCCTCACACATGGTAATGTCTGGGATTTCATAACAGACTCTGATAACACTGTCTCGTCTTATAAGAAATGTGATGTCAAGAATCTCTTTACACAGATATCACTACCCCATGCCCTTTATAGCAAAGATAATATCTAGGATTTTGTTAAAGACCCTGATATCACCGCCCCTCTTAAAACAATGATATTTCTAGTCTCCACTGCTCCTCTTATAAAAAAGTCAATCTTCTATAATGCCACTTGATTTCAGTTCTAAACTTTTGAAACCTATTTATAATATGGTTACCGTCATTAATACCCTTCCTTTTCTATGCTTTATGAACTAGTATGACCATGTCATGTTAGAATATGCTGCAGCAAAAGGACCCCTCACTTGTATCAAAACTGTTATTGCATCAAGTGTAAATCAATGTTCTCAGTTGTTTCTGTTGTGAATCTTAGGCACAAGAAGGGGACAGGGAAATGATTTGCTTTTTTTCCTTCAGAAAACAAATTTGGCATGCTACAATGATCATTAAGAAGTATGTGAATAAAAAAACTGGGTACAAAGCCTGACAGTTCATGCAATGTTAAGATGTAGATAATAGGCATCTTCTTAATGATGTACCACATTAAATATAAGAAACAGATTTGGAATATCCAAACTTCTTTTTGTCTTCACTTGTGATAATACTTTATTCCAATTTTTTCCTTTTTATTAGCAGACATTTTCAGCTAATCTCAGCTTACCACAAAATGAAAACAGAATTGGCTGAATCACTTTTAAAGCTAACATACTTTTCTGAATTTTAAAAAGTGTCTACTGGTCCAAAAATGATTCAATCTAAATAACACATACAGCATTTATTAATATTAATTATTCCATATTAATTGAACAATACTGTCCAACTGAAACTCTGAGAAAGTTTTGATAACTTCAATATTTATATACACATCACCAATTTAAATACCATAAAAACATCAAAGAGCATCATTTATTTGCCAACCAATCACAGGTGTGAACATACAAATTCAACAGAACCTTGGTTTCTTTGAAGACACCAAATCAAAGATCCAATGACTGCTTATTAGTCAAACTGGAATTATGCGTGTTTACCTACGTCAAAACCGAACAAAAATATAAAATTGGGACCATCACTGAGATGAATTACATGGGAAAATAGTGCATCCTCTAAGAATTTCAAGTGTAATTTGACCAGAAAGTTTAGGTTGCTGAGAGCCATGCATATCTCTCACTGAACGTAATTTAGTACAGTCAAGATATTTTGGGAAAGATGAAACTTAGTAATGGAATGTAATGAGCAAGAACCTGTCTTCCAACTCTATCTGGTGGAGGCCACAATGAGTCATCCTCCTGCATGATCTCAGAGTCCTCTATAATTCTTTTGAGTTCCTCCATCACAGACTTGTGTGCATAGGCCTGTTCACAAAGAAAAATAAATATGGAATTACAGTAAACATGATCTGCAATACTTAAACTCATGGAATTCTTTGTTTTTAGACTAAATTTAATGAGACTGACATTAATGTATTCAGTGATATCTCCCTATAATAAATTATGTTTTCCTTTATTGGACAGTAGTTTAATAAAGCCACAAATTCTGTGGATTTTATGTGGCATCAGGATATGAAGTGGGTATTTCTTACCTCCATAAATGTTTAATAGAAAGATTTTTTTTTAATTGGAAGGATCAATACTGGATAAGATTTTTTCAGAACACAAGAAATATCAAAACATTTCACAACATTCTAAAATCTGCCTCAGAAGGGTTTACAGCATTAAAAAAGACAAAAGATGAAGAGAAAAGAACTTAACAATAACAGTAATTACAACTAATTAAGTAACCCAAAGCTGGAAAATAATCCTCATTACAGTGAAATTTATTCATGATTGTGAGTAACTTGATTTATTATTATTTCCATTTGTGAATATTTATTTGTAAGTACACTGTAATGTAAAGCAATCTCCTCATTGTTAATAGGTGTTGGACTACTAAATTCTTTCTATTCAAACAAGAAAACATTACATTTTTAGTGACGTTCAGTAAAACATACTTGAGACCCAAGAAAGGCACTTGTATGGTAAAGTAGTCACCCATGGATGTAACTTAGAATTTTTTAACTTAGAATTTTGTATCATTTTAATATGAATTCCGAAAGTAACCAAAAGATATGACAATTATTTTTTTTTTAAAACTGCCTTGCCTGCTAAAATGTTTAAATGAAAAATCTTACTCAGTACATGAGAAAGTTAGATTTTCACATTTGTTTTGTACAAATAGACCTCAATGATAATATGGGTGCTAGAGTTACAATAATGTTTGCACTAGGGCATAACCGATTAGCATTTTTCTACTGATTTCCGATTCCAGATTTTGGGCATGAAATTTTTCCGATTCCGGATACGATTCAATTAATCGGAAATGCTAAATCCGTATTTTTTTCTAAAAAATTTCATCTTCCATTTCCGGGTTTCTGGTATCTGGTTTTTTGCCGTGTCTAGCATGTTACTTAGTACTTTACCATATCTGGCTTCATTTCCAGTTTTCACCCGCCAGTTCAAATAGATTGTCTCACAGCGTGGTTGTGTTTACCATATTGGACTTTTCTGACTTCTTATTTAACTTTTTTAACGCACTATCGAATGACACGCAGTGTTAGACATGGTGCTATTGAAATTCAACTTTATTATTTTTATTATTCGAACCGGTCGTTCCTGCCTTGTCCGACTCCGATTAATCGGAAGTTCATACTATCCGGTGGAATCCGATTTCCGGATCAAAAGTCAGTTATGCCCTAGTTTGCACACAGTACATAAAGCTTTCATGGAAGTGAAAGAGTGGAGTTTTTTTTACTTGCCATGAATAAAGTCTTCCTCACCCAGTACTGTTTTCAATGCACAAGTAACTGATTCAAAAAGAGATGTTTAAAATCTATTTTATTTGCTTACTATAAATCTGAGACTTTTGTATATGACTTGGTAATTCTTTTTTCAGATAGAATTTTCTTTCACTATTATGAAATTATCCTTATACCCTTTTGAGCATTTTTGATACAAATCATACTATCTGCCTACCCAATAATACTGCAATCTAAATATCCATTGTGTGAAATCTTAAATTTAGTATTTACTTTTTCAAGCAGCCTCTAACACTAATATTAAACTGAATTTATATTTTGTGCTCCACCTCTAACAGGTTCTTATTAGTTTTAAAAACTGATAAGAACAGTTGTATATTGTAGATCAAACAAATGAAAGTATCTTATCAAATAATTTAAGGCTTTACTTTGTTGCTATTTTTCCTACCCCCACATGCTAACTCAAAACAACACAATCTGACTTTTAAGTCTGATTGGAGGTAAATTATATCATCTGAAAGAAAGCATTTTGCAAGACAAAAATTTGCTATTTTCTGAACCGAGCATTCTTTTTATTCAGAAGAACTTAGCAAAATGGCTAAGTGGTCAGATAACTCACTGAACTGGTATAAATATACAGATGTTTGTTCCCTCTGTAAATACTTCAACTGATTCAATATTCCCATAGACATGTAATAGTTCTTTAAATATCCCTTTATTTTACAGCTAGCAAACCCAAGATTTCATTTATTACACCAAGATCTTTATAGTACAAGAGAGGGGAAAAAAATTATGCACTAAATAAATATAAGTAATGTACATGTCATTATATTGCAGTCACTTATGAACACACAAATGTTCATGGGTACACATATCATACAGGGAAATCCCAACAACTACATGTATTATCATTATAAAAAATGAGAACATTAAAGTAATTGACTCCACAGGTGCAACAAGTTACCATACCTCCTTCCTGATCATTGTGTCGTTCTTGTAGTTTGAATTATTTGCATATCGCAGCTTACCTGAAATCATTAAAAAAAAATTAATGCAATAAATTCAATCACCGGTACAACATAACCTCATACTTCACTGCTTATGAAAGCTTTTTTGTCTGAAGCCCAATTGCTTTCCCAAACTTAAAATCCATTATTCCAGTTATTTTTTTTATCTATCACTATCTTTTATATTTTTTTACAAACTGTAAAATGGACACATCTTAGTTTACTTCTGAAGAAAAAAAAATCTGTGCAACCATGTCCATTAAAAATGTATTTTACTTCATTTAATTACATGCAACATATTCTCCAGGATCTTGAAATAATGATGTCACATACACAAGACTGCAACATTTAACAACCTTTCACAGTGTACTGATATGATGATATTTAATCTTACCACTGAACTTTATTACTAAAAACTTTTCCCCAATATTCATGTTAGGGTTAAAGATGAATGCTATTTATGTGTAAGCCATCGACAATGTGTATGTAGCTAGTTATTGAACATTAAAATATTTCATTTGTTCTAAGTTCTACCTCTTATTACAACAGGATTCAGTTCAAACATTTGCAGTACATGTACTTTAAAATTTAAAAGTATTTCTTTAAAGTAAATATTTACCATATATATAGTTAAATATAAGCAAAATAATTTAGGAAAAGATATAAGCCTGGATGAAGGGTGGTCAGCTAATCTGAAGGATAAGGTTTGAACTTAAAAACATTTAAGATTCTTTTGGAGAGTCATGAGTCCATAGCTATGATTCCTAATTATTGTTGGAAACAAATGAAGTTTAAGTTTTCTCGTCTCATGCTGAATAATGAGAAACATTTGTATGGTATTTTGTAAGAAATATACAATCTCATTTCTGTGAACGTGTTCGGCTTTCAGTTTCTAACTATATTACATTGTATATACTTTATATATGACACAGACAGAATTATTACACTTTATTATATTTTCAACTTTTCAACATATTCAATTATCAATCGCTCAAATAAATTTGTATGCAAAAATATACCCATACAACTATGAAGGTTATATATTATTCAAATATCAAGGATATACAACACTAAATTGTCAGTTCACATTTCCACTTTCCATAAATTTTATAAATTTTTTTGAAGATTTATTCTTTTCAACAAAGCTGACAATATCTTTCTGTTTCTTTGGAGGCTCAGTGTCAGAAAATTCATCTCTGGCAGACTGCTCCCAAGACAAGAGACAGAAAAGAAAATATACTTCTTGGTGCCATTGTGATTTTAAAGTTCAGATGTATGTATGAGCTTAATGCTTGTTCAAAATGTGCCTGAATAATCCATTAATTAAACTGTTCGAGGTTTTTAAACATTTTGCCATTGAATCTTTTAATTAATCACCAATAAAACACAATCGCATGCTGAAAACTGGCTTAGCGAGAAAACATATATGCCCGTTTTGTCTAACTGATTATAATTTGAAGTACAATCAAGCAAATGTTGATATTTTATTAGAAATTAATTCAGTGAAGTCATAAATGAATCAGAACTTTTAAACATCCCCCAAATGAAGCAAATTGCCAATAAAACAATTAAAGTTGGTCCACTTCCATTGACAACTGTCTTCGCAAGGTGCTTTAATGATATTCTCCAGTAATGGCCAGTTGATTATAATTTAATGTCCAAACATACCAAAGCTGATATCTGATCAAAAGGCAGTCCATTTTTGTCATAATTGTTTCTTTTCTCTATCTAAACTTCAAATGTAATCTTAAACAATCCAACCTAAGTCAGTTGAATCTAAGCCCGACTTCAGTGACTGTTAGCTCCATTTCATGTGCATCTTCCATTAGTGTGATATTATTGGCTGTCAAGGTTTAGACTATTACCAAGCAGATGTCAATCAGTGCTTCCAACAGTAATTTTTGTTATGAACAGCATATACTTAGTAAGAAACTTAGCTGGCAGTGAATCAAGGCTAATTAAGATTGATGTTCCTGCCCTAATCAATGTGTGTCAAAAAGATGCACAAGTCTTAAAATTTACGCGCATCAAAATGGGTTATTTTTTAAACTTTGACACATAACAACCTGAGGGTACATGTCTATTGAAAACTTTAGCACCCCACCCCCACATATATTAAAGTACCAAACACTCTATATAGGCATTAAAAGCCAACGATTTCAGTAATGGGTGCAATTTTTTAAAATTTTATTACATTACCTTTTAATAGCAATTGTTCACTTTACATACACATTCCTTGGAAAGTTGTCATACCAAGAAATAAAGATAAATTAATGCCCATGTGGACAACATTTGAACTTGGTCAACCTAAATATGTAATCCAGTAAATCTAGACTGAATGTCACAAGCTGTTGCATCATAATGAAAGATGTATTGAAAAATGTCACACTTGTGCTGTTATTTGCTATGATTTAATTCGATATCTTCTTTCTTCATTCAGTCTTTAGTTTGCACACACCACCCCGTTTGTTTGTACCCCGTACCGACTTTAAAAACAGTCGACAGTCAAGAATACCTCGAAAATTATAAATCAATGAATAAAATGAGTTTTGTGCATTTTTATATATGCTTCGTGCTTTTTTTGTTTTTAACAAATGGGGGAATGTTACAAACGGAATGGTGTGCGAATACTATAATACCACCTGACCCTCCACCCAATACTAAAGCTCGTCATTTAAAATGCAGAGCATTGAACATTCATCATTAAACATTCTTTGTTTAAACCAAAATATAAAACTAAACTTTAAAGCACCAAGTTATGTGAAGATGGGTAAATGTGCATACACCACGCTGACATCCACTAAGTCTAAGAACGGTTTACATTGTCGGCGTGAAATCAAGATTTCAGACACACGTTGCCCGCCCAAACCACATTTGTAACTATTTACAACGGCAAAAGTGAAGTGAGTCTGCTGCTTACCGTCGGGTCTGAATTCAAATTCGAGAAATTCATGTCCGAATTTCCCTTTGTGACCAACGTAATATCGCAAATAAAAATCTGTGGAGGACGCCATTTCATCAAAAGAATGCTGAGCTATTTTACTTTTCCAAGCAATAACTTCGTAAACATTTTTCAGTGTCGTAATTTGGATAGGTAGCGCTCTATAGTTTCGTATTTTGCATATAATTTTAAGGAAAAGAATTTCCCAGGGTGTCCTCACTGGTTATACTAGGCAGTTAATTAGTTAATTAAAACATTGTAAATCTAATTGTATTGTTCAAATAACCTTTAATTCCCTTTATTTTGGAGTATGATTTATGGGTGTTATATGGGTTTTAGCGTATACAGCTTGGCCTTACTCCAGATGTGCATCCTTTAAAAACTGCTAGCTCCACTTGGTCATTTTCACTTCCTGGATTTCAGAGGTAAAATTTTTAAAATTTTAATTTAATTTTTTATAAAAAAAAAATAAAGAAAGCTGGTAACATTTTTACATTTTATATATGTAGTAATTCATTTATTGCACTTTCAGAAGCTGGTATTGTCTAGTTGGACAAAATTCACTTTCCCTATTTTTTGTACATGTACTTTAGTCTAATTTAGGCTGATGTTTTAGCGACGGAATCAGTCATTTTAGTTAGCAGTGTGCATAGATCATGTAAAATTTCTATAAGTACAATATCCAAATAATTTTCAGCCACATTACATCAAAATAGCGTAGAGGTATGCCAACATTTTCTCCACTGTGCATGTTTCAAATGCAAACAACTTTGCCTTACATTCGTCACTCTCTCAAAAGTACATAACTGGTGAGCGCCCCCCCCCCCCCCATATATAATATAACATAAATTATTTATTTTAATTATTTGCTATTTAAACTGGATAATTCCCTAAAAGTTTCAGTCACTATTTCAACGAAAGATAATACGAATCTATGGACAAGAAAAGAAAAGTATAAGTTGCGGTCCTACTAAAAACTGCTAAGCCTGACAAACCATGACAAAGCCCGACAAAGCTCGACAAAACCACACAACCAAAGCCGTACAAAGCCCAACAAAGCCTGACAACGCCATGCAAAGTTAGATTTAAAAAAAGAGTATGTATTGTTCATTATATTGATGAAACAATTAACTTAGCTGAAAGACTAATTTTCAACATATTATTGCATATTTAAATGATCGAAAATGAAAATTGGGCGACAAAGTTCGAATTTCAAACAATCATAAAGTATTGATAAACTACAACAATATGATGTTGAAAATGTTTGTTATATATTGAAAAATTGTTCTTTCGACTGAATATTGAAAGAAAATTCATTTTTCTAATATATGCTATAATATGCAAAGTACAACTGAGTTAAACTTCATTAGTTTATTGTTGATACAGTTTATTTCGTGTTTTAAAACTAGAATTTGAACAATAATCTTTGTACATATTTTGTTTTAAAAAATTTAGTTAGCAGCAAGACACGCCATATTTGATAGAAACCTGAAATCAATTACAAGGAAATTATGTGATTCTTTCTGTTGTTTGTTGTTTTGTAATGTTGTCTTAATAAATATATGCTGAGAATTATGGTGCTCCCTTGCTGTTGCCTCAAGCACCAGACGGCGCAGAGAGGATTGATTGATTGATTGATTGTATGTTCTGTAAATACTGAATGCATGTGTATTTTTCATAATAATGGAAAATTAACTTTAGTGATTTCAATTTATTAATAAAAACCAAATAAACAATAAATGGTTGAGAAAGAAATATATGGTAAAAAAATGTATTTAAAAAAAAAACAACACCGCAAAACATTTAATTAGGCATTGTGTTTAACGGCTCCTGGAGTAAATCACTAAAATGTAACACCTGTATACATTTGAAAATCTAGGCAATTAAAATCATGTCAAATGATACCTAGTTATATTAGGGGTTACGTATATATTGGTTTATCATTAAAACTAATGTACAATGTGTTAGCGTCATTGGCTATCATTTACATCTCTCTGAAATTTATTTTTTGTTTATATTTAACATACATTATATTTAAGTTTACATCACAAAATGCATATTGTTTCTGCGGGAAAAAAAGACGAACTGGCCCTGTGCTTTATGTTTGTAGTGATGGATCCCTTACTTCTGATAATTGCAAGCGTTGGATGCACACAAAGTGTGATGGTTGACAACTGATGATTTCAAAACTATTTCTGGACAATACCCTTATAAATATCGTGTGTGAAATCGAACAGCCGACGGTGGAATGTACAACTATGAAAGTGCAATGAACAGGCTAAATACGGTAATTATTATTATTATTATTATTATTATTATTATTATTACTACTACTACTACTACTACTACTACTACTACTACTACTACTATACTATACCACTACTACTACCATTTTGATTATGAAAAAGCGTTTGACCGTATTGACAGAAACACAATTTGCATCAATGAGCAAATTAAAACAGTAGTAAAAGCATTACCATACTAAAACCCATTTACGTTAATGTCAAAGTTTATGTGAATAAACCAAATGCTTGCAATAAATATGTAACTGCCCGGCCGGTGTTTTTTTTTTATCTCCTTTTTTATTTAATTATTTGTAAACTATTTAAAGACACGTATTCCGGACCAGATTAACGGTGTATCGGTTCAGTAAACTATTTAAGTAACGAATCTACTGTTTTCGTACTCAATGGGAGAAGTCTGATTTAATCGTGTCGTGTGTGATGAGAAACTCTTTCTCATGGACGTTGTGTTTTTGGATTATAGTACGCGATTTCCGTCATGCACTTTATGTTAACAAAGTTCCAAAACTCTTGATATTCATCGAGGTGTTGGCTATCAAAATGCCCAGGTGGGGGATGGGAGGTCGGGATCGTAAACGTTTTAGATAGAGCATATTCTTTCTCACGATAATTAAAATTATTTATTTTCCATGCAATTTAGCATCGAAATAAAAACACACAATAATTACTGAGCGTGTCATGGACAAACGAGTGAATTAATTTCTGCCGCCATTACGATTGGATCTTCATCAATTAGCCCCAGCACAACGTTACATGGACTTTGCAGCACATGGCCACTTGAAACAAAATGCCAACAAAGACTCTCAAACGTATCGGCCTTTACTGACAACATGAGATGGAAACTGTCTTTTGAATGCCCTTTCCATGAGACGATGAGAAGGCAATGGTCAATGATCTGGCTTTCCCTGATTGCAAAAGAAGGCTGTGCACGAAACACATCAAAGACAATCTTATCCGTCAAATGGCAGAAAAGATTCACAAAAAAAAAAAAAAAAAAAAAAAAACCCACTAAGGAAAAAAACACATGTCCGCACATGTATCGTTGAAATGATCTTTGGATCAAATGGTGTTGCCACAGCCAATATTTTAGCAACTTTTGACGAACGTAAATAAATTTTGAAAACTAAATTTATTGAATATAATCACGGTGATTTTCTTGGTCTATTACGAAAGATACATTCAAGAGAAAATAACAAAACATGTTGTATCCGGTGATGACCAACTTTGGACTAATAATAATACGGAAAGCACGAACAACCGGTTACTGGCAACCAAGGAAAACAAACGAACTCGAAAAATGTATGAACTGATCAAGGTCTAGACCAGATAACTTGGTCTCTAAGCCTTTTTTTATTTTGACTTGACAGCTAGTCAAAATAAAAAAAAAGGCTTAGAGACCAAGTTAGCTGGTCTAATCAAGGTCTAGCTCGTCGACATTCGCCGATCTCAATACGGAACAGGCAACTATAAAATCAGCACAAAATTCTCGCGATGTAAAAAAAAGCAAATTATCGTGAAATTTCAAATCTGAGGAAGAAAAAGACGACATATTCATGCCATATTTGACAAAATCCCACCTTTAATTAACAACAGCGGTCACGTCCTCGAAACTGTGTTGAAAGTCCCAAAAACGGGCAAAAAGCCAAAGCCCCAAAACAAGGCGGGCGACAAGGACTCTGAGAAAGAATTAGAAAATGCTTGTTTTGTCTGTGATCATTATTTTCTTTTTCTTTTTTTTAATTATCTATTAAACTCAGCACAAAGGAACAGTTTAAAACATGTAACCAGTTGAGAATCTGTGATTATTCATTGTAGATTTAATTGGTAGTCGCCAAATCCATGTTATCCGAAATGATGATTGGTATGGTACCTTCTCTGTAAACAAACGCAAAGATTAAACTCGCTTCTACAGCTTTTTTTTGGGTACTAAATATGCAGACATTATAAAAAGGGTATTTCGTAATTTAAAACAATTTAATTTACGATATAAATACACTTGTCTAAAATGACTTTTATCACCCTGTCAGACTTTGTGAGGATTTATTAGGCTTTCATATTACTTTGTGTGGTTTTGTGTGAGTAGTAAATATTTTTAAAAAACTGCAATAAGTTCAATTAACGATTCATACAGTAATAAACAGTTTATGTATGATTTTGTCATACTTTGTTATTTTTCGGTCTTTATTTGATTTCGAATTTCTAATCTGTCGTCTAATTTTCGGTCATTTAATTTTGAATAAATATTTTGAAAACAAATCTTTCGGCTTTGTTAATTTATTCATCAAAATAATTAACAATATAAATGCGCATTTTTTTTTTTTTTAAATTTGACTTCGCATGGCATTATCGGGTTTTGTCGGGATTTGTCAGGTAGAGTAGTATTTAGTTGGACCTTCTCTGTTGCAATCGGAACAACTTTGGGCCTTTCCGCCAATGTTCAGATATTACATAAAAATGCGGATTGTAGTTAACACTTTAAGACTTTACGTGTCAGAACGTCGATAAAATGAGTCAAGAGTTTCCTGATAGATTGATTCATACTATAAATTGTAAACAAGGAGCTGTGAGGGCTGTGAGATTCAATGGTTGTTACCCCCAAAAATGTGTTGTTGTTTTTTTTTTAATTTCGAGGTTTCCATAGCTGTGTCACATAATTTCGAGTTTATTAAACAACATGCATTGTTAACGTGGAGATAACAGGCCACATTTTAAAATGTAATTTCAGGTTCATAAATATGGTATCTTTGTGAAGGTCTAAACATCAGAAATCACAAATTAGCCAATATAATCCTTTTCATAGTTTTTGCTAATTTTACTGCAAACAACTTATTTTTCTGCCTGGAAAAAAAGTTTTCCCAAAATGTGAGCATTTATTGTAAAGTGCAGATACTAAATACATATAAGTTAATGGAATGGTGGGGGTAACTTTTCAGGTAGATACTAATGAATATAACCTGACTGTTCTACACGGGCTTGTATCGTTGCTTACAATTTAACTCTTAAGTCATACTCATACTAGTCTATAGACTGCTCTGGTGGCCTAGTGTTTAAAGCATCCACCTCAGATGCAGGAGGTCGCATGTTTGAACACTGGCTGAGTCATACCAAAGACATAAAAATGGTACTAACAGCAGCTTCAAATGGCGCTCGGCATTAAGAGGATGGTGTTAGGACTGGTTGACCTGGTGTCAGGATAATTTGACTGCGACATGTGTACTATATAATAATACAAGGGGAGGACACTTCTCTCTATATCTATATTTCAAGCTTCATTTTGTGTAGCATAATAAATTTGGATCTTGTGTTTAGCTCAGGCATTTGATTTTGTATAGTTATCCATAGTTTGGCTTACTATCATATCTTTAGGGAATGCCAGACCATTTTTCCAGGCTACCTCTTGACATGGCCTGCTTAATATGCAAGTGCATCTCGTTGAATGAAATACTTTCTTCTCATTGCAAAGGAAAAATAGCATACTGCATCTATTCATGACTTCTTTTCAGTTGGGCAATAAAAAGGCAACATTCCGTTCAGTGTATTGCACTTGTATATTAATCAGATTTGGTGACAGTTGATTTGTCAGCTACATTACTCCACCAACTATACTGTAACCCTTCATTTTCCAACAAAAAACTGTATTGTATTGTGAATTCTTCATGACATCTACACTTTTTTTCTTAATAAAATATATCTTCAAGCTTTATTACTGATTTTTGATTTATCAGCATTAATTTGCTGTTTAGCTTTTTTGTTGATTTGCCTATAAATTATAGTCACTAGCTTCCAGACCTTCTATTACTTTTTAAACAGGATATAATATTATTATTATTAATAATAATTATTATTTATTATTATTAATAATAATTATTATTAATTATTAATAATAATAATAATAATTATTAGCATTATTATTAATAATAATAATGCTAAAGGCACAGACAGATGAAGATTTTTCAATGAGAGTCCTTTCAAGAGTGAATATTTCCAGTGAAACTTTGCAAGATTAAAATCTCTTAAAACCAAAATTTACTTGAAACTGAAACATTTTTCTGCTCACAATTTTAAGTTTTTTAATTTCAGATATAATAATCATTAACAGAAACCCTTCTAGTGGAAACTAACAAAAAATTTAAATCCCTGATTACATTTTATTCAAAATTGAGCCCCTTGAAACCAAAACTTACTGAAAACATGTCCATGTAGTTGCCAGATTTCACTTATGTTGTCAGTTCAAGATGCAGAAATATCCTAGGGCCATGCATCAGATAAAGAAAGCAAGGCACATTTATCACAAAAGACTGTCCAGTATCTTTACAGGGTCAACCAGTATCTTTACAGGGTCAACCAGTATCTTTACAGGGTCAATCAGTAGTCTCTAGACCAAGTTTTAGTGACAATTTTCAAAGTTAATTGTTTATAATATAATGCCAAAGGTTGTGCAATCAAAATAGATTATGTTCATTTGCTGATCTTCTGTGTCTGATATGATGCGCCTAAATAATCGTTGGACCTCTGTCTTTTGAACTTGCATGTAAAAGAAGGCTCATGTTATTACCTTTGATGTCAGTGCAGAGGAAGACCAGCAAAAGAAAAAATACACAACAATGTTCCCTCATATTTTCAAGCTAATATCATGTTATCAAATTATATAATTTATATTAATAAAAAGTTTTAATGCAAATTTTGAAATAAAATTCATGTAAACACATAATCAATATGCACTGTATGTTTGAACTAAAGGACATAACTGATTGCATCTCGTTTAATGTAATATTTTAGATCTTCGGTTTAACTGAAAGTTCATTCAGACCAAAATTTTTACATAGTCCCAGTGCTTTCTGGTCTATAAATGTATCACCTTATTTGAAATGCCAGATTTGCACAAGCATTTAGGTTAATGCAACATTTTATAAAATGGCTTTAATTTGTTGTATTTCATGTATCAATAGATGTGAAATGTCTGATGTTTTTTCATAACTAATAACTTCATTTGATTTCACATTATATTTTTCACACAATACATTTTATATCTTTAGGAGATGGCATCTATTGTTTGACGTGTGGAAGTGATAAAAGTGTGAGATTGTGGAACCCTCATCGAAATATTGCCTTAAAGACCTATTCTGGACATGGCTATGAAGTTCTGGATGCACGAGCATCCAGTGACAACAGTCAGATCTGTTCAGGTGGCATGGACAAGACAGTGGTGCTTTTTGATGTGTCATCAGGAAAGACATTAAGGAAATATAGAGGGCATGCAGGTATATTGTACCATATTTAGCAATGATTTAGCCTACCTGCCTCAATTTCCTTATGAAAGGTCCTTAGCACCTGTTTTTTTTGGCATGATTTAGCCAATAATGATTTTAAATGTGCCATGAGAACCAACAAAACTAAAACAAAACCAATGATTAATCTTTCTATTACAAAGTAATAAACCTAGCCCTTAATATGGTAATAAGCTAACTCCTTACTCTGATAACAAGAATACCCCATACTCTGTATGGTAACATGCCTGCCCCTTGCTCTGTTTAGTAACAATCCAACCTCACACTTTCTTTGTAATAAGCCAACCCTACACTCTTTCTGATAACAAGCCTACCGCATACTCTGACTTGTAATAAGGTAACCCTATGCTTTGTCTTTTAACAATACAATGCCACAATCTGTCTGGTAACAAACCTACCCCATACTCTGTTAACAAGCTAGCCCCATACTCTGTCTGGTAACAAATCTACCCCATACTGTTAACAAGCTAACCCATACTCTGTCTGGTAACAAATCTACCCCATACTGTTAACAAGCTAACCCCATACTCTTGTCTGGTAACAAATCTACCCTGTACTGTTAACAAGCCAACCCATACTCAGTCTGGCAATAAACCTACCCTATACTCTGTCCAGTAGCAAGCCAACCCCATTGTTTGTCAGGTAACTAGCTGACCCCTTAATCTGTCTGGTAACAAACCAACTCTTTTAAACAGTTTTTCAGATAGAAATGTTTTGATTAAATTAAATAATATTGTAAATAAGTGATTTTTTAAAAATGTTTTAACAAAATTCTTTTTCTTTTGTCCTTTAAGCTTCATTACATAAAGGTGAGATATAATTTTAAATCTTTGAGATTACACTGTCATGTACTTGTTAAAAAAATGTGACAACTATTTTTATGTACTTTTATATACATGGGTATTAACAAGAGGTCATGTAGATGTTGAGATAACGAGACTGCTCTAAGAATCTGATTATCCTATATAGATAAGTAAAACAAGTAAACCTTGAACATCATATTGTGGATAAATTGCTTGATACCTTTATGATGCAAAGTGGGCGCTTATTTATTACTCTGGTATTATCCTAACTGGTTCACCTCCTACCTAGCACTAGATGTGCCCAGAATTGATTTTCTAATCTAGTAATGCAAGATGCTATTTCTGTGCAAGGCAACTACTTGAATATAAAGTCACACCCAAGATTTTAAGTTAATAGTTTTACGTTTATGATGTTGTTAGCAGAATTATAAGAACAACAATAAGGCCTAGAATAAAAGTATATGTTTCCTATTGCACTGGTTTTAAAATTAGATTAGATATGTGTTTTTTTAAAAAAATTATTGTTTCTTTTTGCCATTGTTTTCTTTTTTTTAATGTTAGATATATATTTAATGTCATTTTTTGGTGTGTTTTTTTTTATTATGGGTGAATATGTGCTAGGGTCTGCTGTGAGAAACATGGATGGTAGGCCAATCAGAAACATATTTTTTTGTTTGTCACGATATTTCTTTCAGTAGGTTGAATTACTTTTGCTAACTGTCCATATGTACTTCAGTAAATCCATTCTGAATCCACACTCTTTTCAAATTTGGAGCCATGAAATTTTGCACATTTTTAAACATACATATGTAGATGACTTCATTAGATTTTCAGACCATTACAGCAAATTTTCAACTTTTTATACATCTCTTTAACTTATTGACTTAAGCAATGTTAACAAAATGAAATTTAGCATGATAAAGCAAAACACTTTATGTGGACTGATGAAATTTGAATATGTAGATGACCAGGTTAGATTTTCATGTCATCATAGCAATTTTGTAATTTTTTTAAAAACTTATTTTAACTCACCTAGCCATAAAGTCGGGTAAGTAAATGGCATGGTCCTGCATCTGTTGTCCATTGTCATTTGTCAATCATCCATCAACAATCGCTTGTTACCATTCTAGAGTCCATATACCAGATCCAGTCATGATCATACTTGGAATGTGAGTTCATATCATTGAAAGCTTAGATGAGTTTAATAGAGATCCATGCATATTAATGAAATGATCTGACATCTATTTGGCTGACTTTGTAATCATTTTTATTGTACTAATGAAATGATCTGACATCTATTTGGCTGACTTTGTAATCATATTTATTGTACTAATGAAATGATCTGACATCTATTTGGCTGTCTTTGTAATCACTTTGATTTAACTTGGAGTATGGGCTCCAGGTTCTCTGGGACACAATAATCTGTTGAAAAGTACAAGTACTTTTAATTTTGTATTAATGAAAATTGCAGCAACTGTGTGGACTATATTCTATTATCAATAAAATCTAAGACAGTTTTCATACATATTAATGAGGTGTTAATGCGGCGAACTTGCATCAGATTGGTTCAGCTTGTTGCTATTCAGCAAGCCATAATTCTGATCCAGTTATCATCAAAATTTGGTATGATATTGATAGTGAGCAAAATCCATCTAATTTTGAATTAAATAATATGATCATTGCTTATTATTGAAGTCATTATGCATTTGATTGAGATTATTACTATTTAAGGACTTTTTCTGATCCAGTTATGATCAGTCTTCATAAACAGGCTTAAATCATCAAGATTATGATAAATACATTTTATGGACAAGAAATTTGTATATTAACAATTAGGTTTTATTCATCCGATTGGCTAAACTTTTACCTCTTCAGAGGCTCTATTTTTGTTAATATTTTTATCAAATGTGCTAAATAGGCTTATATCATCAAATTATGTGTTTTATTATGAACAAGACTATATATATTAATCATGTGATCTTGGCTGTGCTTTTTCCAATTAAGATACCTGATGTTATTCCTATTGTACCAAATAATGACAAGATGCTGGACAATATTTATCATAAGAGATGCCTACACATATATTTGAGGTGCCCTTACATAGAATGGCTTTTTTTGTTGGGGCATTTAATGGGCAATACTGGAAACTAGCATAGAATATGGGAGGGGCCTGAGAATATGGGAGGGGCCTGACCTAATACCAGAGAGGCCACGTATGCATATTTTTGGGCACTGTGATCTGTATTACAGTAAGAAGAAAAATATTAACAAGATCAGTTGGGTTTTTTTTTTTCAGGCACAGTAAACTGTGTTCAGTTTAATGAAGAGTCTACAGTGGTTTTGTCAGGGTCTATTGACAGCTCAGTACGGTGCTGGGATGTCCGCAGCAAGAACATGGAACCCATGCAGGTTCAAGGATATCTTTAAGCAGGACTATATCTTTCTTTCTTGTTCTTTTTTCACAATATCCAGATTGTCAATTTAGGATTTGTTTTTGTCCGTACTAACATTTATGAGCCTCAAAATAGGTAATTAACATAATAATATAGGTACAAGGTATTTGGTAAATGGAATTGCTGGAATGTTGACTGAATTATGGTCTCATTTGAATGACAAGCTTCCATAGTAATAATTAATGCAAAGTAAATTTTAATAATATTATTGCTTATCACTCTCTTTGTTACAACTATCAGTGTTATTTTTTTTGTCTTAAAACTGTTGAATGTTCTAGAAACATATCTATGTTTAGAAAATTAATATTTGAATAATTTTTTTTTGCTCTTTCATATATTGCAGGTAATGGATGAAGCTAAGGACAGTGTGACAACTATTCAAGTTTCAGATCATGAAATTTTGACAGGATCAGCTGATGGAAGTATCCGCAGATATGACCTGAGGAATGGGAAGCTCTTTACAGATTTTATTGGCAGTAAGTTTGATACATAACAGTGAATACGATTTTGGAGTCCCTCCTACATAGCAGTTTGTTTTTCTTGTTTGGATGATTGCTTTTTGTGCATTCCTCAAGTTTTATTTAAAGAAAAACAGCAATACAGCTGAAATTTTACAAGTGAAATTCTGTTATCAACAGAGATTAGTGCTGGACATCGAAAGTATATGGGATAATTTTTGTTCAAAACCTTTTTGTCCATTATAGAGGAAACTATAGAACATTTTTTTAAATTTGGAGAGAAGTAGAAAAAGAAAAGGTTATCCTGGAAGCCGGAACTCTTAACAGCAACAGTCTCAAGTCATATTGCATGTTTGATAATGGTTATGTCCCTTGACTTTTTAATTCCCCTAATTTACCCATGATGCAATGCTCTTCTGGCAAGCAAATCTATTTGCTGTAATGGAGGACAACAAAGCCTATAATTAAAGTTATCCAACAGTATATAATACATGTATGTATCTTATTTATCACGTCTTCATTTGATATTAAAAAATGTTTTACAAAATTTATACTCTGTATTGCATGCGAATTTAACGATTTTCTTATCCAGGCTATGTGCATCTAACTATGCTGTTTTCTGAATGTGCCACATATTTCGATGCTAATACTATAGATGTGAAGCATAAAATTCAAGCTATATAACAGTATATAATATTTGTCGGTAACCTTATAAGTGCATCTTCATTTGTCTGTCCATGCACCTAACGCCTTTCCATACGAACAGTACCGATCTTCAAATCCTTGATGTGGTGCCACATATACTGATGCTAATACTATGGATGTGAAGCATAAAATTCAAGCTATGCAGCAGTATATAATTTATGTATGTATCTGAATAAGTACGTCTTCATTTGTCTGTCAGTGTGCCTAATGCCTACCTATTCAGACATTTTCCATATAGGCAAATAGGTCATACCAATCTTAAGCAGCCACCAGCTTTGACAAATTTGAATACAAATGTGTGAAATGCAAAATAAAACAGTTGGTATTTTTTAAAACTCAATATCACTTAGGGTTAGCGACTTTACCCTATCAACATATTCATGCCAGATGCCTCTACCCATGCTGATTTGTGATGGCACCACATATTTTAATGCTAGTAATATATATTTGAAGCATAGAATTAAAGCTATCCAACAGTATATAAGGTGGTTATGTATCTTATTAAATATATCTTCATTTGGCCATCCATGCACCTAATGCCTTCCTGTACAGACATTTTCCGTATAGGCAAATAAGTTATACCAATCATATACAAACACCAATTGTGACAAATTTAATATCAATTTATGTGTTCCTCATCACTCTAGATTGATCTATGCCAATAGAAATATGTATTAAAAAAAATTGACTCACTATTGCTTAGTGTTAGTGACTAGCTAGTTGATGCATCCGTAATGGGAGTATTACTCACCGGAAATAGGGATTGTAAATTCACACACATGGTCTCTGATTTCAGTGTACCAAAGAGCTCTTCAAGGGAGGCTATTGTCAGCGGCAGTAATGACCCTTATCGAACAGACCTTTATAATCAATCAATCAACCAATCCTCTCTGCGCCGTCTGGTGCTTGAGGCAACAGCAAGGGAGCACCATTTCCGTCTGTCGGCAGCTATTGCAGGGGCGGTCTGATAGGTGAGGCCTCTGGTCTTAAGGTCTCTCTCCACTGTTCGTCGCCAGGTCTCTTTGGGTCTGCCACGGTTCCTTTTACCCTGTGGGATCCATCTCAGTGCCACCCTTGGTAGTGAGTCAGGAGGCATTCTGCAGACATGGCCGAGCCATCTCCATCGCCGAGTTGAAATGATCTCAGAGATGGTGCTTGCACCCGCTCTGTGCCGAAGTTCCTCATTTGAGATCATGTTTGGCCAGAAAATCCTCATGATGCGTCGCAGGCATTTGGTTTGAAACACTTCGAGCTTGTGTTCTATGTTCGCAGTGGACTTCCAACACTCTGAGCCGTACAAAAGGACGCTCAACACGTTGCTCTTGAAGATACGGATCTTTGTGTGGACACTGAGGTTTCTTGTCCTCCATATGGGCTTCAGCATTGCGAAGGTCTGGTTGGCCTTGCCGATTCTTGTGACGACTTCCCTTGTGCTATCTCCATCCGTGGCGACCTTGCTACCCAGGTAAGTGAAATCGTCTAGTTCTTGCAGAGGCTGGTCATTGATGGTGATTGGGTTGCCCACTCTAGTATTCTTCCTCAAGACTTTTGTCTTCCCTATGTTGACTCGAAGACCTATGGTATTTGCTGTCTGTACCAACTGTTGTGTCTTCTGTTGAATATCCTGGTGTCTGCTTGCCAGCAACCCGATGTCGTCGGCATAGTCCAGGTCATCCAGCATTGAGGTCAACGTCCATTGTATTCCATGCCTCTTGCCCTCTGTGGTGCGGCGCATGATCCAGTCAATGGCCAGTGAGAAGAGAATTGGAGAGAGAATGCATCCTTGCTTCACTCCGGTTTCCACCTTGAATGGTTCAGTGAGTTGGTTGTTGTGGATTACTCTGCACTCAGAGTTTTCGTACAGGGACCTGATGACATTGACAATTTTCTTGGGGATGCCATAATGTCGTAGGATCCTCCACATAGAGTCTCGGTGCAGGCTGTCGAAGGCCTTCTCAAAGTCCAAAAAGACCACATAAAGGGATCCATTCCATTCATGAGACTGCTCAAGTATCTGCCTCAGTGTGAAAATGTGGTCGATGCAAGATTTGCCTTTCCTGAAGCCTGCTTGTTCCTGGCGTAGGATGCCGTCCACAGCTGTTGTGATGCGTTGAAGAATGATGCGGCTAAAGATCTTCCTGGAGAGGGATAGCAATGTGATTCCTCGCCAGTTGTTGCAGTTTCCCAGATCTCCTTTCTTGGGAAGTTTAACTATGATTCCGGTTTTCCAGTCATTTGGTGCTTTTTCACTATCCCATATCTTTTGGAGAATCTGGCAAAGAAGCTTCGGCGTCTCTGTGTCTTCTGCCTTCAGCATCTCGGAACACACTCCATCATCGCCAGGTGCCTTTCCATTCTTCAGCTTGTGAATGGCCTGCTTGACCTCCTCAACAGTGATGTCGTTGCAATTGATGTCAAGGTCCTCCTCTGCTTCAGGAATGTCAGCGAGTACGGGTGGGTCTGGGCGATTCAGGATATACTCGAAATGTTGCTTCCATCTTTCCATCTTCTCCTCCTCCACTGTGACATAGTTTCCAACTTCGTCTCTCACTGGAAGATCGTGGTGCTGACTATAGTCGCCCTTCAGTTTCTTTGTGTTTTGATACACCGTTTTCATGTCTTTCTGCCCTGCTGCTACCTCTGCCTCCTTGGCTAGCCTCTCTGCAAATTCTCTCCTGTCTCTCCTTACTGATTTCTTCACCTCCTTGTCTTTTCCTCCATACTCCTGCATAATTCTCTCTTTCAGTCTTGGTGATTTTGAATCCAAAAGTCTCTTCTTAATCTGTCTTCTCTCTTCTATGCGAGTCCATGTCTCTTCTGATATCCACTCTGTCTTCCTATTATTCCTGTAACCTAAAACTTCTTCTCCTGCTTCCTTCATTGCTCTGTTAAAATTGTCGATGGTCAGCGATGTCTCATCTCCTAGAGCACTAAACCGATTCCTTAAAGCCAGCCTGAATTCATCCTTTACTTTTGGATTCTTTAGTTTGTCCACATCAAAGCGTTTATTCCTGGAGACCCCTATCCTAACTTTCCTAAGCTTCAAAGTCACCTTAGCCACCAGAAGAAAATGGTCGCTGCCAACGTCAGCGTTCCGCATCACTCGCACATCCTGCAAAGAGTGTTTCCACCGACCGTTGATGATGATGTGGTCGATCTGGCTCTGGGTTCTGCCGTCTGGTGACGTCCATGTAAGCTTGTGGATGTCCTTGTGCTCGAACAGAGTCCCTCCTATGATCAAGTCATTCTCTTGACAGAAGTTGACCAGCCTTTGCCCGTTATCAGTCATCATGCCTATTCCATGGCGCCCCATGGTCCTCTCTCTATCTTTGTTGTTGCAGCCAACCCTAGCGTTGAAGTCGCCAAGCAACATCAGCACGTCATGTCGAGGGACGTCCTCTAGAACGGTTTGAAGAGCGTGGTAGAAGGTGTCTTTGTCCTCTTCTTCCGCGCCGTCTGTTGGTGCATAGGCCACTACAACTGATAGTTTGGCGTACTTGGAGTTCATCCTGACGTACAACAGGCGTTCATTTACTGGTTTCCACTGTAAGACGGTGTTGGCCTTGTTCTTGTTGATAATAATGGCGACTCCTTCCCGGTGGTTATTGTCCTTCCTTCCGGACCAGATGATGACTTCTCCGGAGCTCAACTTCTGCTTGCCGGTACCAGTCCATCGAGCTTCTGTTACACCCATGAGGGTCAGGTTGTAGTGATTCAACTCGCTCACTGCTTGTGCCAACCTTCCAGTCTGGTTGAGCGTTCGCACATTCCAGCATCCAACTCTAATCCATGTTTTGGGCGACAGGAGTTCCACTATCGGGGTGGGGACATCCTTGCGGTTTTGTTCCCCAACCGTCACAAAGCCAGTTGCCTGGTCTGCTTCGCTCCCAGCGCCGTTTGTATTTTGTTCCCTTGTTGTCGTTTCCGTAGCAAGAGTTGTTTTAACGGGGTGGGGTCGCTAACCCTACGCCCAACCCTCCTCCTTTTTCAGCCGGGCTTGGGACCGTCCTTGGCGGAGTTCTAGACCTATATCATAGGTTTAATTTTGAAAAACAAAATGCTACTAGATTTTTTATAACCAAGCTATTAATCAATTACTCCATTATGTTTTGTAAAGTGATTAATTTTTTTAAATTAAAAAAAATTTAAAAATTCTTACTGATTAAATGATTATGCAATGTTCTAGGATGTCAGATTCCCAATAAATTAACCATTGTTTATCCATGTGTCATCCACTTTTGACATAAACATGAACTAGATTTAATTTTCAATGCTTTTATGTTGAAAATCAAACATTTATTTTGATACAACACAGGAGATATGAGGAACAAAACATTGAAACCTGCACCACTAAGTTTGGTAATATTCTAAATACAATCCTGCATTAGAAAAAATATGCATGGCTAGGAGTAATGTCTTTAACAATGGCACGCAAGGAAAATAACCAATGTTCCAAACACATGTATCACTGCTCAATGAATAGTGCAAAGGAAGAGTGTGAATGGATCACCAAACTAGTTCAAGCGTACTTGATGCCCAATCAGAATAAGTTATATTCCTTTAAATTAATAGTCCTGGAGCATATGACACAAAATGCACAATTATTTATGTCATAAACTGTACAGGTATTTTGTACTCATTGAATATACACTGATAAACGTTTAACATGGCAGGCAAACTTTGAGTGGAGAAAAATAAACTGGCTTTGAAATGCATTTATTAATTGGATATTTGTGATATAAGCACAGAGAAATTGGAGATGCAGGAAAATAAATGTAGAACAAAAATTGTTTCTGTTATGATGTGTGAAATGATGTCAGTAAAACTCGCTAATGCAGAAAATAATAGTTTTGGGAATTTAGTGTTATGAAATGAACATTGATCTTGTGGAAAGTTAAGAATTGAAATTGATAATTGTTCATTTGGTCATTGAGAGTAGAGAAGAAGAAAAAAGGTGACATTTGTAGGAAGGAATCATACAAATACTACCAGTATACATTCAAATGGCATTTTTCATTTAGAATCTTTCAGTTTCAGCAACATAATTTAACTAGAATTTTTTTTTTATGTTTAAACATTTACACCATGACTCGGGTAGGGGCATATCTTCCAGATGTACTGGCTGCCAAAGATAGCCTACATTGTGCCGAAATGATTGCATTAACCCAAAGCAACAACAATGATAATATCTTCTTTTAAGGTCCAGAGTAAATTTTAGCATCTGGGGTCATCCAGCACTTAGTTATTATTTGTCAAGTTTGTCTAACATTGGTTTATCAAGATAGATGTAAATTTTAATATAGTATTTTTATTTTTGTAATTTTGTAATAACTTTTTACTTTTGGTTGTGTTAAACTATGTGTTGCTTCACTACTGCAGATTTACTGGTTTTGGTTTGGTTTGGTTTTGTGCATTTAGTGCCATTTTTTCAGCATATTATAGGCTGTACATGGAGGCCAGTATATATTGGTGGAGAAGAATCTGGGAAAACCCTGGAAGAACCACTGTTCCATGGGAAGCTACTTGCACGTTTTCTCAGATAACACATTGACCAAGCCAAAATTAAACCCAAAACCATGCAGAGTGGTGTGAAGTCTACAGTGGCCATGTCACTGATCTGTAAAGGTGATCTCCTTGGACTACTCAACCATCCAGGCCCACAGCTTTAATAGATTTTACTTTTGACTTTATAGCTATTATTAACACAAACTTATATCGGCGTTGAACATTTCTCTTTTGTATTTTTTTCCCATTATTTGTTGGTTTTTTTTTATATGCTGCATCATTACCATGGATATATTTATATTTTTTTCCTTTGCAGAAGCTGTTACAAGTGCAAATTTTACTAGAGATGGACAATGTATACTGACCAGCACACTTGACAGCAGTATCAAACTTATGGATAAAGATACAGGGGAAATGCTGAATGAGTAAGAACTAATAAAATCATTTTCAGACATAAATCATTCTTAACTATTTTGAACCATACTTCATATTCCCTAACAAACACTCCCAGGGTCATTTCATTTTCTAAAAGGAGCATTTATTAGAGCACAATAATGAAAGCTAAAGTTGTTTCGTGGACTCTTATAATGACTACATGTACATCTTTGGATCCTTCTCCCTCTGAATTTAGTCATAATAAATATCAGAACTTTCTCCCACTCAGCAGCTAGCCAATGATTTGATATTATGAGGTACTGTTATAATGACAACATGCCCATCTTTCGACCTTTCAGCCCCATAATTCAGTCATTATAAATATAAAAACAGCCAAAATTATAAATGTCAAAATATTTTGCCACTCAGCATGAACATGAATAGGGCTTAACGCCATTTTTCAGCACACGAGCTATTCAAGGTGGCTAGTATTATTGGTGGAGGAATAACCCGGGAAAACCCCCAGAAAGAACCACCGACCCACAAGAAGCTACTGGCAAGCTTTCTCACATAATTACCTTAGCCGAATCTTATGTGTATCTTACAAACAGTTACCTGAAAATGTATTACAACTCTATGGTTTTAAACTGTAATAGAAAAGAGCAAAATCCACAAACTTTTATAAGATTCAACAAATATTTTAATTTCCTTAATACAAAATTAACAATTTAAAAACAACTTACAGTATTGCCAATTGAATACCAAATGGTCCAAAATTGTTCTGTCATGAGTCTTAATGAATAATGTTCTTATTAAATTCTAGTGATGTTCGCAATAAGATCCAGTGCTAAAGAGACCTTGATGTATAGTCATGAGAGTAGTTTCCAGTAGTCTGAAGTGTGATACTGTCTTATAATTAATCACAGTAAACCCCGAATGTCGGAATTCAGTATAATTCCAAATGAATGTATATGTCCAAGAAAAGTATTGAAGAGCACTTTGTATTTCCAGTAAATAAATAATCTGAATAAATAATTTACCCCAAATCAAACACTGAACACACAATAAGACTGATTTTGCCTAAAGATATGAAAGCAAGAATAATTAATGTCTCCAGTCAATAAAATTATAAACCCCTTTATCTGACCTAGGTCACAATTAGCCTTTTCTGGAAATACTAGGACTTAATGGAAATTTTCGTTAAAGAAAATTCCAAGATGTTTACAAAATAAAATCTGTTACTAAAATTATAATATGGATGTGGTAAACATTAGGTAGGCTAGGTATTATATATATATATATATATATATATATATATATATATATATATATATATATATATATATATATATATATATATATATATATATATATATATATATATCTTATGGAGAATACCAGTGTCCTTGACTCAGACCCAAATAAATGTTTACATTTATTGATAATATACTTAATATTTAACCCACAATTCTAGAGAAATATTAACTAAACATTATTTGTTTACAACAAAAAAAAAACATCAGCAGCATCTCTAGTCAGGAACACAGTGAACCTGACTTTTGGACATAGGAAAGTCTAAAATACAATTATAGGTACCATATAATCATGGAGAAAATATAATAAAGTCCAAAATACAATTATAGGTACCATATAATCATGGAGAAAATATAGTAAAGTCTAAAATACAATTATAGGTACCATATAATCATGGAGAAAATATAGTAAAGTCCAAAATACAATTATAGGTACCATATAATCATGGAGAAAATATAGTAAAGTCCAAAATACAATTATAGGTACCATATAATCATGGAGAATATAAACAAACAACAATACAAATTAAATATGCATAGAAATTGTTATTGTGGACAGCTTAATTCCTGTGTTGCACTTATGGATTAGAGAACAGTGATAATTCTTGGTAAGTTTTTTATTTCCTATTCTTAAAAATGTGAGGTGGGTGGGGGCATTTATTCAAGTGGGGGTGCTAATTAGGGAGTAATCAGTTGCTACAGGCTTAAATTTTGTAACATTCATAGTTATACAAAAATTGATGTCTGTGAAGGTATGAAAAAATTAGAAACTAATACAGGCAGAATAAGAAATTCATGCTATGCAATCAAAATAATAGGGGGCAACAAGTGGCCGAGTGGTCTAAAGCGCTAAGTCTACATGGGTTCAAGTCTCATATTCGGCCAGTGTGCGTATGTGAGAAAGCTTACCAGTAGCGTCTCATGGGTCGGTGGTTCATTCCGTGGGGTTTCCCAGGTTATTCCTCCACCAGTAATACTGGCCGCCATGTATAGCCTATCTTGTGCTGAAAAATGGCATTCAACCCTACAAGAACAACAACAATCAAAATAATTGCAAATCTATGTGTTTCATTTATTGTCATGATGAATAATGGCACCGACAGAGTGTATGGTATACTTGACTACAGTACACTTAGTGACCAATGTTTCTTTCTCAGGTAAAAATTTGATAACCACTTATTGTATGCTCTTAAACCTTTTATATTTACAGTATGAAAAGTGAAATATATATATATATATATATATATATATATATATATATATATATATATATATATATATATATATATATATATATATATATATATATATATATATATATATATATATATATATATATATATATATATATATATATATATATATATATATATATATATATAGACATATAATGTGAAAAGCAATATATCTTCAGTCAAGCACCTGTTAATCTGATGTTATATATTATCTCATTGCAGGTATAAAGGGCATAAAAACACAGACTATAAAATTGACAACTGCCTGAACTGTAAGGACACTCAGATTCTCTCAGGATCAGAGGATGGTTATGTCTACATATGGGATCTTATTGAGGTTAGATGTCAAGGGCTATTCCATTTAAATCTACTTGGAGGGGGTGCCACCTTTTTGTTAGTGGTAGCACCATTAGAAAAGAACTAAAGTTATCCACTGTCTCAAGGGCTATTCCATTTAAATCTACTTGGAGGGGGTGCCACCTTTTTGTTAGTGGTAGCACCATTAGAAAAGAACTAAAGTTATCCACTGTCTCAAGAAAATGGTTCAGTTCCCACTTGTTATATAGAAAATGTGCATTCACCCTAATCTGGGCACATTTAAGTCAAAAAGATGTAAGTTATTCATGTATAGTTGACTTTATTCAAACATGGATTCAACACATTTCTCAATATCAGATTCTCGGTTATCATTAAAAACTCAGAAGTCAGGGATTTCTGGGGATGGAAATTTGGTTGTCTTTTTTTTATAACCAGGAAGTCTCCATTGCATGGTAGATGTGATCCAACCTGCATATAGTTACCAGGGACCAGAAGAAAGTGGCCTTTATAGACAGGTGGTCTTTATTTACATTGTATGAGACATGTAAGTAAATTGAAAGATGGAGAGCAGGAACGAAAACTTACATTTGGCATACATGCATGCTTTCATATGATCTCCTTCGCAATACATTTCAGTACCATTGTGCCATGGACCCCAATTAAATTTTTTAATAATTTCACTGGAAGTTTTATGAAACAATTTTATTCACATTTTGTTTTGCCAGAACTGATTTATTTTGTTGTCTGTTTTTAAATTGTTTTTAGTTGGCACAGTATAGCAACAATAGTAAAGTTTGAAAAATGTAAAAAATTTAGAACAAAAATATTGAAAGCTAAACCCTTGCAAATTAATGTAAAAATGAAGTACAAGATATAAAATGTGAAAATCTTAAGATTCTGTCAAATGTATATAAAGGAAATGATAAAGGTAACAAGTATGCAATCCTTAAAGCATATGATTGTAATTTGTTATATAAACTGTATTCCCTCAAAAAGTCCACGGTTTTGTCAGCTAGTACATCATCATACAGTTTCTTCATGCATTTTACATTAAAATACTGTCTCATAAGGTGGAAGTCAACACTTGACAAGAATGTGGTCTGATCAGAAATGGGTAACTGCATGGCAGCTTTCATTGCCTTATCTACCCTATTATTGCTCTTTATGCCAATGTGACTAGGCAGCCAACAGTACAGAATATGAGAACATCATATTTCTGTAATCTGAAATTCAAATTGGTTGTTAGATATAAGAGTTTTCACAGGCTTTCCATATAAAAAATGGAGTCCAAAAGATGATGACATTTTTCAGGTTTTTGCATGACTGTGATTTCTGCTGTAAACATTGTTATAGGCTTTCTGCGGTAATTGATTAGAGACAGTGCCATTGGATGTTACAATGGTAGCACCATTTTGTCATCATCTTTCAGACTGTCTATACATAGACATATGGCTACAAAAAGAGGCTTAGATCTCATTGAATTTACTTTGAAGAAGGAGAGGATTTGTTGAGGACTAGTTGAATTCACAAGGTTAAATATTATTTCAAGTGGTTTTGATAACCGTGTTGGTGATTTGAGAATACAAAATTTTGCAGTATTTTGATATTTATTTTCATTTTATTTAGTGAGATAGATTGATGGTTGATTTTCCAGAATAAAGGTTGATTGGTAGATTGATGGTTGATTTGCCAGAATAATGGTAAGCTCTAAATGCAACCAGACAGGTCCCCGATTTTGTATTGGAACAAGCATCTGCATTTAAGATTTACAAGCTGATCCATACAAAATCAAGCCATGGTCAAGTTTAAATCAAAGATCGTACTAATGACCTATGTAATATGAGCAAGACCTTCCAATCTGCTCTCCAATCATTTGCCATGATTCATTCTTAAATCCATGGCTTGTTTTACATTTGTTCTGAGGTATCTAATATGTGGAAGAATAGTTAGTTAACTTTCGATTATAAGCCCTTACACTTTGGTCTCATTCACACCAGGAATATGGCAAATGTCATGACAGAACTTTGGGTCATTATGAATACAGTGTAATCAGCTGAAATGCTTTGGATCTTCATGTACACATGGTAATCAGCTGAAGTGCTTTGGTACTCTGGGTCATCATGAATACAGTAATCGGCTGAAATACTTTGGGTCATCCTGAACAGTGTAATCTGATTAAGTGCTTTGAATTGTTTTGAACAGAAGGTAATCAGCTGAAATGCTTTGGGTCTTAATGTACGCATGGTAATCAGCTGAAATGCTTTGGGTCATCATGAATACAGCATAATCAGTTGAAATGCTTTGGATCATCATGAATACAGTGTGATCACCTGAAGTGCTTTGGTACTCTGGGTCATCCTGAATACAATGTAATCTGCTGAAGTGCATTGGATCATCATGAACAGAGGGTAATCAGCTGAAATGCTTTGGATCATCGTGAACACAGTAT
Source organism: Unio delphinus (assembly GCA_029339505.1). Lineage (NCBI taxonomy): Eukaryota > Metazoa > Mollusca > Bivalvia > Unionida > Unionidae > Unio > Unio delphinus. The sequence continues at coordinate 2,240,236 of JAQISU010000096.1, forward strand.
AATCTGCTGAAGTGCTTTTGGTCATCATGAATACAGTGTAATCTTCTGAAATGTTTTGTATCGTCTTGAACAGAGGGTAATCATCTGAAATGCTTTGGGTCTTCATGAATACAGTGTGATCAGCTGAAGTGCTTTGGTACTCTGGGTCATCCTGAATACAATGTAATCTGCTGAAGTGCTTTGGGTCATCATAAACACAGTGTAATGTGCTAAAATGCTTTGTATTGTTATGAACAGAGGGTAATCAGCAGATGTGCTTTGGGTCATCATGTACACATGGTAATCAGCTGAAGTGCTTTGGTACTCTGGGTCATCATGAATACAGTAATCTGCCAAAGTGCTTTGGATCATCATGAGTACAGTGTGATCAGCTGAAGTATTTTGGTACTCTGGGTCATCCTTAATACAGTGTAATCTGCTGAAGTGCATTGGATCGTCATGAACAGAGGGTAATCAGTTTAAATGCTTTGGGCCATCATAAACAAAGTGTAATCTGCTGAAGTGCTTTGGGTCATCGTGAAAAGAAAATGACTTTTATAGCCAAGTGATTATGTTTACTAGAATTTTTATTCATTACACATCCAAATGCCTACCTGCCATACCTTACCTGTCATGCAAAAGACCTACATCCCCAACCCCTGACTCGTGAATTACAGTTATCTTATTTTAAAAAAAAGAAGAGATCTTTCTTGATACTACATTGCATATCTGCAGCCTGTAGTCTGTATAAACAGTATGCAGTTCTGTTTCATGCTTATGGAAGACTATCACAACATGGCAGTTTATACAGTTGATTGTCATGGAGGAAATGAAAAGGTAAAGATAATCATAGATAAACAGTCACCATTGCCGATTACTGAAATGACTGACAATAGCTAGGGTGATTTTGTATTGAAGTGTTCTTTGAGAACTGCTGTTGAGAACTGCCTAATAAACTGTATGTAATTTACATAAGTAAAGTACATGAAGTAGTATTACCCAATCCATTTGATGTTAGGTGAATAAAAAAAATGATGTATTGCACGAAGAAAAATTAATATACATTTTTGCTTTTATCAAGAATGTTTAAGCCTTTGTTTCATAAAGATTATTGGTTTGTTCATAATCGATGGCATTGTTTCTTTGTAGTTAATTTTACTCCAGATATAAAACACAAAACATTATTTCAGTTGTTGGAATACAGGGGTAGGTGATTATATTTATAGGCAAATTGTTAAAAATGCTTTGGCTTAGACCAAGATAAACCGTCTAGGAAATGAGCAAAAGCCCAGCAAAACTAAATTTCTGTTTTTTAGAAGACCTAAATAGCCAACCTCTGACTCGTGATTTACAGTAATCTTATTGTAAAAAAGATCTTTTCAGTTTTTATGTATGTTTTCAGATGTATGTTTGGAAATCTAAGTCTACAAAATTTAAGATGGTGTCATTTAAAACTTTACAAACACCATATCAACATTAGCCATTCAGGAGAATACTACAGCTTTCAAAGTAGTAATACCACCCAACATTGAACAACAATACTCTCAAGTTTCTGGTGAGTGCAAAAATGAACACTAATGACACTTGTTTCACCTTCAAACCCCACAATGATCTGTCAAGAACAGCAATGTCTGCATCAAGATGGGGACTCACCATTTAATTTTTCAGACTGTGGGGTATTGGGCTTGATTTATTGGAAACCATACCTGTCCTGACAAATGGCTTGAAGGGGCCTCGAGTGGTCTAAAGCACTCTCCATTACGGATCACTGCCATCTCACCTCTGTCTGCAAGAGAAAGTTTGGCAGTAGCTTCCCGTGAGTTGGTGGTTGTTTTCTGGGGGTTTTCCCAGGTTCTTCCTCCCACCAAGAATACTGGCCACCATGGATAGCCTGTCATGTGCTGAAAAATGGATTTAAACCCCACAAAAACAAACAAACAAACAAATGGCTTGAAGATAAAGATTCTTGCTCAGATTTACATTTTATCCATCATATTCAGAAAAATTATTTTGAGATTTAAAAAAATGACCTGATTGCAAATCCTAGTCACTCCCTCCCACTTTTCCTGCCAATTGAAAGGTCAGTGCCATAAGACTTAATTCCACTGTCAAGTGGATATTAAAGAGACTTGTATTTCTAAAATAATGTCTGTGTTGTGAATATTTAAGTGTGCGCATATGGATGCGTGTGTGATGATATTTGGCAATGTTCTACCATTTGATTGCAAAAGTATACTAAATGCTTTTTTTAAAAAAAATCACATTTCATTTTATCCAGTTTTTATTTCCAGTCATTTTTTGTGTGTGGCTTATATAAATAAAAAACTTATCTCAATTGTATGACATTGCCTTTTGAGGTCATTTGAAAAGATCCCAGTAGTATTGCAAGAAATTATGCCACCCTCCCCAACTTAAGTAGGGTGAGAAAGCGAAACACCCAGCAATTACTCTATCAAGTCGTTCCTCGCAACTCTTGCGGAGGTGGAATTGCTGTAATTACAAAGAATTCCATGATCAAATGCCTTAAGTACAACACAACCTTCAATTTCTGCCACACATCGTTTGAACTAGTCCAAACAACGCTCACACTGGAACAAAGGTCAGTCCATTTTTTCTGTCTCTACCGCCCTCCTCCTAGTAGAAAAAACAAGCTGATTTAATCTCTCTTTTTGGAGCAGTTTCCAAATCTTCTGGAGTATGGAAATTCGATAGGTGGTAACCTAATTATTCTTGCAGATTTCAACTTTCACTTTGACTGTCCTGGAAAACCATACACATCAGACTCCTAGATTCCATTCATGTTTTCAATCTTAAACAGTCAGTTAACCAATCCACCCATAAATTTGGTCACATTTTAGACTGGTTTCTTTATAGACCTGATGATAATATTCTGCAATCCACCCTTGTATCCCACGAACTTGCATCCGATCACCTCTGCATTGTATGCCATCTCGACGTATCAGTCCCTAACCCTCCACCTCTATTTGCTACTAAGAGAAACCTCCGTATGATAAATAGAACCAAATTCATGCATAACATCCGAGAAAACCTAACAACTTTCTTACATCCAACAGTGGAACAACTTGATAACTGCCTGCGTTCATTGCTTGAAAAACATGCCCCAGCCACTAAATGCAGAGTATCAATAAAAAAAGAAAGTGTTCTCCATGGTATAGCAGTGTTAAGGACCAGCTTTGCACTGCTAAAAGACATCGCTGAAAAGCAGAGAGGCTTTGGCTTTCCACCAGACTCACTATTCATACACAAATTTATGAAGCCGCTAAGAAGAACATCACAAACATAGTCCATTTAGCCAAATTATCCCACTACAGTACTAAGATCACAGAGTTCCAGTTGCAAAGAGCTCTTCAAGATAACTAACAAACTGATGTCAAGGAACAAATGTACACCACTTCCAACAACCTTCTCTGCACTAGACCTTCCAGACCAATTTGCAAATTTCTTCCGTGACAAAGTACAAACCATTACAGATTTGCTTGACAGCACAATTTCAACTGACTCGTCACCATACAGTTATGATGCAGAATTTCAGCCACAACCATTAGGAGCATTTGAACCTCATTCTATTGATTTAGTATGGACAATCGTGATGAAAAGTGCACCAAAGTCTTGTGAACTTGATCCAATTCCGACATCACTGCTGCTTGAGTACTTAGACCCAATATTGCCTTCACTAACTGATGTTATTAATATCTCTCTCTCATTGGGGCAATTCCCATCATTTTTTAAAACTGCCATTGGTAAGCCACTGCTGAAGAAATCAACACTTGACCATAGCGATTTAAAGAACTACTGCCCAGTTTCTAATCTCCCATTCATATAAAAAATCTTAGAAAAAGTTGTTCTTACCCAACTTGTATCTCATTGGAATTCAAACAGTCTTTTTAGCAATGTACAGTCTGCATATTGCCCTTGCCGCAGTACGGAAACTACTCTTCTGAAAGTATTTGATGACATTCTCTCTGCTTTGGATAGTGGAAAGATTACAGTCCTCAATCTCCTGGATTTATCTGCAGCATTTGACACAATAGACCATGATATATTACTTCACCGTCTCCAGCATGTATTTGGCATTCAGAATATAGCCTTACAGTGGTTCAAGTCCTACTTAGTCAACAGGTCACAAATTATATTTGCAAATGGAATACACTCCAGCCCAGTTGACATATGTTGTGGTGTTCCACAAGTATCTGTTCTCGGACCAGTTCTCTTCATTCTGTACACTCAGCCACGCTCTAATGGTTAACGGTACCAGTTGCGCAAGTCCATGCGGGTGGAGCTTAAGGTGTAGGGTCCATTACAATCAGAAATAAACAACAACACAAGCTATGATTGGTGGATTATGTAAGAGTTGTACTTTCTGTTAGGCTTAAAAAAAAGTTTAGCCTCTTGGCAACATGTGAATTTATGCTAATTCCTAAATAGATCAAATTTTGTATTTTTTATGATTTTTTGAAAATGTAATACACATAACTGAAAATAGGTATGTTGTGACTAGATAACTCATACCCTTGTCTAGTTCCAGCAGAGTTATCTCTCTTAAATGCAATGGAGTACCTGGTTTTGTCATTGTCAAATTGACAATCTAACATTGTTCTCTATAACAGTGTGTGAGATGCACGCTAAATTAGGATAGAAAATATATTTATCTCTCCAAATATTAGCATTGAGGTCTATGGAAAAACAATTGGTATTGTGATACCTAAAAGATAATACCAGCTTCACAGTGTATCCATAGTAACGAGTATACATAGCCACCAATTCTATACTGTCATAGTGTCATTTGGTTAAACAATGGATATTGAGATGTTTTGGTCTAATATTGACAGACTTTTACATAGAAAATGTTGAAAATAACACACATTAGCTTTGGAATGGGGCTTTTGTAACTATATCTATAGCATATATAGACTGATGGCTTTGTGACTGTGTAGTCAGTTCCAATATTAGCATACAGGCAAAAAAAAAGGTTATGTAAAGTTAATATAGTTAATTTTAGCCAAATATTGACTTTTATGCGCAAAAGATGAAAAACCATGGATAAAATACAACTATTTTGTTCTTGTAAAGCATGTTATAGACCAGGATAGAGGACATTCCTGGTCCATGTGTAGATAGTTCACTTGTATCATAAAGAATATTCTGGTATAAGTATTTTAGGTAGTTTGCTAAAGATATGGTATTCCTTCCTATTTTGATTTTAATTGTCCTGCTCTAATTGTCTTTTTTTGTAAACTTTTGTGTCTTTAAACTAAAAATGTGATTTTCTAGTTAGTTACATAATCATTCTTGAGGTCTCCACTACATATATAATCCTGGATTTTAGGTTCTCGCTTTATCGGTAATACATTTTTTGGATAATTTAATTTAAATACATGTGTTTTTGAACTCATCTGTATTACATGGATAATATGTTGGAGGAGATAAAAAGTACAAACCTTATGTATGCAATTCAGTTATCTCCCTTACAGCAAACATGAAATTTCAATAAATAGAAACCCACAATGTTAGTGATGGTGAATGAATATAAGGAAATTGTGAAGTATCATATTAGCCCTCGGTCTTGATGCAAATTTAACAAGAAGTACTTTAATGATTTCTCCCAGTAAAGTTTACAAGTTTGAAAACTGATCCAACATGCTTTGTTTGGTTTAGATATTTTTTCTGCCTAACTGAAGCCCATTATTATTAATTTCTTATTTAGAAGAAATATGAAGTACATGCATCTATATTATCTACATTATTCACCCTTTTATATTAGCTGGGAATGAACACCATGTCACCTGATATTTGGTGCCTGTAAGGGATGTTATAGCACAGGTGGCTATTTTATTGTCCCTGCACCTACGGTCCACTGCCTCCAAATATTGTCCAAGGTAACATCATCAAGCTCTCGCTTCTCATTTTTCTCATTGCTGCTTGTGTCTCCTTTAATTCCAGTATCATTAGCTAAATCTCCCATTTAGATACACACTTTTCTTCTGTTTTTAAATCCATTGGACTCACTATACTCATTGTTAAACTTTAGCCTTTTTCTGTATTTTAGTCCCCATTTTCACCCCCAAATCCATCATAACCACTTAGAAAGCTGTTATCTACTTTATTTGGTATCAGATTGTCTTATTGGATCAATTGTATTCACTACACAAAGGAGGGAAGCATTCTATTTATATGAAAAAGAGGCTGGGTAGCTTGACCTTTGTGTGAGGACTGGAGGTTAGTGACCTCTTGCATATGCAGACAGTGTAAAGTGTTCAAAGCTAATACTTTATAATTAGATTGGGCCATGTCCACCTGTCCCAGTTGTTACTTTCTGTGTTAATGAAACAAATATAAGTCCTTTATTTTAGATCAAAATGTATCTTTAAGAGTAGAACTGGTACATGCTAACTAGTGCATTGACCTTTGACCTTACTATTAAACAATATGACATAATGTGATTTATCCCATATCCCCAAAGTGAAGTTTGATAAGTGCTAATATGAATAAAACACAACTCATAGTTAAAAGAATTCATTTTATTTCAAAACATGAGTTTGATAGTGAAACAAAGGTATGAAAACAAGAGTTCAAACAGCTCAATAACATTTCTATACACAATCATATAGAACATAGCTTAGTTCTTCATAAAATTGTTTTTGACAAGTGAGACTAAGTACATTTGTTAGTTATATAGTCCCTAGCTATTTCACAGATTATTGGAAAAATCCAGGTTTGCTATAGGTATAACGGTACCAATTGCGCAAGTCCATGTGGGTGGAGCTTAAGGTGTAGGGTCCATTGCAATCAGAAATAAACGACAACACTAGCTATGATTGGTGGATTATGTAAGAGTTGTACTTTCTGTTAGGCTTAAAAAAAAGTTTAGCCTCTTGGCAACATGTGAATTTATGCTAATTCCTAAATAGATCAAATTTTGTATTTTTATGATTTTTTGAAAATGTAATACACATGACTGAAAATAGGTATGTTGTGACTAGATAACTCATACCCTTGTCTAGTTCCAGCAGAGTTATCTCTCTTAAATGCAATGGAGTACCTGGTTTTGTCATTGTCAAATTGACAATCTAACATTGTTCTCTATAACAGTGTGTGAGATGCACGCTAAATTAGGATAGAAAATATATTTATCTCTCCAAATATTAGCATTGAGGTCTATGGTAAAACAATTGGTACCGTGATACCAAATGTCATAGATCATCACCCAGTGTCACACCATGTTGTATGCTGATGACACCCAAATATACAAGTCTAGTTACCCAACTGAAGTTGATGCTACCGTCCATGGAGTAGAGAGGTGCATTTCTGATGTGAAATCATGGATGACATGTAACAAGCTGCAGATGAATGATGATAAAACTGAGGCTATTCTGATCACAACACAAAGACTTTCTCATTCACATCCTTTACCTCAGTCAATAAATATCAGCAACACCAACATTAAATTCTCACAGTCAGTACGAAACCTAGGCGTTACTCTAGACAGTACTCTCACATTGCACCAACATGTCATGAACATATGCAAGGCTGCATATCTTGAATTGAGACGCATCAGTTCCATTCGTAAATATCTTTCAGTTGATGCCACTAAAACACTTGTGTGTTCATTAGTACTTTCAAGACTGGATTATTGTAACTCAGTTCTGTCTGGTTCGTCACAATATTTACTCCAGAAATTTCAAAAAAGTTCAAAACACAGCTGCACTGATCATCTTTAGAGTACCTTGATCAGAGCACACCTCACCACTGCTCTGTACCCTACACTGGCTATCGATTCGATACAAAATCAAACACAAAGCTTGTTCTCTGTGCTATGTGACAGACTCCAGTCCAACATACCTATCCAGCCTCACCCATGTGTATACACCAGCTAGATACTTACGCTCTTCTTCTGATAATCATATACTCATTGTTCCCACGGTGAAGACAAAGTGATATGGACAACGTTCGTTTGCATACCAGGGTCCGGTGACATGGAACGAATTGCCCATTGAAATTAGACACAAAGACACAGTGGTCCCTTTTAAGAGTGCTCTTAAAACTCACCTGTTTCGACTGCAGGGACAAACTTAGAGTCTTAATCGTGTTTTGTATCTTATATGTTTTCAGCATGTTTTTATGTTTTCCAATTTTATTATTTTTGTCATTTGTTTTTCTGTAGTGTAGTCATATCATTATTAATGGTTTAAAGCGCTTAGAGCTTCTAAAGATTATGCGCTATACAAAGTCTTTATTATTATTATTATTATTATTATTAATTATTGGGCCCAGCCCCTATTAAAAAATAGTGATGGGGGGCTGCAGTTGCAGATTGCGTGGGCCATTGCTATGACATTGTTAGACCTCCCTTTGGAGCCTCAACACAACACATACACACTGGAAGGTTAGCCAGTATGATAAAGATTAGGGCAATGCCTCATCTCCCCCCCCCAACACACACACCTTGTGACATAAAAATCCCATTTGGGGATGAATATATTAGTTGTATACAGCAAACAATATTAAACTGATTATGAAATGTGCTCTTATACAAATTTTAAGTTGTTGTCTGAGTCACATATTTGAGCTTGAAGTACTGGGTGATATTGTGGCCAGATTGCCTTCAGATCACAGTTCTAATTCTAATTTTATTTTCAGCCCAAAGTGATCAGCAAGCTAAAGCATGATAATCAACGAGTGATTCATTCTCTGAGTTACCATCCAACGGAGATATCACTGTTGACTGCAGCAGGGGACAAGATGTATGTTTGGAAATCTATGTCTACAGAAGATGAAGATACTTGAAACAGACTTTAGCGCAGTAAATAATTTCAGCAGAATGATGCATTGAGCCAATGCCTGATGTAAACTGAACTAAATCCGATAAGTGAGAGCTACTAATTTTATATGATAAGAAGGATGGAACAATTGAACTGAATTTGTACCAAAAACTGGTGGATAAATGGAGACAACCTCAATATTATTTTTAAAAATATCATGGAGGATAACGATTCTGAAGAGGTCTAGCAACATCAGATACCATATATACTGACTTATGAGATAAGTCCAGCTTCAAACTGCACAGACCCAGATCTGCTGTCGCATAATGCATCAGCAGCTCTAGATCTGTACAGTTTGTTAGGAGTAATCAATCGAACAAACAACACAGATCCTGATCTGTAGGTGCATTATGCTCTGGAAAACATGGATCTATGCTGTTTGCAATTTGATTCCACTTGTAAGCGAGAATATACAATAATTTTGAAAATTGTGCGTATGAGTATGCATGTGCTTTGACATAACCGTGCTGTCAGAAGACGTAAAGTAGATGATATTAGGTCCACCTTGTGGGAGAAATGTGCAAGCAATTTTGCATTGGATCCTGATGCTTACAGAATTTGTAATTTAATGAATAGTCCAAGTTGGCTTGTTCTATCACAGAACAAGAAGCTATATACAGCACACCCAATTTGTTTATTAAAAATCTGATTTATTATGAAGATCTTCAGATTTTTTAAAGAGAAAGGGAAGGGAGATCAGTTTGCAAGAGAAATATGACCTCAGAAACAATTATAATTGCCTCAAAAGTTTTTTTGAGCCATTGATTTTAGTGAAAAAAATAGTTCCCAAACCTATGTGAATCAGACCAATTATTCATTCAGCAGTGTACCAGTTTTGGACTAGGGAAAGAGCAGACACCATTCATAATACTTGGAGATCTAATCATTAACTGTAATATCAGCATATAATTTTTCTTTTTCGAAAGACTGTTATCAGAACTTTCAACTTTATAGATTATGTCTCTGCATGTACACAGTTTAATTGTTTGTGGCAGAATTAAATTTTTGTGTGTTTACCTGATTAAAAATGATGAACAAGATGTTTTTATCACTAGAGACATACAACTCAAAAACGCCACAAAGTATTTGCATCTAGTCAAGAAATGTGTTGCCTTATGGGTCACCTTAGTGCAGAAGATAGTTATATTTCACTAAACATTGACATTGATGATTATGGAAAGTGAATTACTGATCTGAACCATATAGATAATGTACTTTCCATTTATTACATCCAGGTTAAAACCTGCTGATAAACTCATTCATACTGTTGGTATTGATCTTTTTATAGACAAATGTCATAAAATAATATGCTTTGTTGCAAGTTGATGAAAAATATTATTTTAATATGAAAATCCAATCATCCATTTATCTAAAAACAAACGGTCCGAGTGGCCAAGTGGTCTAAAGTGCTCTCCATTGCGGATCACTGCCATCTCACCTCTATCGGGTTCAAGTCTCAGATTCCAATCTGGGTACGTGAGAAAGCTTGCCAGTAGCTTCTCGTGGGTCGGTGGTTCTTTCCGGGATTTTCCCAGGTTCTTCCTCCACCATTAATACTGGCTGCCATATATAGCCTATCATGTGCTGAAAAATGACGTTAAACGCTGCAACAACAACATGCTACATGAAATTTTATAGAACGTTACCACCAGCTCATTTCCATAAATTTAAGTAAAATTTGAACTTTATGAATCTTTTTTTACTTTTTACATTTTGTCTTGCATGAAACAAATTTTAATAAAATGGTTGAAAATAGTGGGGGTTTTTTGTTGCAAAAATGTATTCTAAAGAAAATGTGGTGGATATACCTAAACGTTACAACAGGATGTAACAACAAGGGTTATCACTAGCTATGTTCTGAAAATACAAGCATGGTGGTACAATCTTTTAGTAGCTTCAGTAGAATAGTATGGACATTTTTTTTCCCACAGTCAAGAAGCTGTCTCCATCTTTTTCATGTTATTATGGGTGCACCAGTATTCAGGATGTCCTTGATGTTTCTACAAATTGGAGAACTATTGCTTATTTTAGAAATAATAATAAATTACATAATGGTCTTTATTCAAAAGAAGTTGCAAAGTTTTGTTACTGTAGTGATGTTTGACACCATGAAATACAGAAGTGGTGTGCTGGAAAACTGACTGTACTCTTCCTAATTGCTAATTACTCAGTCATATCTATGACACTAGTAGAAACCAAGTATTGACCTTGGGGCACTGAATTTGGTTGATAGAAAATTTTGTTTATGTCATTGTTATGACACTAATGTTAGCCACTTAAAGAATGCAATGTGTGGTGCACTGAATGTTGTTGATAGAAAAGTTTATCAATGGCATAAAATAGTTGCCAAAATCATAACCACTATTTCCAGGATTGTGTGCTGTTGACCTAAGTTTGTAAAGGCTTCAGATTACCTCCCTTTGTTGACATCCTCTGCTGACTAGAACCACAACCTAACTAGAGTAAAACATAAAAATTGTATTCATCTTTGTACTTACTTTCTTGATGTGTCATCTAGTGCATAAACAAGCTGTTTTCTGAAACATTAATATTGATGTCTACAGAAAATAAATCAGTGGTGTGATCCCTTATCAACTGCATACTAATGCATAGATCCGAAATGATTAGATAACCCCCTCCCCCCTTAGAGACTGTTACAGCGAACCCCAAGCTTCCTGTTTAAATGGCTGAATCCTCACAGAATATAGGCACCATGTCAGATTCTCTCTCACATATTCCTGATAATATTTCGCTTAAATACCTTCCTGATCAAGAGAAACTTTGCAAAATGTTGCATAAAGGTTTTGACTACTTTATACAAGGATATATACACAAGATCAAAGTTTTGGAGTTTAAAAATAAGATTCGTGTAGAAGCGAGATGTTGGTCATCTATGATTAAGAATCAGCTTTCGTACCATCAGCACATCAAAATTATGGAAGAAAAGTTTGAAGATGCATACTGTTTGTGTGAAGTGGGGTAATATGTAATATATTTTGGATTTTTTACAAACTATTTTTAATGTTTGAATTGTTTAATACCCTGTCTTGGTTTTTTAAAAATTTGATTGCATGAACTTTAAACTGGCTACTATTCACTTTACTTGGAACCTCATACATCCATATTCCTTTAGAAAGTTCTTAAATACAATCTGTTCGAAAAGTACATTCAGCAAAAACAAATGTTAAATTACATAAATGGAAAGCTGTTGAAAATAAAAATCATAATATATTGCTGTTGATTTCACCCGAGGTTCTTGTGACTTGACCCAATTTAGTAACGGGCTACATTTGTAAATGTCCACAGTGATCAATAATTTTTGTCTGGTGTCATTCATTTATGATGTCATGCACTTTTGGCAGATTTTTTTGTATCCTGCCCCCTCAGCCCATCACAAAATCTCAGCCCCCTCATATGACATCACAAATCTTTGACAACCCCAACCACAAAAATTTTAGTTTTGCATTACGAAAACAATACAACACTGCATTCTAAATTATATCTCTGGTAGATGGCACTGGTGTTGGTCTTGTGATATCACATTTTTAAAATACCCCTAACCCCATCATCATACTTGTTCGATCCCCCTCGGTGTACAATGTCATATATGGATGGTCTCAGGAAGTTTTTTGATGACATTTAAGGTGCAAAGCCTTCATTAGTGGGGATTGAATAGACTTTGCATAAACTATATAATACTATTAATTTTTAGAAAAATTTATATTTATTTTCAGATGAGTAAATTCACTTACATGACCATGCTGACATAGTATACTAAAATACTAAGCTCACACATGTCAGGAATCTCAGGCAGCAGCACTAAAGACAAACAAAAAACACAGTATCTATGTCATAGGGACGATTTACTAATTACAGTTATTAAAATTGTAACTTTGATATGTGTTGTTTGTAAACCTAATTAATAATGTATAAACACTTCCTCTGACATTGCACAGAGTGGTGTAAGCAGTGCGTTTCAGATACAAACACTTATAACATTTATTTAACTAATTAAGGTGTATGATATGTGAAAATGTATTGTTGCAGGGTCAGTGGGGATTTCTTGCATGTAGTAAGGCTAATTAAGTCCCAACAGGGGTTCAAACTACATAACTTTATCACTGTTCCTGACCGGTTGAGCTGCACAAACTTACCTGAGCCATGGCATGTGCTGTGGGAATTGAGAGAAAAAAACCTGTTCCACTTAACCATGTCATGGTTGCTAGACCGACATAGAGTAGGAAAAGGAAGCCAGTGGTTTGCCAGACAGATGTAAACAAAAAGTATGAATTTAAAATAAAAATTATTTACCAACAGAAATACTCGTTTAAAATTGTATGTAGATGGAACATATAGTTAACTATTTATTACTTCCAAATTAAAATAAACACAACAAAGAACATAGCTTTAATACATTTATTCATGGTGAATGTTGGAATGTTTATTTTCAAACTAAGTTCGTTTATTTCTTTTGCAATTTTAAAACCTTTGCCTCCCATTATGGCATATCCTTCTTTTATATAACCAATTGATTTTAGTGTTTCAAGCATATAAAAACCAGATTGTGTGTGATAGATTTATCTGAAATTGATCCTGTAAATAATTATGAAAAAACATTACACAACCATTAGGGTCATGACCTATGAACCCCTTTAGATTTGTTTCAGAAATATAATCACCATTGAACTGGCTCTGTAGGCAAAGTGCACAAGGATTTTGAGTTTTAACTTTAGTTCCATCTATAATAATAATGGTAGTGGGAAATTCTTTCTTATATTCAGATGGCATGTTTTTTTTATTATATATATGTGATCAAATTGAAAGTAGGCTAAGTTTTAAATATAAAAGATTGAACCATATGTTAAACACAACACTGACTGTGCTGAGAGTGCAAACCATAACCATGTGACCAGATGCTTTAAACCAAAACTATGCCTAAGCCTACATATTTGTAAAAACAGTCCATCTTCCTGGCTACGGCTTTTTTGATATCCCTTCGTCCTGGTCCATATTTGACTGGACACTCTATATGGGCTAGAAAGGCCAGTAAAGCTAAAAAAATCTTATGTGTGCGATTCCTGTTTAGAATTTAAACAAATTTTTCAGTGTATCTTCTTTATACTTCACAATCACTACACTTATTGTTTGTTTCTTGGCAATTATTTGGACACAATAATTTGAAGCTGTTGTATCTTTCTTGAACTATTTTACAAATTTGAGCCTTAGATACTGATTCTCACATGCAACTGCTAACATATCTGTAAAGTGCCAAATTTTTCGTCAGTAAAATCCATTAATTAATTCTTAGTCTAGCCAACAATTAACTGTTATCTTGTGGAGGAGAAATGTTTTTCTAACTCAGGTCACACCGGTAGTATGTTTATAGTAAAAACGAACTAGTTGTATGACAGGCTAGAAAGGCGAAATTCACACGAAAAACTGTCAAAAGTGATTTGAGAGAAACGACAGGGTGTTAATACAACCCCAGGTGGCATTTTTGGCACATTGATACACAGTTTTCCAAATGTCTGTAGGAATAGCATTTATTCCGATTGGTCAAATGTGGAATAAGGGGTGGGTCGATCCCTGAATCTTGGAGGGAATATACTCTCTGATCTAATGAATTTTTGTCAGTCTTGGAAGTACCTCTGCAAGAGAGGACAGTATTATTAATTCCGAAATAAAGACTCCGGAGGTTATTTTTAGAGCAGTACCTTCGAAAACAATAGGCTCAGGAAAGACCGCCGAAAACCCAACGGTCGAGAAGACGCCAAAAAAACACAAGGTATTTAACTCAAATTCACATTTATCATGATGTAATTGATATGATGTTTCTTTGTTACAGATGCATGATGTGTTGATACTTTGTATAATATAGTTCAGTTATTACATTGATTTAGTAATGCACTTTTGAATTCTGAATTAGAATTTTCACCTTATATACGTAGGTAGGTTAATGGGTGTTGTAGAAAACCCGCTGTGTACATTTATGATTGGAAAGTGCTACATTAATTTTGGATTTATCATATTAGAGAATATTGATTGTGTGCTATGATTTACTGCCTCACTTTACGTAATGATTTACGGGAATATATGTGACTTCCCCAAATTCTGATGTCGATAATTAGTGGTATAGCTGTATTGATCTGAAGACTTGTGTAGTATTTGCTGGCCGTATAAAGGTTATCCCTGATAGTAAGATCTGATTGTTCAAACCCGAAAGACGGACGGACAATCTCAACTCTTAAAGCATAACGAGATACTTAGGGCGTTTTACCCCTTTCTTTTCAAAGGAAAATAGTTTGTTTGGAGAGAGAGAAATAGCGAGGAGGTTGAGATCCAAAGGAGGAAAAAGAATTTAGAAGTCAGAGTTGTTAAAGTCGAGACACAAGCAGAAAAAAACCGTCGACGAGCAGGTCATGAGAATTTACCAAGTGGTCAAATGTTAATGAACACTCGATTTCATGATGAAATTTGCTATCAGCCATTAACGGCTAAATTTGTCTATTTTATTAGTGTTTGAAATTTAGTTAATGTATCAATTATTTTAAACTTCGGGTTTAGAGTGCTTCTGAACTAAGAGTATTCAGAAGGGAAAGAAAATTGTAATTTACTGTGTCTTTTCTTCTCTTGATTCTTTTGATTAAATTCTTTATTTATCTTTACGGGGGCTCGTGTGTTGTCTTTGTTCAAGATATCATCTCAGATTGCCATATCCATTCTATAACGAGGCAAATCACACCATGGAGGTCATTCCTTAGATAACGAGTATTAGCGGGAGACTGTTTCGGGTGTTGTTTTTTTTTCCAAGTTGTGCAATACCTCTGACCAGTGGGCTTGTGCAATATTGTACCAATAACGCTTGGGACCGAACAACCCCGTTACAATATCCATTGCTGATATCCTTGAATTTTTTTTTTTTTATAATTCTCTTCATTTGAGAAAACTGCTAAGGAGAAGTGTCTTGAACTGTATCCTTCTAGGCATTTCCATGAGTGTGGCTTTGTGGTTAATAATGACTTTTCATTATTGGGTGCCTCACCTGATGGGAAACTGTGACAATGGAGTATGTGGAACTGTGGAAATTAAATGTCCCATCTCTGCTAGAAAAATGACCATTGAAAAAGCATGCAGTGATATACCAGATTTCTATTTACAGAAGGATGAAAATGTATCATTAAATAAAACACATAGTATGCACAGATTCATGTTTGTGTGAACTCGTTGTGAACACACAGGATATTTATGTGGAAAGAATGAAACCAGACATTCCATTTATGATTTCAGAGTTACAGAAATTAGCTAAATTTTACAGAAATTATAGAATTCCATATCTGCAATCTTCAAAATAAGTGATTAAAATTATTACATGAGTTTTCAGTCTGTGTAGACACCCTTAACTCACAATTCATATCTGGACTGTTCCATCTGTAAGAAATAAATTCTTATGCACAATGATGTTAATCAAAAAGTTGTTTTCATGTTTATATATATATATATATATATATATATATATATATATATATATATATATATATATATATATAATTCTAAGTTTCATTTAGATTTATTTACATTTTATTCTGATTTAAGCTGTTGTTAATTTCTTCAATACAAAATATCAAGAGGGCCGGTATAGGATAAATGTATAGTTATAATTAAGCACAAATATTACAGGATGACCTGGAGTGGTCAGAGATTCTCACCTTTGCTGGTCATTGCCAACCACCAGATAAACCTGGCCACCATGTTTTGTTTTTTATGGTTTAATGCCATTTTTAAGCACAATATAGGCTATACATGGCGGCCAGTATTAATGGTGGAGGAAGAAACTGGATAAACCCCGGAAAGAACCACCGACCCACGAGAAGCTACTAGCAAGCTTTCTCACATAACTACATTAGCCGAATCTTAGACTTGAACCCACGCAGACAGAGGTGAGATGGCAGTGATCCGTAACAGACAGTGCTTTAGACCACTCGGGGCCCCCTGGCCACCATATATAACTTATCAAGTAATGAAATAAATGTAGTTAACCCATGATAATGGCAACAATTACATAAACCAACCTTATGAAATGTGGATTTTATATTTTTCTATTTAACATTATATTCTAGAATACTGTTTATACTTTTTTACCATAGTGAAATCTAAATTGAATTATCTTTGAGCAAACGGCCTGGTGATTGTTTATTCTGGCAATATTAAGCTGTTTATACAGTCGACAGCTCGCTTTGATCCATCATTTCACCGTTTCCAAATCACTTTTTGGAGTCAGAAAACATATAAAACAGCCTTCTTCCAACCTATCCAGATTTGTCTCATCTGCATTGCATGTTCACCATGCACATCGAAGAACCATTTTGTCAATATATCATAAAAGCATGAAAGTCTGTAATACAGCTGTATTCTCACCACACAACTGTAACTGAAAAAAAAAAATGAAGAGTGATAGTAGGAAGAAAAAAGCAGAAAAAACATAATTCTAGCCCACTTTTACAATATAAATAAAGCATTAACAACTGATGTTTGCAAATAATTTTGCTCACAAATGAATAAATCCATAATAAAGTACATTTTTGATGACACTCCTAATACTCCTTTTTTTACTGTTTTATTCCTACTTCAATATTACCGTTCTCTCTCTCTCTCTCTCTCTCTCTCTCTCTCTCTCTCTCTCTCTCTCTCTCTCTCTCTCTCCCACACACACACTTACACACCCACCACTCTCTTTTTCTCTATATATTATAACCTCTGAAGATGAAGAAAACAAGTGGGCAAAAACATTGAACTTAGGTACCATAATTTATGTTTTGAAATGGATTATTCCTTTATCAGTTTATATAAGGGACACAATCATGGTATCATATGTTTAAATAGTTATCTCCCCTGAAAAGTCTCCATACGTGTAATCCTATAATGGTAAATGTTAATGTTTTGTGAAATAAATATACTTTCTATCCAACTACTGCATGCATGTCACACACTGTCACAGAGAACAATCTTAGATCATCAATCTGACAAGGACATAACTAGGTACTCCATTGAATTTAAGAGAGATAACTCTGCTGGAACTAGACAGGGCTAAGAGTTGCCTAGTCACAACAGACCTAGTTTCAATCAGGTGTCCCACATTTAAAAAAAATCATTAAAAATACAAAATATGATTTAGATATGAATTAACTTAATCTCACATGTTGCCAAGAGGCTCAACTTTTTTTAAAGCCTAACAGAAAGTACAGCTCTTACATCATACACCGATCACAGCTAGTGTTGTTTATTTCTGATGCATTGTTCCCTACACTTTAAGCTCCGCCTACCTGGTGTTGTACAAGAGGTACCGTTATACCTAATGATTGGTTTGATTGCATCAGCATTAGACCATGTGTTCTTTGTTTTTCTTCAGAAATTTTTTTAATACAATTTCCCATCATGCAAGCAGAAAATATATTTTTTCAGTGAGATATTTGATGACAATTAAATATTCCGAGATTTTTACCCATATTGTCACAAACTCCAACACCTGTCTGCACTTAACTTTTGTGCTCCTTGTAATGTACATTGAGCTATAAAAGCATCTAAAACAGCAAAAACAACAGTAGTACTACAAAGAAGTAAAATGGTAATGTTGATTATTATTATTATTATTATTATTATTATTATTATTATTATTATTATTATTATTTTTGGTTTTTTATTATTATTATTATTGTTGTTGGTGGTGTTTTTTTTATATTATTATTATTATTATTATTATTATTATTATTATTATTATTATTATTACTGGTTTTTTTAAATTATTATTATTATTGTTGTTGATGTTGTCTGAGACTGACATAAGCATGGGATAGAAACCAAGCATCATCTGTTCCCTTTAGAAGAAGATAAAAGCTCCATTTTCTTTGCTAAATGTTTAAGAATGCACTAGTACAATTTATATGAATCTTTTGAAAATCATAACAGGAACTTTTTGTAACTACATTTGTAATGGTTATACAGTAATTAAATGCTTTACACTCCACACAGTTTGTAAATTGCATACTATTGTTTTGCTTGTAAATTTAAGTGTATTTTTTTTTTTAAAGACCATAAATAAAAATCACATTTCTTGTGTGTAGAGATATGGCATCTTTTCACCATATTTGTGCTTCTTTATGTATGGTATATACTTGCTTATAAGATGGATCCAGCTGCAAACTGCACAGATGCAGATCTGCTAGTGCATCAAGCAACCACAAATCATGGTCCCTCTGCTGTATTTGAAAGTAGTTTTCCAAAATAATATTGGTTTTGGAGCATCATGAAATCTGTTTAAAATCTTTCTTCCAAATTGAATATAGATTTAAAACTGATAGCAAATTTTCAGTATCCCTCCAAACAAACTTTTAACCATCACAAGAGACACAGAATATGCACAGGATGTGTGAGCTCTCCAGTTTCTAATTATGTATGCAATCCCAGTCAGCCCTGTACAAGGCAAGATATAGTGTACAAGGTTTCCAGTAGTGGTGTTGTCACAATGTTAAGGTGCTATGTTAAAGTTGATGGACATCATATATCATATATGATATACAATATATTTACCACCATCTTTAGTCAAAACATTTTTTAATGTCTCTTGTTTGTATCCCAATATGTTAGGAGTTCCGTTCTCGATGGTGAAAGCAGAACCAAAACACCTTTCACTCATGAGACAATGCATTACACAAAACACTGTTTTGTTTTTATTCTATGTAGCACACATACAATTGGAATTTTACTTGAAGGATTCCTGTGATTTTGCCAAGTGTTCACTTTAAAAAGTCTTCAGCCTGACGAGGTTTTTGTTTGATTAGTTATTTTGATAATTTTGTCAGACACACACTAATTTGGTTTTATTATTGAAGTTTTTCAACCATTTCCAGTAAACATGGCAGTGATGAGGAATAAAGATTTTTGTAATGTTGCAAAAAGTATCTTTCCATCGCATTGTGAGTTTTACACAACCTCTTGTACTTTTCTGATGCTTTTAAAATATGTTTAGAAGGAAACTATGGGACAATAATGTGTAAATTACGGAATGAAACATCGTTTACATCTTGCAGTTGCCTCAAATTACTGGGTTACTATAATTACAAGGTTACAAATTACTATAATTCGTATTAGGTTACAAATTACTATAATTACAAGGTTACAAATATAATTCTTATTAGGTTACAAATTACTATAATTCTTATTAGGTTACAAATTACTATAATTCGTATTAGGTTACAAATTACTATAATTCTTATTAGGTTACAAATTACTATAATTCTTATTAGGTTACAAATTACTATAACTCATATTAGGTTACAAATTACTATAATTACTACAAATTAAATTATTAGGCATGTGTGTGCATCATTGTGTTACACTGATCATGTTTCTGTTTTTGTGTCAACCTCTGAATTTACATCCAAAGTTTGATTGAGTGCCATAGACATGAATACCCATGTTCACTGTTAACATAGCCATGACTGTTACAAGAGGACCCAGTCACAACATTTTGTGGAGCCATTACACTGTTAACATGGCCATAGGTGTTTACAAAAGGACCCAGTTAAAGAATTGTGTGGAGCCATTACACTGTTAACATGGCCATAGGTGTTACAAGAGGACCCAGTTAAAGAATTGTGTGGAGCCATTACACTTAACATAGCAATGGCTGTTTCAAGAGGACCCAGTCAAAGAATTTTGTGGATCCATTTCAGTTAACATAGCCATGACTGTTACAAGAGGCCCCAGTCAAAGAATTTTGTGGATCATTACACTGTTAAGATAGCTATGGCTGTTACAAGAGGACCCAGTCAAAAAAATTTGTGAATCATTATACTGTACTGTTAAGATAGCTATGGCTGTTGCAAGAGAACCCAGTCAAAGAATTTTGTGAATCATTACACTGTTAAGATAGCCATGACTGTTACAAGAGGACCCAGTAAAAGAATTTTGTGAATTATTACACTGTTAAGATAGCTATGGCTGTTACAAGAGGACCCAGTCAAAGAATTTTGTGAATCATTACACTGTTAAGATAGCCATGACTGTTGCCAGAGGACCCAGTCAAAGAATTTTGTGAATCATTACACTGTTAAGATAGCCATGACTGTTACAAGAGGACCCAGTCAAAGAATTTTGTGAATCATTACACTGTTAAGATATCATTGGCTGTTGCCAGAGGACCCAGTCAAAGAATTTTGTGGAGCCATTACACTGTTTACAAAATATGAGGTGCTTTTTAGCCAAAAGTTGTTGGCATTCACTGGTGTCAAATTCATTCACCAAAATAATTTGGTCATGTCAACATATACGTCATTATCGGTTATATGCATCAGCATCGAGTCCATATCCATATAAAACAAATAATATAAATAGTAATCTATATTTTTGATATATGGTTCAATGAATACATAGGGTTGTAGCAATACCCTACACCCGATTCCTATATTGTTAAAGCCATCAAGGCTTAATTTGTTAGCACTGTTAAGGCTCTCGGGCGTTGTCTCAGATTCAGCCAATGTATGTATGTGAGAAAGCTTGACAGTAAGCTTCTCGTGGGTCGGTGGTTCTTTTGGGGGGTTTTCCCGGGTTCTTCATCCGCCATTAATCCTGGCCGCTATGTATAGCCTATCGTGTGCTGAAAAATGGCGTTAAACCTTACAACAACATCAATGATCGTAATTTCCAAACTCTAGGCAGTGAGTAGTAAACAATCTTTTTTACCTGGCCGCATCAACCAAGGATTGCCATCAGATCGATCTTGGTTTTGAATATAATTGTTTTCAATTCACCATTTGGCCAGATCACTTAACAATGGTCAGTACAAACTATTAATTAAAGGCCATTATTGACAACCACATGTTTAATGACATCCAAAGACATAAGACGTCTTGTATGCTTGCATATTGGCTCCATAGTGTATGTGTCACTACATTTAAATCTCTCAGCAAAACTCCTGACATTGCATCTGCCTCTTAGACTTTTAAGTTCTATACATTTTTCATATTCGCATAAACGTGCTGTTGGTATTTCCAACATTATAGTGTTGAAGGTACCTCTCTAATTAATTTATCCTTGGTAATCTTCAATGCTGCTACAATATTCACTAATTGTTTTAATGCAGTCACTAACATGTTCGTTACTTATTTAATTATCTGCTATGGTTGGCCTGAATGAATAGTTGGATTTAAAGTTAAACCGGCCACTAGGGTCATACGTTCACTATTTTGCACTGGCATTTATTTATATGGCAGTGATTTAATTTATCCAGGAAGATGGAATGGTGACACATCTTCCTGGCGTATATGCGCATAGATTGCGCTATTTAATTTGGTCGTCATATCATACCCCTAAAAAGGGGCTAATGATATGAATGTTAGACCTGGGTGAGTGGAAATAGACCCATCACGCACTATGGTTGGCCTAGCCAACATCAGCGACTTAAACTTTCACTGCACAATATCCTACAATGACTTTACTGGGGTTAGTTTGTTATAAACTTGATCAAGAATAAGTAATTGTTCTTCCAATACAATCTTTTAAGTTTAATAATCTTTGAATTTGTCCCGGATACCTATTTGAAAAATCATACAAAATCTTTTGAACCTCTTTGACAGGTCAGTGTGATGTATTTAAGCAAAATAGCGATTTCACCATTTCTGTAATTCTAAAAAACACTTGGGGGGAGGGGGGCAGGGTGACTCCAGCAATAGATATACTCATAAATACTTTAAACTTACTTTAGACACAAATATGTGAAATTTTCGCTTTTTTATATATGTAAATATTTTCACACAAATTAAACATTCTCCGTTAAATATTCTATAACATGGTCATGATCAGTAATAATATATTCTGCTAGTGAATAAAATTTACAAACATTTTTATTTGTACAAATTTATATTGGCATGGATGTCTTCAGAGTGATATATTTATACAGTATAGCTGCGATAAGTAATCACAGTCGTCAGTAACTAAAGAGTGCATTGGGTTGACTTTGGCACCTAGTAGTGTCTTTGTTCGTGGAAGCCCACGGGGTGGGGCGGACTCTACATGTTCGCGTAAATCTTGCACTCGCGTGTGATTCAAGGGTACAGAATGCTTTGATCTATTCCCGTAAATAATATAAAAAAAAGCCAAAAACCTCATGATTATACTGACCATTTTATTATAGCCGTTACATTCTCACCAAAAATGTCCCTTTTAAAACAAAACAAAAATTGGCGTAAATATGTAAAGCAGAGAGTAACATATATACTGTTTCTTTATGTAAACGTATTTATTTTCTTTATTATTTAATAACGAAGGGTTTGCACTTCGTGACGAGTCTCTATATTTCACGGAAGAATTAACTTTTCGTTAAAGTGTTATGTTTTCTTGAAGATTTTTGCATTCTACTGGAAGACTTATCATTTTCATTCAAACTTTTCTCGGTATAGTATTTATAAGAGAAGCAACTTTTGACGGTTAATTTAAAAAACAATCATAAGATTTAGCAATTTATCTGAACCCACCCGCACTGATACTGTGAATATTAAAATAAACCCTATCAACATTATATTACCAATCTGTCTTCAACTGCCTGCTCCAAGTCGACATTTTAGTGGCTTGCCCACATGTTCGTGTGTAATAGAAAAGGACTCTCAGTAAAAAAAAAAAAAAAAAAATATTAGTATGGAACCGACCATTTAGTAGCAGGATGGGAAGGGGCTTTCAGCTTTTTCTTTTTAAAAAGTTTCAGCCCCTAAATTACCTAAAAAAAAAAAAAATTCTCTTGCGCGTTTTGCTTCATTCTTTCCGTCTTTTTGGCTATCTTGTCATTTATTTCTTTTTTTAAATTGACCTGGTCGAACGAAAAACATAGTCTACTCCTCCCGCCTTAAAATTAAATGGTTGGTATCTAAATATATGTTAGCCATCCGTAGTATCGACCTTGATTGTGGGTATGTCGGATATGCTGCTTCGTATTAGGCAAAGCGGATCCGGATTATCTTACCTAATTACCTAGCCATATCATTATATATGTTGTGAACTGTAAAGCGCTTAGAGCTTCTAAAGATTAGGCAATATACAAAGTCATTATTATTATTATTATTATTATTATTATTAGCTGGTATAGGCGCCCATACATAGAGGCATGGGGGGGGGGATCCCTTCATCCCTCCGATTTCATCTTTTAAGCACGTTTTGGACTGCATTCGTAAAACTTAATTTCTAACAACTGCGTGTATACCTGACCCCGAAAATAATTTTGTTAGCTCGGTAATTTTTTTTTTACCACAACCTTGTAAGCCAGTGAAATCCTACTAAAGTGTTGATAACTTAAACGATACAAATATTCAGTAAGCGGCTATTGTTAAAAACAGTGCTGTTCGTTTATATTAAAAATTCTTCATAAAAGAATTTCTTTATTCATGAAAAGGTACGATATTTGTGAATCTTTATTAGATTACGTAGGATTTAGATAGCAAAAGTGTTAGCTTACAACGCGCTAGCATGAAAAATCTGTTTTTCACAACAATATTGCTTTTTAAACAAAATTACTCATTTTGATAAAGACTCACTTTCTGCACGAAAAGGTGCATGTGCACATCAATGAAAATTTAAACAAATTTCGTCACAAAGGGAAATCCTTTTTTAAAAAATGCCCGTTTTGTTTTGGTTATTTGATTGCTTTTTTGGGGGGGGGGTGGGTTTGCACGACGAACGGGATTTTTCCATAGGACATTTTATTTTTCATTAAAGGGATTTGTCATATTACGTTTTCCCAATTTAAATATATGTTAATATTTAGCTCTGCTGGTCATCGACTAGAAGAACATATCGGATGGCTTATTGACCATCATCGATCTGTCGCCCCTCCGTTGGCACAAATTTGTTCTTGCTACACCTCCAAAACTAAATGGAGGATTGTCATGACACGTGTGCACATTCATCCCAAGGTCAAGTTGTCCTAAACGAAAATTGTGCTACTTAAAAATTCATTATGAAAATCTCATCATTACACCACCTGAATTGACTTAAATATCGACATGAGGTTTTCACCAAACGACGTGTGATATCTTTTTGGTCCAAAATGAACAGAGTACTGATCTGACACTCAATGTGGCAGTCATTTTTTAAAATCATATCATCATTACTTCTTCTGTTGCCGTCTCTCTTGCTGTAAAATCTAATTCGGCAGTTGTGGCTGTAACTGAGACATGTAATGATGACTCTTGTCATTGATTATGAAATTAGAATTGAAAACTACAGTGTCATTTGAAAAGATAGGAACATATATAGTTGTGGTGTTTTTACATACATAAATAAGAAATTGTTCTGCTTGACCAGATTTGCAACATGATTAGATTATCTAACTAAAATCTCTAGATACTGGTACTTGTTATAGACCACCAAAGCAAAATGATTTTGTGAGATAGCTTGCCAGTAGCTTCTCATGGGCCGGTATAGTTCTTTAAGGGGGTTTTCCCCGGGTTCTTCCTCCACCATTAATACTGGCCTCCATGTATCGTGTGCTGAAAAAAAATGGCGTTAAACACAACAACAACAACAATAACAACAACAATAACAACAACAAAATGATTTATGTGTGTGTGTGTGTGTATGTGTGTGTGTTTTGATAAAGTAAAATTATCAAGAACTTTACAAGTTTAACCAGGCAAACTTCAAAATTATTGGATCACTTTGTATCTAATAACCCAGAAAAAAACTTATAAATCAGGCATAATCCCCATACTCCCTTGTAGGCATGAGCTATTACTTTCTTACCTTATATGCTTTTAAAATAATTAAAAAACAAACTAGGAAGAACAACACAGTATAAATTAGAATGTTTAAGACATACAGTAATGCAGGGTTTATTACAGAAAGCTTTACAGACTAATTGGCAAGATCAGTTTAGCTCTGTTGACATTAACGCTGCATGGATTAAATTTAGAGATTTGTTTCCAAACGTTCTCGATGAGATTGCTTCAATTCAAGAAGTTTGATTAGAAGAAAAAAATAATACCATTGCTATCGACAGATATTTGGGGTTAAAAAATAATGGTCTGGTTTTACGGCTCAAGGTCTTGAAATATGCAACAGAAAAACAACTTAAGTAAAACCAGCAAGTAATTAATATCCCTACAATACAAAATGAAATTTCAAAAGACAATATTTGGAATTAAATCCCAATAATCATAAAATACAGAATGTTCTGATTGAATTCCAATAATATAGAATGTCCTTATGTAACACAGCGAAGTAATCCAGTATGTCTTTAAACGACTCCGCATTAGTTCAAACCAGTATAATTCCAAAAGTGAGCATGCACTTTAATAATTCCAATGAATTTGTTAATAAATAATTCTTCTCGAATTATATCTCAACACATCTGTAAATTCTGATCAGAATGGATTCCCGCAGACTAACCGAAAACAGTAATTAATTATTTATCAAATCCCTTTTTATACATATTTGGATTTGACCTACATCGTAATAGAATTTGAAGATTTCCAACGGGAAAAATTTAGCCTAACTGTAAACATGATTGGCCTTGATTACGTAAACAATATGTTAACAACTTACAATCATGTACAAATGTTGAGCACACAATATAAATTAAGTTCACATAATACTAGGTCGGTTATTAAACGGTTATATGAAAGATAAAGGCGCTTCAGTTATACAAATGTTTGCAAAGTTAGAAATCTACTGCAAGGAGATTTCAGAGAGGAAAGTTAGTTATTTTGTTTAATCAAATTTGAAGAGAATAAAAAACAACACAGAGAAACTGTGGCAACAGGTATGTCGCTTGGTTACGGTTCTAAATCAAAAGATGAAGTTAATAGTGTAGATATTGAGTTATAGCGACTGCCAATAGCCCCTCATGTTGCATATCAAGTTAATACCTTTGTCACTTTTCTCGAAGAAAATACCACAACCTTTAATTACATTTACAACAGATTCAACAATTTTTAACGAGTTTTTAAGAAATGTTTATAATAACACACTCCATCTTCTACCGGTAAGTGCGGATTTTATTTTGTTTTTATAAATGGCTAAGTAATCTTAATCCACGTAAAAGTACAGGCCTTGACAATATTCTGGCAATATGTATAAAAGATTGTGCCACTATTTACACGATTCCATTTACTGCCATTATTAATTTGTCTATATCTAGCGGTATTTAACTTGATGAACTGAAATTAGCTAGAGTTAGAACTCTATTCAATAAGGGTAGTAGGGCTGATGCAGACAAAGACATAAGTATATGTTAGTATACTCTTTATTGTGTCCATTATTCTATGAAAAGCAGACTACATTCAACTTTAACAATTTTTAACTAAGAATAACTTTATGAACTATGGTCGGGTTCTAGGGGAATCTACATATTATATACCTAATTGATACGTCTTTTCCATTATAACAAAGTAATAATTCTAAAGGTTTCAACATTTGGAATGATCATGATTGAATTACAAAAATCCTTTAAAACAGTGAAGCATGAAATAAGATTTTTTTTAAAATAATCTTGTTAGGGTTAGGAGGTAGATCCGTTGATAGATTTGAATCATATTTTTGTATATAAAAAAAATGACAACAAAGTGTCAGTGTTAAAAATAAAGAAGGGGCCCGAGTGGTCGAGTATTCTAAAGCGCTATCCGTTACGGATCACTGCCATCTCACCTCTGTCTGCGTGAGTTCGAGTCTCAGATTCGGCCAATGTAGGTATGTGAGAAAGCTTGCCAGTAGCTTCTCGTGGGTCGGTGGTTCTTTCAGGGGTTTTCCCCGGCTTCTTCCTCCACCATTAATACTGGCCGCCATGTATAGCCTATCGTGTGCTGAAAAATGGCGTTAAACCCCACAAGAACATAAAAATAAAGAATCCAGACCTTCAATAATAGCATCTGGTGAATCTCAGGGTAGTATTTTTAGGACCTGTTCTTTTTTGATTTTCTTGTTATATGAATGATCTGGTAACTAGCAATGGTTCTGTTGTTAGCTTTCATTATATACATATGAAAATCATGTCATATTTTCACATCAGCATCTTGTGTAAATTTCACAGATGTTTGGGTAAGAAATCGAATCCCGAAATCTTTCACTCACTGACAAAATACTGTCATTACGTTGTTCTGGGCAAGACGGGATGCACCCTGTTTGTCCGTAACGAAGGGCAAAAAATGAACAGAATCAGAGATAATGGCTATATTAATAGCGATGATAAGTGGGTCAAATAGTTAGGTCTCCATATAGATAACTTACTTTTGTGTGAATGAATAGTGAGTAATACAATTAAAAAAGTAAATGCTAGGTTTATCTGTCGACACATCTAATGCGTGTTAGTGATAACTTGAAAATCATGTTCTGCTCTAATACAGGGACATTTCTGACTACTCTCGTTCTTCACATCATGTCAGAGTTGGTAAACAAACTCCACACAGCTCAGAAGAAAAAAAAATGCACTTTTATAAGTAAAATTGTATTCGGATCACAGAATCAGACACGGTATACTTGAAAGATTCGGAATATTTAAAAGTACAGCACAGTGTTAAACAATTATGAGCAAATCAATCTCACAACCATTTTTATGAGAAAAATCCTTATTATATGAGCAATATATGAGTACAGTTTACTGATCATCACCATGTCGCCACAAGGAGCAGAAAATATGAATATTTTATACGTGTCAGTGGCGTAGTCTCGACAACTTTCTTCTATAACGTCACTGTTGATTTAATCTTACTACCCAATTTTATCATGATTATTTAAAATATAGAAAACTTCAAGTCAACTATTAAGACAAAACTTGTAAAACAATTCAAATCAAGACAACAGGGTTCAATGATATTTCAATGGAATTATTTTTAAGTAATACTTTTTAAATCTGGAATGATTTTAAATTTTTAACACTTAATTTTAATCTCTTAGCTAAGTCAAATATATAATTTAAATTACAAAATATACCCTGTCCGAAACTATTGTTCCCTCAGGACCCCACAGGAATTAAGTTTCGTAATTGTTTATATTTTTTTTATTGATAGATAACTTTTTAAATGTAGTACAACCGTTTGGTATGTATGTATGTATGTATGTATGTATGTATGTATGTATGTATGTATGTATGTATGTGTGTGTGTGTGTGTGTGTGTGTGTGTGTGTGTGTGTGTGTGTGTGTGTCAACATGAGGTTTTCACTTCAAGACTTCGTGTCTTTTTGTTCCTTGATGAAAATAATGCAAATTTGACATCCAATATGGCCACCATAGTTGCCATTTTTGACATCTTGCTATAGCTACTTCTCCTGAACGGATGGTCATATCAACATTTGTCTCTCGCCAAAATATATATAGATAATCACATATAAAAATGGTGCCGATATTACATCCAATATGGCCGCCGATCTCATTAATATCAGATCTCCACTGTCCTATGTGAAGATCTGACAGCGACCACTTAGGGGTCATGGTCTGGTGATCTATGTTATTATCATAACTGCTTATTTTATCAGCCAATCAGATGAAGTAGTATGTCTTTGCTTTTTGGAGTCTGTGTATGGCTGAAGAACATAAATATGTGTCGAACGATTTGATTCTCTTTTAGATTTCTGAGAGACGCATTTCTACTGGCTAATTCAAAGTCACCATAATATGACTCCTAATCGGTCACTGTCAGATCACGCGTGTGTGTGTGTGTGTGTGAAATTCAAGTGACTGATTATGCCCCCTGGTTCATATATCATCAATACGGACGTTGTTCATTCGAGGCTTTAAAACTAATTAATAGTCGTCGACTTAATACGAAAATTTTCGTTGCTTTAAATCAATTGAATAAACTACATTGTCCGCTGTTAAGAGCTTGTTAATGGTAGTTTGCTGCAGGCTCATCACTAAACTCCAGCTTGTTTATTTCAATACACCCATCGAGAAAAATTAGTATCATCTGTTGCTACTGGCGTTTATGGGATACCCTCTGTGTTTGGAGAAGCAATACAAGTGTTTGAGGAGACCAAGGCAAGACGGACAGAGATGTCTTTGATTCACTGTAGATGACCCCAACAGTATTTCGTGATTACCACATAGGGTTTGATACACAGAACTCAATGATTTGTGGTTACTTGGCTGTGAGACCACACAAGTAGACGTTTGCACAGGGAAAGCTAACTGGCTAGCATTTCATTGTCTGGCGCAAATTTTCGATGTTCGACATACAAAACCCTACGGCCGATAAGCATGCAGGTCTGATTTGCGAGAACATGTACGAACCGATTTCATTATTTTGTTCCCTAATTTTTCCGTTATGATTGTTAATAAGATTGTGGTGTAGTTTACTGACCAGATAAGTGTTGTTCGGATAAAGAATTTGTCGGGTAAAGAATCACTTAAATGCCGAAGAGATGCAGTCAGATTAAAGTATCGAAAACATTTAACTAATTAGATAACTATTGCCATTTGCTCTTTTTGTTTCAATGTATGGTTGTTTATAATTGTTGAAGTAGTTTCTATAAGAAAATAAATGTTGAGATATTACTGGGTTAGTATTGTCTTGTGTTTTGGGGGAGGGTGTCTGGTTTCAATGGATTTAGTGTTTATTAATTTTGTCATTTTCTGTTTCTTCGCTTAATTTTTAACATCGTCATTTAAATTGATGCTTATTTTTTCTTCTTCTTGCCCAGTATACTAGATAGGTTTTAAAGCTCCTCATTATTTTGTTTTCCTATTGACTCCAAAAACTCTAATTATCACTGGTCCACGTTAACAGTGAGCGAAGGGCGTGTCTCGATGTGTTCAGAAATTAATATGCCGCTGTATTATTCTTGAAAACAATCTGTGGGCGGTACATTTTTTTAAAAAAAAATATAAAGTTGTGAATATAGTAAACTACTAGATTCTATAAAGTTTATTGACGCTAAAATATAATTTGTAGTAAATTTATCAAATATAATTTGTAGTCAATTCATACAGTGTGTTAGCTGTAAAACATTGATACTAATACAACATAATATAACACAAGCGTTATTGAATTACAAAAGTAATTTATACCGATAATCGTGAGTATGCAAATATGTATATGAATGGAAAAGCTGGAGAATTTGATAAAATGTTGTTGTTGTATTTTTTTACAGAGCCATATGAGTCGGTTTGCAGTGTCTGTCATACTAAAATCCTAAAGTTGCATTTTGTATTTTAATGCCAAAAGAATGTACAACAATTAATTGAATGTGTTTTTACTTTTATTTTGTAAAGCTGATTTTGAGAAGTACTTCATATTGATGACGTTGCTTTAATTTAACCAATGTCCAAACGATTGATTTTAATTTAATCAAATGCCCAAACGATTGATTTTAAGTTACATTCCATCTGAACATTGAATAGCAAAATGTGAACATTTTGTAAATATGGGATGTGGTCGTATCTTCTAAAATTTATTATGAGATTAGATAACTGACTGATATTATACTGAAAAGTTAAAATGCAAGGTTCTTTCAAGAATATCTAGACATAGTTCTCAACCAACACCTTCCTTTATCAATTTATGAACTTTAAATCTGTCTAATTAGGTTATTTTATTATAGCAAGTTTGAATGGCATTAACAATGCATGCCTGTCTGAAAAACAAAAAAAAAACAAATATTAAAGTTATAGACTTAGTTATACATTGATTATACTAAGCTTTTCCGACTCCTTTGATGAAAAGTAAATAATTTATTTCATAAACCCAAACAAACAATTTCCTTTGTCAGACCACTGAAATAACATTTTATAACAAAAATGAAGAAGTCTACTATTGGGCATTTTAAGTAGTTTCAGAC
The DNA here is from genome assembly GCA_029339505.1 of Unio delphinus. Lineage (NCBI taxonomy): Eukaryota > Metazoa > Mollusca > Bivalvia > Unionida > Unionidae > Unio > Unio delphinus. Next base: position 2,271,867 of record JAQISU010000096.1, read on the forward strand.
AATATCTAACCGGTTTTATTAAACGCATGGATATCAGACTCATTCACCCTATCTCACCTACATCAAAAGCAATCCACAATAGATCGTTTGAGTTTCAAGGTATGCTTACAGTAACATGTATGTACATTCTTAATAGTACGTGCGTCACGAAATACCCGAAATACCCGAGTTTAGTTCCAATTTATAAAATTGGTCGTATGTTTGTGTCAACGGTGTTAACATTTATATATGTACAATTAAATGAGAACATTTAATGTTTTTTTGTATTAAAACTTGTTGGCTTGTATAACAAACTCAACTTGACAAAATTCTGAGACAAAGCTGATAGTTTCCATAAAGCCACTTTAAATATTTATGTATGTAACCTGCTCTACGGAATACTACAACATTAAACATATAATGTGGATGTTTTGCTTTTAACAGGGTAATTTCACCTTCTACAAATAGTACATTTTTTCTCGGAAGATTATATGGGAAATTTTCTGTGCTTTGGCTCAGAAGTATATGAAAGTTCAAACCAAATATAAATGTGTGCCAGAAAATATTTTGGGAAGTATTCTTTATTTTATGTTTGCTATTTTTAGCTTAAAGTATTGCTTTCAGTGATGACTTGATGAGTTTTGTGTTTTTCCTAGTGACTTCATTATATACACTGTTTCTAAGCATATTATTATTATTATTATTATTATTATTATTATTATTATTATTATTATTATTATATAATTTTTTTAATAATAATAATAATAATAATAATAATAATAATAATAATAATAATAATAATATGCTTAGAAACAGTGTACCGGTAGCTGAGCTGCTGTCTAAAATCCACTTTTTGTACTACTGAATTCAAGCCATATGCCATTAAGTTTTGTAATTAGCTTTTCTATGACAAGCACAATAATTCTGGCAAACTGATAGGATGTACAAGATGCGCCCCAAAAATTGAAATACCGCAAGCAGGAAGCATATGTCATGTTTGACTAAGATACGTTTTCGGCAACCAATGCAGGTCTTGTTTATTTTTCGACCCGTCAAGAATGACGCGAATTTCTGATCTATCAAGTGTAAGACAATGTAAAAAGAGCAATAACATTTTGAGATAAAGCAATTCAGAAACTAACAGCTGGTGAGTGTGTTGCCGAATTCTAACGTCTTTGTCTGTGCAAACAGTATTCAGTTAGAAGCAAATTTGTAATCGTGTATCGGAGTTCTGTCTCAAATTGTGCCCGAGGTACTTGACAACATCTGATTCTGCTATACAGTTGTGTTCCTCTTTGTCTATGAAACTGCATTCGACATTATTGTAATTATTGTAACAAATGAGGTAATTAGGAACAGGCTTGAAGAGTTCTGCAAATAACATCTTCCGAATCTCATTCAACAGTCTCATTTCTACTCTCTGAAAATTGTTTTGCAGCTAAAATAAACAAAGAAAATATGTTGCGGTGCCGTAAATCAAGAAAACAGTCCTTGGGAAAGTGAAAGAAAACAAAAATAGTGAAAGTCTGTTAATTTTCCGTCCAGTAATAAACTGTACACTAATTTGTTATTCTCGTTAGTTTATCACATATCCACCAAACAGAAAAGAAATAAAATTAAAAATAAATATAATTATATTAAATTATACAATGTCGTCATTAGCATACAAATCAATGCGATGCTTTATCAGGATTTACCCGAATTTTCACAGAAAATTACGCGTTTTAAACTCGAAATTTAGCGTATAATGTTAGTCTCCTTTAAGAATATTTCAAATATTTCACGTACTTGCATGTTTTAGCTGGAAACAAAATAGCTAATTGACTGTCTTTCGAATTTGTGTTTAACATGAAGCAGGAACTTCAAGACCCAACAAGCAATGCCACTTTTGCGGAAGAAATTTGACCCATTTCCCAATCAACAAATTTAAATAACGACTAAAATGTTAGTTAGGCGACAAATGCTGCTTTATTGTCACAAACTGAGCATTACCAGCGACGCGTTAGTGGAGTTGTGAAAACTTACTTGCGACGGGAAATTCACCATAACCGATGTCAGACCTCTAACACAAGACTGATATCCCTATTCTAAGAAACTATTAAAAATACTGTCAAAATAAGCAAAGTACATCAATATTTCTGAGCAGCTAGGTCACTTATGAGTCGTGACGTTATACTAGCGTAAAAATTTCTCACATTTGTCGTAGATTTGTAGTGTTCACTGGTACTCGGTTTAAACTGGCAAACCAGCATAATAAAATCTCTCTCTCTCTCTCTCTCTCTCTCTCTCTCTCTCTCTCTCTCTCTCTCTCTCTCTCTCTCTCTCAGCCAATTATTTAATTAGTTAATAACGTCATTTGCAGAGTAAAACGCAATTTCATTACCAGTTTCTTTGGAAATGTCACCTCTTGGTTCTTAATAATAATAATAATAATAATAATAATAATAATAATAATAATAATAATAATAAAGTGCTTTACAACATTTATCAGGATATGACTAAAACAAAAACATAAAGCAACAAACAAACAAACACACACACACACACACACACACACACACACACACACCATGGAATTAGAAAACATAAAAGAATGCTGGCTTTATTTCAGGTAGGAAACATTATTAGGTCTTTAATTTTGTTCTTGCAGTTGAAAAAGGTGAGTTTTAAGAGCACTCGTGAAAGGGATCACTGTGTCTTTGTGTCTACCTTAAATGGGCAATTCATTCCACGTTGCTGGACCCTGGTATGCAAAAGAACGTTGTCAATTTGACTTCGTTTTCACAGTGAGAATAATGGGTATATGGTTGTCAGAAGAGGAGCGTAAGAATCTTGCTGGTGTGTACACATGGGTGAGGCCATATAGGTATGTTGGACTGGAGTCCGTAAGTGAAACGTAGCACAGAGAACAATTTTTGTGTTTTATACTGGATCAAATGGATAGACAGTGTAGGGTAGAGAGCAGTGGTGAGGTGTGTTCTGATCGTGGTACTCAAAAGATGATCTGAGCAGCTGTCTTTTTAACTTTTTGAAGCTTCTGGAGTAGCTATTGAAACGAACCAGACAAAAATGAGTTAAAATATTCCAGTCTTGAAAGTACTAATGAACACGCAAGTGCTTTAGTGACATCAACTGAGATATATTTGCAAACGGAGCTGATACGTCTCAGCTCAAGATACGAAGTTTTGCATAGGTTCATGACATGTTGGTGCAATGTGGGAGTTCTGTCTAGAGTAACACCTGCGTTTCGTACTGACTGTGTGAATTTAATGTTCGTGTTGCTGATAGTTATTGTTTGACGTAAAGGATGGGAATGAAAAAGTCTATGTGTTGTGATCAGAATGGCCTCAGTTTTATCATCATTTATATGCAGATTGTTACATGTCATCTAAGATTTCACATCAGCTTCGGTTGGTGGCTAGATTTTGTATATTTGGTTGTCATCAGTGTACAGTTGGCGAGACACTGGATGACACTTGAGAGCGGCTGTATGTATAGAATGAAGAGAACATGACCAAGAACAGTCCCCTGTGGAACACCACAACATGGATCAACTGGGCTGGAGTGTGTTCCATTTGCAGATACAATTTGTGTCCTGTTGACTAATTAAGACTTGAACCACGGTAAGGATGTATTGTGAATGCCAAATACATTCTGGAGACTGTGAAGTAATATATCACGGCATATTGTGTCAAATGCTGCAGACAAATCAAGGATGGTGATGACTGTAATACTTCCGCTATCCAGAGCAGAGAGAATGTCATTAACTACTTTCAGAAGAGTAGTTTTATGTACTGTGCCATGGGCGTTATGCAGACTGTATACTGCTAATTTAAAAAAAAAAACACTGTTTTAATTCAGATGAGATACAAGTTGGGTTAGAACAACCTTTTCTAAGAATTTTTATATGAACTTGAGATTAGAAACTGGGGAGTAGTTCTTTAAATCGTTATGGTCAAGTGTTGGTTTCCTCAGCAGAGGCGTTACAGGGGTAGGTTTAAACAAATGATGGAAATTCCCCAAATGAGAGAGAGGTGTTAATAATATCAGTTAGTGAAGGCAATATTGGATCTAAGCACTCAAGCAACATTTAATAGCACATAGGCGCGATTTAAAATAGTTACAAAGTACGAGTTTGTTGCTTTTTGTTCATAGTTACGTGTGATCATCCCGAAGATGATGCGATAGTCCAAAAGAAATTGACTGCCGCAAATTATTACCTTTGCCCAGTTGTGATGTAATTATTCTAAGGTGATAATTTGTCTCGGCTGCATACATCATGTTGCACAAGAATATCTTATGTAAAATCATTCTCGCAGAATTAATAAACCATTAAACGGAAAATTAGGACACATCGACTCATATATGACTAATACATGTTCATGTTTCCTTCAGTAGACGAGCTTCACAATCCACAATAATCATAGGTAAGATGAAGGTGAAGACGCTGTGTGCATACAGAACAAATCTGTCTACAGACACATATAAAAGCAACTGGAAAGATAAACATGTAACCTTACAAACTCGATGGGTGATTATATATGTCTAATAGATTCGAATATATGAGAGCAACATGTGTCACCGTGTTCTTTGTGTCGCACTGCTGTCAAACCAGTGGCTTCACATCTTTAACCAAAGAGAGTTGACCAACTAATCTTTGATTGGAGGTTGTGAAAAGTTATATTGTCCTTATCTTCAAGTCAGTGACCACTGATATTGTTCCAAAAACGCAGTTGTGAAATCATAAAAGTTAATGTGTGTGTGCTTGTGCTATTTTTTAAATATTCTTTACAAGCATTTGTTGAACTCCAAAACAAATGTTGATCTTTTTGTCCTCTAAGAGAGTAAAACAACCAATAACACTGTCTGACAAACAAAGAAATAGCTATAATACCCTCAAAACGTACACTTGAGTGGCTACTTAACACTTGAAAATCCATCTTAACACAAAACACAATGGGGCATGTATGTTGAAACTTGGATACTTCAATATCTTGAGTGGTCTGGAGAAAGAACAATGTTAGTAGTGAGGGCACGGTGAATCATAAATGTCTTTTGTACTCTAGACTATCGAAAACGCAGGTGCTGTAAGCTTATCGCGTCATCACAGTGGTACTAATTGTTCTTTGAGTCTATATGCCGTATGTATACCGAAGTGCACACTATTTAAACATATACTTTATGCATTGTGCCAGATGTTCGATTTCATAGTTCTAAAGATGTCGGTTTTATTCAGGATGTCTTTCTTGTCTTTCAAAATGCCGACAAATGTGTATTTTCTTTTCTTGAAGTATTAGTAGTTATTGTTGTTGTTTTACAGTACGATGTTTACAAATTGCATTTTTCCGACACAAGTAACGGGGAGGGGATATGCAGCAGCGTACTACAGGGGGAGGGGGGAGCGTGGTTGTCTTGGGCTCCAGAGGTCCTGGGTCGCCAAAACCAATTTGGGTCTTCATAATCGTCCCGGGGGCCATTTACCCTTATACGTCATTGGAGATAAGGACAGTAGAAGCTAGATGGATAACACTTTTTTTTAAGCTTTAAAAACAAAACGTTTCGTATCAATTTTTACTACGAGATCAGGCCTCAAAGAATCGTTATTTAATATGCTTCGTTGCTCGTGAAAAAAATACAATACACATTGCATTCTTTGTATATAAAAAAAATGTTCTATTTCAACCTTTTGTAAAGGTTTGAACGTTTATATTTCAGTATTGATAAAGGTGTTCACGTAAAGATTGTAATAGTTCTCAATGTACGTTACCAATGCGTAATACCATTAATTTAAACAATCTAAATGTGAACATCAAGACATCTGATCGATTTCTCTGTGTGATTTACATTAACAATTTCTTATAGTCATATCGCTACGATGTCTGCAGTGTGCAGTTTATAGTGATGTCTAGCACTGGGGCATCATACAGCAGACATGTAGCATGATGTCCCACCCAGTCACATTATCCTGACACCAGGCCAACCAATCCTAACTATAACCTCTTAATGCTTTGCGCAGGCCCGGTCCTACCTAGGATGTGCAAGGCCCAAGGCAACAAAAGCGATGAGCGGAGCCCCAAGCGAAAATATCGCATTGCGCAGTTGATTTCCTGACAGCGCGGGGCCCAGGGCCTGGCTTAGCTGAGCGCCAGGCGAGGCAGTTGTTAGTACCATTTTTTATAAGTCTTTGGTATTGACTCAACCGGGGTTCGCACATGTGACCATCCGCATCCGAGGCGTACGCTCTAACCACTTAGGCCACTGGAGTGGTCAGATAGATTTCTTGAAGGTTTCCCCGTCATATATTTATGTAAAGATGACTGTTCACCGTTTTAGTTCTGATTTCTGTCTCGCATTTGCCCTCCACTTGCCCTCCTTCTTCATGTGCACACGTTACTTAATGGGGGTGGGACAGAAAGACTCTGGACCCAAAACTACACCTTGACGTATTTGGATGAAGAGTTACGACTTTAACATACTAGCTGGAACTGTTTCTTTTCAAGAATAAAAAGTGACGATCAGATTATTTAAAATATAAAATATAATCTTCATGTCTAGTATTTTGCAGGTCTAACTTTTTTCCTGATTTTTTACTTATAAATTCATATCAAGCTTAGAGACTGCGGTCGCATCTGTTGCACCTCCTCTTACCGTGTACCTTAATTTCACCCCCTCGTGAAATTCGCCTCAAGAAAACATAACTGCTTTGTGGATTGCTTACCGTCAAAGACGGGGCCCCGAGTGGCCGAGTGGTCTAAAGTGCTATCTGTTACGGATCACTACCATTTCACCTTTGTCTGCGTGGGTTCGAGTCTCAGATTTGGTCAATGTGGGTATGTGAGAAATCTTACCAGTAGCTTCTCGTGGGTCGATGGTTGTTTCTGGGGGTTTTCCCGGGTTGTTCGTCCAACAGTAATACTTGCCGCCATGTATAGCCAATCGTGTGCTGAAAAAAAAAAAATGGTGTTAAACCCTAAAACAACAAAAGCAACCATCATAGAAAAAGGAACTCGTCGGGACTGGAATCGAGCTCGGGATCTCGAGTAATCAAGAGATCGAGAGACCCAACATTTGTCATGCCAGCCCCTTTCGACTGAGACGAGTTACATCACGATGGAACTTAATATATTGTTTTGCACTTTATTATTATCACTTGGTGCAGATATGCCAGTGAAGAAAATCTTGTAATTTTCCAATCGGTTCTGTTTTTATGAAATCCTATGATAAAGATCGGCCACAGCAGACCGACCGCGGGTGATTTTCTTGATTTAGCCGCCCTCCAAAAGTTCGCTTGTACACCTCAGTGCCTTATCAGATATACCAAAACATGTGCAGAAGTACGTATAGAGTGCCTCCCACCAAGGTACACAGAGGCATATCGGGCGACATCAGTAAAGATCTAACTGATCAGTAATGACGAGGATCATCATCATCGTGATCACAATGATAAAATACTACAAGTTCAAAAGTTCAAAACTTTATTTAACGAAAATACCCACCCACCCACCAAACAAACAAAGCTTTAACAACATTGAAATATAATACGGTAATCCAAAAGTACGTACTCAGTTTAATTCGTCTGCTTGTTGTAGCCTGTGCCCAATCGTGCTAACAAGGTCCTCACCAGCAAAGTCCAAAACGTAACAAATTAGATTTATTGTTATTGCAAAATCAACTTAAATTATTCTAGTCCGTCAACAAACTACTAGACAGCTTCCTGTGACGGACATACAGACGAAATGACAGGTGAACAGACATAAACAAACAGGGCGGAAAGATGGGGTCAAACGATATGATGTTTGCTCATACAAATAATAACGGTCTTATTAACGCCTATGTTCATAATTAAGTCAGATAATCGATGACATTCAGTCCCGGATTACCCATTAGGCAGAGTAGGCAACTGCCTATGGGCCCCGCGACTTTTATGGGCCCCATCAGGGGTCCCCATGAGACCGTGACCGTGGGTCTGGGACCCCAAAAGTTTGACTGCCTATGGGCCTCCACGGTGCTTAATCCGGCGCTGATGACATTTTATGGAAAATTTAAACGGTAGGAAAAATACTTAACAAAACTAAATAGTAACAATGTCTGCATTTCTTTTACTGGTTGATGCACCTATATATAAAATAGGGGATGCAGGGTGGCTGGGTTGTCTAGCGCGATAGCCTTTGCCAATAACTGCCATCTCACCTCCGCCGAGTTTTCTAGGGTCCTTCTTTCACAACTTATCCTGGCCGCCATATATAGCCTATCGCGATGAGAAATGATGTCAATTGCACGCCACTCGTCAAAAAAAGATGACGAAAAGAAGAAGAAAGAAAGGAAAGAAAGAAAGTATAAAACAGACAGAAAAGCAAATCAAAACAACAAAAACAGACAGAAAAGAAAAACATTATAATATTTATTTTAAAAAATGTAACAAAGCAGCATTGGCCGAAACATTTAGCAATTATTTATCATCTGTTTTTTTTTCTTTTTTTGTTGCACTATTTAATGACAGAAAATGTTATATATTATATAGATATAACAAAAAGGTTGTTCGCATCAGTGTTGTTCTGCAACTTTGTCTTATATATTATTATTATTATTATTATTATTATTATTATTATTATTATTATTATTATTATTATTTCACCATAATCACCATTGTCATTATCGCTGCCATTATCGATTATTTAAATGTATTTAAATACCATCAGAAATGTGCAAGGCTGAATTGTTCAATGATGTTAACGAGATCTCCTATATTTTCAGAGACTAAAATGTGATGTACTGTTAGAGACTATTTGCATGTGAATGAATATTTTGTTTGCTCAGCATTTTTTTCCCCAGTTCTACTACATTGTTCAGACGATTCATTCATAATGCACCGCGTTTCTCAACAGATGTAACATTATGGGAAATCCATACAAACTGTTGAAATCAATTGTTACATGGCAATTACCCTGGTTAAACTGTTTACCGCGTGTATTCGAATATCAGTCAAGTCCAACTGCAGAAAACACCCCCACCGAAAAGAAGAAGAAGAAGAAAAAAATACCCAACCCAACCCCCAACCAAAAAGAACAACAAAAACGACCCACCAACACCAACAAAAATAGAGCATCCCATAGACCATTCTTTCCTGTCGCACGATGGGGCGATATATTAGGGTGTATGTATATTGTCTGTTGTAATGATTACTCCTAATAACTGCATAGACCAGATCTACCGGCACATTATGCGATGGCACGTCTGCATCTATGTAGTTGGAGCTCAAATATGAGCGAGTATAAACGGTAATAAAGCAAGAAAGGAATGAATTTACGAGGCAAATTTTACGCTATAGATTTTGCATTCAATCCAGATGAGCTGTCGCGTGATTTTTTTTTAATGGCGAAAAGTTTCTGCTACTTTGAATTAACGAAAGTAAAGCTTTCCTCTGATGCGTTGCATCAGACATTCTTTGGATGTTAGAACTCAGAAGATCAAGTTTCTTTCCAGACACGGCTCCTCGTCAGGCTTTACTGACATCCCTTCCCGGTTCTTTCCCATTTAACGGATTTTACACCTGATCTCAATAGCGCGTGGGTAATTTTGCACGACGTATTAAGCTCGTAGACAAGCAACATACATAAACTGCACGCTTGTCTTATGAAAACAAAAGAAATGTATTCACAATTACATTCCAAAACCGTCTGGATATATTATTACAAAAATAATACAAAAATAATACGGAAATACCCCTTTGTGCATTTATTGAAGAAGAAGAAGATGAAGAAAATGATGATGATGACGATGGTGGAGGTGGTGGTGTTGGTGATTTTAAAGGAACGTTAAAGTGTAAATGGCTTGTGAAGCCGTCCATCTTAATTGTGATGGAAAATGCAAAGATGGAAATGGTCAATATCTCCAAGACACACTGTGTTGATATATGACGGTCTAATTCTGAAATCAGTAAAAGATGTTACAAAGGATATATCTAAAACTATGTCCTGTTTCTCCTTTTAACGTTATAGTTAGTCGTCTTGATTCTTCCTTGTTTACGTATGTCTAAAAATATGCAAATGAATGGAAAAAAGAAAGGAATGCAAATGTGAAGAAAAACCATACACTTAAGATCTTCCAAGCTGTTATATTCTAAAACTGTTACTTTTTCTGCTTGGAAGGTGACTGCTACTGACTACTGTTTACATGTTTGTACTGCATTACCAAAGAAAATTGCCCTCTATAAATAATAATAATAATAATAATAATAATAATAATAATAATAATAATAATAATAATAATAATAATAATAATTTCTTATAATATGTTTGATTTTCACATCAAATTCATCATAGTTAGGAAAATCGTACGGTTACGAGAATAGGTTGACTGTCAGCACGTAACACACCAGGTTGATTTTATTGGTAACACTTACAAAAATTTCTTAAAACTAAAGTATTTGCTTTAAAAAAAGCACGTTCGTGAATAAAACCTTTGATAAGCAATATTTTTTTTCGAAGATGCACTGTTTCAAGTTTGTAACTCACTGCATTTATTTTCTTAGTCATTGTAGTACTGACAAAAGCAATTCATCACATTCCAGATTAAAGCGTTGCATTTCTAATAAGTATCGGTCATTTTAAAATGCGTCAACTCATATTGTTTCAGTAAAGATAGCTATTATCAAAAGGTATATAAAGTGTGTTTGTTTGATCGATTGCTTTTGAGATCTCTGTTTTAGACTCTTATCGCTTAAATTTGAAGTTATTTTTTGTTTGTTTATGTCGCTTCTCTTCATACGGCGGTTAACAAAGTAATAAGTCATTAGTCACCGATTAAACAAGCCTAAAACTACCTTAAACGTATGAATATATATATATATATATATATATATATATATATATATATATATATATATATATATATATATATATATATATATATATATATGTATATATATATATATCTGAATGGTGGTAATATTTTTAATTTCGTTATATATATATATATATATATATATATATATATATATATATATATATATATATATATATATATATATATATATATATATATATTCTTAACAATATTTAACTTGGTGCGTTAATAATGCATCTACATGCCATTCAGAACAGTTCATCAGCCAAACTAGATATGAAGGATATTCCAATTTAGTAAGGTGAATAGGCTGCCAATTAGACTCAGGGACCGACCATTTAACGTTTTGTTGAAAGGAGATGCTTTTCTTTCGACCCAGAATATTTTTAATTCTTTTGTCTTTAGATAATATAATTTATATCATTACTATGGAGCAGAGAGGTGCATTTCTGATGTGAAATCATGGATGGCATGTAACAAGCTGCAGATGACTGATGATAAAAGTGAGGCCATTCTGATCACAACACAAAGACTTTCTCATTCACATCCTTTACCTCAGATAATAAATATCAGCAACAAAAACATTAAATTCACACAGAAAGTATGAAACCTAGGTGTTACTCTAGGCAGTACTCTCACATTGCATCAACATGTCATGAACATATGCAAGGCTGCATATCTTGAGCTGAGAAGCATCAGTTCCAGTCGCAAATATCTTTCACTTGATGCCACTAAAACACTCGTGTGTTCATTAGTACGTTCAAGACTGGACTATTGTAACTCAATTCTACTCCAGAAACTTCAAAACACAGCTGATCGGATCATCTTTAGAGTACCTCGATCAGAGCACATCTCACCACTGCTCTGTACTCTACACTGGCTATCCATACATACAGAATCAAACACAAAATGTGTTCTCTGTGCTACGTTTCACCGACTGACTCCAGTCCAACATACCTATCCGACCTCACCCATGTGTACACACCAGCAAGATACTTACGCTCCTCTTCTGACAATCGTATACTCATTGTTCCCACTGTGAAATCGGACAACGTTCTTTTGCATACCAGGGCCCGGCGATGTGGAACGAATTGTCCATTGAAATTAGACACAACGAGACAGTGGTCCCTTTTAAGAATGCTCTTAAAACTCACGTTTTTCAACTGCAGGAACAAACTTATACACCTAATAATTTTTTGTATCTTATATGTTTGTTTTCTGCATGTTTTTGTATTTTCCAATTTAATTTTTTTTCTTTTCTTCTGTAGTTTAGTCATATCGCTTAGAGCTTCTAAAGATTAGGCGCTATACAAAGTCCTCATTATTATTATTATTATTATTATTAGTAGTAGTAGTAGTAGTAGTAGTAGTAGTAGTAGTAGTAGTAGTAGTATATCATGTGTTTGTGTTGCTGGTTTTTAAACAAATAAAATAAACCAGAGCAGGTATGCTGGACATTAAAAAAGCCTCAATAAATCCCAGACCTTCTCTAGAAATTTAAATGGGCGGTCCGTTGTTTTTTTTAAAATTTTTTAAAAGTTTTATTTTTGTGTGTGGAGTGTGGTGTTGCAACATTAAGTCGCCCAAGCTACTCAAAACAAGTTCACTAGTTGTATTACATAGTTGTCCATTGTGACCTTTTCTGAAAATCAGACCATTTCCCAAGGGAAAGTAAATTACAAGTGCTGAAATTATAATAATTACAGAAATTTAAACATTTAATAATGCGAGAATGATAAAGAAAAACTCGCATACTGGCATATAGAAAGATTGCCAAAGTATGAATCTATCATCATTAATAAATATATTTTAAATAAAAAGATATTAAAATTTTAAGGAAAATTAAATGGAGAGAGAGAGAGAGAGAGAGAGAGAGAGAGAGAGAGAGAGAGAGAGAGAGAGAGAGAGAGAGAGAGAGAGAGAGTTGTTTGTCTTTTTAATGAAAACTATGAAACCCTGTTGGTTTGGTTCTTTTACCAATGCCGCACAGTTTGTATCTTAAATCTTTGTTTTTTGACTGAAATTGAATGCTGAAATACGCAGTTTTCTTTTCGTGTTTCGCAAAGTCAAATTAATTTTCGCTTTTGTAAGTTATGAGAATTAAAAATACAACAAAACAGTGGCATCCCAATATACTTTGATGTTTTACAACAGCAACAATACTAATCAGTAGAATAGAGAAGCATTTGGCTGTAATCGCTCAATATTTACATAGCTATACAGTTCCACTATTTTATATGTATGTATGTATGTATGTATGTATGTATGTATGTATGTATGTATGTATGTATGTATGTATGTATGTATGTATGTATGTATGTATGTATGTATGTATGTATGTATATATGTGTGTGTGTATGTATGTATGTATGTATGTATGTATGTATGTATGTATGTATGTATGTGTGTGTGTGTGTGTGTGTGTGTGTGTGTGTGTGTTCCCGAGACTGCAAGGAGGGTAGTATTTGGAGCAGCAGCAACAGTAGTAGCAGTAGTAGTAGTAATAGTTAGACTGGTCGCATGCATGTAATTTCTAAAATACTATTAACATCTATGCTATCCGAGGTTAGCATCTCAGCCATTGCATTCCGTCCATATTTTATCGCGTAAATATTTTCTTACAACTCCGTCGAATGTTGGTATGTAAACGTAATACGAATAGTCCATGATAATCAGCGAAAAGACAGATCCCTGCCAATCAACGCGAGATGTGCCAATTTAAAACTGACGTAAGGATCAGAAAACGGACCTAAACATATGCAACCGTTTACAAAGTTCCTCCGGTTTTTACTACTTGAATGGATGCTTGATTAAAAAGGAAGCACAGTTGGAAAAGATTTGAAGAATATAACTGGTCACAGCATGGTGAAATTAATTCTTAAACGTGTATGAATTCTGAGGGAGATTACTGTGTCTGTGTTAATTTTCGTAATGAGATGGTATTAGATTTTCTGGGATAAAATTATATGCAATACATTTTTCAATCTGTTGTTTTCGTTGTGTTTTATTATTATTATTATTATTATTATTATTATTATTATTATTATTATTATTATTATTATTAAAGTCCAATCATGTTTTCATTAGCTTAACACAAAGATATCCGTTTTCCTTTTATGCATCCATTCTTCCGTCTATCCTTTTCTTCATCGCTCTGGCTCACAATTATCCAGACAAATATACCGATACATTGCTTACTTTATCCTAATTTTTTAAATTAAGACTCTAATACGTTAAATGTTGCAAGTAACACTCGTGCTTTCATGCCAGAATAATGTAAAGAAACTGTCAAATAAATTAAACCATCGCATTTTCTCACCGATAGCAATTCTCGTAAAGTTTGTCGATGTACATTTTTGGAACAATATTTTAATATTACAAATTTAAAAAATAAATAAAAAATACCAGACCTTGCGCACAGCGGTAATACAAAAAGGCAATTTTCTTTCTTTCTTTCTTTCTTTCTTTCTTTCTTTCTTTCTTTCTTTCTTTCTTTTTTTTTTCTTTATTAATTTTGTTTACTCGTCTGACGCGTTGCTTTGGGAGTCGATTGCTGATCTCATGGACATGCTTCCTTGTATTTTAATGTAATGAAAGTTTAAATGTTGTTTTCATTTACTTTTTTTACCTCGTGTTTTATTTGCCCGGTTTTAAAATGCAAGGGTAGAACAATATCTCAGCATCACACGAAACTTTTTTTTATTTTGTTATAATTACCTAAAAGTTCAGGCAACGGCAGTCACAATCATGAAATGTACAGTTATATAGATCTAATTAAAATCAGATCTCCACTGTCCTTCACGAAGGTCAGTATATATCTGATTTTAACCAGATTGCTGTTAAATGTAAATCACTGTGGAAATATTATTAAATTATTTTAACGTGTGTCTTTAATCACCTAACATCGACAGATGTGAATTACGGTAATGGACACAACACAGCGCAATATGTGTCGTCATGGTATTTCATTGTAAAGTCTACATCAAAAGCTCTATTCAGCAATCCATAATTGTAAATCAAACATAGCGCTAGACATGATATAAACTTTGACGTCTGAAATAAGACACTAATATTAAAAGAAATACTAATGTGAGAAAATCTTCTTTTTTAAATTATATCTATATCAAAAGATAAGATAGCATATGACGAGGTGAATAAATAAAAAATACGGAATGGTTTTCAATACTGCGGGTTCGACCCCCCCCCCCCCCGCATAATTAACAATGCAACTGAGTGATGTGTACTGAGAAATTGTGGCTAGAGAGTTCTAGAGGTATATTAGTCGCATTTTAAATATAAACTATTAGAGATCTGCAATTGCAATCGCTACATATTGAAATCACTGCTTACAAACTTGTTGGGGAACACTAACATGTATTTATAATACATACAAATACACCAGTTGCCAAATTGAAAGGGCTACACGTGCGATGATAAATCGTAAAGCAGTATTATTCCCTGTTAAGCATGCAATGAAGAAAAATTTGCTCTAGTATGAGACGTTATCGAATACTTTCGACAAAATTTGATAATAATGGAGTCTCCCTAAGTGACCACCAACATCACCATCATCAACACCGTCGCTCCTCCTCTATTGTAATCTGGGGGTTTTGTCTTTAATTTACGCGTTTGTTTTCGCTCTTTTCATAACTTGGCAGTGATACTTTTTTTTACCATAGTGATTTTCTTTAAATTGGTAAAACGTCTCACAATTTGCGAGAGAGTGAACTGCACCACCATCATAGCTATCAGCATCGGCGTCATCATCAATTTTGTTTGCATGAAATTTTTAGAAAAGAATGATAAAATATATCACAACTGAAAATCATTTGGCAATGTGAGTAGGTCTGGTTTATAGCAGCGCAGATGCCTGGAATGGACGCGTCAGAAACTAGTCACGTATACATGTCATGTGTCCATCAATTTGATCACTTGAACGCCTTGCTTCTGAGGAGGTATTTAGCATCCCTACGAAGACTATACTTGTTCAGAAAGAAATATCCAGTCGCAGTAACTATTGAGTAATACAGATAAGTCTCTCTGATGAATAGAATTACTTTGGGAGAAATTCGCATTGTACAGGGGCAAGACGGTTAGGCGATACACTACCAAACTTGTCACTGATCTGTCGAAACATGTGCTTTTGTTATGCGCACTAAGTGACTAATGTTGAGCTAAGCTGCGCACATAGGGTTGATCGAGTTTACGTGCGGAGACAGTTGTGTTTTCCGCCTGTGGGATTTTTAGAGTGAAAAAAAGTGTTATTTGAAGTGAATTTGCTTCTCAAAAGTGTCTAAACGGATATTTAATCACCATTTCATGTATCTGCTTGTTAGTGTCAGTTCTGGAATGGGAAATTATGCTATATTTCAGTGAAGGAATCTGTCACCTTATTTTACACATATCCACTGCAAGTTCACGGTGTGTGAACTCGCTCGTGTAATGTCTCAATACTACACTACCCGAGCTAAGGGAAATACATCTACCCGACAGACGGATATTGTTTGGACAAAATGAGGCCCATTTCTCGCTATAAATATATATGATGGGATTTTGGCTATTGAGAATGAGCAGACTGGTGATTGTTGCCATAGTTTGCAGTATGTCCACCTCGTCTTTGGCAGGTGAGAGAAAAGGTATTTTTGTCTGATTGATCACCCACTTGTATATTTCAAGGACTGTATAGGAACTGTTCGCTGTGTACTAATTACTAAACTTTAGCATACTGAGTGAATTTGTTTTCTAAATTCTCGCGATATTTATTATTGTCATGCATTAGGTCTCTAAAATTCTTTTTAAGATATCGAAATATTATGGATGTATGACGTACTGTTAAAAACATTGTGAAAAATATACATTGACCATTCCATTTTGATCCAGTTTTTAAGATAATTCGAGCAAATATTTTTTTCATATATATATATATATATATATATATATATATATATATATATATATATATATATATATATATATATATATATAGTTTTTAGTAATAAGTGCGGTGATTAGTCATACAGGAAGTAACATTGAATACATATATGTATGTTCATTCTTATTTATGCTAGTTGTGGCAGCAGCAAATGGTGTACATTATACAAGTTTCCCCAAAATTATGATTTCTTAACCAAAACTGACTTATATCAACTCTTGTATGTTATCGGTGGAATTACTATTCACTTTTTGTCATAGCGTTTGAAACTGGTTATACAGAAATAAATCCCCTCCAAAATTCAGCTTCTGCAACATATCCATAGATTTAAAATAACCATGTTTCTTTACTCTGTTTCTGAAAAGAATCACTGATACCAAATTAAAAATTGCAACATCCATAAAGTTGTGTGCTGTACTGAAGACGAGTACTCAACCAGTAGTGTAAGAGAGAGAGAGAGAGAGAGAGAGAGAGAGAGAGAGAGAGAGAATGTAAAATTGGCAGTTTATATACATAACTGAATTCTTAATGAGAATCCCTGTCATTTGTCAATCACTTCAGGCAAATTTTTTTGGAAAACCTGTTATTGAGTAACTTCTAAAGAGCATTTCTACAAACAACATATCTGGCATATATTTGTCAGACAATTTAGTATTGTATGTATTCTTGACTTCATATTTCTTCTGGTTTCATAAGGTTGCTGTTTGTATACGTAATCTAGTGTGTAGTTGGGTAAAGTAAATTAATTTGTACTTTTTCTCTGCAGCTACAGTATTTCCTCAAATATATGGTCAGATCTGATACATAGATGACCTCAAAATAATATCCACCAGTATGATAAAGTTTGATACAATAAAATCCATGTACACATTTCATATATTCTGACATATAAGTCAAGTCAAAGTGCAGGTGACATAGGTTCAGATTTGCTGCAGTGGCGTAGCGAGGATACTTGGCACCCATTGCAAAACACCCAAATTTGCGGCGCCCAGGGCAAAACACCCAAATTTGCGCCCCCAGCTGCCCCTGTTGTGCAGTTCTGTTGATACTTTGGGCTGACTGATTTGCTGTAACATAATGCACCACCGACATCTCAGTCTCGATGTTGTTTCTTATTCTGTAAACACCTAAGAAACCGTATAGACACATATCAAACACCATATTATGTCAGGTTAGATCTGGGTCCGTGGTGTTGACAGTTGGACTCTCTTTAAAAGCCAGTATATGCAGCAAACATTTTTAACACTGCATGCTCATCACAGTAATTTTCAACAAGTCAGGCTTGTTTTATTATATTTAAGATTTGACTGCATTTGTACTCTTTAATGGTTCTGTGTTTTTTTTATTTATTACTTTCTGTTAAACATGGTCTATGATCAGCTGAACTTTTACTTTTGATGAATATGGTAATACTTATATACAATATATGTATTTTCTCTTGAAGTTATGGTATATGTCAGATCATATATTGTCATACTCTGCTGATCATAGAGTGAATTGGTTTTTATGATTCTTGAACATATTCCATAATTATATTACTATGCACCACTGACTATATTAGTCTGTTGCTCATCTGCCATATATATTCACTTATAAGTCGAGTAAAATTGCAAACAACAAAGATCTTGATATGTTGTAGCATAATGTGCCTGCAGATCAGGGTTTATGGTGTTTATTCAGCTAATAACTCCCAACAAACTACATAGACCCAGATTTCCATTGCAATAGGTGATTGCAGATCTGTGCCTGTGCAGCTTCAAGTTGGACTCCTAAGTGAGTACATACACTGTGTCTATATGTGTGCACTGTATTTTCATATTCAGTTGCACTTAAAAGTGGCAACCATTCATCATGGTACCATCATTCATGGTACCACATAATTCATGGTACCACATCATCATTGATGGCACCACATCAAGATTCATGGTACCGCAGCGTAGTACCATATAGAACTTGAAAATACTGCAGTTCTAAATATTTTAACAGGTTGCCCAATACACAATCAGTGCTGGCCATATCATTATGACATTAGAAGTGACAAGTGAAGACAGATGTTAGCAAGGTTTCTGACACAAACTTAGCAGGGGGGAAGTCTCACTTGCTGTGGATGTTTTTTTTTATTTGTTTAATATGTACTTATATAGAACTATTGATTTATCTATCTATCTATCTATCTATCTATCTATCTATCTATCTATCTATCTATCTATCTATCTATCTATCTATCTATCTATCTGTCTGTCTGTCTGTCTGTCTGTCTGTCTGTCTACCAATCTACCTACCTATGTACGTACATACCTACCTACCTACCTGTATCTATCCCTGTTAGCTGCTCTTCATTTACCTCATGGCATCATAAATGCTTTCTTCAGTAGTTATAATAGTATAATAAATAGTACATATGATGAATTCTTAAAGTAGAAATCGTCATGCAAAATGACATTGAGAACATCAGAAATCTAGACCATAGAATAAAGGCTGTGTGTAGAAAAAGTAAGTCTAGGTCAAACATAGTCTTATGTTAATTGTCACATACATCATTATATGTAGACCTCGGTTCATGTTCAATCTTTGTTGTACCTCATGATTTGTGGACCAGTTGTAGATGGTAGTTGAGATATTTTACTCTACTGTGGATGTATAGTAACACTGTTATTTGTACCTCTCTATCACCTCTTTTAGGGTAATATAGTTTGAAAAGAGTTTTTGATGAAACTGACCACATAAAAAAGGAAGAAATAAAAGTCTGAACAGAATTTTATTTTATGAGAGGAATGTTTACATAATTGGCAGTCTGGAAGTGAGTCCATGTACTAGCAAGTGATGTCACATGTTTAGGATCAGATTGGTTTGGTTTTTGATGGCACAAGAATAGAAGTATATTGTTTAGCACCAAAGCAATTGGATTAAATGGACTTGCTTAAAAGAACACATTGTGATAGACAGCTTGGACATGCAGTGGTTTTAAGGATTCTGACCACCACCCTGATTTGTTGTAAGTATGGCATACTTAAACACTTGAGCCATGATGGTGGCCTATGGCCTGTTCTACATCCATTAGCCCATGTGTGTGTGTGTGTGTGTGTGTGTGTGGAGATTATACCATATATATACTTGCTTATCAGGTGATTTCAAACTGCAAACAGTGTATGTTTGTGTGGTTAACTTAACCTTGAATATTACAGGAGCAAATCTGTATCAAGCACCCTAATCCAAAATGCATAAAACTACCATATACACTCGCTTATAAGTCAAACTGCACAGATCAGATCTGTCCTCACATAATGTGCTGGATGTACTGAAACTGTGCTGTTTGTTAGAAGTTATAAGGAGAACAAAACAATAGAACTAATCTCCAGATGCATAATGCAAAGGATTAAGAGGATCTTTGCTGTTTAAATTGCTTATAAGCAAGTATATATGGTATCATATTTTTAATTATTATTTAATTTGTTGGTAATGTAAATTCCTATGTTGCTTCATGTTTATGTTTTTCAAATACTGATTTGGAAAGTTTGATTGTAATTCAGATTACATTTCTGTTGATGTATCTAAAGTATTAATTCACTAAGAAAATGACTTGATTTATAAATTGTTAATATGGAGGTGAAAGATTTAGGATTTGGAATTATGTTGTTCCTTCAACAGTTTGTTTGGATTTATTTTGGCAGGAATACCTTATTTGCTCACTTATAAGTTGAGTCAAACTGCAAAAGAAACCCAAAGATCCTGATCTGCCATATCATAATGCACATGCAGATCAGGGTTTGTGTCTTTTGTTCTACTGATTACTAATTTTTTTTTACGCAGACCCAGATATGCTTGCTCATTATGTGAAGGCAGATCTGGGTCTGTTCAGTTTGCAGTTTGACCCATAGGTGAGTATATATGGTACTGATTGACTGTTATGTGATGTGGCATGTAATGAGGTGTTTACCATGTTGATTACATTCACTAGCAGTAGTATTAGTGTTCCTTCTATTAATGCAATTTGTCTGATATTTTAATCAAGACATCTGTCTTGAAATCAGATCTAAATCTGACTGGTTTGAGAGCTGGTTATCAGGTCTGAACAGTGGTATTCTGTATCAGATTTCCATGCTATCAGGGAAGTAGTCAATGTGTTGATGTTGCAATGATGTCCAGAGCAGATGTCCAGCAGGGTTTTGCCAATGGGTGGGTTGATGATTCTGGTCACTCCCCTTCAAGTTATGATATGTGCATTTATCATTAGGAGAATTGATCTTTGTTGTAGCCACTGATATCCTGAGCAGAGTGGGACTGTGGTCAGTCTATATACTGATCAGATGAAGAAGAAAAGAAAAAAGGAAAAGATAAATTGAGTTAATATCAAAGAGCTGAATTAATTGAAGGGGTTTTGTTTACTGTTAGCTATTTTTAAATTATTGTTCAACAGCCTGGTTTATACCCTGCACTGTTTTGTTTCGTTATTTATTGACATTTTTTTCACATAATTCCTATTTGGATCTTTACATTGTCATGATTACTTCTCTAGGGGTTTAAAAGTAGAACCTGCCTTAGCAAATACCTCCATAGGAAAAACAAAAACTTTTATAAAGGACAATATATGTAAACCTCTTGTTTCATGTCATATTGTAACTCTCAATAAAGGATAAAGGGACATTTATCCACAAATGAAATATTTTCTCTATTTCCTGAGTGTACTTCATAATAGATGTGTTTTATTAGATATACAAGTGCCTCTAAATGGGGGAGGGGGCATGGTTGGGAGGGGGTTTCATATTAAGTTAGTATGTAAACCTTTCTTCTTACTAATTTTGAGTATTCGTTGGTGTGATGGTGGAGCTATTTTCATTGAAATAAATACCAGCTTTTAAATAGTAAAAAAAAATATTCTTGCTCCATATTATAGCAAAACCAGCGAACTTATTAAATCCATAAATAGTTGAAAAAAGTGGGCCCCAAGTGGCTGAGTGGTCTAAAGCACTGCCCGTTATGGATCATTGCCATCTCACCTGTTTGCGTGGGCTCGAGTCTCAGATTCAGCCAATGTGGGTATGTGAGAAAGCTTGCCAGTAGCTTCTCGTGGGTCGGTGGTTCTTTCCGGGTTCTTCCTCCACCATTAATACTGGCCACCATGTATAGCCTATATTGTGCTGAAAAATGGCATTAAACCATTAAAAAAAAAATGAAAAAATGATTTTTAGATAAAAGAAAATATATCTTTACTTGAAAGAAGATCCAGGGCAATGTCCCTGATATTGCTTAGTAAAAGTGACTTCATTTGTTTTATTTATTTTATTTAATCATTTAAAAAATACATGAAAATTTGATTAAAGGCAAAAAAATAGCCTTACAATTCATTATAATTTTTATGATTGATTAAACTATAACTCATTGATTCTCTGTTTTCTTCTCTTTTTTTAAATGTCAGCTTATTAGGAACAACCAGTGTCAATTATCTAATAATACCACCTGACCACAAGTACTGGTTGGTTTATATGGTGTAGAATTTATTAGCCCAGAAACTGTTATTTCTGAGGTCACTTGAACAGCTGTTATATTTTCTACTGAGAAACAATTCCATCAGATCCATGACTAGTTTAAAACAGGAGTATATTATTAACATGTATAGTGAACATTGTCTCTGATGATAAGACTAGGGGGTCACCATAAGCAATTTGAAAATAACTAGGGGACATTGTGCGATAATGAGACACATAATCATAGTATATACTTGCCAAATTTTTTTAAAAATAAGAGTTGGGATTATTATCAAACATGGACTTTATAATTGGATATGTATGGTATTTCTATATCAGTACAGGCTATAAATGGGAAAGATTTCTTTGAAGTCATATCTGCACCTTTCTTTTATTGTTGATATGTTGTCAAATGTTATTGGCTACATTTGTCTATGTACCATAAGTTATCTAATGAACTCACTTAAAAGTTGAGTCAAACTGCAAACAACAAAGACCATGATCTGCTGAGGCATAATGTGCCTGCAGATCAGGGTCTGTTCTATTTATTCTACTGATAACTCCTAAAGAAACTGTGCTGATCAAGTTCTGCTGGTGGATTGTGTGGTGGCAGATCTGGGTCTGTGTAGTTTGAAGTTGAAATTGACCTATAAACCGGTATATACAGTAGTTATTGTAACCTGAACTTACTCTCGTGACAGAGAGAATATAATCATAGTGGGCATAGTTTTTCATGATACTCTCTTATAAGTCCTGTCCAATTGCAGACAACATAGGCCCTGATTTTCTGTCACATTATGTTCATCATGATCAGTGTTGGCCATTCTACTAATTATTCCAAACTGCATGTACACAGATCTATCTGCTAGTACATATTGCCATGTTAGATCTGTTTTTTTGGAGTTTGAAGCAAGACTTATAAGCGAGTATATATGGTAGATGAGACAGGTTTTGAACACTGGATGTAGCCTCGGGGTGTGGGTGTGTGTCAAATGTCATGTTGTCCTAGGTGCTTGTAGTATATACTGGTCCTTTAACTTCAACTTGAGAGAGGGTGACCATATTTGGGACATGTATCAGTTATGAGTCACCGCTCCTGTGGTCTAGCGGTTAGAGCATCTGCCTTGGATGCGGAAGGTCATGGGTTTGATCCCCCGAAAAGTCATACTAAAGACTTACAAAAATGGTACTAACAGCTGCCTCGCTTGGTGCTCAGCATTAAAAGGTTAGTGTTAGGTGGGACATCATGCTAGACATCACTATAAACTGCTACACTGCAGACATCATAGCGATATGACTGAACAGCTGTTGAAGCTACATTAAAAATCAAAATCACACATACACATACACAGTTATAAATTGCACAGATCAAGATCTGCTGTCACATAATGCAATAGCAAATCTAGATCTGTGCATATTTTTTGGGGTAATCAATTAAACAAGCAACATTAAAACCCAGATCTGCAGGTGCATTATGATATGTCAGATCAGAATCGATGTTACCTGCAGTTGGACTTTGTGTATAAGCAAGTATAAATGGTATGATACTTCATGAAGATAAGTAGAAGACCTGAGGTACTGAATCATTTATGCTGGGTTTGGGATGGATAGTTGATTAAAAAATAACAAATACCTATGTTTGGGTAGCTGCTATGTGTATCAGTTGTTTTGATTTAATATGGTCTACCTTCATAATTAGACTTATCCAGTGCCTTGATGGTTTTCGTTTTAGATTTTGACATCTATCATTCCTACTCTATATTTGACAGTAGCATGCTGAGCAATTTAGAACTATGGTATTTCTTGGAGTGAATTTCATAAGATTACATTAATCATAATCATACAGTGACAATGTGTGTGCTAAACCTTGTTTATGTATGTTTGAGAGTTTGAGATAGGACATATGTAAGATGAAGTTGTTTGCATTTGAAACATGCACAGTGGAGAGAATATTGGAATACCTCTATGCTACTTTGATGTAATGTGGCTGAAATTTCATTGGATACTGCGCTTGTGGAAATTGTACACGATCTAAGCACACTGCTAGTTAAAATTACAGCAATCTTGTGCTAAAACAATCACCCTGAATTAGTTTAAAGTACACTATTTTTAGCACCTATTAAAATTGGGAAAATTAATTTTACTTAACTAGATAATACCAGATTCAGAAGGTGGAACCAATGCACATTTGGAGTAAGGCCAAGATGTATACTCTATAACCCATATTACACCCATCAACCATAAACCAAAATAAAGGGAATTAAAGATTCTTTGAATAATACCTAAGATATACAAGGGCTGGGGAAATCTGATTTTTTAAATATCTAACCCTATGAAAAATAAGAAACTGTAGAGCACCACCAATTGTATCACATGGATGTACATACTAGAAGAGTTGTCTCCCTTGTTCAGCGCTGGACGCTCTCCATTTTTAATGTATGTTGTCTCTCCCATTACGGTCACGTTGATAAAGTGTATGACAGATTTTTTTTTATTAAAAAACACTGCATGGTGTAATTTGCTATGTTCAGTGCTAACCAGAGATTAGACATGCACATTGCCAGGTTTGTTTTCAGGAACTGCATCCCACCATAAGGAAGGATCTGGGAATTAAAAACATGCTGACTGTGAGGGAATTTTTTTGTTGAGATTTTATGAAAAAGATGGTGTCTATGCTTGTTAATTCATGTTGGTGTTGTATTTTTAATTTGGAAGATTGAATGTTTTATGATGTACAGTACAGCCTCAGAACCAGTAGTACAGGCTGTTGTTCAACTGGCTGTTTGAAAGTTTTGAGAAAAGAACACAGGGTCAATAGTGGGTCATTTGAAGAAATTGACATAGGGGACATGTAGTATTGAGAAAACATTCAATCTGTCTAATCAAGGAAAACTTTCTTGGTTTCAATATGAAAACAATTGGGCTGGTTGGATGTTTGTGTTTTACTTTTCTTCCCTTCCATTTATCAAAAGTGAATCACAGTTGCATAACCAATTTGTATTTGTTAAAGAAAGGGCCTTGCTGTTATTAATTATGAATATGTTTCTTTACAATATTTACATATACATTCTTTATATAATTACTTAAAAATGTATGTTTGTCAAAGTTGCTGTCTCACTGAAGCTGACCTTGATTAGCAAAAATAGCATGCAAAGATATCCATTAATGAATTGCGCATCTGAGTCAGCATCCAGAATGAACTTAAAAATATTGTGAGAAGTAGCTGAGTGCAATGTTTAGTGTAAATATCTACAAATGACATAAGACCTGGATTGGTCACAACAAATGGAAAATAATTAATTCCTTTTATTGTTGGAAAAATGTCTAGGATCAGTTAAGATAAGATAAGAATTCTTTATTTCAGACTACAAAGTCCATACTTCTAAATTAAAATATAAAGTATAAAAAAAACATTTTAAACATAAAAGTATGTTTATGTATCAGTTTGAAAATAGGAAAAAAATTAAATTTTTTTTTTACAGGCTAATGTATTTAGCATGTTCAGTTTGACATTATTTGCATCTTAGTTTGTTTATTTAAAAAGCAAAAAAAAAATAAAATTAAGAATGTGCATATGATGCATGTACCAGTAACAATTTGAAAACAGTTTCAGATAATGGTTAGTTTAGATTATGTTCCCACTTTCACTGCTCTTGTGGCCTAGTGGTTAGAGTGGCTGCCTCAGATTTGGGAGGTTGTGGGTTCGAGCCCTGACTGAGTTGTACCAAAGACTTTAAAAATATGCTTCTAGCAGCATCCTATCTCTTAGTGCTCAGCATTAAGAGGTTATTGCATACACTGTTTGGTCCGGTGTCTGGGTGTGACATGCTGATATATGTCTGCAGCATGATCGATGCACCAGTGCTAGACATCACTATAAACTGTCAGACTGCTGACATTGTAGTGATATAAGTGAAAAATTGCTAAAGCTACATAAAAATAACACACATATATGTGCGTACACACACATTCCTAATTTCATCCAGTTACTTCACAATTTACCAGTCCCATAATAAATGCTTGGATTGAGTAAAAATAAAGAGACCTGGCCAAATTTTATGAATATTTAGGTAATATTCAGATTTTAATTAATGCAGGAGTACATACCATGTGAGGTCTTGGTTGAACCTCTTATCTGAATATTTATTAAGCACACAAATGTTTTTATGGCTTATACTGCAGGGATCTTAGTTGTTTATAAGTTATGATCCATTGGTTTGTTCCTGGAGATGAAGATACACCATAGAGCATTGGTGCCCAACCCACGGCCTGCAGGCTGCATGCAGCCTGTGGGCCACATGCAGCCCGCTGGGTGTCAATGTGTGGCCCGCGGAGCTGCATGTGTCACATGCACAAAAAAAATTCTTTTAGTGTACATAAAACCAACAAAAGAACATTCCATCATGTGTAGTTCGTATCATATCCCATCTATGGAAGTATCTCAGTACATTGATACAACTACTGTGACAATTTATTCTATATTCGTGTTAAGAAACAATCACAACGTTGAGCTGATTTTAAAAAGCGCGCGCGCCGATCTTGCATGGATAGCCGTGAGTGTGGATGTGTATTGCAGGATGCGGAGCAGGATGCGTCATGCGACCGCCAGCAGTGTTGCAACACTGAGCACCAGCCAATCTGCGGCAAGCTCGCAACGCTGTCGGGCATGTGGTAGCTTCCCTTGTGTGCGTTATCTCCACGTGCCTCATGATATTTTGCGATCGACGTTTAAATACATATTGATAAGAATACAAGCTGCTATAACCGAGTATCCTGTCTACTATACCGAGTACTATCTACTTTTTTAAGTGTAGTGAAGGTAAGCAAACCCAGCTTTTATTTTTTTAAATTTATCTATGATGCTTGGATTTATATTTGTAGATTTCTCTTTTTTTTGTTTTATGTGTTTAATTATGGTTATCTAACCAAATTACCAACTGTGCTCAGTACTGGCACGTGTCTAAATACCTACTTTTAAGTTTATTAGTACAAAAAATAATACAAGGCCTTTCTTTTTATTTACATACTTTATTTTTATTTTACTAATAAATTAGCCCGAATCAGATACTTATGGCATTACAGATTTTTTACAATGCGCCACAAGCACCTCATCCTTTTGTCAGAAAGTTATGCATTACTGATGGCATTTTATTTATTTGTTTAGTTAAAAACAAAGACCGACAATAGTGTCAAGTAGTAAAGACGTTGTACCAAAGAAGAGTCGGAGAAGAATTGAGAAGTTTTCAAGACAGATGGACTATAAACTATATTCGTGAAATTTAAAACAAAGCCCATATGCTTGATATGCAATAATTCTGTTTCTGTCTTGAAAGAGTATAACATTAAACGGCATTACTAGGCTAAACATGCAAATAAGTTTCATAAGTACAAAGGGCAATTTCGACAAGACCAAGTAAATGACTTAAAAAGAAAACTTTTGCACAGCGTCAGATATTTACTAGAGCAGTTCAAGAGTCAATGTGCTTTGTAAAAGCTATTTATGCAGTAGCCATGATACTAGCAAAAAAAATCAAAGCCATATTCAGATGGTGAAATGGTTAAGTAATATTTTGAGAGTGTCTTTGAAATTCTGATGTCCAGAAAAGAAAAAGTATTTCTCAAAAATAAGCCTGTCTCGTCAAACTATTACTAGGCGTGTGGACGACTTTGGAAAACATATTGAAGATAATTTGAAAAATCGAGCATCTGGGTTCATATTTTATGCTCTAGCATTGGATGAAAGCACAGATATAACAGATACCGCCCAAATGGCGATTTTTCATCAGGGGTGTTGATGTCTATTTTAATAAAACAGAAGAATTAGCGGCACTGTATCCACTTAAGGACACTACTTGCTCACGAGAATTGATAGGAGCAGTTAAATCGACATTGAATCGCTTTTCGTTACAACTCAACAACCTATCGAGCTTAACAACAGATGGTTCTCCAGCAATGGTTGAGAAACACGAAGGTTTAGTAAAATTGATTGAAAATGAGGCCTGCAAAGTTGGTAATATGTCGATGCTAAATTTTCATTGCATTATTCCCTTAAAATGAACCATGTCATGAAGGTGGTCATCAAAACAGTGAACTTTATTAAGTCGAAGGGGTTGAATCACCGTCAGTTCCAAGAATTTCTCAAGTCTTTGGATTCAGAGTATAATGATGTTACATTTTATGCAGAAGTAAGATGGCTGACCCGTGCCAAAATGTTGAAAAAGAGTGTTTGATTTGAAGCAGAAATACAATCATTCTTTGCAAGCAAGTCAAAAAGTATCCCAGAGTTTGAAGACAATGAGTGGGTTTGCGACTTTGCGTTTCTGGTGATACAGTTAGCCACCAAAATGATGTTAATACTCGTCTACAAGGAAAAGATCAACTAATTAATAACATATATGATCTTATTTCCGCATTCCAAATGAAACTTGGGCTTCGGGAACAACAGTTAAGGACAAAAATCTTCACTTACTTTCCTACATTGTTATTGCAACCAGGCATCACATGGGGCGTTGGATAAATACGCTTCGTTGATATCCAACTTGAACCTTGAATTTGAAAACCGATTTCAAGATTTTATAAAGCATTGTGTGCTTTTTGCTGCATTTTGCAGCGCCATTCTCCGTAGACGTGAATTTATTACCAGGAATTTTACAAATGGAACATTGTGAAATGTGTTGTGATGCACAGTTAAAGGAGAAATTTCCTGCATTTTACAAACACGCTCTTTGTGTTGACACTTGGGTTAGTTTTCAGTTCCAGCAGCATTTTGATAACATTCTGATTAAAATCAGATCTCCACTGTTATGCATGAAGATCTGACAGTAACCACTTAGGTGTCATGATCTGGTAGCCTATGTTATTACCATAATTGCTAATTTTATCAGCCAATCAGATGAAGTATTATATGTTCAAGTTGGAGACTGAGCAGTGTGAATGAAGGTCATCAATGTGTAATGAATGATTTGATTCACTTTCAGATTTTTGAAATCTGCATTTCAATTGGCTAATTCAAAGGTCACCAGAACAATGATAAGTGGTTGTTTGTCAGATCTTCACATAGGATAGCAGAGATCTGATTTTAATCAGATTGCATTTTTATAGTTCTTATATGTTCAGCATGCAGATATTTTAAAACATCCTCTAGCATATAAAGAAAAACTGAAATTTGATTTAAAAAAACTATTAGCAAGAAATGTAGAGTGATAGTATTGAGCCATGGTTGAATTCTCAGTCTTAAATGGTGTTGCAGGATTTGACATGCTTGTTTAGACAGTTGGAATCACATAATCCCCATCATTTCTTGTACATGTATAATAAACTATCGTCATTATCATCTTCATCTTGATCATCATCATCTGCCATCATCACCGCCACCACAACTACTATTACTATATAACCCATTCTTTCCATCATTTGTGTGTATAATTCATTTGCCAACTGAAAATCTCTCTTTGCAGACAAATCTAAATTGCAGATGGAATGATCAACAGAAAATAAGTTTTAAATACTTGGATATGCCTATGTGAATAGCATATTATACTCCCAAATTCATGGAGTGAAAATAGAAAATATGCACTTCTTTTTTGGGTGAACCATATTTTTTTTTATAGAAAATAATTAACTGTGGTAAGAGAAAAAAATATATGTACTAGTTTTGCTTGCATCTCCTGCATAGTTGTACACTTAAAAAAATACATGTACCAGTCTATCATGTATCTCTTGCATACTGGTACACTTAAAAAAATACATGTACCAGTCTATCATGTATCTCTTGCATAGTGGTACACTTAAAAAAATACATGTACCAGTCTATCATGTATCTCCTGCATAGTGGTACACTTAAAAAAATACATGTACCAGTCTATCATGTATCTCTTGCATACTGGTACACTTGTTACATTTCAAACATGAAAATTTGTCATCAGGGTGTAATTGAATCAGTCAAAGTTGTGCCACATACCAACTCCAAATAGGAGCAAGAAATTTAATCCTGGTTGCTCATTTGAAAGATTAAAGTTCCTCACCATTGAATACAAATTAGTTTAAGTCGCTTGAAATGAAAACTTTTGTTAAACTGCAGTGAAACAGTTAAAAAGAAAATTGAAACAGCCAAGGCCTGGCCAGTATAAGAGTTGGATAGCTGGTATGTGGGGGTCCTCACATTTCTTAGCTGTGAACAATCTCCAGTAATGTATTTGTGTTAGAGCTGGACAAAAAGAAAAGTATTTGAAAGCTTAACTGTCTATGGAATTCAGAAATGGAAACAAATGAATTAGTTGTTTACATTAACAAAGTATTTGCCTCCACCATATAGAAGAAGAAAATATACCCAAAGGGAAGGGGTGTGGGTGATAGTTGAATTTTATTATTACATGTATTGTAATACTGAATTGTAATAATGACTTGAACCATTAAAATCAACCTATTCACTGAGAATAGAAAAAAAAAATAGGTAAAAACACAATAATACCAATGGTGTATATTTGATACAGAATTCTTCAAAACACAATGTTGTGATTAAGTATTGATTTTGGGATGAATGTCAAGAAGAGTTTAAAGGGTTCAATTGGTGTGCAATATCTTTGAAGATTTGGGACCAATTCAAACGATAATCTGCTTATTTTGATAGATTACTTGCCCAGGAGCACTTCAAAGAGAAAATAACATTGTTTGAAATAATATGATAATTTACCATCTGATCTTGATAATCAAATCCTGATCATTTCCATTAGAAAAATTGAATACTGTAATTCCTTGTACATAATAGCTAAACACAATCCCTTGCAGCTAAATTATATGTTCTTCTACATGAAGGCTAAATACATGCCCTTGTGCATAACAGCTAAATACATGCCCTTGTACATAGTGACAAAATAAATGTCATTGTACATAATTGTTAAATATGTCCTTGCACATAATGACTAAAACATACTCTTGTATATAATGACTAAATGCATGCCCTTGTACATTACAGCTAAATACATGCCCTTGTACATTACAGCTAAATACATGCCCTTGTACATTACAGCTAAATACACGCCCTTGTACATTACAGCTAAATACATGCCCTTGTACATTACAGCTAAATACATGCCCTTGTACATTACAGCTAAATACATGCCCTTGTACATTACAGCTAAATACATGCCCTTGTAAATTACAGCTAAATGCATGACCTTGTATATGATGGCTAAATACATGCCCTTGTATATGATAGCTAAATACATGCCATTATACATAATGGCTAAATATATGTTCTTGTACTTGATGGTTAATTACATGACTTTGCACATAATGGCTATGTAAATATCCTTGTACATGATGGCTAAATACATGCCATTGTTCATAATGGCTATATATATGTCCTTATACATGATAGCTTAATATTTGCCCATGCACATAATGGCTTAATATATGTCTTTGTACATGAATGCAAAATACATTCTATTATTGGCCAAATATATGTCCTTGTACAAGATTTCTAAATACATGCCTTTGTACATGATGGCAAAATACATGCCCAACATTGCACAACACATGGCAGATCAGGCCCCAGTTTCATGACGTGTCTTGAAATTGTAATTTATATTAAGAATTCCCATATTTAGATTATCTATTGATAGTATACTGACAAAAACTAATCCTTTGATTTGAAAATTGTACAGGAATGTTTTATTCTGGAAAAAGAATTGTCATATACCTCAGGTCTGAGTCATTCCATAACTCTTCTGAAACAAGGATAAAAATGAAACCCATTCAGGTAGTACTAAGACTTTTTATTAGTTCGTTTTGTATTAATTACAGATAGCTTATGTTATAGGTTAGTGTGTCGTTGTTGTGTTTTAAAAATTCACTACTGTGTGTTTACTGGCATATCCCTGGCCTTATTTAATCCGTTTTTTTTAAAAAATAAACCTAATTGTGATTTTTTAATTAGTTTATTTGAAAAGATTAAAGATACAGTTTGTCTTCAATGATTGCTTTTTGTAAACAGCAGGTCAAAGTTTGTGTTTACATTTTTGTTTGTAACTTGTAGGATAGACATGTTTGAGGAGGATGAAGTTTGCTTGTAAGGTTTGATTTTTTAGACAGCAATGTTCAGGTTGTCTTAATATAGGCAGATGTTTAAAGATTGTGTCTATGGTTTGATCAGTGTATAGACAGCAGGTTAACGAATGTGTCTAACTTGGTTTTCTTATGATTGACACCAGTTAACATTTGTGTTCTGTTTATTGCTCATCAGCTTGTGTAGGAAGGAATTAAGTATTTCAACATTTCAACTTTCACTTTTTGTTAAAGACAGAGTGCTTGACCTCATTTAGTACTTTTTGTAAATTTGTATTATGACTTTAGTCTTAAACTAAGTAATAAAAGAGTGAAAAACAAATAAATTTTGTAAAATTGAACAAATAATTTATTTCCCTTCAATACAAAGTGAAATTTTAAAAAGAATTTGCAATGATGCAAATTAAATCCCAAATAGTTCTAAAAATTCTATGACCAAGCCTAATGAATAAAGTTCAAATTAAATTCCAGATGTTAGAAATATGATCCAACACTTAATGTGTTGGTGTGCCTTTAGCAGCCTGTGATTTTGAGATGTGCCAACATTCTTTGTATGACAGTATTATAATCCAAAAATATTCTTGTCTGAATTCACTATAGTTACAAATTAATGTACCAATCCAAGGATAGTATAGATGAGCATTTTTAATTTCCAGTTAATTTATTTTTGAATAAATATTTCAACCCAAATGAAATATGGAACATAAAAGACTAAATAAAAGTTGTTGTTTCTTCATGCATAACAAACTGCATAGATCAGATCTGCAGGCACATTATGGCACATCAGATCTGGATCTGACTTTTAAGCAAGTATATATGGTAATCAGATAAATACCGGTACAATTAAAGAACGCTTGTTTGTATTGCCCCATATCCCTAATTTTGCTATTTGCTGAAATTCAGACACAGAATGACCAATTATTATTGCCCCATAAGGCATGTTATGCCTGCAGGATTTTACAACAGTAAATCATTATCATGAAAAAGTTGAAAAGTAACGACCTTGTGAGGTAGGACACCTTTTGAATTTGGAGCAATTTAGACTTTGTAAAATATTACTTGTTGATGTAGGTCTACAGATCAGCTGTGTTGTATTATGACTGCAATCCTGCTGAATGTTTTTTCAAAAATTCTCTTTTGACACCAAAGTAAGAAGAAAGTCCATTTTTAAGGAAGAAAATTTGTGGTTATGTTGAACCCAAAGCCCCGTCTACACCATTTTACTTAGGATTAACACATTAACACCTGGAGGTTTTTGTTCTTTTTACATTAAATGTGAGTAGGAAACTATTTCAGAATACATCATAATACATGGACTTCCAAGCAATTTCCCATTAGCCTAATACCTACTTGTGATAGAAACATTGTTTTCCTTGGTTATTTTGCTCACACACGAGGAAAATGGGAAAAGTTAAAACTTTTGTTGTTGTTGTTGTTGTTGTTGCATAATGGACCCAATACATGTATTTGGTATCGAGACCACTCTTTATTCCAAATGCCCATCTTATCTTTCATTTTGCACAGGTTCACCTCTCTGTGTGAAGTTCAGACCAGTCTGCCTTAGATCTGAAGCCCAAAAGTCTAAAATCTGGATGAAAATTTTGGGTAAAAAACAAAACCGGTTTAAAAAATTAGGTTTTTCCCTCAGTATTTTGTAGTGCAACTAAAACGTCCAGATTATTTGGTATCATTGTAGAGCTAAATCTTTCTATAATACCACCAACTTTAGTGTATCATACATGATCTTGATGCTACAGAGCTTAGAAGTAGGCTACTACCTCCTACCTCGTAAACAGCGTGTCAGGGGTTAATGTGTTAAATTTAAAGCAAGCAGCACAGATTAGGTGGCAGTAATTTTTCTTGGTCCCTTGAGGTTTCATTACCTCTATCTTATACCAAAAGAGCTTGTGGTACGGTCTGTTATCTGCTGTTGACACTTGGACATTTGCAAAATTTTTGTTATTGCTACTTCCTAAGGATTGCCTTTAAACCTTACACACAAATTTGTCCCATGGTCAAGTTGAACTGAAGTGAAAATGGTGTGGCTTAGACATTCTTATCAATAATCTTTCTGATTGGTTGGCCTTATAAACAAGAGGCTTTTTTTATTCAAAGACTTCTTATGATGTCCAGTTTTTCCTAAATGAAAATGGTGTTGATCTGACTTCTAATCCATTATGGCAGCTATTTTGGCCATCTTGTAAATGTTATTGCTGCTTCTCCTCATTGCAAGGTCATATCAACATTGGGTTTTCACTAAAAGGCTTATCATTTCTAGTTGGCCCTAAATGAAAATGATCCTGATCCGGCATTTCATATAGTCACCATCTTGAAAAAGATTGAATTGCTACTCCTTCTGAATGGATGTATAACTAACTTATCATTTTGAAATGCGATTGTTAAATTTATTGATGGTGACTTGCATGTCAATTTATCAATTGGTGAAGAGTTATGATGATGAACAAGAATAATAATGAAACATTCCCTCCAGACTTGGGTACATATATAATAATAATAATAATAATAATAATAATAATAATAATAATAATATATCCCTCATAGATTTGGGTCCCCAAACCGAAATTGCAAGCTCTTAATGCAAGCTTGCGCAAACTCATATCCACAAGCTAGTATCTGGAACCTTGCGGCAAGCTTGCGCAAGCTTATTTTTGCAAGCTTGCGCAAGCTAGTATTTTGAACCTTGCGGCAAGCTTATTTTTGCAAGCTTGCGCAAGCTAGTATTTGGAACCTTGCGACAAGCTTATTTTTGCAAGCTTGCGCAAGCTAGTATTTGTAACCTTGCGGCAAGCTTGCGCAAGCTTATTTTTGCAAGCTTGTATAGATTTCTTGCTATAAGCATGTGGGCTTTCAAACACCAGACACGATTGTTGTCCCCTGCCCCCCCCCAAAAAAAAACCTAAAAATATTAAGGGGTGGGGATGTCTTGTACTGTGTTGCAGGTTTCATCGTTTTATGCTCCCAACTCTTCCAACTGCAAATGGTGTAGTTCAATTCTTTATTGCAAAGATCACAAAATGCAAGTTCTCTATAGCGTTCAGTTTTCTTATGAACTGAACAACTACATTTACATCAACTTTCCATGCACTGCAAGCCATTCCTATTTCCACACATTTTTTAAACTTTTTTCATGTTTATTCAAACTTTTTGTATCCTGGTCTGTCAGTAACTCTAGAGTATTGATGCCATGTTTTGCAAATATAAAGCTAATGAACTTCAACATTGTGGAAAAATCACAATTAAAATAACTTTGAGCATTATAAAAGTAACAACAATTTCAAACAAGTGCAGTACATCAAGATTCAATTGGACTTGATGCCCTGAGTTGTAGCACATTTATTGATAACTTCGTTGAAGCTAGCTTCAGTAAGACCGCTACTATGGCTCTCCTCCTAATTTCTTTTTAAAATGTTTCAAAACAAAAGCATACGAGTTATCCTTTGTGATTTTAATGTTTGGAAAATGTGTGCAAAATAACTCACGAGCAACACTAGTAACTGAAAGAGATGTTTATTTCTAAAAGAAATTTAATAAATATAATTTCGATCGAATTTTATTAAGGTTCTCTCTGGTATTTATATATGTCGCAAGTTCAGGCTGAGTTGTGTGTGATGAAACAAGAACCTGATGTTTATTAGCGTTTTTGTGTGCCTTCATGCCTAATAGCGAAATCACATTACACAATTTGAAAACGTCGTTTTCTCCGTTACCAATACCATATGGCTTCATAAATCTACACAAGACGGCACAATTGTCCTTCCAGTTGTTTCCTTCTCTTTTTCCTGGAGAAAATCCTGAATATTCCTCTTTCCTATTTAACATGATTAGAAGCTGAATATTACGAAGACAAGATACTTCGACAGCGGTAACTTTTTAGCGAAATCAAATATGGCGGATAAAGACATGAACGGTAGCCTCGATTTCAAATGAACCAATCGTATTGTAGAACTTGTATTCAAATAGTATACATGCGATACATTCTATCAAAATTGAACCGAATGCGCGTTCTAAACTGAAAATTCCAAAGAAATTACTATTTATTTTAATTTAAAAACGTATTTTTTGCCCCCACAAAAAGTATACCTGTATTCAGGTCCGACAGCAGCTAACCCTGTGTCAGGTATACCTCATTCTCGTACAAGTTTGATTTTCTTATACGCCTTTTTGGTGGAATTGCAAAGTTAAATTATGACTTACTAAATGCTTAGAAGGTTAAATGTTCCTTGACCTACCTGCATATTTAATGATTAAATAATGTAATCTTATAGTTGGAATGTAGTGGAAAACAAATCTGTTCAGCAAAAACATTATGATAAATTTCATTGTTCAAGTTTATTCATTAACTGCAAGATTACCGATGGTTGCAGAATGTGCACCTTAGCTGCAAACATGTGCATGAGAACATTGCATGGTCTCAATCTTTTACAAGAATGGTAATATATGAAGAAACTTATTGCAAGCTATTTTAAATTTATTTTCTGACACATATAAGAAAACTTGTGCAAGTTAGTTTTACTTTCTGAAGAAAAGAAATAAGCTTGCACAAGCTAGATTTACTTTCTGGAGCAAATAAGAAACCTTGTACAAGCTTGCGCAAGCTTGTACAAGTTTGCGGTTATATCCAGCTAGTTTGCCTTAAGCTTGCACAAGCTTGCGCAATTAGCATCCATGTTAGCTTATAAACATCAAATCAGCTTATCGCAAGCTTGCCGCAAGCTTGCGGCAAAGATGCATTTTGGTTAACATAAAACATCCCCAGCACGCTTGGATGCATCAAATCAGTATGATGTGCCTGCAGGATGCAACAGACGACAAGAGGAAGCAATCTTTTTGACCTGTGGTATGTCCTATGATGTTCATGCTCACACGGTGAAGGTCCTGAACTTTTTAAATGAACTAAACATAAACTTTATTTTGTATTTTTAAGATTTTGTTTATATTTTGATTTATCTTTGTTTTGTGCACTTTTTCGGGGATGCCTTTACTTACTCTGCACTGTGTCACCTAGATTGTACCTCTGTTCCATTATACCAGTATATATATACTATTTAAAAATATGCAGCTGAATACATTAAACAGTTACCACTTATGGGAATAAAGATGACTTATCATTTTCAGGGCTTTGAAAAAAGTTGGAAACTTGCCCTGCTGTGCTTTTGACTTGTCCATTTGTACTGGTCCTGTATACATTATAATTATTCTACACCAGTGATCTCAAACACGTGTCCAAAGCAGTATCATGTGGCCTGGAAAATGAATGGCATCACAAGGTGTCATCTTTGTTTGTTTGTTTCTTTAGGATTTTTAACGCAGCTATAAAAACATTTCAGTCATATCGCTATGATGTCTGCAGTGTGGCAGTTTATAGTGATGTCTAGCACTGGGGTATCATGTTTCAGACATGTAGCATGATTTCCCACCCAGTCACATTATCCTGACATCAGGCCGACCAGACCTAACACTAACCTCTTAATGCTGAGCACCAAGCGAGGCAACTGTTAGTACCATTTTTGTAAGTCTTTAGTATGACTCGGCCATGGATCGAACACACAACCTCCCACTTCTGCGGCAGATACTCTAATCACTAGGCCACTGAAGTCGTCAAAGTGTCATGAGAGATGACAAAGGTGGTGCTGCCCTTGGGCAATCAAAAATGCCCTCATGCAACACTCAGGGTGCTTCAAGTTTGAGACCCCTGTTCTCTACCATACCTGAGGCTGCAGCTGTCTAAAATGCCACTTGTAAAGTTGTTTAAGAAGCTTGAAAAGTGGCATGCCCTTTCCCAACAACAACATGTAAATATGAATGTACAAGTGAAATTTTTGTCAGGCATTGATTTTGTTGTATTTTACAGCGGTGTAGCAGACATGTTGACCAGATGGATGTATGTAATGTAGACAAATCAAAACACAATGTTTATAAGTTCTTAGAGGACACACACCACTCCTTCTGCTGCCTTCTTTCAGTCCCCTTATAGTGTACATGAGAGAATTCTTAGCCTATGCCTGTAATTGGTGGGCGAGGAAATCATGTACCAGTTGATAGACTTTGTATGCAGCGCCATTGAAAGGCATTTTGGTGCCCAAGGCAAGATCAGATATCTGGCGCCCCCCTTCCACTCACACCCTCCCCCACCCGCCCATCATGAAATAAACCCTTAGCTCTGTGCCCTAGGTGATTGCCTAGTTTGCCTAGTGGAAATGCCGGCCCTGTTTGTATGTATACCTACCTTTCTAATTGTTCATGATGTCAATTAAGAAACTTGATCAGATTGAATATTCATCACTATTATTCCTGCAAGTAGGTCACTGTAATCTGCAGTTTAACAAATACTTCTTCATGACAGAGGACATGTAGTTTAGCTTGCATTAACTTCTACATGCAAATCTCGCAACCAGGAGGGTTTTCCTTCTGAGATAAGTGGTCTCCCATCCTTTCCATCATTCATTGATATAACATACATAAACAAAAAAATTTTATCAACATAATTTTGAACAGACATATGTGCAGGTTTTTTCTGCACCTTACTTGTGTAGTACATTTCCAGTACAGATTTCTTGTGACCATGTGACTATGAAGATTACACTTTAAGTGCTAATTCGACAGATACTAAAATTAATAATTGGATTGGAAGTTTTCAGAAAGGATTAAAGATGCTAATGGATTATGTTTAGACCTTTTAAAATAGCTCAAGTGATATAAAACAGGTCATTTTGGGGTTGTTATTCATCATTTGTTGATATCCAAGCGTGCTTGATCTACCATTGATAAAAAGCCAAAGTCTAAACAACTGAAATATCACATAAAACTCAATAATGGATAGAAATAGGGATTTCAAAAGTTGAATCTAGTTCAATAGGGGCATGAATATGCATTTTGCCATTCCTATTAAGTCAATTTTAAGAGTGACTATCCAAACTCAACCTCGATATCTTCAATTTGGATTAATTGCTGCTATGAAAACTGGTGCTACTTCAATAATTTGTTTGTTAAATAATTGTTTTATGGAGAAAACTGGCTGTTTAAAAAAGGCTTTTTATTAGTACAGGTGATGCTTAATGGAGGTGTGAAGATGTACACGTACACCTGATAAGAGAACTGAAAGGTCAGCAGCAGTTAAGCAAATATATGCTTGGCATCCCATTATTTTGCATTTTTTGTGCAATTCTTGTTATATTTTTAATTTTACTGCTCTGGTGGCATAGTGGTTAGAGTGTTTGCCTCAGATGGGGGGGGGGGGTGTAGGTTGCTGGTTTGAAGCTTGGTTAAGTTATACCAAAGACTTATAAAATTGGTACTAACACATGCCTTGCAAGGCACTTAGCATTAAGAGGTTAGTGTTATGGCTGGTTGCCCTGGTGTCAGGATAATGTGACTGGGTGGGACATGATGCTACATGTCTGCGGCATGATGCCCAGTATTAGACATAACTATAAACTGCCAAACTGCAGACATTGTAGCGATAAGACTGAAAAATTGTTACAGCTATATTAAAAAAATCCAGATCACACATATTTTTTCTTTAATTAGAACCATATAGCCATAAACATGATGAACTGCCAGTTACTAATTTTACAATCAAATAATATATGGTAAAAGTTTGACAGAATATTAATTGTGTCAGAAGGCCAAAATGTACTAAAATATTCTTGTAAACTTAATTGGAGATATTCTTTTGATGCAAAAACACTATGATGGGCAGAGCTGTCAGTTGTAAACTTTAAAGTTTAAGAAGGTCTTAAAGAAATGCAGTTGTTGCAGGGTTCAGAATGCAGAATAGTTGCAAATGTCATGCACAATTCATATACATGTATGGTTTTGGTGGTAGTTAATGTATAAAAAAATGTTGAAGCATAAATATTAAGTTTTAGAGTTAGGCATATTTGGTCAAGTGCTCTTGGATGTAATTTCTCACCTCTTAATTGACAGGTATGCCATAGTGATAACCTTCTACCAAAGGTCAATGCAGCTTACCCTGTTGTCACTTTAGTGTTGGTTTGCAATGCAAATAATGCTTACATGAACATAGCTTTCTCTATTCTTACCAAAATTCTAGATATATGAGCAATATGCACACAGTCAAATGTTTCATTTTGAATTTAAATTACTTTTTTTTTAAACGATGGTTTAGATGTTGCTTTGTCAAAAAGTTAAAATAATTTCACTGTTTTTTTGTCCACTTAGTCATTAAATACTCTACGCTTTGCTCGCACTTCAGATATTTTTTAATATGGAAATTTTTATCATTAACTGGTTGTGTAATGATTCAAAACACTTAGGAGTGACAACCCTGTCAATATTGATAATACCTCCAGGACAGTCTTTCAGTAAGGGAGGTAACTGTCAAGAACAAGACACTCATCAGAACCATGCTTCTTCAGACTTTTGAAATTAAAAAAGCTGTTTTAGTGTCAGTAAACAAAATGGAGGCTTCTGAATTCCAACATGATTTTGTTGGACCTGAAAGTGCATCAAACCGTTCCATTTTGCACATCATGGTCTTTTTAAATTAGAATTTACATACTCGTATCATTATTTTAGAATCCATGTTTTCTAGAAGATAAGGATCATATTTTGCATTTTATTGTAATGTGCCATTGTGAATATTAGATATATCCTCTATGAAAAGTTTAGATTGCAAGTTTTCAGGTCAGGACTTTATGGAATCCCCTTCTCTCATTGGTCAGGAACATAGTTATTGGTAACTATTTTATATACACCTGAATGCTTGTGCATGATTTTTCATCATGTTAAAGAATGCTACCTGAAACAAAAATACCTCAAATTTTTATAAATATATATTATCATACAACATAATTTTAAAACCAGTACAATAGAAAATACATTTTTTTTGCCTTGTTGTATTTTTTCATCAACTAATTAAAACAGAGCAACAACAATGTACTGGATATATATATATATATATATATATATATATATATATATATATATATATATATATATATATATATATATATATATATATATATATATATATATATATATATATATAGTTTTAAAAAACAAACAACCTACCAAGCATAATTTTAAAACCAGTGCTATAGGAAATACACATTATTTTGGCCTTGTGTCTTTTCAAACACCAGACCTAAGATTATGTTAATTGAAATACAAATGTAGACACCACACTAAAGACAATGCTAATGGAAATACAGATGTAGACACCACACCAAAGACAATGCAAATGGAAATACAGATGTAGACACCACACCAAAGACAATGCTAATGGTAATACAGATGTAGACACCACACCAAAGACAATGCTAATGGAAATACAGATGTAGACACCACACCAAAGACAATGCTAATGGAAATACAGATGTAGACACCACACCAAAGACAATGCTAATGGAAATACAGATGTAGACACCACACCAAAGACAATGCTAATGGAAATACAGATGTAGACACCACACCAAAGACAATGCAAATGGAAATACAGATGTAGACACCACACCAAAGACAATGCTAATGGAAATAAAGATGTAGACACCAGATGCAACATAATGCCAACTGAATACAGATGTAGACACCACAGTACAAGCAATGCTAATGGAAATACAGACACTGATACACTGTACCAAAGAATATGCCAACAAACAGAGCAACAATGTTCTGGTTGTTGTATGAAATTCCTTTATAATGGTGTTGTATGAAGTTCTTTTA
Organism: Unio delphinus; assembly: GCA_029339505.1. Lineage (NCBI taxonomy): Eukaryota > Metazoa > Mollusca > Bivalvia > Unionida > Unionidae > Unio > Unio delphinus. Next base: position 2,313,858 of record JAQISU010000096.1, read on the forward strand.
TAATAATGTTGTACAAAATTCCTTCATTATAATGTATTGTATTAATATCCTTTATAATGATATTGTATGAAAATCCTTTATGTTGTATAAAAATCCTTTATGACGATGATGTATAAAATTCTTTCATAAAGATTTTCATTGAGTGCAGAGAATGCAAGAAAGTTATTTAGAATTCTTAATGAAAATATAAATAGTGTTAGAATGTATTGAATAGGTAAGTGTTATAAGATGTACAAAAAAATGTCTTACTTTTGGAAGCCTTAATACATTTTTACTTATGGACCAAGGAATTTACTTTGAGAGGAAATGTGTGTTTGTGTGTGTGTGTGTGCATGTGTGTGTGTGTGTGTGATTTTGGATTTTTAATGTAGCTTTAATAATTTGAGCCATATTGCTGCAATTTCTGCAGTTTGGCAATGTATAGTGATGTCCAGCACTTGGGCATCATTTTGCAGACACGTGGCATCATATCCCTTCAAGTCACATTATCCTGACACTAATCTGACCAGTCCTAAAAACAAAACTCTTAATGCTGAGTGCAAAGTGAGGCAGCTGATAGTACCATTTTTAAAAGTCTTTGGTATGACTAGGCCAGGGTCGTTGAAACATTGATCAGTGTCTCAGTGCGGAAAACAAGCATTCTGTATCTACTTAAGCTTATGACCATGTCACATTAGATGAGGGTATCTGTTTGCTTTGCAGCGTTTTGCCCTGTCCTATTGGCTGATGTGTGTGTGTGTGTGTGTGTGTGTGTGTGTGTGATATCCTTGCCAATCAGATATCTCTGTCATTATCATTATTATTAATATTTTTAATATTCTGTGAAACTTGTGGTAGATCAATGGTTTGCATCACAAACTGCACGGTAGGAGTTCAGAAGTTGAGTTCCTATGGCAAGCCTGGTTGGCCGCTGTGTCCAAGCAAAAATTAATCATGTAAAAGCTGCAGCTTACCTGGTTGGCCGCTGTGTTATGTCCATAAGTAAGAAGACCCTGTACTCTTAATGCCAAGCAAAACTAACCAAAGCCTCAAATCCAAAACATGTTAAGCAGACTTTGACCAAACGTAAACCAAAAGGTCATTTATGTACTCTAACACCTTTTATTACTGAAATCGTGGAATACTAACTCTTAGCAATCACAAAAATATTTTACTGCATCAGAAGGAATGAATATTTATTTACAGATAAATTGCACACAAAAAATCCATGTCATTCCAACCAGTTATATAAATGTCAATCCATTATAACAAAGAAATATATACCGTATTTGTGTTTGCTAATAAAAAAAAATTAAAAATAATGCAGTTAAAAGCAAGTGAACATTACAGCATAACAATTATGGCATGAAGCAAATAGCAGATTGGGGATGAACAGTATGGTGATACAAATTCCAGATTGCATCATTAGAGTTCCAGACGATTTTTTTTCTTTTTTTACAGTTTTGTTCTAGGGTTATCATATACAAGTGTACCATCCAGTTTGATTCTTTTTCACAGAATAGTTTTTAGGCACATGCCCTTGCTAATGCAACTGCAGATCAGGGTTACCATACCCTACACTGTATATCCAAAATAAATTGTTAAAAATAGATTTGTGTTTGAAATAAGGTAAATATGTTAGCTGTACCATCTGAGTAAATGTTTTTCACTGAAAAGCTCAGTTGAGAAAAGTCGTGCACATCCTATGGTGGCTAATATATTGTGTTGGAAGAACCTCAAGTAAATTTAGACGTTGAGGTTGTTTTAATATACTAGCGATCATCAGTATGTCGTTGACATTATCACCATGTTTACTCAGGTATATTTTATCACCTATGGCTTTGCAGACAGGTATGAGAAACACTTCAATAAAGGCTCTGTATAGTAACCTAATTAAAGGCTTGCAGTCGACACTTGACTGTTTAAGTTCCCACCATCCTGTATTTGTTCTCTGATAAAAATGGGGAGATATAGTTATGAATTTGATTATAATGAAAAGCAAATAGCTGATAGGAAGAGCATCTTCAAATTGATGAAATTGATGAAATATTTGCTGCTATCTGTAATTTGCTTTGATCATTACCTGAAGGTAAATCATCTCTCACCTGTGACACAGGTTTATAGTACACCTTGACTTGAGACCCATATCTGTCTGTTGTGAGGCTTGTGGTACCATTGGGTGTTTTGTGGTACTATTTTAATTTACCGTAATTGAAATGATGGGGGGGGGGGGATGAAGATATCTGACTTGTGCTGATGTCAAACTTTCAGGTGATTTTAGTCTGTGGTTTTGAAGAGGTGTGTGGATATTGTGATTGAGTCGAGCTATAGGGTTTGCATACACCAGTGTGTAGATATATGTTTTCATATGTAGTTGAGTCATTAAACATTTGCACCATCAAAGAGGTAGACATTTAAAAGTGGGTGATAATTTTGCCAACTCGTCAGTATTTCTTATGTCTTTGGGGGTGGTGCTGGGGTGTGGTTGTGATGATATGACAAATTTGGAATAACTCTTAATTTCTGTGTTTCAGAGATTAAATATATGTGGTTTGTGACCAAGTGTCTACACAAATTAAAACTGGGACCCCTTGTCTTTTCATGCTTTGAAAATGTATAAACAGTTATAAAGTGGAGATCTCAGTAGTTTCTGTGTCATGAAACCTGGACCTAAGGTCGCACTTCACAGATATCATGTACATGTACTTACAACAGAATGATGTGTAAGGTGATGTTGTTTGGATTTGTAACTTGCACATCGGAGAGAATGTATGCATACTTATATGCTACATGTACTTTCATTTACTGTGGCTGATATTTTTTTTTTACATATTGTTCGTTTGTGGAAATCATGAATGATCTAAGTTTACAGCTGACCCAAATGACTACTCCAGTGTGCTTAAAAAATCAGCCTGAACTAATCTCAAGTCCACAAACATTAGCAGCAATTAAAATAGGGAAAACGAATTTTGCCAGAGTTGGTAATACCAGCTTTTGAAAGTGACGGGAATGAATTACTAAATATATAATAATAAGTAAAAACTTAAGTCCAGGAACTGAAAATGGGCATGTGGAGTTAGCTGTTTTTTTTTATAGATGCACATCAGCTGTAAAGTCGGGCTTTATGCTCTATAACCCAAATTGCATCCAGTAATCATACACCAAAATAAAGGGAGTTAAATGTTCTTTTAACAACATCTAAGATATCAAATATCCAGGATAATCGGTGATGAAAACATTGGAAATTCTTTTTCTTTCAAAACTTAACCCTATGCAAAATTTAAGTGCAACTAAAGTCCCATGGGCTAGAGTGGGGATGGGATGTGGGGAGATGTCTTAACCTCACTTGTGGCGACACTTGACTCACTGATCGCACATGCCAGTTCTTAAACATGCTTGACAAACCACTTTGTAGTTAAATTTCAATTTTAATCACCCTCCACCCACATCCCGACTCCGAATACCTAAATCAAAATTCCAAAAATGTTGTCACAATAGATCCTCATTGTACTATAATATATGTAACTTGAACAGTGTGAGAGGAGTTGAAGGACATTTCACATGTACATATAGGTGGAATGTCTATATCATATTCCATGTGCTTGGTTGAAGGGATAATAAATGTAATGAATAAAAAATAAATGAAAGTCGTATTGTCAACAAAAGATTTATTAGATCTTTTTTGTCCTATCAATCATGCCAGTTTGAATAGATTATTAATTTTCATACCATCATTTTCCTTCATGTATTCCTTTGTTCACCAATTCTCTAAGTGTTTGGGAAATTAGCAGATATCTAGGTAATAGATGAATATATAAAGAAACACAAATTAATCATTTAAATCAGTAATGAATCAAGCAATATTATATTAACAAAGATGCAGTGTTATTTCAAGCTTAAATGTATTGTTCTTTTTTATTGCATGTGTTCAAAGGCATGAAATTCTAGATGTAATAGCTTTTGTTTTTCTTCTGTGAATGTATATTACATACTTAAGGTTAACATTATTTTTTTAATTTATGAGGTTAATAAGGTCATTACCAACTGATTTGTGTCATAATAAGTAAATTTACATGCAGCAAATGACTTGATTGCAAATTAAGCAAGGCACCACATGTAAATTTTTAATAGCTTCCATAAAAATAGTGGTCAGCTATTAATCTTCAGATCAAGGCAAGGTTGAGTTTTGAATCCGTTTGTTTAAATTGGATCATTTTGGTTATTTTATACCATACACACATTTTGAAACTTGTGCAAATGTTGTTTGGGGTGTAAAAATAGTGTGTGCTTCATAGGCAAGGACACCTTATACTGGGGTATATGGTAAAATTTAATTCAACCAGTATAATGGCTCCATGGCTGTATTGTGTTACATCAGGGACTGTGTTGTACTGAGGTGTTTTATAGCGAGTGTTCACTGTATGACTGGTTTACAAGTTTTCCTGTATATAATGTATACCCAAACATGACCTTGAGTAGACCCTTAAGATATGATTCTTATAGTTTACTTCCAGATATTGTTGGTTCTTTAATTCAATCAGCATGGATCTTGATCTGCCACTTAATTATGTGACAGTTGATCTGGGTTTACACAATTCGCATCTGGGTACAGAATGCATGCAGAGATTGCATTAGTAGCTTGAATTGTCCTGCAAAAATGTTGGTGGCCCATCAGAGGAAATTTTGGATTTATTAGAAGTTTGATCATTTATTGGACACAAATTCTACCTACAAGAAGTCTCTGTTGTAATTATGCTTCGTATTCTGATTGGTTCTGTTTCCTTTTAATAGACCGGTTACTCTAAAAAGACTTGCTGGTATAACAGAGGTGACATCTTTGATTTTTGTTTGCTAAATGATAAAATCAGTTATGCATGAGAAATTTTCTTGTTCAGAAAGCCATTTGTTTAAGGTACTTAAAAGACTAATACTTGACTATAACGATTTAGAGAGCATCCGCCCAGTTTCTAATGTCCCGTACATATATAAAATCTTAGAAAAAATTGTTCTACCCCAACATGGTAGACCCCAACAGTCTTTTTAGCAATGTACAGTCTGCATATTGCCCTTGCCACAGTACTGAAACTACTCTTCCGAAAGTAGTTAATAACATTCTCTCTGCTTTGGATAGCAGAAAGGTTACAGTCCTCACCCTCCTTGATTTGTCTGCAGCATTTGACACAATAGACCATGATATATTACTTTGCTGTCTCGAGCATATATTTGGCATTCACAATGCATCCTTACTGTGGTTCAAGTCCTACTTAGTCAGCAGGACACAAATTGTATCTGCAAATAGAATACACTCCAGCCAACGTTCCCTCTAAGCTGCGCACGTGCATGTGTGCGTGTGCAGCTGCTCAGGCATCCCTGCGCAGCTGAAGTGTAACGTTTTGCTCATTCCATTAAATTTTGCTTGTCTCTGTTTTGCTTGCGCAGTGCAGCGAGCATTGCGTGCACATCTACCATTCGCTTAGAGGGAACGTTGACTCCAGCCCAGTTGATCTATGTTGTGGTGTTCCACAGGGACCTGTTATTGGACCTGTTCTTTTCATTCTATACACTCATCCACTCTCAAATGTTATAGATCATTATCCAGTATCTCACCTATTGTATGCTGATAACACCCAAATATACAGATCTAGCCACCCTTCCTGCTGATCTGTATCCTACAGTGGTTATCATTTGATCCAGAATCAAACAAAAAATTAGTTCTCTGTGCTATGTATTACTGAGTCCAACATACTAATCTGGCCTCACCCATGTGTACACACCAGCAAGATACTTATTATGCTCCTCTTCTGACAGTTGTATACTCATTATTCCCCTTATGAAAACAAAGTCATATGGACAAGTTCTTTTGCATACCAGGGTCCAGCAACGTGGAACAAATTGCCCATTGAAATTAGACACAAAGACACAGTAGTCCCTTTCAAGAGTGCTCTTGAATCGAAACTCATCTGTTTCAACTGCAAGTACAAACTTAAAGATCTAATAATGTTTCCTACCTTATATATTTTCAGCATGTTTTTATGTTTTTTAATTTCATGGTGCTTGTTTCATTTTTTATAGTCATATCATTATTGATGTTGTAAAGCGCATAGAGCTTCTAAAGATTAGGCACTATACAAAGTCCTCATTAGTATTAATGTTATCAGATGTTAAGTTTTGGAGAAGTATCTATAAAGGCTGAATGGTAGTGAGGGTAACCAAAATTTAGTTGATGGCATCTGATCCTAGTTACTTTGATAGAAACTTTTCATTCTGATATTGCACTCACAATCTACCTGTTTTAGGTATCCTGCTTCAAAAATGTCATACATGAGCAAATAAGGTATTACCTCTTTTGAGACTTTTGATCATGTTGAAGTTGTTGATTTTGTCAGCACACCAGATGAAGTTCTTCATGCTTCTGCAGCAAAGTGTGATGTTGCTGTACAGTTATTTTTTACATTTGCTAATGAGAAATCCAGCTTTGTGGACTACCATGTATATACACTTTTAAGTTGAGTCCAACTGCAAACAACATAGACCCTGATTTGCCATCGTATAATTATCCAGCAAATCAGGGCCTATCTTGCTAATTGTATTGATTGCATTGAATTGAGCTGACCCAGATCTGCAGGTGCATTATGGAATGGCAAATCTGGATTTGTACATGTGGAAGTTGCATGTGTATAAATGAGTATATATGGAACATGTTTTATGAAATGCATTTAGTATGCCCAAAAAATGGCTGCTTACATGGCCTTTTGGTAGAACATTTATTTTTTTTATAAAATCATCCATAGTTGTTACTGTATGGTAGGGCATTCTCAGATCTTGTTAAAACCGTTTGTAGTTGGGTATTGTTTGGAGGTAATATAATTTTCTAGCATTGTAGACAAAAAGAATACCAGTTAATAAGGTCTAATAGTTTCAATTACTTTGTTGTCTTGGGGGTCCCCACAGACACCCCTGTCTATTGTGTAGTGTTATTAGAAGTGGTGCCATTATAGAACTGAAAATGACAAACAATTATAAAAACAAAAACATCGCCATAATGAAAAGAGGCTCCATGATCAGTTTGAAACTCATCATTATGCAATTTGTTTGTCGAACATTTAGTTACTTTTCACAAACATATATATAAACAACAAATATATATTTAATATTTTCTCTGTGAGTATGGTTTTAATATTAGAATCATTATCACTAGCAGTAAACATTTATCTCAAGGATATTGTGTTTACTACATTCTATATTATATATTTAGTAACAGATTTTATCTTGTAACATTCGGAAAATTCTAGAATGACATTTTCCATAAGGTAATATTTAAAAAAAATAGAAAATGCTAATTGTGACCCAGGGCAGGTAGAGGAGTATAAAATCTTATTTCCTGGAAATATTATTGATTCCTGTGATGTCACCGGGGCAGAAATTATTTATATTGTTGTATTCAGATTCTGATTTGGGTGAAATTATTTATTATTCATTGGAAATGCAATGTGTTCAATAATATTTTTGTTAAGAGACATTAACTGGGCATTAAAATGCATTCAGAGAAGGAAACCTTGGATTATATTCCTGTGATTCAAGGAAAGACTGTTGGCACATCAACACAATTCAAGGCTTTTAGTAAGTTCTAGATTATAGGTTATTGCAGGCACATCAGTAGCATTTAAAATTATTTAGAATGCCACTTCAGACTATTCAGAACTTTATGCATTAGGACATGTCTTAGTAATTCTTGGATTATTTGGGATTTAATTATCAATACCATAAGTTCTTTATACATTTTCACTTTGTATTGACTGGAAAAAAATGATATGTTAACTTTTACAAAGCTTGCTGCTTCTTACTCTTTTCTGTTACTTTTTTTTAAGACCATGTTATTATTATTATTATTATTATTATTATTATTATTATTATTATTATTACTACTACTACTACTACTACTACTACTACTACTACTACTACTACTACTACTACTACTACTTGAACTACTGTTACTACAGTGCTTTAGCTCTTTTTCAACAGTGTATTTCCTGCTACTCTCTGTGCCTTTCTTTCCTCTCCCCTTTGCACTTCAAGAGCCTTCCCTGTGCCTATCACCTGGTTATAAATCACCTGCAAACTGTTATTCTATTTATTGCAGGTATTTTTCTGTTATTTGATGTAGGATAAAAACTTTAATGTTCTTTTGTTTGCTGGCAAAAAGATGAAATTCTAAATCATATATGTCATGCCCTTGATGTATATTACAAAAAATGCCCCATTTTTTCAAACAGCCCTTCAAGAAAAGTAAATTACTTTATTCCCGTCCCATCCACAAGAAATTTCTTCAAGGGAACTCATTTCTGCTACATATCATTTTAAACAGCAAAACAGAAAAGATCTTGATCTGCCACATCATACTGCACCAGCTTGACAGGGTATATGCTGTTTGTTTTACTGATTTTCCAAACAGACTGCATAGTCTCAGATCTGCCAGTGTATTACATGATGGTAGATCTGGGTATTTGCAAATTGCAGATTTATTCGGCTTATAAATAAGTAATTGAAAAAAAACCTCTGGTTTTATACAAATTTGCAATTTTTGAAGTATATAAAAAAAAATTGAAAGAAAACCTTATAATGCCATCTAATGACTTGTCATGAATTAGGTCAGAAAGATTTATTACTGGAGTCTATATAAATGGGTTTGAATCTGATATTTTTTTAAATATGTATGAACTCTGAACTATCTAAGGCTATACTACTACAACTACTACTACTACTACTACAATTACTACTACAACAACTACCACTACTACTACTAGTATTACCACTACTACTACTACTACCACGGTAAACCAGTCTTGAGACCACTGCTATGGGAGACCACCTGTTTTGGGAGACCAGAATCTCCATGCACAGATTTATTCATTATACATGTATAGTGTTATGACCTGTTATAAGAGACCACCTGTCTTGAGAGACCATTAATTTTTGGCAGAAGGGGTGGTCTTTCAAGACAGGTTCTACTGTACTACTACTACTGCCACTTTTACAATTGTAAAAACTAATGCCAATGCCACTGTGACCATTCATAGCATGACTACTGTAACAACAAACCAAATGCAAATCAGTATGGCTTTCATTTTTATTGTTCTGATCTGGAGTAGTTTTGCACATGGCTTAATCTATCATTGCTTGTCAAGGGTCATTGCTCTACTTTGTTCCATGTGGCTGTGGAACAGAGTGGATCAAATTATACTTGGGCTAGCAAAGATGGGATAAAATGATCAAATGAGAAGGTTTGGAGACCTTGTCAGTTCATTTTCTTCAGAAGAGACATTTATTAAGTTCCTGTTCTTGTAATGTGTATTTGTCATACTCCCACACCTGGAACTGCTTCGTAATTGATGGAAATGTTAAAAACAGTATTGCCTGGATAAAAGCAGCAATATAATGCAATATTTAATTAAAGACAGCAAAACATTGGCTTTATTTTGAAAAGGAGTGAAAATGCCATTTTTGGCCACAGTTTACATAAGCATTTCAGAATCCTAAATTTGTGGAAAACTAGGCAAATGTTGTCGACCTGTTTTTAAAATAAATTTAAACTTTCAATGTTCAGTTACCTTTCAAAATTGATATAGTTTTTAATTATATTTAGATTGGCAAGCAAATTTTTATGTTTTGGAATTGCTCAGCTTGAAGATATTTTATTTGTTCTAGAACTTTTTGGATCAATCCACATAAGTAAAACAGAAACCAGCACAACTTCCTGTTAAAAATATTTGTTTATAGACCGAGGCACGTACAAACAAGAGTTTAAGTTTTGTGGATTTAAGATGTATGAAAACTTGTAGATGTAAACAAAGCTACAGACACAAAAGTAAATTGGATCAGGGACTTTTTAGGTTGAGTCTAAATGCAAACAACATTGATCCTGATCTGCTGTTGCATGTGGCTGCAGATCAGGGTGTATTTTGTGTATTTTACTGATTATGCCAAACAAAACTGCATTGACCCAGATATTGAGTAGTGTTATAGGTGAGCATATATGGTAGTCACAGTACTAATTGAATTGACTATATATTGAGTAGTATTATAGGCAAGCATATATGGTTGACAGTACTAAATGAATTGATATAGTCTAGCATCATGTCAATTTACCCACCAAGATCACACCTCTCTCTCTCACTCCCACTCCATTTTGTCCCTATATAAATAAAGAAATTGCATTTTCCTGTTATGGACAATTTAATCTCCCACAACTTAGCCTGTATTGTTTAGAACAGGGTTAAATCAATAACATTTAGCCATTTTTAGGAACATGTTTCATCTTTGACTGACTGGTTTTCTTTGGCCATGGCTTGTTTATTGCTTTTGCAGTTTCCTTTAAATGAAAATATTTTTTGGTCCAAGTCTGGTGAATGGAGCCTAGAGACACAGATATTGTATACCTTATCGATGCATTTTACTGTAAAGTCTCTTTAGTGAGCACAGCTTCAAAAGAATACATTGTGAAAATTAATTCAGCTTGTTTACTGTGACATATGATTGAATGGTTTGGTTTCGTGATCAATGGCGCAAGAGTACAAGTAAAAAAAAATTCATGCAGTGGCAATTGGAACCTGGCAGACTCATGTTGATGTAATGGTAGGATTCAAACCTGGATCTTTGAATGGTGAATCTGATATACTAACCAACCACTGAGTCACTATACCCACTTCCTCCTTAGCTGCTGTACATCCTCGGGCCCTGAGTAGTGACTGGTCTAAAGTGCTCACCATTACAAATCACTGCCATCTCACCTCTGTCTGCATGGGTTTGATTCTCGGGTTTGGCCAATGTGGGTATGTGAGAAAGCTTGCTAGTAGCTTCTCATGGGTTGTTGGTTCTTTCTGGGGTGTTCCCGGATTCTTCCTGAACATCTTATATTAGCCACCATATATAGCCTATCTTGTGCTGAAAAATGGCATTAAACCCTACAACAGCTGTACATCCTTTTGCCTGCAGGTGGATAAAAGCATTTTTTTCTGTACAACGTGTCTTTTGATTCACAGATTCATTCAAATCTATGAGTGAGTTTGGTAACTACAAGGAAGTGAACTTTTCATGGTACTGTAGTCAGTGTTGTGCTGATGTGTCATAAAACTCTATGTATGTACATATAACTAACTACCTGCATCAGTTAATCTGTACGTGTATGCTGATGTCCCAAATTTCAGTCTCCAAATTCAGTGATCCAAAATGCTTCATCAAAAACTTGCAATTGTGCTGCAGCATGATTGGGGTAGCCCACCACAAGTGTGGTACAGAGCAGACGGTGTTACCCTTGTGTGAGTGTGTACATCCATCTCTTTTTTTGTTTAAACCTCTGTCTGTCAAGTTTTACACTTAAGTCAGTTTTTTAGATTCTGTTGTATTTAAAAAAATCTGCCATCATAAAAAGTTATAATTCAAGCATAATTTTCCACAGCTCGTCGTTTTCAAATATGTCTCATATATAACCATTCCTGATATATCATGCATATCATGAATCCAGTGAACAAAATAGACCCAAAGCTGCAGTCATATAATGCTCTGATAGATCAGATTGCATGCAGTTTGTTCTTGTGACATAAAATAAACATTGTTGACCCAGATCTGCCAGCACATTATTTAAAAGCAGATCTACTTACTCAAAGTCTAGGCTATTTGTAGTCAGTGCATGGTACACACAGACAGAAATGGTAGACAGTTACTTGTAATGGCAGACAGTTAAGGTCATGTATAGGTTTTTGCTTTTATCTACAAAGACTGCTTTCTCACCTCTGAAGGTAATTTCTCCATGTATTCCTTCATCTACCATATGTTTAATACAATACTCTCAATAAGGCCCTTCATTATAACACTGTTCCTGTTATAAGACCCTAAATTATAACACAGTTACTGTTATAAGGCCCTTCATTATAACTTCCTGTTATAAGGCTCTTAATTATAACACTTTTCATCTTATAAGGTCCTTCATTATAATATTGTCTCTATTATAAGGCCCTTCATTATACCGTTGTCTATGGCCCTTTGTTATAACACCGTTCTTATTATAAGGCTCTTCATTATAACACTGTTATTGTTATAAGGCCCTTTATTATGACACTGTTATAAGGCCCATCATTATAACACTGTTCCTGTTACAAGATCTTTCATTATAACACTGTTCCTATTAAAAGGCCCTTAATTATAAGACTTTACTGTTATAAGGTCCTTAATTATAAGACTTTACTATCATAAGGTCCTTAATTATGAGACTTTACTGTTATGAGGTCCTTAATTATAAGACTTTACTATTATAAGGTCCTTAATTATGAGACTTTACTGTTATGAGGTCCTTAATTATAAGACTTTACTATTATAAGGTCCTTAATTATGAGACTTTACTGTTATGAGGTCCTTAATTATAAGACTTTACTAATATAAGGTCCTTAATTATGAGACTTTACTGTTATGAGGTCCTTAATTATAAGACTTTACTAATATAAGGTCCTTAATTATAAGACTTTACTAATATAAGGTCCTTAATTATAAGACTTTACTAATATAAGGTCCTTAATTATAAGACTTTACTATTATAAGGTCCTTAATTATAAGACTTTACTATTATAAGGTCCTTAATTATGAGACTTTACTGTTATGAGGTCCTTAATTATAAGACTTTACTAATATAAGGTCCTTAATTATAAGACTTTACTGTTATAAGGTCCTTAATTATAAGACTTTACTGTTATAAGGTCCTTAATTACAAGACTTTACTATTATAAGGTCCTTAATTATAAGACTTTACTATTATAAGGTCCTTAATTATGAGACTTTACTGTTATAAAGTCCTTAATTATAACTGTTCCCATTATAAGGCATATTATGCTCACAGATCCAATTTCATTAGAATTATGTGTAAGATGAACTTCATTATAAGGTCTCCATGTGTAGCATTAAAATGAAGGAGTACAGCAAAAATTGTATAGATGAGTCAGGATATAAGATTATAATGGCAGTAAATTGTTGTGATGTGCCAGGCCATAGTGTGTGGAAACTGCAAGTTTTGGGTTGAAGATGTGGCACTAGCTTTCTGCATCAGCCATAAAGATAAAGACTCAGAATTAAGCCCTGTACTTGCTGGGTCATCTTTTGAGGTAGTTGGTCTTTTTTTTTTTTACCTTTAAAGTCATTTCAAGAAAGAAACATCAGATGTAATTTATTGAGACTTTTTTTGGTAACTTCTTGTATTAAATGGCACAGAATGGCGGTGGAAATGGACAAAGTTACAATCAGTACATTATTGTCCTTTTCTGTCACATCATATGTAGTGCAGTCCACTGGAGGTGAATCACTAAACCCATTAAATTCATATGTATTCCTACAACTACCTCAATGGTTATTTCTAGACTTGACTCAAATGACCCAGCAATGCTGTGATTACATTTCAGGTTTGTACAGATCTGAAGGAAATAGGTCATCATTTTTTGTAAGCTTTATATATCATGTTCAGGCCATAAATGATTAGAGCTGGTCCAATGTGTACATGAAGGGCCACCCCTTCTGCCAAAGAATCATGGTCTCTCAGGACAGGTCATATCACTACATAAAAAGTAAATTTGCACATTGAGAATTGGGTCCTTCAAGATTGGTTGTCTCACAGTATTGGTCTGTAAAGATCACAACATATTCGTTGGCATACAAAATTAAGTCTAGACACTCAACCTGAAAAAAAATATTTTAATGTCTTTCATGTAAGAAAAAGTTCATTTAGTCTGGAGCTAATTCACTAATTAAAATTGATGTCACAAACTGTGCCTGTCTACTCCTTTTCAGAAAAATTGTGTTGCCAAAATCTGGTCATTGTCAAAAGGCTAGCATAGACTGATCTATCATTTACATATAAACTGTATCACATATAGGTATTGCACAGGACTGGTGTATAGAATGGGGTTAGTGCTTAATTCACCTGTCTTTTCTAACAATGAGCTCTTTATTGATGGACTTTCCCCATGCTGTTGTACTGTGGAGTGTTCGACTGTGGTGGGCCATCACCACCTCGGCTACCCCAGAGTACCCCTGCTAAATGGGTTGAAAAGTGAATATAACATGATTCAGCAATGAACAGAGCCCACAGCAGGATTACAAAGTACTAGCCGAGCCTACACTGAATAATTGTGGATGTGTCATCGAATGGACAATTTCTTTGTCGACACAGAATTGTCTATGCATGTAGAATTTATTGAAAAAATATACATCTGGCAATCAATTGAATTTAGCTATCATGACATCTACATGGTAATAATTAAAACCAAAGATTCTAACATGATATAGATACCACTAGTACTAAATTTGTTTACAACTAAACTGCTAGGTGTTCTAATTGTATTTGCTTGTCATCAGGGCCTCAGGTCAATATTTGGCTGCAAGAATGGCACCTCAAAGTAATTGACATCATTTTTGAAAGCAATTGTAAAGGCCAGAATTATGTTTTGTTCTTAATGTTAATTAGAGTCAGTGCTTAATTGGATGTAGGTCCAGCATAAGTTTCTGTGTGCCATATTTTTGGCATGATAGGATTGTTTGGTGATAAATGTTTTTACAACATTTTGACAATTTGTTTTCTCCAGAAAGCTTTTAATTTCGATAACTATACCTCCTCCTCGCCATTTAAAACCTTTGAAGTAGGCTTCATTGAGTTATTATGAGAAAATGCAACCATATTTACTCATTTAAATGTCAGACCTGAATCAAACTGCATAGACACAGATTTGATATTACACAATGCAATAGCAGATCTGGGTCTATCCAGTTTCTTAGGTATTAAAATCCTCACAATTTTTCATGAAGTTTGTGCCTTCAAACATTTATCACTGAAGGTCTATTTTCATTTTTCTCTTCCGTAACCAGTTTCTACAACCACTGATTATAATTATGAGTAACCTCTGACCTTTCCCACTCAGTGTTAGATACTGCATTAGGAACATAACTTTCATGATCTCTAAAGATGGGGGTAGGGGCAGAGGAAACTGAATAATCAGAAGCATGTACTTTTGACATAATGCATACTTGTATGTATTCGCTAGTATACAATTTTTATCGTACATGCATGCTGAGGTTTGATTCAAATATATTTTAATTTTTTATTATTATTATTGTTCATTGGGCAGGTTTAACCATGTCAACACACAAGGATTACAAGATCTTTTCTCATATACATGTTTGTGGGATTTGCAATTGTGCTATAAATTCAATTGAAATTACTCAATATACTTTTGGGCTCTTTATTTTCTCATTAATCCCCTTTTATAAGAAGAGAAATTTCCCGTTTTATTACAAAATGGAAGGGGGATATCTCCTCTGAATTGTCTGTTCTAGAACCTGGTGTTGATACATTATTGCAAAATTATTAAGTTTCTGCATGTTTTTAAAAGATTTATAATCAAATAACTTTTTTGTCAGCATTTGAAAGTTCTTACTTTATTTCAGGATTGATGATAACGCGACCTCCAAAAAACGCCACTGTTTTGAAGGATAAGCGATTTACTCTTCACTGTGATGCCGATGGCAGGTCACAGACAAGTGTTAAATGGTACCATAACAATGATGAGATTCCACGGATAGGTCAAAATTACAAAGTTCTCAGTGGATCCGGAGCATTACGATTTAGAACCATCACTGTCCGAGACAGAGGAGCTTACCAATGTCGTGTTGACAGTGGATCCGAATCTGTGTTGTCTGATATAGCATATCTCACAGTTCAAGGTATTTTCAAGATTTTTTAAAAATTTTATTATCATTTATTTTGTTTTATTTTGATTTATTTTAATATTTATTTTGTTTACTTTAAGTGTGTACGTATTTCAGGTTTGTAAAAAAAATGTCATATTTGCCCTGCTCTTTGACTCAAAATTAAAAAATCAGTATGTTATTGAAATACTTTCATAACATTAATCTAAAATAATGTTACCTTTATAGGTTGCTTGCTTTTTCTGTATCAAGAAAATTATTGAATTGTCAGTCATCTAGGTCACTGTAGAGCAATTTCTATAACATAACTTCAACCGCTCTAGTGGCCTAGTGGATAGAGCATCTGCCACGGAAGCAGGAGGTTGTGGGTTTGAACCCCGACAGAGTCATACCAAAGACTTACAAAAATGGTACTAATAGCTGCCTCGCTTGGTGCCCAGCATTAAGAGGTTAGTGTTAGGACTGGTTGTCCTGGTGTCAGGATAATGTGACTAGGTGGGGCATCATGCTACATGTCTGCGGCATGATGCCCCAGTGCTAGACATAACTTTAATCTGCCTCACTGCAGACATCGTAGCGATATGACTGAAAAATTGTTAAAGCTATGTTAAAAGTTCTAATCACACACACACACACACACACACACACACACACACACAATTACATAAAATAACTTCAGTTTTGTTCACAGTATATTTACCAATCTTTACATGTGGCCTACCTTCAAAGCTGGAAGGTCAAAAGTATTGATGTTAAGGGCACGTTATGTACTATTTAAAACTTCTCACAAGCTCATGCGCATGCAAAGAATTTCTTCACTATAGGTGCAGAAATTAAAGTGTTTCAGTGGTTAGCATGCTGGACAGGTGATTGCAAGGATATAAGTTCAAATCCTTCCATTGGCAGTGGTGTGTCTTTGCCAAGATACTTTACTCCAATTGTTTCTGCAATAAATAACCTACTTTTGTTGCTATGCCTTAAGACATAAAACCACCCTATCTCTCTCGAACAAACTGCAGTAAGTTTGAGTTTCTCTCCATGTTGTTAAAGTAATGCGCTACCAGTATCATAACTGTTGGCATCAGCTTTTATTACCGTGTTTTCTTGGATTGTAAAATGTTAAAACTGGTTTACATGTCTGAATATCCTTGACTTTCTTGAAAGTTTCAGCCTGATCTGTGCACCAGTAACAGGGCAGTGTCTAATTTCAGCAGACACAGAAGTATCACGTTATTGTAGACAGATCTGTGAGAAATCTTCTAAGGTATTGAACATACCCATGATGCATTACTGAGATTTCATAGAGCAAGTAATTCTTTCACTGCAGCAGTCTTTGCTGGATTGGGGTGTATGCCATTTGAGCTGATAGAGAGACCAAAGAGCTTGTTGTTACTTCTAATTTATAATTTTCCTTGTTGAGTGTCAGGTAGTTTCCACTGAGACTGTTTCTACACTACTTGTCTGTCATGCTCCATATTTCAGTCATGAATATCTGTCATCCATAATGTTCTCTGTCCCTCCTGAGTCGGTCAGAACCCTTACTCTCAAATAAACAAACAAACAAAAAATCAGATTTGAAGAAAAAAAGCACATACGTACTCCCATTTCTGCAAAAAAACTGAATGGCTGTTAACTTACTTCCTCTGTGATGCATTCTTGCTATAGTCAGTGTAATTCTTCTTTCACCTTTGACATCTAGTAATAGTATGCACTTGTATATAGCTGTACTATTCAGCCTTGCATTTTTCTTGAGTGAAACCTCGACTGACTCACACATTTGGCCAGAAGTGCCCCAAAGCTGCTCTGTTGATCTCTTCAACTCTCTATACCAGCCCCATAGCATGTGCAGCACTATATCGTAGGATACTGTTGGTTTGTGATCCTTTGACGAGACATGATTCTGGTATCATCTTTCTCATTATCTTTACTTGTAACTGGCTCAAACTGTTACATTGTTGTAAAATCAGATGGTTATAGTGTTAAATTTGGAACATGTAGAAGGTTCTTGAGGCATCTGGCAGCAGTGTCTTGTCGTATGCTTCTTCCATTTATGTGGTATATTTATGTGCCATATGCTCACATCTTGAATCCAGAATCCATCCAGAACTGGACATTTGTTTCCAGTCCCAATGTCTATATCAAGCAATTTCCTGCAAATGTTCTAAGTCGCATTCCATGCTTGATTGTCACTAATGCAGATAAAGATTGAGCCAATAAAAGAATGCTTTTTGGTATCCTGCATCCACAGTTAGCAGTATTTCATTGAATTGACTTCGATACATTTCCTACAACAATAGACAGCTGCCAGTCTTGCTTATTACACCTTCTGCAACTTTTATCTTTTGTGGGGCATCTATCTTTTCTACCACACTTCCTGTTGTATTTATGACGAGGTGGTTGTGCTGTCTCTTAGCCTGCTTGTATTGATGCTCTCTATTTCTGTTGATCCTGGTTTAGTGCCTGATGCCTTATTTTTTTTTTAAAAATTATCGCAATCATGACAGTCTGATCTAGTCTGATTTTTCACCAGTTCCAACTGCATTGCTTATTTGGTTGGTCTTCAATATGAGATCAGCCTCTACTTGTTGTTTTTCAGATAGATCATAAAGAATTCAAATTACAAGATAATGTAGCCTCGTCCTTTTGTACACCAAAGTTGTAATGGTTAGCATTTTTATTCATATTTCTGATGAATTCCTCCATAGACTATCATATTATCTAAAGTAATTAGTGGAAACATGCTTTTTTATGAATTACAGGCACAGAACAGCTGTCTTTTTAAGGACACCCATTTGGAAATGTGTCGGAGATTGTGTCCAGAGAAAATTACTTTTACTTCAGCAGTATTTTATCTTACATTTATCTGTTCCATATTCATTTTATAATTTGGTAACCCAAGCCCCTTTTAGAATTTAGTTCTTGTAGTGACCATACTTTATTGAACACCATAGGGGTTAGGGTACACTCATATTATTATGATCAATTATACTGGCTTCAGATAAATCTTTTGGGGAAAAAATATTGAGACAGAGTCCCTACTGTAACCCAGTAGTAATTATATATTCCTTTATATTAAATAATGGCCTAAACACCATAGTAGCGTTTTTTGATATTCATTGATGGACAATTGTTCTTGTGACTTGTTTAACATTATTATTGTGAGTTTTTGCAGTTGTTCCTCAATAAATGTTTAACAGTTGAAAGCGTCTTGCATTACTTAAGAAAAGTAAAGTAAATTCCTAACAGGTGAAATCATTGTTTACTTTGTGTATTCACTGGGATGTGTATAGCAAACACCATATACTTGATAGGTGAGTTCATTTGTGACTAATGACTGGGCACTAGTTAGTTCATCTAGGTAACCAGAGTGTTGATTGCTCACCAGTTAGTTTAGTCCAGTGACCAATTAGATCATACTGGTTACTGGTCACCGCTGATCATCACTAAGAGGACTCGGGGTATGGGGGAAGGCAAATAGACCAAGTTGCTGCCTTTGCCCATTCAACTGTTGCATGCTTTGCAGGGAATGAGAATTTGCCCACCTGGGTTCAGGCAAGGGAAGCTGATTGGATTAGTATCCCACCTTGTTATCCTGTAGGGCCCTCTTCCACAGGGGTAATTGCTTCCTTGGACTTTTGGACCCAGGACCCAGAGTAAAGGTAATGTTATGGTTCGTCTACCACCATTACTTCCTCGTCAGTTGGTATGAACTGGGAAGGCTGGAGGTATAGTATCATTTGGGAATGACAAGCAGTCTCAACTTTCTACTGGAACTTGTAGCACACAGATCGCCTACACACCATTGACTACAGACAGTAGTGGAGAGTGCTCCTGTGTCACCATCACCTTCTTTCCCAAGGAGCATGGTGATGTCCAGCCAATCCCGTGTTCCGAGTATACTAGATAATGATAATGCCCTATCTATCCTCATTGATTCTAATGAGTTCAAAGTAGAAGTAGCTACATCGGCACACTAGTTCCTATCAGTTGGAGGAGACCTGTTCATATAATAAGGTGGTATATTATTTTATTGTCTCTTTATCTGTGGGGTTTAACACAAACACACCTCTTGCTTCATCCTCATTCCTCATTGATTGAGGAAATTTTACTTTGGTTCTCTTCTGGACAAGATACCTACAACATAAGAGCTGGGTCCCTCCCTCTACTTCGAAACCTATGGTTTCTGCCTTGAGTTATGGGGTACATTCCGCGAAATGACCTAATAAACCTCCCCAGTTGGATACTTGTTCATCCCAAGTGGGTGATTCAGTTGGAGCCCCAGTGGAATAAGTGGTTAGGGTATCAGCCTTGAATGTGGGAGGTATGGGTTTGATCCCTTGTCACACACTTACACACACACAGACACCCACACACCCACATAACCTTAGAACCCCTTTCCATAAGACAGTTGAAGCTATTGAACAGAAAGCCCAGTTATTATTTTATCATAGCTTCTCATGCTGGCCTTGTCTCAGCTACTTCCTTATCACAGCTTATTCATTTATTATGCTGAAAAGACCTCATTGAATCAAGCCTCATTTCAATGTGTGCTTGAAGCTGTGGCCAAATTCTCCCTGCATGCACTTTCTTTGTCAAAGAAGTTATATGTGGAACTTCTGCACATCCACTGTGATGATGTGTCTGAATCTTTGAAGGTCTTAACCATAGTCAAGACCTTTTTAGAGATGCTGAGACCATCTTTGGAAGATTCCTTCTGTTGTGGTTTCCCAAGATCTGAAGGATCGTCATCATAGATCTAGCCAATCACAGTCAGCAAGAAACCATGGTACTGTGAATTGCCCCATGGGTCATCCATAACGTTCTTAGTAATACAACCTCAGTCTGGTCTGCAACCTTAAAATATACCTCATCCTCAACAGTCAGATTTAACTTGCAGTCACTGAAGAGTCCAAAGGAGGATGTTTTCTAAACCTCCTTCCTCTCTTAATGGGGAGGTGGGCAGCTTGACAGATTCAAACCCTCTCCTCTCATATATCCTTCTTTCAAGTGTTCCTGTAAGTGATAGTCTAGGCCTTATTTTAGAGGCCTGGTCAAGCATCATTGATGATGGGTGGGTCCTTTCCTTTGTAAGTGAGTGTTACCTACTACAGTTTCAGAAAACAATCACCTGTGTCAAGGACCCCAATGCTCTTTTATTAATCCAATCTGGTAAAATTGAGGGAAGAGGTGCACACCCTATTACAGATATGGGCAGATAAGAGAATCCTGAACATTTCTGTGGCACACATTCCTCTCCATAATCTTCCTGGTCACAAAGAAAAGTGGGAAGTTTAATCTCACAATTGATCTCTCCAAAATTAAATCAGTTCCTTCAGTAGGAATATTTCAAGATGGAAATGAAGATTGGTTCCTGAATTTTGAATGCAATGTGTCCAACAAATTGGGCAGTCTTCATAAACAGTTAGGATGCCTACTTGCACATCCCAGTATTTCCTCCATATTACAAATGCTTCTGGTTTTGCTTTTACTAGGAAGTTGTTAGTTGAGCTCTGTGGTTTGGAATTCTGTTTGCACTTCTGTCTTTACCCTAGTTATGAGAGCTGTAGCAACATGCATCCAGTTACTAGGAACTCAGATTCTGCAATAGTTTGGCAACTTGTTGAACAACATTGCTGAGTCACAGTCCCTCCATTAAGATCTATTCCATTACTATTCCACTGTAACTCATTCCAGCTAAGGATATCTTTTGACCTGAACATCTCCAGCTCTGTACTTCTTTTTGTATGGAGATGAACTTGCTCACAAACCGGGACATAATCCATTATTCTGCTGATTGAATCATGACTGTTGTCTCCATGCATGCACTTGACCCCAACTCCTATCTGTTAACTAATGCATCAGATTCCAGTTTGGATGTCTCTTTAGTACAAGAGGGTTTAATTCTTCAGGGTCACAGGGCATAGGACAAATCATGCCTTCGCATCAGCAGTCTATTAATGAAAGCCATGTTTCTGGCTTTGAAAGAGTGCTTTGACAGTAAGGAATCACTGTGTCATGGTGTCCTCCAGCAACATGTTCATCATAGATACTTCTTGGAGGACATCCCCATCTCATGGTAAGAGGAATGTATTAGCAGACACAACAATCCTGATGGAATGGTCTCTCCAACGCACTGTAACAAAGTCTTTTTCACACGGTGTGAAAAGCTTTTGGTGGACTTGATTGCAACTGGGTTCAGCAGCAGACATCCTTTTTAATAATTTTCCAGTCCAGCACCAGAAAGTATGTGCATTGGATGAGTTCAACTTTTAATGGGATTGTCTGTCTGTGTATGCCTTTTCACATTTTTCACCGTCACCTAAGATTTACAAAGTTGGAACTTCAACTACTCATGTCATTCTCAAAACCCTACTTTAGCCCCAACAGTTGTGGTTCTGTGATCCTCTGGACCTTTTGATAGATCAACCCAGATCTCTACTTCACAGGAGAGATCTTAAATCTTAACATAGGGGCTCTGTTATACAGAACAGCCCACACATTCTCCACTGTCACTCTTTGCTCATCTCAAGCACTTTATCTGCCAAGTATCATTCAGGTCAAGAGAGCTTATTTATCCAAAGGATATGATGTCAGTTTGAGAATCACCTGTCATTGATTTGGTAAGAAACATGTTGATACTAGATGTTCCTCTGTTAATTCCGTCTCTGATTTCCTTTTGGTTTTGTTTTTTCACTCTTGGTACTGACTGTCAATAGACCTGTTCCCCATTGTCTTATGCCCAGGTGGAATATATCTTGTATTTTACTGTCCTCAACCCAAATTCCCAATGACCCACTGAGTGAGGTTTTCTATCAGGATCTCATCCTCAAAGACTGTTTCTGCTTGCTTTTGGCATCTGCAGGAAGACACGGTGAGATTCAATCATTGTCTGTTAACACTTGTTGTCTCTGGTTTAAAGGTAATTATGAAACTGTTCTCTTCTTTGTTGTTTGATAGGTTTAGCAAAAATTATTTACCTTTGGTAGCTCCACTACCTATAGGGATTGCCAGTCTTGGTTGAGTCATTGCTGGGGACAATCAAGATAATCTTTTATGTCACATTAGGTCACTACCGATATGTTTATATTTGAATGCCTCAAATCATATTAAAAGGAAGGGTAGAAAATATTTTTTTCTTCTTCTTTAAGTGCTGTGTTGATATTTTGGCTTGGATTGTACCACCATCACAAGAGCGTAACAATCTCATAATAATTTATTTTATGACACTAAAAGCCATGAGCTTCTGGCTATTGGTACCTCATGGACCTATCTAAATTATTCTTCCTTGGAGAATGTCATGATGGCAACATTCTGGCAATCACATACTACCTTCTCTTTCTACCTCCTCTCTTGAGAAGAACAAAACACAGGCATTCTTTCACTAGGACCTAATGTTCTATCACAACTTGTGGCCCAGAGAGACAGTATCATTTTGTAAAATTGATATCTCCCTTAAATGGCAAGTATGTTCCATTTTTCTCTGTATCTTGTCGTTTTAAACTCATGGACCTGCGATGGGGCAGGGTGAACTTATTTTAAATATGCAATAACTACACATTGCTTCTGCCCTATGCCCTCCTCCCACCCTGTTCTGATGTCCTTTCATAATGGATAGATCCGAAATGACCAGTTAAGCTCCGCCCTCTTAGAGACTGTAACTACGAACCCCAAGCTTCCCATTACAATGGCTGAATCATCACAGAATAGTCACCATGTCAGATTCTCTCTCGCGTATTCCCGATAACATTTCACTTAAATACCTTCCTGATCAAGAAATCTTTCCAGTAAAGTGTTGCAGAAGGGCTTGAACTACTTTACGCAAGGATATATACACGATATCAAAGGTTTGGAGTTTGAAAATTAGATTCGCGTAGCGCGAGATGCTGTTCATCTCAGAAGAAAAAAAGCCACCGCACCGTCTGCACATCGAAATTACGGAGGAAAAGTGTGAAGATGCATACTGTTGATGTAAAGCAATGTAAATTTAATGTTTTGTATATTTTATGATCTATTTTTTATGTTTGAACTGTTGAATACCCTGAAGTAATGGCAACTGTTATAATACAAGTCATGCAGGTCATGTAGGCAATCGGTACCGACTATTTAAGTAATGTGGCTTATTTTCTACAATTTGGTTTCACATGCATTAAAATGGCGTGCATTCACTTTATCTGGATCCTCAAACATCTATAATCCTTTTTGAAAGTCATTATATACACACTGTTCAAGATGTACAAACGGCAAAAACATATGTCAAATTACGTAACTGCATATATTTGGATGAGGTAAGCTCACATAACCTGGAATCTCAGACAACAGCATGTCGTGGTTGCTATAGACTGACAGCGAGTACGAAACAGAAACCAGTGGTTTGCCAGAGAGATATAAACAAAAAGTATGAATTTAAAATACTAATAATTTACCAATAGAAATACTTGTTTAAAAGTTGGTTGTTGATCAAACATAGAGTTAACTATTTATTACTTCCAGATTAAAATAAACACAACAAACAATATACCTTTAATACTTTGTTTTTATTCACCATACTGATACAAGATACTTGAATTGATACGTAATAGAAAATATTCATGTACATCTACCATACAATGTCATCAAATTGTCCAAGTAATAAGGTGTGCATTGAAAATATGTGCACAAATTATAGATGCCGGAGTCAGAAAATGTATGAAACGACTATATCCAACCTTTCCGGATATCTCTCATCTGTACTGCATGATGCCCATGCACATAGAAGCAACATTTTGTAAATATATACCAAAAATCACGAAAGTCTGTAATGCAGCTGTATTCTCACCACACGTTTGTTTGTGGGTAAAATATGGCGGATGTTGCCGTAGCACCGGACGCTCTTATCCGATTGGTCAACATCGGTGATTTTGATTGACGGGTCGGATCTATGCATTATCTTCTATCAATAAGTGATCTGTTCTGCTAATGGGAATAAAAAAGTGCACATGTGGACCATGTAGTTCTCCAATCATCCAGAGTTAAAAATGAACTTGGTGCCTTGATGCTGAGCAATTAAATATTCATATTTGCTGTAGCATTCATTGTACACTTTACAGATTATGGAAATTTTCCTGTGGTTATAATTCATAATAAATGTTCTCTGACAAGGTCATAAACAGTCCCATCTTGTGTATGTACATATTGGAAGAATTAGCTCCCTTTTTGATGTTTTTCTCTCTCTCTCTCTCTCTCTCTCTCTCTCTCTCTCTCTCTCTCTCTCTCTCTCTCTCTCATATGGTTGCAGCTAATACAGCACTTGTAAGATGTATGTTTCAGACCAATATTTGACCAAAATGATATACCAATTATACCCAGCAGCCATGTTGGTAGGTTTTGAGAAAATCATGATATTTAGTGTCTTGCTCAGATCAGGTCATATTGATTGAGATGCAGGCATTTTCTGACCCATAGATAATGAGAACTATTTAACTGAGTACAAGTAATATTATCTCATTAATAAGATTCAAACTATGCCTGCCAAAAACATTGAATTATTGATTTTGTTTATAATGGCACATCAGCATATGTAAGACTATTTTGTCCTGATAGTGCCTTGCTCCAAGACACATCATGGCAGCTAAATTGGACTGGTCTGAGCAGGATTCAAACGCGAAACCTACTTTTTATGAATCCAGCATTATAAATATTGAACCCAGCAATTGTTCAAACAAATTTGATATTTATGATCTACTTCCACCCCCAATGCTTTCACTTTTGTGATTTATCAAAGCCACATGTATATCAATGAAAGCCAGATAAATGTAATTTGAGTATATAGCAAAACATCTACTATCCAAATACTAATCATGTTGGACTGTTCATATATCTGAAGTAGAGTAATGGAGTGTCTCCTGGACCTAGCATTGATTTTTATATAAGTTATCAAGATAAGGTCCTTGTCGTTTGATGAGATTGGCATATTGCAGACGTGATTTTAACCTTTGTCAGTGATACAAATATTTTACTTGCAATATAGGATACTGGGTAGGCCTTCATTTAGTCTTCAATCTAAATATTTTCTTTTATTTTGTTTGATAAAATTTATTTTTATTCATCATTGAAATTTTCTGCCAGAATTTTCTTACTGCAGAATGCACAAAAGTATATCTCTTTGGATCGATAATCAAGATCAGGAATGTGGTATGTCATCAGTTACTGTTACATACAACATATGCATGTTATACCAGTCATAAATGAGTTTCTAACTACTTCAGAAGATCTATGTGCTTTGAGGATGATTGACAGCTTAAAAATGCAACATCATATAATATTGATTTATTTTGGTAAGTGACACATTGCAATTTTAAAAATTTCAAATGGATTTAGTTAATCTTATAACATTCCCTCCCCCACCACCAACTGAAAAAAGCACTCATTGAAACTTTGTAGATTTTCGATAAATTTTTACTTCATGGTCTTGAGAATTGTAGACATCAGTAAACTAACCCTTTTTTTTGGGCCCCGAGTGGCCGAATGGTTTAAAGCGCTGTCCATCATGGATCACTGCCATCGCACCTATGTCTGTGTGGGTTAGAGTCTCAGATTCAGCCAATGTGGGTATGTGAGAAAGTTTCCCGGGTTCTTCCTCCACCATTAATACAGGCCGCCATGTATAGCCTATCTTGTGCTGAAAAATGGCATTAAACCATAAAAAACAAACAAAAACAAACTAACACTTTTTGTTGCCAATCAGTCTGAATGGCACAGTGAGCTGAAGGAATATCTCTGATCAGTTGTCTTATTGCGTACTGTCTGTCATGCATTACATGTTGTGTATAATGTATCATACATGTATGCACAGAATGCATTGAGGTTTATTTGTTGCCTCCTTGCAGAGTTTTCATTTAAACAGATTTGTTTGACACTAGGTATACTAGTATACATCAGTTGCTTACATCAACAAATTTGTTAAACAGATGATGATTTGCAGTATTTGTTTATATTGATGAATTGATTTGGCATCTGATTATTGTTGATGATGATGATGATGATGATGATGATGATGATGATGAAGAAGAAGAAGAGGAGGAGGAAGATAACAGTGATATTAATGATGATGGTGGTGTTTGATGATAATAATTTTGGTTATAGTGTTGACTATTACTAGGGCATAACCGACTTTTGATCCGGAAATCGGATTCCACCAGATAGTATGAACTTCCGATTAATTGGAATCGGACAAGGCAGGAACGACTGATTCGGATAATAAAAATAATAAAGTTGAATTTCTATAGCACAGTGTCTAACACTGCGTGTCATTCGATAGTGCGTTAATAAAGTTAAATAAGAAGTCAGAAAAGTCCAATATGGTCAACACAACCATGCTGTGAGACAATCTATTTGAATTAGCGGGTGAAAACCGGAAATGAAGCCGGATATGGTAAAGTACTAAGTAACATGCTAGACAAGGCAAAACCAAATACCAGAAACCCAGAAATGAAAGATGAAATTTTTTAGAAAAAAATACGGATTTAGCATTTCGGATTAATTGAATCGTATCCGGAATCGAAAAAATTTCATGCCCAAAATCTGGAATCGGAAATCGGTAGAAAAATGTTAATCGGTTATGCCCTAACTATTACTACAACATATACTATTGCTACACATTGACTAAATTGGTAATGATGTTGATAATGTAATTATGATGATTACAACAATATGTCAATAATAACAACAAAAACCCGCCTCAGTAATTTTTCATTTTTAATTACAGCTGAGGTGGACATTGTAGAGTATTGGCCAATGAATGACTTAGCAATTGGATATGGATCCAATGTGGAACTGACCTGCATAGCTGCTGGAATTCCTTTACCCAAGATCCAATGGAGAAAAGATGGTATATCTGTAAGTAAAGTATAAATACATTGTAGCGTGTGAAATTTATGATACAGTCTATATGTCACCTATGGAATTCATTACCGATTTACAACCTACTGTAAATTGGCTTCATGGATTTTCTGTGTCATAATTTCAGTATGAACTCAATAAATATGGTGCAGGGAAACATTTCGCTCACATGCATTATGTTGGATGTTTGTGTTAAAGGAATCTGTGACCTTGACCCTGTGCAAATTTGATGACAATTTTTAAATTCAAACTTAGCGTTTTTTTAATGGATAGTTGATTACAGAGCACTGTTTCATATATGTTTATATGCAGTGATTCATAAATGGTGTAGATATTTAAAAAAATATACTGCAAACAATACAAATAAAATTAATAATAATAGCAATAGTATTGCCTTTTTCTTAAAGAGGATGACAGTGTTAATTGCATGGACTAATCCCCCTTGTGGCCCACCATTATAAACATATTCACATCAGTTGTTGATGTTTTAAAAATAGTTTTGGATGAAGTGGACATTGATATGATTCCCATAATTATGTCCTAGAACAGACCCAGCAGTAGGATAATAATTTGTTTTTTTTTTTCTCAGATATTTATATTAAAAATATACCTTATACAGAAATGAGCTGGAATTTAGTAGGCACAGTTTGTTAACAGAGTTCATGTATTCAGTAATTGCTGCATTGCATACTATGCACTTGCTCTATTGATGGTTGTGACAAAGAAAGCAATAATATAGATAATAATGTGAACATAAGTGGTAGGCTAGTATAATTTTGGCTTTTCATGTTTTTGATATTTACATTTTTAGCTCTGTTGGACATACACCAGAGGAGATTATGGGATGTTCTTTTGCTGGTCATTCTGTTCATTAGCACAAGCTTGTTTTCGCTATTCTGCCTAATGGCCTTGGAGAATTGTCATGAAACTTTATACTCACATTTATACCAAAGACCAGTCCTAAATGAAAATGGTACCACTTAGATATCCTATTTTGCTACCACATCAGCCATATTGAAAATCCATATTGCTGCCATATCAGCCAATAATGAAAATCCAATCACTTCTCCTGATTGGATAGTCGTATTCACATAAGGTTTTTTATTTAAAAAATTTGTATGATGTCTAGTTTGTAATAAAACTGGTGCCCATCTGATATCCAATATGACCACCACAGTGTCCCCTTGAAAATCTTGTTATTGCTAATTCTGAGCAAAAGGTCATATTGACATTGGGTTTTTATCACAGGGTTTCTTATGATCTCCAGTTGATCCTAAATGAAAATGGTTCTGTTTACACATCTAATATGGCCACCATCTTGAGACTCATCTTTATGAAAAGATGTTTAAATCAATATACAGTTTTTACTACACTGCTTCATGATGTCTAGTTGGTCCTGAGTTAAAATGGTTCCACCAGATATCCAGTATGGCCAATGGCCATCACAGTGACCATCAGGAAAATCTTATTTACACCTCTTCTCCAGAATGAATGTATCAGCAAGTTATTTTTACTGAAAGACTTTGTATTATTGTCACATTAGTCATATATGACGATGGTGCTAATCTGACCTCCAATATGGCCACCACAATGGTTATCAGAAAATCATATTAATGCTGCTTCACCTAGATGGCTGGTCTTGTTGTCAAGCTGATCCTAAATGAAAATTGAGCACAATGGCAGCCATCTTAAAAATCCTCTAAAACGGAAATTGATATCAACATAGGTTTTCACCAGCAGGATTTTTATAATGTCCTATTGTTCATTAAAATATTGCAGATCTGATGCTCAATATGGCCATCTTGAAAATCTGTTATTGCTACTTTTAACTCGATATCAGAAGATTTCTTTTTTTGTTCCTAAATGTAAAGGATGCAAACTGACCATGTTGGCCTTCTTGAAAATATTGTTATCTCTACTCCTTCAGAATGGATGGCCTTATATTGCAGATCTGATGCCCAATATGGCCGTCTTGAAAATATTGTAATCTCTACTCCTTCTAAATGGATGGCCTTATATTGCAGATCTGACTAGGGCACCAGAGTGGTTTTGTTTTGCTAGTCATACATCCAATGTAGCAGCCGTGATGGTTGCCTTGAAAATCTTGCTGTCACTACCCTTGATTGGATGGTTTTATTAACATGGGGTTTTCATCAAAAGATTTGTAATGATCCACCACAGCATCTAAATCATGTTACTGCTGATGATGGTTCCAATGTTCACTGTTAAAAGGAAGAAAAGGTCTTATTTTGAATTCTTGGAAATTCTTCTCAGTTAGGAGTGTCAGACCATCTGAGGTACTCTTGTATATTAATTGTGCTGAAACTTCTAAAAGAAATCAGTATGAGCTATGTGTGGTGTATTTTGCTGCGTATGTTCATAATAGAAATTAAAAAAAATAATTGCAGAATTTAGTCTGTTGATTCAATTTATGATTACAATTATTGTCTGCTGGATTTTTACAAGTTTTTGTTCTAATGAAAACAATTTGAATAAAATTAGTAAAGATAAATTGTACAGTCCAATCAGAATAACCTGATTGGATTTATTATTGTCAATATTAGAATATGAAAATAGATTTACCCACTGCAATGTCTTTATCTAGATACAGGTAAATGTATAAACATTACTACCTACATACCTGACTACATACTCAACTCACCTTAGAGCACTGGCTTGAAACTGTTCGGTGAGATGTAATTGAAATGTCAGTAGCTTTGTGTCTGTGTTGATGCCCAGAAGACAGTATTGACATTTTGGAAATGGAGCTGGCTTTATTTAAAGTGTTAACATAACTGTGCTGATTTTGGAATTTACTTCTTCATTTTGGATCTAAAATTGTTGTTTTTCAAGACTTGTCTAGTGGTGGCTTTTTTACTTGCTGACAAATTGACTAGCATAATTTATTTTATTCCTTCACAATTGTGCAACGTAATTGTAAAGCATGTATATTGCCTATGACCATATCTGATAAATTTCGTAATATATATGCCACATAAATTAAAAAAAACATTGCAGTTAAAGTGTTGGTATAAAGCAATTTGAGATACCAATACTATTGGTATATAAAATTGTGATCCGCCCATGGCACAATAATACACATGTATAAGTATTCTAGCGATTGTCTGCAGTTGATTCTAGATCCATGATAAATTTTTGCACATTAATCATTATTGACATATGAAAATAAAGATAAAAAGTATTAATAATGCTTGTTTTCTAAATGAATTTAATATGATACACATTTTTAACACAATCCTTTCTGATTTCTTCCCCCCCCCTCCATCTCATGCATAACAGACAAACTACACAGAAATGTGGAGTGAGAGAGAAATGGAATTAGTGTTGCTTTAAAACCTTAAAATAGAAATTACACCAATTAACCAACAAGAATATGGTTTGTTGTAATGCTACTTGTGCACTTTCCTTGGAATTTATCAACAGTGTTTATAAATTTTACAAAGTTGCATGCCATATCAGCATTATACAGTAAATGCCTTTGTTATGTGGTACACATACTGTGATGTTTTGAATGTTTCATTTTTGTTGTTGTTTCTTAAGCATATTATAATGTTCAAATAATCGATTATTAAGAATTAAATATGAAAATGACCAAAGGTCCCTCTATCTCTCTCTCTATCTCTGGACCATAGTAGCAAGATAGGGGCTAAACTCTATGAAATGACGAAGTCAGAGGATTTTATTTTCTTCGTTTGTGTCATCTCTCAATATCTCTGGACTTATGAATGATGGTAAAAGTTAAGTCAAACTGACCAAAGGGGATGAGTGAGAGAGAGAGAGTGAGTGAGTGAGTGAGTGAGTGAGAGAGAGAGAGAGAGAGAGAGAGAGAGAGAGAGAGAGAGAGAGAGCATGTACTTCAGAACATCTATTAAACTTGCTGCTGAAAAGTATGTTCGAAAATCATAAGTATTCATGGAGTTATTATATTTATTTTTAATACAGTTAAAAAGTACTAACAGAATCAAATTTGTGCCAAGAAAAATAAGTTTGGATTAGGTATTAGAGTAAAGAGTGCGTCCCCATGTAACTTATTCCCTGAGCATTACATCTTTCATTTGCTCCTATTAACCACAGTAAAACTCCATAACAGGACATTGTTGATGTAAAAAAAAATGTATCTGTTCTATTCAGGTAGTCATATAAAATGGATTTATTAGAATTAGAATGGACTTGTTGGGTCTGAAATATGTGGTCAGTCTATAGATGGAGTTGGGTTTCAGACCAGCCAGTTTATGGAAATTTACAATACAGGAGACCACACTGCTCACATTTTGGTCTATTTCTAAGGTCAAACATATATTACTATGCTAATGGTGCTCCATTGCTGGAGGGGACATGTTAATCATGATTGGTGACAGTAGTTTCCTATTGTGGTTATAGACCATTACACCTGGTCAGCCATTTCTATACAGTTGCTTTACATACATACAATATCTTTACCTTCAAATCCAGGTATTAGATTTTATGCCTTTGAGCATGAGGAATATATTGTATTGAGTTGATGTTGTGTACTGATTGATGGAGAGATCTTCATGGTCTCTTTCTCACAAATAATTTGTTGATAAAATTAGTCGGGCTTGGATGGGACATTTACTTAATACGATCATTTTATGGTAATATTATCTATCAACAAAAAGCACCAAAAAAAACGAACAGAAACATCAAAATAAAACAGCTTGAGAAATAATTGTAATAAAACCAGGACAACAACAGAAGAAAACTAATAAAAATGATAAGATTTATTTACTTTCTACAGTAACCACCATGGGTGAATTTATATATTTTACAATATTTACAAGCATTCATTTTAACACCTGCCTCAGTTCTGTCACAATTTGAAGCTTAAGTGCAATAATCATTGGAAGACTCACCTCAGTATTCAAGTTGGTACAAGGTTTATCAAATTAAATACTTTTGGAGGAGTTGATTAATAATTTTTATAGACTAATTCTTTATTATTTCTTCTTATGTTGCAATCTATCTCATGCACAGTTCACTTGTCTACCACCTAGCTGTACATGGGTATTGAGTGTATTAGAGGTTTCAGTTCTTGGTCCACCTGTCCACTACTGTTCCATCGATTTTATATCATGTAAACAAAATATAGCTTGATCAAAGTGACTAACAGACTAACGTTTTTTTTTAAAAAATACTACATGTATATATTAGGACCAAGTCTACTCAAGAATTGTGTACTGCATTCTTACAGTGAAAGAGTTAGTTTGTTTATACCTTGGAAATAATTGAATTCATCTGCACGGGCAATTTTCGAGCAGCACCCACAGTTTCCTAACAACTGCGACCACGCTGATTGGATGGAAACTACGGGACCAAATTGATACCTTTTTTTAATATAAGGAATTTGAGTGAAATGGGCCCAGATGAATGTTCCACAAATCATTTACAGATCACATACATTTACATAGCATTTTTGAATTGGTTGTTTAGTATTTTCAGAATGAAATGATGATGATGATGATGATGATGATGATGATGATGATATTTGATGTTTTAGTCCTGCACTTTACATTTGATATTCATGCTTCCTTCTTCATCCACGGATCAATTGAATGATGAACCAAGGGAAGTAACTATGATAAGACAGCCTCAGAAACTGGCTGCTGATGCTGACTGGATTATTTACCATTTCCTATACATGTAGTGGATTTGTGTCTGAAACAAGGAAAGAAATGTACACTGCATCCCTTTTCTTGCTGTAAAAGTTTTTTGCTTCCAGATATGCTTTGCTGTCAAAAAATGTATTTTAGTTTTTTATATACATGTATAAAAAAAAGAAGAAATCTGAATGTAAAAGTGTTATAGAAGAAATATCTAATTTGTGTGGATACAATCCTCAAAGTGTAGGATGCTGTAATTTCTCTGGATGTTAGCCATTTTGACAATGATTTCTTATGTAAATTTCTGCAGTTTTTCTTTCAATTTTTTCTCGCTTGTAAATGGTTTGTATTGGAAAGGAGGTAAAAGTGAAGTTGATAGATAAATTTTCATGTTTTCCAAGAAAACAAAGAAAGTACATCCTGTCGTAACAGGTCGGAGGTCATTCTGGGTTAAAATACATTGTGCTTTTTTTAGATGCATTAACAAAATTATATATGCACCAAATATGCAAGGATTTAAAATAATTTTATAGTAGACACCAGTCATGCAAATATTTCATCATATTTCAATGTAAACACCAATTATGCAAAAATTCTGTCTCATTTCATAGTAAACACAAATTATGCAAGAAATTCAATCTCATTTCATATTAAACACCAATTATGCAACGATTTAATATTTCATAGTAAACACCAAATATGCAAAATTTTATCTCCATATAGTTACATAAATATTTAAACATACTGTATCTTAAATTCTGCTTTATAATGAGCAAAGAATTAGCCAAGTCACATCAAAATATGGATCAGTGTATCTGGGTGATCACTGATCTTTGAATGATTATTATGCATCAAGAGTGTGTATCTGGGTGATCACTGATCTTTGATTATTATGCATCAAGAGTGTGTATCTGGGTGATCACTGATCTTTGAATGATTATTATGCATCAAGAGTGTGTATCTGGGTGATCACTGATCTTTGAATGATTATTATGCATCAAGAGTGTGTATCTGGGTGATCACTGATCTTTGAATGATTATTATGCATCAAGAGTGTGTATCTGGGTGATCACTGATCTTTGAATGATTATTATGCATCAGGAGTGTGTATCTGGGTGATCTCTGATCTTTGAATGATTATTATGCATCAAGAGTAGGTTTGGTTAGTTGGTTGAAGTGCTAGTTCAGGAATTTGAAACAAATCTGTTCAAAATTATTTCATTCTCAGATTACCAACCCAGAAAGATATAATATGATACAAGAGGATAAAGAAACGAATGAAGTTTTCCTGACGTCCAAATTGACAGTTTTCAACTTCACCAAAACCAGCAGTTTTGAATGCGAGGCTGTAAACCAACACATAGAGGGGGACTCCGTCCAGTCGAAAAATTTCAACATTATGACCCAGCCTAGGAACGGTGAGTTGCAAAACTGTCGACCATATTTTATTCAATATTGAAAATAGTGTTGACCATGATATGCAATTACATAACGTGGCATCAGATCAGGGTCAACATAGTTAACTTACAATCATAAGTTAAAGAAAAATCATAAACCCTAAGCTACTACCAAATAATGAGGTAGAAGGTATGTACTCTTCATGTGACTTTAAAACTATGGTTATCAGTTTGATGTTTTTTGGTATAAAATCAAGTACAGACTAAGTGATACCAGCACCATACTTATCTGCAAGGCTAATTGCATGAAATGGATGTTCACACCTGTGCAAAGCAGTACAGTGGAGTTTATTAAATTTTATTTTGTAATTATTTATGGTGTACTAGTGATGTACCCTGCCACAGTGCATACATGAACACTTTTTAATTAACATATATATGTGTTGCATTCTTCTGTTACATAAAAATACTGTACCCACAGTTCCTTTCATCTTTTAATCCTTTATTTCCCTTGATATATTGTGAAAGCCTGTCATTCCCAAATTGTAGTCAGCATCAATTTCAATCTCTCATTTTCTTGTGCAAACATGGTCATTTGAATATTTACTGTTTAAAGCAAGTTTTAATTAATTGGGAATAAATATTTGGTAATATAACATATAAGTTACATTTTAATTGTAATATTTGTTCAAATACAGGATTTTCCAACTTTAAACTTAATCAGATGCACTTTGTCAACTCTTGATATATGCTGAGCTTGCTGACTCAACAATTCATAACTTTTCAACAATGGATTTGATGCAAGTTTTGGATTACTTGGTGACTAGTTAATAATTAAAAATGATATAACTTATGAGATTTCCTTGCTGAGTGTGTTGGAAATAACTTGCTCTTGTTCATAATGGTTGGCCATGTGGATTTTGTTAAAAGCACAATCACTGTAAACAAATATATTGCACTCACAAGGAGTGTTTCCAGTCAGTTATTTACATGATAATTACAGTCTGTTGTTACATGATAATTACAGTCTGTTACATGATAATTACAGTCTGTTGTTACATGATAATTAGTCTGTTGTTACATGATAATTACAGTCTGTTGTTACATGATAATTACAGTCTGTTATTACATGATAATTACAGTCTGTTGTTACATGATAATTACAGTCTGTTATTACATGATAATTACAATCTGTTGTTACATGATAATTACAGTCTGTTATTACATGATAATTACAGTCTGTTGTTTACATGATAATTACAGTCTGTTGTTTACATGATAATTACAGTCT
Organism: Unio delphinus; assembly: GCA_029339505.1. Taxonomy (NCBI): domain Eukaryota; kingdom Metazoa; phylum Mollusca; class Bivalvia; order Unionida; family Unionidae; genus Unio; species Unio delphinus. The sequence continues at coordinate 2,349,782 of JAQISU010000096.1, forward strand.
GTTATTACATGATAATTACAGTCTGTTGTTACATGATAATTACAGTATGTTGTTTACATGACAATTACAGTATGTTGTTTACATGATAATTACAGTCTGTTGTTTACATGATAATTACAGTCTGTTTACATGACAAGTACAGCCTGTTGTTACATGATAATTAGTCTGTTGTTACATGATAATTACAATCTGTTTGCATGATAGTATGTATGTTGTTTACATGATAATTACAGTATGTTTACATGATAAGTACAGCCTGTTGTTTATGTGATAATTACAGTCTGCTGTTTACATGATAATTAGTCTGTTGTTTACATGACAAGTACAGCTTGTTGTTTACATTATAATTACAGTCTGTTGTTACATGATAATTACAGTCTGTTGTTACATGATAATTACAATCTGTTTGCATGATAGTATGTATGTTGTTTACATGATAATTACAGTATGTTTACATGATAAGTACAGCCTGTTGTTTACATGATAATTACAGTCTGTTTACATGATAAATACAGCCTGTTGTTTACATGATAATTACAGTCTGTTGTTTACATGATAATTACAGTCTGTTGTTTACATGATAATTACAGTCTGTTGTTACATGATAATTACAATCTGTTTGCATGATAGTATGTATTTTGTTTACATGATAATTGCAGTATGTTTACATGACAAGTACAGCTTGTTGTTTACATGATAATTACAGTCTGCTGTTTACATGATAATTACAGACTGTTGTTTACATGGTAATAACAATCTGTTGTTTACATGATGATTAGAGTCTGTTGTTTACATGATAATAACTGTTTTGTTACTTGATAATTACTGTCTGTTATTTGCATGATAATTACCATCTGTTGTTTACATGATAATTACAGAAGACCAATACATATTCATACATAAAGTAATCAAATGGATGAAAGAAAAGTGTTCTAGGTGATAGTTATTAAGCAAATATCTTGCATCATTCAAGTTGTAAGTACGAATAAGTCATGACAAAAGTCTAGGTTTCATTATTTTTGTTATAGCTGACGAGATGAGTTGGGTAGCATATTTATGCAAGAACAAAAAATGAAGTTTGATAAGTTTTTACAAACAAATCTAATAAACCTCTTTCAAAAATGTGAGTGAACCCAACACATTCCCATCAATAAAAAGATAAAGCAAATAATAAAACATTAAAATTATTTAACATAAATTAATATCTTTTTCTTAATCATCTCTCTTTTTAAAAATCCTATCTATTTCTAAAACCATTCTCTGCATATTAATTTGTCTACTTATCTCTATCTACATACCTGCCATTGCTCTTCTAACTACATGTATATCTGTAATATATCGCTTCCTTTTTTCCTCATCCGAATACCTATCTCAACATGTCTTATTTGATAACTTTAATTGTTGGATATGGTTTCAGGCGTAGAAAAATATAAAAATGGAAACTAAAGCTCTTTGTTTGTAAACTAAATATAATGTATAAATTTCCCATGTTTTATATTACTTAATTTTGTACTTTAGTTGTGATAGTATGTTGTTATATTTTGGGGCACACTCAAATCTCCGACAGTCAAGTTCGGTTTTCCAGTCTGCTTGCCCTGCACAAGCTGACTTTTATAATATGCATTTAGCTCTCGTATCCAAATGAATTCTTCACTGTCAGTACAGTTAAACCTGCCTTGAAGGACAACTGCTTTGAGAGACCAACTTTCTTGAAAAATTCGATTTTCTTGCAATATCCATTTTGAAAATTTTGTTATCATTGCTCCTCCAAAACAGTATGCCATATCACTATGGGTTTTCCACCAGAAGACTTTGTATGATGCCATGTGGGGCCTGAATTCCCAGTTGATGTCAATATGTCAACCACAGTAGTTAATTTGAAAATCTTGTTATCACCAAAGAATACAAGCATGGATTCAGCAGCTGAAGGAAAAAAAGTGGTCATGTTTTTGCATGTTCATCAACACTATTCAGTATTTTGCTGAAGTTTTTGCAAATAAAATTTAACCATCTGTTGTCTGGTTTATGCATTTTATGCCCTTGTTTTGTTGGACTAGAACTGCATTCCTTGTAGTTTTTTTCCATGACCAAAGTTTGAAATTGATACCAGGGACCACTTTAGGTTCACTGCCATCTCTGTATTCTTATAGACTGTTTATTCTCTTGATCCCATCATTTGTGTAACAAGTTAGTGCTGTAGATCACAACACTTTTGCAAACATAGTATTTTGTGCAAGTAAAGCAAGAAATAAAAATTTTCAAGTTTATTTTATTATAAAAAATGGCAGCAAACTGTGGTTATACAATACATGTGATGCAAAATATAAAATGATGAAAATATGCTGAATTTAATGAGTTTGGGAACATTGACTGATGCAAAATCATTGTGATGAACTCTATTTTAAAACATGATCTGTTACATATAATTGTGGTGTGTCATTGGGGAAGGCTTAATACTTCCATTGGCACACCATAACCTTCATTGTGTTGCTGTGCCATAACACACCAAGCCTGTCATGTATTGAACAGGTCAACATTTCATATTTGAATTTAGATACAAAACTTAATGGGTGCATTTAAGTTTAGAAGCATTTTTACTTCCATGGAGTTAAAAGGACTACATTTCTTCAAGCAAAAGTTGCAAAATTCATGGAATTAAATCCAGACTCCATTTCCTCAAGCAATAGTTGCAAAATTCATGGAGTTAAATTCCATGTCAGACTTTGAATTTTGTGTTTCAATCTTTTTTGCACATAACATGTGAATGACTTGGATTGAAATCACATTTCATATATTCACTGAAGTTTTACTTTGAAAAACCATTATCAGGTTGATTTTCAGTTTTCCTGTAAAATTCAACAGTTATGAGCCATGTTTGACTTAGCACTTGCCTTTCATTTTTGTTTGTACTTAAACATTTGAAGAATTTCATGAATTGAAATTAAAGTTGATATGAGGGTTTTAATTAAGAATACAAAGACTTTTTTTGTATAGTAATGGCACTTGTTTGACTTCAAAACATTGCCTTTCAATTTCATTTCCATTGAATAACACTGAAAAGACTTCATGCATTTAAAATAAAATGTAATTTCTAATTATTTGTGGAATTTCACATTTTAAAGATAAGATGAGCGGGTCAATATGCTGTGTCTGCAGTGGGTTTTTTCATTGTAAACAGTACTGGTAATCAGATGTAGTTACAGAATTTACCAATGTGTTAAAAATTCCAGACCTGTATCACATGACCATTAATATCTAATCTTATTATGGAAAACCCATTCAATTCATTGTTATATTCTGGCACAGTTTTATGTAATTGTGGCCCCTTAATGCATTTGAATGTGCCCTTCAAATTTTGCTTAGAAGCATTTGAAGATCTTCATAGATTGAAACCAAATTTGGTATAGTTTTATAATAGAAAGGTTTAGGTCAGGTTTGATTTTCATGAAGAATTTAGCCAAGTTATTACCAATGTTAAATTTGTATCTTTTCCCTTTATTTCATCATGTTTGGGGAAGCATCAGTGACATGTGAAAACATTGGTATAATTTGTCTCTTATCTTTCCATGAGCAAATTTCAAACAAAATTTTAAGCAACATAGTTAAGAAATGACTTTTATAAAAAAAATATATTAGTATATCAATAGATAATGTAGTAGGAAGTGACTTTTATAAAATAGTTTAGTTACAGTAAATAATGTAATATGATTTATGTATTGCATATTGTTGATCAATGATTTATTAAAAGTTCTGTGCATGAGTGTGTTCAGTCAACTAAATGTTCAGAATTTGACTACACTTAGTAAATTTGAGTGTGTTCAGTCAACTAAATTTTTGAACTTCTGTAAATAAAAAGAAATGGTGGAGTTAGAGTTTAAAAATATTTGGCATGACCTAAATAAATGCCAAAATTTCATTGATCTGAGATACTCAAAAGATGATTCTATTTTTGTTTTTAAGTCTCAGTTCATATTTGGTGCTCAGATTATTTGTGACTGTAGGCCAGGATCTAAGGGATGAACCATTTAATTTCATGGAGGTAGGAGACTATGAATTTTGTAGAGAAAAACAAATCTGACTCTCAAATACATGTAGCTTGAGTACAAATATTCTTACTCTGATATAAAGCTGCAGCAAAACGAAAACCTTTTTTAGTCGTTAATATATTAATTGAAAGAAAATAATATCTCAGCTCACAAGAAAATCTCATCCTCTCTCTCAACTTGAAAATTGAATGGTCTGTCCCTAAGCTGCTTGCTTGATAGAATATACAGCATCTACAGTAATGTAAATAATGGTAGCTCAGTTGGGAAAGAATTGGACTTGAAATATACCATAATGGATGCAGGTCTAATTCCCACCAAGGCCAGCACAAGTTGACTGCCTGGGTTATTTTCTTGGGAAAGGCATTAGCTCCTATTATATCAGCATAAAATAACTAATAATGTTAAATTTGCCATAAAATGCAACAATAACAACTAAGCAACATTATATGACTAGTTTTTTTTTACACACGAAATTATAATATATCTAATGATTTGAAAAAAATCATTTTAATGGAAAGATGTTTATTCTCATTTCTTTCATTCTCATATTTTTTTTAAAGATTTAGTGTTGAATATTTAATTCATTTATATTATTAAAAATGTACTTAATTCTCAAGATCTTTATCAATGTTTCTTTAAAAGTTAGATATTTTTAGATTTTGTGTCATATGTAATATTTATTTACATTTTTATTTATTGGTGTTTCTTTAAAAGTTGCTAAATTGAGTCAATTGTGCAGTTTATTTTGATTTTTAAACCAGTATTTGAATTTAGTGACTTTCAACGTTATTACTACACATGCTTTTGAACTATTTTGAGATTTTGTTTAGCATCATTGTTTGAAGATTTTAAACAACCATCTCAAAGACAAATCTTTAATTTCCAATTCTGTTCAGCTCTCTAAGATATTTGGAGCTTCGTGTTGCTCTGTTTTATAAGCAAATGATCTATGATAAATTTTTGGCAGATACATTTTCTTTTATAAGTGTCTGAAAGCATTTATGTCAATAGATTTAAGGAAGAAATGATTACATAACATATATACTCGCTTATAAGTCTGGTCCAACTTCAAATGGCACAGAGCCACAGGTCTGCCATTTCATAATGTGCCAGCAGATCTGGGTCTGTGCAGTTTTTCACAAGTAATCAGTAGAACAAACAACATAGACCCTGATCTGCAGGTGCATTATGCTATGGCAGATCAGGATCTTAGTTGATTGCAGTTTGATCAGACATAAGTGGGTACAGTGTACCTTGATTGTGTCCATTAATAACACCTTAAATTTAATGCTAATATCCTCTTGTTAACTAAATCTTGCTTAATATTAAACAGCTATGTATTTATACTGTACAAATATTTCGTAGGCAAGAGTTGTTAAGCTTGGAAATTAGGTGCACGAATGGAATTTGAAATTAAAGCTTTATGCCAATAGCGTTTTGTTCAGTTTGGCTAATTCCCCAATTTGTGAAGTAAATACATAAAACAAAGATATTTGGTCCATATTAGTTTTCTTTGGTCGGCTCTCTTCACCAGATTTAAATTTCATTGCATAGTGTACAGGTATACAAGGTGCTTCCGCACCTCGGTGTGTATTCAATAGAATTGCAGTGGAATGTTTTGAACAATAAGGTTTTATTGATATAATTTATAGTATTAGAATATGGAATGTAGTTTTTTTGAGCAAGCTTATACATAAACCAAATAGTACTTTTCTCAGCATGTCTTTGTGTATTGATATCATTGTGGGTATCCAGTTGCATTGGCTGAACAAGGTACTCTTCAGGTACTCATTCCCTTTAAAACATCTTTGGAGAGAATTCTGACAAATCGCTTGAATGAATCATAACAGCTTGTATAATCAAAGGGATTTGTAGAAATACAAGTTTTTTTGTTGTAGGTGGAGGAAACTTTAGTATGTTTATTCTTTAAAACTGTTTGATTGACTTACCATATTTTTCTGTTCATTTGAAGCATTCTTGTGCTGTGAACCATTGTTTGAAATCTTGAACTGCTATCCCATGCTTAGGTTGGAGTAGTTAGTTTAGTACAGTCAAGAGTTGCATATCTGAAGCTAATATTTGCCAAATAAAAATGGTATAAATCTCATAGTGGTAAATAAATCAAGTTTCAGATGAATTTTATTAAATTTGCCTAAATTTATGATACTGTATGACAAGAGAGATGAATATGATGGGAGAGATGAATGTAAGTGACATGAGTATGATCAGTGATATGAATATGATTACTCAGTGAGATAAATATGATGAGTGAGATATGTACAGTCAGATAAATGTGATGTCTGAGATGATTATTGTTGGTGAGATGAATAATGAGATGAGTATGATCATTGATATGAATATGATTACTCAGTGAGATAAATATGATGAGTGACATGTGTATGATCAGTCAGATAAATGTGATATGTGAGATGATTATTGCTGGTGAAATGAATGATGTGAGATGAATAATTTGATCAGTCTAATGAATATGAGTGAGAAGTATGATTGAGGTGACTATGATAAGTGAGATGAAGGAAAATGATGAGTATGATAAGTATGATTGAGACAAGTATGAATAGTGAGATGAGTATGAATGAGATGAATATGATCAGTGAGATGAGAATGATGAGTGAGCTGAATATGATCAGTGAGATGAGAATGATGAGTTAGGTGAATATGATGAGTGAGATGAGAATGATGAGTTAGGTGAATATGATGAGTGAGTTGATTATGATCAGTGAGATGAGAATGATGAGTTAGGTGAATATGATGAGTGAGCTGATTATGATCAGTGAGATGAGAATGATGAGTTAGGTGAATATGATTAGTGAGATGAGAATGATGAGTTAGGTGAATATGATCAGTGAGATGAGAATGATGAGTAAGGTGAATATGATCAGTGAGATGTGTGCTTTTTAAAAAAAAGCAAGCTTGAATGATCGCTCTTGCTATATATATAAACACCCCACAGTGTAGCGATGCTTTATTTATAATGCAGAAGGTTCTTTTTTATTTTATCAGTGTTATTTGGTTGATTTCACTTTTTAGTTTTTGGCTAATGAGAACCAGTTATAGTGTGGTTTAATGTATCTATATACCATATTTTTGTATTAATGCAAACTTATGACAGCCTTGTTCTTAATTCAGTAAACATCTCCATAGCTTTTAAGACAGATCACCTTGTGTCTTGCCATTAATCATGCCATTATGACCTCACACTACTCTTGGCACATGTTGGTACCAGGTCTTGAATGCAAGTCCGCAGAGACAGAAAAATACACCCATATATTCAATGAAGACTGATACAAGAAATGGCCATTTTGGATTGATTTCAATGTTGCACCATGAGACTGCCCAGGGGACATACTCATGCCCCGGACTGCCAGTGTACCCCTAAATGTAACCAATCGTATTTGCAATTCAACCAAAGTGTGATAGGTATGCAAACTGTCGAGTTTAAAAAAGTAAAATACTTGAACATTTTGCAACATTTTTCCTTAAAATAGAATGAACAGCATAGCAGTGGTGATTCTGTTATGGCAGTAAAAAATCAGGAAGATAAAAGAATATTGATGTTATTGGGGATGGGGAAATAAAATCAAAATAAAAACCCATCTTGATGAATGTGTTTGCTGTTTGCCCTTTGGTTTCTATTGTACAGAAATATTATATTGTAATATTATACTGTATTACATGTATCATATTTGTACTGTGTCTACATGTTTACAAATCAAGTCCAAATACAATGAGCATATACCCTAATCTGCCATTGCATAATGGGCTTGCATATCAGAATCAGTATTGTTGCTTTGACTGATTACCCCTATATTAAAGTCATACAGGTCATGTATGTGGTTAACACTGATTATTTCAACATTGGGCATCTTTTTTCAAATTGGATTCCACATTCCTTTAAATGGCAATTATTCCCTTTATTTGGATACTCATACTTCCATATTTCTTTTGGAAGGTAATTATTTTTAATTCTCTTGAAGTACATACACTAAAATCCATGTTAATGTACATGGAGGTTTAGGACACTATCAAATTTAAGGTGTCATCTAGTACAGTTCAGATTGAATGTTGTGTACTGTGATCTCACTACGAAAGCTTTGCATGTTGATAAACAAATTTGTACTACCTTATATTGTGTCAATAACACTTGATGTGCTTCATTCTTGACTCAGTTTAGTACCTGGCCACCATTGTAAAAGTCCATAGTGATCCATAATTGGATGTTTCTTCATGACAGTTAAGTTACAGATAATTCGGGGCCCCGAGTGGCCTAGTGGTCTAAAGTGCTGTCCGTTACGGATCACTTCTGTCTCACCTCTGTCTGCAAGAGTTTGAGTCTAAGATTCTGCTAATGTTGTTATGTGAGAAAGCTTGCCAGTAGCTTCTCGTGGGTCGGTGGTTCTTTCTGGGGGTTTTGCGGGTTCTTCCTCCACCAATAATACTGGCCGCCATATATAGCCTATCATGTGCTGAAAATGGCGTTAAACACTACAAAACAAACAAACAAAACAAACAGATAATTGAATAATCAGGATAGAATAACCTGTGATTAAATACAATTTCTATGAAAATTTAAAACAACAATTTATATTTAATTTAAGATGATTAAATGTGCATACATGACCTATATGACTTTTACTAGAAGTATCTGCATTAACTCAGTTCTGCTCATGCATGATGCAATGATAGATCTGGGTCTGTGCAATTTGAACCCTACTTGATTTAAAAGCAAGTTTGGGAAAATGATGTAACATCCTGAAGCTGTCACCAGCCAGAACAGATATGAAGTTTTAAAGCAGACAAGATAAAATTAGCACCAAATCTGTTATTGGTTTACCAGGGCAATATACATTCAGCATTGGTTTGATGCTACCTGAAATCTGTTCGGTATCTATGTATCTTTATCGTTTGTTTCTTCTTTTTTTAAATACAGTTTTTGCAACCACTTAACAAGTTTACCTAAAATCAGACATGTTTTTCAGAACATATACAGTAACGGTGATAAGGACCTAATCAAATAAAATATGTCTAAATCTTCTGAGTGTCTGAAGACAACATCTTTGCTTCAGGTGTAAATTAATGTTTTTCAATATTAATGTGCTACACTCCAAGAGAAGAGACTCTTTTGAGTTATAAGAAGATTGGATTATGGTACTTCATTTTGGCCTCACTCTCAGTACCATAACACAACCATAAATGCAGCTTGTTTGTTAGTTTCACACTGTTTCCAACAATCCAGGACATTTTTCCAAGTACTTTAAGGGTGAAGACAAAGAAAATGACATAACCATAAATGTGATACAAGTCTGGAGTTCAGGTTCCGACATTTTACCTGGATTATCAAGGTGAGGATTAAGAGTGGGGTCTGATTTAGAATCCAGAAAATAAAGAACACATTTTTGTCTGTAAACTTACAGTTCACTTAACCTAGATCTATTTACATACTTTCTAATCATTCAGCCTGCTTTTTATGCAGTTGATGCAAATTGCATTGCCAGCCAAGGTTAATGGCATTGATATGGCACCATCTGGCAGTATGGTAAATGGTTATGGCCATTAACCTGTAACTGGCACCTTTTTATGGCAATCAGGTTAACTAAATTTTAAGCAATTGTGCTTTACTTTACAGGGGTTTTAAAGTCATCATTCATCATCTCAGGACTGAAACTTTGGACAGTATTGAACATAGTAAACTCTAGTAATATATTAGGAAAGAAGTTATAAAATTTTTACTTTGAACATAATTATGTAGTCATGCTAACAATTGTTTCTCTTTGTTAGCAGTGCAATTATTTTTATCCACAGGAAAGAAAAAAAAATCGCCTGTAAACGTTTTCCCTGACTATGTATATATGCTTTAGACGTGATACATTGTGCAGAATGAAAGCTTGTGTACAGTACTGTACAGCTTCAGCTTGAAATGATGTGATTATTACATAATGATGATATAGATATGACATCACATTTTACCTATATCACAAGACTATGAACTCTGGGTGAGGTTAGCCAACTTCAGTAATGTAAATGAAAAGTATAATACAATTTTTCTAACCTTCATAATGAGCTTATGAAAGAAAATAATAAAGTTAAATGAAAAGTAATAGACCTTGTGAAACCTTAAGCAGTTTATAAGCTCTGATAAATTGGTTGCATAGGTTATCAGTTTTGGAAAACCGGCATGATGTCATGATTTTTTAAAAATCAATGAACTCCGGCAATAACATTAAAAACTGCAGATTGATGAATTTTGTAATGTATTCAGTTATTATTGTATGAACAATTAAGTGACCATGCACATTTTGCCATACTTTTATATATAATAAGCTATACTTGGTGATAAATATTTAGTTAAAAGCAGCACTAGAAAATGCATGTCAACCTCTACATTTTGTAGTGATTTATTTTTTATTGCTTGGTCCCTTAGCCAAAAAGAAATCAAGTTTAGCACACCTACCATTAGGAGCATACATGATATGACATCCTTTCATGGATCCATCTGTCCATCCATTTTTTCCCAATTATATTTATCCACATTAGCTTAAGTTATCTACATAAACCTTTTTCCAAACTTTCAAACTTGCACATAGGGTAGGTGGGTCAAAAGGTAACATGTCAAGGTCATTGTCACTGAAAGAAGGAAATGACTTTTGAATAAGGTATTGAAGAGGTCTCTGTATTTCAGGGTTATAAGGTCAGAGTCTTGGAGCTAAAATGAATTTTGGGTCATAAGGTTTTCTGTACAGTCAGTTCCAGACCAAACTTTGTAGATAACTTGCACTTTTAATAATAAAGACACTTATTGATGTAGAGATCTTTAAGGCAAAGGTAATGGTCATTTTAAGTCTGATAAATATATGTGTGTTTTATAAAGTAAGTTTAGTTGGAGATATATCTTGACTAAATGTCAAGGTCATTGAGACATGTTGGTCAATATAGTATTATGAGTTAACGACTTCATGGAGACAATTAAAGATGGGGATGTCATGTAATGTACATTCTGGTCTCTTTCACTAAAAAAGATAAATACTGCATTATCTCACAAGTGATTTGGGTCATTTGGTAAACATTGGTTGATATGTTTTGTACATATTCCCACGAAATTCACCCTCTAGCTTTTGTTCTCGAATTTTCCATTTAACTGTTTTAGGTTCATTGGGTAAGTTTCATTTTTTTTTTTTTTTTTATCTCTGTTAGATTTCTATATAAAAAAAATTGTGAGAGTTCTCTTTTGAGTCTTGAATTAGTCTGTTATCAAGGCCCTATCATTTAGATCAGCTTCATATATTTGTTAGATAAGGCAAATACTGTTTCATTGACCCCTAGCTGATGTGCATAGTTTAGATGCCCAGCAGATTCAAATTTGAGGCAAACTTTGTTTGTTATCTCTCTTACTGAAGCAGATGGATGTGTAACCCAAGAAGGTTTCTATCTACTTTGCATCCATCAGACTGTATCATTGATTTCATACCCTCTTGAGTTTATTTTCTACCAGTAGACCAGTCATTTCCCCAGGAGTTGACAGAGCTGCCATGGATCAAGTTTTAGTTCATTTTTCATGTTGTGTTGAGATTTCATAGCATTTATACAGCTCTTAGATACATTTTAAGAAGCAGACTGTACTTTTTTGTACATCTGCAGTAAAACTCTTGAATTTTATTTTTACTATAAAAACATGGAATAGAAATCTTTGAGTTTTTCTATTTATTTTCATGAAATTCGGCTGGAATAATCTAGAAATTTTTTATTCAAACATTTAGTACATCACATGATTTGTAATTTCCTATTTATTCAAACATTTAGTACATCACATGATTTGTAATTTCCTATAGCTGATGTAACAATTACAGCTAAACCAGATCCCAAACAAGATCAAAATGATCATAAAATGCAATCATAATCTTGGAAGCTTTTAAAGCTTTGAAAACTTGTGCTGCTACCACCATTAAGAAAAGTTATGGCAATGCCGTAAAATGTCATTGGAAAAGAATATTATATTAGACATGGTTATTATATGATGTTTTTGAGAATGTTCACACATTTTTTAATAGTAAGGAATTAATAATTAGGCATGTAGAAATGAGAAACAAAATAGGTTTGAAAAACTTGGGAGAAAAGGTTAATTATAGCACAGTGCCAATGAAAATGTAGCAACAGCTTCGAAAATAGATAAAAAGTGCTTCCTGACAGTTGGGTACAGAAAGAAAAATGGAACTGGAATTGACAGAAAATAAAGAATTGAAAAGCTACTGGATTTCCAGAATTGAATAGCTATGGGTAAACTTGTTTATATTTTGAGAATTAATTAAATTAATTAATTCAAAGTAAACAACTGTACAAAATAAGTCTGGCTTCTTTTGGGAATATCTGTCACCTTCAGGAGGTAAAATAAACCAACAAACCAGTGTAACACAAAGGAGAGGAGAACAGCTTCAATTAATCTTGTTGATTCTGACAATGTTTTGTCAGCAGTTTGACAGAAGATGTAGAACTGCTGCATCCAAGATGTGTGTTGTCAGCCAGCTTCTGTATCAAAATATTGATATAGAAGATTGGATTACACCTTCACTCCTCTAAAATAAACACAAGCTATACAGGGAATCTTATCAACCCCCTTTCATTCTGCTTTATACATGTACACATGGAGAATACCACATGGCTAAATTGATACTTGAGGACACCTAATTTTAAGTTCTAGGGCTAGAATGTTTTTATAAGGAAGATGGTTGAAGCTGAGTGTCAGTTGATACACAGCTACTGCCTGAGGTGTGATTATTCAAAACACAGGCTCAGTATCCTGGATTGGGACTGTTTGGACCACATGCTGTAGAGATTAATGTATTAATTCAGTTAGACTCTCTGAAGCTGTGGAGTAATTCATATGACATTCCCTGATAAACACTCAGTTTGCAGTGTTTTATGTCAGATGTTTCATATTGTGGAACACCTTCATGGTGAATAAATATTTGGTGCCTTTGGGACATAGAGAGTATTTCCAGAATTTGTTTTTGTTAGTGTCTCAGACAACTTGATGTGATTTTTTTTTTCTTCTTCTTGCAAGTGGAATACTGCCTCTTAGAAGTATACACCAGACCAGAAGGACAAAAAAGTTTCAAACTATTATTTTTCTTTCTGCAAATTGCCTGTTAATTAGAATGGTACTTCCAACACAAAAATGGATTTGAACTTACTTTGTCCTTTCTTTTTCATGCTTGCTGTAATGGTGGCTGCTGCAATCACAGATGGTGGACCAAGGTAGAGTAAATATTTTTTTATATTTTCTTCTTGATCATTATTTAATTCTCTGAGGCTCAAATTTTGTTATTCGGAATTTCATGCTTTGGCAAATGGTTGCATGGCCAGTAATTTGAGCAGAGTTTGGTGGCAGAGACCTAGTGTAAACAATGGAGATACTTTTTCAAATTTAACAATGCGAGTAATATTTTCCAATTGAAATAAAACTTAATTAACTTTATTTGGCACTTTTATGAAAGAAATGTTAAATTTTACCCACTTTGGGGGAATTTTGAGATTTATTTAACTGATGTGACTGCCCTTAATTAGTCCCAAATCATTTGCCAGCCAGTGCAGTAACACTGTAACATCATTTAGGTCTATCATGGAAGTCCTAATTTTGCCAAAATTTATTTTTCCAATGATTATTTTGTTTAAGAGGAAAGCATAAATTAACATAAATTATACACTGATTCTTGCTTCTACTTTCATTTCAACATTGAAACATTATTTTGTTATTTTTGTACATGATTTTTTTTGTGTCTGTTGTGTGTGGGAAACTGAAGGACTTAGAGAGGACTACTTGTCTTGCATGTGTTGATCTCTTGCCTTCTTGCGTTATGCAGTCTCTTTTTTGTAAACAATATACTTTTTTGAAAGCATTTTTCATTATTTTTTTTCCATTCCAGTTTTTTCGACTATTTTCAAATCTTGCAAATAAGGTAATGAGAAAAAACATTCAGGATGTGAAATTTTTGTGAGAAGTTTTCTTTAAAATACATATGACCACAAATTTCAACTTTTTTTATTCATTTAATTCTTTCGGGGAGTGTCTGAGCAAAATACAGTCAGGAATTAATAATTAATTAATACTATAGTTCACAAATATATATTGAAATTATTAGGAAATTTTGTAGACAAAAGACTATTAGTATAAAAGAGGTTGTGTCAGTACTGGCATGGTCATGTTACCCAGTTAAAATTAAAAAAAAAAAATTTGAATATTGACCACAACAAAAGATGCTGAGTTAGAAATAATATTTTTAATGTGAAATACTTTGAAAATAAAGGTAAAATTGAAGGCAGGAATTTGTACAAGAAATGAAATACTTTGAAAATAAAGGTAAAATTGAAGGCAGGAATTTGTACAAGAAATGAAATACTTTGAAAATAAAGGTAAAATTGAAGGCAGGAATTTGTACAAGAAAGTTGCAATTCTCACTTAAGTGGAGAGGAGTTAGAACAGGTAATGGTGAGCAGTTTGGAGGAAGCCAAGTTTCAGATGGTCTGTATTCTAGAAGTTATAGAGCACAACAATACAAATATTCATCTGTTTGCTTGTGTTATATTATCACTACATAATTCTACCCTGTTTATATATGCGTTGTTACTTAACCTTTTGCGCTAATTTTACACCTTGTTGATTGTATTAGAAGGGCAGTTATCTTCCCTGACAAGTGGGAAATATGTAGGTTTACAAGTTTTTGAATATTCTTTAATTGTCAATATTGAATTGAGAAGTTAGGAATGTGATAAAATCCCAATAAAATTGTACACTTTAAAAATGCAGTTTTTCATTAATGTCAGTTTTTCCTTAGACCTTCAGACAAAATTGTGTTAAATTTTCCTTGCAATGCAAACTTTTTAACTAATTCCAGAGCTGCAAGACAAGGGATTTTTGGGGTGAAGAGTACTCTGAAGTAAATAAATGCTCTGTGTATAATTGGCATTTTACTTATAAATAACTTAGATTTCTCTTTGCTGACTAAACTGTCTTCCATTCCACACATTGGTCTCTAAAGACAGAGTGGGTAATACATTGTCCTTTGATTATGCTTTGCCTGTCAGATTCAGTTTCCAGACCTGGTGGGTGTACATTTTATATATATATATATATATATATATATATATATATATATATATATATATATAATTAATTTATTTAATATGCTGCTTTTAACATGTGGTTATCGACACATATTATTTTTTTAAAAATTGAAATATAAATCGAAATGTTAGAGATAACTTTCAGACTTAAGACAAAAATATCAGTGTCTTAATCAACACAGATCATGCTAATACATTTTTAGCAGTGCTGGGGCATTTTTTATATTACTTAAGAAATAATTCATGCATTTCCATTTCCATTAAAACAAACTGTAATTAGAATTGTAAGACTTCCAGCAAAAGTATTTTCTAATTAGATTGGACAGAATTGATAATAATTGAAAATTTCTTTATTTATAATGTTAATTTGCTTACAGTTTTAGAAATGACACAGTTAAGGCTGCCATTTCCATCATTATCAACAAATTGTAGTCATGGCAAAAGGTATAGCTTTCTGTGTTCTGGTTCTACCATTGACTACCATATGTACTTGCTTATAAGTTCAGCCCAGCTGCAAACTGAACAGACCCAGATCTGCTGTTGCATTATGCACTGGTAGATATGGATCTGTGTATTTTGTAAGGAGTAAGCAACATAACAAAGAAAACAGACCTAGATCTGCAGGTGCATTATACTACAACAGATAAGGATCTTTGTTGTTTTCAGTTTTAATTTGACTTATAAGTGAGTATAAACAGTACTAATTTATTTACCTTGGTGGTTGTGCATTTTCATAGTATTTATTAATTCATTCAGTGGTACTGTGGCAAGAAAAGAATTCAGGTTTATATATCAGCAGCTTAATTTATATGTAGGATTGGGGCACTTCTTCTGTTTGCACACATACGGTATTGTCAGGCAGTTGGAAAAACAGTTTCACACCAGGGTTCTCTATTTTTGGTACAAATGGTTTGAAAGTCAAAGAGCATATAGTGCAGATTCCTGGATTCACAGCACACCCAAACCCTGGTAAAGTTTCAACCTAATAGTCTCTTATTTGAGATTGCTAACAAGACAGGAAGCATTGTATTTAGTGAATTGATTGAATAGAGCGAGACCAATATTTACACCAGGTGAATTTCAAAATGCATTTAATTGAGCTTTTTGTTCAAAGAGACAGTTCATTTTATACTTTTTATTTGCATGAAGGTGTGGTCAAAGCTGTCCAAGTATTGGTTTTAATTTTGGTAGAGATCTTCAGCATTGCAGTCTATATTTTTCTTACAATGTCAGGGTTGTGTCAGTTTAAATCTGTATTTTCTCACAATCGTAGATTAACATCTATTTAAATCTGTGTAAAATATGACAGTAGGCCATTTCATCAAAATCTCTACCTGCATACAGCGTTTCCAGAGTGGGTGTGTATAACAACACTATATTACTAAAATCCCAATTAGTTAACTTTTCTTTGTCAAATTATTTGAGTGTAATTTTGTGAGATATATTAAATTTTGAAACTTTTTAGATGTAATTTAGAATAGAAAGGTTTCTGAACTTTGTTTTAGGTCATACAAATTATTGCAAATGTGTCTTTTCAAAGACCACGATCAAAAAAATACGTAGCGGTCAGCAGAGTTGGCAGTTTATTGCAAAATTTTGATGTGTAATGTTATCCAAAATTATGAAAAAATATTTATTTGTCTACATAGTCACATGAAACGTGTCATTGTTTTGAAAAGTGTTTTCATGATATGAATACAATCACATGACAGACTGGTTTGAATTTAATATCTCAACCGATGGTACGAGTTGATATGAAAGAATCAGTTTTAATACTTCTGTAGTGATATAAACAATAGTAAACTTAAAAATAAAAAATAAAAAATACATTAATAAAATTTACAGAAAGACATTTTCTGATATTTGCATGATATGTTTGATTATACCAGTGAAAAACATGCACTTTAGGTGAAAATTGTTTTTAGACTTACGAGTCAAATCCAACAGCAAGCAACACAGACCTTGATATGTCATCACATAATATGCTGACATGTCATGGTCTGTGTTGTTGGTTCTACTAATTACTCCTAACAAACTGGACAGATTCAGATATGCTGGCACATTATGTGCTGTCAGATCTTGGTCTATGTACGGTAGTGTATAAGTGAGTATATACATTGTACCATTTCAAAAAAGCAAATAAACCCCCTACCCCACTCACTGGTGATGACAGCTGATATCTATTTTCACTTTTGTCATTCTGTTTTGTTCATGTATGGTCTTACTGTTGGTTCCAAATTCTCTTTTGTAGACCTAATTTATATCTTGGTATATTTCTAATTCAGACATGTGTTTCCTTTTAATATTACCAGACACTACATTTGTGTTATTTTTTAATGCTTAATTTGCATGCTTTCTTTTAAATACCTGGACATTAATTAACTTTTATGTACTGTCACTTTAAAGTCCTCTTCTTGCTTTTTTTTAAGTTATGTGCTTTGGGATTTGTCTGATATTTTTTATGTGTATGCTGGTATGTCATGTGAATCCTGTTCATTTAAGATCTTTTTGTTTTTATAATGTTTGTGGGAAAAAAGTTTATTTAGAGCTTATGATTAATTTGCTGTTTAAATCGGGTCAGCAATAAATAATTCGGATTTTATTGGATTTTAATGGACTACCATTCTGTCACTGTGATATTTTATCAAAGTGAAAGTTGGCTTAGAAGTCACCATATTATCTGGATACAAGACTGTACATAGAACTCTGACCCCAAGGATTTTATAATGATAACAAGTTACAGATGTAGTGTAATGTTATATGGGGCAGAATGAAAATTGAATACACAAAACCAGCAGTTATCAGGTTTCACACTAGTAACAATTTACTGTATTTACTCATGCTTGTGTACACCCAATTACAAACAGGGTATTCCCAGATCTCTGTTAGAGCAGGTTCTAACCTGTTTCTTTTACTATATTTATCAGATATGTTGGGATACCATAAAAGTTTGATTACCCTAAATTAAATCTAATTTTTAATGTGCTGTTTAGTTTTGGGATAATTCAGTTCTGTAATTTTTTTTTTTGATGAAGGGTTTGGCAAGCTTATACAATGAGTTTTTCCTTTAGATATTTTTTATTCAGCTTGCTTTGAGGTTAATTGTCCATTGTATTACACCTAATCTAATTAGGTTGATGAAGCAATGCAAGGTGTTGGTTGAATAGGTTTACTTACTATGTAGGTAAATTGTTGGGTGCCCCTTTTGTTTAAACTTACATCAGACCCTTTTATACTGACATAAGTTGCATAATAAACAGTAATATCAATAATAAACAGTAATATCAATAATAAACAGTAATAATCAGTAATAAACTAATAATCAGTAATAAACAGTAATATCAATAATAAACAGTAATAATTAGTAAAAAAAAACACAGTAATAATCAGTAATAAACAGTAATAATCAGTAATATCAATAATAAACAGTAATAAACAGTAATATCAATAATAAACAGCAATAATCAGTAATAAAAAGAAAAAAATCAGTGGTAAATGTAATACTTGAAGCACTACCCATTCCATGATACTGAGAGATAAAATAAGGCAGAAAAAAAATCATCATTGTAAAAAATCATTATTGTATTGCATGCAGATTATGATGAGAAAAGGCTACTTGCAACAACTTTAAAGGATTTTCAGCAATTTCAAAGACTTTAACTATCACAGCCATATTGGTTACTGTCAAAACTATGAAAATCAAATTCCAAATTTGAATTCACAAAGCTACCAGTTACTTTATGTAATCACTTTTGAGTGGCCATTTTTTTTTTTGATGTCACCTCATTAGTATGCATGGAGCTCACTCATCATCAAACTCCTCCAAGATTTTGATGATGCAAGCTGATAATGCAAGTGTTTTAGTTACAAGGATATTTGCATTGTTATGAGTAAGATCCGCCTGGGCCAGGAAAGGTGACGTATATATGTGACATCCTGCATGTTAAATGAGACATCTAATGGAAGGAATTTTGTATGACCTGGGATGTGTTCACAAATGAGGTCCATGCTGAAGTCATGGGCTTTTTTTAAAAATTTAAGTTAGCGTTTTAATGCTTTATATTTCTGCCTTTACTTTTATTTGCTGTTATTTTGGTATGCCTCAATTTACCTGTTACTATATAGCCATGATTGTGCTGATGTATGATTAAACCCTTAACATGGTCTAAAGTGCTTACCATTACTGATCACTGCCATCTCACCTTTGGATGGGGTTGAGTTTCAGGCTTGGCCAATGTGGGTACATGAGAAAGCCTGTCATTAGCTTTTCATGGGTCAGTGTTTTTTTTTTTTCTTCAGGGTTGTCCTCTGTTCTTCCTCCACCATTTCTTCTGGTCACCATGTATAGCCTATCTTATGCGAAAAATGGTGCTGAACCCTACAACAAAAACAAAGCCTGCATACATGAAACTAAAGTCTGGACTTAAAGATTGTGAAGTTTTAAACAAATCACAATTGTAACCAAATTCTCTTTTATTCTCCTTATTCTTTCAAGTGCCAGTATTATAAAACAAAATTAATAGTAATGGTCAGTGAGGGAATATATGTATTTGCTTGCAAAAACAAATCATTTCTGGTTTGTTTGTTTTTGTTCCCAAGTTTTCAGATAATGAAAAAATATTATTTTTCCAGGCCCAAATAGGATTATTATGGCACTTATGTTCTTTAGTGAACAGCTTCAACTCAGTTTGACCATCTGTCATACATCATCTGTCAGCCATCAGTTGCTTTTTGTTACAACTCCTGATAGCATACTTCTGAACTGATCTCAATCAATCATGGCTTAGATCTCAAAATCTTGGGTGAGTTTGATAAGATGTGACAGTGTTGTCACTAGGGTGGGTGGGTGCCGATCGCACCGGGTGACACCATCTCAGAGGGGTGACACCAAAAGGTAAATTTTAAATAAAGTAAGTTTAATGTAAAAATAACTATAACTTAATGTTGTTACAGTTCTTAAATACTTTTACTTTCTGACCTTCAATTAATTTGTTTTTGTTCTTGTCATTTTGATAATGTGGACTTATTTTAAGAAGAAGAAATCCATGGTGGAAGTCTGGAGGGGTGACACCATGAGTTTACCGCACTGGGTGACACCAGCCTTAGCGACGGCGCTGAGGTGCGAGCTCCTTGCATACTAATGAGGTGATCTTGCATCTGATTAGCTGACCTTGTTACCATTTTGGAGGCCATACTTAAAATATTATTTTCATCACACTTGGAATATTTGTTTTTATATCAAGTTGGATAATGAACAAGATAAAATAGATAAACCACATGTTAATGAAGTGATTATGCAGCTGATTTGCTGAACTTGTTAATGCTCTGGAAATCATAGTTCTGAGCCAGTTTTGATCAAACTTGAAATGTGAGCATCAAGAGTTTCATATTAAAGGAGACAACACATATCATTGAAGTTGCTTTTGCATCTGATTGGTTGATGTTTTAACTCTGGAGGCCAGATTTCTGATTTGATTTTGACCACATGTAGAATATATGCTTGTATCACCAAGTCCTTGGTCAAATTTGATGAGAGAGTGAGATACACACATTACTGAGGTAAAATAGGTTTCATGGTATTAGTTTATTATTACTATGGAAATCCTATTTCTGATCATATTTTAATTACACTTGAAATAAGGTCATATATCATCAGGATCTTGTACAAATTCAATAAAAATCTACAGTCGGTGGTGACACATGTAGGTATCAACAATTTTTTGTTTCTTTTGGTTTTAGTCCTTCAGTGGAAGTTCGTAATGTAAGAAAATGAGGGGGGGGGAAATGTTGATTAAAAACAATATCCTTTAAGATGAGGTGTGCTTTTTAAGGAGATATCTGCTGAGATGGGTTTCACTAACTGGATAAATGGAAGTTTTATTATTGTGGCTTTATTGCACATAGATGTTATTTGTTTATGGGTTTAAGACAAAATCTGTTTAAATACAGAATCTTATTTGGTTTAACAGGTAGCATTGCTGTTTTATTGTCATCAACTGGGTTGGTTGTTTTTTTAGCAGGCTCTTTCAGCACCTTATCTGGCTACAGAATACTGTATGTACATACTTATAAGTCAAGTCAAATTGCAAACAAATATCATGATCTTCCATAGTATATTGTGCCTGCAGATCAGGGTCTATGCTATTTTTTCTACTGATTATTCCAAATCAGTTGGACAGACCCAGATCTGCTGGTGCATTATGTAATTGCATTTCTGGGTCTGTGCAGTTTGCACATGGACTGTAGTATATAACATAATACTTGTGAGCTCACTGCATTTTCCAAGGACAGGCTGAGACAGTAGACCTGTGCTGGGATCAATCCCATGATCCTTGGATTTTGATTCTGATGCTCAGACCTAGCATGGCTTCCTTTCTTTAAATGTGACTGATGAAATAAAGAGAAGTGAATTAAATGTGAATAATCTAATAAAGAGAAGTGAATTATGACATTGTATATCTTTCTATGGGCTGGTTTTCTTTATTAATATACTGTGCCTACATATCAGGAACCGCTCCTGTCGTCTAGTGGTTAGAACATCTGTCGTGGAAGCGAGAGGTCGTGGGTTTGATCCCCGTCCGAGTCATACCAAAGACTTACAGAAATGGTACTAACAGCTGCCTCGCTTGGTGCTCAGCATGAAGAGGTTAGTGTCAGGACTGGTTGGCATGTTGTCAGGATAATGTGACTGGGTGGGACATCATGCTTCATGTCTTGTGGCATGATGCCCCAGTGCTAGACATCACTATAAACTGCCTCACTGCAGACATCGTAGTGATATGACTGAAATTTTTGTAAAGCTACATTAAAAATTCTAACCAAAGAAACAAAGAAACAGATCAGGGTCTTTAAAGTGGGACTAATCAGTAGAACAAATAACACAGAACGTGATCTGAGAGTGCATTTATATCAGGGTCTATTTTTTTTGGTGCTGTTTGACTTAACTTGTGAGTACACATGGTACATTTATCTAAAGATAGATATTCAAATGTTCAAGAATAATAGAAGGGTTATACCCTCAAAGCAGGTGTAGAATTGACTTGTCTACCAGTCTTAGATGTAGGGAGATTACTTTTTGACTAAACATATTAATTGTGTAGATATTGATAATCCTCTGACAAGAAAATTACATTAGTCCGCCAAACTGCCAAGTGCAATTTGTATACACATATGTTTGAATGAATGATATGGGTCCACCTAGTTGATGATATCCTGCTATATGACTGACACCATCTTCTTGTGTTTTTTGTCTACCAAGCATTCCATGGGGAATTCACTCTTTGACGTTAAAGAGAAAACATAATGACAATCAAAATTAAAGTTTATTGGTCATATATGACAGTTTTAATTGACTCCCAATTTTTGGGACATGTTGGTGTCAGTTTATCCTTACATACTTAGGATGTAGTTTGGCATTGATTTTTATGCAGCATGATATTATAATTTTAAGTTGAAGATTACTACATTTTTCAAGTAAACTGAATCACGACCTCCATCATAGACAGAAATTACCATATAGATTCAGTATTTTGCCATCATCAGACACTGCAAACAGTGAACAGCTAGCTGAGGTAATAAACTCAACAATATTGACCCTGATCTGTTGGCACATTATGCACTGCAGATCTGGGTCTAATGTTTCCAGTCCCTGTTACATATGGATACAAGGTAACTGTTATGCACAGGTCTGGGAATCCTTTTGTGGAAATAGAAGTCAGAAAAATATCATTTCCTGTCAGCAACAAAATGAAGAAATGTGTAGATTATCTTTTAATATCCTATATAAAAAAAGATAATTTTGTTAATTTTAAAAAAAAATAGAATTGGTTGAAATCATGTTTTGCACATATGTACTTTCTAATAAGTTTAGTCCAATTGCAAACTGCCAAGACCCATATCTGCTGTTGCTTAATGAGCTGGATGATCTGGGTCTATGCAGTTTGTTAGGAATAATCAGTATGATATTAAGTAATTATATCAGTATTATTTGAGTCATTATGGAACTATATATAATTCAGCAACATGAGCTAATTAATCCACATAATGTTGCCCATAGGCATTCAACAGTAAATACTTTTTGTACATGTATTTGCATACAGGCTTCATCCTAATGTAGACTGCACAGACCCAGTTCTGCCATTGTATGATGCACTTGCCGATCTGGGTTATTGTAGTTTGTTATGTGTAATCAGTTGATCAAACAACATAGACTCTGATCTGTAGGCATATTATATGATGGCATATCATAGTCTATGTTGTTTGCAGTTGGACTCAATTTAAAAGCAAGCATAAATAGTACATATCATTAGTACTTGTCATTACAGTACAGGTAAATTTAGAAAAGTCACAAACTATTTTTTTTAAAACTGAGTGTATATTGAATTTGCAATAATTGTTATACTTTGTTTAAAGTACTATTATATGATGCCCAAGAACTGTGGTGGTTGAGTGGTTTGCGCGCCACTCATGACTGAAATGTGTTTCAAAACATAGTTACTGGGTAGTTGGAGGCCAGGGTTGGCTACCATGGTGTGTATATATGCAAGGCACTTAAGTCCAATAACCTTGGCATTTAATAACCATCATGTGTTGATGTGTTTCAAAACATAGTTACTGGGTAGTTGGAGGCCAGGGTTGGCTACCATGGTGTGTATATATGCAAGGCACTTAACTCCAATAACCTTGGCACTTAATAACCATCATGTGTTGCTGTGCTTCAATCGCAAAACCAAACCAAGCATGAATTTTCATGATATATTGGTCCTTCATGTTTTGTAGTTAAGTATATCCAGAGTATGCAGACACACCCAGAAACTGAGAAAAATGGCTGTGACAGATGATTGATTAAAATGGCCTATATATTTTGTTTTTTAAATTGGTATGGCTTAAAGGACATTGAAAATGGCTATATGGGTATGCAGGGATGTTAAATTCAATAATTGTGCAAGCTGCATTGACAAATGTTTTTATCCAGTATGTATCCATGGTCTGTTTTAGAAGTGAAAATATATGGGAAAATTCCTCATTCCATTTAAACAAAAAGGGTGAATTTTCTTTATGTAGAAAAGATTTTTGTTTAAAAAGGGAGCTTGAAAGTTTAATGTGAATTTTTTTGGCATTGTGTTGAAGTTTCATCACAATTGTGTGAGAAATTAACCTGAATTTCACAATTATACATAAAATAATAATAAAAAGCATTTGGGTCTTGGTTCTCCACTTGTTATAAGAGGTAGAATTAAATGGATGGACCCTAATCTGTTGACTCGTAATGCAAGGGCAGTTCTCTGTTGATGTTGTCATTCACTGTGTGTATCTTATGTGTTATATATGTACTTTCTAGGTCTTCTCTGAAAGTGCAAGTCATCTTTTTTTGGACAGGTTCTCATTTAGCTGAGGGGATGATCTTTATTCTTCATTATGTGATGGCAGATCTGGGTCTGCGTTTTGCAATTGGACCCAACTTATAAGCGAGTATATATGGTAATAGCCATAAGAAGGTTAACCTCAGCCCATTAAATTATACATATTGACACATGCATTCTTATGACATGTTTAATGCCCTTTTTAAATTTAAAGTTTCTATGGTTTCCTCTTAACCTTGGTCAAATTATGGTCTCATTTTTTTAGAGAGCCATCTGAGTGGCCAAAATGACTTACCAGTACATAAAAAAAGATTCCAGTTTTTAGATTCTGCTTTGTATTGCTAAAATATTTAAAGTTCCGATAGGAATCTTGTGTACAGCTTGCATGATCATGTGTTTTGCTGGCATGATAAAGAGCTACCTAATGGATTAAGTAGATTTTAATCTTATTTTGAGTGAATGTTTATAAATAATATTGAAAGGTATAATACAGGTGTGTTCATTATCAACAAATTCCGTAATGGGTGTTGTTTTTTAGAAGTTGATTTTACACAGCTGCAAATGGCAATTATTTACTGTATATATGGATTATCATATATCCATATTCTTTTGGAAGGTCATTATTTATATGCCCCCCAAAGCCAGGTATGTCAAAACTCATGTTAAAGTACATGGACATTTTTGGACCAGGTCAACTAGAAGGTGTCATCCAGTGCAAACTGGATTGAATGTTATGTGCTGTGAAGTCATAATGAAAGCTATGCATGTTGAAAAGGACACTGTACTACCCAATATTGTGATGATTACACCTGACATTCTCTTTTCACAACCAAGAATAGCACCTGGAAACCATTGTAAAATTCCATAACATTTAATAATTTCTGTCTTTGACACATAAAGTGCAGGGCATTCAGTAAATAGTATTGAATAGACTTTGGTTAGACTAGATAATAATTATTTTGTGAACAACAATTAATATTTAATCTGAGTAACTACATAACTAAATTGACTATCACTATAAACCCATATACTACAAGGCTTATATTTTACTATGGCATTTTATCCACCGCCACCCCACCCACCGCAGTCTCCGAGTTATGTGAAGGACCTACAAATTTTTATATAAGGGATTTATCGAGTCTAATTGCAGCTGTCTTACTATCAGTGGAAAAGTTCTTGACCATTTGCAATAATGTGCCCATTAGCAGTATTTTACTTCTTTTGACAGGTGGAATATCCCCCTGCACCCCCCCCCCAATTCAAAAGTGTAGGCTGCATATCATCTCAACATATGTACTGTATCAGACTTAATGTGCAGGATAATTGAAAAATGACCCTTAAGCTTGTTAATTCCACAACTTTATAGCTGGTCAAGTGGCCAAGTAGCCATAAAAAATGTTCTGTTGCTAACCCAGTCTTTCATTTGACATTAGTGATATATGGAAAGCCAACCCTTTATTGACAAAAATGGTCCCATCCTAAAGGTAATGAGCAAGATGGGCTAGCCCCCTGCTATGTGTTAAGGACATACAGGGATCATTATGGACTCTAGAGGTGAGACCAGGTCAAACAAAACATGAGTAGGAACAAACAATAATGCATGTCAGGTTGTAAGTTGGATAGTAGTTCCATAATCAAAGGTTCGGACTGTAGTGTGTTTGCATATACAAGGTACAGTCTGGTCTCATGTATCTGACTTAGGTTTATCTCATAGTTGCATCTTTTATCATACCACAGATAGAAACAGTTTCAAGAAAGTCATTCATAAATTTAATTTGTTATCTGAAAATCACATTTATCCAACTTTTTAAAGTGGCAGCAGTACATAGCAATTAGACTGTGAACAGGTGCTCCTCAAGGCAGATTGGTTTTCCTGTGTCTTCAAGACCACTACGCTGCTTAAGTTTCAGAGTGTTAGTACTTAATTCGATATTTATTTTTATTGAATTTGGTTTTCTTGAAGGATGATATTTTTTATACCCAATGCAGTCTGTCTGAAAGGGATCCATCTTCATCAATATTGGGATACATTTAAACTCTACAAATAAATTTTCATAAAAAAAACATTTGTTTATAACAACTAATAGAGGTTTACTCCAAGTATCATTTTCTGAGTAAGATTTTGAGCTTGAGATTTTGTTTTATGCTTAAAAGATTGTAAGTAAGTGCTTTTTTGTGGACATCTACTCTTTGGTTTTTGGAAAACGGTTTTGTTCTGTACAGGTACATACCAGGAAGTATGGCTCAAATGTACTTTAACATTCACCAACAATGAGAAAGTGCCTTGATTGTTCAGGTTGATTTTCTTTCGGTACAGTACTTAAATTACAGGACGATTACAATATAGTCAACAAACCAAAAAAGAAACCAAAACAATGGTTTCAAAATATTCAGACATTATTAAGACTGACCACATAATTCTAAATATGGATTAATAAAACTTGTATGATTCATGCACAAGTACGTTTCATTTTCACAAAATGTCATTATGTACTGTTATAGTTGACATTAAAACCATTAATAGTAGCACCTGCCAACATAACAGGATTGCTTGTAGAAAGCTGGAGTTCATAAAAATTGAGGTTTTGAATACTTTTAAAAATTAGAAGAAAGTTCTAGAACTTAATACATTTGATAAAGTCCATTATGCTGAATTTCCGTATACATAATATAATTGAGGTGCCATTTATTATAGTTTATCAGTGCAGATTAGATTGCATAATTTGATACCAACTTCATCTAGAGTTTTCTTGCTGGATTTCTTAAAATAATGTATCAGTCTGTTGCCACTTATTACAGCTAGAATATTTCTTTTTTTTAAAAATTGCACTGAGTATAATTCATAAAATTATGTATCATTTGACTTCTCCATTTTGATTCTTTTAAAATAACTTTACCCACTAACGTTTTTGGTCATGTTTGAAATGTCTTTCTTTGAAACGTCCATACCAGAAATATTGTAAGTTGTGAATTTGAGTCTTTTATTTTTGGTTTTATTATAAATATTTTTAAGTTCTGTACTTGTATATATTAAAAACATTTGCAATAAATGTACCTCAGTAGCAGTAGTCCATCTATACTCACAAATCAGGACCAGCTGCAAATTGTACAGACCCTGATATGCCATTGCATAATATGCTAGCAGATCTAGGTCTGTGCAGTTTGTTAGGAGTAATCAGTATAACACACAACATATACCCTGGTCTGCAAGCACTCTCTACTTGGGCAGATCAGGATCTTTGTTGCTTGCAATGGGACTTGACTTATAAGTTATTATATATGGTGATTTCAAATTATAAAATGGACTTTAAAAAAGAGACTAACTTTTAATGAGGGATATTATACTATGTTCCCTTGTTATAACATTGTAAATGGGAGCCATAGAGTATTCTGCCTTACAAGGATTTACATGCATCATGCCACTTAATCAAATGACGTCCGTGATCATACTTGCCTTATAATAGAAAATGTGCTAAAAAGAATGGCCATATAATTGGAACCATGTTATAATAAATGGCATTTTTAAATGGAACTGTGTTATAAATGAAGGGCCTTATAATAGTAACTGTTATAATGAATGGCCTTGTAATAAAAGCATTTTATAATAATAGGCCTTTTAATAGTAACTGTTATAATGAAGTGCCTTGTAATAGAAAACATTTTATAATAACAGGCCTATTAACATAAAGTGCTATAAAGGATGGCCTTATAACTGGTACTGTGTTATAAATGAAGGGCCTTATAACAGTAATTGTTATAAGGAAGGGCATTGTAATAAAAACATTTGATAATACAGGCCTTATTACAGTAACTGTTACATGAAGGGCCTTGTAATAAATTTTTTTTTATTGCAACAGGCCTTTTTTTAAAAAACAAATTGTTATACTGTATTATAAATGAAGGGCCTTATAACAGGTACTGTGTTATTATACAGGGCATTATAGTGAGTCTGAGTAGGTGCTCTATCATGGAACAAAGTTATTCTAATAAATTATGAGAAATACAAGCAGGTCTAGAGTGAGTATTGGAATAGTATTTTCCCACTTGGTGTTCTGATGGACATATTTAAGGGCAGTTTTTGAGTCTGTTTATCTGGAGTCTAAATGTCCTGATAGCCCTATCTTGTTACCAGGGAATGTTATGAGCTTGTCCAAATGATGGATGAGGTGAGAGACTGCCAGCATGCTAGGGATCTGATGAACTGACGAGGATGGGCCACTGACAGCAGAATAGCACTGATACATATCACTGTTTGGTCATTCCAAGGCTGGGAGTAAATTACCATTTTCCCAGTCTTTAAGCTATGATGGAAAAGAAAAACAATTAACTTGAAAAACATTTGTCTTATGAAATTGACAGGCCTGAAGAATTGTTGCAGATTAGCACTTTTCAGATTTCTGACCAGAATTTGGAAGACATGAAAAATGTGAACTGATGGCAGATTTCAGCATTGGTTATTTTTGACAGACTTGAGGATGTTTTACCTTTGATTTAATTTGTTTTTAAAGACCTTTGTTTCAAGCTCAGTATTGTTGAAAAGTATAATTTAGGAAGGAACATCAAATTTCAGCTTTCTTCTTTGACTTGCATTATCTCGAAAAGCATGCCTTCATTCATGTTAGGCATCATAATTTGACTGGGTTCATTAGCTCACATAAAATATTTACATGTAAATCAACATAATTCAACTTTATATAGAATATATTTTTTTCAATGACTTTATCTATACTACCATACCATATGTACTTGCTTATAAGTCCAGTCGAACTGCAAACAACAAAGATCCTGATTTTGCTGTAGCATAATAGACCTGTAGATCAGGGTCTATCATGTTTATTTTATTGATTACTCCTAACAAACTGCACAGACCCAGATCTGCCAGCACATTATGTGACAGCAGATCTGTGTCTGTGCAGTTTGCAGTTGGGTCGTTGTATAATTGCGTAAGCATGGTACTTCATGTTAATGTCTTTGCTTCTACTGAAATACATCCTTGATTTGCTTGAACCTTTTAATTGCCAAGGAAGTTTATTAAGGGCATATGGGACTTTTAAAATAATTTATTGCCCATTTTTTTTTATCATGTTGCAATGGCTCTGACTTGAGGATGTTCTGACCCAACATCCACTTTCTTTTTTTTAAATGAATTATTTTAGAGTCTGTAAATGTATTGTACAAGTGTAGGAATCATGCTTAATTTTATAAAAAAAATTATATTTTCAAGCCCTGCCATTATTTCTTCATTAAATTACTTCCAATATTTAGAAAATACCATCATTTTTCAAAAACAAAAATGGGAGAGATCCCACCCCCCTCAATTTTAAGTTCCCTGATTAATCACTTTTGTATTGAGGAGCCATGGTTGCTCAGTTAGTAGAGTGTCAGACTTGTAATCAAAGGGTTGCATGTATGATACCCAACCAGAGCAGCTACATCAGGGTGACCTTGAGAAAGGCACTTCCACTCCCATTTCATTAGAATGGTAAAGCCATTAATGTGTTTATAAGCACCAATTAAACAGCAACAAAAACAACTATAAAATCAAATTACTTTAGTATCTCTCAGATACACTATAATATTCAAAGATTGGCCCTATCTGAAAATCAAAGCTGTAAATAAATTTGTATGCTAGTATTTCAGCCCAGATGTATTTAGAACAAATAAATGTCCTTGAGTCCAGGGGCAGTCACTCTGTGAAGCTGTGAACATGTATGGTATAATGATATATATGATATTATCAATGACAGAATTTGCTGGAAATGTGTTGTGGGACCAATTAAAGAGCTGTTGTTCAGTCCCTGATAATGGAATATAATCTGTAGGGGTTTCCTTAATGAGGTAAAGTTGATCCACAGAGTTGGAGCTAAGACCTTTTATCAGCCCCCAGCCCTATGCAGGCAACATTGAAAAGATTTGGAATGGGAACTTCTTGGATGGAGGATGTGATAAGCATGTTGTTTATTAGGCAGATAGAATCTTATCAGAAATGCACACCATGATATTCCAAACATCTTTGTTCCAGTTTTATTTGTATATATCCTTATAGATTTGGGATAGTATCATATCCCATCATGCTTTTCATTATTTTCAGGCAAATGTTGAAGTAATTCCAAGCACTGTATTTAAATGCACAATGTTTGTATTTTTATGTCATGGCCATTTTTTCTGCTTTGAGAGATACAATAAAGATAAAATATTTCACTGTTTAATTTGAATATTGATACTCATCTTCATAAAAAGAGGTTCTCAAAAATGTATATAACCTCCAACTGTTTTAGATATCCTTTTAGGAAAAGGATGAGAAACATTGATGGCTGACTGTTTGTATAACCATGCATGATCCATGAGATTAGAATATGGCTTCTTCATTTGAAAAGAAATGTGCCCTTATCTCCAAGAAAGATTTTGAAAAATTTTTTTTTGAGCTGATGAAATATAATTGCTTAATGATAGAACTGAGAATGAATTTTCAAAGAAACATTTTGAGATTGAATTTGGCCACTCAAGGTAGTATTTTGTAGGAAAGAAATATTAATGGATATATATTGATTTTTAAAAAAAAATATGCTTCTTGTGCTTAAAGTGGAGGCATACAGATTGGTTTTGTTCATCTCTTCCTCCATCCATCCATCTCTCCAGATAAAGTTGTTTGCAAGATTCTACAAAATCTAGTTAACATACTGATACAAATGTAATTTGCTAGACATATTTGTGTCCATATGTAAATGGCCTGATAAAATTTATGTCATTGCAGCAAAAAAAAAAAAAAACCACCCCCCACATTGTTGTCTTGCATTTTGTGTTCGAGTAATTTTCTTAGCATGATTAAAGAAAAACAACTTTACGAAGACAAATTAAAAAAATGGTATGCATATTTATATTCATAAGTCGAGGTCATGTTTAAATCTTCAGGCTGTTACAGTTCTTCAATTTTTTTTAAGGTGTGTATTTTTTACATTTCTTTTTACTTCGGCTTTTTCACAAAAACTTTGTTAACATGATAGAATAAAACCATCTTGAAGTTGACAAATGAAATATGACATGTATTTGTACATGTATGTTGAAAACTTGATTACATTTTCATGTCATTATACATTACATGTATAGCAATTTTTCTAACTTGTTTCTTTTTTTATATTAATTGTAAGGACATTGTCTTTTTTGTCTGCAGTGGGGACAGGATATATGTTTTACAAATACAAATCCAGTTTTCAAGATGAAAGATATTTTCTTCTTTCAGAGAATGAAGGAAAATTATATATGTCGATCAATCTTAAATATACTTCTTACTTAGTCTTCCAGCTCTCCTGTGTCTTAAAACAGGATCAAATATAAGTTGACCATATATTCTCAGTTATAAGTAAAGTCCAACTCCAAAATCCAAAGGTCCTGATGTGTCATAGCGTAGTGGGCCTGCAGATTATGGTCTGTGCTGTTTATTCTACTGTTTACTCCTTCCAAGTTGTACAGATTCAGATCTTCTGGCACATTATGCTCCGATAGGTCATGGTCTGTGCAGTTTGTAGTTGGACTCTAACTTATAAGTGAGTATATGAATAGTTCTTAATGCATAATAACTATTACATGATATAAGAGACCTGGAATCCAGCTGCCAGCAATTAGGATTTCATGATCACCAGTTCTTATTGTAAGATTGTTATTCCTAACCACTTCACAGTAATGGAATAGGATAGAACAATTTATTGCTCTTACATTTAGATAGGTTCTTCCCTTTAATCTCTGGCATTAGTTATTTATTGTGTGATTTTGCACTCGGTTATCATCATCACAAAAATTACTATTTAATGCTCTGCAAAACATGCATTCAAACCATCAAATGGCTCATCTTGTCCGATTGATGTTCTTGTATGTATCATACCAATTTATTATGTTCAGCCATTGCAAAATATACTGGCAGATAATAGCTTGTTTTGTTCCTTTTACTTGTTATTTAGTCTTGGGTTACTCATACTGTGTCTGCTGAGAGAATCTGGAAAAAAATATGGTAAAAGTAATCACATTCTTGATTATTTAGATCAGAGTGTCCAACCTGTGACCTGCGACATTCATACTATGTGGCACATGGCCATGATGTCAGTCCATTTGAAAATATGCATTTTACTTAATACTTATTCCAATTTTCTATACTGCTTTCTGATGTTGTTTTGAAGATCTACCACATTATCTTTTTTTTTTTTTTAAATGTTATTATAACTATGAAATAAGAATGTTGTTAGTATTGTGTAATAATTGTGTTTGATTTTCGTATTTAATTATTAAACTGTTCCCGCACAAGGGTTGGAGTGATTTTACAAAGGTACAAATTTAGTCTATTCTCTTAAAACAGATCACTTTTTTTGTTTACTCCATTGAGCCAGATAATATAAAATAAAAAATAATATTGGCCCAAGTTTTGAAAATATCAAGGCTTTCCTTACTGGTAGACTTGTTTGCAAACTTGTTTTATGCCAGTTTTTTGCAAAATTGTTGTATGACTCCTGTTTTGCCATGAATGGTAACCTCAAAAAAAGATTATTGGTAACCTTAAAAAAAGATTATTGTTGAAAATGGGAGACAGATCTTGATATACAAGCCCTCACTTTAAACTTCTTTTCAGTGAAATGTGAAAAAAACTTGTTTACCTTTACTGCTCAAGAAGCAGCATCTGCGGGAAGTGGATTATGATTATACAGCAATCAGCATAAAACCTCGGCATAGTCCTAACTTACACATTATTGGGCTATAACTGCATAGAGTTTCTCTCAGTACTTCAGGAATCTTGTAGATTGAAACATAATTGCAGACATACAGTAATTATTAAATAACACAAAAAGCATGAAAGAAAGTTTTGTAGAAATGGTTTTACATTGCTCTTGTTATAGAAAAAAACTGTTAATATTGTACTCACAATACAGTCGCTTTCAGTGACCTATACAGTACTGGTTTTGATATAATTTGAAAACATTTAATGAAAATTACAGAGCACTTGTTACCATGAAATTACATGCAAATCATATCAGACATATAATTAATTTTAGAGTATGTAAAAAAAGCATAAATAGAAATATAATAAAAAAAAATTTAAATTAAAGATTGAAATAGAGTTCTTTTATGCCAAGTTAAAATGCTTCTTTCATGTTTGATATGCCTGCCATAAGAATTAAGATGATGTATGTTGTCCTGTCCTTCAATCTGTTTAATAATTTCATTTGTGCACAAATACTCAGTTTGTTAACCATTAACCATGAGCCCTGTCAACCATTAGCATTATTATCCACTAGCACCATCAACCATTAGCACCATCAACCATTAGCAGTATCAACCATTAGCACCATCAGCCATTAGCAGTATCAACCATTAGCACCATTTACCATTAGCAGTATCAACCATTAGCATTATCATCCACTAGCACCATTAACCATTAGCATTATCATCCACTAGCACCATCAACCATTAGCATTATTATCCACTAGCACCATCAACCATTTGCATTATCATCCACTAGCACCATCAACCATTAGCATTATTATCCACTAGCACCATCAACCATTAGCATTATCATCCACTAGCACCATCAACCATTAGCATTATTATCCACTAGCACCATCAACCATTAGCATTATTATCCACTAGCACCATCAACCATCAGCATTATCATCCACTAGCACCATCAACCATTAGCATTATTATCCACTAGCACCATCAACCATTAGCACCATCAACCATTAGCATTATTATCCACTAGCACCATCAACCATTAGCATTATCATCCACTAGCACCATCAACCATTAGCAGTATCAACCATTAGCACCATCAGCCATTAGCAGTATCAACCATTAGCACCATTAACCATTAGCATTATCATCCACTAGGACCATCAACCGTTAGCATTATTATCCACTAGCACCATCAACCATTAGCACCATCAACCATTAGCATTATCATCCACTAGCACCATCAGCCATTAGCAGTATCAACCATTAGCACCATTAACCATTAGCATTATCATCCACTAGCACCATCAACCATTAGCATTATTATCCACTAACACCATCAACCATTAGCATTATTATCTACTAGCACCATCAACCATTAGCATTATCATCCACTAGCACCATCAACCATTAGCATTATTATCCACTAGCACCATCAACCATTAGCATTATCGTCCACTAGCACCATTAACCATTAGCATTATTATCCACTAGCACCATCAACCATTAGCATTATCATCCACTAGCACCATCAACCATTAGCATTATTATCCACTAGCACCATCAACCATTAGCACCATCAACCATTAGCATTATCATCCACTAGCACCATCAACCATTAGCATTATTATCCACTAGCACCATCAACCATTAGCACCATCAACCATTAGCATTGTCATCCACTAGCACCATCAACCATTGGCATTATCATCCACTAGCACCATCAACCATTTTCAAACTTTGTGAGTAGCTTGCTCTTGTAAAGAAATTTGGGTGTAAAGGTCAAATGGGACTTGTCATTGACTGAAATAAGAAAATTGGTTTCCTTACCAAAAAAAAATTAGTCCTACATCTCACACCAGGATGAAACTTTGTGGATGCATTGCACTTTGGGCTATGCAAGAGGCTTATTAAATTGGGTTCAAAGGTCAGGGTATTTGTGGCTCAAAGAAAAAAAGAGGGTTTTGCAGAATAATATTTATTCTGGAGAAAGTTCCTTGACCAAACTGTGTGGATGGTTTGCATTTAGTGTGACACAGTAAAACCTGTCTTGAGAGACCACTGCCATGAGAGACCACCTGTTTTGAGAGACCAAAATCTCCATGCACAGATTTATTCATGGCTGGGACATGATGATACATGTCTGAAGCATGATACCCCAGTGGTAGACATCACTATAAACTGTTACACTGCAGACATCCTAGCGATATGATTGACAAATTGTAAAAGCTTACTTATAAAATCTAAAACAAACACACACATACACTCAACCAATGCTGATGCACGCGTAGAGGATTATTAAATGTGGGGGAGGAGCATAATGTAATGTTCACTGTAGTATCAATTTTTCTTCTTGTTAACGGGGCCCTGAGTGGCCGAGTGGTCTAATGCACTCTCCGTTACAGATCACTGAAATCTCACCTGCCTGCGTGGGTACGAGTCTCAGATTTGGCAAATTTGGGCATGTGAGAAAGCTTGCCAGTAGCTTTTTGTGTGTGGGTGGTTCTTTTCGGGAATTTTCACAGGTTCTTCCTCCACCATTAATACTGGCCGCCATGTATAGCCTATTGCTTGCTGAAAAATGGCGTTAAACCCTATAACAACTTCTTGTTACCTATTTTCTTATGTATTTATTGTACAGTTATGGCTACACTTTCTTAACAGGTTGATTCAGAGTCAAGAATTTTTTTTTAAAAATGTATTTGTTTTCACTGGACATGTGCTGAGGCATATAATTTTGTTGAAGACAAATATTGTATTGCCTTTTTGAAGTTCCATATGATTTATGATGTTATTCTCATATACCCATTATGACCTATATCATGAGCATCATGCCATCAAGGAATACATTTGTTTTAATCAGTGATTTATTAGAGCCACTATTCTTCCTGGGAAAATATAAAATGTACTTATTGTATCATTGACCTTGGCCTTTGACCTATTTGTCATCTGCATATAGAACAGGCAGATAAGTACTGAGTTGAATTCATTACTTTAAAACTTTTTCACCTACACTTCTACAGGATTTCACAGTTGCCATTTCTCATGCTTTCATTTAGTGATAAAGGAAAACATTTACACAGCATTTTCCAGAAAGGTATTATGTTCAAGGGAAAAGATTACTGTTTTATCAGATAATGTCAGAGAGTGTTTATAGTAGATGCAATCATACCTATTTTGAATGACACATGCAAGGATTTTGAAAGAAAATTTAAGTCATTATGACATTTCCTTCCAAAAGTTGGTTTTCAAAAATAGATTGTAACCCTCTCAAAACATGCATCTACTTGTCAAATTCGAAAGATCAAGTTAGATCCAATATTTAATAAATAATTTTTGAAACATTTTAAATAGCTTTTCCTTAGATACCATATTTTATATTATACATTGTCTTAATAAGTGAAGACTATCTCTCAATAAATGTGCATAAAATAAGTATATACTTGCTTATCAGCCCATTTCCATATACAAGCTCCCCCCCACAAGCCCAGTCATATTGAAAAGTCTTTGTTATTGTCATAATCTTTCATTATGAATGGTCATCGTCACATGGGGATCTGATTAGACATGTGATATTGCAATAACAATATGTAGTCAACAAGAAAACTTATAAAGTTTTGAGTTTAGACCTACCGTCCTTCTTCCAGGGTTTTATGTTTTATAAACTACAGACTATAGATGGGGGCCCCGAGTGGCCGAGTGGTCTAAAGCACTGTCCGTTACGGACCACTGCCATCTCACCTCTGTCTGCGTGTGTTCAAGTCTAAGATTCGGCAAATGTAGTTATGTGAGAAAGCTTGCCAGTAGCTTCTCGTGGGTCGGTGGTTCTTTCCGGGGGTTGTCCAGGTTCTTCCTCCACCATTGATAATGGCTGCCATGTATAGCCTATATTGTGCTGAAAAATGGCGTTAAACCATAAAAACAAAAACAGAAACAGACTATAGATAGTTCTATGTCTACTGCCTCAGTCCTTGTAAGCCAAAAAATACATTAAAGCATAATAATTTTCATGGCATTTCTTTAAATGCATGCTATCAAGTCTCAGATTCGGCCAGGGTGGATATATGAGAAAGCTTTCCAGTAACTTCTCGTGGGTCAGTGGTTCTATCTGGGAGGGGGGGGGTCCTTGGGTTTTTTCCTCCACCATTAATACTGGCCACCATATATAGCCTATCGTGTGCTGAAAAGTGGCATTAACACACTATGACAACAACCTGCTATCTCATTACCACTTACTTTCATGGTTAAATCAGTCTTAAGAATTGATCATGCATGTGTTCACTATATCCATAAAAAAAGCATGAGAGCTTACTCTTCTTGGATTTTTTGTATACACACACACACACACAGTGTTTGTGATAGGGAATATTTTTTTGATTGTAAGTGTGCATTTATGATGAACTGGAACCTCCTGAACTTGGCCCAAATAATCATTATTTAAAGTGTACATTGCTGTTATTGTGTCTAGTATAACAGTATAACATACTCAGAAATGGCATTAAAAAAGGTCACATTTGCTTTGCATTAGATTCATTTCATCAGAAGGTATTAATGCCTCCTCAGACAATAATTATTAAGGAAGATATTTGTTGGTATTTCTAGGCCACACAAATATGTTTGTCTGTTCTAAGCTTTAATCCATTCAGAAATTTACAACTTTGCAAATTATTTTCTTCCTCTTAGAGTAAATGTCAGAGGTGACAAGCAGATTATTTTAATATATTTTTTTGTTTTGTTCAGGGTCTGTGTTATTTGTTCTACTGATTACTCATAAGAAACTGCATAGACCAAGATCTTTTGGTGCATTATGTAATGGCAGATCTGGGTCTTCTGCAGTTTGCAGTTGGGCTTCTATTATAAGCTGTTATATATGGAAGTACAAGCGAAGTAAAGCGTGTTGCCATGAGACACGCCAAGGCAGCCAACCTAAGCAGGATTCAAAGGACTGATGGTATTACATTATACTCCCATAGTAAACTTATGCAAACATCATGATATTTTAAAAACTGAATAACTTTAAAAATCTGAGTGCTCATGATCAAGCCTATATTTATATATATGGACACATATGTCTTCCTTGATGACAGCTTCTATGTACAGAAATTAATATGAGCAGTGGTATTTTCCAGATTTACATGTATTTGAAATTAAAATTTCAATTTTTCAACAAAGAGTCAGGTGCTAATGATTTTAGTAATGAATAAAACAATGTCTCATTTTTGTGAGTTACAACTTGCATTAGCTCTCAAAAGATTCTTTTATTTAAAATCTTACTTTCATTATCAACCATTTCTTGCCAGCTAACCCATATATGCTCTGTTTGATGTTCACCTATTTCTAGACTGGTTCCCATTCTTCCATATCATTAGTACCATGACTGGTGAAATTGCAACACATTGACTTGCAAGTCTGGTATGCTAGCAATGTTTAAGTACAAGAACTACTTAAGCCTCTTTATGTTTAAGGTGACTTCAAGATAAATATATCTGTCAAAAGTTGGAAACTGTTTCCTTTGTCTTAACTGTCCTGTCTTTTATCATGACCCCAAAATGTCATTTCAGCTAACCTGAATCCCAAGGGTGAGACCAGAGACCCTCATTAACAACAGGTTTCATTTGACTATCACTCACAAGAGATTGCCACAGTACTGAATATTGTTTGGCTTTAGTTGTACTCTTTTCTAAAACTGATTTTATCTGGTCTCCACAGGAAAGAGCATGTCATACCAATTAGTCAGCTGAGTCACAAACAAGCAGTTGCCTTGAGACTTCACACCATGATGTCTGAGTTGGGACTGTGGATTTAGTAATTAACTGGTTGTAGAAGTTGATAATTCAGTTAAAAAATAATATTTTTATTTATATATAAGCTACATGAATTTCATTACAGTCACGCAGTGA
Source organism: Unio delphinus (assembly GCA_029339505.1). Taxonomy (NCBI): domain Eukaryota; kingdom Metazoa; phylum Mollusca; class Bivalvia; order Unionida; family Unionidae; genus Unio; species Unio delphinus. The sequence continues at coordinate 2,388,938 of JAQISU010000096.1, forward strand.
GCATAAGAAAAGTGAGATTCTTATAAATGACATGATAGTAGTAGAAGTAGTAGTGTTTAATGCCACATTTCAGCACACACTGGGCAATACATGCTGGTCAGATTTAATGGTGGAGGAAGAACCCTGGAAAATCCTCAGAAATAACCACCAACCCATGAGAGGCTACTAGCAAGCTTTCTCACATAACCACATTGGCTGAATCCGAGACTTAAACCCACAAAGACAGAGGTGAGATGGCATTTATCCGTAACAGAGAGTGCTTTAGACTAAGTGGCCAATTGACATGGTAGTAAAGTGCAAGCTTTCATTTGATTTTGTTTAAAGATTAAAACTCAAATGTGATATACATAAGTTTACGTCATTTGCTGAGCAAGTTTGTTGAAAATAAAATTCAAAATGTCATTTTGAAGGAGTATTACCATTTTTTTAAAAAGAGCTTAGAGACATATAAATTCAAAGACCTTCAAGCTCAAAAATTGGTTAATTGTAACATCGAACATATCTGTGATATCAGATCATTAGAATTGTACAACCTTCAGCAAAAATCTACAATTTTTCTGAAGGATATTTAATGTCACCATGTGATACTGTAAAACTATCCACAATAATCCTGAAATAATCTGTTAATTTTTTAAAAATTCAAAGATTCATATATATTCATAAATGGTGAGATTACACAGATTCACCTACTCATATTTGGAAGGTCTGTTAGTTTTCAGCTGGTAAAATTCTAGTGGCATGTTAATTGATCAAAAGATCATTATGTGTGGAAAAATTTCAAGTAGTGTGACCATATTGTAACCATTTGATTGTGTAAACAATGACTGTTTTTGCTACTTGCCAAAAAGGGTTTGTGTGTGTTAATAATTAAATAAACACACTGGGATCAAATTGTCTTGATGAAACATAAAGTGTGTCAAGTCCTTTTGTTGTCTCCATCAGAATGTCTTTGTTGGTGCTATTTTTTTCTAGGCTATTTCAATGCCACTCAATGACCTAGAAAAAAGTGAGTGTGTGTTTATGATTGGGAGTTTTAATGTAGCTTTAAAAAAAAAATCAGTTATATCGCCATGATGTCTGCAGTGTGGTAGTTTATATTGATGTCTATCACTGGGGCATCATGCCATAGACATGTAGCATGATGTCCCACCCATCACATTATCCTGACACCAGGCCGACCAGTCCTAACACTAACCTCTTAATGCTGAGTACCAATCAAGGCAGTTGTTAGTACCATTTTTGTAAGTCTTTGGTATGACTGGGCCAGGGATCAAACCCATGATCCAAGATACTCCAGCCACTAAGCCTCCAAAGTGGTGTCAGAAGAAAGTGATGTTTGTGAGAATTTGAAGTACCATATATACCTATTTTTAAGTTGAATCCAACTGTAAACTTCATAGACCAATACCTGCCATTGGAATATGAGCCAGCATATAGTACTATATACAGTTTGTTAGGAATAATCAGTAGAACAAACAAACCCTATTCTTCAAGCACATTATGTGATGGCAAATGAAAGTCTGTAATGTTTGAGGTAGGACCTGACTAACATGCAAGTATATATGGTATTGATATGCTCAGAAGTTGAAGTACAGCTGCATCATCATTTTAAATATGTTGGGATTGATGTGGGTCAAGGTTACAACACTGGTATTAATCATTTCATGATGCAGAAACATTGTGATTTGTGGATGATTTAGATTTTCATCATAGCTTTAACAATTTTCCAGTCATATTGCTACAATGTATACAGTGTGGCAGTTTATTGTGATGTTTAACATTGGGGTATCATACAGCAGACATATAGCATCATGTCACACCCAGTCACATTATCCTGACACCAGGACAACCAATACTAACATCGACCTCTTAATGCTGAGTGCCAAGTGAGGCAGCTGTTAGTACCATTTTTATAAGTCTTTGGTATGACTTGACCAGGGTTCAAACCAAGGACATCCTGCTTCCAAGGCAGGTGCTCTAACCAATACATGAACACATGAACCTTCATATTTTGATTACCGCAACTGGTATAAAGTGCCTTGCCAAAATAGGCAGCATGGCAGCTGATCCAGCTTGGACAGGGCAAGATTTGAGCCTACTCTTTATTGGTCATAACACTGGCACACAAAAACTGCTTACAGCAATATATACATATATACATAGTAGGCTCCAGATATGTGCATATCGTATAACTGCATATTCCGCCTTATTGCATAGCTTTGTGCCAGTCCCAATTTGTTACCATTGTTTTCAATAGATATCAATGTCGGAAAACTGCATATCGTCTGTATGCATATTTAACATTATTGCATAAATATGTCTGGTCCGAACATGCATTATTATAAGTTGCTTTGGATAACTGCATTGTTCAAAATTGTTCCTTTCAAAATTAAAAGAAACCGATTCCAAACATTGGCGGTTAAGGTTGATTAATGAGGTCTGTTAATATCAGCATCACAGCTATTAGATCTCCCTTGGTCACCAGGAGGCGCTATAGTAGATAACCATAAATATTAAGATGACATTAGCTCTCTGATTCTCTGTTGATCACCAGGAGGCGCGATAGTAGAGAACCATAATAATTAACTAAGCATGGTCAATGGCTTTAACACAAACTCGCATAGCTCTCGTTAAGAATCCGATCCAGTCTGGTCATTAAATTCGATAACTTAAGACTGGAGCACTGACCACAAGTCTTCTCCTCGATCTAATGACAAAACTGACCTCCATACGATACCAGAGCAAATCGCGTCACATTTAAATGATCTAGGCCAAATGAGGGTTTGTTTTGGAGAAAAAATGGGTATCAGTATGCATGCTGCACCAGATACACACTATAACATTAATGTCGGTTTAGTGCATACACTGCCTAATTGCATATGATAGTATGGGTCCCAAGGCCATGCATATAAGTGGAGCCGACTGTGTGTGTGTGTGTGTGTGTGTGTATATATATATATATATATATATATATATATATATATATATATATAAACATATATCACTGAACAGTCTGTAAGCATGTTGCTGTTCTTACCTCAGACTGGTTCTTGGATAGTAATCTTGTCTTGAAGCAATATTGTTATATTGACTGGTTCACTAACTTTGATAAGTCACCAGACCTTGGATTTCTTTAGTATCTTAGGATTCAGTAGATAATGATGTTGAGGAGTGTGATCAAGAGTAAAGAGAGATTTATGTCAGGTGAAACTGATTGAGAGAATCAAATTAGAAGCAGTATCAGGAATACCCAAGGATAAGGCTAACCTATATTTCCCAGTCTGACCTTGACCTTGAGCTGTCATGATTACACAGTAACACATTAGGTAACAAGTTTTTTGTGCATACACATAATCCAAAATAGAGGGGAATAGTAACGATACTGCAGTCTTTAAGGCAACAATACAGTCTTGTAAGATTTTTTTTTAAGTCATGCATGCTCCACAAAGCCAGTGATTGATAAACTTTCTTTGCCTTTTCTTATCAGGTAATGATGTGCTGTTAGAGAAGAAGAAAATGCTGATGTAAAAATATAAATTTGGACTGAATGATTGATTTATTTAACTTTAATGGAGGGAATTGGTCTGCATGACATAGCTTGATAAATAAATGAATTTCAACAAAAACTGCATCCATTAACATTACAAAAATGTTAAATTATGAATTGAGATTATGGATTAAAAACAAATTATACCAAAACTTGTATGAAATATTATAATCAGCTTTTGATAGAAGGTTGCACTTTCATTTGTGATGGATTGCTCTATAGGGAAACTGAATTTGTTTTCTTCAGATTACGAGCCACAGTTATGGAAGAAAACAGAATACAACAAAAGATATAAATGCCATATATACTTATTTATAAGACAAGTCCAAATGTAGACTGCACAGACCTAGATCTTCTGCCACATAATGTGCCAGCAGATCTGGGTCTGTGCACTGTGTTAGGAGTAATCAGTAGAATAAAAACATGGACCCTGATCTGTTGGTGCACTTTGATATGGCAGATCAAGTTCGTTGCTGTTGCTATTTGACTTGACTTATATAAGTAAGTACATAAGGTATTTAGAATTCTCATCTGTTCAAGCAGACATTAGTCTCAGATGAAATTAGTATAAAAATAACCCTCTCTACTCAAGCACGTTACTAATTATCAACATTTTTGTGGTCCAAAATCTCTGAAAATGAAGGACAGTTTTAGAGCACTTGGATTCTGTCAGATTCTTACATCGTGGAGGTATATGAAATGCTATAAGTTTGCAATATTGACCTATTTGTATTTTTCTTTTACAGGTCAGTTGGAATTGCAGCTCCCTACAATGGCACTGTGTGTGCTAAGGTACTTGGCAACAGCTCTGTCTTATTCAACTTGTCATTAGCCAACCCCTTTAAGGAACAGGAAGAAATAGCCAGGGAGTTGATAGATAATCTTTTTGGGGCCCAAGTTACAAGGGATCTGGTTGACCGGTGTCAAGGAAATGGTGAAAAAGTCATCTGCAGCTACGTCTTTCCATCCTTGGCAAATAAACTCACTGTCAGCCCACAACCACTGTGCAGGTTGGTACAGATATTGTTTTCTTTATTCAAGTGATGATGTAATGCCCATTATTGTATTATGATTTGTTTTCTCCATGAATTCAGCATTTTCAGAACTGTGCAGTATTTCAGAATAATATATTATATCGTAGTGCACAATCATGCATTGTATATTTTCACTTATAAGTAAAGTCAAACTGCAAACAGCAAAGATCCTGATCAGCAGTAGCAAAATGCACCTGCAAATCAGGGTTTATGATGTTTGTTCTACTTATTACTATTAACAAACTACATAGAACCAGATCATCTAGTGCATTATAAGTCAGCAGATCTTGGTCTGTGCAGTTTGTAGTTGGACTTCTCTTAGTGTGTAAATGCAGTATACAGCATGCTAAATTTTTTAAACTGCTATGCACATGGGAAAACTCTTTAATTTTGTGACTTGCTTGCATACAGCTGTGTATTCTATTGTTACAGGTTAGATTAGACCCTGATTCATGGACAGATACTCCTAATTTGGTTTATTAATGAGCCCCTGTGCATTCACCTGGAATTAAATGAAATGAGACTTGTTTGATCAGAGTAATGCCACTTTTTTATTTTTTAATAAATAATTTATTGAGAAGGTGTGTGTGAATTAATAAGCACTTGTTTTTGATACTGCAGTTTTAAATCTCAGTATTCCCTTTGCATTTCCATGATGATGTTGCAGTGTTACATCATAAATGCATTACTGTTACTTCCCACCCCCAAGGCATATATTGCGAAAGATAAATTCCTCTTTTTCTCCATATGTTATAGGAAAGTGGTTCCTAACATTTTTGAGTATCAGGACCCCTTCTTCATCAAAAACTTGTGCAGATCCCCCCCACAATAGTTGTACTTTTAAGTTCCTATGGGATAACCATGAATGCTTTTGGTTCCTTAACCAGATTTGTAGGATATAAAATAGGTTCATTTTTTAATCACTTCTACATACCAAAATGAGCATATAATGAGCATACAGTAAAACCTGTCTTGAAAGACCTCTTCTTTGTGAGACCACCTGTCTTGAAAGACCACACTCTTAATGCACACATTTATTGATTATATAGCATTGTTACCTGCTTTGAGAGACCACCTGTCTTGAGAAACCATAATGTTTTTGCAAAAGAGGTGGTCTTTCACGACAGGTTCTACTGTATAATAATAAGGTTGCTACATTTGTATGGGAAAAAAAGTCCATATTTTTCTGAGCAAAATTGCACGACAGGTTCTACTGTATAATAATAATGTTGCTACATTTGTATGGGAAAATAAGTCCATTTTTTTCTGAGCAAAATTGCAGGTGTATGGTTCATACAGTGTTGCTCACACATACACACACACACACAAAACTTGTTCATATAGTCTGCTCCAAATTTAGTAACCAATAAATATTCATACATGGCTTGTTTGTGATCACAATTACTTGATTATTACCAGTTGGAACAGCCATAAATTTTTGCCATGCAGTTTATGTTATGCCATCTGGATTCAGACACTTGCAATATACTGCAGGTGCTCATTTCTCTGACCCATAAAATTGGCAGCTTTCATCAGTTGTTATGTAATAACACTTGTAGAGATCATTGAAATTGAGAATAAACAAATTTCAAGTTGGAAATTGCCTGCTACTCATTGAATATACAGAATCAAAGCCTTGTAATGTACTGTATATTTTAATTTGTTATTCATACATCTTGCAACTGAGATTAATATCAATGATACTGGCAGACCAGGATTTACACTGTTTTACTTGTTTTGTTAAGTGGATAGTTAAGACCAATATTGGCAAATCATGATGTACACTGTTATGTCTATGGTTTTAAGTGGACACTGTAGACCCATATATGCCAATACTGACAAATCATGGTGTACACTGTTATGTCTATGGTTTTAAGTGGACACTGCAGACCCATATCTGACAATACTAGCAGATCAAGGTTGTACAGTGTTCTGAATTAAGGTCAGTGTTTCATGCACATGAGTGCAACATCCTTCCACCAAAAGTAGGTCATTGTGACCTATATTTCACACTTAAGTGACTTGGGTTTAATTTGTTTTCAAATAGTTTTCCATGCACTGCTGGCTGCAGGATTATGTGTCTGGTTGTGTTGATAGTGGTGAGTAGAACACCTTTGTATGGTAAAAGATGTATAAACATGTACACATATAAACATTTAATGTTTATTGATATTAATAAACACATATTAATAAACACATTTAGTGTTACTTAGAATATCTGTTCCAAAAATATAAAGGTAAACCTTAGAGAAAAAAAAACTGAAACCCAAAGTTAAGTGCTAGAACTTTAGTTTCATTACACTTAGTATCCTTAACATTAATTGCTCATTAAATATTATTATCAGGTCATTTATACTGTTGTAAATTTCAATGGAATCCAGGTGAAAATTAATACATTTATTTTTACAAGTTATGGGCCCAGGTAAACGTGTGAAGTAGTGGATATAAAATTAATGTTTATTTGGAAATATTTACAAGTAAGGATTATGGATACAATACAGTTTAGTAATATTTGTACATGTAGTGCATATAAAATAACCATTATACCATATTTCATAGAGTCAAATGTACAGTTTAATGTTTGACAGATTAAAGATTGTGCAGACTTTGTACAGTTCCAGTCATGAAATTATGAATAGCAACAAAAGTTAAAGTGGGGGAAAGTCAGGTTTAATGAAATTGGAAACAACTTGTCAGATTCAGGAAAATTTCTAGCAGCTGTACAACTGATTATTTCCATATGAAGATTTTAGATAAGCCACCTACAACCTAATGAAAGGAAATGGTTTTGTGTCAACATTTTAGATAGGCAAACTGCAACCCACTGTAAGGTAAGGGTGTTTGTGTAAAACATGCACCCAGTTTCAAACAGCATAAACCTTTAGATATATATTATAGGTCTGTTGGCGCATTATTCATTAAGTGTATGCTGGATAATTATACATCATGGGTCTTATGGATTATGATAGATTATGGGTCTACTGGCATATTATATACTATAGGTATGCTGGCAAATTATGTATTATAGGTATGCTGGCAAATTATGTATTATAGGTATGCTGGCAAATTATGTATTATAGGTATACTGGCAAATTATGTATTATAGGTATGCTGGCAAATTATGTATTATAGGTATGCTGGCAAATTATGTATTATAGGTATGCTGGCAAATTATGTATTATAGGTATGCTGGCAAATTATGTATTATAGGTATGCTGGCAAATTATGTATTATAGGTATGCTGGCAAATTATGTATTATAGGTATGCTGGCAAATTATGTATTATAGGTATACTGGCAAATTATGTATTATAGGTATACTGGCAAATTATGTATTATAGGTATGTTGGCAAATTATGTATTATAGGTATGCTGGCAAATTATATATTATAGGTATGCTGGCAAATTATGTATTATAGGTATGCTGGCAAATTATGTATTATAGGTATGCTGGCAAATTATGTATTATAGGTATGCTGGCAAATTATGTATTATAGGTATGCTGGCAAATTATGTATTATAGGTATGCTGGCAAATTATGTATTATAGGTATACTGGCAAATTATGTATTATAGGTATGCTGGCAAATTATATATTATAGGTATGCTGGCAAATTATGTATTATAGGTATGCTGGCAAATGATGTATTTTAGGTATGCTGGCAAATGATGTATTATAGGTATGCTGGCAAATTATATATTATAGGTATGCTGGCAAATTATGTATTATAGGTATGCTGGTACATTATGCATTATGGGTCTGCTGGCACATTATATATTATAGGTCTCCTGGTACATTATGCATTATGGGTCTGCTGGTAAATTATATATTATTGGTCTGCTGCAACATTATACATGTATATTATAGGTCTGTTGACTCATTATATATTATTGATATGCTAGCACATTATGTATTATAGGTATGCTGGCAAATTATGTATTATAGTAATGCTGGCAAATTATGTATTATAGGAATGCTGGCAAATTATATATTATAGGTATGCTGGTACATTATATATTATAGGTATGCTAGCACATTATTTAGTATAGATCTGCTGGCAAATGTATTATATGTCTGCTGATACATTATGCATTATGGGTGTGCTGACACATTATATATTTTATGTGTGCAGGCACGTTGTATATTATAGGTCTGCTGGAACAGTGTATATTATGGGTCTACTGCCACATTGTGTATTATAGGTTTGCAGGCACATGTGTATTATAGGTCTGCAGGCACATGTGTATTATAGGTCTGCAGGCACATGTGTATTATAGGTCTGTTGGAAACAGCGTGTACTATAGGTCTGCTGGCACATTGTGTATTATAGGTCTGCTGGAACATTGTACATTATGGGTCTGCCACCACATTGTATATTATCGGTCTGGTAATCATAGCTCTGCTGGCACATTGTGTATTAAAGGTCTGAAAATTATAGGTCTGCTGGCACATTATATATTATAGGTCTGCAGACATATTTTGTATTATAGATATGCTGGTACATTATGCATTATGGGTTTGCTGGCACATTATTTATTATTGGTCTGTGTTGATTTAGTTATTTTGTCCCATTCACTGACTTATTGGTTCATTATGTGTCAGCAAATCTGGATTATAGCCCAACAGATCTGTGTCTAAGAATCATGACAATATGAAATAGCAAGAGGAGTACTTTCCTAAGAATCATGACAATATGAGATAGCAAGAGGAATACTTCCCAAAGAATCATGACAATATGAGATAGCATGAGTACTTCCCAAAGAATCATGACAATATGAGATAGCAAGAGGAGTATTTCCCTAAGAATCATGACAGTATGAGATAGCAAGAGGAGTAGTACTTCCCAAAGAATCTTGACAATATGAGAATGGTATTAGTCCAATGTCATCTACATTAAATTATTAGAATAAAAATATGAGAGGTTTATAAAAATAAACTCCTTGAATTGTATTCCTTTAAAATCATGAGCAGTAATGATTGGATTTGGATGGGCCTTCATAAGGGTATATACAGTAATCTGTACCATATGCCCCCAAACCATATGCCATATGTACCATATGCCCCAAAATGCCAGCACATAGTATGTGTGTGTGATTAGGATTTTTAATGTAGCTTTAATAATTTTTCAGTCATATCGCTACGATGTCTGCATTGAGGCAGTTTATAGTGATATCTAGCACTGGGGCGTCATGCCACAGACATATAAGTATGATGTCCCACCCAGTCACATTATCCTGACACCAGGCTGACCAGTCTTAACACTAACCTTTTAATTCAGAGCGCCAAGCGAGGCAGCTGTTAGTACCATTTTTTAAAGTCAATGCGATGACTCAGCCAGGGATTGAACCCACAACCTCTCACTTCCACAACAGATGCTCTAACCACTAGACCACCGGAGCAGTTCCCAAAACATGATGCTGGGAAGTTGTTAAATGATCATTAACCATGTCCATGCTATAAAGATTAGGTTTGAGTGTTGGAATTGGCAGAATCACCCAGATTTTATCACATATTGGTATCATCCTAAGCATAAAAAAAGAGGCTTACTTGAGGATCAAGTGGGTAGAAGAATTGTTTAGGTGGATTTAGTGTTCCTATTTACTTTGGGCATTGCAGAATTATAAAGATGGTTTGCAGTAATTAGTCAATCCATAAAACATGGTTATACTCACATGGGAGGGGTGAGAGCTATTCCTTTGCTCCATGGTATGGTACACCCCCTAACAGTTGTTCATTAGCTTTTATAGTTTTATTTCTTCTAGATTCCCTTTAATCCATGGTTTATTTAAGTGGTTAATGTCATTTAAATTAGAAACTGTTTAAGAAATATTAATTGACTCATTCGGTTAGTCCCCATGATAAGGATGATTGGTTTGAGTTTGGTGTTTATGGCACTGCAGCAAAAGTACCATACATTCTCACTTATAAACCATGTCAAACTGCAAACAACAAAGATCCTGATCAACCATATCTTAATGCATCTGCAGATCAGGGTCTAGGTTGTTTGTATAACTGATTATTCCTAACAGACTGGAAAAATCCAATCTGCTGGCTCATTATATGGCACCAAATTTGGGTCTGCGCAGGTTGCAGTTTGTCTAGCCTTACAAGTGAATAAGCCAATTGTTATGAATTGACCAAGTTTTCTGCAATTGATTGGATGTACCAGTAAATGGTCACATGATACTAATCTGGAATTTTGTACACATCAGTAAATTCTGCTGACTACTAGTGGTTCTCCATTTCCAGGTCATTTGATGTGATGTTTTATTGTTATCAACACCTTAGACCCTAATAATAACAACAACAAGCCCTCGCTGACCCACTCCTGTGATTTTTTTAAAATCAAAATTGACAAACCAGATTAAAATCAACCATTAAAAGTTAAAATAATTAAATTGCACTGACCTTCCTGCACTCCCAACATTCATCCCGTTTGCCAAAGAAGCCATATGGCAGGCTTTACAAGCCAGTCTTCAGAAATTATTGTATTTTCCTTTGATAACATGTTCCAGCAGATAATCGCACTAAAACAAATGCATAGAATGTAACAATTATGCTATAACAACACCTGCCATATATAAGCATAATATTTAAAAGGTATACCAGTATCCTAGTTTAAACTGCATCTGCCATTTTTTTATATTTATATACATGTATACATTAAAATAATGATCATAACAATGTATCACTGGCATGATCCGATATGACACACTACCCTTTTAGTACTGTATTAAGTATCGATGACTGCTGTAGCAAAGACCATACCATTTATTCTATGATTAAGAGGCTAATGAAATAAAACTTTGATCTACATAAAAGTGAATGTTTTTGTGATGAAATCTTCTGATCTAATGAAAGAAATAAAGAATAAATAAGAAGTAAATTAAAATTATAAGGATTAAATGATCACGGTTGGGTGTTAATCAGTCTTTAAATTTTACTTAATCACTCACAAAGTTGACATAAAATCCTTTGGACTTTTTTTACTTTGTGAGCGATTAGGTAAAAGTTACTCATTGATAAATACCCATCCATTATTATTTAATCCCATAACATATAAGGCTAAGGTAGATATTCCTTGCCCAAAGTCTATATTACTGGAGCTGATCTAGACTGACCAGGTGGTATGATTCAGGTCAACACCAGGTCAGTTGCAAGCCTGGATTGCTGACCATTGAGTCACTGTGGTTCCAAGAACAGGACAAACTTGAGCTATTTGTTACCTGAGTTGCTTATATAAAGAGGAGAATAATCACTCTCAGGTAAAAAAAAGTCCCAACAAAGTAATAAAGTACCACATGGATAGCAAACCAATTAAAAGAAGTTTTCTCGCATATTTTGTCAACTACAGTTTTAGGAATTCCATAAACAATAAGTAAATGCATAACAATTGTAAATGAGGGTGTAGTCACTTTTCATTAGTTATATAAGAGAGCCATCTTATCTTGAGCTAGAGGAGTAAATCCTCTTGCTCCTTCCCTTCCCCCATTAAAACAAACCCGTCACCAATGTAAGAGGTTACCCCTTCTACAAAGTCATGCTTTTATTTCAGATGGGATGAACTGAGACCACTGTATTAATCAGTAGCACAGATCTTGATGTATTAAATTCATTCATTCATGCATGTGCAATGCAGTTTTCAAGTAACGAGTTCAATTCCATGCTTGTGACATGATGTTCCTGATATACTGGCTGTTCAACTTTATATTTAAATTTTCAGTGGATTACACAACAGGTTCTTACATTTTGTATTTAATACAATGTTTCCTCCATATAATGCTGTTCATGGTAGCCATAATGAGGGAGCCTTATTAATTCAGTGATCCCTCAATATAATGGTTATCATATAAACCATAATTAGTCTTATTAATTCAGTGATCCCTCAATATAATGGTTATCATATAAGCCATAATGAGTCTATTAATAGTGATCCCTCAATATAATGCTCTTCAAGTGAGCCTTATTAAAAATGTTCCTACTATATAATGCTATTTAATGAATAAGCCTTATTAATTCAGTGCTCCCTCCATATGATGCTCTTCATGAGAGCTACAGTAAAGGAGCCTTGTTAATACAGTGCTCCCTCCATATGATGCTCTTCATATGAGCATATTGAAAGAGCCTTGTTAATTATTATAGTGCTCCCACCAAATGATGTTCTTCATGTGAGCATAATGAAGGAGCCTTGTTAATACAGTGCTCCCTCCAAATATGATGCTCTTCATTGGAGCCATAATAAGGAAGCTTTATTAATTGAAATTCAGTGCTCCCTCCATATAATGCTCTTCATGAGAGCCACAGTGAAGGAGCCTTGTTAATACAGTGCTCCCTCCATATGATGCTCTTCATATGAGCATATTGAAAGAGCCTTGTTAATTATTATAGTGCTCCCACCAAATGATGCTCTTCATGTGAGCATAATGAAGGAGCCTTGTTAATACAGTGCTCCCTCCAAATATGATGCTCTTCATTGGAGCCATAATAAGGAAGCCTTATTAATTTAAATTCAGTGCTCCCTCCATATAATGCTCTTCATATGAGTATATTGAAGGAGCCATGGTAATTAATATAGTGCTCCCTCCAAATTATGCTCTTCATGGGAGCCATAATGAAGGAGCCTTATTAATTCAGTGCTTCCTTCATATGATGCTCTTCATGGGAGCCATAATGAGGAAGCCTTATACTGGAGGGATGTTGTAATAAGACTATGTCTTACTGTGCACATAACACTGAAATGGTGAAATATTTAAGGATGTAAACAGAAGTATCCTGTTATTTGGTTATCTACTCAGAAAACAAGTAAATGATCAAAATATATTCAGCAGTGGAAAAAAAAATTGATTATTTTTTTTAATGGGATCCATGACCATTCCTGCTTATGGGTAAAATACTTTTTGTGATTCTTTGTGTCAATCTGTTATCCAGTATGGCCACCCTATTCACCATCTTGAAAATATTATTGCTACTCATCAGAGAAGGCAAGTCATATTAGCTTTGTTTATTCAACAGTAGAAAACTTAAGATGCCTACATGGTCGTAAATAGAAATGATACTGATCTGACAATCCAATATGGCCATCACTACAGCCATTTTTCTTCTTAATGATATGCCTCCTAAATGAAAATTCATATCAATAAGCATCTGTGTCTATACAGATAGTCAGCAAAGAAAGTCAGCTTGTTTGGTATTGGTTGTTAGTATAATATGTTTACCCAGATGACCAATTGGTTACCTTATAGCATAGGTGAGAAATTCACTCAAAGTACCATCAAATAAGTCTGACAAATGAAAGGTACCTTATACACCCATTTATAAGATGAGTCAAACTCCAGAAAACAAAGATCCTGATCTGCCATAGCATAATGCACCTGCCAATCAGGGTCTATATTGTTTGTCTTTTCATTACTCCTTAAAGATGTCACAGACCAAGATCTGCTGGTGCATTATGTAATGGCAGATTTGGGTCTGTGCAGTTTACTGTATGACTTATCTTTTAAGTCAGTATGAACTACCTCACTGAAATACTTGTGAGCAAATGTAGTAGACAAGTTATGGTAGAGTGTTGAAAAGCTGCATATTGGATGAGAAGATCAGCAATTTGCGGAAGCATATTTCAACATAAATTTGTTGACATCTTTGATTGAGGTCTCTTGGTCTTGCATCAACTTTTTGCATCTACATATTTCATGAACAAGCCAGTAAAGAAAACTTTTTATTTCCATTAGTAACACATTCTGCAAATGACGCTTGGAATATATTGACATCGATGACATTTTGCATGTTGATACAGGAACTAAAGGTAAATACTTGCCTGTTCCATGGATTGGTGAGGGGATTAGAAAAAAAGATTGAATGACTTCCACTTGATGTTAACTTGATTAGGAGATGTTTGAAATAGGAGTTTCCTTTTTTGATCTTCCAGATGTAAACCATCACAGTTTTGGCTTTCATGTAAATGATGACTATCTCTGAAGAAATAAGCTAATTTTACTAAAGATATTCCGATTAAGGCCATGCTGTGTATTGGGGAATGAAGTTATATTATCAGAGACATTGAAATTGTTTAGGTTGAGTTTATCAATCCCAGCACTAACTCCCAAAGATAGATCAGTGTGGCACTTCCTGTTTTGAAGGCATGCAGCCCATTTGACTGGGCCTTTTTGGTGCAGGAGTGAGGCTTACTGTTAATTTATTGAGGTGTTCAGGTTGATATGCCAAATGCAAAATGTACCATTGACATACACCAGGTTACATATGAATAATTTGTACTCCATCTAGATGAGATTTCATTATGTATGTATAACTTGGGTAAAATAAAAATCATTTACCTGTTGCAGTTTATGTGCAACTGATTTAAATAGGTTTTGGTATTACAGATGTACAAATGTATCCATGTTGTCTCTTTAGAAGCAGCCTTCTGGCAAATCAGTTTTATTTGGACTGAGAAGAAAATATCCATCCATTATAAAAATGATTTTGGCACCATATTATTTCTCATTTCGTCACATCATGCAATAGAACTTGAATGTTACAAATTTTGTCTCTTGGGTCTATAGAGTTCATTGGGAGTAATCAATAGAGCAAACTACATAGACCCTGATCTGCTGACTCCATTATTAGATCAGGGTCTATGTTGTGTGCAGTTGGACCCGACTTACAAGCAATACAGGAAAATTAGACCAAGCTGGGCTTTCACCATTTGCAAACTGATTGTAAGGAATTGATGGCCTTATTTTAATTTTAAAAATGTCCCTTTAAAATTCATGACATTGTTGGGGGCATATGTGTTATATGTACACATTTCTGATTATAGATGTTTCAAGGCTGATAAGCAATACATTTGTCTGATATTAAGAGCTGTATGGATAGGTGTAGTATCCATACAGTTAGGATTAAGGTATGACCTTTCTACAGTTCATAAAGTAAACATTTAGAACTTGATCCTACTTATCTTCCATACTTCTTCCTGTAAAAAGTATGAAAGATGTGATAGAAATGATAGCCTTATTGGTGCTGATATATTCCAGTAAGCTTGGTGCCCCAGGCAAGCTGCCATAATCAGTATATAGTTTTCCAGCACTTTGTAAACATTTCATAATTTCAAAAAATATTATTGCTGTTTGTGGATTTCTTGTGTCTTGAATATTTTTGGTTGTTAATTCCCATGAATGAAATCTACAAAATTTGTTTACAAGTTTGAATGGAGCTGTACTGGATATAGAAGCAAAGAGCATTTGCAATGGTCTCACAGCAGTTGTTTGTCCATACAAGTTTGTTTCCTCTACAACTCCTAAACTACTTGGAGGATCACCATGAAACATTTTACACATTCATTCCATGGTCTTGTAGGTCCTAATTAAAGATGGGAGATGCTCAGACAGCAACTATTTCCATACCATTATTTCCATACCATAACCATCTTTATTATTTTGTTATTGCTCCCTCTCTTGGAAGGATGTCAGTATGGGGTTTCTTCTACAAGACTTCTTCTTTGAATATATAGTTGGCTTCAATGAAAATAATACCAATTTGACATTTAATATGGCCATCTCAGCAGCCATATTGAAAAACTTGCTATCACTGCTCATAAAAGACTTTATATTATGTAAAGTTAGGCCTAAATGAAAACTGAGCTTACTTGCTGTCTAATATAGCCATCTGTAACCATCTTGAATATTTTATTACTACTTCTTCATAAATATGTTTTGCTGAATGATTTCTTATGCATTCGTGTTCCAAAATGAAAATGGTACCAATGAGATGTCCTATATAGCTACCACAGTGGCAATCTTGAAAGTATTGTCATTACTCTGCCTTCATGGATAGTAAAATCAGCATTGGGTTTTCATGTAAAGGTTGGTACTAAATAACAAGGGTTCCAGTCATACTTCTAGTAAGGCTGCCACAGTGACTGTCTTAAAGCAATTTGTTGTCATTACTCCCCCTGGATGATCTTTATGACATACATACACACACATGAACGCACGCACACATGACTGAATTTTTACAAAAGCTATATTCAAATTCCAAATCACACCTACCTACCTACCTACCTACCTATGCATTCAGGTGGGGCACTCATGTTCCATGGGTAGATTTACTGGTGTAATTTATTGTCAGATGTACATTCTAAGTTATAAATGTTATTTGATCAAGGTGTTCCATGTTGTTTCATCCAAGTTTTGAGCTCAAACGCAAAATGGGAAACCACATTTTGAGATTGTTCCAGGTTGAACAAGAATACTGAAGATTTAGGCAAAAGCTGAAAAGTTGGCGAAGAATGGTCACCATTATCAGGCTTTAGTGTAGACTGTATTCATAAAATTGGTTCAAAGAAACAACAAATTTCAAAACATGACATGAGTAAAAATGCTTTTCATATGTCAAGCCACTTAGATTTATAGCCCAAAAGTCAACAAACCATCGCCAGGTATTTGAAATATTGTCATCAATAGCTTCATTTGATACAATATATAAAATGCAGGACATGCCATCTCAACAAGAGTGCTAGAGATTAACAGTAAAAAATTAAAGTATTGGAGACTCCACCCATTGCTAGAAACATATTTGAAATTTGGAAGAAGACTTTTACTAAATGAAGTTGCAGTTGCTGTTTCTCTTACCTTTGAAACCAATATGTATTTAAACATGGTATCTGTATGTATTTGTAATTGGTTTCTATATGTATTTATATGGTCTCTCTCTCTCTCTCTCTAGATGACTTTTGACCCCTGAACCCTTTTGAAAGAAAATAATAAATTCAATGGAGTTTATAGAAGACATTTTGAAATAGTTCACAATTTTTGACCTGCCATAAATTAGCCACACTGGGATTTTCAGGACATAATTGTGCTATAGTGAAAAACATTAACTCACAACCCTATCCTTTTATGTGTGTATTGATAATATAAGTCTTTGATCTTTGACCTGTGCAAATTTTGATGAAGTTTTGAATACTCATTTAGCTTTTCTTTTTATTGGTAATTAATGACTGGGTATTTTTTCCGTTTCATGCAGGCAGATGTTCAGCTAGAAAGTCTTTAGATTTGCTTGATTGATATGTTCAAATAGTAGTTAAAAATGCCATCATTTCAAAGGCAGTCATTCTTTAGAGTGTGTGGAATGGTTTTGTGTTGAACTTTTTGCATGTCATTGGTAATGGGGTGTACATGTTAACACGTTTGTAGGCAAATTAAAAATACCACATTCCACGGAAGCTGTGTAAGGTCACTAATTAGTCACTAATGCATTCTTATCACACTTTTTTTTAAATTCCCTAGGTAAATATAGGGTTACATTGTTATCATTGTGCCTGCCTTATTGTCTGTCTGTAAACATTTTTATTTTTGGAGCATAACTCTCAAACTGTTCATTGTATTTCAGCAGAAACTTGGTACAAATATCAAGTTATTATATGTATTTGCTTAAAGGTCAAGTCCAACTGCAAACTGCACAGACCCAGGTATACTATCACATATTGCATTGGCAGATTTGGGTCTGTGCAGTTTGTTAGGAGTAATAATTAGAACAGACAACATAGACCCTGATCTGTAGGTGCATTATGTTATGGCAGATTAGGATCTTTGTTGTTTTGAGTTAGACTTGTCTTATAATTACATATACATGGATCTCGAGGTTTCTTTTTCATATTCCCAGTATGCTGCATATAATATTTGCTATGTTGTCCTGGAAACAAAAGTGTAACTGTATCTTGAGGTAGGGTGAGGTGCAGGGTGACTAGTGGTGGTAGGAGAATATGTCTTTTTCTAGTTGTTATATTTTGATTTTGTCATATATTGCACCAGACTGGCTTAGTTTTCCAGTAAAATTGACCCAGCAATCTGAATCTAGCATCTTTCATAAATAGGTAATTTAAGATTAATTTATTGAAAGTAACCTTACATTGAGTCTGTAGAATCAGCAGTACAAAGAGAGACCCCTTTATCAGCAGCAGTATGGTGCCAGACAGCCATGCTCTTATCATATTTTTAAAGTAAATATTTACAGACTCTTGAACCCTAGAGGGGTACATGTTCTTTCCTTATCTTTCATATTATCAAATACTTCCTATGGAAAACTTTGAAATGTGTAATGAGCATGACATCCTTATCATCAGGAAGTTGTCCTAGCAGCTTTTATGTTCTGGCTTCTGCAAGTTATAATCTTCCATAGGGTTTCATCATTACTGTTAAAAAAACTAGTTTGATAAATATATGATTTGAATGCATGGACCAAAGGGAAAAAAAAGGGTATGATTCTGTATCATTCAGGGCATTCTTGTCTTTTCAACAGTTTGAGTCGAAATTGGCTGAATACTCTAGTTCACACTGTTATGCATCACTACCATCACTCCCTGTCAGCAGGGAGGGGGTTCAAGACTCTGGCTTGGCCAGTGTGGGTATGTAAGAAGGCTTGCCAGTAGATTCCCAAAGGTTCTTCCTCCACCAGTTATACTGGCTGACACTGCATGTTTTTTTTTTAAACCAAATTAAATATGAAAAATGTTCCATCACCACCAAACCATCAAAAATCCCAAATGGGATGTCACTTATCAAAGAAGCATTTAGAACAACATGGCATTATTTTTAATCACATCGATTGAATAGTTATTATCAGTATTTAATCATGGCATTATTTTAATCACATAGATTGAATACTTATTATTTAGTCATGATCATTTTATTTTCATATTTAAATTATTTCCATGCCATTGCAGTTTTCAGTCATTGTGCATTTGACCAACATTTTTGAGCTCAGACAGTAGATATGTAGTACATGTATTGCTTGTAAACATTTACAAAGGTTAGGCATGCTGAACTGATAGACTGGTCCAAACAATTTATCATTTCAACATGTTCTTATCTAAACTAACCATGAATGTCCACAACCAGTTTGAACTTATGTGTGAAGTTTAGAAGATGCATGTCCCAAAAATAAAATTATGGTCCAAATTTCTGTGGTATAGAAGTACATTGGTAGACATATCAGACAATGTCAGCCATTTTCTTCACGTAATTCTATATGCATAATTTCTGTGCAGATAATGGATTGGGCGGCCAAGGCTGCCTTGAAACTTTGAAGAGTTCTTTGATTTCATCAAAATTCATAAAGATCATGCAGCAAGTATTCAAGGTTTTATGAGTTCCAAGACTTTATGAATTGAACCAAGGTTCAGAATCACAAAATAATGAATGTGGATTATCTTTAATCTAACAGGCTATTTTAATCTGTTATTTAGGTACATACTAAACGAGAGCAAAACCTAAAAACAGTATGCTAATACACTCTGATGCCAGCATTTTTCAATACCTTCATTCACTCCGATTCCAGAATTTTAATACCCTCAGCACTATAAACTGCCACACTGCAGACATTGTAGTGATATGACTGAATTTTGTTTACAGCTACATTAAAAATCCAAATTGCACACACCTTCTCATACATTCTGGGTACAGCATATCAGTACCCTCACCTCATACATTTAAATTCCAGCATCTCAGTACCATCTCCCCATACAAATTTGAGTCCAGCATTTCAGTACCCTCTTACACTCTGATTACAGCATTTCAGTACCCTCTTACACTCTGATTACAGCATTTCAGTACCATCTCCCGATACAAGTTTGAGTCCAGCATTTCAGTACCCTCTTACACTCTGATTACAGCATTTCAGTACCCTCTTACACTCTGATTACAGCATTTCAGTACCATCTCCCCATACAAATTTGAGTCCAGCATTTCAGTACCCTCTTACACTCTGATTACAGCATTTCAGAGTACCCTCATACAGTCTAATTCCAGCATTTCAGTAATCTCATACAGTCCAATTCCAGCATTTCAGTAATCTCATACAGTCCAATTCCAGCATTTCAGAACCCTCATGCAGTCTTATTCCAGCATTTCAGTAATCTCATACAGTCCAATTCCAGCATTTCAGTATCTTCTCCTCATACTTTCTAATTCTAGGATTTCAATAATATTGCACACTGATTCCAGCATTTTAATACTCTCATGCAGTCTTATTCCAGTATTTCAGTACCTACTCCATATACATTTTCTAATTCTAGCATTTCAGCATCCTTATACATTCTGATTCCAGCATTCCTATACATTCTGATTCCAGCATTTCAGCATCCTTGTACACTCTGATTCTAGCATTTCGTCATCCTTATACATTCTGATTCCAGCATTTTTTTCTTTTCTTCTTAAGCGAAAAACAACTTCTTCGAAAAGTTTTATAAACTTTATTTAAAATGAGCTTAAGTGTGATATTCTTTTTTCACTGATAAAATAAACAACAAAATAAGAAAGGTAAGTGAATTAATTTGAGATTTACAGTTGGAGTGTCATGTTGTAACAAAATGAACCGGGTTGGGGTCAGATTACAATGAAGACACGAAGAATGATAATGAAAATCAATGTTTATATATAGATGATTAAAAATAGAAAAATCCTATACCCAAACTCGAGACTGGATTTTTAATGATGAGCACTGAGTTAAATAATAATAAAAAAATGATATGGTTCATAACTGGAACAAATTGTAAGATGTACTATAAATGAACAGTCAACAATAAATAATAAAAAAAATAAATTAAGCAAAATTTAAGCACAAAAATAAACAATAATTTTATCACTCAGATAGTAATATGTGAATTTCAAAACAATGATATGGTTTCATTTAAATAGTGCTCAGTGCATTTAACTTTAAGGTTCAATGCTTATTCAGAATTTGGTACTTCACAGATTCAATATAGCATGTGATGAAAAGAAAAATGTTAAATTTAATCAGAATATAGTGTAGCACATGACTCTAGAGAACTGCAGTAGCTCATTAAGTAGAATATCAGACATGTAATCTAAAGGTCACAGGTTTGAAACCTGCCCAGGCCAGCCTAGGTTGGTTGCCATGTGTGTCATTGGTGAAAAGCACTTAACACCCATTTCATTGGCATGCTATAGTCAGTAATGTGTTAAAAGTGCCTTAAAAACAAACAATACAAAATGAACTCTTCGGTATAGTCATATGCTTCTGACATTGTGTCATAACTTTATATGACATGATGATTTCATTTGTAATGTTGTAAGATATTACATGATTTACCATAACAAGAGTGATATTGCTTTATTGACTTAAATACCTCAATGTTAGAATTCAAACTTACAAGTTTTTCTTATTTTCAGGGAGAGCTGCTTGGCAGTGAAAGATTTGCTTTGTTACCAGCAGTGGCTGATTTTAATGCAGAGAGATGATGTAGCTGTCTCGCTCCCTAATTGTGACTCCCTCCCATCCAGGTTTGATTCTTCTACCAACTGTAATGAGGCAGGCATTTTCATCAAAGATGAGACTCAAGTCAGAGGTAATATTTGACATCCTTTTCACATAAATATTTTAATTTTGATTACTGCCACTAAGGCCAGGGAATGTTGAAAATGGCCCTTATCCATCACTTCACTTGGACATTGTACACCCTTATGAACACATTTATTATTAGATTTCAACTAAAGGGAATAGAAAGCTTCACTTCATTAAGGTCTCGGAAGAGTTGATGATGGGTAGATTTGTACTATTTGTTGCAGGGTTATGGCCTATGATCAAGTTAGAATGAGCATCCCAATAGACAATATTCATGACTCGATTGCAAATAATTTCAAAAGGAAGCTAATAGCACATACACCAATAAGTGTTGATAACTCAATCAAGATGTCATTGAGCAAAAGTCTCTGGGGTTCTTCACGATATGGACATGATATGAAAAGTTATGTTGTCAAAAATGAGAAATGTTTTGGACAAAAAAAAACACTTAAAAGTTTAATTGACAGAGATGACCAAATGAATAAAAACAAATTTGTACCAAGTCTTAATGTTACTTCATTGCAACAGAGGTCTGGATAACCAAATGTGGTACTATTTTGACCTAAAATGTATTCCGATATACTTATAACATAGACACCTCTCCGACAATAACTTGCAAATGATAGGGTCCATTAACATCAACTATGGCATAGATAAAGATACAAAATTCAGAGGGACTAAACATTTGATTGGGGTGAGTTGGTGAAATGTTATCAACTTTTATTTCATGAAAATTGTCAAACACAAATATACATTTGATGGATTTTGAATAGTTTTGGATATTGCATGTGAAGAAATGCATTAAAGTCAATAATTGATAACACATTTTGAAATAGATCAAGTTGACATGCAGGACTCACAAATTCATGCATTAGTAAAGATGGGGTTGCTTCCCTTTTTATGGTAAGTGCATGTAGTTATAATAACACTTATAAATGGCCATAGCAAAACACATTATTGTATTTGCAACGGTCAAATCCTTGAGATAACAGTTTTGAATATCACTTCATCATTATCACATGACAGTGACTGTAGACAACCCTAAATAAAAAACAGTTATCACATGGCAGTTGCATGGCCACAGAACAGTAGCTCTTGATTGAAGAAATCAGGCGAACTTGTAGTTTTTGCTAAAAGTCTTCTTATGATGCACCAGGCTTTCCATTCGATTTTAAGTTGGAGGGAAGATTGCCAAAGTAGGGGGGGTGTGTGTGTGTGTTATTCTTCTCCAGTGGGGATACAGTTTTTTTTTAAAGAGCCAGGTGTTATGTAAAGGTAGCAAGGTAAATATCCCAGATCCTGGCTGATAAGGAAAGTTCTGATCTGTATTTGTTCTTAAATGATAATGGTGCCACCCAGACATCCATTATAGTTGCCACAGAATGAGGTTTTCACTGAAAATCTTCTTATGATGTCAAGTTGGTTGTAAATGAAAATTGTGTGATCAGACATTGAAGATGATCACAGCAATGACCATCATGAAAATCTTGGCTGGTCATATCGATATTGTACTTCCACAAAAAGGTTTATTCTTATGATGTCTAGTTGGTTCTGATTGGAAATGGTACCAATTTGGTATCCATCATGGCCATCATGGTGGCCATCTTGAAAATCCTTTTGTTAATCATCCAAAATGAAATTGGAGTTTCCACCATAAGGTTTCTTATGTTTTGTTAGTTCTAAATGATGTTTTTGTTGTTCCCAAATGCAAATGGGTCCAATCTGACATCCATTATATTCACCACAGCAGGTTTTTCTAAAAATTGTTGAAGAATATCAGATATGGTCTCAACACTCTGGCAGTTTGAAGGGAGAAATGGCATTATCTTGTAATTCCTGGAAATCCTTTTCAACTAGCAGAGTATCAGACTCTTCAAGGGAATCTTCTTCAGTTCCACAACATTGTCCATCAAAATCCTTTTTTCCTATTTCCTAGGCAAGTTGATTATATATACACAAATATCCAAATTAGCTTACCAGCTGACCCCATCTCACTTCTGGTATTGTTTATCAATATCTGATGAAACATGCATTGATTTTAGGTAAAAAAGGTTTCATCTGAAATGAAAGTAGTAAAGACAAAAAAAAAATTTAAAAAAATGACAAAAATCACATTAAATCTATATTATGTTTAAAAAAAGACCTGCCTAAAATCACATTAAAATATTTATAAAATGTTTTAAAAAGACATGCCTACAATCTATATATGTAAAGACCTACCTAAAATCACATTAAATATTTATAAAATGTTTAAAAAAGACCTGCCTACAATCAAATTACCGGTGTGTGTGTGTGTGTGTTGTGTTTGTGTGTGTGTATATATATATATATATATATATATATATATATATATATATATATATATATATATATATATATATATATATATATATATAATGTTTTTAAAAAAAAAGACCTGCCTAACCTAATTTTAAAATTAGCGCTATATTCATCACCATTTGTTTTTAATTCTAATAAATTCTTGTGATAGAAGTTGAATAATGGAGGAGAATTTCAAACACTGATTTGGCCTGCTCACCACACATGGGCATAGTTATTAGATTTGATCATGGTAAAAACAGGTGCTTTCTAGCAATGCTGTTATCTCAATCTGGCATGTTTTCCTTGATATGGGGTACACTTACATACTTATCTTACCATGTTATTAGCATTAGATTAGGACAAAACAGTGTAACTCTTTCACTGCAAAAGCTGTAGGGAACATAGTGGAGAAAAAAAACCTGAACTCAACATCTGAGATCCAGTATGGAGTGCCCATAATGTAACTACAGTACATACCCAAATAAGAAAGTTCTATGGACACCTTTAGGAAAACACATTTCAACTTGTAGAGGGTTGGCCAGTATAGAGAAGTTTGATCAGTACTTGAAGAGCCATTTTTGAACCAGAATATGTAACTAGTATACAGATGACACTGGATTACAAAGGGGCCAGTTTAGGGAAGTTTCAGTATGATTGGCTATTGTCTGCCATTGCATGCTATAGGGAAAGGTTGAGGGCTGTGTTATACATTCACAAATGCAGTACACCAGCTCCATACCCCTCCCCCCAAAAAAAACCCCACCCCACCACTCCCCCCACAAAAAACAAACAAGCAACACTTATTGTGCATAATTTTTATTTTACATGTATTAGTAAATTTACAGGGTTAAGGGTACTTCAAACAGGTATCCATAATGAGGGTCATTGAGCTTATATTCATTTATGATTCAGTGGCAAAACTGGGTTTAAGTTGTTTGGACTTAACTAACTAATTAGAAGTCCCTCTTGTGGAAAACATTGCAAGAAACATTTCAAAAGTTGATTCCATGTGATGTCTAAACTTCTTGAATGGGTGTCCCTGAACAGAACATACAAATGAATCCCTATGATAGTTCATTACATAAGAATGAACCCCTATGATAGTTCATTACAAACAAATGAATCCCTGTGCTAGTTCATTACATACAAATGAATCAGTATGATAGTTCATTACATAAGAATGAATCCCTGTGATAGTTCATTACATAAAACTGAATCCCTGTGCTAGTTCATTACATAAAAATAAATCCCTATGATAGTTCATTACATACAAATGAATCCATGTGCTAGTTCATTACATACAAATGAATCCCTGTGCTATTACAAACAAATGAATCCCTGTGCTAGTTCATTACATACAAAATGAATCCCTGTGCTATTACAAACAAATGAATCCCTGTGCTAGTTCATTACATACAAATGAATCCCTGTGCTATTACAAACAAATGAATCCCTGTGCTAGTTCATTACATTCAAATGAATCCCTGTGCTATTACAAACAAATGAATCCCTGTGCTAGTTTATTACATACAAATGAATCCCTGTGCTAGTTCATTACAGTTGGCATTTGTCCATCTATGGGAAACAATGGTTTAACTCTAGAGTAAGTAGTTGTTTCACCATTCTTCCAGGCTCTCTTTTCAGCATGTTTTATGTTCCTGTCTTCCTCAGCTTTTTGAACACCTCATCTGACATCTAGGTGCCAGGTGGAACGGTCATTAGCACAGCTCTCCCAGTCATTGACATTGATGTTGGCTGTCTTCAGATCCTTCTTGCAGGTATCTTTGTAATGCAGATGTGGACATCCAGTCGGTTGTGCACCTTCTGCTAGCTCCCTGTATAGCAGGTCTTTGGGAAACATCCTGGGTCCATTCTCTTGACATGGCCAAGCCAGCGAAGTGCCTCTTGCTAGGAATGGAGAACATGCTATTCATGTTGGTGTGTTCCAGAACCTCTGTGTGGGGTACTTTGTCCTGCCACTGGATGGGCAGAATGTGCCATAGTCATCTCAGGTGGAAGCTGTTCAGTTTCAGTTGTCGCTGCTGTAGACGAGTGTACTGAGCATGCAGGCCAGGTAGACGTGCAGTTTGGTCTTCTCTCTCCTCGGACGAGTCATACCAAAGACATACAAAAATGGTACTAACAGAGCTGCCTCGCTTGACGCTCAGCATTTTGAGTTTAGTGTTAGGACTGGACGGCCTGGTGTCAGGATAATGTGACTGGGTGGGACATCATGCTACATGTCTGCAGTATGATGCCCCAGTGCTTGACATCACTATAAACTGCCTCACTGCAGACATCGTGGCGATATGACTGAAAAATTGTTAAAGTTATGTTAAAAAATTTTTATCAAACAAACAAACCAGACTTGAACAAACAGTGGTTAGATGG
The DNA here is from genome assembly GCA_029339505.1 of Unio delphinus. Taxonomy (NCBI): domain Eukaryota; kingdom Metazoa; phylum Mollusca; class Bivalvia; order Unionida; family Unionidae; genus Unio; species Unio delphinus. The sequence continues at coordinate 2,415,589 of JAQISU010000096.1, forward strand.
CAGTGGTCAGTAAAAACAAGTACTTTAGACCATTAGGCAGAGATAATATTCCTTGAACAGGGAACCTGAAAATCTTTGGGAAGTAAAGATAATACCCTCTTGACTCATATCAGAAGATTACGACTTAACTTGTGTCAAAGACAAAACTTAAATCATATCTAAAGACTGCAGCTTGAATCAAATAACCACAACATTACTCATCCTACAAAATTACAGCTTTACTCGTTTCAAAAGACCACAACTTAACTCATCTAAAAAGAACACAACTTGCTCATATGAAAGACAACTTTACTTATGTTCAAATAGTATTGCTTGTATCAAAAGACTATAATTTTTACTCATATCCAATCGAAATATGTATTTAATGACCACAAAAATACTCATGCCAGAAGATCACAACTTTACCTATATCAAAAAGATTACAACTTGTATCAAAATGATTACAACTTGTATCAAAAAGATTACAACTTGCATCAAAAAGATTACAACTTGTATCAAAGGGCACCCTGTCAAAAGAGCGCATGACAAAAGAGCGCAGACATAAGAGCGCCGATATAAGAGCGCACTAATTTGCCCACAAAAGAGCGCCTACATAAGAGCGCAAACTAAAGATCTGAAAAAAATATTTAAAAAATAGAAACAAGAAAATTAACTCAGATCAGACGGCATCGTTTGATGGTAACTCTTTTTTTGCTTCATTAAAAACAAGTATTGGCGAATTTTTTTTATTCAAAATGCAATCTAATAACATAAAAAGATTCTACATGTTATGCCTAAAGTTAGAATATAAACTGAAATGAAATGTCTAAAATGAGTGGCAGTTCAGTCTTTAAAAGTTTTCTTTATAGTTGCATTTTTATTTCTAAGTTGTGGGCTACACATAAGAGCACACTAATTTGCCAACAAAAGAGCGTTTATTCGTATAGGTAAGCACAAATAACTGTGATGTCGTTTGATCGTACCTCCGATTGTTTCATTCTAAACAAGTATTAGCCTTAGCGATCACAAATTAAAGTTCCTTTCTAACCCTGCCATATTCGTTTATCGTACCTCAAGTATTTGTTTAAGTGCGCCCAATTATCTGCGCTCTTTTGTCGGCGCTCTTTTGCCGGTGCTCTTTTGTTGGCGCTCTTTTGTTGTGTGCTCTTTTGACGGGTCACCGTATCAAAGATATTACAACTTGTATCAAAAAGATTACAACTTGTATTTAAAAAAAGATCATAACTTGTATCTAAAAAGATTACAACTTGTATCAAAAAGATTTCAACTTGTATCAAAAAGATCATAACTTGTATCAAAAAGATTACAACTTGTATCAAAAAGATCATAACTTGTATAAAAAAGATTACAACTTGTATCAAAAAGATCATAACTTGTATCAAAAAGATTACAACTTGTATCAAAAAGATCATAACTTGTATAAAAAAGATTACAATTTGATTAAAAAAGATTACAACTTGTATAATAAAGATCATAACTTTATGCATATTTAAAGATTACAATGCTTATTAAGACCCCAATTTTACTCTTCAGTAGTCAGCACCCATTAAAAAACTATTGTCCACTGGCTGCAAGGAGCCTCTTACCCTGAAAATGTGTTACGTGAGTATGCCTGTAATTTACCACTGTGTCTTGATGTTAATCTTTGATTCTTGTCCAGTTTTGTGACTTTTGATCTGCTTTCATATAAAACAAATTAGCCTAAAAAATAATTTTGTATATTTAATTTTGATTTCATGTACTATTAGTCACCTATACTGATTACATATTCAGTTTTTGGAACAAACTATCACAAATGAAAAGATCAGATGCTATCACAAATGAAAAGATCAGATGCTATCACAAATGAAAAGATCAGATGCTATCACAAATGAAAAGATCAGATGCTATCACAAATGAAGAGATCAGATGTTCATCTGAGCAGTCTAATAATAGAAGTTGCTGAGACTAGATGTTTGGAACTGCCAAGTCTTGATTCATTGAACTTTATCAAATTTGTTTGTCTACTTAGGGCCCTGTCAAAGTATGGACCAATATTAGAATGACATATTTTGATATATGACACATACATGGGGCCTGTACAGTACACATACATGCAGTACTAATGTTTGTTTTTGACAGCTCTCTGAATTGGATGTAATGGTAAACCAGTTATCAACAGTTCCACTTCTCAAGTTAACAGATGTTCTCTCCCGAATGGCAATTTCTCAGATATAACAAACCTTGCCATTATTTACTTTTATTAGTTTTGTTTTACACTTGTAAAAGATTCCTGCTGTGGTGTATTAGGCCATTTGCCTTCTTTTTTATGTGCCAAAGACATATAATTAATACATGCTGTTATATATATATATATATAAAATAATTACTTCTGTTGTTTTTTTTTTGTTCTCTTTGAATGAATGTATTATTGCACTACAGGAGAATTTGACATTTGAGCTGGACATGTACTGTATATGCTTGCTTTTAAGTCGAGTCCAACTGTAAACAACATATACCATGATCTGCTGGATCTGTGCAGTTTAGTCTGTCAGTCTCTACTTATAAAGAAGTATATATGGTATGCAAGAAGGTTTGTAATTGTGTAAAACAGAAGAAGGATACCCCCCAAGATAAAGCTGCAAGTTTAGACTTATTATTTTATCTCAATCAAAAGAATAAAACCATATATACTTATGTGTATGTCATAGACAATCACTAACAGTTTGGTTTGGTTTTTTGAGTTTAGTACCATTTTATTTCAGCACAGGATAGACTATATATGTTGGCAATTATATTTGGTGGAGGGAGAACAACCAATCCATGGGAAGCTACTGGCGAGCTTTCTCACATACCCTTGTTGGCCAAATTGAGGCTAAAAGAAAAACAAGCAGACATGGGTGGAATGTCGATGAGCTCTAATGACCACTAGGCCACATAGGATCCCCTAACTGCTAAACCACATAGGCCCAGATCTGCCATGGCGTAATGTGCAGGTATATTTGGGTCTCAGCAGTTTGTTAACTTAAAGGTTTTGAGTGCTCATGATCAAACCTATTTATCAGTATAGATGAAACCTGGATGTCATCTTCTGTGCAGATGAAACAATATGAGATGCTGCATTTTCTGGACCTACATGTGTTTGAAACATGTCATTCAATTCCGCACCAGAGTCAAGGTGCTAATTTTAGTAATGATTATTACAAACTGAACACTGTTAAAGGACTGAAATTCCATCAGTTAAACAATGTCTCTAATTTTTTCACTTACAACTAGAATAAGCTCTCAAAAGATTCTTTTTCCTAAAAGATAACTTACATTATTAGCCAATTCTGAGCAGCCAAACCGACATAAACTCAAGTTTATGTTCACCCATTTCCAGACTGGTTCTCATTTTTCCTTACCATCAGTACCATACTGTGTCCTATACTATAGGTGATCAGGGTCTATTGTTTTTACATGCGCATTAAACTTATATGCAAGGATATATGGTACCATGGACAGGAATTTATTTATTGCCAAGCTCTTAGCTGATGCAAAGTATTTGTCTGGATAGCTGCACTTTATCAAACCTATATTTACAAGTTTCAAGAGGAATATGCATTTTTTGTAAAAGTAACCTGCCGATAAAGTGTACAGGCAACACACCATGTACTAGCAGTGTTGTCATCATGCATTTTATGAAGGAATTTTTTAAAAGCAAAAAATTTTTTCACTGATGTAAAACTTTAATATAATTTATTTTGAGCAGCTAAGTGTTAAAAGCTAATGAATGAAATTATTAAGTAGCAACAGAACAAAATTATAAACATTTAACTCATTGGCCCCCCACAAAGTATTTTCACCTGAAATGAGGGTAACAAACACATTTTTGGGCTTTCTTCTGAATGAATCCGGACACAACTGATTCTGAGACATTTTCATGTGACCAAATGCTTAGTTGTATAAAGGACATTTTGGTTGACTATTTTGACTGCATATGTGCATAATGATTAAAATTAACTATTTTTATATTGATACATTTTTTGAGCTTATTATTTTTTTGTGCTTGCCACATTTTGCTCCAAAATCACAAACCTTTCCTTCTTTTCACAAAGGGTCATCTGTGTGAATTTCAGACCAATCTGATTTAGATCTATTGTTTAAAAAAAAAAGACTAAAATCTGGGCACAGACTCCAGTTCCAAAATTTCGTTCTCAAAAAATCAGGTCTAAAAAATTGCATTTCCGCTGTATTTAGCTTTAATTAACACTAACATTTTTGTTACATTGTTGTATTGATCCAGTATTATACTTTGAATTTGAGCCAACTACTTCAAAAGATTTTGAAACCTGCATTATTTGGGAAGTGGTGTACTGAGGGGCTGTATAATGAGGGATCACTATGCAAAGGATTATAACAATCCTCTTCAAGGTTAATCTAACAGAATTGGTGTTTTTGTTGTATTAAATCTTATATATATATATATATATATATATATATATATATATATATATATATATATATATATATATATATATATTATGACTGCATTATTGTGCTACTGAATGTGCCATAAATAATTCCTAGCTACTTGTTGAATCAGTATCAAAATATATTCATCCCCAAAATGGAATCCATGACAGTGCCTGTTTTCTGTTAGCCACCATATTATAATGTGGCACTTTACATTGGGATCAATTACCATGCCGTGTTATATCACATACCATGTTATATTGAGGCACATTACAATGGGATCAATTAACATGCCTGTGTTATATTTTGGGGGAATATGTTATACTGATGCACTTTATATTAGGATCAGTTACCATACCTGTGTTATATCAGGGACCATATTATACTGAGGTACTTTATATTGGGATCAGTTACCATACCTGTGTTATATCAGGGTTCATGTTATATTGAGACACTTTATAATGGAATCAGTTACCATTCCTGTGTTATATCAGGGACCATATTATACTGAGGTACTTTAAATTTGAATCAGTTACCATACCTGTGTTATATCAGGGTTCATGTTATATTGAGACACTTTATATTGGGATCAGTTATCATACCTGTGTTAATATCAGGGACCATATTATACTGAGGTACTTTAAATTGGAATCAGTTACCATACCTGTGTTATATCAGGGTTCATGTTATATTGAGGCACTTTATAATGGGATCAGTTACCATACCTGTGTTATATCAGGGACCATATTATATGGAGGTACTGATTAAAGTGATCCATGACCAACCATTGTTATATAAAGGATCCTGTTATACTGAGATATTTTTATAATGAAACCCATTACCATATCCATGTTACATAGGGACCATGTACTAATGCACTTTATTGTGGAATTCCTGACTAAGCTATATTATATTAATGACTTGTAATACTGAGGCACTTTTTAATAGAATTCATGAACTCTGCCATGTTATATTAGGGATCATGTTATACTATGACATTTCATAAATGGGATCTGTTATACTATACCTGTGTTAACTAGAGTAATCATGGTATCCTGAGGTACATTGCAATGAAATTCATTACCCAGCCATGTTATATTAGGGATCATGTTATACTATGACATTTCATAAATGGGATCTGTTGCTATACCCGTGTTAACTGGAGTAATCATGGTATCCCAAGGTACATTGCAATGAAATTCATTACCCTACCATGTTATATTAGGGATCATGTTATACTGGGGCAAATTATAATGAGATTAATAGCTGCTCCCATGTTATATGATGGACTGTACGATATTGAAGTATTTGTTAATGGTATTCATGACCAATCCATGTTCAATGATGGATCACATTATTTTGAGGTATTTTATTATGGCGTTCATACCCATTTCCATGCTGTTTAAGGGACCAGTTAATATGGAGGATTTTTGTATTGGATTTCGTGACCCTACAGTGTTATTTTAGGGACCATGTTACAATTGGGACATTGTTATATTTGTGACAATGTTGATCGGAAGCATTTTATAATGGGATCCATGAACATACTTGTTATACGATGGGCCATGTTCTTCAGAGACATTTATATTAATAAATTAATAATACTAATGTTATATTAGGACCATGTATTAGCAAGGAGGGATCACTATACATAAATCAGTTGCTAAAATTTTTCATTTTAATGGGCATAAATTGTGGAAAGAGTTTCTGACAAAGTCTTATGGAGCACATAAATTGAAAAGTTATAAATATAATTTTAAAAATTGGAAACATTCAATAACTGCATGATCACTCCAACATAATGCAATGCTTCCTATTGATAAGATGATAAAGTTGTCCATTGGAGCCATGAAAATGGCTGCCTTGTAAATGAGATACTGAGGTTACAACAAGGATACATCATAATGCATAAAACAAAAATAGTGTTTAATGATATAAACAATGGGTGTTTAATGGTATAAACAATGGGTGTTTAATGGTATAAACAATGGGTTTAATAGTATAAAAAATTGGTGTAATGGTATATAAACAGTGGGTGTAATGGCATAAACAATGGGTGTTTATTGGTATAAACAATGGGTGTTTAATGGTATAAACAATGGATGTTTAATGGTATAAACAATGGCTGTAATCGTATATAAGCAATGGGTGTAATGGTATAAACAATGGGTGTAATGGTATAAACGATGAGTGTTGAATAGTATAAACAATGGGTGTTTATTGGTATAAACAATGGGTGTTTAATGGTATAAACAATGGGTTTAATGGTACAAACAATGAGTGTTTAATAATATAAGCAGGGTTTAATGGCATAAATAGTGGGTGTTTAATGGTATAAACAATGGGTGTTTAATAATATAAACAGGGTTTAATGGTATAAATAGTGGGTGTTTAATGGTACAAACAATGGGTGTTTTTTTAATGGTATAAACAATGGGTGTTTAATGGTTTAACCAGGGTTTAATGGTATAAACAATGGGTGTTTAATGGTATAAACAATGTGTATTTAAGGGAATAAACAATGTGTGTAATAATAATTCTCAACATCCATTAATGAAAATTTACCAGTTTAGTGGGATGTATTAATATACTTGAGTTATAAAATGAGTAATGGTATATTGAGGTACATTATAGTTAGGAAACACTTAATTTTCCTTTAACTGGACACTGAACAAAAAATAATGCTGATTTTTTAAAGTTGCCATTATAAAAAGGTTTGATTGACATTTTTTACAAGTATTTGGAGCCCAATGAATTAGGCCCATCTAAATTATAGAGGGTGTAGCTTAGAGAAGTTTCATTCTATATCAGAATGTTTGCTCAATTTAGGTTGGTTATAGCCAATTTAGACTTTATGGTACATACCATATATACTTACATATCAATCCAGTCAAAGTGCAAACAATAAAGATCCTGATCTGCTTTAGTATAAAGCACCTGCAGATCAGGGTCTATACTGTTTGTTTAGTTGATTACTCCTAACAAACTGCACTGATCTAGTCTGCCAGCACAGTTTGTTGGACTCAACTTTTACATGAGTATATGTTGTAAATCATGGCTCAAACTTACTTAAGTTATATAATTTTTTTTCCTCATTTCAGGCGATTGTTATATTGATACAGGCAAATGGTATAATGGGACAGTCAATGTCACCAAATCTGGTCTGGCCTGCCAGGCATGGTCATCCAATACACCTCACACCCACAAACGTCCTCCTGAGGTATTTCCTGAGCTAATGAATTCAGAAAACTATTGCCGGAATCCAGGCTCCGAGGAAAAATCGCCATGGTGCTATACACAGGATCGTTATATCAGATGGGAGTTCTGTGATATACCTAAATGTGGTAAGGACATATTTGAAGATATAAAAGTGTGTTAATCATCTTTGAAGTTCATAAAGAAAAAAAATAATATATGCCAAAAATGTTTTTCAACAAATTTGAGAATTACATGAAGATATTTAACGATCACAAATATTGTTTTCTGTTTATCATGTAATTGTTATATGGTGGCTTAATTATGTGCTAGCAGACTGTTCTGGTGGCATAGTGGTTAGAGCGCCCATCTCAGATATGGGAGGTCACGAGATTAAACCTTTGCAGTGTCATACCAAAAACATATAATTGGTTCTAACATCTGCCTTGCTTGTTGGCGCTCAGCATTAAGAGGTTAGTGTTAGGCCTGGTGTCAGGATAATATGACTGGGTGGGACATCATGCTACATGTCTGTGGCATGATGTCCCAGTGCTAGACATCACAGTAAACTGACACACTGCAGACTATGTGCTGCTACAGTGTGACACAGAATTTTAATGACACATACTATGTGCTGCTACAGTGTGACACAGAATTTTAATGACACAAGTAACTTAACTGTGTGACAAAATCCTCCAAAATGGAATACAAGCCTGAGAAGCATGTTGTTCATCAGGAGCCTCCTTGATTATTAGCCAGTATCCTTTTTTCCCGTTTTGGAGACAATATCTGAACATTTTGGAATTATGGTGAGAAATAGTTGTTGCGCTTTCTGGTGGTACAAGTGGCAACAATGTTATTGTTTTGTGTAAAAGTTTTCGAAAGACAAAATTAGTAATTATACTAACAAGCCTAGAGATGCAGGTGAAAAACTGCCTTTTGTAGAACTTATTTCATGAAAGTTTTGGACTTTTCTCACAATCTTGTAATATTTTGTTTCTTATGTATTATATGAAATCAATCTCTGCAACTGAGACTACTGTGTCCTTTGAGAATTTAACTACTGAAAGATGACACTGAACAAGATAGGCTTTGTTATTGATTAAGTTCCATGTACATTGGATTTACTTTCTCCCATGAAAAAATTCTAATTTACTTTAATTGGCACATTAGATATTAAACATTCTGAACATGAAAAATTAATTAAAACTTGGAGCAGTTATTAGTAAATATGAGATAAATATAAAAATCTTCAATAGCAAAGTAAAAATATTGGAATAGGGAAATACGTTATGATAATTAGCACAACTTGGGTCAGGCATTGCTGATTAGCTGATTCTGTTGAAAATATCCTATTTTATTTGCAGTATTTCTCCTGTGATAAACCCATGTGGGTATGTTATCCTTGTACTTATGATGAAGTGTGGAATTTTTTATTTTTTTATTACACAAAACTTTCAAAGATAAAATTTTAAGTTTTGTAAAAGTTGGGGATCAACTTGCCATCATGCATGGGCTTATCATCAGAGAAATATGGGTCATGTTAAAAATATATGTAAGCCACTCAAGTTTGTTTATGTTGTATAATTTATAAAGGTTATCATAAGGCACTTTGCATACCTTCTTCCACATTAATGAAAACTCATACATCAGCTTATAGCCCTTTGATCTTGGAGTTCAAATACATTTTGTCATGTAGTAAACCGTCCTCCATACAGATTTTATCATACAGTTTTACTCCACAGATGAAATAGTCACTTCTTTGTGTCACTTGATGTTTTCGTTGTTGGGTTTAATAGCTCCTCTATTTTGTTCTCAAAAGTCAGTCCATCTGTGTTCTTGCATGGCTTACCTCAGCTGTTTTAGTTTCCATTTAGTTAAGTCTTTCAGATTCTATGGTCTAGTGAATTCATGACCTTTTTGTGCTCATTTCCATTTATACACAGTGCCTTTCATTTTTAAATTTTGTTTTAGTTTGCTTTCATTACAAAAGAAAAACTGTCAAACAGATAATTAGAATTGTAACAAAATCAAATGCTGCAACATCACCTACAGTTGTGTGCACATTATGCAGTTGAATCTGCCTTAAAGAACACCTGTTCTAAACAATACCCTGTATAAAGTGTTATGTTTTAAAAATTCCCAGAGACAAAATTATTTTTTACAAAATGAACGTCTATTAGGCAAGACCTGTCTTGAGAGGACAATTTTAAAATGTTCAGGTGGCAGCTGCTTTCGACAAGTTTGTCTGTTTGCAGGTACAAAATGCAGAACTACACATAATTATTTACATGGTATTGTTTCATTCAGTTGACTCTTAATTAACTTTTAGTATTGTCTCTTTCAATATATGTTGTTGTGTTTTGGGATTTTTAATGTAGCATTAATAATTTTAGTCATATCACTACGAGTACGATATCTGTAATGTGGCAGTTTATAGTGATTAGCCATGTAGTATAATGTCCCACCCAGTCACTTTATCTTAACACCAGTCTGTCCAGTCATATCACTAACCTCTAGTACCATTTTTATAAGTCATTGGTATGACTTGGGTTCAAACCTGTGACCTGCTGCATTTGAGGAGGACATTATAACCACTTAGGCCACCACAGCAGTCTGTTTTAGCATGTATAGCAGTCAGATTGATATGATTCTTATTGAAATTCTATTATCATTCTCTTTTAATATTTACAGTCTGGTCTCATTCATCTGATTATTTTTGATTTCTTTCATTGTGTTCGTTGTGATATTCATACAAGTGATTAATATGAAAAGTTAAAAAGAAGTATATCTTTTTTATTTCAGTTTGGAAATCAGTTATTTCATTACCAGCTTGTATTGGATTAACAAGATTTGACTGTACATTTTTATTAGTACAAGACGATTTAATATCACTAATAAATAACAAGATCTGACTGATCATGATTATTATTACATAATGTAATAATGTTTTAATATCAGCAAAAATTAATAGTTGACTGCATTATTATTACAAGATGATTTAATATTAGTAATACATTACGAGGTTAGACTGTACATAATTATTATTACAAAATTATTTAATATCAGTAATACATAATGAGGTTGAACTACATTATTATTACAAGATTTAATATCAGTAATACATAATGAGGTTGAACTGTACATTATTTTTACAAGACAATTTTAATCAGTAATATATAACGAGGTTAGACTGTACATAATTATTATTACAAGATGATTTCATATCAGTAATATATAAAGAGGTTGAACTGTACATTATTACAAGATGATTTAATATGAGTAATACATTACCTGTTGCTATTGCATAGCTTACTTTTTTTCTGGACAGGAAAAAAAACCTCAAGCTTATGATGTGAATTCATTCTCAAATAGGGGGATATTCGAGAAATATCTCTGGTCTAAATCATGACCCTAACTCATTGTAGCCATTAAAAGGTTGCTTTGAAAAAACACCTCAAAGAAAAAATTACTTCAGTTTGTATATATCAACACATGTTCATTGTGTGCATTGGTTTAACCACATGAAATTACCCCTGGTCACGTTTTATTCCTGTTTGGAATTGATGCTTTAATAATTGGTTTCGTTAACTTAATTGTATTTTCATAACTTTGCATTTAGGTTACCACAATAAGGAGTAATTTTAGAGCAATGTTGCCATGTGCATCATTCAGTCCAGGAAATGATACATGTCCTGGCTTAATGGTGCCAAGTGGAGAATCTTCTGCAATTGTTGCAGTAGGAAAAGTTTCAATCCTTGCTGTCCATCTTAGAGAGACAATACTCAGCTTTTAAGGGCAATAGGGCAGTCCTATCCAACATAATCAAATTTTTAAAAGGCACAGTTAATGGTGCATACTTTTACATAACTGACCTGACAAGGTATTTGAAGCTGCAAAGACCAGTGTTCCATTCCCTATTGCCAAGTTGGAATCTCCTGGGTTTATTGTGGTCTCTAACTAATTCCCTTTTGTAAGCCAATGCTGTTCTTAGTGACCAAGAGACAAATTAGCAAGCTTCATCCCCTATCCATAGAATCATGTTGAGATTTTGGTGGAAATTGTAAGTTTCTCTTCTTTACCAACCATGATTTGGTGGGGTAGGGGTGAAAGAAAAAATTGTCCCACTCCTGATAGAGATCCCAAGTATCAGATCATTTTGGACTTTGCGCTTTTAGTATTTTATTCAGCAGATTCTAAATGGAGGATACAGGAAGCATAAACCAAGAAAGCTTACCAGTCCCTTACTTCCATTTTGAGAGAGACCATTCATCCATGAAGATTAAAAGCTCAGGAGATCCGAGTCATTGCTACCTCATGATTCTGTTTTACTATCTTTGGAATATGTGTTTAAGGCCACATTTTGGTGATCACACATCTTTTCCTCCTACCTTTACTACTTGGGTCACCAAAATGAAGGCATATTTTCTATGGGGCCAGTAGTATTAGCACAGAAATGGTCCATATGGGCACCAGCAAAGACGAGTATTCTTTGTAACTGCTCTGGTGGTTTAATGGTTCAAGCATCCACCTTGGATGCAGGAAGTCATGGGATCGAACCCCTGTCAAGTTATACCAAAGACATAAAAATGGCACTAAACAGCTGCCCTTACTGGTGCTCATCATTAAGAAGCTAATGTTAGGACAGGTCTTCCTGGTGTCAGATGATGTTGCTGGGTGGGACAAGGTGCTACATGTCTGCAGCATTATGTTCCAGTGCTAGATATCACTATAAACTGCCACACTGAAGACATCATAGCGATATGGCTGAATTTTAAAAAAAAATATGTTAAAAATCCAAATTAAACACACAGAGTATTCCTTCTTTTTCCTTTGCCACTTTGTGGGATCACCAGCCTTCCACCAAACTGGCAAATTCAGCTGTGCATATGTAACAGGTTGTGTATTAGTGATATTAATTTTTATAATGTAATACTTTAGTGTTGGTATTGCTTGATTTCCTGGTCTCACCCTGTACTGATATGATCACTGTATTTCATCCAGAAAAGAGTCAGGTAGATAATAACATCAAGTAATTATTACATGATATGATTTATTTCACTGCCTCTCCCTCCACTATATTTTACAATGCACTTTCTGTGTTATTTTCAGAGGAACAAAAAGAAGAAGAAAAGACAACTTATAAGGAAGAATTTAAACAGAAAACAAATGACTTTCCAACAGTTTTGGTGATATCTGTAGTTGCTTCTGTTGGAGTCGCAGTTTTTGTTGTTATTGGAGTTCTGTGCTGTCTGATTATTTCTCACAGACGGAAAAATGTCAAATATGACACAACTCCACAAGATGAATTGGAGATTGATGTTGAAAAACTACCAGCCAACATGTCATACCATAGAGTGGAAGAGACCAAAAGGTTAAATCCAAAACTTGAAATATTTGAGTATCCTAGAAATGATATAGTTTATATTCGAGACATTGGGCAAGGTGCCTTTGGGAGAGTTTTCAAAGCTAAAGCCCCTAATTTAACCAAAGGGGATGAATACACTCTTATTGCTGTTAAAATGTTGAAAGAGGATGCATCGGAAGATCTGCAACAGGACTTTGAAAGAGAAGCCTCATTGATGGCAGAGTTTGACCATCCAAATATTGTTAAATTTCTTGGGGTATGTGCAATTGGGAAACCCATGTGCTTGCTGTTTGAGTACATGGGAAAAGGTGATTTAAATGAATTCTTACGAAATAGTAGTCCAGATCAGTATATCATCCGCAGACATAGTGTGGATATTTACAACAGTGATACATTCATGTTAGACTATGTTCAACAACTCTTTGTTGGCATGCAAATAGCAGCCGGCATGGTGTATTTATCAGAAAAAGGCTACGTTCATAGAGATCTGGCTACTAGAAATTGTCTGGTCGGGGATAATCTCCTTGTGAAAATCTCAGACTTTGGTCTAGCACGGAGTGTACATAGTATTGATTATTACAAAGGTAGTGAACATGATGCAATTCCAATTCGATGGATGCCCTTAGAGGCAATACTTTATAACAAATTTACAATAGAATCGGATGTGTGGTCATTCGGTGTGGTCTTATGGGAAATATTCTCATTCGCACTACAGCCATATTACGGGATGACACATGAAGAAGTTGTTCAATATGTAAAAGAAGGAAAGGTGCTAGTGTGTCCAGAAAACACGCCGCAACAACTCTATGAACTAATGTGCATGTGCTGGAATAGAAAACCATTAAGCCGACCTAAATTCAGGACGCTTCACTTGACACTTAATGCTCTACACGATGAATTTAGTAGGAAAAAGTTGAAAGAAATAGAAACTGTATAGCACATGCTTATCATTGTTTTAAGCCATTATTTTGATAAAACAACACTTTTGCCCTGAATTTTTCAGTAAATCTCATTTTAACAGTTATTTAACGAAGTTTATACTTATGAAAATAAACTGTTCAACATCGCTACAAGTTTGAAATATTATCACTGACATGCCGATTTGTCTTCCTTCTTCTCAGTATTGAGTCTGTGCTACATACACCATCTTTTTATTTTATTGCTGCAATTTGTAATGTTTGTTGCAGGAGAAATTCTGATGAAAGGTACAGTTCTGTCTGTGTGTATTTTCAAATAGAAATAACTTGGTGTAAACTCCCAGCTAAATTGCCAGGGTTGTATGTTTTCTTTCAATCTTGTGTAATTGTATCAAACAAGAGAGTATATGTGTTCTAACATTAGTAGTCCAAATTTGTGTACAAAATAAAAGCTCCAGATTTCATAAACTTTTTTAATTTTTATTTTTATTAATAAATAAAAGGAACAAGAACACCAGTCACTCTCATAAATCATGTGATGCTATGGTGAGAGAACCATGAGAGTAACTTGACAGTTATAATGAAAGGAACTCCAAATGCAGATGAAATGGAATTAATTGCAAACATTTCTATGGTGTCAAGCATATTTATACCATTTATACTCATGTCATGTATCTAACAACAAACAACATATACATGTACCCTGATTTGCTATCACATAATGCACTGGGAGATCAGGGTCTGTATTGTTTAATCTATTGAATGTTACTAGTAAACTGGATACCCAGTGATGGCAGATCTAGGTCTCTGCAGCTTACAGTTATACATGACATATAGGTGAGTATATGCAGTAATGCATCAACTATCTATAAATATATATATATATATATATATATATATATATATATATATATATATATATATATATATATATAATAGCAAATTGCAACTTGTCTTCATACAATGCATATCTTAACATGTATCAAATTTTTGTCCATAACAAGAGAGATATTTGTTTTCATTTGATTAAGTTGTGTTTCATCTGCATTTGTGATGCAATTTGCAATAACATTCTCATAGATTTTTTGCACAGCATTCCAATTGCATAATACTGAATGGTACCATTAACTTTAAGCAAAGGAAACAAGGCAGGGATTCAGACAATGAGACCAATTTTGTACTTTTCTATTAGAGGGTCAATCCATAAACTAAATGGCACCAAATATGATAACTCCATGAAAGATTAAAATTTCAAGAATAATCTACCGTATGTATTCGCTTATTAGTCAAGTCAAACTGAAAAAAAAAAAAGATCTTGATCTGCCACAGACAAATGTAAATGCATATTAGGGTCTGTGTTTTTTGTTTTACTCATTACTCCTAAGAAGCTGCACAGACCAAGATCTGTTGGCACATTATGTGATGGCAGATCTGGGTCAGTGCAGGTTGCAGTTGTACTCGTCCTGTAAGTGAGTATATATGGTACTCTTCACGGATTGGTATACAATATACCACATTGAGAAAGAAAAACATTACTAAAATTATAGTAAACAGATGATTGACAAGTTTCATCTGTACTTTAATTTAATCTCACATTATCTGTTACAAAGATGCTGTACTAGATTGAAGCAATATTTATATAATGGACAATTTTCAGCTTCATCAACAGTGATGCCAAAATTTCAAATAAGTTTGTGCTTTAAAAAGAGCCAAAAATGTGCTTTCAAGTTTTCAGTTTTTGTATACAGGTATTTTTTACCCCATAATTTATTCCAAAGCTATGGACCAGCATTTCTTCATACCAACCATTCATTTTGCACAATATTTATCCATCCTCAGTATGCATGTTTTTGCTCACATTTCAATGAACAAATTCTCCAATCACCTAATTTATTTAAACATTTCTCATGTAATGTAAAATTTCTTGGTCCCAGTCCATACACAGACTGGGTGTTCTCTTTATTATAAATTTATACAAGCATGTTTGTAAATATGTATAATTTATTATTAATGTCAACCAGTCTTAACCACAGATAAATAGGTCTCTCACTTCATTAATCTGCTCTAAATTTCTCCTCAGATTGAGATTTTACCTAATTTGTGTTCAGACAATACCGATATTTTGTCAGAGGCAAATATAACGGAAAACATGCAGAATCACTTTTTATTGTTTTAAAATTTAACAAAACATGGAAACATTATCTTGGAATGGGAGTTGAGTAATTCCTTTAATTGCAGTAAATGATCAAGACTTTCTTCAGAGATAAGACAAGACTCCATTGAGGAGCATTATTGATTTTACTTTGTTTTAATCCTGGATGCGTGCAGAAAATTCACTGCTAAAGACATTTATTAACCAAGCCAAAAACAAAAGTTGCTTAATTATCTCAATGTGAGGAAGAAATTTCTAGATGTTTATTGAAACTGGGATCTACAGCCCCCTCCTGACCCCCTGTGCCCATTACTAAATCTGATTAAGGATGACCACTTGTTAAATATTGGAATGTTTTGAAATATTTTGTTGTTGAAAAATGTAAATTTTTATGTATTGAAAGGTCAAGGTAATCCTGAATCATGAATGAAAAGAAATGTATAAACGTAGGTTACTGTGCATTGTGTAGCTTTATTCTTCTGTAAAATAGCTATGTAACGGTCATTACATAAAAATAGCTATGTAACGGTCACTACATAAAAAAGTACAGGGAAGAGTGCTGTATCACCAGCTATACATAACATGGAAGTTGAATAAGCATTTACTAAGTGATAAAATGTGCACAGATCGGAGATCATCGAGCCCTCTTATTGTAGGCTTAGAAATGTGCATGGTTGAGTGAATTTTCACTTTACAGCACAATTATTGAACTCACATGAGAATTCTCCCATAGAAAGTCTTACTGTTCAATTTTATGGCAGATTGTAAATCACTACTGACTCTCAAACTGAAATATAGTTTTCAATTACTTCATCAATTTCTTTGACAGCATTTACTGACTTGTAATAATGTTTCTTAGCTTGCCTTGTCCTGAGTGTTTCATGTGACAACCAGTAGTTGTTGCTTTGAACTTTTATAACCACTGAATCAGTTTTTACCAAATTTTGCAGAGAACATCCTGGCATTTAGGGCTTTCAGATGCTTATGAATGATTCTGACTCACTATCAAATATTGTCATTGTTACTAAAATAAACTTTGAAACTTGAAAGAACAGAATTTAACAAAAAGCAATCTGACATGGTGAACTTTCAGGTTTATATAAATTATGCATCATTGTTTTATGGTCTTTTTGAATATAAAAACTCAAAAGAAAAGTTGATTTTATATTCAGAAGAGTAAAAGCACTCGAAAATAATGTGTGTGGGAAAGATGTCAACTTAAAAAAAAAGATGAAGTCAATTTTGCCTTTTCTTTTTATCTGGTTGAATGACAGTCATCGGTAGCATCCTCTAAGCATGGTTCCTTATTGATGTTTTCTTAACATGCCCAATAAGGAGTGTTGAAAACATTTTGACAGGAAGTATTCTGCTGAACCAGATTTCTTGGCCAGCTGCTCTCAGTTTATGGCAGACACCAGCCTTGTGAGCAATCTCATTGAGATGCTTGTTAATTTTATTATTAAAAAAAGTCGGAATTTGGTCATCTGATGTCCAGTGTCTCCCAGAGTTAGCAGCAATGACACATCGTTGTTATGTGTGATTTCATCAAGACTATGTAATAATTTGTAATTATTACAGTAATTATTACAGTTATTATTACAGTTAGTTAAATGATGATTTGACAAAACAGGACTTCCTTTTCTTTTAGCCTTTAAATACAGTAAAAGCTATCCAGACACATGTTAAAAAAAAAAAGCATTTGACCCCCCCCATTATATACCAATTTAGTCTTGAATTAGTAGACACCTGGATTATTTACATTATTGTACCTCTACCATATATACTCACCTATAAGGCAAATCAAACTGAAAATTTGATAGATCCAGATTATATAGTAAATCAGATCTAGCTATGGATATGAAGTGAAAGTGGGTCAGGAAGGGTCTTTTTTTTTTTTGTTGTTGCTACCTGAAAGATGTTGGTTTGATTTTCAACAGCACTTTGAACACATTATTGACAATATCATCCCAGGGAAATGGGAGCCAAGTCACAGTGCCTGTTCCATTGACACACTGGTATCTGACCCAGGCTGGCCTGGGTAAGTATCAAACCATGATCCTTGTCCAACACTCATCAACTTAGCTAATGCATACATGCCAACCCCAGAACAGGTATAAGCATAATTAGTGCTCATTTAAGTGGGGTAAAAAGCATAATCTGAGAATAAAAATTGTAATCTATATATTACATGCCATATCAATAATCACGGGACACCGAAAAGTTGCAGGAGTTTGATGTTTATCAATAAAATACAATGAAAATTTTGACAACACAAAATAACTGTATTTGTACTATAAATATTTATAGTACAGATACTGTTATTTCATGTTGTCACACATTTTCATTGCATTTTATTAATAAAGCATTAGAATTCTGTGGGAAAATGTACAATTAATTTTGCTACAAACTTTCAATCTGCTGATTAAATTTCTTGTCACAAAATCAATTTGGATTAGTTCCATAATACAAACACAAAACATACTGCCAGATTATTATAAATATCACATGCTCTAACTAGTCTAAATGATTAACTTTCACTCAATTATCATAAAGTCGTGTCCTGAAATTCTGCAGTGGGCATTACAATGTGCTCATAGTGCAGAATTAAATCTCATATTCTATTTAAATTTATAAAGTGCAGTTGATTTGTCATTTTTTTTTGTCATTTGTCATTTTTTTTTTGTCATTTGTCATTTTTTGAGTTTATAAAGATCCATCTACTTTAACATTTTACATATAACATCCATGAGACACATCAATAGCCTGTTTAACATCTGGCACCATGTTCTTAAGAAGTATAGACTGGTCCCTTACTAAATGCGTTATTACATTCATGACTTCATGAGGCAGATTTTCAAATAGAAGAAACCAGTCTGTTTTCTTGGAATTGTTTATATAGTTTGCTACAAACAGAAAATTAGGAAAGCACATGTAAGTCAAGGATGGGAAAATGTACTCATTATTCTTATTTATATGTTTAGTAGGATTGAAGAAATGATAGTAAAAATGAAAAATATAAGTTTTTTCTTGCATTATTTTGAACCTTTAATGCATCAAAAAAGGCATTATCCATATACAAGTAAACATACGTAATTTTGTGAAAAAGTATAATTATGCTAAAGCATAATGGTTGGCATGTATGTATGCTAATGTGGCTACTTGCTGCCTAAATTAATTCTGAATTTGTACAAAATATAATTGTATTTAGTCTTTTTGTTGACGTATTGTCTCATTTTTGTAAGATGTCTCAGTGTATTGATGTTCTCACACATTGTGTAATGAAAATGTTTTGCATATTCACATGTTTGTACATTTTATGAGTAATTCTGATATGTACGTCTTGAATGCATGTTATGCCACATTTGTTCTTTCTTTCATGAGTTGATTTGTATTCACTATACAAATGTATTGCATAAATTCTGTGACTGTCATCAACTATTTGATTTTAAAGTAGAACCTGTCTTGAAAGTCCTCCCTTTCTTCCAATGAATATAAAGTTTAATTCTTACAATTACATGTAGTTTTTTAAATTAATAATGAATGTTAAGAACTAAATGAAAGAACTATTTATTGTTGACAAATCATGTTAAAGTAGAAATTTATTAAGGATTAGTATTGAACATTTTACTTAATTTCTGCATCACATATGATTTACATAGGCATGGTCAGCGTTCTTAATTATTACAAATTCTTCTGGTGGCCCCGATTGGTCTAAAGCGCTCACCATTACAGATCACTGCCATCTCACCTCTCTCTGCGTGGGTTAGAGTCTCAGATTCAGCCAATGTAGGTATGTGAGAAAGCTTGCCAGTAGCTTCTTGTGGATCGGTGGTTCTTTCTGTTTTTTTTTTTACGGGTTCTTCCTCCACCATTAATACTGGCTGCCATGTATAGCCTATCATGTGCTAAAAAATGGTGTTAAACCCTACAACAACAGCAACACATTCTTCCTGTATGCTCCATACCGAAAACAGATCTGACATCATATACCATATTATATCTTCACTTATAAGTTGCGTCCAACAAAAAATAGATCCTGATCTGCCATTGCACAGACAGATTAAGCTCTGTGTTATTTGTTATACTGATTACTCCTAACAAATATGAGATCCAGATTTGCCAGTGCATCTGGGTCTACACAGTCCATTTAGACTAAAATGTAAATCTAAACATACAGTACCATATCTGATGATAAGCTAATGTTTGATGATAAACCTATACTTGATGATAAGCCGCACCTCCTGTTTTTTATCAACTTTTTGATAGGTACTCAAATTCAGAGACATTACCTCTCATTTTATCAGATCTACTAATGCAGTGCTGTTTCAAATTAGTTGAAAATACATATTCACAATAGTAAAGGTCAGGCAGATACTGTAGGAAATTTTATATTCATAACATTTTTGCTTTCTGTAACAGAGGACCACAAAGAAATTCGCTTTCAGCTATAATAAAAAAAAAACTTTAAAAAAGTGCCAGATTAAAATGATGTGAGAATTTGGTAATGGTTAATATTCACAAATATCCAACTTACTGATATCACTGTTGCAACACCAGTAAAAGACATTTTGCAACTATAAAACTAACAACTTTCTTACATGTGTAAATACAAAACTGTAGATTGCATCATGTGGTAAAGATACCACATGATGCTATGGCAGTACATTTTTTGTTCTGCTGATTACTCCTGACAAACAGCAAAGATCACGATCTGCCAGCACATTGTGAGATAACAGATCTGGGTCTGTGCAGTTGGACATGTTTTTATGTACAGCAGCTTGTATTTTCTTTTCAAATATGAAATATGAAATTTGTCTACCAAATAAGATTGATGATCTGTCCAGTCATCTCTCTCTCCCACCCACACACATGTAAAGAATTACACCATTGGTAAGTGTAAATCATTTGTTTGAACATGTATGTAGTAGTAATAAAAAAGCTTGGGTTTGCCTTGTACTTTAAATAAGTTCCTTAATAAATATTTGACAGTAACTGGTATCAGTTAAAATTACTGAAACTGATCATTACAAAGCAAGACCAGGGGGCCCCGAGTGGTCTAAAGCACTGTCTGTTACGTATCACTGCCATCTCACCTCTGTCTACGTGTGTTCGAGTCTGAGATTCGGCTAATGTAGTTATGTGAGAAAGCTTGCCAGTAGCTTCTCGTGGGTCGGTGGTTCTTTTCGGGGGTTTTCCGGGTTCTTCCTCCACCATTAATACTGGCCGCCATGTATAGCCTATATTGTGCTTTAAAATGGCGTTAAACCATACAAAACAAACAAAGCAAGACCAATATTCCCCTGCCTACATTGTTGTCATTAAATGAACTGATTCAAAATAAATGTTGAAACAACCATCATTTGCAAGATGATATGTTACCGTACTTATTTTTACTGTTACCATCTTACTTTCAGGTTTTGATATCGCTGGTCGATATGAAACCTTTTATAATTTATAAACGATATAACCTATTGTATAGCGCTAAGAAGCCTAACAATGCTGGTGCACCGTTAAAATACAATCAATCAACCATACTTACTATGTGGCAAGCACTTGCTTACTTCCTCCGTCCCTTCCATTTTTGCAAAACTTTGACAGATATATAATAAACCCCCCTTGTACTTTTGGACAAATTTAATAGTCTGGTATCCTGGTCTTATCATTGAAGAAATATGGTAATTTACCCTGCATTCACTACTGTCACACTATTCTGGGAATATCAATTATTTTTGGTGGATTTGTAAAAAGAAAAGCAAACAAAAAAAATGTTGCTTCCAAATAGATAATTTCTGTCTTCCTTAAGTTAAAACTTTTGTAGTATTTTTCATTGAGATGAATAATTTATGATACATTTAGACTTGAGCTAATTCTTTTCATTATAATTTTTTTAATCATAATTTTTTGTCTCATTTCATAACACCATGGATTCTGGAAATAATATTTCATAAAATTCTATGCCATATTTCCTGTTTTATTATGACCCACATTATTGGCTTAAGTATTTTGTAAATATGTTATCATATGCACACTATAGCTAGGTTGCTAAATACTGTGCATGTATGCAATGTTATTGAAGGAATTTTGATAGCACAGCCACAGATGAATTAATCTAATTAGACTTCTGACTGGATGTTTATGTACACCTATTTTTGAATCCAGTATTATTTTCCATGAACATAGGTTATCTCCCCCACTGGGCACATTATTAGCCAATCACCAGGGGGAGTTATATTAGTTATCACTTAATACCTTGATTAAAAAAAATCAGTTAACCGAGTAAGTCTGGGGCATTTTTTAAAACCATTCCACTGGGTTTTGGAGGTAACTGAGCTTCATTTAAAACTGCTTGCTCCAGATAACCTACCTTAGTCTTAAACGTACACATCTAACACCATTCTTTTAAAAATTGTGAAATGCATTGCATTGAGCTTCAAACAGAAAATTGTTGATGAGAATTATTTAAACACTATTGTGTCTTCTTTATCTTGATTTTTATTAACATCTCTTAATAAGATACAATGAAATGGACATATACTTGTCACTACTTGATTATCCATCTGAGGTATTTATTTGAAGTTTGGGATAGGTTAACGAGACAATGGCATATACACTCGCATGTTAAATTGTAAACAACATAGTCCATGAATATGCGATGGATGATATGGGTCTATGGGGTTTGCAGTTTTTCTGGATTTTCGAATACATTTATGTATGATACTTCTCGATTTAGATTCTCTTGTTTGAATTGTATATTGCTCAAAAAAAAAAATTCTTCTCCATTATATTTCTTTGGCAATAAATCTCAACTAAGAAAAGTTATATTTTCAAGAATCTCAGTCCTTAGAAGATTCCCAAGACTTCAATTTCAACGTGTCACTTTGTTTACAGTCCTTAAAATCATGTTGCCTATGCCGACAGTGAGATTCAAATGTAAGGCAAAAGTTGAATAAAGTTGGGTGGGCATTATTTGTTCAAAATATGCTCTTTTTATGGAGCAGTATAAAGATTATTTTCTGGCAAGCCAAGTCTTTGATTATTAATATATTTTTGATGCTTCTCAGTAGAAAAACAGAAGATGATATATATATATATATATATTCGAAAGAGATCAACTGCAAACTACACAGACCCAGATCTGCCATCACATAATGTACAGCCAGATCTGTTGACTTTCAAAGTCTGGTACAACTGCATTTATCCAAATTGTAAGCAGCATGTTAGGATTGATGTTTTTAGTTGGACTGGACTTGTAAGTGAATATATATGGTAATCATCACTGCAATGTACTGTCTGTATTTTATGATTCAAAATACTGATAATCTGTATGCCTACTAAAACTTTGTATGTTTATCATTGAAAAAAGGTCTGCAGAATGTGGTGATTCTTACCCATATATATATATATCACCAAATAAATTTAGGCATCCCGTAAAAGGCATACAGATCAAAGATAGACCAAAAGGTGTAAATTCCTAATAATACAGTATGTCAATTTTTTTTAATATAAACCCAACTTTATTGAAAAGTCTATAACTAGAAAATCTTTTTGGGATATATCAAACGGCATGAAAAGGGTTACTTCAAGTACTCACCTCATACAATGTACTAGATAGCTGATCAAAATATTTGCTCGATATAGGAGGTTTTCGGTGTCATTTTCATTTCTACATTATGCCAAAAATATATTTTTAGCAATCAAATTGAAATGTTATGTTCAACATTATCTAAAATATACATGAACAGCCCTGTCGACATTTATGCTTGTCATAAAATAAAAAATTAAGCATTCAAACGTTTAGTTCTAAAGGAGTTTTGCTGCTTCATTTTTATTGTTCAGTCATCTGCACCTTAGTTGTCAACATAGAAACTTCCAGTGCAAATTATCAATCTCACTAGCACTAAATTGGGTTAACGAAAGGAGGATAGGTGGTCTAATCAGTACCAGTGTATGTATGGGTGGGGGTTATTTAGTTCAGATTATATCCAATATGCTGCGCTTTCTTTGTGATATCATAACATGACAATAAGTATGGTTATATTGAATCCGACCGCTTGGCTGGATCTAAAAATGTAAACATAGATTTTGATTGTTCATATATATTTCTTGGGGCATGTGTGGTACAATTCTCAAAATGGCACCGATTGCTGAAATATTCTTGACCAAAAACAACCTACATGATTGGTTCACGATGTCATATGGCTGGGTCACTAAAAGGGATTAATACATTCATATCCTCCTGTACTGAATGAAGATGCTATCTGTACCATGCATATTACTGAGCTGAATCTGGAGCTGCAGAGATTAAGTGTACAGCTGCCTCACACAGCTTCTGTTGGGAGATAAGGCTGAATACTGAAGTCTCCAGACAAAACAGGGGGTCTTTCATAGAATACAGTGGGAAAATATTAAACACAAACTGCAGCATAAAACAATTTTGTTTTAGGCTGGTGTAATTAATTGAGTTTTTGATGTTTATTTACAATTCAAGTGGTGTGCCAAGCAGCATGTAACAAAATTCCAACACGTATATGTTGTTATAGATCTCACAAAAATCACAGCCAGTAGTGTTGTCAAAAGATAGATTAAATTTTTTTTTAAAAAATCATGGTTACAACAAATATTCTTTGTTGCAAACAATATTTTATATACTCGATCAACTGAAGTAAAACTTTTAGAAATTACTTGGAACTTCTGTGGCAGTATCCATACCAATGATCAGCCATCATTGTTACAAGAGAAAAAATATTTGTTCATGTGTGTTGGTGAGGGCTAGAGAAATCCCACCCTATGGATCAAACTTTGCAGGGTGAAACTTGGCAAAGCCTTGCCCCTGCACACAAATTCTGACTCTGCTGGGATTTTTCTACTCCACAGCAGTGCTTGTCATTTGTTTTTTGTTTTTTTTTAAACATACCCATGTACAGGACACTCTCAACTATGAGCAGCATAGACCATGATATACCATAGCATATTGCATGAATAGATTAGGGTTTATGGCATTTGATTGAAATCACAAGTGAAAAGAATAAAAAGAAACCCAGATATATGGGCTTATTATACATGGGCAGATTGAGGTCTATTTTGTATGGATGACGAATACACATTATGCACTGGTTTTCATAATGCATGTGGCATGAAAACTAAAAACAAATGCTATTTTGCATGGCAAAATAACCTATATGCATTTTTGTACATTACAGTTTGTACATTTTTCATTTCATTATAATCTGTTGTATCATAGATGTTCTCATGTACGATTCATTATTTATTGACAAAAAGAAATCAGGGATGATTTCAAAAGTAGCCAATGAATTATCAAAATGGACTGGTCTACACTGCAAATTAAAATTGGAACAAATCTTCAGCTGATAGTGCCTTATCTGATTTTGAGAGTAAAAACTAGAATGCAAGTTCTAAAGTCCAAATCTTTTTTACATATAGCTTTTTAACTTTCTGTTAAAATTAACCTGAATAATAGAAATTGCACATTTTGGAATTGTTATCACTATTGATTCTTCAAAAGCATGCTACATTTTTACATTTTTAAGACAGCTTTATGCAATTTGAAGAAGACAGATCAATGAAGTTTAGAGTTTGATTACTGCAGCATATGCAGGCAGAACATGGTTTATATCAATCATTTAATAAATTCATTACATTTCTTTTTAGTAAATAAACAAATAAAAGCAGTTTCCAGTCTGCAATCATTAGTTGACTGGTTCCATGCTGTAGGCATTTGGGATAATTTTTTGGCAAATGGAATGCATTTTATGTACTGAGGACCAGTCTTTTTGTAGCTCAAATCCCCAGCAGGGATTAATTTTGTATGTTATTATCTATTTGTAGAGCTCTAAATTTGTATATATTATGAAGAAATAAAAAGTTTTGTGAATTGCTAAAGATTTGTTGTGATGTTTTTAGTTTTCTCTAAACATTAAAAACTACTACTTACATACAGATAATAATCAAAACTCATCCACATTTTTGTTCTCATTTGTTATAAATTTTCCATTAACTTTATTCCCAGCACTACTTTTATGTTATTGCTTGTCCCTTCAAGTGAAGAATAATTGACAAATTTCACAATGACATTAAAATGACTTTTTTTGCTGGAAAATAAGTCACTGGCTTTTTTTTCTTCTTTCTGTTCTGCAAATACATCACATTTGTGATATATTTTGCATTTTGACCCCTGCTGGATCACTGCGTGGGACAGGGATGAATAAGGTCAGGGTTGTAGATTATGGAATAAAAACTTGGGGGATCTGCAATAGCATCCATTGTGAATGGATGAGTCATAATGTATAAGGAATGATACAGGATGGATGCAGGGCATATAACTCACTCCAGCATTACAGCCATAATCTGAAGCTAAATGTTACAAATCAGACTTTAAAATATTCTGGGGTTCTTGTTTTTAGAGGAGAAATAGCAAAGTACCTGCTAACCCTTCATTACAAGTGTCACTTGCTCCAATAAAAACTGATTAAAGATAAACAAATTAAGACTTATATAATATGGCTGTAGAATGACCCCTTTTAATGAACTAATCTGTTACATGTCCTGAAATTAATGAAGCAAGCTTGACACTAATTGATGCAGTCATGAAGCAAACTTTTATACCAATGTTAAAGGTTACAAAAGTGGTCAGAAACTTGTGCTATTACAAAATGACCACTGGTCTGCAGTGTTGAATGGTGAATAAGTGCTTTCTTAACAAATTTATCACTGACTACTACAACTGGTAATACTCAAAACTAGAAAATAATTTGTAATTTTTTTAAAAGTATTTTTAAATTGTTATAGCTCTCATCAATAGGCAAAATATTCCTGTTTTACAGATCAAACAAAATCAGTCTACTTACATTCATAAAGGACAAATTATGTTTTCATAAGTGTTCATTATATAATGGTTTCAAGTTGTATATAAACAAAATGAGTTGTGAAAAGACCATTTGCTTATCAATACAAGTATCTGCAAGTCATGGAGCCATGGTAGTTCAGCTGATGGAGCATTAGACTGATAATCAAAAGGTCATGGGTCCAATACATGCCCAGACCAATCAGGGTTGGCTGCCAGGTCATGCCTTTGTGAAAGGCACTTAACACCCATTCCCTCAGGGGTTGTTCATAAAAGAACCTCCACAGATAATACCTGTTTTCTTACCCCCTCCCACTGTCTGCTTTTGTCTGCATGTGACTTACCCCCACTCACCACCCACCCTGGCTGCGGATGTCCTCGTTTAGCATTATACACTGCTCTAAAGTTGTGCAGTGTAATAGCTGGTGCTCTCGAAATACAATGCTTGCTAATCTCATCACAACATGTAGCTCAAAACAAACGAGAAAAAAAAAAGTTTGTATTTCTGATATAGAACTAAAGTTGTCATCTCGGAGGAAGCTAAATTCTATAGACTATCAATGTCTTACTCCACTAAAGTAAATGCTAACTGTAGCCAATCAAATAAGTTGTGAACAACTGGCAGACCATCATCACTGCTTTCAGTTGTGGAAGTTATTGATGCAGTTGACAGAATAGCACTAACAGGTTCAGCCTCCACAGTGCCACAGTCTGCCACTTAAGTTTGTGTGCTAACTGCTGCATGCCTGTGAGTACGGGCATGATTGCGCTTCATAGCTGAGATGGAAAGCACAGGCCACATTGATTACAAACATGCTTCTCAACATCAGCAGTCAACAAGGGACAGTAGAAATCAAATGGCATCCTCAGGAAGTCGTGTGAATGCTGCAAATGTAAATGAATCAGTCATTAAGAAAGTGATCCAAACAGTTGGGGTTAACGAAGAGTGTTTACAATTTGGGTCAACGACGAGTGTTTACAATTGGGGTCAAAGAAGAGTGTTTACAATTGTCAAAAATTGTGACGAACATAATAAGGTTCATAATCACTCCTTCTGTTCAAGATTTGTAGTAACCTGCTTATTTCCTGGTTTATATAGAAACCTTATAAAAAGCCCATCAATTGTATAAGATACTCCAGTTATTTTGGTTATATCTACCATTAATATCTTTCTCAACAAACTGGCCCTTCTGACTTGTGACAATTCCTCTCAGAAAAAATCTTATTTTGTTTACATCAACAAAGCAGTCTAAAAATAGCATGTTACAAAATTACTATTTCAAACTAAGTCAAAACGTTCTTTTGTGGTCATATCTAAAATGAAAGTGCAGTACAATTATTATTCAAACACTGACCATATTAAATATTATTTCACTTAATATGTTGGTTTCTATTATCCCCTGCGAAAAGCCAAAGTAATGTACAGGATAATAATAATAATAATAATAATAATAATAATAATAATAATAATAATAATAATAATAATGAGGACTTTGCATTATTAAGTCTATAAGTTTGTTCCTGTAGTTGAAAAACGTGAGTTTTAAGAGCACTCTTAAAAGGGACCAGTTTCTTTGTGTCTAATTTCAATGGGCAATTCATTCCAGATCGCTGGGCCCTGGTATGCAAAACAACGTTGTCCGTATGAATTTGTTTACATAGTGAGAACAATGAGTATACAATTGTCAGACGAGGAGCATAAGTATCTTGCTGGGGGGCCCCGAGTGGCCGAGTGGTCTAAAGCGCTGTCCGTTACGGACCACTGCCATCTCACCTCTGTCTGCGTGGGTTCGAGTCTAAGATTCGGCTAATGTAGTTAAGTGAGAAAACTTGCCAGTAGCTTCTCGTGGGTCGGTGGTTCTTTCCGGGATTTTTCCGGTTTCTTCCTCCACCACTAAAACTGGCTGCCATGTATAGCCTATATATTGTGCTGAAAAATGGCGTTAAACCATAAAAAAAAAAAAAAAAAAAAAAAATCTTGCTGGTGTATACACATGGGTGAGGCTGGATAGGTATAGGTAATAGTGCTCCTGAATATTTAAAATCACTATAGGCTACCTAGCAATACTCATCACCTGCAATCCTGTCAACCAAACAGTATAGAATTCCCAAGCCATATAAGGAATTATTTATAAGAAGTTTGGGGGCCCCGAGTGGTCTAATGCACTATCTATTATGGATCACTGCCATCTCACCTCTGTCTGCATGGGTTCGAGTCTTAGCTTCGGCTAATGTGGTTATGTGAGAAAGTTTGCCAGTAGCTTCTCGTGGGTCATGGTTCTTTCCGGGGGTTTTCCCGGGTCCTTCCTATACCATTACTACTGGCCGCCATGTATGACCTATTGTGTGCTGAAAAAATGGTGTTAAACCATATAGCAACATATAAAAAGTTTCCAGTACTCTGGAACTTTGCTCTGGTATAGTATTCCAATTGAGATTAGTTATGTCCACTATATTTCCTTCTTCCAAACCCAATATATCCAGTGGTTTCAGAGAAGCAGCAAAAAAATAAATAAATCCTTTGTATGAGGGCATCATAGTAGATTAGTTCTTAGCTAATTGTGTTAAGCTCTCTCAGCTGACTGCAGAGTTCCACGATTTCCAATAACTCTGCTAAGTACACAACAGGGGCCCAGAGTGGCAGAGTGGTCTAAAACGCTTTACGTTATGGATCACTGTCATCTCACCTCTGTCTGCGTGGGTTTGAGTCTCGGATTCGGCCAATGTGGGTATGTGAGAAAGCTTGCCAGTAGCTTCTTGTGGGTCGGTGGTTCTTTCCGGGGGGTTTCCCGGGTTCTTCCTCCATTAATACTGGCCGACGTGTATAGCCTATCTTGTGCTGAAAAATGGTGTTAAACCCTACTACAACAAGTACACAATACATTTAACTCCCACAAAACCACTTTGTTGCTCTAAAATATAATTCAGAATTATACCAAATAATGTTCTAATATTTATATTGTTGTTGACATATATTCACTGTGTTGTGCAATGATGACTGGAAAGACATGAAAGTATTTGCAAGGTGTGCAGAAATGTCAGGAATTAAATAACAAGCGAAGACTATTATCAATACGAACAAAAGAAGAGAGTAAAAATGTGAAATGCATGGAAAAAACATTTGAATGGCTGAAATATGTTTCAGGATAGCTGTGAACATTTTGCACTGATTATTCAGACAATTACAAATGTGTACTGGGAACTTAATTTGTAAATGGTTGTAAACACTTTCATAAATCATCACTTGAATCAAATTGATGATGGTGCTCCTGAACTGACTACCGTAGACATAAAGGAATACAACCCAAAATATGCTATCAAGATAAGACATGCTCCTTGAAATAAGTGATTTTTAATCTGCAAGCTGATTATGTTTTTATCTAATGATTTATAATCTGATATCTGCATCTGGTGCAGTGTGTGATGCTGTAATTAAATCTAGACCAATATCTACTACAGGAAGGCCTAATCCTTCATTTATCTGAAAAATCTGAGTCTCTGAATTCGCGGGAACAGATTTCATCTATAGATGCTTCCCCATAAGGTCAATATTGGATGATATTCTGCCCATTTTACCTGGACAATGGGAAACCAACCTGTTTCTTCTATATGTAACCACCATAATTGACCATTCTGAATAAGGCACACTGAAGCAAAATCAACTTATAAATTATACATATAGATACTAAAACTTAAAGAAAGCCTGATTTGCATTCTGTTTATGTATGTTTTGTAACAGTATCTTGAGATTCAATGATTTTTTCAACTGCCAAATACCATATAAACTCAATGGTAAATCTTCCAGAATACCATAAATATGGCTGCTGATGTCATTCGAGAACTATCTATTGAAAATCATGTTAATTAAGGTTACTCAATTATCCATACAAAATGGGAGGCATTGTAAATAAATGTAATTTGTACTATGTAAATGTAAAATAATAAATGTAATGCAAACCTGTAAATACAGGTCACCTCAAGGACTTGTACAAGACACTGGCCTTTATGGCAAGAAACCCTAATAAATTTTTTGGAAAATTTTAAAATTTTATTGTTTCTTCTTCACAGAAGAATGTTGAAAACAAAGTGAACAAAACTTGATTATAAATTCATTTGTTTTCTACGAAGACGAGTTAGGAAAGATTCCTGGTTTTTATCTCTAAATAATCGCAAAATAAAAACTCACCACTGATATTTATAAAAAAAAAACAGCACAAGTCCCACAAAAGGACTGATGCTTGACTGTCAAAAATAAATTTTTACAAACTGAAGGACATTAATTCTTTTGAACTGACAAGTGTTGAAGGCACCTTTCACGTTCTTCAGTAATTCGATTTTCAAATCAGCTATGGTAACACACCAAAATATGATGCACAACTGGCACCATTTTCATTTAGGGCAAACCAGACATAAGAAGATTTTTTTTAAAGACTGATATGACCACCTATCCATAAGAGTTAGTGACAAGATTTTAATGATTTTTTTTTATTGTGGCAGTCATATTTAATGTCTGTCAGACACCATTTTCATTGAGGACTAAATACATATCATAAGAAATTTGTAGGTAAAAACCAGGTCTGAGTACATTTATTGTGGAGGACTAACAATATTAGAAGTTGAATTAACATCATTTTCATTCAGCAAATCAGATAACAGCAAGTGTGTCAAATATATCATTGTGGCAGCTAAACTCATGTTCATATGGCACCATTTCAGACCAACCAGGCATCATGAGTCTTCAGGTGAAGGCAAGCAGATTAGTACCATTTTCAGTAGGAATAATATTAAAGCTTTCAGTGAAAATCCCATTTCGATATAATTATCCATTCATCAGGAGTTCCAAAAATAAAATTATCCTAAAAGACTAATGGATGTCAGAACATGGACAACAGACAATTGCCAATCACATTGGTTCTTCTAGTCTACGAACAGTAGAGCTAAAAACTATTGTAGGAATGTGTAATTAAGGATCATTTTTTGGCTCTTAGTAAAATTTAATCCAGCCATTATCATGCTGTCTATGCATATTGGAACACTTAAACTTGAAGAAAAATGTTTTTTTAATGAATTGAACTCTAAATTCTCACCTTGTTCAACAATGATACAAGAGAGGCAACTCAATACTTTCCAACTGAGTCCAATAAATGTTACCTCCCTTTTCAAATCATTAGTGTGGCATGTATAAATACATTTATGAACAGAGATAAAACAATTATTAATATTTTTATTATGTATGATGCACATTTAAAAAAAATATTATATTATACCTAGATATACTATTGTTAACCAATGTTAAATATGTCATCAGAACTCAAATTATATAATAAACTTATGGTGTGCATAATACCTTAATGATCATAAAAAAAATATTTTATAAATAATTATCGATACAACGTCTACAGTGAGGCAGTTTATAGTGATGTCTAGCACTGGGGTATCATGCCACAGACATGTAGCATGATGTCCCACCCAGTCACATTATTCTGACACCAGGCTGATCAGTCCTAACATAAACATCTTAATGCTGAGCATCAAGCATGGCAACTGTTAGTACCATTTTTGTAAGTCTTTAGTATGACTCGGTCGGGGATCAAACCCACGACCTCCTGCTTCCATGGCGGATGCTCTAACCACTAGGCCACTGGAGCAACTGTACTTACAACTGAATCATGTAATAAACCACTTTTAACTCCCATTACTATTGATTTAAAATAACTGAAAGCTATAATAACAAAATGTTATCTTTCACATCAAAATCCATCAAATTTCAAAATTAGACAGCCCAGCCTAAATTTAGTAGCCCTTATTATTGAAAAAAAAATAATTACCGTATTTTCCGGGGTATAAGTCGCTACTTTTTTTCGTTTTTTTTCTTTCAAATGACGTGTGCGACTTATACGCAGGAGCGACTTATACGATAAATAATTTTTTTAACGACTGATATGACTGATGCGCAGTGATGCTGTGTTATAGCGAAATATATCTACGGTATACCGGCAAGCCAATTGCTCGAAACTTACATACACGTAAGTATTAGACTACAAGAATATCAAATTAAATAATCAAATAATATTTAGTTATAATATATATGTGTTAAAATTTGTTGTTATTAATAAAACAAAAATATTGAAATTATGATTGCCATTGTCTTTCTTTTATTATTCACCACGTGCTTCAAGCAAAGTGTTGGTCAGATGTCGCTACAATATATGTATTTAAATGTACCGGTAGCGCTTCATAATTTACTTCAATAGCTTATAAAAACTCTGGATTAACCCGAGACTGGCTTCATGGAGAGAACTCCAAAGTAATTAATAAAAATAACTGGAAGGCTGGCGAACAATTTCAGTTGTCGTATAAAATGCCTTTGAAGTTCGATTTGGGTGTGAAATTGACCGGAATACCGAGACTGGCTTCATTGAGAGAACTTCAAAGTAATTAATAAAAAAAAAACTGGAAGACTGGCGGACAACTTCAATTGTTTTATAAAGTGCCTTTGAAGTTTGCTCGGGTTGTGGAAATTGACCGGAATACCGAGACTGGCTTCATTGAGAGAACTTCAAAGTAATTAATAAAAAAAACTGGAAGGCTGGCGAACAACTTCAATTGTTTTATAAAGTGCCTTTGAAGTTCGCTCGGGTTGTGGAATTGACCGGTATATAAATACAGACCGTTCATACCATGGAGCATCAAAAAAAGATAGTTTCACAATAACGTTGTATGATTTAAAATTGTTATATTAGCGTAAGTCAATACAATTTAATCATGGCACCTACAACTACCACGCGAAAAAGTTATAATGCAGAATTTAAGTTAAACGTCGTAGCATTTGCGAAAGAAAACGGAAATCGTTCAGCAGTAAGAAAATTCAACGTAAGCGAGAAGCTTGTGCGTGACTGGCGTAAAAAAAGAAGACGAGTGGCGCTATTATTTACTTAAAAAACATTATTTATAAATCTTATTTGCTTATATTTCTATTTTTAAAATTTCAAACAAGAATATACGTACACGTTGTTGGAAATTACCAATTCGTATGCAATGGCTGGCGGTATCAAAAACGTGATTACGGTTAGTGCACAGGAGCGACTTATACGCAGGAGCGACTTATCTGTTCAATTTTCCAAAATTATCTGGATTTCCCCCTCCCGCGACTTGTACCCAGGAGCGACTTATAGGGCTGAAAATACGGTAACATGTTCAAAGCTGAATGTATAGTTTTATACAAGTTAGGGCAAAAAGGCAATGAAGGTACTCAAATATTAATCTGTTGCCTTCTAATGTGCTATTAATAAATACTATTATTTATAAAAATATTTTCTAGGTATATTTTAAAACCAGTGTGCAAACTATAACCACATGACTTGCCTCTAAAAATGCTTTATTGTCTTCAGTAGCAAACATTAATTATTAATTATCATGCAGAAAATAAATTCACACAAACATGGTCTTGAAAATAAAATGGTGGCACCTTTAATAGAAACAAAAAGAACATTCTTTCCTATAAATCAAAGCAGTGGTACTAAAGAATGGCCAATACTATTACTATTACTACTCATAACAAGGGATACTATAATAATAAAACTAATTTGGTTTTTATTTTTTATTTTTTAAATTATTGTTCTTAAAATCTACTAAATATTATATACTGGTATCTCATCATGCTACAAGTCATGATATCAAAAAGCAAACCACCTGGTTACCTGACTTCAATATATAGTAGCACAAAAATATTCTAGTACAGTAGTCCCCCTCTTATATAGCCACTCCTTCTGCACAGGGAAGTGGCCTTGTAAGACAGTAGAGCTTTTTCCAGCAGGGCACTCAATTTTTTGTGATAAGTAAATACACTGTACGTAGAAAGAAAGCTACATACTTCATAGCATGTAATATCTTTACTTAAAAGTAACATGAATTTTTAAAAGGTTCTTCTTACAATAGTTTCACATGAATATACATTAATAGTTCAGTGGCCCAAAGTGGCCAAGTGGTCTAAAGCACTCTCCGTTTCGGATCACTGCAATCTCACCTCTGTCTGTGTGGGTTCAGGTCTCAGATTCGGCCAATGTGGGTATGTGAGAAAGCGTGCCAGTAGCTTCTCATGGGACGTGGTTCTTTACGGGGGTTTTCCCCGGGTTCTTCCTCCACCAGTAATACTGGCCGCCATGTTTAGCCTATCGTGTGCTGAAAAAAGGATTTAAACCCTACAACAACATTAATAGTTCTTATTCTTGGTGTAAGCATGATATGCAAGCAGATATTGTCGTCATGGACATTGCAAAACCATTCAAAAACATTTAAATCTTGATACATACACTGCTACTGAATAACATTCTTATTGGTTATGACATTGTTTATTTTAGTCTTTTTTTACATAAAATTGTTCAGCAAGTGTCCCCCCACCCCAACTGATGTTGTGCAGTTGAATAAGTGACTTCTGAAAAAAATATATTTCCGTTTACGTGATGCCATGTTAATGTTTGGTAATGATTTATTCAGTTGTTGCTAACTGTATGCTATTTAATTATGCAGACAAAACCTTTGTTGAGTGGACAAAATGCCTTCTTAGTAAAGGAAGCGATAAATGTGTTGTCATATTATTGTTCAGTCTTTGTCTGGTACCCTGTTTTGTTCAAGGCTCTCTGTGTGTATTAATGCATAAACTTTTTTTTTTTGCCTAAGTTGACCTTGTTATGATCTTGATAATTAGGTAACTCTAGCACAGCATTGCTGAGCTCATTTCATGCAAACATCGGCTTTTAGAGACAATGAATTACTGTATTTTCGCGTATATAAGACGCGTCTTATACAAAGTTTTATTTGCCCCCGCACCCAAGGTGCATCTTATATTAATGAGCATCTTATCTAAGTATTTTTTAAACACAAACTTACAGTACAGTGTGTGATATTGAAGGACAATTATTGTGGTCAATATTCACGTTTCACGATTTTGATTCCTAGTTGTAAAAACAATTGGGTAAGTGTTCACAATATAATAAACTGTTACTAAATAGTGTTGGACTTGATCAAAAATCAATGTACCGTATTGTTCTATTCATCTTCATTTTCATTGTCATCAGTTTCGGCCTCAAATCCATCGAAACTTGAATCAAATTCATTGTTGTTATCACGGAATAACTCAATAACTGATGCTAATTGATCCTCATTGGTGTCGGATGCAGCTGAGTCATCGTCCAAAGAACTGATATAGATAGCCGCTTTGGGAATTATCCCACACTTTCTGAAGCCATTGATGATTGTCGTAATTTTCACTTTCTCCCATGCCACATATGATTTTCGCGTCGGCATCGTGACAATTTTATAAGTTTTAAAAATGCTAAGCAAATTGATCACTCATTTATATATAACAAGTTATATATAACAAGAGACTGTTCCCACGTTTATATATGCTAACCGCATACATCGGGCGTTTACTGGTCTATGTACTAATCCCACCCGCTGAAGACTTGGTCTAGTGGTTCAATGAAGCTGCCTTTACATCCGGCGTTTATTGTTCTAGAATCTAGATACCAGGTACTAAACCCATCCGCTATTGGCCTTTGATCTCAACTAAAAATGGTAATGAAGCCTTGTTTACATCCAACGGGTGATGGAACATTGGACAAATTTTCATTTATGATAAAAGAAAGGTAACCACTGGAGATAAGTTGCTCAGTTTGGCAGACGGCTATGCCACGTGCGTCTTATATTTGTGGGCGTCTTATTTAAAATATTTTTTACACAAATCGTCAAAACCCGCGACTTATAATTAGGTGCGTCTTAAATGCGCGAAAATATGGTAATATTAATCTTAGTGCTACATGTACTTTATTCAACACATCTTTCTGAAACTTGAAATTGGGAGACATGTATTGATGATAGAGATAACCTGATTAATTACCTTATGTCACTCTATGAATTAATTATTGGTTCTGGATACATTTGGAAAAAGAGTGGCTGCCTATGAGGAGAACATTTTACATTTTTGTACTAAAGTGCTGGCCAAAAGGTCTAGTTAGAGGGGGTACTGTTGAATACAAACTCATCAGTTATATATTATTTACTGTCTGAAAAAAAATCCACCATATATATTTGCATACTAGCCCAACTGCAAACTTCACAGATTCATATCTCCCATAATGTGCCAGCAGATCTTTGTCTATGCAGCAACCAGTAGAACCAATCACACAGACCCTATGTGAGAGAAGACCAGGGTCAATGGTATTTGCAGTTGGTCTCAATCTGTAATTATATACAAAACATCAGGCTGACACAAACTGAATAAACCAATGTTAACAGAAAATGTCCTGATACTCTGATTGCCATTCATTTCCATTCACTTATTGTGAATATAACTAAATAACTAACGGAAGTCCATTTACGCTACAATGCCACAATTCATGTGTTGACCAGCTGAGTAAGATATTCAGCCAGTTTCTTTACACTTGAGGGAGCAGTGTCTTTCAGAGCCATTGCGAGAATAATTGGTTTGTGGACATCTAACTTGGATGTCAGGGTCTGCGCCAGAACATGTGTCATGGGCTGAAATAAATAAAACGATGCAACAAATCAGTGTTAGTAGATCAATTAGCAGCTGTGGTTATCTACAAAAAACCCAACAGACAAATTATAGTCATGTAGATTTAAACAGATAGTCCTATAATTACCTCCCATGAAATGATTGTCAGCCATCTTATGGATCTTCTTCCCATAAATGGCATAAGCAGAATTTAATATTGGTCCAACAATTATTGTAACAAGATGCCCAAGTGGGTCTGAGATTGCTGACCTAGCCAATATATTCCCAATAACCATGTGCTTGAGCAGCTGACCAAGAACTCTGGTTCAGTAGGATCCTATCATTACACATTTCTTCCAGGAAAAACGGTTTCTGGCTTTCCATACCTTCTGCATCAACATTCACAATAATATAATGACAATGCTTTCTACAAACTGAAAGCCTTTATTACCAGAATGCTTTCTGTTAAATTTAGTACTTTCTTCTGACCAGTTTCCTAGAAGCTATTTGAAAATATTTCTATTTTGAGTAATGGTGGCTGTATATTATGGCAGACTGGCATCATTTGTGTACACTTTTAATTTTCTTCATGCCAGAATGTCTAATATCAAAATTTGGTTAAATTCATTAAGATGTTTTTTTGACAAATAAGTAGTTTTTCTCTTTTTAGTAACAGCAGCCACGTTTTTTGGGCAGACTGGCATCATTTAGATAAAGATGTATGGCCTTTATTACAGAATTATTTTTATTTTTGAATCTGGTCAAATTCTGCTAACTGGTCTTTATGACGACATTTCAAGGTTCAACTATTTTTAGTGATGGTGGCCATATTGGAAGGTGAACTGGAATCATTTATATAATATTAAAAGCCATACAAGCCAGGATGCTTTTCTTCAATTTGATCAGATTTTGTTGAATGGATTGTGAGAAACCATTTTAAGATTTCTGTTTTAAACAATGGTAGCTACACTTGGAGTTAGATAACAACCATCTGTACAATCTGAAAGCAATTATGTCATGATGCTTTATTTCAAATTTTGGTCAAACTTTGTTGAGAGGTTTTTAGTCATTTATAGATTTTTATTGTTTCAGTGGCAGTGTTTATCTCATTTACCCAGATGCTTAAAGTTTTTTTCTTCTGTTTTTCAGTAAGAATGTTTTATTTCACGGCAGACCGGAATTATTAACCAGATTTTATAGCCCTTTATTACAGATTGCATTTACAATGTATTCAAATTTGGTCAAATTACATGTATGTTCTGCGATTTTTCATAAGAAGTTGTTTAAAGGTTTAACTCTTGCTAAGAACGGTGGCCATATCTGATACTGTATTTATAACATTTATTGGGACTCAATAATATAAAAAAATTAAATTTTTTCCTTGAGAACTCATGGTGAAACTTGTTTATCACCCAGGTCATATGTCTGAAGAGTTTTGGAAATGAAATAATTCAGAGTTGAATTTGCACCCTCTCCCATCACAGAATGCAAGAAAATAAACAAAATGCTTTTTTGATAATAAAATTTAAAAAATAATGTTGTATTGCTATTATTTATTATTTTTTTCTTCATCATGAACAATTTATTAAAGAAACTTCAAGCTATTTCTCTGTATACTATTTACCCTGGGGACATTTGTATCACTTATGAGTACAGATGACAAGGAACCAGAAGCCTGGGTGATGAATAAACTCAAATGGCGGTGAACTAAATGTTTGACTTTACAGATTGGATATAAAATACAAAGGTTATTATTTTATTACAAAGCAAGCCAACCCCTGAAGGCAACTTTAGATTCTTTTAAGTGAGCAGATTCTCCTTTTTTTTATATATATATACAAAGTCAGCTGACGTAGGGAAGCCAACTTTGATTCCTTTTACTCGATTTACTTTTCTTGAATTCAAGGGAATTTTGATAATAAACTGAAACAACAAACAATTTTTCAAGCAACACAATCTAGCGCTTCATGCATGGGCATAGAAGACACAACACCTCCCAAAAGAGTTGGAGGAGAAAATAAAATCACTCATCGAATTCATGAGCATGAACACCAAAAAGATGATAATTTTGACAACAATATGATCTTTAACACAGATGACAATCTAGTGTACTTTGATCTCCTTTCTGGAAGGACTGTTCATAAGAAGGGGGTTAATAGTGTGAGAATAGACCATTTCATACCGAATTTAACCGAGTTTCTCCATAATTATCCGAATACCCCCCCCCCCCCCCCCCGAGTCCCTTTATACTCCAGCCAATCAAACGCTGGTAGGTACATGTACATACCAAATTATCATCCATTGTTGTTTAGAAGTATTTCATAGATAAAACAGCAAGAAAAACCCGCTTCTTGTATCGTCAGAGGTTGCAAATGTCGCTCCAATCAAGGATGTGGCATTAAATTCCATTATCTGCCATGGATAGATGATTTTACTTGTATTAGTATTGCGACTTGATAAATAGTTGTGTACTTGTCTGTGAACGTTATAGAGATCGAATACTGGTGACGCAGATATTTTCAGCTTTTTCCAAATCCAAGCAGGTTGAGCTAATTAAATGATTGAAATTTACATGTAAATTATTCACAGACTTTCAAAAACAAAATTATAAATTCACTTATTACAGTGACGTTACAAATGAATATAAATAGTTTGAATAACCTGCTCTTTGATTGTCAGGATGTAATTTGTTTACTTCGACACCGTTTTCTTACTTACATGTACATATCCAGATGTAAACAACTAAAAACTACTCTCTCGTATGGCTTTGAAATCCGCCCTGGTTCTAGAAAATAAGACAGGATGGCTCCAATATTAAATTTCGTCAATATCTGTGGAGGCATCGCTGTTGAATAGGCATCTTACAACTCGATAAACGAGGTTGATGTAGTTTGAAAACTGATGCTGATTCTGAAGCGTCTGCCATATTTTGCCTACCACCTATCGAGTGGCTATTGCGGTCAGCTGACCACCCGCCACGTGATAAAAATCCAAGCAAATTACGAAGTTCGCCGAAGTTTCCATGAAATGGTCTATTCACACAACTGGTACAAACAAAAACATCTTACTTTAGTCCTTGCATTTCATTGAGTGAAATCTTGCATGGTACATACAGTCCACCACATTTTTGGTATTACAAATGAAGAAAAACAATCAGTAAGTCATACAGTATGATAAATTAAAACTTCACAAAGACTTAACATAGGTCAACTCACTTCGTCCTTTCCAAGGAGAACTCTGGTTGAGTATCTAGGAGATACTGTATCAGTTTCCTCCATGACAATTTCTCTTGTCACATCCACCTTGGGAAGAAAAAAATTAAATACCAAAATATACCTAGTCCATGAAAGGATAAATACTTGTAGCAACCATATTCTGGAAGTATCATGTTATACTACAGAGTGGGCAGATCAATCTGTTGAACAATGAAATCCTGTTGAAACTGATATTTTGTCTATATATGTATTTTTTATCTGAAAACTCCTTACCAAAGGAAGTGATTCATGTCATTTGCAGATTGATCATCAATATGCTGGAATAAATTACATTTTCATTCTGTTTGTGTTTACACAGCATAATATAACATTTGAACACATTTCATTTTGTTTGTGCTTACAGAGCATTACATAATATTTAAGCATGCACATGTGTTTACACAGCATGGCATAGGACTTCAGCAAGCACATGTGTTTACACAGCATGGCATAGGACTTCAGCAAGCACATGTGTTTACACAGCATGGCATAGGACTTCAGCAAGCACATGTGTTTACACAGCATGGCATAGGACTTCAGCAAGCACATGTGTTTACACAGCATGGCATAGGACTTCAGCAAGCACATGTGTTTACACAGCATGGCATAGGACTTCAGCAAGCACATGTGTTTACACAGCATGGCATAGGACTTCAGCAAGCACATGTGTTTACACAGCGCAGTACAAAACTTAAAGAGGATAAAAACCCTGACCTGCACAATTTTATTGTTGTTGTTGTTGTTATAGGGTTTAATGTCATTTTTCAGCACAAGATAGGCTTTACATGGCGGCCAGTATAAATGGTGGAGGAAGAACTCTGGAAAACCTTGGAAAGAACCACCCACCAATGAGAAGCTACTGATAAGCTTTCTCACATACCCACATTGGCTGAATCCAAGACTCGAACCCACACAGACAGAGGTGAGATGGCATTGATTCATAATGGAGAGCACTTTAGATCACTTGGGACCCCTCCAATTTTATTGTAAGAAGAAGGATATTTAGTAGTTTGTGTATATAAATCTATCCCGTCTATTTTTTTAATTTGTATATATTGTATTTGCACAAAAATTTCATGAAAATACTGTCCGAGATCAAATGGAAGGTACCTGCCACAAATTTGTTAGCTCCCTTCCATACAAACAGGATGTGACATCATTTGAGATGATTAACGTGTAACAGTCATATTCAGTTTATGCAGCGAAGTGTCAAGTAGAAACAAGATAGTTCAATGCGCAGCTCTAAATTGTGTGAATAATAGTAGTTCCAGACAGAAGGTTAGTTTTTTTCCCACATTTTCAAAGGACCCTAAAAAAAGATCTGTATTTGCGATCAAATTAAAATCAGTGAATATGATCTATTCTCAGAATTTTTTTAAATACACTATATTGGTGCAAAAGATGCAGCTTTCTTACATCCAAGATCAAAACTTCACTTCCTGTCATGCATAGCAGCACATAGAATATTTTCAAACCTCAAATAATTTTTTAAAACATTTTCCTCATTTGTAATTAACATCATTTTTATGTCATTAGTATGAAGGAACAAAAAGGTTTTTCAACATTTCATGGCGTTAACATCTTGAATTGTAGTATTATCAATTCAGATATTTTCAAAAGAATATTCCTGCTAGAATTAATTTTATTACATGATAATAACAGACTGCAAGATAATGTTCCGCTTACAAGCATTCCTAGCTTCTGGTACTGGGTAACAATACAAAAGATTCTGTCCTCAAATGTGCAGCAGACTAGTTCTGTTTTGTGTGAATTCACCTCTACTGCAATCTGAAAGATAAACGCATATGCATATTTTGATGCCTCTGACAACTTACATTTAGCAAGACACACACATGCCAAAATTTGTATCTACATGGATATTTTTGGGATGCACAATAACTCACTAAAGGCAGATTGGTATTTAGATTTGTACATCATCCTGTCTCACTTTTTGATGCACCATTATATTAATGAGATGTTATAAACTGGTTTTCAATAGAATGCTTTTTTTCAATGAAATTATGAACAGATTAATTTACACTTGTAAAAAATTGGTGGAAATTTCTATCATAATTACTTTGTATACAGACTTATTGGTCATATCCTATAACAAACAGCAATCATCCAGATCTACTGGAACATTATTTTTTTGGACTAATCTTTAACACAAACAACATATCAGATCTGGATCTTTGTTGTATATACAGTAGTCATGAACTAAGATAAGACACATATCATGAAATTACTTAATTTTTTTTCATTTTCTTTTCCCAATCCTCATACAAATCTTTATCGATGGTGCAACTTCCCACCATTACAGCCTTTATCACCTACACAGCATGCAAAAGAGATGTGATTTGCATTGGAGAAACGGCATCAGTAACATTTTTCAGAACTAAAGTTTGATGAAATGCAACATTGACTTTGGAAATGAAGTCACACTTAATATTTGTCTGTTGGATTCACAATATTTTTTTTTCTTCTGGATTATCTTGGAACTCATGAATTTTTTGTAAGGCAAAGTATGAATTGTACAAATATCTTTAAAAGCATGAGGTATTTTTTGTGTGTGCATTACACCTCTACCCGCTGAGAGACAGTGTGTGTGTGTGTGTGTTAGTCTTACAATGTTAATGCTACATCTTACTGCTCAAATAACAGCTTTATGTATCATGTTCTGATATTGACTGACATCAGAACAAGCATCAGAATCTTCAAGTATATCTCACATACTTGGCATCATATACTGAAGCTTCCACACAAATTAAAGTCATGTTGATTTGGGCACACTTCACTTACTATGATATAATTTTTAACAAACAGATACAAATTATCACACAAACAAATGAACGTATTTTTAAGTTCTGCTGACCTACATTTCATTTGGTTGGAATGTGATGGTAATGCTGAAATAGGTTACAAGGAAGATAAATATCTTGAACTAAATGAAGCACTTTTCTAAAGACTTTTTATAGTATTACCAGTAGTATATTTGTATTTGTTTCATTAAAGAAACATTCATCATCTTAATACAATTATGGCATTCCCAGCTTCTATCACATTCCAAACAGATGAATGGAACATGAAAATGCTTCCATTTAATACTGTCAGATTTTACTTCTATCTGGATAAAGACAGCAAAGTAAGCATAATCAATTTGATTTAAATTTGTGGAAGAGTGTTGACATGGGCTGCAATCGTGTAGGATATTCCTTAAAATGTTAATTCTTATCCTCATGTCAGTCGACTTGGAAGCACACTATAAAAGTTCATTATTAAGGCAGTAAGATGCAACACCAAACCAATAAAGAATTGATACATCTTATGTTGTATGATTATTTGGGAGCATGCTAATCAAGGTCACTATTAATGCAGTAAGACGTTGCACCAAAACAAAATAACATTGATACCTCCTAACATTAGCTTCTTTGGATTTATCATGGTCTCATTAAATAATTATATTTTTTACCCCCATAATCCGGAAGATATTACGCCTGAAGCTGTTAAAAAATTTAAATCTAAAAATAACTGGATGTCAAAATGTTT
The DNA here is from genome assembly GCA_029339505.1 of Unio delphinus. Taxonomy (NCBI): domain Eukaryota; kingdom Metazoa; phylum Mollusca; class Bivalvia; order Unionida; family Unionidae; genus Unio; species Unio delphinus. The sequence goes on from JAQISU010000096.1 coordinate 2,459,832, forward strand.
GACTTTTAGAGATAAGAAGTTTGTTCTCAACAATCAGAAATTTGAACAAAAACAATAAAAAGAAACATTTAAAAAAAAATACCCTAAACTAAATAATTGTTATCGTATTTATGAATTTATACAAGCACGTAAAAAAGACATTTAAAACGTGTTCAAATTTGTTATACGTATGGTAATTGGAGAAAATGGCTGCTGTGTGCATTAGGATTCACATTGCTTTGATTTACTCTAAAATAACAGCACAATCTGGGTGAATCAAAAATGCAAAATGCACATTACAATGCATTGTTTCAATTTCACCGATGTTCCTAAACACTGAATAGCAAATTAAAAATTGCAACTATATTGAATGACACTTCAGCAACATGGCAAAAGGTTAAGTCATGTTTTATAAACAATGTAAGTTAGCATTGAAAAGTGCCAAAGTAGCGATTCCAGTTCATAAGCTTGTGATCAGTGAAATCGCCTATCTAGTGTTTAAAATCTTATTCATCTACCACATGGTGTGCTGATTTTAGTCAAAAGTTTATATAAATTTGCAGCATATTTTCTCATGTTCACTTACTATGATATCGGGAATTTTTTACTATGAATGGCATAACTAAGTACAGTTACTATTTCTGCCTTGCTGGCAGTGTATATTCCGGTTTGGATTACATGTCTGACCAACATAATTCAAAACTCAATTTTACGCAAAGCAAATCAGCAAAATGTACCCACAAATCTAAAAACTAGTAAAATCGTTGCTCTTTCTACAAATGCATGTGTAGAGAGCATATCTGGCTGAATAAGAGGATAAAATGCAATGTAAATATTTTGTAGTGACCTTGCCTGTCTTACACGGGGCACTAATATTGAAATAATGCCAGATACGCAAGATTTGGGTTTTTACTAAACATATGGGCAGTGGTACAGGTCCATTGGATCCATACAGGATAGAAAAAGATGCTCCTGCCCCCAGAGTTTCCCAAATAGGGGTAAAATGGAGCTCAACAACCATGTGCTCACGGCAGGGCATGCGACATTATATCATACAATCTGGAGAGGAATAGGCTTTGCCAGGCTCTATCTTGCCCTTGATACTCAACATGAAGACAACTAAAAATTCTTCCATACCGGATCAGTTGCAGCCCGATTAAAAAATTATAGCGCCTTCCTCTGCCAGGATGGAGGTGACGAGTATACAACTAGTACCCCCACTACCAAGATCCATGGGAGAGACAACGTCATCATCGGTACAAGGAACGTTACAATACTGAAGGCAGTGGAAAAGTTGAAAGAACTTACACACAAGTTGGAGAGTTACAACTGTAACATTATTTGTCTCTGCGATGTGTGCTGAAAAACATTAGCAAAATAACAACATATAAAGGACATTAGCTCTACTTCAGCGGATGATAGGACAAACATAATCATGTCATTGCATTCGCTGTCCACAAGCAGGCTCATTACCATCACAATCATACATGCCTATGCATCCACATCTAACTACAGTGGGACCCCACTATAACCCGCCCCGCTATAACCCGAATTCGGATATAACCTGGTCGTGGCATGGCTCCCAAAATTTCGGGTAATTTATTACAGGTATTTTTCTCAAAGACCAAAAAAAAAAATTAAGTATGAAAAAAAAAAAATTAAGAGTTTAATTATCATTCTCATATTCGTCTAAGCAGTGCGAAAAAGAACGTGTAGAAAATGTATTATCAAATTTCTTCTAGTTTTGTGCCAAAATAAACGTCGGTAATATGAACCAATTGCTGGGCCTACTGAGAACTTTGATCTTTGTTTATTGTTGAAAAATTACAGCTCATAAGTGTCAATATTATAATTACTGATTCCTGAGTAATAAAGCCATCGTGTCTACTTTGTGTTTGTCTTGAATGCATTCCGAATACAATCGTTGTTCAAAATAATCTCCGATATATGTTCTCTTAATTTCATACACAACTAAGCAACAGCCAATGCGGCGGTTGATAAAAGATTCTCACCAGAACATATAAATCAATTAATTTAAGTACACTGTTTATCATCAAAGTGAACTGCCGAGCTAAACAGTGACATAATTCAGTGGTTAAGCCAGTTCTGCCTGCTGTATTTATTAGAGTACATCAAAAGAACATGACACAATAACTGGGCGGCAAGTTCAAAGGACTTTGACTAGCAGCTTGGGTGGGAAAATGTGCTGAAATTTACAATGACTGAATTCAGAGACAGAGAGATCCTGAGATGTACATGTAGTTATTATAAGAATACACTTTAGCTTCCATTATTTAATCTATGGACATGTACTATTTCATCATTCATTACGTACACCCGTTACATAATTTTTGTTTTTTTTCTTTTCACTGAATTCAGTCACATAATGATCTGTGACAAAATTATTGAATATTTTACATCCGTGTGTGGATATTTTCAATGGAAATATTTGTATTATGGATTCAATGTATGTTACAAGATTCGCTGGTGAGTACACGGTGTTGATACTCTTTTCATGCAATAGATTATACATGTATACATAAATTAGACACGTGTATGTACCAATGCATGGTTCTCTGAATAAAGTAATATATTATATCTGCAATTTCTGTTACCACAGCAAATGTTTTTCTCATTTAATATATATTGATCAAAAATGGTAATTGTGCCATGCATTTTCGCACCCGTCTTTATGTACCCCCCCCCCCCAAATAAATCCAAAAATGTTTTGGTATTGTACATGGTTGCTTATAACACGGTTTGGTTCATAGCCCGGTCGGATTCTATGGCTCCCAACTACCGTGTTATAGCGGGGTCCCACTGTATGATGACAACTATAAAAAATTTACAACCAACTGCAAGATGGCATTAACAACTCACCAAGAAGGACATTCTGTTTGTACAAGGAGACTGGAATGCAAAGGTGGGAGCTGAATCAGACAAACTGGCAAAGCACATGTGGACCCTTCTGCAATGCAGAAACAAATGAAATAGGACTCAGGCTATTGGAGTTTGCTGCCTGCAACAATCTTTTGCTGGCCAACACATTCAGCCCTCACAAAGCATCTAGAAGATGGACCTGGCACAGTCCATATGGACAACATCATTATTACAGCAAGCGAGATCATTGGCAAATATCACTGAACAAAGAAACCTTGGGTCACAACAGATGTCCTTGAACTATGTAAGCAACAAAAGAGAACTTAAAAAGATCATTAAGGAGACAGAAAATACAAAGAGATAACATGATCATGAAACGCATGAAAAAGGCAAAGAGATCCTGGATAGAAAGACAATGCTGCAAAACTAAAGATGGTCTGAGTAGAAATGATAGCAAAATGGCCTATCAACTAATGAATGATCGCACAACCCATAAGCAAGGGAAAACTGATGACAAACAACACCAACGGAAGCAGTACAGAAAAAAGGTAAGCGGACTGAAGCAGAAAGAGTTACAAGCTTCAAATACATGGGATCAGTTTTCACAGATGAGGGCTCCAAAGCAGAATTACTTTGCAGGAGTGCCCAGACAACAGCAGCAATAATAAGATTGAGAAAAATATGGAAAGATACCAATTTTGCATTTGGTTTGCATTTGGTTCCCAAATCAGGCTGATTCACTTGATTCTCATATTCATCTACTGTATGCCTATGTAACACGAATGCTTACATCAGATCTACAAAGGATTCAAACCTTAAAAATGATATGCTACCGCATGATCTTGAGCATCTCATTCATTGACCATGTCACCAACAAATAAGTCCACAACATGAATCCAATGAGCTATCAAACCCTATGAAGACCAACTGACCACTGTTAGAAAGCATAAACTGAAGTGGTACGGTCATGTCTCAAAATCATCTGGACTGGCAAAAACAATCTTGCAAGGCACAGTGCGAAGGTGCAGAAGAAGAGGTAGACATAAAAACAGGCGGGAAGACATTAAGAACTGGACAGGCATGGGTTTTGGAAACTCCCAAACGGCAGTAGAGAACAGGGAGAGATAGAAAGAATTGGTTGTAAAGTCAACTGGGGTGCCCCAATGACCTCTTGGGTTAAGGGTTTGATGATGATGATAATGATTAATTTTCAAAAACATATTAAAGTTATATCCACCTTGCTTGCGCAAAGCTAGTGCTAAAATTTGAAAGGCCTAACTGTTATTGATAATAAAATTTAACAAATTTCTAAAAATGTAATTGCGCGTAATGTACTGAAAACGGTGCTCTTAAATTTTAAAATCGCGGCCGTGTGATTATGACATCGATATGGAACTGACAAAAATCCGGAATTGGTAATATTGCATTTTCCTATCATAATCATATATTAGACCAACAAACTCTTCGCTACTTTTTTTTTTTATAATGGCCGGTCTGTCAACAAAAAAAGGTGTGACCGTGACTGAACTTTCAAATTAAACTCGAAACAAAAATCAAGAAGAAAAAAAACGTGGCAACGATTGGTCAACAGCCAGTATGTTCGTGAAATTAAAAATCATTGGTAATTAAAATTAAAGCTTACACAATTATTCCTAACTGGAAACGAACTAGGCGACGAATCACGTACTTCTTTGGGCGCCGCCATATTTTACGGGCATGCCTAATTCAAGAAAAGACGCATCACACATATGCTGCGGAAAGATTAGAGAGGTAACCGATACGAATGGGTGCCATAGTAAAACCAACAAAGAAGAGTGAAAATGGAGAGTAATGGCTGTACCTTCCCAACCTCAACAGGGCATTATCAATATTCTTTCATATCACTTTCTAATAACACCTAACGATTTCAAGAACTACAGCCCAGTTTCTAATCTCCCGTTAATATAAAGAAAAATCTTAGAAAAAGTTGTTATAACCAAACTTGTATCTCATCTGAATTCAGTCTTTTTAGCAATGTACATTCTGCATATCACCCTTGACACAGTACTGAAACTACTCTTAAAAAGTAGGAAATGACATTCTCTCCTTTGGATAGCGGAAAGATTACAGTTCTCACCCTTCTTGATTTGTCTGCAGCATTTGACGCAATAGACCATGATATATTACTTCGCCGTCTCCAGCATGTATACATATGGCATTCAAAATACAGCCTTAATGTGGTTTAAGTCGTACTTAGTCAACAGAACACAAATTGGATCTGCAAATGGAATACACTCCAGCCCAGTTGATCTATGTTGTAGTGTTCAACAGGGGTCTGTATTGGACATGGTCTCCTCATTCTTTAAACTCAGTCGCTCTCAAGTGTCATCATCCAGTGGCTCGCCCAGTGTACGCTGATGACACCCAAATATACAAATCTAGCCACACAACTGAAGTTGATGCTACCATCCAAGAAGAAGAGAGGTGCGAAATTTGATGTGAAATCATGGATGACATGTAACAAGCTGCAGATGAATAATAATAAAACTGAGGCCATTCTGATCGGGCATCACACAAATTCACACTGTTGAATTTATCGAAGACGGTGAACTACCTATCACATGTATTGCTTGAAAACATACTCACCCACGCGAATATGGCGAACGTTTTACTAAAAAAAAAAATGATTGTTTGTTGCGAAGCGCGAAGTTTAATCTCTTTTGAACGTTAGTTTATCTTATGGTACATATATGATTACAAATATTTATGGATTATATGAATACTATAAGACAGTAAATGTTACTTCTTAAACGAAAAGCAAGTTTCGAAGAAATAGGTATGCGAACGAGTTTGCGGGACATTCTCCGTTTATTTTTATTTTTTTGTTGGCCTTTGGACGCTTTTTGCTTCTTTTCACGAAGTTCACCGGTCACCACGTGATATCCGCTGCTAACTGTTCAAAGCGTTTGCGTGATGAACTGCCGATAAATACAATTCAGAACATGGCAGATATTTTAGGGTTTGCATATGCTGCAACAGTTGCTGCAGGGGGAATGATTGGCTATTTTAAAGCTGGTACATATTCAGATGTGCAGAAAGATGGCATACATTGTTGTTGTTACTCTTTTATTGTTGATTATGAGTGACAAAAACGATTGAACGATTTTGAGAGATGATATGCCCAATAGTCACATACCCACGAACCAGTTTTACATGTGTGCATAAAACTCCGGAACGTAATAGTAACACTGGAACGCACATCATTTATATTTTATATACCATAGTGTATATTGGTGGTAAATGTATAATTCATATTTGTGACATTTAATATCAATTAAATAATAAATTAATATGTACTTTCTCTTTTGCAAGTGATGCTTTGTTTGTTTGATTAGGATTTTTAACGTAGCTTTAACAATTTGTCAGTCATATCACTACGATGTCTGTGGTGAGACAGTTTATAGTGATGTCTAGCACTGGGGCATCATGCCGCAGACCTGTAACAGGATGTCCCACCCAGTCACATCATTCTGGCATCAGGCCGACCGGTCCTAACACTCAATGTCAAGCGAGGCAGCTGTTAGTACCATTTTTGTAAGTCTTTGGTATGACTCAGCCGGGGATCGAACCCACGACCTCCCACTTCAGCGGTGGACGCTCTGACAACTAGGCCACCAGAGCAATTATGCAAGTGATGCAAAATCAAACTAAAACGAAGCTGGAAACTGCGCATTTTGGCGACAGTTCGTACAGTAACAAAGTTTAATATTAACAGCATGTATTGCAATTTATACACGAGTTTAATGCTTCAGCATTTAATAATGAAAAACATTATTATTGATTTAATATCCATGTCTTAAGTTGATTATTATGTTGTGGTTATTATTACATTTTTCTTATTATCTTAAGTTCCATGATGTGTGAGATTTGTGCAACCCACCATGCAAAACAGCTGTATAGTTTGAGTGTAACTATCATGAATTATGCGTGATAATGGTCTAAATGCAAAGATTAGCCAGATCTTTGCGTACATACTAAATGGAAGGCCTCAAATATGAGATTATAAATAATGTGCATTCATCGAACAGAAATACATTTTCTGTGCCAAAAACATTTTAGACAGGTGTAATGGTTTAGACACCAATTATTTATGTTGAAACAATATGGCAAAGTGTTCATCATACCAGTATGTAATCAAAGGTATTTATTTTCAGTATCTTCTTCTTTACATGATATGTGAGTATGTTTCAGTAGGAACAGTAATTTGAAAGATACATAAATTAACCATGTAGAATTTACTCAGAATATCAGGAAATGGAAAATAAAAATAGTACATGAATAGATACATGAATTATAATTAAAAGTGAAAATGATGAATAAAACGTTAGGAGTGAAGAGAACAAGCGGCATACTTCCACTGTACAGCTATTTAAATTGCTGATTTTCACGCAGTTAATTTATTCCGGCATTATTAATAAATCATTACTAATATGTATTTATTAGTAATAGATTAAGCATTAAGATTATGTAACAATTGTATTAGACACTATTAATAATAAATTTCACAATTTTCAGCTATACAGTATATATGATATTACGTTTCGGTGCGTTCCAGTGTTTCTATGCACCGGTTTTACACACAGGTGCTCAATGCTAGCTTGATGTTGAGAAAGAAAAAAATTAATCTGAAGGGGGAAAAAATCATACAGAGTGACAAAAATACCATAGATTACCCCCATGACCCATTCTGACATATGACCCTCTCTATATTCCTGTATACTATATATAGTATGATATAGAGGTTCCTGTGTTCCATAGAGTACCCCCATGACCCATTCTGACATAGCACTCTCACTACCATACTGTATAGTAGGTATAGTGTAGTTTTCAAATTGTATGTGGTGTTTGTGATGGATGACCAGTTAGTTGTGCTACTCTAAATGATTTGGTACATAATCTATTATCTACAAGGAATGTGTCAGTTCTTAATTTTATAGAATTGGAAGAAATAGAAGGATTTTCCTTCAGTTTGATTTCATATTTATACTGATTATCATAGTTTTGAAATTGTGTGTTGTATTTTAATAATTTCCATGAGAGATCTATAGTTGTAAAAGTTGCTGTTCATAAAAACATTTTATGTAATGTCTGGCTTAATTTTTTTTATTTTTGTCTTTTACCTTGTGTTATTGTGCAAAATTGTTGATGTCTGGCCAGAATGGAAAAAAATGTTGAGTATCAGGCTGAATTTGTAAAAGTAAATACATGCGCTTTAAAATGTGCATAATTTTCCCCAAACTGCCATCCTGAAAAAAACATAAAAATTGAATCCCGTGTTTTTCAGGCAGCATCCCATCCCTTGCAGCAGGTGTTCTGTTTGGAGGACTGGCAGGGTTTGGAGCTTACCAGACAACGAATGACCCTCGCAATGTTTCTGTAACTCTAGGCATGTATATGAGTCCATAAACATTTTCTAGGATTTCAGAGTAACCTTGGATCACTGGATAATTATTATTTAGAAAACTCTCTTTTACGTATTTATAGGGTGTAATGGGACATCAACACAGTCCCTGCTTTATTGTGCCTAGCAAGTTCAGGTATTCCCCAAAAAGGCATAAAAAAAACAAAGATAAAGACTAAAAAGGGTTAAATCCTTAAAATCCAGTCAGATTTTCGATATAAAAAAAGTCCAAGACCTTTTTGATTGGAACATCATCAGGAGTCGTGCTATCATGCAAAGTAGGTGACTAAATCGCCTTGTAAATGAAAACTTCACCATCTACTGTTAGGAATGCAAAAACAATTTTGCCCTGTGAATTTTTAGATATAAAGTTTGAGTGACTGACTTTACAGATGTTCCTTCACTTGAACATTATTTCTGGTGTTGTGTTTTAGCTCAAGGCGAAATGTGGGCATCAAGTCTTTAAATAGCTGGTGTTTATTTCAGGTGCTCAGACAAACAAACTCTTGCACTTTCACAGGCATGTGTTTTGATAGCTGATTGACCATTAACCATTTCCCACGAAAGTTATAGCAGAGGTATTTTATATTTGTCTCTGATTATAGCAGCTGTCGCTAGCTGATTTCTGCAAGTCATCATTCAATGAAAAACATTAAGGTGTGTGTTTTTAAACTTAATCCAATATTATTTAAATAGCACTTCTTATTATAAGAATAGAATTTGTGATGTGAAGATTTTAATTGCATTATTTTCTGCAAAAAATCAGTTTGAAACCCTATGTGAACCAGTCAGTGGGGAAATAAAGCAGTGTCTAAGAAGTATCACTATTAGGTTGTTTGTTTTTGTAAATTCCTTGAGAAAAACATTCTGGCCAACATGTGTCATGTCCAGGCCCACAAATACCAAATGCAGTTTGTAGTTAGGGACCAGTGCAATTAAGATGCTGATTGGTGCAAGGACATAATTTTCTTTATGTCTTTAACATCAGAAACATCCTGTTAGAATTCACCAAACAGCAGAAACATCTTGTTAGAATTCACTAAACAGCAGAAACATCCTGTTAGAAGTTACCAAACTATCAAACTGATAATTATGGCTATCATGTGGGAACTTTAGTACAGATTTGTATCTTTTACATGATTCGGTCAGTTATTTGTCCATATAGTAGTTCAGTTAAAATTTGACCATCTTGTCTTAAAATGCAAGTATAAACTTAAATGTATTCACAGTAAATGGTCACTTTAAGTTTGATTTTAAATTTTAACCAGTCAGATTGCTAGATTCTTGACATAAGTTTAAAGTTGAACCTTCATTTCGTTTGTGAAATCCAGACCAGAACCCTTGACAGAAGGTTGAAGGAGGCCAAAAAATGTAGAAAGTGAAATGAATTTATGACAGTAAGGCATATGAACAAAATACTGTCAGTAGATGAATGATATTGTCATTAAATGAGCGACACTGTCAGTGTACTATTTTTCATGCTATACCAATTTTCATAGATTTTATTAATGGTACATGCTACAAATTTAAATTCCAAATCAACATTTGTGAAAGTGACAGGATCCATTTCCCAGTCCATGAATTTAAGTACTAACAAAAATGAAATATTTCTCAAAAGCACAAAATTTGGTTTTCTTGAAGATTAATGAAATTACAGTATATTGAGGTACGAATCTGGAATTTATTGTCTCACATTTGAATATTTTATAGTGGTGGCAGCATCAGCAATTATAGAATCTACTATAGAATTACATTTGAGGAGGTGGCCTCAAGTGGTCTAAAGCGCTTTCCGTTATGGTTCACTGCCATCTGACCTCTATCTGTGTGGGTTCAAGTCTTGGATTCGGCCAATGTGGGTATGTGAGAAAGCTTGCCAGTAGCTTTTGTGTATCGGTGGTTCTTTCTAGGGGTTTTTCCAGGTTCTTCCTCCACCATTAATACTGGCCGCCATGGATAGCCTATCTTGTGCTGAAAAATGGCGTTAAACCCTACTACCACTACTACATCTGAGGAGAGGAAACCCCTGCCTTTTATTTGGGAGGATTCCCTAAATATGTCTGTTGGGGGAAAAATTCATGGAAGTAAACAAAGGGATGCAAATATTGCGAGTGATTTTCATTTATATGTGTGATCTTTTGCAGTGACGTTTTAGTTTACCTCAATGAAAGCTCACTGGCAGATGATTGCTGTTTTTGTAGTTGCAAATAAATGAGCTAATCATAGGGAGTAAGAAAATTCCTTTCTCTTCCACAAAATGTTCTGTTTTTTTTTTTATTGTTGGAGTACCTTGGATTTTGATGCAGGATTGGAAAAAGTCACTTTGTAGACATATAAGACTCATGTGGCCACTTCAGGTGAGTATATAAGGGGGAAGAGAGCGAGTTTTGCCTTCCCATGAGATATTAACAGCAGTTTGTCGAATCCTGGTGGCTAAGAGCTGAGTCTGTAGAGAGCTAGTCACAAGCACTATACTGTGAGGGAGCGACAGCAACCTCTTCAGTCCTGCATGGAAGAGAGTGAATACCCCACTCACACCTCCAGTTAGAGAGGTGCAGATTTTCCTCTTCTGGTATGGTCTCTATTGTGATCTGGTGCTATTAAAGGAAGAGATACATGCCCTTCTCTAGAATAGTGCAGTAAAGAAGATGTTCAGTGACTGGTCTCTGATTTTCTTTTGTTCCTGGATTTTCCTGATACCAATAAAATGGATAAGGTTTTGGGTAAACATTATCGGCCTTTCAACTTAATAAAGTTTCTGCAGGAAAGAACCTTTAGACATTGAGGCCACATCCTCAGTCAGGAATGCCCCATGATCCAGTGACTGTGTGGTCTCCAATGGTCTGTGGGATGTGTATGTATCATTTTTTCATGACAGTTGGTACCTCTGGTTTGCTGGACTTAAAATATTTTGACAATTGGCTAATCTGCAATAGCCACTAGCATCCCTTAGACTAGTTGTCTCACTTGTTGTGACTAGTTGTCTCACTTGTTGTGACTAGTTGTCTCACTTGTTGGGCCATAGTGACCAGGCTGGGTCTTTTAGAGAAATTGGAGTTGACTCTGTCTCAAGATTTTGTATGCATGGGGGTGAATTTGCTTATGAACAGAGAATTAGGACATGTCCCACACAATGGAGAAAGATAATTTACTAAATAAAAGGAGCTTTTTCATGAGAATTTGCCATAAATAAAGAGACCCATAGGCACACAAAGTTCACTAAGAACCATAATATCTTTGACTCCACTGTAGCTGATGAAAAAAATCTTTGCTGTATGATCTGTAATTTTGTATACATAAATGTGTGTGTGTGTACTCTTCTAGGAAGCATGATCGTCAGAATCAAACTAATTTCCAAAGAATTTGCCAAAACATCTACCAATATTTTTTAAATGTTATATACTGCAGTATGTTAGTAACTGAAAAGCTGGGATTTTCTGTGGAAGTAGAAAACTGCCTCATTATAATGCCATTTAAAGGCCTAATTTTCCATTCCATGAAATGCTTATTTTAAATTTAATTGTCTTGCAGCCACCAGTGTTGTTCTGTCAGGTCTGATGGGATACAGATTTTTGAACTCTGGGAAATTCATGCCAGCAGGACTAGTTGCAAGCCTTAGGTATTGTTATCCATTCCAATAAATTTGAACTTGTCTTGCTGTTAAGCCAACTGGTCTTATGTCTTGGTCCTGCATCCATCTGTCAACATTTATTATTTTATAATTTATGATCTTTTTTTAAAAAATACTTTAAGATTTGGCAAGGATCATAATGCATGTTTATTATCACTAACTATAGAAAAACCTTTTGTTAATTTATTCTCAAGAACCACTTTAAAGTATTGGACCAAATTTGACAGACAGCATACTGGTATAAAATTTGTGTAAATGATTCCAATCTGATATCAAATATAGTACGTGTGTGATCAGTACTGGAATAGAAAAAACATTTTATCTAAAATTGTTCAACAGAATTTGAGAAAAATTGATAGAATACGTTCAGGCTTAAAGCCTTTCATATGTGTACAAATGAGTCCAGCCTGCTTTAAAATATGGTCTCCAATACCATAAAACAAAAAAAAAGGTTAAAATTAATTCTCAGAAAACCTGTGAACAAAATGGATAAAATTTGACAGCGTTTTCAGATACATGCTATTCAACTTTATACAAATGATTCAAATTTGACATTACACCATTACTAAAAGTAGAAACATCATGTTATGGAAGGTCTTTCAAGTGTTTACGACAATGCTAATCCAGTATCAAATTTGACATTAGACCATTACTAAAAATAGAAGCATCATGTCACGGAAGGCCTTTAAAGTGTTTACAACAGTGCTGATCACCAGTATCAAATTTGACATTACACCATTACTAAAAATAGAAGCATTATGTCACAGAAGGCCTTTCAAGTGTTTACACAGTGTACCAGTGTCATATTTGACTAAAACTACTTAAAATAGAAAATACTTAAAATGACCCAAAACTAGGCAACAAAATTTGACAAAACATTCTGGCATAAAGCATACATGCCAACCATTATGCTTTTGGCATAATCATTAAGATTTTTTTCACTAAATTGCGCATAAACGTATATGGATTACTTTTTTCGGTATATCCACCTTTCCAAAAAATTGATTGTTTTCTAGTTATTTTATTAACATTCCATTAATCCTGCAGACCGTATTTTAGAAAAGACTGCTTCTATGTAACTACAATATAAGAGTACCCTTGTCTGTGGACTTGCATGCACTTTCCTAACAGTATCATGTTCTATTTATAGTAACTATCATATTACCGAGAAAACATCTATATGTCTCAGTTAGGAGAGAACAGACTGGTTTACTAAGTTTAATCTTTACGTGTATATTCTTTGTCCTAATTCATATTTAGTGCAGAACCAGTCTTAAGGTATTTGGTGCAAAAAAGTATATTGTTTAGTACATGAGAGCAAAAATATCTCGTTTCACATAATTTCACAGATGGATTAAAAAAAGGCACACACAAAAAACAAACAAAAAAAATAACAGAATCTTCCAAATATAAAGACATCCACATGAGTGCAGCATCACATGATATCTATTTCAGGCTGTGTGGAAAGAATTTTAATATTTGGTGCTAAATGTCTCAAGATGGATTCTAGTTGATGTGTGTGTAAAGCTAAAAGTGCCACATATGAACACTTGAAGCAGTAAAGGATGTTAAAAGACAACAGGGGCAAATAAATCATTTTTCATTGAAATTTGAGCATGTTATATGTGGAAAATGCTTTTTGACCACTTGGATTCTGCTTTTCCCTCGTCAGTGGTTGGCATGTATGCATAAAGGCTTTCAAAGATTGCACAAGTGATGTCAATCCTTTATTCAGTATGTGCACCATTACTAAATATAAAAACAACTTTTAGACCAATCTTCCCCAAGAACTTTAAAGAATTTTGATAGAGCTTTACAGTTCCATCTCATTGTATCTAGATTTTAAAACTTGTGACAAAGCGGTAAAGATCTGATGTTCAATATGGATACTGTTACTGAAAGCATCAAAATGTGTGTAAATGTCTTCTTACAAACCTTTTGACATTTACCAAATTTGATAGCATCCTGGTTTTGAAGACCTGTCAATGTTTTACAAATGCTGCTGCTTTGCCAGAAAATTTGACTTGAGATGGCAGGGAACCTTCAAAACAGCAATTTTATAATTTTCATAATTTTAAGAATGTTTGACATATAGCAAACTATAATTTGCAAATTAATTTTTTTGGGGGTCAGACTGTGTTTCTGTAGTTTTTAGTAAAAGTACCAGTATAATAGATAGTAATAAAGATCTGTATATGACAATATACAGGATTGTTTTCCATGTATAGTTGTATTGACCACGCAATAAAACCAGTAATAAAGTTGTAGTTTGTAGTACAAAAATTGTTGATTAAAGTTTTATACACATAATCATCGTTTATAGGGTCCCTCTTATGAAATTTAAAAGGACTTTGAAGTTATAACAGGGACAACCTAAAGATGATCTGTTCCTATTTTCGCTCAAATTCTAAATTTTTTTTTATCAAACTCAGATTTACAATATCTTGCTTATGATACTTACAATAGTACCAATATTTTGTCACGTGCAGATGTAGTGGAAAGGATACAAATTCACTTTTAGTTTCAGAATTTAGATCCCGGAGGTAATTTTAGTTGTGAAGTTGCAAAAAATACTAAAATGTTCTCAGAGGTAAGGCATGACTCCTTTAAATACAAAAATAAAGATAATATAACTTGGATGCTTGTCAAAAAATCATTGGTACCAGCTAAATACTTGATAATATATGAAGTAAAAGACGAGATTTTTAGTCTGTTACGTATACGCAGTAATATGTTTTACTGTACACTGTAGTTGTTTGTCTTGACAGCTTACATCGATGATTTCATTCTTCAATTTAATTTTTTTATATTCTCATTTTCAGTTTGTTGATGCTTTTAAGGAGTGCATACAAGTTGTATCAGCAATGAACTGCCAGATTATGTTGGAAGATCACATTATGACTCAAGCATATACATGTACCATAATTAATTATGATTATATTGTAATGACCTGACCCTCTTGTTATACAAACATTTGGCAAAATTTGATTAAGAAATGATGATGATAAGCACAGGGCTTGGAGAGAATTCTATTATTTATGATACAATCAGGCATTTAATAATAAAATTTTATTAAAAAAAAAATAATACATTTAACCATTTGAGTCTTTACCTTTTTTCTATTTAGTAATAAAATTTTACATTTAAGATATGTTTTTTCTTTTCTTTTCAACCCAGCCTTGTGGATAAATTTTGTTTATCAGACCTCTGGTTATCCAGTTATTGCTTTTACATGATGCTTTATTAACTGGATGTATATGAACTTGATGCGACTGGATCTTTTCAAGGGACCAGTCATTTTAATACCAGTCCCATAATTGGCATAGATATATATGCAAATTGCAAACAGAGGTCCATTTTTGGTTAACAGGATTCTTGAGCTAACTGACCTCATCAATGGGAACCACTCCGGTGACTTAGTGGTTAGAGCATCCGCCTCGGAAGCGGCCGAGTCATAACAAAGACTTAACAAAAATGGTATTAACAGCTGCCTCATTTGCGTTCAGCATTAAGAGGTTGGTGTTAAGACTGGATGGCCTGCTGTCAGGATAATGTGACTGGGTGGGACATCATGCTACATGTCTGCGGCAAGATGCCCCGTGCTAGACATCACTATAAACTGCCACACCGCAGACATCATAGCGATACGACTGAAAAATTGTTAAAGCTACCTTAAAAATCCCAATCACACACACCTCATCACAGAAACTGTGTCTATTTTATTTGTTTGTCACCAATCAGAAGGTCACATTTTTATTCCAGTCTTGCAGGAGTTTTGATGAGCAAAATTTAGAGGTGATAATAATGAGGTGAGTGGACAGGTGCCTTACCATTCTTAAGGCCATTTTTTTTATATCAGAGTTGAAATATAAATACATATCATCAGCATTGCTGGAAAAATCTCCTTGCGTGATGTCGAGGACAAATATACTTTTGGCTTGGGCAAGCTGAAGTTGGCAAAGAACTTCCAAACAAGTTTAGAAATAAAAGACGCTCATCTCCAATGAATAGTCACATGGACTTCTACTAAAGCACTATTGATGCACCAAAACATATCCACCCATGATCAGTATTTGTTGTTTTGCACGCTAATTTCTGGAGACCCATACATACAGTTTGGCAAATTACATGTACATGGAAAAAAAGTTTAGAAACATTTAGGTATTTAACTGAAAAAATCATTACAAAATCTTCCTTGTTTCCAAGCAGTCTTTCATTATTATATATGTTGGTCAAGAGAGAGTCTGTTAGCATATCCATCTATCTTTGCTTGTCTGTCTGTCTGAATTCTATTTACCAGCTCTCTATTAGATACTGTACATATTTTGGGGTAATATTAATAAATGTCAATCTTGGTGCAAGTTCAAATGTTGCAAGGGCAAGTTTAAATTTGTCCAGCTGTGATTAAGATCTTGGATTAATGAGCTACATACATTAATATTATTACTGCTCCAGTGTCAAAAGCTAGTGTCCACCTCATTTGTGTGAGGTCAAGGATTCCAACCCCCGCAGAGTCATACCAAAGGCTTACAAAAATGGTACTAACTGTGCCTCGCTTGGTGCTCTGCATTAAGAAGTTAAGTGTTAGGATTTGATGGACTGGTGTCAGGATAATGTGACTGGCTAGGACTTTATGCTACATGTTTGCAGGATGATGTCGGGGTTCGTTTTTAAGAATGAAATTCAAAATGGGCATCTCTGGTGCATCGATCTTTTTTTCTTTGGAAAAGGCAGAGTATGCTTTGATTGAACATCGTCCAATACCTTGGTATTTGCTCACAAATGATAGATTAGTTTTACACTTAGTATGTATAAAATGCAATAAAGCTATCACCAGTTAATCATCTGTAACTTTGGGACAGAGTTCAAGTTTGCAGATGATACATCATTCCATCATTCAGTATATTCTTCAACAGGGTTGGGAGTTCAGAATAAAGATTTCTCTTCAAGACAGGCTCTTAAACTTGGTAGGAAGTTTTGTGATGAATTCTGGAACCATTGTCAAATCTAATACCATGCATTATTCTCTGTAATATCTGTTTAAAAGGCATTATCACGACCATCTTTGCTAGCCAAGGTTCCAAAATGTTATCTATACCTTGGCAGATTGATAAGATATTGTTCATGAGTTGCCTCCCTTATTACATAATGCCAATAAACCAATAGCATTTGTTGTACACAAGCCAAAAATGGCTTAGGTAACTGACCTCAAAAGGCAAAATGATACTTTGTAAGTTTAAAAAAAAAAATATGATTATGTAGCAGAGAGCAACTATTACAGTTGTATTTGATGGAAAGGATATTTTTATGCAAACACAGATCAACTGAAAAAATATGATTACGTAACAGTAAAAAGCTATTACAGTTGTATTTGATGAAAAGGATATATTTGTGCAAGCACAGATCAGCAGTTGAAAATTGCTTATATATACCGTTTATTATTATTTTGACTGATTGCTGCTGCATCCAATTAAATTCTCAGACCTGAAGCACTGAAACATTTATCTGCAAAGGTGTAGATAGCTTAACATATCAAAGATAGCTTAACATATCAGAAACTTGAGTAGCAAAGATGTACCATGGATATGTACAAAATTCATGTCAATATGTACAAAATTCATGTCAATAAGTTCAAAATTCATGTCAACAAGTTCAAAATTCATGTCATCAAGTTCAAAATTCATGTCAAAAAGTTCAACACTCAATCTATAACAGAAATTACATGTTTACACACATACTGGAATCAAAATGGTAGATGCTGTTATATACTATTCCTAATTTTTTTAAAATAGAATGACACAATCATTGGATTAATTAAAGCTAATTAAATCTATAATGTATATGAATTATATTCTTGGTGGTCTGCAGAAAGGTTGTCATGACAACCATTGACATATAGTTTTATTCAACAATTAATTAAAAGCCTTCATGTGTACATGTATTATAATCATAAGGAGGTTAAGAAACCTCTTGATCACAATATTCAAGTAGAACAGTATTTACACAGGATTTTAACAAGAATCTATTAACAATAGTTTAGTTAATACACAAACTTAATGTAAGCCAATAAAATGTGAAATGTAGATCACGGTGAGCTTTTGTTGTCACAGATAATATTAATAAAGTCATCTAGTTTGATAATTCAAACATGAACAGTGCATGAGAAACAAAATCACAAAATATAACCATCGTCATTGAAGCAAGAAATAAGGATCACTGTGATCTAATTGCAAAGAAGGCTGCGGCATTCACTTGCCATATATCATTGGTGACAAGGAAGGGTGTAGTCCAATGGCTCTACTTCATACAGGCAAACTAAATGTTATAAAACAGCTAATGGTGACACTGGTGGTGAGGAAGGTGTAGTTCAAGGCATGACTGGAAAAGGTTTTGTACCCAAATATTGCCTTACTGTATTTGAGCATATAGAGTTGCAATGAAATACCTGCCTAACCAACATTCACCCTTACCCTCCCCACATCAAATGCAATAGAAAAGCCTCTTTTATAGTTTTAATACCATGGCAAACATTGGTGTTGTGAAGTGAATAAACATTAGGATAAATAAGTATATCAGTGATAAGAAACACTGGAACTAACATTGTATTTCAAAAGCAAGAAAACTTGTGTAAGATGGTAATGACTATCTGCTGTACAGTACTAAATACAGATCTATTCCTTGTTCATATCCTTCTTTATTTTCCAAAGCACGCACACATGTATAACGCGAATTCGGATATAATGTGGAGTCGCGACGTGGCTCCTGAAATTTCGTATATTTATTAGCAAATGATTTTTTGTTCGTCTTCAAAATACTTGAAATAGTGTTTTAAGAATTTATCATTTTGGGGAAGAGATCGCATATAGAGAAAAGATCACATATGAATTTGAATAAACTGCGATCATGGTGTGGTTCCTAAAATTTAAAATATATGTACGTGTATTTTTCTTGTATTGGGATTTTTTTTTATTTTAAGTACGAGAAATACAGTGGGACCCCACTATAACACGGTAGTTGGGAGCCATAGAATCCGACCGGGCTATGAACCGAACCGTGTTATAAGCAACCATGTACAATACCAAAACATTTTTGGATTTATTGGGGAGGGGGGTACATAAAGACGGGTGCGAAAATGCATGGCACAATTACCATTTTTGATCAATATATATTAAATGAGAAAAACATTTGCTGTGGTAACAGAAATTGCAGATATAATATATTACTTTATTCAGAGATCCATGCATTGGTACATACACGTGTCTAATTTATGTATACATGTATAATCTATTGCATGAAAAGAGTATCAACACTGTGTACTCACCAGCGAATCTTGTAACATACATTGAATCCATAATACAAATATTTCCATCGAAAATATCCACACACGGATGTAAAATATTCAATAATTTTGTCACAG
Source organism: Unio delphinus (assembly GCA_029339505.1). Lineage (NCBI taxonomy): Eukaryota > Metazoa > Mollusca > Bivalvia > Unionida > Unionidae > Unio > Unio delphinus. The sequence continues at coordinate 2,479,176 of JAQISU010000096.1, forward strand.
ATCATTATGTGACTGAATTCAATGAAAAGAAAAAAACAAAAATTACGTAACGGGTGTATATAATGAATGATGAAATAGTACATGTCCATAGATTAAATAATGGAAGCTAAAGTGTATTCTTATAATAACTACATGTACATCTCAGGATCTTTCTGTCTCTGAATTCAGTCATTGTAAATTTCAGCACAATTTCCCACCCAAGCTGCTAGTCAAAGTCCTTTGAACTTGCCGCCCAGTTATTGCGTCATGTTCTTTTGATGTACTCTAATAAATACAGCAGACAGAACTGGCTGTATGTATTTTAACCACTGAATTATGTCACTGTTTAGCTCGGCAGTTCACTTTGATGATAAACAATGTACATAAATTAATTGATACATTCTGGTGAGAATCTTTTATCAACCGCTGCATTGGCTGTTGCTTAGTTGTGAATGAAATTAAGAGAACATATATCGAAGATTATTTGAGCAACGATTGTATTCGGAATGCATTCAAGACAAACACAAAGTAGACACGATGGCTTCATTACTCAGGAATCAGTAATTATAATATTGACACTTATGAGCTGTAATTTTTCAACAATAAACAAAGATCAAAGTTCTCAGTAGGCCCAGCATTTGGTTCGTATTTCCGACGTTTATTTTGGCACAAAAATAGAAGAAATTTGATAATACATGTTCTACACGTTCTTTTTCGCACTGTTTAGACGAATATGAGACTGATAATTAAACTCTTAAATTTTTTTTTTATACTTAAATTTTTTTTTTTGGTCTTTGAGAAAAATACCTGTAATAAATTACCCGAAATTTCGGGAGCCATGCCACGACCGGGTTATATCCGAATTCGGGTTATAGTGGGGTCCCACTGTAGTGTGTAAAATGTATATTATCATTTTGGGGAAGAATTTGCATATGAATTTTAATATAATACGATCGTAGCATAGCTTCTTAAATTTAACAATTTCACCAGGTTCTTTAAGTGTTATGCCAAAATAAACATGATGTGGTCTTTGTGGTTGTTTTGAATTAATTCTGTATCATTGCTCAAACAATAGCCGACATGTGTTTCTTCTTTAACTGCACACACAACCAGGCAGCAGACAATGCGGTTGTTGATAAAAGCTTCTCACATTTTAATAAGCATTAAAAAAAATGAAAGCCACCAACATGTTTTCTGGGCTTGGTGGTGTTATAAGACGCAAACAGTTGACCAGTAAATAATGTCCGCTTTACTAGCTGGAAATTGAGAGGGTATGAAATTGACATGTGTTCAGCTTAAAAACAATTATAAAAGTGACTGTGACCACTGCAGGCCTACTGCACTTAGTTCTCGGGTTTTATCGTTATTAATTTATTTTCTTTTTCTAAACTTAAAAAAATATTTGATCGTTGTGGAAAAGCAAGTTCATAAACAGAAGTCGTTCTTTGCACTTTGCGCAAAAAAAAGGTTACCCTATTATGATTTTGGGGGAAAAGATCGTGTATGAATTCTAATATGATATGATATATATTACGATAAGTACGCGAAATAGTGTGTAAAATGCAGCTTCTGAAATGTATTAATATCACCAGGTTCTTGAATTGTTATGCCTAAATAAACATCGGAAATATTACTTATTATTGATCCAAGAGTAAAGACACTTGTTCTTTAATTGCATACACAACCAAGTAGCAGACAATGCGGTGGTTGATACAAGATTTCCATAATTTAATAAACACCAAAAAACGAACATGTTTTCTGGGCTTGGCAGTGTTATTAGTGGGAATAATTTGACTAGTAAACAATGTTGGCTTTGTTAGCTGGAATTTGAAAGGGTATGAAATTGTACATGCGTACAGCTTAAAAAACTTTATATCAGTGGTGCGTGACCATTACAAACTCGCTGCATTTAGTTCTCAGATTTTATGTGTATGTTGTTTAAGAACTCTGCAATAATTTATTTTTTGTGTATATAAAAAATATTTTACCATCATGGAAAATAAAGTTTGCAATTTGTATACCGGTAGACACTCTTCATAGACCCTGGAAAGTAATGAAACGTACACTTGTTTCGTCTTTCTTAAACCTAATTTTCTGTTAATTTTTCCCATTGTTAGACACAATGATTTGTGACAAAAATACTGAATAGTTTAAATTATGTTTGCAATTTTTGCAATGGAATTACAGGTATTATGGATTAGCTTCATGCCACAACAGTACTGTATCAGACGGTAAGTAAACGGTGTTAATACTCTATTCATGCTATATATTAGACATTGAATTCAGACAATGATCTTGGACAAAATTACTGAATATTTTAAAACTGCAATTTTCCAATGGAATTACATGCATTATTTATGAACTGCATGTCACGATGGCACGATAGTAAACAACTTTGATACCCTATTCATTATATAACATCAGTTAGGGTATTATCGATCAATGTGCATTTTCAGGGGTTGGAAACAATAAAAATTTGTAAAACTATTTAACGCAAAGTAATAACCTATAAACATATTATCTGTCCATTATTTTGAATAAGTCTTATTACTGCATTCCATTTAATATTTGTTCAATAATACTCTGATTTTTTACATTAGACACGAGTACACGTATTTATGCCAGTCCGGTGTTTGCTGAAAAAAGTAAAATACTACAAAACCCCACCTTAATGTGACCCTGCTATTAATGCAATCCAATTTCTTGGACCCCAAATATCGCATTAAAGTTTGTTTGTTTGTTTGATTAGGATTTTTAACGTAGCTTTAACAATTTTTCAGTCATATCGCTACGATGTCTGCAGTGAGGCAGTTTATAGTGATGTCTAGCACTGAGACATCATGCCGCAGACATGTAGCATGATGTCTCACCCAGTCACATTATCCTGACACCAGGCCGACCAGTCCTAACACTAACCTCTTTATGCTGAGCGTCAAGCGAGGCAGCTGTTAGTACCATTTCTGTAAGTCTTTGGTATGACTCGGCCGGGGATCGAACCGACGACCTCCCGCTTCCGGGGTCGCATTAAAGCAGGGTTCCACTGTGTGTGTGTGCGTGCAAACACATATCAACTGTTAAATAAACAATCAGCAGATTAGTCCCGCTTTCTCGGGAGCCCATTTCAATCAGTTCCTTGCAAAGTGTGCATATGAGCCATTTAGTAGAAATTTGCTCAAGGGTTGAAATATTCAGGTCAACCAAGACCTGACCTCGATGTCCATTACTGTCTGTATCTTTGCTGTTTTGCATATTTTGTAACAATACCTTCAGCATCATTACCATTTTTAGGACCAGGAATCTTTCAATGAAAACCACAGGTGTAAAGTATTATAGTGTTTATAGTAATATAGGGATATTAGCCTGCTACCTCGCGAATCCAGCCCTACCAAAAGACGAAAATTCGTCTTTCCTGTCTATGTCATATAGACAAAGGGCAATAACTCTTGCCCATTACCTCCCCTTGTCGCCCGTTAGGTGTCGCTTCTTTAGTTTTTAAGCTGAGCGATATATAAAACACGAGGATGCTCGCATGGCGGGGTGGTTGGGAGGGTTTCTTAGTAATGTGATTGGGTAAGTATTCTCGGAGAAACATAATTTACTACAAAATTTGCTTTCTCCTTTGAATACGTTCCCCAATCACATTACTTTAGGAGAATAAGTAATAGGAGGAGGGAATGCGGAGGAAGGGAACTTGACTGCGACGGGCCGGCTATGACCGGCACCGACCGCTCGAATGGTCGGGTTGGATCGAGAGATTCCTCGCCAACTATCTGTGTCATGGTAGTGATATGTAACCGGTAGTACGGATTGACAGACAGAAACATCATTAGAATCTTCGTCAATCCGATTTGTGCGGATTGCGGTATGATAAAAGTCCCCGTGCTGGTACAGCGGTATAGTCGGATGGACTGGTATAAGACTAAAATCTCCATACGGTTGGACGACCGGTACCTGTTGGGCTGGACGGCCGGAGCCGGATGAACGGTCAGTGCCGGCAAGTGTCGGCTGAAAGTTTGGCTGGACGACCGGTGCCATATGGGCTGAACGGTCATTGCCGGATCGCCCGGTGCCGGTTAGTGCCGGCGGGAAGGTCTGCTGGATGACCGGTGCCATATGGGCTGAACGGTCATTGCCGGATGGACGCCCGGTGCCGGATGTTGCCGACTGTAAGGTAATAACAATTACATAATGCTTATGTAGTGCGTCCAGCACTACGCGCCCATCTACCATTCGCTCAGAGGGAATGTTGGTTCTGGTACAGCTTGCATATCTGTACAGCATACAAGGTGACTTAGATGACGCAATTCTGTCATAATTGACACTTTCACTAAATCTCCCTTGTGGAGAAGCCGTGAACATATGGACGGCCGGCACTGCCGGCTGATTGAACTGGCGGATGGTCGGCCTGAAAGACCTGTTCTGGTAAAAGCTGTCATATCTGGGTAGCACATACCAAGTGGCATAGATAACTCAATTCCGTCACCTCTGATAATATCACTAATTCTCCCTTGTTTTAAAATCACACCGTCACGTATTTGACATGACGGGAGGTGTACACCGGCAATACCGACTAATTTGTCTGGTATATGGTCGGCCGGAATGTCGGCGAAGGTCCGGCTATGACCGGCACCTGCCTCTCGAATGGTCTGATTGGAGGGAGATTCACCTATAACATATCTCTCACTGACGGGTACATCACTATAATCTCCGTAAATCCGATGTACAGCCGGTGCAGGTTGATGCCGGCTGGAAGACCGGTGCCATTTGGGCTTAACGGTCGTTGCCGGATGGTCGGCCGGTGCCGGTTGATGCCAGCTGGAAGGTCGGCTGGACGACCGGTGCCATTTGGGCTGAACGGTCGCTGCCGGATGGACGGCCGGTGCAGGTTGATGCCGGCTGGAAGGTCGGCTGGACGACCGGTGCCATTTGGGCTGAACGGTCGTTGCCGTATGGACGGCCGGTGCCTGTCGACGCAGGCTGGATGGTCGGCTGGCCGGCCGGTGCCATTTGGGCTGAACGGCCGGTGCCTGTTGATGCAAGCTGGAAGGTCGGCTGGCCGTCGGGTGCCATTTGGGCTGAACGGACGGTGCCGGATGGACGGTTAATGCCGGTTTGCCTGCTGAAGTGCCGGCTGAACTGACGGTGTCGGCTGGACTGACAGCTGGAAGGCCGGCGAAAGTGCATATTTTTAATTCGATAATACTATAACCGTTATTAACGGAGTAGTCAAATTATTCCGTGCCATGTTAACTCTTAATGACAACACTAGTTATCGCCGTGAGCGTGTTGCAATGGTTCGTTCAAGACGAAGTCTACTGAAACGAAAAAGATGATAAACAAAGCACAATTAGCAATTCAGCACGCTATTAAGTCACTATTACCATAACCGTAACTAACGGAGGAAGTGAAATGATTTAGTGTCGCGTGAACTCATGACTTCAACATGAATTCCGCCAAAGCACAAATTTAAAATTCAGCATATTATTAATTCGATAATACTATAACCGTTATTAACGGAGTAGTCAAATTATTCCGTGCCATGTTAACTCTTAATGACCACACTAGTTATCGCCGTGAGCGTGTTGCAATAGGTCGTTCAAGACGAAGTCTACTGAAATGAAAAAGATGATAAACAAAGCACATTTAGCAATTCAACACGCTATTAAGTCGCTATTACCATAACCGTAACTAACGGAGGAAGCGAAATGATTTAGTGTCGCGTGAACTCGTGACTATAACACTTTAACTATAACACATTACTAAAGTAATGTGATTGGGGAACGTATTCACATTAACTAACTTTAACTATAACACATTATGTGATTGGGGAACGTATTCAAAGGAGAAATCAAGATTTTAAAGACGGCTACCATGGCAGCAGCATTGAAGGTCTGATCAGCACCATTTTCATAACTACATGGCATAATAAGTCTTTTAGTGAAAATACCGTCAGGCCATCTTTTAAGATGTGATTTTCAAGACTACCGTTTTCATTTTGTACCAGCTAGACATCACAGTTTAGTGAAAGCCCCAAGCTGACACTACCATCTATTTCTTTCTTGTAATAATAACAAGATTATTAAAACAGATGCCATGGTGGCCTTGTTACATATCCTGAATGACATCATTATCATTTAGAAATAACCAGACATCACAGAAAGCCTTTTAGTTAAGAGTCCATGTTTATACAACAATCTGTTCAGAAGGAGTAGCAAAAGCAAGACTGTGATGAGTGTCACCATGGTAACCATATTGTAACGAAGATCAGCACCATTTTCATTGAAGATCAAATTTCATAACGCCATGTTAATATTACCATTACTTCAAAAGTAGTGATAACAAGATTTTCAAGACAGCCAACATGGTGGTAACTCTGGTTTTCCAAGGGGAAAACATTCATTCAAATGAAGGCAATCCTCCAAGTAGTGGGGGGGGGGGGGGAAAGAAGCAGCAATAACGAAATGAATGACAACAAGATGACCAAGAAATTCCTCACAAGTTCTTATAATCTATGACCTGTAGAGGTAAGAAACAGGCAAAAAGCCAATTCTGGTGAAAAATATTTTATTTTATGCTGCTCTTCTTTTCTTTTTTGACTTTCTTTATACTGAGCTCTTTAAACTGGACTTTTTTCTTGAACTTCTTTTTCTTTTCGATGGATTGAGATATATCTGCAAGGAAAATTAAAAGAAACTTCTTTACCCCTCATATAATTGTGCAGATCATCACTGTCACTACAGCACCTGTGGTGACTCACCAGTGCAAGTTTTGTGAATTGCCACCATTGACACTAAAGTGAGGTAATGATAATGATTATCATTAAGATAACAACGAACAACAACAATAATAATAATAATAATAATAATAATAATAATTATTATCAAAATTATTATATGCTCATTTTTATCTTCTTTTACTTAACAATGTCATAATCATGCAGTATTTTTCCATACTGCACAAATTCATACTGTACACCACATGTTCTAAAAATAGTAGTGTTTTTGGAACTACTTTGTAAAGAAACAATGTTCTTGTGGTAGACACTTTAGAATTTTTGATTTATCAGATTTGTGTGTGGATGAACTATATACAAGCTGTTGGAAAGTAGAGACAATAAAGATAATAATTTGGAGAAGTTCACTAAGTCACAAATGAAACTTCCTTGCCACAGTACTGAACTACTCTTCTGAAAATATATCCTTACATTTATGCCTCTTGAATTTCATCAGAATGTACTTTCTTGCTCATTTCAATTAAAATTCATATATTCCCCACATTATGACTCCAATCAGTAACAGAACAGAAACACAAATCCAGCTGATTCAACTGCTCAAATTACAATTACATTGTATGGAATTAGCCAAATAAATCCAGTCCATCACAATCAGAAATGCAGAATTGAGTTGGATCGACAGAAAAACAAAATCCATCCATTCTAAACCAGCTGAAAAATTTGTTTCAATTCTCATTCACTGTCTCTAAATTTCAATTTTAATTTGTCCAAAAATGAGAATTTTTTAAACCAATGGCAAGCACACAATGAAGTTCAAAGGTCACTGTTTTGTTGACATTAATATTGTTACTGTATATTAATGAATCTAAGGTTGTGCATTCATTTTGGAATACAGCACAAATTCAATTATTTTGTTTCTTGTAGTTTACTTTTTTATAATTAAGCTTTAGGGAGAAAAATAAAACGAGTATATAACTAAGCAGTTACTGCATTTGAATGGAAAAATATAAACTCCATCTTTTGAGACTATTACAGCACTCCCATGTTCGTGCATTATTTCTCGGAAAAACTCCGTATTTTCCCATATAAATGCAGTAACCTATAAATACTACTTTGGTAATAATTATCACAATAACATTAACAGCAACAGAAATATTATGAAGATATAAATGCTCTCATGCTTTCCAATGGATGAAATGTTAACACAATTTTTACATTATTCTGAAAAGCAATAATATTAGGATTGACAACATAAATCTCTTTCTGTTCTGACTGAATGTTAATATGCTAGTCAATCATTCGTACAAAACTACAAATAAAACACTTTCTGCTTGGTTAAATATTCTGGGGTAGTAAAACAGACAATGAAAAAAAGATTTTGATATCACTTTTAAGTCAAACACACCTACAAATGGAAAACACCTTCTGGTTGGTCATACATCCAAATCTGGGGCAGTAATACCAGCATTAGACAAAGAAAATTGTGACATTGTGATACACCCTTCGAGGTAGTGTCATGTAAAATTATGGTTCTTGTCTATTATTTTCTACAAAATGTTTCCAAGGGTATGCAAGAAGTAAAATCCCAATTTGCAACAGAAAAACAAGTAAGAATGTCTTCAAATCTTAGAATACAAATGGTTAGCTACTGAGCCATCTGTACCAAAATAAGCAAAGACACACATGCCAGCCAGTTACCCACCCATTCAAGGTAGATTTAAAACATCTATTTGCAGAATAATCCAATATACTAAGGCCCAATTAAGCAGTCATACCTAATTCTTCTGAGGTTTCAGAAGGCTTTTGGGCTTTCTTCTTTTTCTTTGGTGGTTCCTGTGAATCCATATCAACTGAAGGTGAACTTGCCTTGCCTTTATGTTGTTTAGATTCATGATCTTTATCTGAACCCTTGGTCTTTAATTTTCTCTTTTTGGTTGTATCATCACCAGATTTATACATATTGTCTTCAATATCCTCACTGTCTGACAGTTTATCTGTTTGCTTCTTTGCAGATTTTGACACACTTTTATTGTCAGTGCCTTTATTTGAGGTTGGGTCATAAACAGTAAGGCAGGTGAGTCTGAATGTTGTATTATGTTCTGCAACCAGTCTGCTTGTTATCTTGCCCTGAAAAAAGAACAAATCAACATGATTGCATTTTAAATATCATAGGTCTAAAACATTAATTAGTAAGCATTTCTCAATTGGAATCCAAATATACTTGGTATCTCACAACTACTATCAATAAAAATGGGAAGAAAAAAGGAACAAGATGCTCTTTATCAAACTTATTCAAGATCTTAAAAAATGTATGAACTTACATACCAAGTTTGATCAGAATCTGATATATGGTCTTGCCTCTAGAGTGGTAAGAAGCTCAGCCAGTAAGATGCATGATCACATCATTATTGTGTGTAGGTCATTGGATATCAAATTTGTTTGTGATGTTTATGTTACAAGCAATATACAATTCTGTTGCTTTTTTTAATTAAATCAAGCCTCTAGTGTGCCAACAATTTCAGCCAAATGTTAATATACAATGATCTTGCTCATAATCACGCTTGTGCAAGTGCCTGATAATATAAGTCTACAACAAAATGATCAAAATCTGATCTGAAATCTGCCATTTTGAGCACAGTAAGCTCAGTTGATCTGAGCCAAGAGCTCTTTATTAATATGTATGGATGCTGATCTTGAGTGAATTGGTTCAAAATATTGATAACATAAACTCATACCAAGTGTGATCTAAACTTGCATGAGGCCCCAAAAAGTGGTAACCACCTCATGAAAATGTTGTTAAAGACAGAAAATGATTACATACAGAGTCATTAACTAAATCTGATCCCAAAATCTGGCTTGGTAACAAACTCAATCTGATGCAAGATGATATTAATGATATGATAGATGTTCCTTTCAAATTAATTTAACTTAGAACCCGATGGTGTAAGCCTATGGATCAAGTGATATCAAACTCTGATAAGAAATGAAAACTCAAGAGTGCTCACAGGTGGCCTCTGGAAGGGTCAGCTAAAAGCTAGTAACTTCTGGTATGTGATTTTTTTGTAGATATTAAAAAATGAAATGTTATGAATAATGCTTGGAGAAAGATGATTTCTTAGGTCCTGTTAAAACTATTAAATTTATGTTTGTGGAATTTCTATATAAAACAATCTTATAAGGATCAATACAAAATAATGTACAAATTTTAGTTTTGCTTGTGATGAGGTGAGAAAAAGGTGAAGAAAGGTGAGACAAAGCAGTCACACTGTCTATCATCAATCTTTTGGTTAAACTGTGTTTCAAAGAGCAATATATATCCCGTTTGTATTAGTTGATCATGATGAGATTTAACTGATAAATGTATTGATGGAAGGGACATCACTTGAGATTAAGGGCCAGAGAGGTCAAAAGGTCATTGTCACTGGGACAGTAGTGCTTACAGTTTTTGGATTTAGCAGGACACTGAATCGACAAGTAAGATTCATATTTGTAAAAACATGAGTATCCCAATAGTAGATGCTGCAAACCAAAAATGTACATATTTAAACAAATTTAAAACTGAAGAAAAAAAAATGAATATATTGGTATGCAAATCTAATCAGGTCATTTCTTTAGGCATACAAAAATGCAAAACAAATTTGATATTTTTACCTCAAATATTTGTTCGTAAATGTGCACACAAAGTTTGATTTAAAAAGTTGTTGTTGTTGTTGTAGGGTTTAATACCATTTTTCAGCACAAGAGAGGCTATATATGGTGGCCAGTATTATTGGTGGAGGATTAACCTGTCAAAACCCTGGAAAGAACAACTGACCCACAAGAAGCTACTGGCAAGCTTTCTCACATAACCACATTGGCCGAACATGAGACGCGAACCACATAAACATAGCTGAGATGGCAGTGATCCATAACGGTGAGTGCTTTGGAAAAATTGGCCACTTGAGGACCCCACTTTAGAAAGTAAAACAACATAGTGTTTTTGAATCAAATTAAAAATTTCTGTAATTATCTAAGAATTATTTAGAAAATTTACATACAATTGTCTTGCCAATAAAAAAAAAATTCCTCTTCAATGGACCTTTGCTTTTTTGTGTTAACAAGTTTTCTGTAAACAGTTCAAACTGTTCAATCATGTGAAAAGTTTTTAAAAATTACTGTAATGACACAAACATCTACTTGGGTCATCTACATGTGAATAATGATGTGCCTATAAATTCTTTCTAATGTGGACTTTGCTTACTATGCTAGCAAGATTTTGTCAAAAAGGTGCAACTCCCAATTTTTTTTGTTGCTGTTGGTCACATTAAAAAATTGACCTTTCATAAATTTGCATTAAGACCTGACAATGTATATTTACATTTGTTTAAGTGGTGAAAATTCCATGCTGTATTGCCTATCCATTCAGGAACAAGATTTTCAAGATATCCACCATGGCAGCCACACAAAAGATCTAATCATCACCATTTCCATTTAGGATCAACTAGATATTAGAATTTGTATAGAGAAAACCCTGTGTAGACAAAAGTGACAATGTGACCATTTTTAACATCGTGTTAACCACTTCTCATTTCAAACACACGTTTCTTATGACCAGAATCTCTTGGTATCAACAAGTTCCAAAAATACCCCTCAAGAATGACCACCTCTTTTAATGCAACAAGCAGCCAGCATATTAGTACAAAACTGTAAAATGTTTCCCTCACAAGCAGACAGGTTTTATTTCAAACGTGTCTAGAACCAATAACTAATTCATATCAGGTAAGCAATAAGATTATCTCTACCATCAATATCTATCTCCCGATGTCAGGTTTCCATTACTGAAAGAAGTATTGACTAAAGCACATGTAACACTAAGATATAATATTATATCATTATCTATAAAAACGGATGTTTAAAGGAAATGGGCTCAACAATTTGAATTAGAGTTTTGGGCTTCACATATCTGTCAAGTTCTTCTCTTTGATGATTACAATTGGACATAACTGTCAAGATCATAACATGATCAGTATATGCAAAATACAGATTTTGAGGATTAACACACACACACACACACATTAACCTGGAATAAAACAGGGTAACTAACAAAGACTGAAAAATCATGTGAGAAACATCTATTGCTTCCTCTAGGAAGAAGGCATGTAATCCACCCAACAAACGTTTCATCTGCATAATTAAATCGCATACAGCAAGCAGCATCCAAATAAATCATTACCAAACATAACATGTCATCACGTAAACCAAGATGTATTAATTTAGAAGAAAGTCAGTTATTGTACTTGATGACATTGGGGGTGGGGAGGAAGCACTTGTCGAACAATTTTATACAGATGATGAGCCATCATCTAAGCTGTCTTAATCTATAATCAGTAGTGTGAAATGTGATAGAAACATGATTTGTAACTATGAGTACCATGTTTCATGGAAATGGATCTAAAGTATCTGCATTGATAAAATTGCGTGAAATATGATAGTAACGTGATTTGTGAGTACCATGTTTCGTGGCAATGCATCAAAAACTAAAAGTATCTGCATTGATAAGACTGCATGGATGGATGAAATGAACAAAAACGATTCCTTAAGGGAAATAGGTGTTCTTGAATGTGAGTATTTTGCCAATGCATAAACAAACGAAACTGCGAGTAAATCATTATTCCTGCCGTTATTAACAATTACCTCTTTTTCCATAATTACAAGAGGACAATAAAAACAGAAATCTCCCAATTTTGATTGGATTTTCATGAAATAAGGTGATATTGCTGATGTCATTTCCAGAAGAATTAAAATAAAAAACATAATTATTCAAAACTGCCAATTACTTTTAAGCCTAAAACATTGCATACAGTTTACCAGATTATTACCTCTGACTTGTCAATGTGGAACAACTTGATGTAGCCATCACTGGAAGCTATGATCAGTGTGTGAAAAGACTCTTTGTCCTTTGAACTTGATTTTGTGACAAAAAGACCACGTATTCTGTAAAACATAAATACATTACCTAAATCATCGTGTGAATATACAACATATTGGAGCTAAAAAAATAAACAAATACTTAAAGTTAACACAAATTCTGAAGCTCTATGCTTTTATCGCTTTATTCTTCCCAGTCTCTTTAGATAAGTGCCCCAAATTTACACAGCCATAATATATAACAACAAACCTGGTACCGATTAACAGACCATGAGTTTTAGATGTTGATATTAAACTATGTAGAATACACACATGCATGCACATTTGGAAACATACAGTCCTAAATTTCCCCTTACACGAGTTATGCTAGTGGTGATAGTTAATGTCCTGCATCTTGAAAAGATGCGTCTCAAGAAGTGTTAACTGGGCCAGGATTAAAGTATCAGGCTAATGTTGCAAATGAAACTTGACCTAATTTTATTTATTACATGTAATTACTGGAAAAAGTAGAAATTGAAACTTAACCTACATAAATTAGATGTGATTACTGGAATATGTATATAAAAAAATGAAACATAATCTATCTATATAACATTACTCAAAAATGTAGAAAATGAAAATTAACATAGTTTACATGTAATTACTGGAAAATGTAGAAAATGAAAATTAACATATGTATATTACATGTAATTACTGGAAAATGTAGATAATGAAACTTAACCTACATAAATTACATATAATTACTGGAAAATGTAGAAAATGAAACTTAAATTATGTATACAGTCCTACCCGTTTATATCGACATCGCTTATCTCGACAAGCCGCCTATGTCGACAAAAAAGCAAAGTCCCGGTTCCATGGTCTACTATTACTATCAAATTGTCATGCCTATGTCGACGTCGAGATAAAAGAAAAACGTATATGTCGACAGAAGCCCTTGGTCCCAGCTTGAACAAATCCTTTGTTGTCAAAACGTTTATCTCGACAAGCTGCCAGTTAAGACCAATACTTTGTTCAACAATTAGTTGATCTTGCCGCCAGGCTTTAATGTCGCGGTCGGATGAAAAAAACAAACAAACCCATAGCAGCACGTTTTCTCACCACTCTGCAGCTAGTTAAGTCTTTGATCTTTCCGCCTAGCTTGTGAATCATGTTATTCAAATGTACTCTTACAATGACAGCATGTACATCTGTGGGTCTTTCAACCACTGAATTTTCTGATTGTAAATATATCAGCACAGCGAAAAGGATCAACTGATGTACACAATTTCCCAATCAACAGGTGGTAGAAGCAGGACTAGCAAGCCCTTAAATTTGCCGTCCAGTAAATTGATGCGTACAGAGGACTCCTGTATACGTGATTTTCTGAATCCCATATATAAAAATTGCATGAAAATACGGATTACACGTTTCCGAGACCTTTGAAAGTGATCGGTGATTTTCGCTGTGAAAGTTTCGTTTTTAACTTTATTTACATTTACGATGGCTACCGACAGAAGGGTAAAACGCAAATTAAATTTACAGTCTTTGGAAACTAAATATCTGGCTGTTAATGAAGTTAAGGGATGAACATCTCGCAAAGAGGTCTGTGAAATTTTTCATTTAAAATTAACACGTCCAGGAAGGATGAAAGCTGCAGTCTATAAAGAAAGACAAAGTTGAAGGTAACTGCGCTCCCCTAAGAAGCAAGACTGGTACATTTGAAGACGTGGATGAAGCATCTAAACGGTTCACGGTTCAATTAGGCATTATCGAAAAAGCTTAGTGTGGAGAACTTCGCTGCAACAAGTGGTTGGTGCAGTCGCTTTAATGTTCGTCATAACATCGGATACAAAAGTATTTGTGGAGAATACATGTACTGTTGACAGTTTTTCATTTCCATTTTTCATTTTCATATCCCCTTGGTACCCTCAATACCATGGGAACAGACTGACCGATATCTAGGCTGATTTAAGTACATGTACTTGAAGCATGCAACTAACAATTAGACAAACACGTGCTAATGCTGACATTGAATCTCGCATGTTTTTCATATCAGGATTTGACCGATGCAATATTTTATTGTGGACTTTATTACACAAAGGTAACCAAAATAATGTTATTTGTCAATATACAAGTGTATTTCACTCTAGTTTTGTCCCCACATACTAAAAATTTACATTGTCTTTTTTTTCAAAGTTTAAATACTGATGACCGGTTACCACTTACTGAAGAATTTAACTTTCATTTTTTTTTTGCAGACCCCCCCCCACTTATCTCGACATCCGCTTATCTCGACAATATTCCCTCGGTCCCGAGGATGTCGAGATAAACGGGTAGGACTGTATTACATGAACTACTAGAAAATGTAGAAAATAAAAATTAACCTACGCAGTGATTAATCTACCCCTGCGTCCCGCGTCCAGCATGCACAAAAAATGGCTGGGACTCATTAGTTGTTCATATGTGCATTCCTTTGGACGCAAGAAATTTTAAAGGACCAACATCGTGCTTACTGTGAATTTGTTTAACAGGACTTTCCTTTCACAAGGCAAATATTATCTCTGCACCGGTCATGTGGTAGTCACTCCTTAACAGTATACTATTATGGGATGTCATCAGGTCCCCTCATGTTTCCAGTTAAAATGTCGCCAAAGAAGATGATGAAAATTGACCCTAAGCAAAGGACATTGGATATTTTGTTTAATGATTCAAATTCCACTGATCAGCAGCATTTGGTTTCGTCATCTGATGTTCAGGATGCAAACGTGTGCTCAGCCTCCAGCGTAATACATAAATTACCAAAAATTCAACAGTTTCAGCCGAAGTGGTTAAAAACGGCTTATAGACAATTCGGCCCAATTTTAAAATACAACTGACAAGTATTTATTTGTAACATATTTTTTGACAATTCTTATATAATATGTTTTATAATAAAATTTGGAACATTTTGTGAACAAGATAAATGTTTTCCAAAGTTATAATGGTTAGGAAAAACCGGAGAAAGAAAGGAGTATAGTAGAGCTGTATGCTTGGTCTCAAAAACTTAATTCTCAAGCAAAACAAGAGATATTCTTGTATTGAATGTATTTATTACAAGTAAATTTATACAGAATGAAAGAAAATTGCATAATTAGTTATTTTGCGATAATTTGACAAATTTTATTCAGAACATGATTCTGTTTTGCTGTTATATGTTACGAAAAAGATAGAAAAATGTGCACAATGAAACATGCATCTTTACCAAAATTTCTTGTATTTTAAATTTCATTTAATTTGATAATGAATATTCAAAACACCACAAACATTTTAAGTTGTCAAATTAATACCATTCTAATCATAACAGTTTCCAATTCAAAATATTAGCACAAAAGTTTACGTGTATGCCTTTTTAGTCAATCCAAACATATAACGTATGTATCAGAGACATATGACAAGAGACTGTTCATTAAATATGTAATCGTTTTCACTCAGTTTTCTCTTTTGATATGTATATTAATGTATCTCAATGTGTTTGCATAATCATTGTACTCATTACATTTGAGCGGGACTCATTATTTGAATATATGCGAGTCCTGTGACTCATTGGGATGAAATCGTAGATTAATCACTGACCTATGTATATTACATGTAATTACTGGAAAATGTAGATAATGAAACTTAACTTACATAAATTACATGTAATTACTGGAAAATGTAGAAAATGAAAATTAACCTATGTATATTACATGTAATTACTGGAAAATGTAGAAAATGAAAATTAACCTATGTATATTACATGTAACTTCATTGTAGCAGTTATATTTGAGGTCAGACTGACAGAACCATCTAGATATTGTCATTAGTCTTCAGGTGAAAAAAGCCATGTCAACATGACTTTCCACTTGGGAGGTGCAGCAATTAATTCTTTTTCAAGATAATTATCATAGTGGCCACACTAGGTGTCAGACTGATGCAATTTTTATTTGGTACCAATTAGACATCATAAGAATTCTTCTGTGCAAAAACCAATGTAATACGAATTTCCACCTGGAGATGAGGAGAAATTAAAATATTTTCAAGATGGTCACTGTGGTGGCCATATTGAATATCAGATTAGCATTTTTATTTAAGACCAAGTATAAACCATAAATCTTTGGGTGAAAAGTGTCAATAACAAGTTTTACAAGATGGCTGCTGTGGTGGTTATACTGGATGTTCTGGCAGAACCATTTTCATTTAGGACTAGCCAGACATAAGAATTCTTCTGAAGAAAAAAACCCCAAATGCCAATATGACTTTCCATTCAGGAGTTGCAATATCAAAATTGTCACCATGGGTACCATAGTGGCAATACTGTATATCAGATTGACACCATTTTCATTTAGAACCAATTAGACACCATAAAAAAAGTGAAAACACCATTTTTAATATGACCATCATTTCAGAAGAAGTAGTGATTTTATTTTCATTATGGCCTCTCTGATGGCTAATCTGTCCACCATTTTCAATTTAGAACAGAACATACATCATAAAATATCTTCTGGTGAAAACTACATACTGATACAACTTTGGTACAGGTGAGGAGGTGGTAATATTTCCATGCTGGAGGTCAGATTGGCACATTTTCATTTAGGACTAACTGGACCTTGGGATGAATGCATATGCAAAGCTTTATGGCAATCCTCCAAATAGTTTTAGGAGCAGCAGCACTAACAAACCAGTGCTGATGGACAGACAGCTGTTGGATGATGGTTTGATAGTTTTGAGAGGGTTTGACAGCATCCATAAGTTCTTCTGGTCTTGTCTAGTAAAGCTAAAAAAGTCAACCAAAAGCTGACTTAGTACAGACACATAGATGGAAACTGAAATCACTACATTCTGACTTTTATGAGATAAGACAAAGAAAGAGGCGATACAACTTACCTGTTACATTTTGTATCTAAAGTATGAACAATTTTCTTGTTCTTGATATCAAAGAATTCTACCTGGCCTCCTTCACCACCACAAACCAGATGATCATTCTGAAAGAAAACAACATTCTTGTAAACTCCCACTTCAATTTCCATATCAAAATAAAGATGTCAATCAAAAGAATTGTTTCTCAAGCATCACTCACATACTTGCTATTACTCAAAGAATGTTTGCAGTCTTTATGTTCTGTTATTGTCTGTGATGTAGGAGAATGCAAAACTATCAAATCCTCAAACCAAAATTTATGGCCCACAGCATTTTGAACTTCTGGAGTTCTAATGAATCTCAGGTTGATAAAATCAAGCCCTATTATTTGATACTCTCTTGTTTTAAAAGTTCTGTTCTTTAGTATGGCTGGTCTTTTGGATACTTACCTTGATAGGGGAAAAACCCACACACCCATTTTTGGCTGAAATTGTTAAAATAAATTAGAAAACTTTACAGTTTCAACATTTCTTTTGTTTGATTCACCTCTGTAGTTTTCTCTGTTACCCTCTGAAGCTTTTACTTCCTTCTGAAGAACAATATCACTCAAAACTGTCCAAAAATGATTGTAGTCTTTGAATATATAAAATGTTCAAACTAACCTTCGTAATTACAAAACCTAGGTTATTAAGTTTCCACTTGAAATGCTGTTATAAAGTTTCCCCTTGAAATGCTGTTATAAAGTTTCCACTTGAAATGCTGTTATAAAGTTTCCACTTGAAATGCTGTTATAAAGTTTCCCCTTGAAATGCTGTTATAAAGTTTCCACTTGAAATGCTGTTATAAAGTTTCCCCTTGAAATGCTGTTATAAAGTTTCCACTTGAAATGCTGTTATAAAGTTTCCCCTTGAAATGCTGTTATAAAGTTTCCACTTGAAATGCTGTTATAAAGTTTCCACTTGAAATGCTGTTATAAAGTTTCCATTTGAAATGCTGTTATAAAGTTTCCCCTTGAAATGCTGTTATAAAGTTTCCACTTGAAATGCTGTTATAAAGTTTCCCCTTGAAATGCTGTTATAAAGTTTCCACTTGAAATGCTGTTATAAAGTTTCCCCTTGAAATGCTGTTATAAAGTTTCCACTTGAAATGCTGTTATAAAGTTTCCCCTTGAAATGCTGTTATAAAGTTTCCCCTTGAAATGCTGTTATAAAGTTTCCCCTTGAAATGCTATGTGATCATAACTAGCTTCATCCAAGCACATGCTGGGGAGCTTGATGAACATATCTAAGACATAAATGCTACAGGAAAGACCCAGGTCAATGCAAAGTCACTAAGAACATATCCAAGTTGATCAAACGGTTGGAAATAGCTTGCTACTACATGTAAAAACATGTTTATTCATCCAAAATTAGAAAAACAGAAGTGTGTGAGGGACCTCAAAATTTAATATACCTCTAAGTTGGCAGGATTTAGATGGGATGTAATTAACATTGTAAAATCCATATACTTGAAGTGGAAACTAATGACAGCCTTGGCATTGAGATAGGCTTTGAAAACTAAAATATCTATAGATAGGATTATCAGCTGTAAATGGTCTGGTTCAAACTATCATATATATCCACTTCTAAGTCCAACTGCAAACGCTCTAGACCCTAAGCTGTCATTGTTTGACACATTAACCGAATGCGCCGTGTTTACGGGGCAGGAGGTAGTAGTATGAGGTCTGTTGCGTCGAGGTTATGAAAGATAAACTTAAGTGGGTGGTATTATAGAAAGGTAGACAGATTTAGCTCTACAATGATACCAAATAATGTGGACATTTTAGTTGTACTACAAAATACTGATGGCAAACCTAATTTTTGGACCTGTTTTTCTTCTTACCCAAAATTCCAACCTTTCACCTTCTGCTCATGCGCGAGCAACTAACCAATGGAAAACATTTTTAGCACAACTAGGCATTGGGTTAATGGAAAATTGCTTGGAAATCAATGTATTAGGATTTATTCAGAAATAGCTAAAAGTCGAACATGAATATTTTCCAATAATGGAGACATAAACTAAAGCTGTAAAAGATGGAAATTGTCAATTTGTCTTGGTAACTCACTCGCACAACTGTCAAAAATATGTTTAAAATAAAAACTTACTCCCCAAAAGTCAACTGAGTTGATTTTTCCAGTGATTTTTGTTTCATGCAAAGGGGTTGTTGACTGAAAACAAACAAAAGAAAGAATTATACACACAAAATATTCATAACAATAAACACAAATTATATTTTTGCCAAGTAGAAATGACATGAAAACTAATCAGTGCAGGTTAATACTTTTCCTCCACTATTACATTCTTGATGCATTAAGACTTTGCACAACATTTAATGAAGGTACTTAGTCTGTTCATGGATAGAATGTTGATTTTCATTGGAATGGAACCTGAACTGAAAACAGGAGATGATGATCCTGTCAAACTGTGAAAAATCATCATGTGCCTAAGCAATTTAAGTAATGGTAATGTATTTTACCCTGAGACACACCATGGTGGCCAGGGTTGTCTTTGCAGGTATCAAGCCCATGCCATTCTCTTGCAAGTCCAGCATACAAACCACTGAGTTGCCATTGACCTCTCAACCTGCTATTATCTGACACCATACATCATGGATATACTTTCATTTTCATTGAATTTTACAAAACAGCGGTATCACACCAGGTTTCTATACGCGCTAGGGCATTATAAGGAACTCTTATTGAATAAACAATTGCTCAATTGTTAATTTGTTTCATTAGCTCTTGAATGCATGCCTCGAGAGCATACATTAAGCCCAATTTTGGAGTGCTGTTGAACAAAATAATCTTAGATTTTAATGGATAAAAATTATGGATGTCATTACAGCAATATCAACAATGCAACAATGCCACCAACATATCATCCTATTCATGATATAACCCAATGTAATTTTATACATGTATTTATACCTCAGGTCATATGAACTTGAAAGACTGGTTGACTATTCCATCATGCATTTACACTGTATCAATTTTCCTTTAAATTCTGTTACCGCCTGCACACCTGGGTATGTCGAAGAGGCCCGATGCACTCTCCTGCATGTCAATAGAGAAGACTAATAGAGACAGAAGCCACAGTGGCTCAGTTGTTAGTAGTATAGATTCTGAGACATGAAAGTACAAGTGTTGGTATATTACCACTGGATCAACCCAGGTTGGAATATTGGTGCATCTGTGGGCATAGCACTTTACTCCAATTGCTGTGGTGGTCAATAACAATAATCTAAGTACAGTACTGCACAGTAAAATACCAAACCATTAAAAAGTCTTATTATGGGTAGGTATGATAATAAAATACAATTTGGATTTATTGAAATGCTTAGAAAGCAAATAACACTAAAAATGAGAGTGAAATCAACATTTGTTGTTTACAAGAAAACACATTTATGGTAAGAACTGCAATGTATACATATCATGCTAGATATTTAATGAACACATTCTTCATTTGGTCTAAACAAGCTTTTACCTTTCTAAATCAAATGCATGAAGTTCTTTCCTAGTAAAATAATTGATACAATTGAAGCTTGAACGTAAAAAGAAAGGACAAACTATTGCATAGTGTTGTGGTCATTATGGAAAGGGCTATTCCAGAAGTAACACTGGGACAGGGGGAAAAGAATATTATTTCAATTAGTGTGGATGTTTACAGTTGAATTACATGCATGTGGTATTTTCATTTTATTGTAATTAGAGAATGGATTAAAAAAAGCAAAACTTTAAGGAAACAACATATATAACATTTCTCTGAACTATAAGAAACAGAAAATTGTTATTCTATCTTTATCTTGTACCTTGGTGCTGTATAATGTTATCTGGTTGCTGCAGATTATGATGTATATTTCGCCATCTGGTGACCACCGCACTATGTAGGCATCTGCAAGAGAAAGAAAAAAAAAAGAGTGAGGAAGCAGATATTTAGACTTCTGGATTTGAACATTAGACCAGCTGAAAACAACACACATCTTGATCTGTTGATGCACAATGCACTGGCAAATCAAGATCTTTTTTTCTTTGTTTAAAAAACTGCACCAAAATGAATAAAATTTTGGGTTTACCCCAAGTGCAGGGCACCCATAAAGTTTAGAAAAGGTCTAATGTTACTGTATGGGAAATATTTTGCTTGTTTACATCAGTGACCATGACCCAGGAATTAAAAAAGAACAACCCCAAACTACTGGCTTCTTTCTTATCCAAAGCCATCATAAACATTTGTCCAGATCTGTGATGCAGAACTAATGCTATTTTTAGTTTTCATTTCAAACTAGGCCACTTTAATTAACCCATTTTATCCTGAATATCACTATGATCGTAATGCCTCATTCTATCCTGAATACACCTGTGGTTGTAGTATCCCATTATTCAAATTTGGACCAAAATATTAGAAATATAATTATTTTTCAAAATAAAAATTCATATACTATTAGAAGTATTTCCATCATCTTCATAAACAGAAGATTCACTGAACATGATGGTTAGTCTTTTAATTTGTTTTTTTCTTCTTTCAAGTCATGTTTCAAAATATAGTTCTGAGCATGTACATTGATAAATGAGAATAAAACATATACCATTGTGTTGCAAATTTTATTATCTTTTAAGATATATATATATACTTTAAAAGATAAAAGAAAAATGACAACATTACAACAATTTTAGTAAACATGGTGAAAGTCATCACACTTCATATTTCTGCTGCTCCATTTTACCACAATGTGTTTAGAATTACTTCTCAAGAATGAGGCACTGCAGTTGAAATTGGTAAGCAGGAAAAAATGGGTTAAATATGCGCAATTTCTGTGAAGTGTCTTTTTTGGAAAATTTTTGAAATACTTTTTCTGTTTAGTACCAGCAGCCATGATTGTTTACAAACTGGAATCAATTATACAAACTAAAATGCCTTCCAAGTCAATTTGCTTTCATTCTATTGAGTGGTTCTGAGAAGCCATTAAAAGAACGTTCTATTTTAAGTAATGGCAGTCCTATTTAAAAGTAATATGTAACTCAATTAATGTATTCATTGAATACAATAAGATTCTTGTCAGACACGGGTTCACTTCTGAACCTGATTATCATCTTGCACAGTAGTCCCAACAATATAATTTGTATAAAATAATCAACTCAAGTTTATAGTACATGTCATTACGTGCTGTTATACACGACTATGTCATTTGTAGTCCACGGATTTGGATACTATATTTACAGCTGACTGATTGGTGATTGATTGCATGGTAACTGGTGACTGCTGAGTATAGAACTGAAGGAGTGAAGGAGGGATGGAGTGACAGTTACGCTGTATCTCCGTATATGCACCATACTGTAGGTGTTGTTTAGCCGTGGTGTTAAAATTTGCATTGTGTTATACTCAATTTGCTGCTGTTGGTGGGTGAGATTGGCACAGAAGATAACAGTCATCACGTAGTAAAGAACTAAGGCTTCTGGACCAATAGTTCTGCAGAGAACAAGAGATTCTATGGATCGTTAGGCAGACCAGGAGGGGCAGACCATTCAAGGTGGCTCCTCAACCAGAGTGTTGGGGCTGAGAAGACCTTTCGGATTTGTGTTCGATTCCACAAGATATATGTCCCAATGTTTCATATCATATTTCACTATTTGAGTGAAAACTCATCAAGCATATTTCATTAATGAGTGAAAGCTAATCATATTTCACTATCTGAGTGAAAACTCATCAATCATATTTCACTATCTGAGTGAAAACTAATCAAGCATATTTCACTAAATGAGTTAAAACTCTTCAATCATATTTCACTCTTTGAATGTTCATAGTTCATTACTTGAATAAACAAAATCATTTTCATATAGAAATTGTCAACGTTTATGCATTATCATTTCTTTCACTGTTTGTGTGGAATCACTCTGAATCATCAAGTATTGTATTTTGTTACTATTTCAGGATTTTCTTGAAATTCCTTTAAATCTCAACATTATCTGGTACATGCATAGTTTGTTGAATATCCAGCATTTGAATTTTGTTGGTGCACAATTCATAGTCTTTTTCATTGAAGCATCCATCAATAAACATAGTATTTTTGTCACGATTAAAAGTGTTCTTTTATAATCAGTCCCCAACCCGGTTATCTTATTATTTTCAATGGCACTTTCACATTATGTAAACAAATGTAAAAGCACTGCATACCCGGATGTATGTTTTTTAAAACCAAATCTTGTCAAATTCTATGTTTTTAAGAAGCTGTTTAAAGTTTTTTTTCTTGGTTTGGTAACAGCTGTCATATTTGATGGTGTATTGGCATCATTTGAACAAATCTGAATGACCTTCATGCCAGGATGCTTTGATTCAAAACTATGGTCAAATTCTGTTCTGCAGTCTGTTTGGAAGAAGTCATTTGGATTCTGTTTCTCTTTTCTTTGGCAGCAACCATATCTGATCAGCAACATCAGAATTTTTTTTTAGACTTTCAAGTCAGATTGATTTCTATTAAATTTGATAAATTCTGTTGAGTGGATTTCAAGATGAAGCTGTTAAAGCCTTTTCTATCTTTAGTTTTTGTTTGTTTGTTTGTTTTATTAGTATTTTAAATGTAGCTTTAACAATTTTTCAGTCATATCACTACAATGTCTGCAATGAGGCAGTTTGTAGTGATGTCTAGCAAATGGGGCATCATGCCACAGACATGTAGCATGATGTCCCACCCAGTCACACTATCCTGACACCAGGCCGACCAGTCCTAACACTTACCTCTCAATGCTGAGTGCCAAGCGAGGCAGCTGTTAGTACCATTTTTTGTAAGTCATTTGTATGACTTGACCAGGGATTGAACCCACGACCTCCCGCTTCAGCAGCGGATCCTCCAACCACTAGGCCACCAGAGCAGTTACAAGATTTTGTCATATACCATACATACTTGCTTGTAAGTAGAGTCCATCTGTAGACAACAAAGATCCTGATCTGCTGTAGCATAATGTGCCTGCAGATCAGAGTTTAACCTGTTTGTTCAACCGATTACTCATAACAAAACTGCACTGACCCAGATCTGCTGGTTCATTATGTAATGGCAGTTTGCACCTGAACTTATAAGTAAATACATATGGTTCTGCACTACAATGTATGACATAAAAACAGATGCCAAATAAATCGTGAAAGCAGAGAGCTGTCATTGTTTTGGATCCAAGTGGATACTTCAATTAACACTGATATAAAATATCTGCAGATGCCATTACATACTAGTAATTAAACCAGAAAAATTAAACACAAGTGCAAAAGATTTTCTCTTGCAATCTGATCCAACCAACTCTCAACCTAAAGCAGGTTGCAAGGTTAACATTAAACTTTAAACAAATGAGGGCCTAACTTTCATCTCATCCATCAGAAAGAAGTCAGAATAAAATAACAGCCTTTTCAGCATATACCTTTCTTGATATTGGTGACATAGGCTGATCTGCCTGTGAGCAGATTCCAAGTGCGTAGTGTCTTGTCTTTTCCTACTGTCAAGGCCAGTTTCCCACTGGGATGGACTGATACACAATTCACAGCTGATCTAATAAAGATAAGTACAAAACATGAAACAAAACTATATGATTAATGAACTTTAAAATGTGTGCATCCAATAAACTTAAAAGAACTACTGTGGATAGACAATAGATGGATGAAGCATGCTGGATACAGGATGACAAGTTTCACATGGCCTTGTCACTTAATCAGCTATTTAAATAAAAAAAACCAGTAAAAATGCATGCACAAAGTAAGAGCACTGCCTGAAAAAATGTTTAGAAGTGCATGTTAATCTTCTTATGTGTATGTGATAGCATACTGAGTTATCATTTCACTTACGTAAATCAAAAATGTGAAAACAAGTGTTTATTAAATACATGTTATATGGCAGCTGAATACTATGATAAACTAACAGTCATTTGCATATTCCATTATCCAACAAATTTTAGTTTCTTTCCAAACAATAACAAGTTCAGATTCTATCAGTCACCTAATGAGAAAAAAATAGCATTACACAATTCAAATGCAATATAATAAGTCTTGATGTATCACAATTACATAATCTAAAATGTCTCTAAATGAATTCACAATACTCCCAAAATGGTGATTTGGACTTCAAGAATAATTGAAATAAATTATTTAAAATTAAAATTGAACACAACTAAACAAATGATTCCAGTAGTCAGATGTTAAGGAATGAATGAGTAATTCTAACATAAACAACTTCAATATAAAAGCCTACAACACATTAAGAGTATCAAGATAAAGTCCAAAGTTTTTTCTAGAACATTCTAAGTTGTCAACAAGGTTATGTCTATTGCTAAATTTTTTTGTAAAGAATATGGCAAACATCAAGTACAACAGCATTGCCAAGGGGAAAAGCAATGTTCTGACCTTCAATACAAATAAACATGTTTACCTACAAGTAAATGTTGTTGTTTTGGGGTTTAATGCCATTTTCAGCACAAGATAGGCTATACATGGCAGTCAGTATAAATGGTGGAGGAAGAACATGGGAAAGCCATGGAAAGAACCACTAACTCACAAGAAGCTACTGGCACATTGGCCGAGCCTGATACAGGAACCTGATACAGGACCCTGATACAGGAACCTACACAGAGGTGAGATGGCAGTAATACGTAATGGTGAGCACTTTAGACCACTTGGCCACCCCACAAAGCAATAAATATCTGAATAAATAACCAACAATCATAGATGAAAATTTGCTATGTAACATGTTGTTTACAAAAACAACAAAAACATCAGGTCCTACCCTCATTTGTGGACAAAGCTCAATCACACAATACAAAATAAATATACATAATAAATAATAAATAATAAAACATGGTATTTGGTGAAAATTGATCCACAGACAAGGAATTCATGTTATGTGCCATCACAAATAACTGACTGCTGGGTTCCTGATCAATCACTTGACTGACTCATTATGTCGTGGGAAAAACAAACAATCAAGGAGACAATCAAACTTAGTTGGGTTACCAAGTTGGTCACTTGGCCATTGGAATGTCTGTGATAGCAAACTGACAGTCACTGCATTGCGAGGTCAATCATGTATATGAGCACTAGCCTGAGGTCATTTTTACTTGTGACCACTACCCTAGTTTGAGAGGCCAATTTTGTATGAGATACCAATGCACTAGCATGAAATGTCAGTTTTGTATTGGTCACTTAGTGAGCACTGTGCTTAAATATGAGGTGCAACGTGAGTGCATTCCCCTAGGTATTTCATTTTGCTATATCTTAATGCAAAAATTTATTAAAAAAAATATCTGACATTCCTATCTTGACTTTGTATTGCCATAATCTGGTGTGAACCTCTCTACTTTCTATTATCTGCATCCCAACCAATAAAAACCATCAATATTCTTTACAAAATAACAAATTTGACAGAATTTGTGCTTACAAGGCTTATGTATATTAAAGCATGTTCATGTTGTTGTTGGATTTAATGCTATTTTTCAGCACAAGATAGGCTAAACATGGTGGCCAGTATAACTGGAGGAAGAACCCTGGAAAAGCCCCAGAAGAACCACCCACCCATGAAAAGCTACTTGTAAGCTTTCTCATGTACCCACATTGGCCGAGCCTGAGACTCAAACCCATGTAAACAGAGGCAAGATGGTAGTGATCCAGAATAGTGAGCACTTTAGACCACTTGGTCACTCAGGGCCCCTCATGTATATATAAGTAAAAAGCTGTAAAAAAAAACAAAAAATAACAACAAACATTTAATCAACATATTGTGGTAATTAAATAGTAAGTTCAGTTATTCTTCTTATAGGCATACAATTGAAAGCTTATATTAAAGCCCCCAATCCTGAATTCTGAATTATTATGGATGGATGTTGTGTGTATAAATAAACAATGAATTATTTCATCCAACATTTTACATGAAAACAAAGTGTGAAGAAATAATCAGCTTACAAGAAAATTAAATGAAGTTACCTATTTTCAGGGTTATCTTCTATTTATAACAAGATCTAGTGTAGGTGTTTTATTCAATACTGATTGCTTGCAGATATCATGAACAAGTTCAATCTCAATAGACTAGAGTATCTCAGCCGAGTCTACTGTCGTACTGTCTAATACTATTTGCCAATTATAAAATAATAATTCTGAATCAAAATATAAAAATACAAAATTATCATAATGTATGACTGGCATTTTTTGTATTATAAAACTAACTTGCAGAACCTGTATATCAAAACTTCAACTTATCTAAGCATGTTAGATTATGAAACTTTGACTAGCTTCTTTAAATTTTTTAGTCTCATTACATTAATGTATTTTACAGGACTCAAAATCACTTTGTCTTGTTTTTTTTCTCTCTCTCATGAATCCTGTAGTTTTCAAGCAAAACACTAAAAGACACATCACAAAATAATGATCCATGTTGGTTTTAAAAGAATGCCCCACATCTTAGATGGACACATCATTACATAAAGATGTGCAAAATTTCCAAGCAGGTGATTTTAATATCTGCACCATATGCAACTAAATGACCATGTTAGGGCCATCTAGTCGGCTTAATTAGTGCAGGGTGAACAAATTCCACTTTTAATACTCTCTATTACAAATCATCCATTCTGAAGCGAAATTGTTTTAGATCCACCACTCTTCTGCCCTAAACGATTAAAACCATATTAGGCTAAAATTATGGCAATAAAACCGTTAAACAATTTCATATTATCTTTATTATCCAGCTGTGTCTGTATAAAAAACATTTGTTACTTATATTAACAAATTTAACGGATGCTGAAATTTTATATTAAACTTGAAACTTCCTTCCATGATACAATAGTGGAGTAAAAAGAAAAAAAATAGTACCATTTTTGCAATGTTCAATTGTACGGACCAGTTTGAGAGGATTTCTGCCAAGTGATCAGCTCAAGATAAGAATTTAATGAACTGGGTATTATTGTCTTTGGTTCAGAACTATTTTTTGATGGAATATTTCAAGAACACAACAAAACAAAAACTTACAATATTGGATTAAGTCTCAATCATCAATGTTAATAACGTAAAACAAATTAATGACAAAGACTAATTAAAGGTGAATTTGATTACAGGGCCCCATTTTAGTGCGTGTTCTTAAAATACAATCATTCCAAATGTGTATGAATCATGTAGATTTTAAGCATAAAATAGCAAATTAAAGAATAATACTGAAAAATGATCCATGTTGGTTCCAAAAAAAATGTCCCACATCTTAGACGGACACATCATTACATAAAGATGTGCAAAACTTCCAAGCAGGTGATTTTATTATCTGCACCATATGCAACTAAATGACCATGTTAGGGTCATCAAGTCGGCTTAATTAGTGCAGGGTGAACAAATTCCACTTTAAATACTCACTATTACAAATCATCCATTCTGAAGCGAAATTGTTTTAGACCCACCACTCTTCTGCCCTAAACAAATAAAACCATATTAGGCTAAAGTTATGGCAATAAAACTGTTAAACAATTTCATATTATCCTTATTATCCAGCTGTGTCTGTAAAAAAAAACATTTGTTACTAATATTAACAAATTTAACGGATGCTGAAATTTTATACATGTATTAAACTTGAAACTTTCTTCCAAGATACAATAGTGGAGTAAAATTAAAAAAAAAAAATAGTACCACTTTTGCAATGTTCAATAATATGGACAATTTAACTACTGAGTTGAGAGGATTTCTGCCAAGTGACCAGCTCAAGATAAGAATTTAATGAACTGGGTATTATTCTCTTTGGTTCGGAACTATTTTTTGATGGAATGTTTCAAGAACACAAGAAAACAAAAACTTGCAATAATGGATTAAGTTTCAATCATCAATGTTAATAACGTAAAACAAATTAATGAAAAAGACTAATTAAAGGTGAATTCGATTACAGGGCCACATTTTAGTGCATGTTCTTAAAATACAATCATTCCAAATGTATATGAATCATGTAGATTTTAAGCATAAAATAGCAAATCAAAGAATAATACTGAAAAATGATCCATGTTGGTTAAAACAATATGAATGCTAACCATAATAGGCTACCTTACTGAAAAAGAATTTATAGGTAACCTAACTGAATAAACACCACATTTGGCTACCTAAATGTACAAAAACCATATTAGGCTACCAAACTGAAAAAAACATAGACTACTTAACTGAATACAAACCATATTAGGCTACCTTGCTGAGAGAAAAAAACATTATAGGTAACCCAACCTAACCGTACAAAAACAATATTAAGCTAACTAACTGAATAAAAATAACATTAGGCCAGAACTACAGTGGCACAACGTAAAATAAGTTTCATATTATGTTTATTTTCCAGCCAGGTCATTAAAGTTGTCATTAAGATGTTGTTTGGGGGTTTAAGAACATTCTCAGCATAGCATACATGGCATCCTAAAGGAAATGACCATGTTAGGGTCATCTAGTCGACCTAATTAGTGCAGGGAGAACAAATTCCACTTTTATTACTATGACAAAGACTAATTAAGGGTGAATTCAATTACATGGCCCCATTTTAGTGCGTGTTCTTAAAATACTATCATTCCAAATGTATATGAATCCTGTAGATTTTAAGCATAAAATAGCAAATCAAAGAATAATACTGAATAATGATCCATGTTGGTTAAAAAAAAAATGTTCCACATCTTAGACGGACACATGATTACATAAAGATGTGCAAAGTTTCCAAGCAGGTGATTTTATTATCTGCACCATATGCAACTAAATGACCATGTTAGGGCCATCTAGTCGGCTTAATTAGTGCAGGGTGAAAAAATTCCACTTTAAATACTCACTATTACAAATCTCCATGCTGAAGTAAAATTGTTTTAGATCCATCACTCTTATATCCTAAATGAATACAAACCATATTAGGCTACCTAACTGAATAAAAAGTATATTAGGCTAGAAGTAAAGTGACAAAACCTAAAATAAGTTTCATATTATCTTTATTTTCCAGCCATGTCTTTAAAGTTTTGTCATTAAGATGATGTTGTTTGGGGTTTAAGAACATTCTCAGCAAAGCATACATGGCATCCTATATAACTGGTCAAGGAAGAATCCAATGAAATTCCAGTAAAAACCTCACAAGAAGTTATTGGCAGCCTTCTCACAGTTCCACATTGGCCAAGCCCAAGACTGAAGCCTGTGCAGATGGAGGTGAGACAGGCAAGCTCTTTTGACTACCAGGGATTCCACTTAATAGTTTATATCACCTGATAATTGCAAAGCACAATAACTAACAGTATGCCTCTAATGTGGCTTGCAATTTCAGTATCCCTCCAGGAACAGTAACATATCTATGGGCATTGGTTCATTTCTGGGGAATTCCAGTTCTAAATACAAACTATGAGGAATGGTGCTGGTGTCTGAAAAAGGAGACTGTAACTTCTCTCCCTTTAAACTTGTATTCTTGCTGGAGTTACTCGTACAATGGGAGGACTCCTATTATCATGCAGCCTGGATGCAATGCCATCAAATTTGGACAAAATGATTAAAATAGATATACACTACGATGGATTTCAGTAAAGACTACAATCTAATGACATTATAAATCAGCCTTTCAGATTAAAGACACAAAAAGTTTATATTTTCATAAAACATGACAGGAATTTTGTTTATTTTAAAATTAAAATTGGTTTTAAAAGAATGTCCCACATCTTAGATGGACACATCATTACATGTAGATGTGCAAAGTTTCCAAGCAGGTGATTTTATTATCTGCACCATATGCAACTAAATGACCATGTTAGGGTAATCAAGTCGGCTTAATTAGTGCAGGGTGAACAAATTCCACTTTTAATACTCACTATTACTAATCTCTATGCTGAAAGAAAATTAGCTAAGATCCACCACTCTTTTATCCTAACTGACTAAAACCCATATTAGGCAACCTAACTGAATACAAACCATATTAAGCTTCCTTACTGAAAAAAAAATACATTATAGGCAACCTAACTGAATAAAAATGATATTAGGCTACCATAGTAAAAAAAAAACATGATAGGCAACCTAACTGAATAAAAATCATATTAGGCTACCTAATTGAATACAAACCATATTAAGTTACCTTATTGAACAAAAACCATATTAGGCAACATAACTGAATGGAAACCATATTAGGCTACCTTACTGAAAAAGAATTTATAGGCAACCTAACTGAATAAAAATCATATTAGGCTACCTAACTGAATACAAACCATATTAAGCTACCTTACTGAACAAAAACCATATTACCGTATTTTCCGGCCTATAAGTCGAGACTTTTTGACTTGAAAGTTCGGTCTTCGTCTTATACTCCGAATCGACTTATATATGGATTTTGTCATTGAAATTGCATCGACTTATATATGGATTACAGTATCCGGTATTTTATTGATATTGCTCTATAATCGAAAACAGGTCACATAGAAGTACAAATTCATGTTAAATTACTATGTCAATAAATTGTCATAAAATAATATGACTGCATTTATATTTGTAAGTTTTGTCATTATTTATCTTGCATTCTGCGTGTTTTTTCTTATTTCTCAAACATAAAATAAAAGAAAACAATTACCGGTAAAAACTTCACCGGGCCGCATAGCACACTTACGGTCTATACTCTATAGTTTACTGTACTAATTCAAAGCATATTGTTTGTTCCTTTAAAAAAAAAAAAAAGATATGAAATAACTGGTCCATTAATATTTGATTTTCCAGTATAATGTTGGAC
Source organism: Unio delphinus (assembly GCA_029339505.1). NCBI lineage: Eukaryota > Metazoa > Mollusca > Bivalvia > Unionida > Unionidae > Unio > Unio delphinus. The sequence continues at coordinate 2,511,404 of JAQISU010000096.1, forward strand.
ACACGTGAGCAATTACCGGCATAGCTTTTTTTATTGATCCAATTGATCCTACAAAGGGATGTAATCCATATTAACTCGAGTGTTCTATGATTATTTATAAAATAATGTAGATCATGCATTCTACTGAATCCCCCAAATCATATGTTTCTAATTGTATTTGACAAAGTTTCTCAAATAAATTACCGTAGGTTTAAACTACACTAAAATCAGATATATGGATGGACTACCAGTACTCATAGATCATCAGTGATTCATGATTTTTAGTTTCGCAATTCAGTTTAAAGCAAATTGTAATGTCAACACTTCACCTATATTCATTTTTAACCAGCTGACGTTTCGGTGTCTCTCTTTGATTATATCGGTTGTTGATAAATTAGTATTTGGTTTCCAACAACAATCAAAGCCAGTTGCCTCAATTGTTTCGATCTTGATATTGGCTTTAGCTACCGATACTAGTTACCATATTGCCGGTACCCCATTGTTCTTTATCATTAATCCGCATCAATTACGCTACTCGTGTTTAATATCAATGGGATTAAGTACAACAGGAAATGATGCCCACTCCCTTCTCTCGATGTAAATAATGAATTTAGCCATGGGCATTGTTTTCATTGCTTTAGTACGGGCACATTTTAATGAGTTCAGTATATTTTGATCAATCTTTTCAGTCATAATCATTCATATAAATATCCCCTTACAAATCATTACGTACACCCGTTACGTGATTGTTGTTATTTTCTTTTCATTGAATTCAGTCACATAATGATCTGTGACAAAATTGTTGAATATTTTACATCCGTGTGTGGATATTTTTGATGGAAATATTTGTATTATGGATTCAATGTATGTTACAAGATTCGCTGGTGAGTACAAGTTGTTGATACTCTTTTCATGCAATAGATTATACATGTATATATAAATTAGACACGTGTCACGTGTCCAATGCATGGTTCTCTGAATAAAGTACCGTAATTGTATTTGACAAAATTTCTCAAATAAATTACCGTAGGTTTAAACTTTCAACTGGAAGGAATGATCATAGCTCTTGTTGCAATGGATATTGCCAGTAATATGGAATATTACATAGCTGCCAACCCCCGAGTGCAAAAATACTGATTACTTGTGACAAAAATACTGATTTTCAGGAACAAATACTGATTTTTAAATTTCAATGCATATGTATCTATTTACAACATATACAACCATCAGTAAAGTTGGACAGTGCCTTTCATAACTATTTAATGTCAAAGATGCACATTTGTACCTTCTGGAGTTGCACCATGTTCCTTATGGGTGCCCATTCAGAAGGTGCACGAGTGCAACACACTCAAACACAAGCTATTTATAGGAGCCCTTTCCACGCCTCATTTCTTTTTTAATCATTGATTCAAATGTACCAACTTTCTTTGATTATCTCAGTTCTGAGATTTTCTTATTGAAATGTTTTCGTTCAAGCATAAGAATTATCTTTTGCGATTTTAATGTCTGAAAAACTTCTGCAAAATAAATCGCCAAGAACACTAGTAACTGAAAAATGAAGGTTTATTTCTAAAAGAAATTTAAAAATCAAATTTCGATTGATGTACACTAAGGTTCTCTCTGTCATTTGTCTACGTCGTAAGTTCAGGTTGAGTTGTGTGTGATGAAGCAGGAAGCTGATGTTTATTAGCTTTTTCGTGCTCTTGCATTTCATAGGCGCCTCCGTGCCCAATAGTGAAATCACGTTACACAATTTACAAAACGTCAATTTTTTTCTCTTTTACTATATGGTTTCACAAATCTATACAAGACGGCACAAATATCCTTCCAGTTGTCTCCTATTTCTCCTGGGGAAAATTCTGAATATTATGCCTTCCAATTTATCATGATTAGAAGCCGAATATTACGAAGACTAGATACAACAACAGCGGTAACTATTGCGAAATCCAATATGGCGGAAAACGACAGGCATGGTAGTCTTGATTTCGAATGAACCAATCGTATTGTAGAACTGCATTTGTATATACATGTGATAAACTCTGTCAAAATAGAACCGAGAGCGCGTTCTAAACTGACAATTCCAAAGAACTTTTATTTTATTTTTTTTTAAATTAAAAAACGTATTTTTTGCCAAAAAACGTACACCCGTATTCAGGTCCAAAATAGGGGACAAATACGGAAAAAACGGGACAGTTGGCAGCTATGATATTATATGACGATACCATCAATTCATGCAACCGGAAGTTACTACCGGTAGTATAAAATACATAGCCAAGTTATTGACCTGGCCTCGTCTTATACTCCGAATCGACTTATATATGGATGAAGGATGGAAAATTTACAAAATTCGTCAATTCGACTTATACTCCGCATCGACCTATAGGCCGGAAAATACGGTAGGCAACCTAACTGAATAAACACCACATTTGGCTACCTAAATGTACAAAAACCATATTAGGCTACCTAACTGAAAAAAACATAGGCTACTTAACTGAATACAAACCATATTAGCTACCTTGCTGAGAGAAAAAACATTATAGGGAACCCAACCTAACCGTACAAAAACAATATTAAGCTACCAAACTGAATAAAAATAATATTAGGCTAGAACTACAGTGACCCAATGTAAAAAAGGTTTCATATTATGTTTATTTTCCAGCCAGGTCATTAAAGTTTTGTCATTAAGATGTTGTTTGGGGTTTAAGAACATTCTCAGCATAGCATACATGGCATCCTATTGGAAATGACCATGTTAGGGTCATCTAGTCGACCTAATTAGTGCAGGGACAACAAATTCCACTTTTATTACTATGACAAAGACTAATTAAGGGTGAATTCAATTACAGGGCCCCAATTTAGTGCGTGTTCTTAAAATACTATCATTCCAAATGTATATGAATCCTGTAGATTTTAAGCATAAAATAGCAAATCAAAGAATAATACTGAATAAAGATCCATGTTGGTTCCAAAAAAATAAATATCCCACATCTTAGATGGACACATCATTACATAAAGATGTGCAAAGTTTCCAAGCAGGTGATTTTATTATCTGCACCATATGCAACTAAATGACCATGTTAGGGCCATCAAGTCGGCTTAATTAGTGCAGGGTGAACAAATTCCACTTTAAATACTCACTATTACAAATCTCCATGCTGAAGTAAAATTGTTTTAGATCCATCACTCTTATATCCTAAATGAATACAAACCATATTAGGCTACCTAACTGAATAAAAAGTATATTAGGCTAGAACTATAGTGACAAAACCTAAAATAAGTTTCATATTATCTTTATTTTCCAGCCATGTCTTTAAAGTTTTGTCATTAAGATGATGTTGTTTGGGGGTTTAAGAACATTCTCAGCATAGCATACATGGCATCCTATACAACTGGTCAAGGAAGAATCCAATGAAATTCCAGTAAAAACCTCACAAGAAGCTATTGGCAGCCTTCTCACAGTTCCACATTGGCCAAGCCCAAGATTGAAGCCTGTGCAGATGGAGGTGAGACAGGCAAGCTCTTTTGACTACCAGGGATTCCACTTAATAGTTTATATCACCTGATAATTGCAAAGCGCAATAACTAACAGTATGCCTCTAATGTGGCTTGCAATTTCAGTATCCCTCCAGGAACAGTAACATATCCATGGGCATTGGTTCATTTCTGGGGAATTCCAGTTCTAAATACAAACTATGAGGAATGGTGCTGGTGTCTGAAAAAGGAGACTGTAACTTCTCTCCCTTTAAACTTGTATTCTTGCTGGAGTTACTCATACAATGGGAGGACTCCTATTATCATGCAGCCTGGATGCAATGCCATCAAATTTGGACAAAATGATTAAAATAGATATACACTACGATGGATTTCAGTAAAGACTACAATCTAATGACATTATAAATCAGCCTTTCAGATTAAAGACACAAAAAGTTTATATTTTCATAAAATATGACAGCTATTTTGTTTATTTTAAAATTAAAATTGGTTTTAAAAGAATGTCCAACATCTTAGATGGACACATCATTACATGTAGATGTGCAAAGTTTCCAAGCAGGTGATTTTATTATCTGCACCATATGCAACTAAATGACCATGTTAGGGTAATCAAGTCGGCTTAATTAGTGCAGGGTGAACAAATTCCACTTTTAATACTCACTATTACAAATCTCTATGCTGAAAGAAAATTAGTTAAGATCCACCACTCTTTTATCCTAACTGACTAAAACCCATATTAGGCAACCTAACTGAATACAAACCATATTAAGCTTTCTTACTCAAAAATAAATACATTATAGGCAACCTAACTGAATAAAAATCATATTAGGCTACCATACTAAAAAAAAAAAAAACATGATAGGCAACCTAACTGAATAAAAATCATATTAGGCTACCTAATTGAATAAAAACCATATTAAGTTACCTTATTGAACAAAAACCATATTAGGCAACATAACTGAATGGAAACCATATTAGGCTACCTTACTGAAAAAGAATTTATAGGCAACCTAACTGAATAAAAATCATATTAGGCTACCTAACTGAATACAAACCATATTAAGCTACCTTACTGAACAAAAACCATATTAGGCAACCTAACTGAATAAACACCACATTTGGCTACCTAAATGTACAAAAACCATATTAGGCTACCTAACTGAAAAAAACATTATAGGCTACTTAATTCAATACAAACCATATTAGCTACCTTGCTGAGAGAAAAAACATTATAGGTAACCCAACCTAACCGTACAAAAACAATATTAAGCTACCTAACTGAATAAAAATAATATCAGGCTAGAACTACAGTGACCCAATGTAAAATAAGTTTCATATTATGTTTATTTTCCAGCCAGGTCATTAAAGTTTTGTCATTAAGATGTTGTTTGGGGTTTAAGAACATTCTCAGCATAGCATACATGGCATCCTATTGGAAATGACCATGTTAGGGTCATCTAGTTGACCTAATTAGTGCAGGGAGAACAAATTCCACTTTTATTACTATGACAAAGACTAATTAAGGGTGAATTCAATTACAGGGCCCCAATTTAGTGCGTGTTCTTAAAATACTATCATTCCAAATGTATATGAATCCTGTAGATTTTAAGCATAAAATAGCAAATCAAAGAATAATACTGAATAAAGATCCATGTTGGTTCCCAAAAAATAAATATCCCACATCTTAGACGGACACATCATTACATAAAGATGTGCAAAGTTTCCAAGCAGGTGATTTTATTATCTGCACCATATGCAACTAAATGACCATGTTAGGGTCATCAAGTCGGCTTAATTAGTGCAGGGTGAACAAATTCCACTTTAAATACTCACTATTACAAATCTCCATGCTGAAGTAAAATTGTTTTAGATCCATCACTCTTATATCCTAAATGAATACAAACCATATTAGGCTACCTAACTGAATAAAAAGTATATTAGGCTAGAACTATAGTGACAAAACCTAAAATAAGTTTCATATTATCTTTATTTTCCAGCCATGTCTTTAAAGTTTTGTCATTAAGATGATGTTGTTTGGGGGTTTAAGAACATTCTCAGCATAGCATACATGGCATCCTATACAACTGGTCAAGGAAGAATCCAATGAAATTCCAGTAAAAACCTCACAAGAAACTATTGGCAGCCTTCTCACAGTCCCACATTGTCCAAGCCCAAGACTGAAGCCTGTGCAGATGGAGGTGAGACAGGCAAGCTCTTTTGACTACCAGGGATCCCACTTATTAGTTTACATCATCTAATAATTGCAAAGCACAATAACTAAAAGTATGCCTCTAATGTGGCTTGCAATTTCAGTATCCCTCCAGGAACAGTAACATATCCATGGGCATTGGTTCATTTCTGGGGAATTCCAGTTCTAAATACAAACTATGAGGAATGGTGCTGGTGTCTGAAAAAGGAGACTGTAACTTCTCTCCCTTTAAACTTGTATTCTTGCTGGAGTTACTCATAGAATGGGAGGACTCCTATTATCATGCAGCCTGGATGCAATGCCATCAGATTTGGACAAAATGATTAAAATAGATATACACTACGATGGATTTCAGTAAAGACAACAATCTAATGACATTATAAATCAGCCTTTCAGATTAAAGACACAAAAAGTTTATATTTTCATAAAATATGACAGGTATTTTGTTTATTTTAAAATTAAAATTGGTTTTAAAAGAATGTCCCACATCTTAGATGGACACATCATTACATTTAGATGTGCACAGTTTCCAAGCAGGTGATTTTATTATCTGCACCATATGCAACTAAATGACCATGTTAGGGTAATCAAGTCGGCTTAATTAGTGCAGGGTGAACAAATTCCACTTTTAATACTCACTATTACAAATCTCTATGCTGAAATAAAATTAGTTAAGATCCACCACTTTTTTTATCCTAACTGACTAAAACCCATATTAGGCAACCTAACTGAATACAAAACATATTAAGCTTCCTTACTGAAAAAAAAATACATTATAGGCAACGTAACTGAATAAAAATGATATTAGGCTACCATACTAAAAAAAAACATTATAGGCAACCTAACTGAATAAAAATCATATTAGGCTACTTAGTGAACAAAAACCATATTAGGCAACGTAATTGTATGCAAACCATATTAGGCTACCTTACTGAAAAAGAATTTATAAGCAAACTAACTGAACAAAAACCATATTAGGCAACCTAACTGAATAAACACCACATTTGGCTACCTAAATGTACAAAAACCATATTAGGCTACCTAACTGAAAAAAACATTACAGGCTACTTAACTGAATACAAACCATATTAGGCTACCTTGCTGAGAGAAAAAAACATTATAGGTAACCCAACCTAACTGTACAAAAACAATATTAAACTACCTAACTGAATAAAAATAATATTAGGCTAGAACTACAGTGACACAACATAAAACAAGTTTCATATTACATGTATGTATATTTTCTAGCCAGGTCTTTAAAGTTTTGTCATTAAGATGTTGTTGTTTGGGGTTTAAGAACATTCTCAGCATAGCATACATGGCATCCTATTGGAAATGACCATGTTAGGGTCATCTAGTCGACTTAATTAGTGCAGGGTGAAAAAATTCCACTTTAAATACTCACTATTACAAATCTCCATGCTGAAGTAAAATTGTTTTAGATCCATCACTCTTATATCCTAAATGAATACAAACCATATTAGGCTACCTAACTAAATAAAAAGTATATTAGGCTAGAACTAAAGTGACAAAACCTAAAATAAGTTTCATATTATGTTTTTTTTCCAGCCATGTCTTTAAAGTTTTGTCATTAAGATGATGTTGTTTGGGGTTTAAGAACATTCTCAGCAAAGCATACATGGCATCCTATATAACTGGTCAAGGAAGAATCCAATGAAATTCCAGTAAAAACCTCACAAGAAGCTAATAGCAGCCTTCTCACAGTCCCACATTGTCCAAGCCCAAGATTGAAACCTGTGCAGATGGAGGTGAGACAGGCAAGCACTTTTGACTACCAGGGATCCCACTTATTAGTTTATATCACCTGATAATTGCAAAGCACAATAACTAAAAGTACGCCTCTAATGTGGCTTGCAATTTCAGTATCCCTCCAGGAACAGTAACATATCTATGGGCATTGGTTCATTTCTGGGGAATTTCAGTTCTAAATACAAACTATGAGGAATTGTGCTGGTGTCTGAAAAAGGAGACTGTAACTTCTCTCCCTTTAAACTTGTATTCTTGCTGGAGTTACTCATACAATGGGAGGACTCCTATTATCATGCAGCCTGGATGCAATGCCATCAAATTTGGACAAAATGATTAAAATAGATATACACTACGATGGATTTCAGTAAAGACTACAATCTAATGACATTATAAATCAGCCTTTCAGATTAAAGACACAAAAAGTTTATATTTTCATAAAATATGACAGGAATTTTGTTTATTTTAAAATTAAAATTGGTTTTAAAAGAATGTCCCACATCTTAGATGGACACATCATTACATGTAGATGTGCAAAGTTTCCAAGCAGGTGATTTTATTATCTGCACCATATGCAACTAAATGACCATGTTAGGGTAATCAAGTCGGCTTAATTAGTGCAGGGTGAACAAATTCCACTTTTAATACTCACTATTACAAATCTCTATGCTGAAATAAAATTAGTTAAGATCCACCACTTTTTTTATCCTAACAGACTAAAACCCATATTAGGCAACCTAACTGAATATAAAACATATTAAGCTTCCTTACTGAAAAAAAAATACATTATAGGCAACGTAACTGAATAAAAATGATATTAGGCTACCATACTAAAAAAAAACATTATAGGCAACCTAACTGAATAAAAATCATATTAGGCTACTTAGTGAACAAAAACCATATTAGGCAATGTAATTGTATGCAAACCATATTAGGCTACCTTACTGAAAAAGAATTTATAAGCAAACTAACTGAACAAAAACCATATTAGGCAACCTAACTGAATAAACACCACATTTGGCTACCTAAATGTACAAAAACCATATTAGGCTACCTAACTGAAAAAAACATTACAGGCTACTTAACTGAATACAAACCATATTAGGCTACCTTGCTGAGAGAAAAAAACATTATAGGTAACCCAACCTAACTGTACAAAAACAATATTAAACTACGTAACTGAATAAAAATAATATTAGGCTAGAACTACAGTGACACAACATAAAACAAGTTTCATATTACATGTATGTATATTTTCTAGCCAGGTCTTTAAAGTTTTGTCATTAAGATGTTGTTGTTTGGGGTTTAAGAACATTCTCAGCATAGCATACATGGCATCCTATTGGAAATGACATTGTTAGGGTCATCTAGTCGACTTAATTAGTGCAGGGTGAAAAAATTCCACTTTAAATACTCACTATTACAAATCTCCATGCTGAAGTAAAATTGTTTTAGATCCATCACTCTTATATCCTAAATGAATACAAACCATATTAGGCTACCTAACTAAATAAAAAGTATATTAGGCTAGAACTAAAGTGACAAAACCTAAAATAAGTTTCATATTATGTTTTTTTTCCAGCCATGTCTTTAAAGTTTTGTCATTAAGATGATGTTGTTTGGGGTTTAAGAACATTCTCAGCAAAGCATACATGGCATCCTATATAACTGGTCAAGGAAGAATCCAATGAAATTCCAGTAAAAACCTCACAAGAAGCTATTAGCAGCCTTCTCACAGTCCCACATTGTCCAAGCCCAAGATTGAAACCTGTGCAGATGGAGGTGAGACAGGCAAGCACTTTTGACTACCAGGGATCCCACTTATTAGTTTATATCACCTGATAATTGCAAAGCACAATAACTAACAGTACGCCTCTAATGTGGCTAGCAATTTCAGTATCCCTCCAGGAACAGTAACATATCTATGGGCATTGGTTCATTTCTGGGGAATTTCAGTTCTAAATACAAACTATGAGGAATTGTGCTGGTGTCTGAAAAAGGAGACTGTAACTTCTCTCCCTTTAAACTTGTATTCTTGCTGGAGTTACTCATACAATGGGAGGACTCCTATTATCATGCAGCCTGGATGCAATGCCATCAAATTTGGACAAAATGATTAAAATAGATATACACTACGATGGATTTCAGTAAAGACTACAATCTAATGACATTATAAATCAGCCTTTCAGATTAAAGACACAAAAAGTTTATATTTTCATAAAATATGACAGGAATTTTGTTTATTTTAGAATTAAAATTGGTTTTAAAAGAATGTCCCACATCTTAGATGGACACATCATTACATGTAGATGTGCAAAGTTTCCAAGCAGGTGATTTTATTATCTGCACCATATGCAACTAAATGACCATGTTAGGGTAATCAAGTCGGCTTAATTAGTGCAGGGTGAACAAATTCCACTTTTAATACTCACTATTACAAATCTCTATGCTGAAATAAAATTAGTTAAGATCCACCACTTTTTTTATCCTAACTGACTAAAACCCATATTAGGCAACCTAACTGAATACAAAACATATTAAGCTTCCTTACTGAAAAAAAAATACATTATAGGCAACGTAACTGAATAAAAATGATATTAGGCTACCATACTAAAAAAAAACATTATAGGCAACCTAACTGAATAAAAATCATATTAGGCTACTTAGTGAACAAAAACCATATTAGGCAACGTAATTGTATGCAAACCATATTAGGCTACCTTACTGAAAAAGAATTTATAAGCAAACTAACTGAACAAAAACCATATTAGGCAACCTAACTGAATAAACACCACATTTGGCTACCTAAATGTACAAAAACCATATTAGGCTACCTAACTGAAAAAAACATTACAGGCTACTTAACTGAATACAAACCATATTAGGCTACCTTGCTGAGAGAAAAAAACATTATAGGTAACCCAACCTAACTGTACAAAAACAATATTAAACTACCTAACTGAATAAAAATAATATTAGGCTAGAACTACAGTGACACAACATAAAACAAGTTTCATATTACATGTATGTATATTTTCTAGCCAGGTCTTTAAAGTTTTGTCATTAAGATGTTGTTGTTTGGGGTTTAAGAACATTCTCAGCATAGCATACATGGCATCCTATTGGAAATGACATTGTTAGGGTCATCTAGTCGACTTAATTAGTGCAGGGTGAAAAAATTCCACTTTAAATACTCACTATTACAAATCTCCATGCTGAAGTAAAATTGTTTTAGATCCATCACTCTTATATCCTAAATGAATACAAACCATATTAGGCTACCTAACTAAATAAAAAGTATATTAGGCTAGAACTAAAGTGACAAAACCTAAAATAAGTTTCATATTATGTTTTTTTTCCAGCCATGTCTTTAAAGTTTTGTCATTAAGATGATGTTGTTTGGGGTTTAAGAACATTCTCAGCAAAGCATACATGGCATCCTATATAACTGGTCAAGGAAGAATCCAATGAAATTCCAGTAAAAACCTCACAAGAAGCTATTAGCAGCCTTCTCACAGTCCCACATTGTCCAAGCCCAAGATTGAAACCTGTGCAGATGGAGGTGAGACAGGCAAGCACTTTTGACTACCAGGGATCCCACTTATTAGTTTATATCACCTGATAATTGCAAAGCACAATAACTAACAGTATGCCTCTAATGTGGCTTGCAATTTCAGTATCCCTCCAGGAACAGTAACATATCTATGGGCATTGGTTCATTTCTGGGGAATTTCAGTTCTAAATACAAACTATGAGGAATTGTGCTGGTGTCTGAAAAAGGAGACTGTAACTTCTCTCCCTTTAAACTTGTATTCTTGCTGGAGTTACTCATACAATGGGAGGACTCCTATTATCATGCAGCCTGGATGCAATGCCATCAAATTTGGACAAATTGATTAAAATAGATATACACTACGATGGATTTCAGTAAAGACTACAATCTAATGACATTATAAATCAGCCTTTCAGATTAAAGACACAAAAAGTTTATATTTTCATGAAATATGACAGGAATTTTGTTTATTTTAAAATTAAAATTGGTTTTAAAAGAATGTCCCACATCTTAGATGGACACATCATTACATGTAGATGTGCAAAGTTTCCAAGCAGGTGATTTTATTATCTGCACCATATGCAACTAAATGACCATGTTAGGGTAATCAAGTCGGCTTAATTTGTGCAGGGTGAACAAATTCCACTTTTAATACTCACTATTACAAATCTCTATGCTGAAATAAAATTAGTTAAGATCCACCACTGTTTTTATCCTAACTGACTAAAACCCATATTAGGCAACCTAACTGAATACAAAACATATTAAGCTTCCTTACTGAAAAAAAATACAATATAGGCAACGTAACTGAATAAAAATGATATTAGGCTACCATACTAAAAAAAAACATTATAGGCAACCTAACTGAATAAAAATCATATTAGGCTACTTAGTGAACAAAAACCATATTAGGCAACGTAATTGTATGCAAACCATATTAGGCTACCTTACTGAAAAAGAATTTATAAGCAAACTAACTGAACAAAAACCATATTAGGCAACCTAACTGAATAAACACCACATTTGGCTACCTAAATGTACAAAAACCATATTAGGCTACCTAACTGAAAAAAACATTACAGGCTACTTAACTGAATACAAACCATATTAGGCTACCTTGCTGAGAGAAAAAAACATTATAGGTAACCCAACCTAACTGTACAAAAACAATATTAAACTACCTAACTGAATAAAAATAATATTAGGCTAGAACTACAGTGACACAACATAAAACAAGTTTCATATTACATGTATGTATATTTTCTAGCCAGGTCTTTAAAGTTTTGTCATTAAGATGTTGTTGTTTGGGGTTTAAGAACATTCTCAGCATAGCATACATGGCATCCTATTGGAAATGACATTGTTAGGGTCATCTAGTCGACTTAATTAGTGCAGGGTGAAAAAATTCCACTTTAAATACTCACTATTACAAATCTCCATGCTGAAGTAAAATTGTTTTAGATCCATCACTCTTATATCCTAAATGAATACAAACCATATTAGGCTACCTAACTAAATAAAAAGTATATTAGGCTAGAACTAAAGTGACAAAACCTAAAATAAGTTTCATATTATGTTTTTTTTCCAGCCATGTCTTTAAAGTTTTGTCATTAAGATGATGTTGTTTGGGGTTTAAGAACATTCTCAGCAAAGCATACATGGCATCCTATATAACTGGTCAAGGAAGAATCCAATGAAATTCCAGTAAAAACCTCACAAGAAGCTATTAGCAGCCTTCTCACAGTCCCACATTGTCCAAGCCCAAGATTGAAACCTGTGCAGATGGAGGTGAGACAGGCAAGCACTTTTGACTACCAGGGATCCCACTTATTAGTTTATATCACCTGATAATTGCAAAGCACAATAACTAACAGTACGCCTCTAATGTGGCTTGCAATTTCAGTATCCCTCCAGGAACAGTAACATATCTATGGGCATTGGTTCATTTCTGGGGAATTTCAGTTCTAAATACAAACTATGAGGAATTGTGCTGGTGTCTGAAAAAGGAGACTGTAACTTCTCTCCCTTTAAACTTGTATTCTTGCTGGAGTTACTCATACAATGGGAGGACTCCTATTATCATGCAGCCTGGATGCAATGCCATCAAATTTGGACAAAATGATTAAAATAGATATACACTACGATGGATTTCAGTAAAGACTACAATCTAATGACATTATAAATCAGCCTTTCAGATTAAAGACACAAAAAGTTTATATTTTCATAAAATATGACAGGAATTTTGTTTATTTTAAAATTAAAATTGGTTTTAAAAGAATGTCCCACATCTTAGATGGACACATCATTACATGTAGATGTGCAAAGTTTCCAAGCAGGTGATTTTATTATCTGCACCATATGCAACTAAATGACCATGTTAGGGTAATCAAGTCGGCTTAATTAGTGCAGGGTGAACAAATTCCACTTTTAATACTCACTATTACAAATCTCTATGCTGAAATAAAATTAGTTAAGATCCACCACTTTTTTTATCCTAACTGACTAAAACCCATATTAGGCAACCTAACTGAATACAAAACATATTAAGCTTCCTTACTGAAAAAAAAATACATTATAGGCAACGTAACTGAATAAAAATGATATTAGGCTACCATACTAAAAAAAAACATTATAGGCAACCTAACTGAATAAAAATCATATTAGGCTACTTAGTGAACAAAAACCATATTAGGCAACGTAATTGTATGCAAACCATATTAGGCTACCTTACTGAAAAAGAATTTATAAGCAAACTAACTGAACAAAAACCATATTAGGCAACCTAACTGAATAAACACCACATTTGGCTACCTAAATGTACAAAAACCATATTAGGCTACCTAACTGAAAAAAACATTACAGGCTACTTAACTGAATACAAACCATATTAGGCTACCTTGCTGAGAGAAAAAAACATTATAGGTAACCCAACCTAACTGTACAAAAACAATATTAAACTACCTAACTGAATAAAAATAATATTAGGCTAGAACTACAGTGACACAACATAAAACAAGTTTCATATTACATGTATGTATATTTTCTAGCCAGGTCTTTAAAGTTTTGTCATTAAGATGTTGTTGTTTGGGGTTTAAGAACATTCTCAGCATAGCATACATGGCATCCTATTGGAAATGACATTGTTAGGGTCATCTAGTCGACTTAATTAGTGCAGGGTGAAAAAATTCCACTTTAAATACTCACTATTACAAATCTCCATGCTGAAGTAAAATTGTTTTAGATCCATCACTCTTATATCCTAAATGAATACAAACCATATTAGGCTACCTAACTAAATAAAAAGTATATTAGGCTAGAACTAAAGTGACAAAACCTAAAATAAGTTTCATATTATGTTTTTTTTCCAGCCATGTCTTTAAAGTTTTGTCATTAAGATGATGTTGTTTGGGGTTTAAGAACATTCTCAGCAAAGCATACATGGCATCCTATATAACTGGTCAAGGAAGAATCCAATGAAATTCCAGTAAAAACCTCACAAGAAGCTATTAGCAGCCTTCTCACAGTCCCACATTGTCCAAGCCCAAGATTGAAACCTGTGCAGATGGAGGTGAGACAGGCAAGCACTTTTGACTACCAGGGATCCCACTTATTAGTTTATATCACCTGATAATTGCAAAGCACAATAACTAACAGTACGCCTCTAATGTGGCTTGCAATTTCAGTATCCCTCCAGGAACAGTAACATATCTATGGGCATTGGTTCATTTCTGGGGAATTTCAGTTCTAAATACAAACTATGAGGAATTGTGCTGGTGTCTGAAAAAGGAGACTGTAACTTCTCTCCCTTTAAACTTGTATTCTTGCTGGAGTTACTCATACAATGGGAGGACTCCTATTATCATGCAGCCTGGATGCAATGCCATCAAATTTGGACAAATTGATTAAAATAGATATACACTACGATGGATTTCAGTAAAGACTACAATCTAATGACATTATAAATCAGCCTTTCAGATTAAAGACACAAAAAGTTTATATTTTCATGAAATATGACAGGAATTTTGTTTATTTTAAAATTAAAATTGGTTTTAAAAGAATGTCCCACATCTTAGATGGACACATCATTACATGTAGATGTGCAAAGTTTCCAAGCAGGTGATTTTATTATCTGCACCATATGCAACTAAATGACCATGTTAGGGTAATCAAGTCGGCTTAATTTGTGCAGGGTGAACAAATTCCACTTTTAATACTCACTATTACAAATCTCTATGCTGAAATAAAATTAGTTAAGATCCACCACTGTTTTTATCCTAACTGACTAAAACCCATATTAGGCAACCTAACTGAATACAAAACATATTAAGCTTCCTTACTGAAAAAAAATACAATATAGGCAACGTAACTGAATAAAAATGATATTAGGCTACCATACTAAAAAAAAACATTATAGGCAACCTAACTGAATAAAAATCATATTAGGCTACTTAGTGAACAAAAACCATATTAGGCAACGTAATTGTATGCAAACCATATTAGGCTACCTTACTGAAAAAGAATTTATAAGCAAACTAACTGAACAAAAACCATATTAGGCAACCTAACTGAATAAACACCACATTTGGCTACCTAAATGTACAAAAACCATATTAGGCTACCTAACTGAAAAAAACATTACAGGCTACTTAACTGAATACAAACCATATTAGGCTACCTTGCTGAGAGAAAAAAACATTATAGGTAACCCAACCTAACTGTACAAAAACAATATTAAACTACCTAACTGAATAAAAATAATATTAGGCTAGAACTACAGTGACACAACATAAAACAAGTTTCATATTACATGTATGTATATTTTCTAGCCAGGTCTTTAAAGTTTTGTCATTAAGATGTTGTTGTTTGGGGTTTAAGAACATTCTCAGCATAGCATACATGGCATCCTATTGGAAATGACATTGTTAGGGTCATCTAGTCGACTTAATTAGTGCAGGGTGAAAAAATTCCACTTTAAATACTCACTATTACAAATCTCCATGCTGAAGTAAAATTGTTTTAGATCCATCACTCTTATATCCTAAATGAATACAAACCATATTAGGCTACCTAACTAAATAAAAAGTATATTAGGCTAGAACTAAAGTGACAAAACCTAAAATAAGTTTCATATTATGTTTTTTTTCCAGCCATGTCTTTAAAGTTTTGTCATTAAGATGATGTTGTTTGGGGTTTAAGAACATTCTCAGCAAAGCATACATGGCATCCTATATAACTGGTCAAGGAAGAATCCAATGAAATTCCAGTAAAAACCTCACAAGAAGCTATTAGCAGCCTTCTCACAGTCCCACATTGTCCAAGCCCAAGATTGAAACCTGTGCAGATGGAGGTGAGACAGGCAAGCACTTTTGACTACCAGGGATCCCACTTATTAGTTTATATCACCTGATAATTGCAAAGCACAATAACTAACAGTACGCCTCTAATGTGGCTTGCAATTTCAGTATCCCTCCAGGAACAGTAACATATCTATGGGCATTGGTTCATTTCTGGGGAATTTCAGTTCTAAATACAAACTATGAGGAATTGTGCTGGTGTCTGAAAAAGGAGACTGTAACTTCTCTCCCTTTAAACTTGTATTCTTGCTGGAGTTACTCATACAATGGGAGGACTCCTATTATCATGCAGCCTGGATGCAATGCCATCAAATTTGGACAAAATGATTAAAATAGATATACACTACGATGGATTTCAGTAAAGACTACAATCTAATGACATTATAAATCAGCCTTTCAGATTAAAGACACAAAAAGTTTATATTTTCATAAAATATGACAGGAATTTTGTTTATTTTAAAATTAAAATTGGTTTTAAAAGAATGTCCCACATCTTAGATGGACACATCATTACATGTAGATGTGCAAAGTTTCCAAGCAGGTGATTTTATTATCTGCACCATATGCAACTAAATGACCATGTTAGGGTAATCAAGTCGGCTTAATTAGTGCAGGGTGAACAAATTCCACTTTTAATACTCACTATTACAAATCTCTATGCTGAAATAAAATTAGTTAAGATCCACCACTTTTTTTATCCTAACTGACTAAAACCCATATTAGGCAACCTAACTGAATACAAAACATATTAAGCTTCCTTACTGAAAAAAAAATACATTATAGGCAACGTAACTGAATAAAAATGATATTAGGCTACCATACTAAAAAAAAACATTATAGGCAACCTAACTGAATAAAAATCATATTAGGCTACTTAGTGAACAAAAACCATATTAGGCAACGTAATTGTATGCAAACCATATTAGGCTACCTTACTGAAAAAGAATTTATAAGCAAACTAACTGAACAAAAACCATATTAGGCAACCTAACTGAATAAACACCACATTTGGCTACCTAAATGTACAAAAACCATATTAGGCTACCTAACTGAAAAAAACATTACAGGCTACTTAACTGAATACAAACCATATTAGGCTACCTTGCTGAGAGAAAAAAACATTATAGGTAACCCAACCTAACTGTACAAAAACAATATTAAACTACCTAACTGAATAAAAATAATATTAGGCTAGAACTACAGTGACACAACATAAAACAAGTTTCATATTACATGTATGTATATTTTCTAGCCAGGTCTTTAAAGTTTTGTCATTAAGATGTTGTTGTTTGGGGTTTAAGAACATTCTCAGCATAGCATACATGGCATCCTATTGGAAATGACATTGTTAGGGTCATCTAGTCGACTTAATTAGTGCAGGGTGAAAAAATTCCACTTTAAATACTCACTATTACAAATCTCCATGCTGAAGTAAAATTGTTTTAGATCCATCACTCTTATATCCTAAATGAATACAAACCATATTAGGCTACCTAACTAAATAAAAAGTATATTAGGCTAGAACTAAAGTGACAAAACCTAAAATAAGTTTCATATTATGTTTTTTTTCCAGCCATGTCTTTAAAGTTTTGTCATTAAGATGATGTTGTTTGGGGTTTAAGAACATTCTCAGCAAAGCATACATGGCATCCTATATAACTGGTCAAGGAAGAATCCAATGAAATTCCAGTAAAAACCTCACAAGAAGCTATTAGCAGCCTTCTCACAGTCCCACATTGTCCAAGCCCAAGATTGAAACCTGTGCAGATGGAGGTGAGACAGGCAAGCACTTTTGACTACCAGGGATCCCACTTATTAGTTTATATCACCTGATAATTGCAAAGCACAATAACTAACAGTACGCCTCTAATGTGGCTTGCAATTTCAGTATCCCTCCAGGAACAGTAACATATCTATGGGCATTGGTTCATTTCTGGGGAATTTCAGTTCTAAATACAAACTATGAGGAATTGTGCTGGTGTCTGAAAAAGGAGACTGTAACTTCTCTCCCTTTAAACTTGTATTCTTGCTGGAGTTACTCATACAATGGGAGGACTCCTATTATCATGCAGCCTGGATGCAATGCCATCAAATTTGGACAAAATGATTAAAATAGATATACACTACGATGGATTTCAGTAAAGACTACAATCTAATGACATTATAAATCAGCCTTTCAGATTAAAGACACAAAAAGTTTATATTTTCATAAAATATGACAGGAATTTTGTTTATTTTAAAATTAAAATTGGTTTTAAAAGAATGTCCCACATCTTAGATGGACACATCATTACATGTAGATGTGCAAAGTTTCCAAGCAGGTGATTTTATTATCTGCACCATATGCAACTAAATGACCATGTTAGGGTAATCAAGTCGGCTTAATTTGTGCAGGGTGAACAAATTCCACTTTTAATACTCACTATTACAAATCTCTATGCTGAAATAAAATTAGTTAAGATCCACCACTGTTTTTATCCTAACTGACTAAAACCCATATTAGGCAACCTAACTGAATACAAAACATATTAAGCTTCCTTACTGAAAAAAAAATACATTATAGGCAACGTAACTGAATAAAAATGATATTAGGCTACCATACTAAAAAAAAACATTATAGGCAACCTAACTGAATAAAAATCATATTAGGCTACTTAGTGAACAAAAACCATATTAGGCAACGTAATTGTATGCAAACCATATTAGGCTACCTTACTGAAAAAGAATTTATAAGCAAACTAACTGAACAAAAACCATATTAGGCAACCTAACTGAATAAACACCACATTTGGCTACCTAAATGTACAAAAACCATATTAGGCTACCTAACTGAAAAAAACATTACAGGCTACTTAACTGAATACAAACCATATTAGGCTACCTTGCTGAGAGAAAAAAACATTATAGGTAACCCAACCTAACTGTACAAAAACAATATTAAACTACCTAACTGAATAAAAATAATATTAGGCTAGAACTACAGTGACACAACATAAAACAAGTTTCATATTACATGTATGTATATTTTCTAGCCAGGTCTTTAAAGTTTTGTCATTAAGATGTTGTTGTTTGGGGTTTAAGAACATTCTCAGCATAGCATACATGGCATCCTATTGGAAATGACCATGTTAGGGTCATCTAGTCGACTTAATTAGTGCAGGGTGAAAAAATTCCACTTTAAATACTCACTATTACAAATCTCCATGCTGAAGTAAAATTGTTTTAGATCCATCACTCTTATATCCTAAATGAATACAAACCATATTAGGCTACCTAACTAAATAAAAAGTATATTAGGCTAGAACTAAAGTGACAAAACCTAAAATAAGTTTCATATTATGTTTTTTTTCCAGCCATGTCTTTAAAGTTTTGTCATTAAGATGACGTTGTTTGGGGTTTAAGAACATTCTCAGCAAAGCATACATGGCATCCTATATAACTGGTCAAGGAAGAATCCAATGAAATTCCAGTAAAAACCTCACAAGAAGCTATTAGCAGCCTTCTCACAGTCCCACATTGTCCAAGCCCAAGATTGAAACCTGTGCAGATGGAGGTGAGACAGGCAAGCACTTTTGACTACCAGGGATCCCACTTATTAGTTTATATCACCTGATAATTGCAAAGCACAATAACTAACAGTTTGCCTCTAATGTGGCTTGCAATTTCAGTATCCCTCCAGGAACAGTAACATATCTATGGGCATTGGTTCATTTCTGGGGAATTTCAGTTCTAAATACAAACTATGAGGAATTGTGCTGGTGTCTGAAAAAGGAGACTGTAACTTCTCTCCCTTTAAACTTGTATTCTTGCTGGAGTTACTCATAGAATGGGAGGACTCCTATTATCATGCAGCCTGGATGCAATGCCATCAAATTTGGACAAAATGATTAAAATAGATATACACTACGATGGATTTCAGTAAAGACTACAATCTAATGACATTATAAATCAGCCTTTCAGATTAAAGACACAAAAAGTTTATATTTTCATAAAATATGACAGGAATTTTGTTTATTTTAAAATTAAAATTGGTTTTAAAAGAATGTCCCACATCTTAGATGGACACATCATTACATGTAGATGTGCAAAGTTTCCAAGCAGGTGATTTTATTATCTGCACCATATGCAACTAAATGACCATGTTAGGGTAATCAAGTCGGCTTAATTTGTGCAGGGTGAACAAATTCCACTTTTAATACTCACTATTACAAATCTCTATGCTGAAATAAAATTAGTTAAGATCCACCACTGTTTTTATCCTAACTGACTAAAACCCATATTAGGCAACCTAACTGAATACAAAACATATTAAGCTTCCTTACTGAAAAAAAAATACATTATAGGCAACGTAACTGAATAAAAATGATATTAGGCTACCATACTAAAAAAAAACATTATAGGCAACCTAACTGAATAAAAATCATATTAGGCTACTTAGTGAACAAAAACCATATTAGGCAACGTAATTGTATGCAAACCATATTAGGCTACCTTACTGAAAAAGAATTTATAAGCAAACTAACTGAACAAAAACCATATTAGGCAACCTAACTGAATAAACACCACATTTGGCTACCTAAATGTACAAAAACCATATTAGGCTACCTAACTGAAAAAAACATTACAGGCTACTTAACTGAATACAAACCATATTAGGCTACCTTGCTGAGAGAAAAAAACATTATAGGTAACCCAACCTAACTGTACAAAAACAATATTAAACTACCTAACTGAATAAAAATAATATTAGGCTAGAACTACAGTGACACAACATAAAACAAGTTTCATATTACATGTATGTATATTTTCTAGCCAGGTCTTTAAAGTTTTGTCATTAAGATGTTGTTGTTTGGGGTTTAAGAACATTCTCAGCATAGCATACATGGCATCCTATTGGAAATGACAATGTTAGGGTCATCTAGTCGACTTAATTAGTGCAGGGTGAAAAAATTCCACTTTAAATACTCACTATTACAAATCTCCATGCTGAAGTAAAATTGTTTTAGATCCATCACTCTTATATCCTAAATGAATACAAACCATATTAGGCTACCTAACTAAATAAAAAGTATATTAGGCTAGAACTAAAGTGACAAAACCTAAAATAAGTTTCATATTATGTTTTTTTTCCAGCCATGTCTTTAAAGTTTTGTCATTAAGATGACGTTGTTTGGGGTTTAAGAACATTCTCAGCAAAGCATACATGGCATCCTATATAACTGGTCAAGGAAGAATCCAATGAAATTCCAGTAAAAACCTCACAAGAAGCTATTAGCAGCCTTCTCACAGTCCCACATTGTCCAAGCCCAAGATTGAAACCTGTGCAGATGGAGGTGAGACAGGCAAGCACTTTTGACTACCAGGGATCCCACTTATTAGTTTATATCACCTGATAATTGCAAAGCACAATAACTAACAGTACGCCTCTAATGTGGCTTGCAATTTCAGTATCCCTCCAGGAACAGTAACATATCTATGGGCATTGGTTCATTTCTGGGGAATTTCAGTTCTAAATACAAACTATGAGGAATTGTGCTGGTGTCTGAAAAAGGAGACTGTAACTTCTCTCCCTTTAAACTTGTATTCTTGCTGGAGTTACTCATACAATGGGAGGACTCCTATTATCATGCAGCCTGGATGCAATGCCATCAAATTTGGACAAAATGATTAAAATAGATATACACTACGATGGATTTCAGTAAAGACTACAATCTAATGACATTATAAATCAGCCTTTCAGATTAAAGACACAAAAAGTTTATATTTTCATAAAATATGACAGGAATTTTGTTTATTTTAAAATTAAAATTGGTTTTAAAAGAATGTCCCACATCTTAGATGGACAGATCATTACATGTAGATGTGCAAAGTTTCCAAGCAGGTGATTTTATTATCTGCACCATATGCAACTAAATGACCATGTTAGGGTAATCAAGTCGGCTTAATTTGTGCAGGGTGAACAAATTCCACTTTTAATACTCACTATTACAAATCTCTATGCTGAAATAAAATTAGTTAAGATCCACCACTGTTTTTATCCTAACTGACTAAAACCCATATTAGGCAACCTAACTGAATACAAAACATATTAAGCTTCCTTACTGAAAAAAAAATACATTATAGGCAACGTAACTGAATAAAAATGATATTAGGCTACCATACTAAAAAAAAAACATTATAGGCAACCTAACTGAATAAAAATCATATTAGGCTACTTAGTGAACAAAAACCATATTAGGCAACGTAATTGTATGCAAACCATATTAGGCTACCTTACTGAAAAAGAATTTATAAGCAAACTAACTGAACAAAAACCATATTAGGCAACCTAACTGAATAAACACCACATTTGGCTACCTAAATGTACAAAAACCATATTAGGCTACCTAACTGAAAAAAACATTACAGGCTACTTAACTGAATACAAACCATATTAGGCTACCTTGCTGAGAGAAAAAAACATTATAGGTAACCCAACCTAACTGTACAAAAACAATATTAAACTACCTAACTGAATAAAAATAATATTAGGCTAGAACTACAGTGACACAACATAAAACAAGTTTCATATTACATGTATGTATATTTTCTAGCCAGGTCTTTAAAGTTTTGTCATTAAGATGTTGTTGTTTGGGGTTTAAGAACATTCTCAGCATAGCATACATGGCATCCTATTGGAAATGACAATGTTAGGGTCATCTAGTCGACTTAATTAGTGCAGGGTGAAAAAATTCCACTTTAAATACTCACTATTACAAATCTCCATGCTGAAGTAAAATTGTTTTAGATCCATCACTCTTATATCCTAAATGAATACAAACCATATTAGGCTACCTAACTAAATAAAAAGTATATTAGGCTAGAACTAAAGTGACAAAACCTAAAATAAGTTTCATATTATGTTTTTTTTCCAGCCATGTCTTTAAAGTTTTGTCATTAAGATGATGTTGTTTGGGGTTTAAGAACATTCTCAGCAAAGCATACATGGCATCCTATATAACTGGTCAAGGAAGAATCCAATGAAATTCCAGTAAAAACCTCACAAGAAGCTATTAGCAGCCTTCTCACAGTCCCACATTGTCCAAGCCCAAGATTGAAACCTGTGCAGATGGAGGTGAGACAGGCAAGCACTTTTGACTACCAGGGATCCCACTTATTAGTTTATATCACCTGATAATTGCAAAGCACAATAACTAACAGTACGCCTCTAATGTGGCTTGCAATTTCAGTATCCCTCCAGGAACAGTAACATATCTATGGGCATTGGTTCATTTCTGGGGAATTTCAGTTCTAAATACAAACTATGAGGAATTGTGCTGGTGTCTGAAAAAGGAGACTGTAACTTCTCTCCCTTTAAACTTGTATTCTTGCTGGAGTTACTCATACAATGGGAGGACTCCTATTATCATGCAGCCTGGATGCAATGCCATCAAATTTGGACAAAATGATTAAAATAGATATACACTACGATGGATTTCAGTAAAGACTACAATCTAATGACATTATAAATCAGCCTTTCAGATTAAAGACACAAAAAGTTTATATTTTCATAAAATATGACAGGAATTTTGTTTATTTTAAAATTAAAATTGGTTTTAAAAGAATATCCCACATCTTAGATGGACACATCATTACATGTAGATGTGCAAAGTTTCCAAGCAGGTGATTTTATTATCTGCACCATATGCAACTAAATGACCATGTTAGGGTAATCAAGTCGGCTTAATTAGTGCAGGGTGAACAAATTCCACTTTTAATACTCACTATTACAAATCTCTATGCTGAAATAAAATTAGTTAAGATCGACCACTTTTTTATCCTAACTGACTAAAACCCATATTAGGCAACCTAACTGAATACAAAACATATTAAGCTTCCTTACTGAAAAAAAAAATACATTATAGGCAACGTAACTGAATAAAAATGATATTAGGCTACCATAGTAAAAAAAAACATTATAGGCAACCTAACTGAATAAAAATCATATTAGGCTACTTAGTGAACAAAAACCATATTAGGCAACGTAATTGTATGCAAACCATATTAGGCTACCTTATTGAAAAAGAATTTATAGGCAACCTAACTGAATAAAAATCATATTAGGCTACCTAACTGAATACAAACCATATTAAGCTACCTTACTGAACAAAAACCATATTAGACAACCTAACTGAATAAACACCACATTTGGCTACCTAAATGTACAAAAACCAGGGGCCCCGAGTGGCCGAGTGGTCTAAAGCGCTGTCCGTTACGGACCACTGCCATCTCACCTCTGTCTGCGTGTGTTCGAGTCTAAGATTCGGCAAATGTAGTTATGTGAGAAAGCTTGCCAGTAGCTTCTCGTGGGTCGGTGGTTCTTTCCGGGGTTTGTCCGGTTTCTTCCTCCACCATTAATACTGGCCGCCATGTATAGCCTATATTGTGCTGAAAAAATGGCGTTAAACCATAAAAAAACAAAAAAACAAAAAAAAACAAAAACCATATTAGGCTACCTAACTGAAAAAAACATTATAGGCTACTTAACTGAATGCAAACCATATTAGGCTACCTTGCTGAGAGAAAAAACATTATAGGTAACCCAACCTAACCGTACAAAAACAATATTAAGCTACCTAACTGAATAAAAATAATATTAGGCTAGAACTACAGTGACCCAATGTAAAATAAGTTTCATATTATGTTTATTTTCCAGCCAGGTCATTAAAGTTTTGTCATTAAGATGTTGTTTGGGGTTTAAGAACATTCTCAGCATAGCATACATGGCATCCTATTGGAAATGACCATGTTAGGGTCATCTAGTCGACCTAATTAGTGCAGGGAGAACAAATTCCACTTTTATTACTATGACAAAGACTAATTAAGGGTGAATTCAATTACATGGTCCCAATTTAGTGCGTGTTCTTAAAATACTATCATTCCAAATGTATATGAATCCTGTAGATTTTAAGCATAAAATAGCAAATCAAAGAATAATACTGAATAAATTTCCATGTTTGTCTCAAAAAAAAAAAATATCCCACATCTTAGACGGACACATCATTACATAAAGATGTGCAAAGTTTCCAAGCAGGTGATTTTATTATCTACACCATATGCAACTAAATGACCATGTTAGGGCCATCAAGTCGGCTAAATTAGTGCAGGGTGAACAAATTCCACTTTAAATACTCACTATTACAAATCTCCATGCTGAAGTAAAATTGTTCTAGATCCATCACTCTTATATCCTAAATGAATACAAATCATATTAGGCTACCTAACTGAATAAAAAGTATATTAGGCTAGAACTATAGTGACAAAACCTAAAATAAGTTTCATATTATCTTTATTTTCCAGCCATGTCTTTAAAGTTTTGTCATTAAGATGATGTTGTTTGGGGGTTTAAGAACATTCTCAGCATAGCATACATGGCATCCTATTGGAAATGACCATGTTAGGGTCATCTAGTCGACCTAATTAGTGCAGGGACAACAAATTCCACTTTTATTACTATGACAAAGACTAATTAAGGGTGAATTCAATTACAGGGCCCCAATTTAGTGCGTGTTCTTAAAATACTATCATTCCAAATGTATATGAATCCTGTAGATTTTAAGCATAAAATAGCAAATCAAAGAATAATACTGAATAAAGATCCATGTTGGTTCCAAAAAAAAAATAAATATCCCACATCTTAGACACATCATTACATAAAGATGTGCAAAGTTTCCAAGCAGGTGATTTTATTATCTGCACCATATGCAACTAAATGACCATGTTAGGGCCATCAAGTCGGCTTAATTAGTGCAGGGTGAAACAAATTCCACTTTAAATACTCACTATTACAAATCTCCATGCTGAAGTAAAATTGTTTTAGATCCATCACTCTTATATCCTAAATGAATACAAACCATATTAGGCTACCTAACTGAATAAAAATTATATTAAGATACCTAACTGAATAAAAATTATATTAGGCAACATAACTGAATAAAAATTATATTAGGCTAGAACTACAGTGACGAAACCTAAAATAAGTTTCACGTAATGTTTATTTTCCAGCCATGTCTTTAAAGTTTTGTCATTAAGATGATGTTGTTTGGGGGTTTAAGAACATTCTCAGCATAGCATACATGGCATCCTATACAACTGGTCAAGGAAGAATCCAATGAAATTCCAGTAAAAACCTCACAAGAAGCTATTGGCAGCCTTCTCACAGTCCCACATTGTCCAAGCCCAAGACTGAAGCCTGTGCAGATGGAGGTGAGACAGGCAAGCACTTTTGACTACCTGGGATTCCACTTAATAGTTTATATCACCTGATAATTGCAAAGCGCAATAACTAACAGTATGCCTCTAATGTGGCTTGCAATTTCAGTATCCCTCCAGGAACATTAACATATCCATGGGCATTGGTTCATTTCTGGGGAATTGCTGTTCTAAATACAAACTATTAGGAATGGTGGTAGTGTTTGAAAAAGGAGACTGCAACTTCTCTCCCTTTAAACTTGTATTCTTGCTGGAGTTACTCATAGAATGGGAGGACTCATATTATCATGCAGCCTGAATGCAGCGCCAACAAATTTGGACAAAATGATTGAAATGGATATACAGTATAATGGATTTCAGTAAAGACTACAATCTAATGACATTAAAAATCAGCCTTTCAGATTAAAGACATAAAAAGGTTATATTTACATGAAGTATGATATCTGCACCATATGCAACTAAATGACCATGTTAGGGTCATCAAGTCGGCTTAATTAGTGCAGGGTTAACAAATTCCATTTTAATACGATTACAAATCTCCATTCTGAAGCAAAATTGTTTTATACCTACCACTCTTGTGCCCTAAATTACTAAAACCATATTAGGCTAAAGTTTTGGAGCTAAAACCGTCAATCAACTTCATATTATCCTTATTCTCCAGCTGTCTGTATCAAAATTTTTTTGGTACTAATAAATATCGAACAAATTTAACAGATACTGAAATTTTGGAACTATTTTTTTTTGATGGAATATTTCATGAACACAGCAAAACATAAACTGACAATACTGGATTAAGTCCCAATCATCAATGTTAATAACGTAAAACAAATTAATGACAAAGACTAATTAAGGGTGCATTCAATTACAGGGCCCCATTGTGCAATGTTTCCAAGCAGGTGATTTTAGTATCTGCACCATATGCAACTAAATGACCATGTTTGGACCATCCTGTCGGCTTAATTAGTGCAAGGTGAACAAATTCCACTTTAAATACTTACTATCACTAAACTCACTGCAGAAATAAATTTGTTCTAGACCCACAACTTTTCTACTCTAAATGAATAAAACCATACTAATCTAAAATCAATCCATATTATCTTTATTTTCCAGCTGTCTTTACAAATTAAGTTTTGTTACTAAGCAACATAAAGCAAATTTATTGATGCTTAAATTAATTGAAACCTGGTTCATTTCCATGGAATTCCATTTCTCAACAGGAATTACCGTATGTTTTCAGACTGCAAGAAATAATTACTTTTTTTGTTGCCCGAATACATATTAAATTCTTTGATTAGGTGTCCGAAAACATACAAGTGAAGTTTGAATTATGCCGCCCTCCCCCCCGTCCGTAACGAAGTTACCGTTACCTCACATGACAACATACTGTCATGAAGTAAAACAAGTATTTTGTCTAACACCACAGAAAGGGTAATTAATGAAAAATGGGCATTACTTGCCTATTTTGTCTATTTGATACATGTCCATCCACCAGAAAACAAAGCCATACATGAATTAGAGCCACGATTGTGTGCGTATTTTCCAAAAGAACCGCCATATTAACATAGTAATCTTGCAATCCAGTTTCACCTTCTGCTAATGATCATTAAAATCTACATTACAAACGCACGCAAGCTTTATTTCTGTGTAATTAAGATATTAATACAAACTAAATAAAAAGATTTTGGAGTTATAATTCTTAAGATATTTTGGGCAGAAACATTTCAGTATCGAGAGTCAAAACACCGGTACATGTATGATGGCTATTCTTAGAGCACCAAGGGTGAGAGGCTCCAAATGGGGTGAGTGCTGTATGTACGCCTACGTAGGGTAAAAATAAAAAGCAATTTGCAATATACGAGTCGGCGTGATTAATATGTTGATATTTTTTTTAAATAAAGGTGATGCATTTGTTGTGGTTCTCTCTTCTTTTTTTTTCCACCTAGCCGAGGGTAGATTTAAAATGAGCAAAGCTTGCCGGCTGGAAACGATCTACTGCTTGAAGATTGTAGTGATGCATGTCAGAGATTTCAAAGTGTCTGGGTGTTAATTGTTAATAATATAACTGGTGGGATTTCTTTGACAGATGTGTTTGGAAATAAAAGGCAGCCATCTGGATTTTATTAAAAGAGCACACGAAGTACCTAACATTTAGCACCCACAATCAAATATATCGTCTACCAAGAGGTTTATTACCTGTAGAACAATAACTATGTTTAAACCTTTGTATATAATGCCTCAGGGATAAGGGGTTTGTTTTATTGGAAAATGCCAATGAATTTTACTAATCCATACCGACTCTGATGTATTGTTTAATGATATAAAGCAGAATCATGGTTTCTAATGAAAGCCATAACTGTCACACCTGTATGAAATGGTTTCGTGTGTAACAATGTCTATACTGAAAACCAATCATATTTTTGTTAGCTGAATCAAACTATTAAAATAAAAAGTATAAATAAAATACCCACCACATACAAAAGTTAGTATACTGGATAGCTATCGTTTTTGAAACATAATATTGTTAGTACTTTAATAATTTTGATGGATAAGTTTATAATACGTTATGCAACAAGTGAGGAGGCACTGCCTAGTTCTTGGAGGGACTCGCCCTTGCCAAAATCGTCTCCAAAGAGACCAGTAGGCCGTCCACAGAAGCGACGTCGAATTAATGATTCTGAGGAAGCATCACAAAAACAACCACCTACGAAGAAAGCTGCTCTAGATGACGAGTCTGATTATCTTGAACCCAAGAGTGCTCCACCCGGTTCTGTATGTGGTCACTATAAACATTATATATTAAAGCAAAAGCATGATATCTTTAACAATGCAAAACTTATTGGAATTAGAAAAACAGCAGAAAAATTCAAAATTCCGAAATCCACGGTGAGTACCTGGATGAAAATTGACTTTACTGCAGATTTGAACTTGAAAGGGCATTTGCCTAAGTGTGGACGACCAATTTCGTATGGACAAACATTGGATAACAAGATAGCTCAATGGGTACTCACTCAGCGTGACTTACAAATTCCAGTAAGTGTTGAGGGAATATGTATATATGCCAAGGAGCTTGTCTCGACAGAATATCCAGATAGCAAATTCCATGGCAGTCGTTCTTGGGGAGAGAGTTTCATGAAAAGACACGGGTTTGTGCTTTGAAGCAGGACCTCTCTTGCCCAACGTTTACCAAAGGATTTGGAAGAAAAGATTGCTTCATTCCACAAGTTTGTAATGGATAGACGTGAGGAGGATGAGTTTGACGATAAGTGTATTATTAACATGGACGAGACACCGATGTATTTTGATCTTGTGCCAGGGAAAACAGTGGACAAAGAAGGAGCGAAGAGTGTTCTAATTCGTACCACTGGAGCAGAAAAGAGACACATTACTGTAGTTTTAGCCGTTGCAGGTTCTGGCGACGTATTACCACCAATGATTATTTTCAAGGGAAAGAGACAGCTCGATCTGAAGGCACCAAAAGGGTGGATTGTCGCAGTTCAGGAGAAAGCGTGGATGGACGAAACACTAATGCTGCGATGGATTGAAGAAATTTATATACCATTCACAAGAAGAGAGTGTTCACTATTAGTTATGGACTCATTCCGGGCTCACATCACTGATGACGTGAAGAAACAGTTGCGGCGCAGAAATGTTGTGCCAGCAATAATACCATGAGGGTGCACATCCAAGTTGCAACCTCTTGATGTCAGCATTAATAAGCCTGTCAAGACCTACCTCTGCCGCAGCTGGACGGAATACATCAGGGATGCAATGAATGCTTTAAAATCATCTAATGAAAGCAGCAACGGACGGATCAAGACAGCCAGCAAAGAGACTGTATTGGACTGGGTTATCAATGCCGTGGACACATTAAAGGAAAAACGCACAATGATAATGAAATCTTTTAAGGTGTGCAGCATCAGTGTCAATCTGAGCGGAAGCGAAAACGCGCTGATCAGAAATGATGAACAATTAAACATTATGGATGATGATGATAGCGATACAGAATTTGAGGGCTTTTCACCTGAGGACCTAAAACATGCTATGGACAACCTGCTTGAAATTAAATAATATATTTAAATATATTACAGCATTAAATCATACTTCTTTTCATTCTTTGACATCGTTATTTATTGTTAATGGCTTAATATAATTTTTTTTATCTATCTATCAATCTATCTGCATACATACATACATACATACATGTGATTAATAAGTTTAAATTACATTAGTTCATGGACGTTTATGATCGCATTAAATAATTGGCGACCAAATGAAGCGAACTTTGTATCAGTTAAATTAACGGCAAACACGCTGTAAATTTTACATTAAAACGACGAAGCAGATCCTCCAAGATTGTGTCCGAAAACATAAATAGTAGAAACAATTATAGTGGAGCAACGTCTGAAAAAACGGTGTCCGAAAACATACGGCAAATACGGTATTATCATGCAGCCTACATGTAACACCAACTACATCTGGACAAAATAGTTAAAATTTAAATGTTTCATAATGTTTAAATAAATAATAAAATCCTGTGTTTTAGTCAACTTGTTTGCATAAGATATTTAAATATGCTGCGTTTTTAGTTCTCTGAAGCAATTATAGCAATGAAGTCAATGGCAGAAATACCGTATGATGAATTTCAGTCATAAAATGTTAATATTTTCATAAATTTTGATGTGCGCTTTTTGTATATTAAAAATATTTATTAAGTTCCAGCGCAAGCAAAACTTAAGTTGTTGGATGACTTATTTAATCAATTTAAATTATGACCTCTGGTTAACTTCTACTTCTTTCTTTCTATTTTCACATCTCTCTCTCTCCCTCTATCTCTGCCAGTTGACCCTCTATGCAGCAGCATTTTAAAATTAAATGTAGAATACTAAGCCTAAAATACAGGTAACTTTAAAGTAGATTCTCACTTCCTTCCTAAATTAATTCAGCATTGAAACATCTTGAGTTACAAAACTGTAAAACACTTTGAGGGTTAACAAATAGCATTTACTGGAATGAGTCTGATAAAGAACATTTTTTGCAATTTAATACATAATAACAGCTCATAAACACAACCAGGTCATTTAGTGGCAAGGCAATTGTGTAAAATACACAGAAAAGGTCAACCAAAGCAAATAAAGGTCTTACCGGTTCAAGTACAACATTCATTTAGAAGTTTCAAATTTCTCAGCTGCTGATATTGACATCAGCACTGAATGTCACATGACCATATATCAGATCATCTAGACAGCTTAATTAGTGTAAGGAAAATAACTCATTCAGATTACTCTCTCGCATTAAAGCTTCAAATGTAACAGTACTCACCAAATCCAACACAGGAATCAATGAAGGTAATCTATTTTAAAAGTGAAACACCAAAATAACTTAACACAATATCTAAAAGATAGATCCAGAAATTCCTATTCAAACATGAATTATGGCATACTTATGTCCCTTAAAGGTGCGCAGGCATTCCCAGGTAAAGTTCTTCCATATGCAGAGATTTCCATCTTCACTACAGCTGAACATGTGGGACCCTTTGTAGAACTCCAGCCAGGTGATGGTTCCTGAAACAGCAAATTAAAAAAAGAAAAAAAAGTCATTAAATAGATTTTAACGTCTTCCTCTTTCACCACTTACCAGACAAATGTTTTTTCCATAATAACAAAGCAGCTTAGCTATATAGTCATCATATCTCAGTGTTCCACCTAAGCTTAGAGTGTATGACGCCTTTGAACTCCTCTATCAAATTTACAAGCGTCCCAATTATTCCCTTTCAAAATTTAATTCTGTTCTGGAACCATGCTTTTGGTCAGTTTTGCCAGTCATGGCATTTGTTAACCTTTGTCTTTATCGTTAAGGCTCATTACTCATGTGCAAAATCAATGGTAATTTGCTTAAGTTGGAGGATAAAGACAAAATCTTTTTTAAAAAAACTTAAAATTCTTTTTTCGGAACATCTAAGCTACATAACAGTACCATTAGCATACGTAGCACTATTCAACAGTCAAATGTTCTTCAACACAGGATAGGCAATACATAGAGGCCAGTATATAAGGTTGAGGAAACAAATCGGGGAAAACTGAAAGAAAAATTACTGGCAAGCTTTCTCACATTCTGCTATATATATATTTCATTTTTATTTGTTAGTTTTTTTCCCTCCATGATTACATCTTAAATATAATTGTATTTTGGACATGACCTTGTCCAAACTCACGTTCACTGTCTACCTAACCAGTAACTTTTATTTTGGTAAACAATAAATAGCTAGTACTTTTTTTTTAAAGAGAGTGGGATTAATATTAATATTGTTATCAATATAAGCAAACATATTTATTTGGTTCTGGGTCTAGGGCATTGGTATTCTCCATAAAAATATGTAGCCTACCTGGTATTTACCAGATGCCTATTAAAATTTTACAAAAAGATTTTATCTTGTTAACAACAATGACTGTTTTAAAATGGAACATTCGGTTAAATATTTCCAGAAAATGCTAATTGTGATCTAAGTAGTCAACTTTATAATCTTGTTTATCTAGAAATTACCAGTCTGATCATTTTGTTCAGTATATGATTTGCATGAAATTATTTATTCAACTATTATTGTCTTGAAACACAAAGGGCTCTTTAATAATATTCTTGGACAGAAACATTAACTTGGAATTATGGTGAATTTAGGCAAGGACATCTTGGACTACAATACTGTGATTAAAACTGGAACACTTATTTTGAACATCACTGCAATTTAATTAAAACTTTATTCATTAAGACTTGTGATTTAACTTTTTGGGATTTAATTCACAATTCTATTAAGTTCTTTCAAACTTTTCACTTTGTATCCTAAAGAAATAAATTATTTTTTGAATTTTACAAATATTGTTGGTTTTCACTCACTTCTAATACCTAGTTGAAGATAGAGTCCTAATAACACCCATATAAAAATTGTGCCTGAGACTCAAAACCCATGCAGAAAAGAGGTAAGGAGGCAGTGATCGGTAAAGGTGAGCGATTTTGACCATTTGGTCACCCCGGGTCTCCAACAGTTAAATGAGTTTGCATGTTGAAAGTTTGATCTTTCTTGGTTTATTATCCCTAAAAACATAAGCAAATTCAGCAAAGGTTTCATCTGTGAGATCAGTGGTCCATTCTAATGTTATTCTCATTCGGGTCTGATAATTTAGATTTCTCAGACGGTTTGTTTTGTTTTTATAGGGTTTAATGCCATTTTTTAGCACACAATAGGCTAAACATGGCGACCAGTATTAATTGTGGTCGAAAGAACCCGGGAAAACCTCAGAAAGAACAACCAACCCTTGAGAAGTTACACACCCACATCAGCTGAATCTTAGACTCAAACCCACGCAGACAGAGGTGAGATGGCAGTGATCCGTAATGGAGAGCGCTTTAGACCACAATGGCCACCTATCAGATGGGTGGTGGTTTATATAAAGAATATTTTGGATTGTAGAGAAATATATTGGATATCTTGTACTGGGAATGAGTGCAAATGCAGGATCCTGAAGAACACTAGAAAAATCTATACTACTACACCTGTATGTTCCATCAGAATGCCCATTTCACGCAGCTTGCGAAGATTGAAGAGATGGATGGTTTCATCAGTGCTGCCAGATGCCAGCACATCCTTCTGGGAGACTGCCAAAGTTTTGATGCAGCCAGTATGACTGTGGTCACTGAACACCTGATCAAGCTGGTAACTCTGAAAATTAAGAAAATGTAATTAAAGTGAAACCAGTTAAACAGTATTTACATGCTGCACAATAATAAAGATGTTATTGTAATATGGTATTCTGTAATACATGAAGAAAAGAAATGCCCCTTTCATGTGTGAAACGAATTAAAGACATATTTGTGGTCTGTAACAGAAAAACAAAATGTCCCTCCACAGTAACCTACACACATATGGATGAAGAATAGACAGTGCTGACTGTTGTCATTATTCATGCATAACCATGAAAAGTGAAACAAAGTTCCATATCTTATTAGGGCTTATCATAATCACTGTTGTACACAGGATCTCACTGACTGGGGGACACTGTGTCCCCACATTATGCAATCCTTTGGGGAACAAGCAAAATTTCCAAAAGACATGCAAAGGGAGGTAATAAATCAGGGGAGATAACCCTTATTAAACAGGCCTATAACATAACACTGGACTAACCAAGCTAGAGGGAGCATATCAAAATGGAGTCAATCAATATATATGTACATGGTAAACTGTAACAGGGCAAAGGTGTTTTGCTTTCCTAACAGAAGAATATTCTTTTAGGCAACTTAGTCACCCACTTTGCCTGGTAGTGTGACCCATACTATGTTATCATTATGTCACCTATAATGTAGCAGAGGTCATCATATACTGGGGTTGAATACACAAGGACCTCCCACTCTAACACTGTATAAGGGAGTCATAAATGTGTACCATGTTATTGTTAAAGATGAGGTCAAAATATAAACAAAAACATGACGAACTCAACATATAGACAAAAAAATAAGTCAACGAACATTTTGAAATCCATTACTATATCTGTCGTCCAGTCTGCAAATCTAGAGAATTCATTCTGCATTTTGTTTACATTCCATTCAGTTATCATTGCATATTCTGATTTACTTTTTACAGTATCCATTATCATTTCATATTTGAGTCAATAGGTTACCAATGAAAGGATCTTTATCTTTGAAAGTGTGAGAACTAATGCTTTATTATGTTAGCACATTTAAAAAAATTCAAACCCATGCAATTTAAAGACTTCACTGAATTCATTAAAGAGAAAATACTGAACTGCAACTATAATATACTGGCATAGCTGCATCTACCAATCAATGCCATCGCACTCTGTCGGTGTGTGTTCAAGTATTTGGCTAGGCCAATGTGGTTATGTAAGAGAGATACCAGTAGCTTCCAGTGGATAAGTGGTTCTTACTGGATTTTCCCAGGTTCTTCCTCCGCCAGTTATATTGCCCGCCATACATAGCCTATCTTACACTGAGAAATGGCACCTAATCCCCAAAACAACGACAAAAATATCATTGTAGACTATCCATGTCTTCATAAAATCTTATTATTAATATTTCGTATGTACTGCATATACTTGCAAATGCATACACCCAGATCTGGCATCACATACTGCACCATCAGAGCTGGGTCTAAGCAATTGTTGGGTGTAATCAAAAGAACAAACAACATAGACCCAGATCTTCATTTGCATTGTGCTATGGCAGATAAGGATTTTTGTTGTTTGACTTGTAAACAAATAAGGACATTAAGTGAGAGGGTTCCTTGATCTGTGCTGATTTCCCTGTCATGATTCCAGTAACATTCCCTTAAAATCATACCAATCATATATTATAACTGTTCAGTGCTAAATATGTTTAACAAAAATATTTACACGTGTTCCTGGAAGAAAGAAAAACATTGCTCCACTGGACAAAACAATTAGTTTGAGTTCAAAAGTCCAATTTGTCCCTACTTATATCTTTTTAAACTTATATTTAAATGGAATTTATCTTCATACTGAATATTGTATTATATAATGCTAAACAAAATGTATATGACAAAAAAATGATAGTGGGTTTCAGTGCTGGCAAGAGAGTAATTGCCCCAGTCTGTCAAGCAAAAGGGAATGACATCTGGAGGTTTTTTTTGACTGCTGAAATTTTCATAGTATTTCACCACGGCATTAATCGTGTACTGATTCTTCAAAACATTTATCGTTGGTGGTGGTGGAATGAGGGAGCATAAGGTTGACATAAAAACTATTCTCTGTAGGAAAAGTGAGTCACCACTAAAGAACATTGCATGTGGGTGCTCCAAAACCCTTGCTGTCTCTCTGGTAGGATAATGTAAAGTCAAAGCATTACCATATTTGTTTTATTCTGCAAATTTTATGGTCCTCATACTAATTATGATAAAGAGATTACATAACGAATAAATGGCAGCATTATCTTTTTAGACAGATGAAAGATATTTTAAACCTTTTATATAAAGAACAGTAGGCTATTTTCCCCCTGAATTCATAATGTATAATTTTATCCAAATTACTAACACTAAAGTGAATCATGCCACTGTAATTAAACATATTTTCACTATCTGTTTAACACTTTGTTTCAGAGGTCTCAGAAATGCTTAATTATGTGTATTTGGATGCAAATTTTGATTTGAGATGCAGAAAATCACACATGAAGGAGTCCTCCATATGCATGCAAATAGGTGGGCGGCAAATCAAAGGCTTGCCAGTCCAACTTCAACAACCTACTGAGCGGGAGAATCTGTTGATTACTTTCTCATTTTAGCTGTGCTGATATTTTCCATGACAGAATTCAGTGGTTAAAATACCCCCAGATGTGCCTGCTGTATTTATAAAGATTATGTCAAAAGAACAGGATGCAATAGCTGGGTGGCATGTTCAAAGATTGTGACTAGAAGGTTGGGTGGGAAAATGTGCTGATATTTACAATGACTGAATTCAGAGGCAGAAATACCCCCCAAGAAATACATATGGTTATTATAAGAGTACATCAGAACTTTAGCTTCCATTATTGTGTTCATTTCAGATTGTAGCCAAATAAACAGTGCATGCGACCTTGAAATCAAGATGCATCATGACTTGGACAAAACGTTATTTGCAAATGTGGGTAAGTATTTTAGGGTTAAATGGGTAAATGACAATGATTTTAATGAGATTCATAAGAGTGCTAAAGTTGCAAGAACTGATAGTTTGGATGGGATAATAGCCAAGTGGAAGAAAGTGAGTGATGCCTGGCTTAGTGTTTGGAATAAGACAATTCCTTGGATTGACAAAATTCATTCTCACCCAGAAGGACTAACAAGAGTTACACAGCTGTCAGGCTATTTTAAGGTCATCTATATTGGCACAAAACCTATACTGACTTCACCTGATGAAAATAAAATTCTGCAATGCTTACCAATTGTCAGAAGAATATTATATTCAAAATGATACTGATTTTGGACAAACAGGATACCACCTATATGTTTCCATGACTACAAATATGGCAGCCTATTCTGCGCATGGCTTTGAAAAGATGTAAATATTTATGCATCAGGCTATGGAAATAAAATATATTACTTTGGCATCTTCCTGTCAGCATTTCAGCCGAAAACTGAATTTTCCACCAAAACAGCATGTGATCCAATGTTTACAGAAATGATGTATCGTTGTACAGAATTACCCGACGCGCTGAATCGGCTGACACAGTTCTACATGTCATTGTTATAAAGAATGTGGAAATTAAATTTAAAATTAAACTCAATGGCAATGAACAGTTCTTCTATCTGCAAAGTTAAACATTTTTTGGGAGGGGACTTAAACTGTTGCTGGTGGGACTCCAAGTTTTACTGAAATGGGAGTCCTGGACTCCCTAGTTTTAAAATCCTAGTGAGACCTCTGTTTTTGACATATTATGTCCTTAAATTAATAGAAACAATTATATCGATGACATCAATTTGCAAACTTTTTTGATTAATTAAAGCACTTTTGTTGTCACATTCCAATTTACTGCATTTAATACCATTCAAGAACACAAAATAGTACCGTATACTTATTTTAAATAACATTGTGATATTTTGTTGCAGGTGTACTATTAAAGGTTGTGTAATACAATCTCTAGTCTGAAATCAAGCTTTGAAAGATTTAATGTGTTTTAAATAAATATTTATGTTCATTAATACTGACCAAAAATTCAAAGGTTAGAATGAAATAAACCAAGCTGGTTTACTAGGTTGAGATTTGAATTGCAAGAGAAAACTTCAACATCAGTGCAAAGGAACTTTTTTAACATTATGTTATGGATCAATGGCATCATGTAAACTGAAATGTATTATTTCAAAAGTCAATTATTCTACTGGAGGACATCGGGTGGGTGGATGAACACTTGCTGTACAATTTTATATAGAAAAGACTCAATAAGGATGTTATTCAGTGGCAGTGGAAAAATTGAGCAAATGGAAATAAAATTATGTATGTACCAAGACTTAAATGTTACTAAGAGCAAATTTTACTTTTTGTTAAACAGTTATATCTATATCAGCTATATATGCCTAATGCTTGTAATATACAAGAGTAATCTCTTGTAATGACCTGACAATATTATTACATTGTGTGTTACTTTTGTTCTACAACTTTGTTAAATGAATGCAACTTTTTATGACTGATCAGTCATATGTAACTGAAATACTGCTACAATCCCCCAAAATTCTTTTGTTCATATGTGATGTGTCTATAATTTAAAGTATAGAAGCGCGTGATTTTCTTGTTTGTCATTGTTTATAAATACTACAAAAGATGTTGCAATTTAACTGAAACAAATCAACAAGATGTGTTTAAAATTATTAACCGCTCTGAAACAGATAACGTTATAAACAAGAAAAGCAAAACATGATACTCAGAAACAAATAGAAATGTTTGCAGTCATAGTTTAATGTCATGTGGCAACCAGTGAAAAGAGCTATGTTTACCGTATTTTCAACTCTACAATACATTAATTCTTTAATTAAAAACAGTGATAAATGCAAAAGTTTTTACTGAACATTGACTCGATTCAACTTTAGAAATCCTGTTGCATGGAAGAATTAGGCATTTTCTACTTCACTGCACATATCGTAAACAATCAGTTCAAAACAGTTCAACTATTAGGCACACACATCAACGCTGAAATATGATTGGCTCATAATACATGTAGCTCTTTTCACTGGTCACATTAGCTCGCAGTTGTCCCAAGATGAAAAATTCGTGAAAATCGCATGTTTTGGAAGCTGTAACTTCAGTTTGGTACAACGTAGAAAATTCGATGATGGCTTGATGAATAGAAAAATATATCAGGAATAAAACAAGCCATAGACAATGGTCGTGTGCTTTTAAATACGGAAATAGCAGAATGAAATCGAGGGTCATAGGTGGAACCAAGTATTTGGAAGTTACGAACCTTCTCTTTTTATATAGTATGATAGAGAGTCTCAAGCTGGTCTCTAAGCCTTTTTTTAATTTTGACATAGCGGCTTCATGATGGTCTAGATAGAAAGGGTCCTATGTCTGAATGGGTCATGGGTGTAATCTAAGCTATTTTTCTCACTTTGTATGATTTTTTCCCCTTTAGATTATTTACTTTGCAGAACGCATTTCTCGGGGCGTGCATATAATGACCTTACAAGATTATGGATGCATGAGGATCGAAATAACGTGAATAATTGCCGTCTAAAGACATGTATAATCAAATTCTAACAAATATCACGCCATTACAGAAGTCGGTACTGAACGTGTTCGTGACCCGTGTTATTTGTACTTTATCTAAGTCACACAGTACTAATCTATTACAACGTATCATTAATTAAAAAATACAGATAAGGCCGCAAATGTTTATAATATATTGCAAAGTAACCTCTCCGATTTCAACCACGTTGTAGCCAAGGAGAATTTCATCGTAAGTCCCAACGACAATCAACATCTTGCCATGTGTTTGTGCTCTATGTCATCATTTTGTGTTGTCTCGTTTCAATCGGAACGGAAAATAAGCCGAAGATATTCCGATTGAGTGTGCGCAGAATCTTATTGGGGGGCGCTATGATACTTAGTTTGGTTTCCTGAAATCTTTCCACGCTGTTAATCTTCGTGATGAGGCCTCATAACTAAGAGTAATGGCATATCGAGATGTCAGTAAACCAGACTAAAAGACACCAGGCTAAATATTATTATGAATTGGAATGGGATATTTCAATATTGACTTAACGGAGAAAGCCGAGGACATAATATATGGAATGCAGTCCCTAAATTCCTAATCATTATTATGTACATGCTTTTCCTACCACACATTCATTTAATAAATACGCCTAGTTGCTGTGATAGTTTGCAGGGTTCATTAAAAGACTGTACGATTTGGTAATGCGAATGTGGAATTAGTCTTGGTCACTTCAAATTCGCTCATCAGTCTCTCTTGAATAACTGAAACAAAATAATACGACAATAACACAGCACGAGGTTTCAAGATTGCCAGTTTCGACTAGTATCTCTTTGTCATATATATTTTTGGTTACTCCAGGCGTTGATAAGATTATATTTTTGGCTGTTATTTGCCAAATTGGGTGTCAGTTCTTGATTTATGCATATGTTCCTCAGTTCTTATCGTTCGATTAGAACACTAGTCCTTTCTACCTTGAGAACCAATCGAAAACAACTATCACCGCTTCTTCAGCAGGTGCCCTTCGTCTGAGCTCGGTAATAATTTAAATGGTATAAACAGATGCATCATATTAGCTGTTGATGGTGTTTTGCCCTGTTTTGAAACGATATCATATGAATATGGATGTTATTTTGGAAGAGCATAAATACTGCGCATTAGTGTTATCATTACACTAATTATTGTATTAATGGTGGGTGTGTACTATCAGGGGAACGGAATTTGGAATAATTAGAGTAGTCTCGGAAAGCATGAAAATACGTTATCGGTTAAATAAATGATCATTATGTGTATATGTATGTATGTATGTATGTATGTATGTATGTATGTATGTATGTATGTATGTATATGTGTGTGTGAAAATCTTATCAATATTCATTCTTAATTAATAGTTCTATCAACATGTGATTTTCACTGAGAGACTTTGTTTATGATGTATTTGGTCCTAAATAACTATGGTACAAATGTGACATCCGGTATTGCTTCTATGACATTAATTAGTCTTATCACTGCTGAATAGATGGTTGTTTAACCACTTCTCATGATGTCTGGTTGTTCATAAATGATAATGGTCCTTGTCAGACATGCCCTAAGATTTTCAGTGTAGCTGTCACAGTGAGCTGGTTCCAAAAGATTCTGATTGCTATTCATCCTGAATGGATGGTCATATTTTACAGAGTTGTCACTAAAGGACTTCATCAGATGATTAGTTGGTTCCAAATGAAAATTGCACCTATCTGACCTGACTCTCAAAGATGGTTCAGTTATAAAAAATTTATCTTGGGTTCTGGGAACATCATTTTGGTCAGTAGAGTAGAATGACCATCTCTTCAAGGTACTGTTGTTGCCAATATGGTAAGACAAATTTATAACAATCTCTTGGGCTTTAGGAAAATAATTCATCACTTGAATTCCTTTTATATTCTATAATAATGATAATGAATGATATTATTCTACGGTCCACCCTTGTATCCCACGAACTTGCATCAGATCACCTCAGCATTATATGCCATTTGGATGTATCAGTCCCTAACCCTCCACCTTTATTTGCTGCTAAAAGAAACCTTTGTATGATAAATAGAACCAAACTAATGCATGATGTCCAAGAAAACCTAACAACTTGCTAACCTCCTACAACAGAACAACTCGATAACTGCCTGTGTTCAATGCTTGAAAAACAAAACATACCCCTGCCACCAAGTGCAGAATATCAA
Source organism: Unio delphinus (assembly GCA_029339505.1). NCBI lineage: Eukaryota > Metazoa > Mollusca > Bivalvia > Unionida > Unionidae > Unio > Unio delphinus. The sequence goes on from JAQISU010000096.1 coordinate 2,553,422, forward strand.
TTCAAAAATGTTTTCTGTGGCATAGCAGTCACATAGTCCATTTAGCCAAATTATCCCACTTCAGTACTAAGATCATGGAGAGTTCCAGCTGCAAAGAGCTCATTGAGATTACTAACAAAGTAATGACAAGGAACAAATAAACAATACCTTCAGCAACCTTCTCTCCAGTAGACCTTCCGGACCTATTTGTAAATTTGTCATGGTAAGGTACAAACCATTAGATATAGCTTGACAACACAATTTCAGTTGACTCATCATCACCATACAGCTGCAATACAGAATTTCAGCGACAGCCGTTAGCAGTATTTGAACCTGTCTCTATGGAATTTGTATGGATAATCATGATGAAGAGTGCACCAAAGTCATGTGAACTCGATCAGATTCCAACATCACTGCTGCTTGAGTGCTTTGATCCAATACTGCCTTACCTAACTGATGTTATTAATACCTCTCTCTCATCCAGGGAATTCCCATTATTTTAAAAACTGCCATTGTAATTGCTGAAGAAACCAACACTCAACCATAACGATTTAAAGAACTACCGCCTAGTTTCTAATCTCTCATTCATATAAAAAATCTTAGAAAAAGTTGTTCTAACCCAACTTGTATCTCATCTGAATTCAAAGTCTTTTTAGCAATGTAAAGTCTGCATATCGTCCTTGCCACAGTACTTAAACAATTCTTTTGAAAGTAGTTAATGACATTCTCTTTGCTTTGGATAGTAGAAAGATTACAGTCCTCACCCTCGATTTATCTGCAGCATTTGACACTATAGACCATGATATATTACTTAACTGTCTCCAGCATATATTTGGCATTCACAATACAGCCTTACTGTGGTTCAAGTCCTACTTAGTCAACAGGACACAAATTGTATCTGCAAATGGAATAAACTCCAGTCCAGTTGATCTATGTTGTGTTCCACAGGAATCTGTATACTCTATAACCCAAAGTACACACAACAATCATACACTAAAAAAAAGTGGAATTAAAAGTTCTTTTGAAATACCTTATTTGTACAACATCTGTTTTTAAAAATAGCTAATATAACCAGTGAGGAAAACTTGGGAAATTTGTTCTTTAAACATCTATCCCTATGTAAAATATGATACTGGAGAGTGCCACCTTACACTTTCCTTCTAATTGACTCTTGGACCAGTTTCTCTTATGGGACTTTCCCTACTGCTGTTGCTGTCTCTTTAACCAGATTCACTTGAAACTTTCCCTCCAACTGACTATTTGACCAAAATATTTTTCATGTGATTCTGTTGTAGATGTATAATTATATTAAATATATTTTATATTACTTATTTTCAGATATGGGGAAGCAGATCATCATGAATTACACAAGATTTATTAATTCAATTAGTTTGGCAAGAAAGCCTTCCCCAATACGAGTGCTGAGTAAGTTGAATCACTAAAAAAAATTGATTTTTGTCTAATCTTTGAATTCTTTATTGCATTATGTTGTAAAGAAAATCTTCCAACAGAACAGTTCATTTATGTTAAAGTTCAATAACAAAACCATCCAAATGCTTTAATGTTGTGAACATTACTCATGCACATCGGAACATATTTTTGTTTCTTTGGATTTTTCAAGAATATAGAGATAATTAGAGTACTAATTAATAAAAATAGATTAAGTAGAGATGAAATAGACTTCTTATAAATTAGATCCAAGTTCAGCAGAATATCAGTCCCTTTGATGAACTTTTGTAAATATTTTTTTATTAAGCTGAGAAAGTTAAGCCACTCATATTGTTTTTGCAGAAGTATTACTGCCACTAATTTTCATACATCTGAAACTATTAATGAATATTGAAAGAAAAAATTAAAAAAATGTCTGTAATTATTCATTTGAACATTCAATTTGCATGTTACTGCATTATCTCTATGATGTGTTAATGTGTTGGACAATTTTTTTGAACAGTGTAATTGTTGAATACGCTTTAATAAGTTTAGATCTACAATCAAGACTGAGGTCATCTTTTCTAGCCAAGGTTATGTTAGCCCTATCTACATCTTGGAAGATCGAGCAGATATTTCAGTGCTTTGTCCTAGCAAAATCTATTGGATTGGATTAAATGAGTTTCCTCCCTTAGTATGTAATGCCAACTAACCAAATGTGTGTACAAGCAGAATATTGTATACTGGCCTAAAATGTGGGAGGTGATTGAATTCAAAATGATACTTTGTAAGTTGACATCGAAAGTATGATTATATAGTAGTGAGAAGCCATTACAGGTGTATTTGCTTATTTTTCAGTCCATTCAAGTTATGTGCTACCCAAGTGTCTATCATGAAGCAAAAATGTTCAAATTTGAACAACTAAATTTTGATTGAATCGAAGTTGCTTTTCGCTACATCCAATGAAAAAAACAGACCCAAAGCACATAAATATTTGCTCAATCCACTAAGGTTAGATGAGGTCAATGTCTCAGAACCTTGGCTAGTGAATATGTACATAGGTTAAAGGAAATGTTTGTGCCAGACAGATTTAGCTGATCTAGATATGGACAGGCCAGTTCATTTCTGCTTTAATCTTCATAATGTTGTTGTCATTTATTAGAGAAATCAGTCAGTTTAAAATCTGGAATAAACCTCAGCTTGCTGATCTTATTTCTATATACATATATATATATACATTGGTCTCTCAAAATTCAGGCACATGTTCAGGTTAGTATCTGAATGGTCTGATTGGGTGACCTGAATGACAGTGATTTGGATTTTTAATGTAGCTTTTTAAAACATTCCAGTCATTTTGCTATAATGTCTGCAGTGTGGCAGATTTTAGTGATGTCTAACACTGGGGCATGATCATGCTGCAGACATGTCATGTAGCATCATGTCCCAGTCAGTCATATTATCCTGACACCAGGCGGACCAGTTCTAACACTAACCTCTTATGTTGAGCATCATTCAAGACTGGTGCTAGTATCAACTGTTTAAGTCTTTTGTATGACTTGGCGGTGGTTCAAACCTGTGACATCCCACATCCATGGTGGACACTGGAACCACAAGGCCACCATAGCAGTCCAAGTGGATTAATTAATTAATTTAAATAGAATTTCATTTACATGTTCTTATTGTCATATTAACATTCAGAATTTCTGTAGTCTATATTATTAAATATATATTAATTATCTCATTAAAATGATTAGTGTTTTAGGATTGGTTGTAGACAGGTCCAGTTGTAGATAATTAAAGAGAAATGTCAGTTTTGTTTATTCAAGATAGATCCAGTACAAGAAGATCAAAAGGAGATGTGAGTTTTGTGTGTCGTAGACAAGTTCAGTTGCAGAGAATCAAATGGAGATGCCATTTTTGACCTGAAAATTAGTGTACAGATTTGTGGAACACTTCATTAATTTGCATAACTAAATCTTCATGATGTTAATGAATGTTTTTGAAAGCTTTTCAAATGAAAAATGATAAATATCTCTACTATTGATCACTACTCAAATGGCATTTATTGTAGCTGCCATAGCCCACAGCAGTCCACCATCAATGATTTCCATGGCAGGAGGGAATCCAAACGTGATGACTTTCCCAATACTGTCTGCAACACTCACTCTCAGGTTTGTTTTGAAAACATCAATAGCTGTTACAATTCAAAATCTTGGGTCAGGTCAAATTCTGCATGAATACAATACGCCTAACTTTTGAATGGCATGCTAATAGTCATTCCCCTCAACACCAAGCTCAAACTCAAAAGTCCAGATCAGGTATGATTGATACCATATATACTCAAATATTAGCTCTAACTGCAACTGAAACAGATGCTGATCTTCCACAAGAGCCAGATATATGCAGTTGGTAAAGATTAATTAGTTAAACAATGTTGGCCTTGATTAGCTGGTGCAGTATATGACAGCAGATCAGTGTCCATGTTGATTGCAGTTTGAAAGCATGTATATAAAGTACTTGAAGTATTTTGATATTTTTATATTTATGATATATTGTCCATAATGTTCCAAACCCACTAGGGACCCTGAGTGGTCTAAAGCGCTCACCATTACAGATCACTGCCATCTCACCTCTGTTTGCGTGGGTTTGAGTCTCAGATTCGGCCAATGTGGGTATGTGAGAAAGTATGCCAGTAGCTTCTCGTGGGTTGGTGGTTCATTTCGGGGTTTTTGAACCCACACAGACAGAGGTGAGATGGCTGTGATCCATAACAGAGAGCGCTTTAGACCACTCTGCCACTTGGGGCCTCCATTCTTTGCTTGAATCTCAGATTAGAAGATTGATCGAAGAGATAGTACTGCACAATTTGGCAGGAGATTTTCTAATTTGCACATCATCCCACCTTTCTACTACTGACATAGATATAATGTGACAGCTTGCTTCCATTTTTGGCATCACCATGGTTCAAAGTTTCCTCATATGCTGAAGCAGGGCAAGAGTGCCTGCAGGTCTCTAGGCAAGAGGTTTTCTGAAAACTTCTTTGTAGCTTTCCCACAAGTCATCTGTGCTATCTAATACTGTTCTGATAGTCAGTTGCCACTTTTGTTCAGAGGTTTGGACAGCTAACCCACTGAATGTTCCATCAACTATGAAACATCTGGTCAGTCCGACCATATACAGCTGTAACACAACTGGCCACATCGACTTCCATGACCATCTGGCTCTGGCCATCCATGTAACAGGTCCATAATTTATGGCTTATCCTTTGGACAGGTACCATAACATGCCCATTGACAATGCCATTTATTTCCTTCCATCTGGTATAATTTATGCCCATGCAAAAGGCTTCCCAGATGAGAAAAACCCCAAGTGAATCAAGTTACAAACCTACCTTGTACTGTTAAGTAGACAGTTTAACTTTAAAGCTTCAGTCTTATCTCCAGCCAAAATGACACACTTCTGTCATCAAACCAGGCATATTGGATCTGGCCCTCTGAGGTGGTGGATGGTGGGGATGACATTTCATCTTTCCATTTATGAATGCTGTCTCTTAATATAAGCATGGTTACTGATCGTCAGTATAATAAGATCCAGGACCCTGGTAACTCCAAAGCCTGCTTCTCAGAAAGACAGCTGGGTTTTTTCACCCGCTGATACCAAATGCACCCGAGACTCCTACCACATAGACATGCTGAGTTTGGATATAAATATTAACATATCTGCTCTTCTGTTAAACAGACTGTTAAATGTTTCAGACATTTTCAAAGTTGGTGAGAAAATAATATCAACCTTATCTGGGCATGACATAGTTTCACTTGCAGTCTTATGATATGCTGAGTGCCAAGCAAGGCAGCTATTTGTACCATTTTTAGAAGTCTTTGGTTTGATTCAGCCTTGGTTCAGACTCATGACCTTCCACATCTGAGGTGGACACTTTAACCACTTAGGCCACTGTGGCGTTCTAAACAATTTTGAAGGATGACCTCATGTTTCAAATCAATTTCAAGTTGGAAAGGTAACATACTGAAACTTATTCAAGGCTTGTTGTTTGAAGTCTTTAAAATTTAGATAGTTTATTTCTTTGAAAAATATTTAAATTGTTATACTAGTTTTCAGAGTAGAGCACCATTACTTCTTGACTTGTTGAACTGTCTTAAAAAGTGGGATCAAGAAATAAAATTTGTAAAAAAAAACCAAACAACATAACTCATAATTTTTGGAACACTATTTAAACTTTTCTTATGATTTTCTCTGCAGAAATGGCACCATCATTCATATAGGCGAGGAGCTCATGCAACAGGCTTTGCAGTATTCTCCTACACCAGGGTAAATATTGTGCAGCTTTTCAATATAAAAAATTATAGCATTCCATTTTGTCAGGAAGCATTTGTCCTTAATATCCAGATATCGATTTTTTATACAAGTTAAAATGGTCACTTTAAGATGTTAACAAAATGAAGCATTAAGTTTCATTTCTTTCTCATTTGTTTCCATCAGGTACAGGGGACATAACTTGTTAGCTTTACACATATGACTAGCATTTTTTAACTTTAACCAAATATTTACATTAATTTGAGGAAAGACACTGGTACTATTTTTAAACTTAGCAGCTTTAGTCGAACATGTTTTCTTTGGTGTGCAGATTTTTTTTACCATTACCAATCTTGTCTTTTTTTTCTTTCACAGTGATTTGTGAGTCAGGTACATATGCAAATTTTCCAATCTCAATCTCCTCAAATGTATGAGTTTTTTTTGGTGGAAAAGTGTTGTAAGACGTAAAGCACTTTGATCAATTAGCAAATGCAAAATGTAACTTCAGCAAAATACACACTATTTCTTGTGAAAGGATTCATGTATTAAAAAGAGTTACATTCTAGCAGCAGAGTCAGCATTGTTAAGATTCTGTTTTTTTTTTTAAATTCATATTCCATGTGTACTGTTTTTACCCTGATATTTTGTTCTGTTTTTCTGTCTGATCTATGTAAACAGAAATATGTAATTATTATTATGTCATTTACAAGCAGGACACTCACTATTCAATACTTATTTTGGACAGTAAAAAATTTCTGGTCAAAAAGTAAATTAAATGTTTTTTTATGCTTAATGTTCTTTGGTTTTAAAGATCATCTAAAATTGTTGGCTGTTTCTTTTCACTAAATGTCAGTGCATATAAAAATTGACAAAATTAAATGAAGCAGACATAAGATACCCATGGATGGCAAGTAGAATGACCGCTCCAGGGCCTGCTCTTAAGGGGGCCTTGCGCTTCAGGCCAAAGGTTGTCGTTATGAGTTTGTCATGACTGCCCCAGGCCCTGCGTGGTTATGGTCAGCTCTAGGCCCTGCATACTCCTTGTGCTGCCTCTGAAGATACCCATATACAGTATATGCTCAATTTATATCAACAGTTTATGTTAGAAAGCCCCATTGTTGGTCAGATTTCTCTCCTGTTAAAATAATGCTTAAACTTGTTAACAAACAAAAAATAATTCCTGAAAAATAGATATAGACTATACATATCAAATGAAAGTTCTTCAGCTATATAGGGAAAAAATGAGGGCATTAATATCGTTCTTCATTGAATTATTTTATTTGCTTGACTGGTCATAGACCAGAAGAGCTTATGAGATGACCAATTTCCTTCCTTCCATCCATTAACACAAGTTTGTTATTGCTACTTCTAAACAACTGGAAGATTGCCATGAAACTTTACAAATAAGTTCATAACATGGTCTAATTTGTCCTTAATTAGTTGGTTGCCATCTTGTATTCAATATGGCTGACATAATGGCCATTTTGAAAATCTTGTTCTTACTACTTCTCATGAATGGATGGTCATATTGGTATGGGGGGTTTCATTCAAAAGTCTTCTAATGATGTCTAGTTTATCCTAAATGAAAATGGTGCTGAACATAATCTACTGTGTCCACTACATTGTCTGTGTTGAAATTTGCTCATGAACATAAAAGATTGTTTCAACATGCAGCGGTTAAAAAAAGTTGTGGTCTTTTGGATAGTAGAGTTTACATCTTGATTTGTTAACTGTAAACTTATATATAATATTTTGGGACTGACATTTATTACTCGAGGGACTAAAATGCAGTTATTTGCTTTATATGTAGATAAATAGTCTGCATCTTCTAACAGTTTTATTAAACAGATGGAAAATGTAACATGTACTGCCATGTACCATGTGATGGACTGTCAGGTATCTGTCTTGAGGACATTACGGACAGCTTTCTAACTTTTTACCTCTCCCACTGTTTCTCCCTGCCACAAATATGGATTGGCTTATGGTGTTACTGTTGTCTCTATCCTTCCATATATCATATCATCCCAATCTTCAGTGTGTCTTAAGTTCAGCATGCAGGCCAGGAAATGTATGCATTGAAAACAAGGGGTTCACAGGGACTTTGTGTTCTTTCAACTTAATCATCATTTGTTTCTAAAAATGATGGAAACCCTGTATTGTATTGTATTGTATTGTATTGTATTGTATTGTATTGTATTGTTTTGTATTTATGGAATCATGTTGTTATTTGTCTCTATCAGTACCAGACAGTTAAACATTTCTAGTTATGAAACCAATGCATTAATAATGTTGCAGTACGTACCAGCAAACACAAATGTTTTGTTAGAAAAGATTTCATTAACATTACTTTTCCACCTCTTGGAGTTTTGTTGTTAAAGGATGTAATCGTTACAGTGTACATAAAGAAATAAATAAGCATTTGTTGTTTAGTAGTATAGAATATTTTTTTTAATTTCAGGCTTCCAGGCTTGTTGGAATGGGTCAAAGGTCTACAAGATCACATACACACACCTCCCTTAATAAACAAGAAGGACCATCCAGGGGTCATGGACATGCTTATAACCAATGGCAGTCAAGATGGGATTGCAAGAGTAAGGATGCATACTTTTACATATAGATAAATGGTTGAATAGATGGGTGGACGGTTTGTGAATCATAGAATGGAGAATGTACCTGAAAGTACCCCAATTATTTACTATTATTTTAAATTTCAAGAGTAAGGATGCATACTTCTACACATAGATAAATGGTTGAGTGGATGGGTGGATGGTTTGTGAATCACAGAATGGAGAATGTACCTGAAAGTACCCCAATTATTTACTATTTTTTAAATTTCAAGAGTAAGGATGCATACTTCTACACATAGATAAATGCTTGAGTGGATGGGTGGATGGTTTGTGAATCACAGAATGGAGAATGTACCTGAAAGTACCCCAATTATTTACTATTTTTTAAATTTCAAGAGTAAGGATGCATACTTCTACACATAAATAAATGGTTGAGTGGATGGGTGGATGGTTTGTGAATCACAGAATGGAGAATGTATTGACAGATAGACCAGTGCTCAAAGAAAAACAGTTTACTCGGGATCAGAATCAGGGCAGATGACTTTGAAAAAATCATAAGCCCTGACTCAATTCCATGCACCTGAAAGTACCCTAATTAATTTCTATTTTTTTTTTTATTGCAAGAGTAAGGATGCATACTTTTACACATAGATAAATGGTTGAATGGTTTGATCAGTGGGTGGATGGTGAGTGAATCATAGACTGGAGAATGTATAGACAGTGAGACAGTCTTCAAAGAAAAACAGTTTCAGACTCAGACTGAGGGCAGATGATTTTGAAAAGATAAAACTGCTATGCTTTAAATATGAAAAGAAAGAAATAAAATCATATTAAACTAACTTTTTCATTTATTCACCTCAAAATATTTCACATAAAGCAATGTTTTCTTCCATGTCTTGATGTGAACCTTTATCCAATCATTCAAGTGCTGAAAAATCTTTTTTAGACACAGGCCAAGGGCAAGACACTTTTAAAAATAAATTACTTTTTTAGACACAGGCCCAGGACAAGACACTTTTAAAAATATATTACTTTTTTAGACACAGGCCCATGACAAGACACTTTTAAAAATAAATTACTTTTTTAGACACATGCCCAGGGCAAGACACTTTTAAAAATAAATTACTTTTTTATACACATGCCCAGGGCAAGACACTCTTAAAAATAAATTACTTTTTAGACACAGGCCCAGGGCAAGACTTTTAAAAATAAATTACTTGCCATGACTTAAAATCCACTTATCAGAGAAAACAGTTCTTATTACTATTTGAATACACCCACCCTGTCCGGAAAAATTAAAAGTTCATTCTCTCGTACAGCTCTCCCCTTCTATTACACACTTTGCTATAATGTGATTCCAGATATAAAATGGAAATGCAATGAAACCTATAACCAGAATTATGAAAATTTTGATAACAAAAGATTACAATATTATTTTCAACATCGGTCAGCTGAAACTGGACATCGTAACTATTATATTTGATTTGGACATCACCAGAATATACTTTTACAGTCACTGTTTGGGTCGAAGTAACCACATTTGTATTCGTGCAAGTTAAGATCATGTATTCCTAACAGCCTGTTGCACACCCATGTCTCTAATAAGCAACAATTGTAATTGGTAAGTGTGAACTCTTGTAATTTGGTCACAGTACTGTCAAATTTGCCTTTACTGATTTATTGTTGATCATCACAGAAAACATTAGCAATGGCATGTCGTTTGGTACTTGCTGTCACTTTCTGTGATATGTTACAGTGCAGTCCAGAATGCATTATCCAATGGCCAGTGAGAATGGTTTATTTTATATTTATTGTTAAATCAGTTAGATAAAAAAGTGAGTTCAGTATTCTCAGTATTTACCTGTGCATTAAGACAAAACACTTCATTGGTTAAATACAGAACTGAGACATTTAATCTATCAATTGAGATGTCCAGGAAAAGGATTCTTTATTCTGTGACATTTTAAAGAAACTTCAGCCTGACATAGTGCAAAGGAAAGTTGCAAAGGATTTTAATGTGGCTATGTTAACTTTGCATGGTTGAAAGAAAGACAAGGAAAATTTCAGAATATGCAGACAGGTTTATATGCAGATGCTGCACTAAAACACAAAAGAGCTGGATAAGCAAATGACAGACCTGGATAGTGCTCTGTAAACTTGGTTCATTCATCCAGTTTTTCCAAGGTGCAAAAGAGAAAACCAAGATTCTGATAAACAGGAAGTAGGATCTGCTATTGCCAGAGATGAGAAAGACCAGTCAGAAGCACCTTCTGCTGTTTCCAAAGCCATTTTTGCATTCAACGACTGACATGGCTATAAAGCCAGGATATGGAAGATTATGCAGCTGAGAAATACCATAGACTTGTCAAAACAAGAGGAATGATCAGGTCTCAAATGACATAAAATAACACCGTACTTCAGTTAGGGAATATACATTATATGAGTGAATAGTGCTTATTCTGTTTAGAACAGATGTATTTGTTTCAGACAACATTGTATTTTAAACAGATTAATGTATGCATGATCATTTCTTTGTTATTTCTGTTGTTCTGTGTTTTAGATTTTAGAATTGCTAAAAGCTTGCTGCACATGGTTTGGCATCAATCAACCACTAATCATCATATATAATGGGTGTGATGTCATCCATTTACAGGTCATCATATGTAACATAATGTCACATTCAATTGCTAATCATCATATGTAACATGGTGTGACATCGTTCAGTTGCAGGTCATTATATGTAACAATGTCACATTCAGTTGCTAATCATCATATGTAACATGGTGTGACATCTTTCAGTAGATAATCACTATATCAACATTGCTAATCAGTTGCTAATCATCACATGTAACATGGTGTGACATTCAGTTGCTAATCATCATATGTAATATGGTGTGACATTCAGTTGCTAATCATTTGCAACATGGTGTGACATTCAGTTGCTAATCATCATATGTAACATGGTGTGACATTCAGTTGCTAATCATTTGCAATATGGTGTGACATTCAGTTGCTAATCATCACATGTAATGGGTGTTATGAACTGATAATGAGATATTGTATTGACAAAAGATGACTTGATATTACTCAGTGCACATTTTATAAGTTCATTAATTAATAGCAGAATGTGTTTAGAAGTGGTAAATATATGATTGAGCTCTCAATAAAGAATCAGGTTTCTAATATCAATGTGTTGGCCTCAATTGCAGCATGAATTTAATCATTAATGTTGCAAGTGATGGTATTTTCTCATCAATTAAAATCACTTTAAATGTGTTGACAATACAGCTGTAGGTGGACATTATAATTGGCAAGTGTGTTTACTTTATATGAGTGGTTTATTTCATTTTTTTTAAAGTCTTACACATATGCTGTAATTTATCAAATTACAACAATATGCTTGAAAGAAAATTGCCTGAAGCTTGGTATTTTATCATAATTTACTTTTTGGACATTATTAGTAGAAAAATTAAATGTATAAATACCAAGCAAGGAAGAAAAAATTCCTAATTTATATAAACTAAAATTATTGCTATACATTTGACTTCTGTTATGTTAAACACACACACACACACGCACACACGCACGCATGCACACATACACATTTGAAGAATTTTTTATCATTTTCATTATGACACTGTTTAGTACATAACACAATTGATGGTTTGGACTCAACTGTATGGCATTTTAATTGAGGGGAGAGCTTTACTTGTGATATTGGTAACATAACCCTTTTTTTCAGAGTAATTTTGCTTTGTCAATGTTGCTGAAATCTCATTTTCTTGATTAATGTAGAAAATAATATTCATATAGGCATTGATCTGTGTTTAATACCTATCAGTAAATAATGTAACTTCAGGTTCATAATTAGTTCAAATGAGTCAGCGAGTACCAACTCTTTGAACAAGATGGACTTAAATATAATCTGATTCCTTTGTGGTGGAAAAACATTCTATTTTGGAATTGTTTAAGTCACAGATCCTCTAGCTTAGGTTAATTTTCAAATGATTCCATAGGTATTGCTCAATATATTTAACCAGCATTGGATGTTGGCCAGTGCAAGGGACAGCTTATTATTGTTCATGATGTACAAGTGAGTGCTGATTATAGGTGAACAATCAAATATGGAGAACATAAATAACACTGTTCCCTGATTCATAATGTTTCAATTTCCTCTTGGATATTTTGCTATATTTTTTAACAAGAAAGTAGAATAATTAAAGACATTAGCATTATGGTCTCTATGTCGAATTAATTTCTAGTCTGTGTACTATACTTTAGCAACATATACACTAAAGAAGAAATAATCTATATAAACTGTTGCCAAATTCTATTTCACCAGTAGTATCAGGCATTTTGGGTGAATTTGTTTGTAGGAATAAGTTGTCTGTTGTGTAAATTTAAACCTCTCACTCACATTAGCGGTTGCAAGTTATGCGGATTTGAAAATATTACATCTTGGAACTACTTGATAAAATGTTGTATAATAGATTATCCTGGAGAGCAATTAATATTGTAACTTTAAGCACATACAGATGTATGAATCACAATTCTTGAGTTTCAAAAGTGGAGCTACCTCTTGATGCCTGCAATTATTAAAGATTAGGGAAAGCATATATTTTTTATTCTAAAGTTTGTTAAAAAATATTGCAACCCACCCAGCCTAAACAAAAATTACATGATTACTATCTATTCAGTTTGGTATCTTCTTTATGTAACTTAGCAATTAATTTATAATATTTTTTTTTTAAAAATTCTTTTATTATGATACATTTTCCTAAATCTTTATTTGATTGTATTACAGATGGATGTCTTTCTGCCTTGGATACAGTGATGCAATTGGTTATTGAAAAACATTCCTTCTATACTTGAAAATTCATCCATCAATAACCTTCAGGTTGTATAATTTCATGTCACTATATTTTGTTTTCACAGCCAGTATTCCAGTTATTCTGAATTTGAATTTTGAGATAGTGAGTCTTAATGGTTTTTCTTTTCAGGCATTGGAGGCCATGGTTTCACAGAAAGACACAGTTTTAATCGAGACACCTTCATATCCAGGAACTCTAGCTGTTGTAAGTGTGAATAGAAAATGAGACCCAATATTCACTGCATTGATTAGCAGATGAAAACAAAGTGTAGTAGCCCCTTGAGGGTTTTCTTTAATTTTTTATGTGCAGGATTATTTATTATTTTGAAATGGTAGCAAACGAATTGTTTTGTAAAGTTTTGTTGAACTTTAAAAAGTAAAGTTTACAATAAAATACCATTAAAAGTATCATATTAAGCACACCCAATTACTCAGTTTGGTTTATTAAAATTATTATTAATTCAAATTATTAAATTATAGTTTCATTATGATTTTAAATAGCTATCATATTATATGAGGAACAGGTAACTGAGTTTCAGTGAAGATGAGCAGAGTTGCTGTTCTTTGCATGAGACTATATCCATTCAGCACTTAACACCACTCAACCAGTAACAGTGTCTCTTAATGTCAACTTTCAGAACAACTTATATTATTAGAAGACGTTCAAAATTTTCTTTTTTAATTTTTTAATACTATTTCAGAAATATCTGTCTAACATAAGTTAGCGCAACACGTTATGAAACAAACTGTAGATTTAAGTGATTTTCTAAAGAAACAAATCACCTTATATAGTAAGGACCATCGTGTCTGAATTACATCCAAGTAGCTTACTTTTGCCATTTAATATCAACAGACTATTTCTGTTTAGATATTTAGATCGAATCTGCACTCATTAAGTAATATCACTATAATTTAAAATTGCAGTAAGTACAAAAATGACAGAAGGATACAATCAGCATCAGATGTGGCAGATTTAAGAAGCACTTGGTGTTGCAGATTAAATAAAACACTTGATGTTGCAGGTTAAATAAATGACTAGATGTTGCAGATTTAATACAACATTACATGTTGCAGATTTAAATTAACTCTAGATGTTTCAGGTTAAGTAAATTACATGACATTGCAGATGAAATAAAACATGCAGTGTTGTAGATTTAATAAAACACTGAATGTTGTAGATTTAATAAAACCTTACCTGTTGCAGATTAAATTAAATACTAAATGTTTCCACTTAAATAAATTGTTAGATTTCAGATTTTAAAACTTTACTTGTTGCAGATTAAAAAGGCACTTGTTGTTGCAGATTAAATAAAAGACTAGCTGTTGCAGATAAACTATAACACTAGATTTCGCAGATTAACTAGAGCACTAGATTTTGCAGATTAAATAAAGTAAAGATTTGGTTTATTGTCTCAGGTCCTTCAATTGGATGTGATTAGGGTATAGAACTGTTCGATAAGGGTTGTAACCACCCCTGACAATAGGTTCCCTTGAAGAGTTATTTGGTACATTGAAATCAGAAACAGTATGCGTGAATTTACAATCCCACTTTCCGGTGAGCAAACTCCCATTATGGATGCATCAACTAGCCTGTCACTAATCCTTAGCAATACTGAGTATATATAAAAAAAAAATATTTTGAAGTTTTATACATTTCTATTGATGTCAATCAATTTAGACTGATGAGAACCTTATAAATTGATATCAAATTAAAACGTGATTAATAAGATACATACATACATTATATACTGTTGGATAACTTTAATTCTATGCTTTGTTGGCCTCCATCACAGCATATAGATTTGCTCACCGGAAGAGCGTTGCACCATGGGTAAATTAGGGGAATTAATAAATCAGGGGACATATCAACCGTTATCAAAAAGGACTATTGTTAGCAATTTTGAAAATGTCAACCATATTCGAAAGCAATATCAATCAGTTTTGTCATTTACACATTACTGTATTTCACTTCTCGATTTCACTCTAGTTGAAATGACCACATGGCAATGTCATTTGTAAAAATGAGTGAGTTTTCTTCATTTTTACTGGCATTCATTTTTAATCATTTCTTTATCCTCTTGTTTATTCTCATTGTTATGTGATTTAGTGTCTTCTGTTATTTGTCTCTCATATATTTGCTCATTTATTCATGCATTCGTTCATTCATTCATTCATTCATTCATTCATTCATTCTTATACTTGCATTCTCACTCTGCTGCTACACTTGTTTATTTGGTAATATTTTTCAAATACTTGTTTTGATTTATGTTAATATGTTAAATGATGATTGGTAATATCCTTAATGACAATCAAGGTTCGAATAATTCAGAAGAAGAAAAAAAAAAAATCAGTTATCCATACACATAATGTGGTTCATATGACCTTGAAAAGTCCTTGAATATGAGGTGATGATCTGAAACTATTTGAACATGTTGCTTTTGTTCTTTAAAAGTCCTGGAATTGGTTGATAGATCTTCTTGAATTTACATAATGTTACAACTGAATAAATTACAGCAAAGATTGTTTGTAACGTCTCACATGAAAATGGGATTTTGGAACATTTATATCCATGAAATGTTATTTCAAAACATTTTAATCAAATATAATTTTTATTTAAAAAATCTGATAATGTACTTTTCCATGATGATAGCATGATAATCATAAAAAAACACTTTATGTAAAACTGATTTCGTTCAATAATTTGGTGGCTTCCTGGTGATCACTGATTTCACAAACAATATCCCCATGGTACAACAGATATACATTTCAGTAATTTGTATCACAGGTGTGACAATGTCACTATCAGAACTAACATTATCCAAGAATTCAGATTCTCATTACCAGACTAAAGTATGAAAGACTAAACAGTGGAAATTCCCAGGAAAATTTCTGTCTTTGCTTGCCTGTGCTAACAACCAAGAATGCATGTGTTTCATCCAAACCTGGAATTATTCAACATGCATGATTGGCTTACACACAGTAAACCTTCATTAAACAATTCTTAGAACTGGTGAAAATTAATGTCCCACCCATTCACATTATCCTGACACCAGGCTGACTAGTCCTAGCACTAACCTCTTAATGCTTAGCGCCAAGGGAAGCAGCTGCTAGTACCATTTTAAGAAGTCTTTGGTATGGGGTTCAAACCTATGATGTCCTGTATCCAAGGTGGCTGCTCTAACCATTAGACCATTGGAGCAGTCCCATTTTTGTACGATTGACAATAAATATGAAAATGGCATTTAGTGTTAACCTTATATGTTTGGAAGTATATCTCTTCATCTTACCTTGGTATTGTTTTGCAGCACATTATATCAGTATTTCATACTTACGTTGACTTGTAGCATAATGGGTGATCCCAACTTTAATAGGCTTAAAAGGCAATATGAAGTCTTGATTCTTTATGGTATTCTGATGAGGCTGAGGTATATTTGTTCTGTTTGGTTACTTTGTGGAAAGACTGACCAAGCTGATAATTTTGATTTAATTGTCAAGTATTTTTGAAATATTGCAAAAGAGGTCAAATTTAGTTTTAAAGGAATGAGAATGTCAGAAGCACAGTTTGTGAGACTACCTACATCAGTTGACTAATGTCTGATATGTGTCAATGTAAGTTGGTGTATGCAGTGAAAGTGGAGCAATCGAAAGATTAATATATAATTATTTATTAATTGGAGTCCAGACAACGCAACAAATAACTTTATTAAATGCTTAACAACTAATAAATTATTGAATAATTAATTACACTGGAAGTATCAGATTACAAATAATAGCTAGATAATTCAGGAAAAACAGTTAAACAGACAGTGGAATGATAATGCAAACAATATACCCTTAATATAATTATGCCGCTCTCTAATATTTAAGTAAATATATTTGGTTGATTTAAAGTCGGCTACTGAAAGGGAAAATACTGCAACTTCATTGCAGCAACAATGATACCTGGGTTTAACTCCCTGATAATCAAATGATTGCAACACTAGATGAAAGATGGCGAACACATTGAATATTGTTAAAACTCAGGTGCAGTGACTGTTGTATACCAAAATTCGAACTGTATAGAAAATAGTTTGTAAATTTATAAACAACTTGCAGATTCTGTGGCATATTTTGGTGTTCAGGGATGGACAGCCAAGGACAAAACTGCTAAAACACTAACTTACTTGATTCCATTTGTACCCATATAATTAAAATGACTGGAAACCAAATGAACTAAATGTGTTGGGTTTCATGCATGGTGACATATGGCATGTATGGAAAGAATGAAACATCTGAATCGTCACCTGATAGCTACATACCAAAATGAAAGTAATTGTCATGTTTCACCAAATGAGAAAATTAAATATTTTAGCCTCTGCAAGTAATATATTGAACTAAATATACATAGATATAATTCAGTAAGAAACACCACAAACTAGATGTCGGTATGAGGAGTTATGCCAAGTAAAAATAATGTGATTTTCATGGCTCACTACATTGTTTGGTAAAAATCATGCTATAACATTATATACATGTATGATAACAAGCCACAATACATATGACACCAACAATCTAAATGTAGATTTCTGTGACCTTTATTTCATACCTCATTAACTTTCCTCCAATTGTTTGGTTTTTAATCAATTATTTGTGCAAAACTCACTCTTTAAGTTAATGTATATGTATATGTCATTCGCTTGTTTGTGTGGAGTATTAATCAAGTGAATCCATAATGATTTACCTACTTCAACTATTTATTGAAATTCCAATACAGAATGCCTTTTGGGCCAACTGTGCTGTCAGCAGGTATTTATGATATCAAACCAATAAAAAAGTTATCTTCTAGCAAGTTAGAATTTCCTAAAAATCTGAATAATTTGGTCTTCCTCAAATGTTACTGGGTGGGATTGATTTATGGTTTGTCTTCTAATAGCTCTTGTTTTCTGTTTTTATGTTCCACCTACTGTACCTATTCTTTGTTAGGCAAAGGAGATTTATTTTCACTTGTGACTGCAAGCAGGTTTAAATTTTCTGATTTGTTGTAAACAGTAATTGTTCTTTTGGCACATCCAGGGATGCAACAACAGATTGGTCCATGTGAAATTAGGGGTTCATGTTCATCAAACTATACACCTTTAATAGTCTTATTTTGATGTAGTCAATAATAATATGTAAAATAAAGTTCAAAGCATGTTTGTTTCTTTATCCATTCTTCTAGTTCTGCTGCTACCTTAATCAACTGCATGTTTAACTTGTTCAGTTTCTTGTATCTTTATGCTTGTGGCTATTAGTTGTCCTAAATGTTGGCTTATGTCACTTAAATATGGTTTTGGATGGATTTTCAATCCATTAACACAATATATTTATTAGTTATATGCTTCTGATGCATCAACACTTTATCATATATGTTTGCTTTTGTATATTTTTCATAGTCTTGTATTTATCCTTATAAATTTCAGTACATATGTAAATGGCATTTTAAGAATGAATTGGCAAGCCATTCTTTTAGCCAGTCTATTTTAAGACTTCGTGTTAGTGTAGAGTATATTCTATTCATGTAAATTGACCTCTCTGCATTGAATTTTTAAACAGAAATTTTTGTAAGTAAGCCAGTACACATACATATTTTTTATCACTACATGTAATTAAAGAGAGAGTAGAATCTTTTTGTGTAAAATTATTTCTCCTTTGAATACGTTCCCCAATCACATTACTTTAGGGGATATTAGCCTGCTACCTCGCGAATCCAGCCCTACCAAAAGACGAAAATTCGTCTTTCCTGTCTATGTCATATAGACAAAGGGCAATAACTCTTGCCCATTACCTCCCCTTGCCGCCCGTTAGGTGTCGCTTCTTTAGTTTTTTAGCTTCGCTTGTTGTGTGTAAACACGTACAATTAGACCTCCAATGAATCCAAGCCATCTTAGTGTAAATTCTGACCATCCAAAGTTAAATTTGGAATTACTGTGTTGGATAATCATTCCCCAACAGGTCGTATACATTATTTTACAATATTTTCCAATTTGAGTGACTTTGTCACCTTTTCTAGACTTCGGACCAGGTTGCAACGTGGTCAAAGCACGCTTATGGCGGTACTAGCATGTAATACATGTAGCACTCAATAATTTCGCTTATTCCGTATGTAACGTTTACGATATTAGCGACTAATAACGTGCTGCATTGATAATATGTGCTTTATTTATCTTCTTTGACGTTTCAGTAGACTTCAAAAAAGTCTTTGAACGACCAATTTGCGACTTTAATGGCGGACTTCGTGTTGTAGTCACGAGTTCACGCAACACTTAATCATTTCGCTTCCTACGTTAGTTACGGTTATGGAATAGCGACTTAATAGCGTACTGAATTGTTAATTTGTGCTTTGTTTATCTTCTTTTCCGTTTCAGTAGACTTCATCTCTGAACGACCAGTTGCGACTATTAATGGCGGAATTTCGTGTTGTAGTCACGAGTTCACGCGACACTAAATCATTTCGCTTCCTCCGTTAGTTACGGTTATGTTAATAGCGACTTAATAGCGTGTTGAATTGCTAAATGTGCTTTGTTTATCATCTTTTTCATTTCAGCCCAAATGGCAACGGTCGTCCAGCCGACCTTCCAGCCGGCATCAACCGGCACCGGCCGTCCATCCGGCAACGACCGTTCAGCCCAATTGGCACCGGTCGTCCAGCCGACCTTCCAGCCGGTATCAACCAGCACCGGCCGTCCATCCGGCAACGACCGTTCAGCCCAAATGGCACCGGTCGTCCAGCCAACCTTCCAGCCGGCATCAACCTGCACCGGCCGTCCATCCGGCAGCGACCGTTCAGCCCAAATGGCACCGGTCGTCCAGCCGACCTTCCAGCCGGCATCAACCGGCACCGGCCGACCATCCGGCAACGACCGTTAAGCCCAAATGGCACCGGTCTTCCAGCCGGCATCAACCTGCACCGGCTGTACATCGGATTTACGGAGATTATAGTGATGTACCCGTCAGTCAATCTACACTACTGGTTACATATCACTACCATGAGAGAAATGTTATAGATGAATCTCCCTCCAATCAGTCCATTCGAGAGGCAGGTGCCGGTCATAGCCGGACCTTCGCCGACATTCCGGCCGACCATATACCAGACAAATTAGTCGGTATTGCCGGTGTACACCTCCCGTCATGTCAAATACGTGACGGTGTGATTTTAAAACAAGGGAGAATTAGTGATATAATCAGAGGTGACGGAATTGAGTTATCTATGCCACTTGGTATGTGCTACCCAGATATGACAGCTTTTACCAGAACAGGTCTTTCAGGCCGACCATCCGCCAGTTCAATCAGCCGGCAGTGCCGGCCGTCCATATGTTCACGGCTTCTCCACAAGGGAGATTTAGTGAAAGTGTCAATTATGACAGAATTGCGTCATCTAAGTCACCTTGTATGCTGTACAGATATGCAAGCTGTACCAGAACCAACATTCCCTCTGAGCGAATGGTAGATGGGCGCGTAGTGCTGGACGCACTACATAAGCATTATGTAATTGTTATTACCTTACAGTCGGCAACATCCGGCACCGGGCGTCCATCCGGCAATGACCGTTCAGCCCATATGGCACCGGTCATCCAGCAGACCTTCCCGCCGGCACTAACCGGCACCGGGCGATCCGGCAATGACCGTTCAGCCCATATGGCACCGGTCGTCCAGCCAAGCTTTCAGCCAACACTTGCCGGCACTGACCGTTCATCCGGCTCCGGCCGTCCAGCCCAACAGGCACCGGTCGTCCAACCGTATGGAGATTTTAGTCTTATACCAGTCCATCCGACTATACCGCTGTACCAGCACGGGGACTTTTATCATACCGCAATCCGCACAAATCGGATTGACGAAGATTCTAATGATGTTTCCGTCTGTCAATCCGTACTACCGGTTACATATCACTACCATGACACAGATAGTTGGCGAGGAATCTCTCGATCCAACCCGACCATTCGAGCGGTCGGTGCCGGTCATAGCCGGCCCGTCGCAGTCATTCAGGCCAAACATATGCCAATCAATTCATTCGGCATTGCCGGCCGTCCATAGGCTAACAGCTCATCCACAAGGGAGAGTGAATGCCTTTATCAGAGATGATGGAATCGAGTCATCTATGCCACCTGGTATGCATTACCCCGATATGGATGCTTTACCAGAGCAAGATTATGTACATAGTGAGTGCGATGAGTCGCAGGCAAATCAGCGGTATGCAGATCCAACTATGGAACGGACTGAGTTCAGCTTCAAAGCCGCAGTGGAGGAAATTTATAAGGTGTTGGCCCCTTCAGAATGCCCTCCACCTCCTGCTGCCATTACCGACTATAAGGTTAGAGCGTCGGTCGATCTGGATGAGGGGGAAGAGACTCTATCCTTCCGCCTCCTTCCCCAGTCGACAAAATTAAGGAAATTAATGACCGTCTGTCGACACGCATAGGGGATCCAGGAATTGCTAAGGTTTTTCTTTTCTGAAAGCCAAGTACCAGCGTCGTTTTCAGGTCGATGGTACAAAACTCACTCCGGTGCGTTCAGTACTGAGGTCCCGGCTCTGGATAAAAATATGGCAGCAGTCCATATGTCTGCTCCATTGTCTTATAAAGTGGACTAAACGGTGTTCAATGCCAAGTCCAAGCTGGTTCGAAATGTAGTCGCTACGTCTTCACTGTTAGACCTAGCCTCCCTGGCAATGAACATGCTTGGGAATCGACGGCCCGGTTAGCTAGGGTTCTTAACAGGGCAGCTCACCATTCCATGGCCAATGCGCTGACTGCTTCTGCCAACCTAGACCTGATACGTCGTGACGCATGTATGAAGGGCACGTCGCTTAAACCCCATCATATGCTGGCTAGATATGACCGACGCACATTTCACGTCCCTATCCCACGAGTTGCGGACATTCTCCGTTGTGCTTGTCGAGACTAGGCTTATCAGTTCCATGTCATACCTTTTGGCCTAAATTTAAGCCCTTGGGCTAGTACCAAGGTTATGGATTACGTCGTCACCCTGTTCCGCTCGACTTCATCTATTGCGTCGGCAGTATATTTGGACGACATCCTCCAGTAACATCTGTCAAGTTCTACTCTGCTCAAAGGCAGAAACGATCTTATATCACTTTACGTCATATAGGCTTTCTCGTGAACTGGATAAAGTCTGATCTGTCCAATCCGGATTTTGGTCCATCTGGGTGTGGAGTTTCTCCCGATCTGAATCTGGTAAGGCTTCTTCGAGTTTGCGATCATCCAGATAATTGCACTCGTAGAGTCCGTTTCCGGCAGGATGCGCATTTTAGCGAGAGAGTTGCAGATCCTCGGATTATTCAATGCGACAGCAGACTTGATCCCTCTCAGCCGTCCTTTTAGGCGCCCTTTACAAAGGACTTTGCTAGCATAATTGCGCCATTTTCAAGTCCCTTCGATCCCAGAAAACAGTCATGCTCACGCCAGAGATACGATCATTCTTGAGTCAGTGGCACAACCCCTGTAGGCTGTCCACAGGGATTACTCTGGAGATACCCCAAGGGGATAACGGTATGTTCCGCCACTAATACCTACGGTTGGGGTGCCCACCTGTTGCCGGACTTAGATACTGCCAGCGGCACGTGGGTGCCAGGGGCGAGCCCTTTCCACATCAACCTTTCAGAAATAACGGCTGTCATCAATGCCTTCCATTTCGGGCAGGATCAACTCTTATTACAAACTGCCCTCATTATGTCAGACAACATTGTGGTGGTGCCTTGCCTCAAAACAAGGGGACACCAATCACCAGACCTGTGCAATCTGAACTGGCAGTTTCTACATTGGTTCGACAATCTCCACCTCAATGTACAATTCAGACACACAGAATGGTCACTCCATCAATCGGACTTTCTTCCAATCGACACACTTTGGAGACGTCCGATGATTGATCTTTGCAACAAAGTGGAATAGCAAATTCTCCACCTTTCATCTCACAGGTTCCAGACCCAGAAGCTTGGGTCGTGGATGCTCGATCAATCACCTGGGAAGGGTTGTGGTCATTCTCCTACCCTCCCACGGTCTTGGTACTGGAATTAATCCAGAAGTTAAGGGGTCAGAATTGTCAGATGGTTCTGATTACCCTTCTCAGATGGAACAACTACTGGGTCTCCGATCTACTCAATCTAGGCGATAGATCTACCCAGGAAGATTACAGTCAGCACAAGTATTCACAAGCAACCGCGGCCAGGGGTGTTCCACCCCTGTCCGGACCGTCTTTTTGTTCAAGCTTGGCTCTTGTCCAGACAGCCTTGCAAGACAAACAATTTAAATCTTTGATTGCGGAGAGAATCTCGAGAGCAAGAAGGCCCTCTACTCTGAAGGTTTACGAGGGCAAGTGGCATGTTTTCAGAGACTGGTACCATATCATTCACATTGTTCCTCTGAGTGTCACAATCCCTCAACTGGCCAACTTTTCTCTGGCTTTTCAAGGAGAAACATCTGGCTCCAGTTATTCTCAAATGTTACCGCTCCATGATATCAGACACATTCCGCCATTCTGGTACATGTGCTATCAGCCATGACAAAGATTTGTCAGATCTTTTAGACATTTAAAAAAAAAAAAAAAAAAAAAAAAAAAAAAAAAAAAAAAAAAAATTCAATCTACTTATATCCCTCACCCTGTTTCCAAATGGAATCTGTCCTGGGTTTTAACATGACTCAATTCAGACAGTATTGAGTCTTTAACCCACGATTAGTTAAAGCTACTATCATACAAATTGGGTTTCTTGATAGCCTTAGCTTCAGCATGCAGGGTGAGCGAGTTACATGTCCTTTCTAGTGACCCGAACTCTCTTCCGTTCCGATCAGAGGGTTTGATGGTCCTCTTGACGCAGCCAGGCTTCGTAGTCCAAAATAGATTACCATACATTGGCGATCAACGAGTCGTCATTAGCTCGCTTTCTTTATAGATAAGTCAGGATCAACAGCCATGTAAGATCCTGTTTGAGCACTCTAGCACCATTTCAATGCATAGAGGTGAGTCAGGTCACATACAAGCACCTCTTTTTTCTGGTGATAGCTGGGATATGAGACATCACCATTCAAGCCCTTGCTTCATGGCTGTAGTGGGTTATACGCTCGGCGTACTCTGAGAATTCGCAAATCAGTCACCTTATAGAAGCTGTTGGCTGACATGCAGAGTCAACCTTCTACAGTTTTATCTTCAAGTTTGTACTCGCAGAGGCAAACATTGATTCTAGTAGGTCCGGTGTTGGGCAGCCCAGACGCCCACCAGACTCATGTACAACAATCAGCACAGCCTATTAGCTTCGCTGGATTCGCCAGATAAATTTTCGTAGGTAAGAAGATTTCAATATCTATCTTCTTAACCGTATAAAAGGGTCACATATCACGTGACCCTGGGCTGTGTTGCTGATTGAAAATTAGGAGACCGGGTTATCATTCACATGGGGAATCCAACCATCATTCCCTAGAGGATACCCGTGTGGAGGTCGGATGCTCCGCATTCCCTCCTCCTATTACTTATTCTCCTAAAGTAATGTGATTGGGGAACGTATTCAAAGGAGAAAGCAAATTTTGTAGTAAATTATGTTTCTCCGAGAATACTTACCCAATCACATTACTAAGAAACCCTCCCAACCACCCCGCCATGCGAGCATCCTCGTGTTTTATATATCGCTCAGCTTAAAAACTAAAGAAGCGACACCTAACGGGCGGCAAGGGGAGGTAATGGGCAAGAGTTATTGCCCTTTGTCTATATGACATAGACAGGAAAGACGAATTTTCGTCTTTTGGTAGGGCTGGATTCGCGAGGTAGCAGGCTAATATCCCCTAAAGTAATATGATTGGGTAAGTATTCTCGGAGAAACATAATTTACTACAAAATTTGCTTTCCTATATTATTAATATTTCATGTAGAATTATTTTCTATATTATTATTATTCCATGTAAAATTATTTCCTACATTATTATTATTATTCCATTTAAAATTATTCCCTGCATTATTATTATCTCATGTAAATTATTTCCTATATTATTATTATTCCATGTAAAATTATTTCCTTTATTATTATTATTATTATTATTATTATTTCATGTAAAATTAATTCCTATATTATTATTTCATGTTTAAAAAAATCCTATATTATTATTATTTCATGTTAAATTATTTCCTATATTATTATTATTTCATGTAAAATTATTTCCTTTATTATTATTATTATTATTATTTCATGCAAAATTAATTCCTATATTATTATTTCATGTTTAAAAATTTTCCTATATTATTATTATTATTTCATGTAAAATTATTGCCTAATATTGATTATTAAAATAAATTATAAATGGGAGAGGGGTATGCAGTTTTATAGTCGAAGCATAATTTTTAAAAAAAATAAGAGAAGAAAAAAAATATATGACTGTGGTTATATTTGCTTATTGAAGTAAATTGTTATATTATTGTATACAGTCAGTATAATAGCACCAACAAGCTAAAGTTTCTCATTATGTAACGCAATTTTGAATAAAAAAGTTGTCTATGTCTTTATCCAACCTGCTTCCTTTATCCCTATTGTCATGTACTAGTATTTATGTCTTTATGTGAGCTTTAATTGTATCATAGACCTATATTTTGCAATACAACACATTCCCTATTGTCATGTACTAGTATTTATGTCTTTATTTGAGCTTTAATCATATCATAGACCTATACTTTTGCAATACAACACATTCCCTATTTCATGCACTTCAGATTTTTGTAAGCAATTACATGGTTCTTGGTTGTTAAGTACTTTAATATCATTATAGCTGAAGCCCATGGGGTGCCGATTGCTTCCAGTCCAGTCAGACAAACATGGCATGAACCCTGATCATTTACAGCACATACTTTCAAAGTGGAAACCATCACATGCCAAGGATCCAAGCAGTGATATTCCTAAGTTGCTGTACTGTATTCCAAATGGAGGCAATCCCACAGGGCATGGGCTGACTGCTGACAGGAAGAAAAAGATCTATCAGCTTGCAAGAGAATATAACTTGTTGATTTTGGAAGATGATCCTTATTACTATTTACAATTTTCTAAGGTACATATCAAATCTTGGTTCAATTTTATTTAGAGCGGCAGTTCCCAACCTCAGGTAGGAATCCTTAGTAGGGTCATGTAGAGTATTTGTTTGCTTTTTTAATGTTGAAAAGTAGCCTGTTGGTGGCCACTTTAAGGTCACAGCAGAAAATTGACATGAACCGCATAATGCACTGGCAGATCTGGTCCTGTGGAGTTTCTTAGAAATTATCAGTAGAAGAAACAACATAGACCCTGATCTGCAGGCACGTGATGCAGAGGTAAATCAGGGTCTTTGTTTTGTGCAGATTGACCTGACAGAAATATAACATAATCTAATTTGGGTTTTTGGATATAGTATGTCTGTGTTAGTGCCTAAGTTAAGTAATAGCTTTGTGCATCTAAGTAATTGGATTTATTAAATATGTGCAGAAAATGAAGTAAATATATAAGAAATTTAATTAGTGTATTGATACCTTACAGACTGCAGTTTTTCAGGTTTTAAGGGCATGTGTGTGTATATATATATATATATATATATATATATATATATATATATATATATATATATATATATATATATATATATATATATATATATATATATATTATAAAGCCTACCACATATTAATTGTCTGCATTTCTTGCATTACAGCCTCGCATTCCCAGTCTTCTTTCCATGGATGAAGATGGTCGAGTCATCAGATTTGATTCTTTCTCTAAACTTATTTCCTCAGGGTAAGATTGAAATATGGCAAAATACTTACAAAGAAGACCTAAAAAGTCTGAACCTGGTGTAATGACATGATAGAAGAATGATTTTTCGATTGATTTTAAGACATTTGTTGTATATGCCATATCTGTGACACACATAGCTGCCAACCCTCACTATTTTGGCATGAATTTCACAACTGTTTCAGTGATTCACAGATTCACGTCACATGCAAAATATCACAAATTCCCAATTCTCAATTATTTTAAATATTTAATAAAATAATCGATTTCTTGTTAAGCGATAGTCGTGATATCAGCAGTTGCCAAAATGGTCCAGTACTGCTGGTTGCGATAATAGTGGAACTATAGCTAATTGGTACAATTGGCCTGGTAGCAAGCATTTTATCGTATTTTAATCTATATGTATAAGAATAGGTTTACAAATACTTTTGAGAGAAACTGGGGCCTAACTGGAAATTTGCTCCAATCATGTGCCTTCAACACTTGATTTGAATTACCATTTAGCATGGCATCTTGAAAATGTCTTCACCACCAAGGAAAAAGAAATGTATTGCACAGAGAGTGAAGTTTAGTTTTGAATATATGAAACATTTGCAGGGCATTCAGCCATCAAGTACTGATAAATATTAGTGATGGGAATCGGTTAGAAGTTCATAATCGCTCATCGGTTACACACAACTTACTGATAATCGATTATAATCGGTTGCTAACTTTCTACAAGTAAGTTTTAATTTTTGTTGTTACAGAGTTATATCTTTGTTCAAAAGTTTAAAATGTATAGGAGTTAATCTCTCTCTCTCTCTCTCTCTCTCTCTCTCTCTCTCTCTCTCTCTCTATATATATATACTTTAACCTCAAAAGCAACTTTCTTTGGCTTATCAGTTTTATGCAGCTGAAAGACTTAACAATCCCCCAGAACACTTTTATTCATATGTGATTTTTCAATTGTTTAAAGTATAGAAAGAAATGTTTTTCTTGCTTGTCATTAGTTACTAATACTACAATCAAAGCAGTTTAAACAAAACAAATAAACACCAATTACAAAAACTTTCAAACTAACTGAGCTATTTATCAGCAAAATCATGTAATGTTTGAGCAATGCTGAACACAAAAATCATTTTTCAGAATACTGTTTCTTCTTGTGCTTGTTACACTGACACTACCAATAGTTAATGTTTTTGTTTAAGAATATTATCAGGTCCACATTGTCACAACTTAAACGAGCCCGTTTCTTGCTGACAAGATGTCCAGCCAGACTAAATACCCTCTCACTGGATACTGATGATGCCGGAATACTTAGGTACTTCCGAGCTAGTAAGCTAAGATGGAGGTAGAACTGGCAGTTTTGTTTCCACCACTGTAACATTGTGAGATCGGTATCATATGGAGCAGCAACTAGATATCTAGAAACCTCCTGGTGGATGACATCTGTTATTGGCTGTTGACTTTCACCAAGGCAAACAACATCTTGAAACCAATCATCCATGTCAACATTGACCTTTGCTTTCTTGTTTGGTGGACTAAGTGTAACCACAGTTTTAGTGTTGTCATCTCTGACATTTAGTAGTGATGGTGCAATTGGTAGAGGTGGCAATGAGTCTGAAGGTTTTTCATCACTAGTCCCTGGCTCCACTTGGACATTCACTTTAACATCAGCCATATCAAGAGCAACCTTCAAAAGCAGAGCATGTCCATCTGCTCGCTCACTGTCAGATAGAAACTCCAGATCCTTCATAGTATGATTCAATAAACAGCCCAACAGAACTAGATCTTTGTCCTGTGTTCTATTGTCAAATTCTTGTCTCATTACATCTTTAAGTTTAGCAATTGAAGGTAGATCATCAGCATTTGTTTCTATACATTTGGTAAGTTTAAGAAGTATTGGGATAACTTTATGAAGGGTTGGTGATTTGTCTCTGCAAACACTGTTTGTTGCATTCAGGAACGGTGAGAGAACTTCCACAAGTTTTTCAACCAATGCTTGTTCGTCAAAGGTATAGACATAATTTTTCAATGTTGCGGCTGCTGACTTGCTTATGTTTGGGTCACTGATAACAGCCATAATAGCAGGTGTTTGCTCAAGCAGTTGTTCAAGCATGTCATGAGTGCTATTCCATCTAGTTGGAACATCCATCTTGAGCTTGTGTCCTCTAGCACCTATGTGAAGTAGTAACTGCTGCTTTCTCATTAACAAATCATTTATGCTCGTGTTTTGATGGAAAAAAGTCACCAGTTTGCGCCCCTTTGCAATGATTCGTGACGGTTCTGGTATAGCTAAAGTTTTTTTCACAATAAGGTTAAATCTGTGACCATAACAACCAAATCGAGTCCATTGAAGTAAATCAAAAGCCTTGATCTCATTGGCTGCATTATCAGTTACTCCAGTTGGTGTTGGAAGATTCCATCGCCTCTGAGTGGCCAACAGGCTTTCTTTTATATTTTCCCCAGTGTGACTGCCTTCAACTTTTCGTGTTTCTAAGACAACACTTTTCAATTCCCAATCTTTGGAAATAAAATGTGCAGTCACTGTACTATAACTTTCTGTATTTAATGAAGTCCATGCATCGTGAGTAACAGCTATATCAAGAACATCATGTAGTTCCTCTTTTACTTTTTTCTCAGCCTGGTCTTTCTTCTCAGCTAGTTTGGAGGACACTAATTTACGACCTGGAATTTCATACCTGAAAATGTAAAGTTTGAAACATTTAGTCATGGTAGTCAAACAAGACATGTATTTGGAATATTTACTGTGTCTAAATATAGTGAAAACAATGAATTTATTTAATGTTTATTTAGACAGGACAGCATTATATTTAATTAAATACTGCTTAATTTAGGTATGAAAATTCAAAATTCAACAGTGTTGACATCTAGAATCAAATGGATTCACACTTTTTTTCTTTTCTCACTGTCAGTTTAAATAAATATTACTAATTTTTAATGTTATCATTTAAAACTTACCTTGGATTAAGAAGCATCACAAAGTTTCTAAAATATGTATGGTCAACAAGGCTTAGTGGAAGAACTTTGCCAACAATAAGTTTCAAGAGTGCATCATCAATTTCTTTCTGCTTTGTAGCTGACATCCTCTCTGTTGGCTTCTTAAATTGTTCATCAATCTTAGTCTGTTTGGGTGGCTGGGGGGAAACATCAGCACCTCTTGCTGTCGCTGATCCCATTTCCTTATGGTCATGATCAAGATGAAAGGCCAAATTTGTAGTATTGCCTGGAATGTATTTGAAATAAATGTTTTTATATTGAGAAGAAAAAAGAGCAAACAACAAATTCTTTATGCACAAGTATCTTAAATGAATGGAATGAAATTATTTAAAGAAAATCAGGATTAAAATTAATATTAAATTTGTACATATATTTTAAAATTAATCTGCAACATTTTAAAAAGTTATTTTATGTTTTTAAATAGTCACATGTCTCAGGGAATATCTGTAACAAACCTCAGAGATCACTTTTCCGTCATTATCATATATGCCTAAATAGCAGGATAATCTTGTGATTATTTATGTATTTCAATCATAATCATGACATGGAGCTTTATTATGAAAAGAAATTTGAAGTATTTTAACAACAACACATGCTATATTAGAGGAAAGCACAAAGTACACAAATGATTTAATGAAAATAAAATTCTTGATTTAAAATATTTGATACTGGAATGCCATGAAACGTTTTTCCGTGTGCGTGCGTGCAACTCATTTATTTTATACGAGGTTGTTCTGTCTCCTAATAATTGCATTCGTCGTTGACGACATTATTTGTTTCCAAATTATCCAAAAAAATCTAACTATGGTGTATGTTTATATATTTGGAAGTTATGAAGGGAATAAATAATTTAGCTTTACTGTTGTGGA
Source organism: Unio delphinus (assembly GCA_029339505.1). Lineage (NCBI taxonomy): Eukaryota > Metazoa > Mollusca > Bivalvia > Unionida > Unionidae > Unio > Unio delphinus. The sequence goes on from JAQISU010000096.1 coordinate 2,584,214, forward strand.
TCGGAAGGCTAATATCATGGTTCCACAGTCCTAAAATGTAAAGCGTATCACATGATAATTTTGTTTTCGTGTAGCACCACAAAAAATTAGAATATTGTTCATTTTTTGCACTATGTATTGGAGAATGTGTTTGCCAAAAATAAATGTATCCCCGCGTTGATTTCAATGAGAATAGCTGGACCTACCTTTGTTTGCATATTCCTTTCTGCAGAGTTTGCATATGACCTTCGTTGTATCTAAATTCTCCTTTGTCGGTGGACCCTCCTGTATTTTGTAAAATCCAAAATATGTCCATACACGAGAACGAGCTTTTCCTCCAGGATATGGATATATTATTTTGCGATCGTTTTCATCCATGGCACGTGTATGATATTTAGCGGGGTTTTAACATTTTGTTCGGAATCCTCGGTTTTCTTCCCAACAAACAAAGGGATTGAACTAGTCTGTGCCAAGCGCTTCACAGTTGTCTCCCTTACCATGCAATCGATTATGGCGTTTCACAATCGATTGGCGAATTGGTTCACTCAACCAACTGATTATCGATTATAATCGATAATCGGAACAACACTAATAAATATGTCATGCTTTTTGCACGCAGTATGCAACAAACTTTAGCATTGGGCATAGTGGCAATCATGATATGAGGAAACATATTGGTATCAAAAAATACACAGAAGATGGGAAATAAGAACTTGCAGCAGATTTCAACTCTGGAATATTTTAAACCATCAACAGAAGACCATCATGCTTCCAACGCTGAAGTATTGTTCGTGAGTTTTCTTGTTGAGCATAATCTACCTTTATCAGGAGAAGACCAAACGAAACATTTGTTCCGACAAATATTCCTAGACTCAATGATCAATTCACGAATTATATTCAGCCGGGAGGGTTGGCAGCTATAAATACAGATGATATGTGTGCTTTTGGCAGAGTCACCTTAATGCCTTTGGACAATATTTCTGACTTAAACCTAGTCACCTTAATGCCTTTGGACAATATTTCTGACTTAAACCTAGTCACCTTAATGCCTTTGGACAATATTTCTGACTTAAACCTAGTCACCTTAATGCCTTTGGACAATATTTCTGACTTAAACCTAGTCACCTTAATGCCTTTGGACAATATTTCTGACTTAAACCTAGTCACCTTAATGCCTTTGGACAATATTTCTGACTTAAACCTAGTCACCTTAATGCCTTTGGACAATATTTCTGACTTAAACCTAGTCACCTTAATGCCTTTGGACAATATTTCTGACTTAAACCTAGTCACCTTAATGCCTTTGGACAATATTTCTGACTTAAACCTAGTCACCTTAATGCCTTTGGACAATATTTCTGACTTAAACCTAGTCACCTTAATGCCTTTGGACAACATTTCTGACCTCCCTTTGCTTCACCAAACCCTCTTAGTGAGACATATTAGCTCAGTTGGTAGAGCATCAGATTTGTAATCATTGATTCATGGTTCAGTACCCATGCAGGTCAGCAAAGGATGGCTGCCTCAGTGTCCACGTTGTCCTTGGATAACTCAGCATGATGTAGCCCTTAATCTGTTGTAAACCAAACAGGAAATCAACACACACGCTCATGCCCTTTCAAAATTGCTGGAGCTCTGCAGGAGGCTTCAAACCTGCAGCCTCTTGAAGCAGATGTCTGAATACAATTGATTTGCATGTTGAAAATTATACTCTTAACATTGAGTACTTTAAAGAACCTAGCAAATTGCCAATATGCACTATTTAAAGCTTCCACAACAGGTGAATTTTGTCTAAAAACAGAGAGAAGTCAAAGACTATTAGGAGACTTGATAAATTTTGATCGTAATACCATAGCAACACATTGTAGTTTCATAATAATAATAATTAAAAAAATAAATGTTATGGTATCGCATGTTGACCATTGTCTTACCATTATCTGTTACAACAAATTTGTTATTGCTACTCCTAAACTATTTGGTTTTGCTAAGGCAGATCAGGATTTTGTTGTTTGCGGTTTGACTTAAGCAAGTATAGACCGTATCTCCCTTACACTCATTGCAGTGGTACTAGTGTTATAATAGCTAAAGTAATCAAGGATGCTTTTGTTGTATTTCAGATTGAGACTTGGATTTGTATCTGGACCCAAACCTATAATTGAGAGGATGCAATTACACATGCAGGCAACTGTTATGCATGCTAGTGGCTTGTCTCAGGTAATCTTAATCATGTATGCAAATACCAGCCTACACAAATTTTAGGCGTAGTAGCATGTTACATGTTCTACAATTGATTTGGATAGTTAGATTTTAAAAAATAAATTAAAATTTGATTATATATTTGGTAAAAATTTTGATCTAGATGTATTGTCACATCTATATTCAGGCAAAATTATGTTTTTATTTTAAAGGTGAAGGTAACCATTGACATTTTTTAGTTGACCTCACTGAAGTACAGGTAAGCCATTGTATTACTCTAGCACCAGTGCACAGGCAAATATATATATATATATATATATATATATATATATATATATATATATATATATATATATATATATATATATATATATATATATATATGCTCTCTGAATGGCAACCAATTATATTCTTGCGTCCTTGGCAACAGATTCAATTTAGTTTCATTGCACCCACCCAAATGGATAAATGTATATTAGTTCTGCACACTTGTTTTAGTTTTTGTGTCAGCAAAGGCTTTTATGCACACTATTTAAATACAATATACTGTTATACCTGTTGATTAGGTCACTGATGTCTCTTTTATGCTTCACTAATTTTGGTTAATTTTTTTCAGTTTATTTTTCAAACTCAGTGCATGCTAGAATAATAATAATAATAATAATAATAATAATAATAATAATAATAATAATAACCCTTTACCTCATACATAGAGTGTATGGCTTTTTAACCCATCAATATACATGTAAAGTAAAACCTGTTACGTGATCCACCCCTTCTGCCAAGCAAAAGCAGTCTCACAAGACAGGTGTCTCTCATAAGATGTGTGTGAAAATGGACTGGTTTCCAGGGTCAATAGTTATCATTGTTGAAGAAGAAATATACCTATACTCACTGTACATGTATCATATCCTTTATTAATAAATCTTGTAAATATTACATGCATTCCTCTCATTATAACTTTATATAATAAATATATACTTCTAAAAACTGTCACAGTTAGCTATAACATATATTTCATATTCTATGCACTTAATCCCTTTTCTTTAAAAAAAATCCATTATATTTCTTTGTTGACATTTTTACTCAGCTGATTTGTCTGAGCAAAGAACCAAAAGTTTGGGATTGTCATGTTATAAAGCGTATTCTTTATTCTCCTTTAAATGTTCTATGACTGTAGAATGCAGAATAACCAACGTTTAAACTGTCTGCTAGTTTGCGAGCGAGCAGTCTCCCCTTTTTCACGTCTTTCAAATACATTAATTCTTTCTTTCAGTGTTAGAATTTTTCTTTTTTTCATCAAAGGTTCTGCCATTATTAGTGTTGACATAATAATGACTAGATGTACTTCGACTTTGATCAGGTTTTGGGGAAATGTGGAATAAATATATATATATATTATACACCAATGTATGAAACCAAAAGACATAATTAACTCATCAAGAAACAATACATTTATTTTGAGGCAAAGTTTAAATAACCAATGTTATTGCTTGATAAACAAAGGTTGCAACCATCTGCACCCAGATAAACAGATGGCTTGGTGAAACACTATAAGACTAGAATATTATCATCAGGTCTATGAAGAATCCAGTCTAAGATGTGACCATGCTTATAGGTGGGTTGGCTAACTGACTTTTTGAGGTTGAAAATGTGAAAAGAATTTTGACAAAGTAAAAGTTGAAATCACCAGGAATAATCATATTGCCACCTATTGAGTTTCCTTACTAAAGAAAGTTAGGAAACTGCTCCAAAAAGTGAGATTTAGTCAGCTTGTGTTCTAGACTATTAGGAGGGTGGGTGAGGAAGAAAAAATGGACTGATCTTTGTTCAATCCATTGTGAACAAGAATGAGTAAACTTAAAGATTGTATTTATCTCTATTAGTAACATAACCTTACTACAAAGGATGGGTCACTATGACCTGTATTTTATATCTTACTGGCATAGGTTATATTTTTGCACTTAACTCGTGACCAAATAAAAAACTTGCAAACCTTGTAAAGTCAAAATTTTACTTACATTTGTGAACCACATAAGTGGTTCAGTGACACTAAACCCAACTTTAGTACAACCCACTTATTGGGATACTTCCATCTCTTGTTTTCATTGCTCATACATCTTGTGTATTTATTGAGCACCGAAACAAATTAAACATACATTGTATAATGGTAAGTTATACTATCAATGTCATTTTGAAAATCTGGTTTCTGGCAATGATACTAGCTTCAGAAGTAGTCTTTAAGAGCAATGTCAGTTATTTTATGTGTATACACACACACACATACACACACACAAGATAGGTGTCATAACAGTGGTTTTGTTAGACAGGATTTACTCTATGCATGTGTGTGTGTATGTGTGTGTATATATATATATATATATATAGTGGAACCTCGCTATCCGGACATAATTCAATGGGAATAGAATTCCTAAACATTAATTTGCTCCGTTAATCAAGAAATCCATTTTCAAGATCTGGAAATTAAAATCGGGGTCCAAAATAAATAAAGTTACATTGATACTTGTCTCGATAGTCCGGAAATAATCTGTCCAAAAATATGAAAATTCGAAAAATCGTATATGAAAATACAGAGAGTAGAATAATACATAAAACAATAGTGATACCCTTGAGAATCTATAGTCATTATCAATAACTGAGTAGTGTGACTATATTGTAACCAGCAATTGGAAATAAACACACAGGGATCAAATTGTGCACATATTTTGACATAACTTATGGTAAATAAATTAAAAGCATCTTCATTGTTTACCAATTGTATGTAACAATCACCGTTTATTGATGGCTGTACAAATGCAGTTGACAAGATTTAAGCTGTGGACAGTATATGGATTGGCATCAACAAGGCTCCACTGTGTATATGTGTGTGTGTGTGTGTGTGTGTGTGTGTAGAGAGAGAGAGAGACAGACAGACAGACAGAGACAGACAGACCACACATTTGTGGCTTAGGATCAATGTTATGGGTTTAATGCCATCTCCATCACATGAGAAAGAGAGAGAGAGAGAGAGAGAGAGAGAGAGGGGGGGGGGGGATTGGCTTTACATGACAGCCAGTATATTTGGTGGAAGAAGAGCCCAGTTAAACCCTGAGACTCAAACCCACACAAGATTAGCATAGGTGAGATCACATTGGTATGTAAGGCAATCATCATAGACCACTCAGCCACATGGGGCCCCCTAGATCAATGGCTTCATAACAGTGGGCTTTATAATTTATAATTACATTCTGAGTAATATTTATCCATATATGTATATGTGTGTAACCAAAATAATTCTGGTCCATTTCAGATAACCCTTCTGCAAATTCTCCAAGGATGGGGTTATGAAGGATTCAAACAGCATGTTGATAAAGTGACTGATTTCTACAGAGAGAGAAAAAATCATTGTGTTGCAGCAGCCAAGAAACACCTAACTGGTAATGTTTATAAAAGCATTCTCATTGCTAATATTTTGCTTGTTGTGTCTTTTTCATGATTTTTCAAAAAGAAATGACAATTGTGGGAGCATTTATGAATACATTTCTTATTGATGAACTCACCTAGGCCAGTTTGGGTTCGCTTGGTGTGTCCTTGGTAAAGATACTTAACTCCCATGTCCTCAGTTAGATAAGTGCTCAAAAATCAAGCCAACAACAAAAATGTAGAATTAATGTTTGAACCATTGGATCATTATTGTTTTGCATTTTGCCAGGGGACTTGCAAATTGCACCTGTTTGTCATGACTAAATACAAAACTAGTGAAACATATGCATTGAAACTCATCTTACTTGGATCTTCACTATTTTTCTCAAATTTTGCAGTGAAAAGGAAAGATGTTCATTTCACCTGACCATATGGCCAAGTGAACCTACTGATATGGTTCTTTTTCCATTGTTTGTTTTCTGTTTACATTTGTTGTGTACAGCCTCTTTTTAAAAAATCACTCAAAGGAATTTGACCGAACTTGACAGAGAGAATCCTGGCATGATGCTCTATCAAAATTTATTATATAATATAGATTATCCATCAAATACAACCAACATTATTTAAATTAAAATAATAAAAAAATATTTGAACAGCTTGACATTATTCTTTTAACAGAATTTACCAAAGATAACAAATAATCCAGGCATGAAGCTTTATCAGATTTATTCTAATGGTCACCATTACTGAAAAATGTTAAAAAAAAATTTGAGTGACTTCTTAAGAACTGTTCTAAGTTTGACTGAAGTTGACAAAGCTTTCTGGCATGAAGCCATTTCAGATTTGTTTAAGTTATGTCAGCCTACCATCAAATATGTCCACCATGGCTTAAAATTACAAAAATTCTAAACAACATCTTGTGATCTACTTAACTGAATTTTAGGAAATTTCAGAGACATAATTTTGGCATGAAGCTCATTCAGATTTGCGATTTGCTCAAGTGATGTCAATCTGCCATAAAATGCAGCTAAAGATAGAGAAATGTTTAAATGAGTTTTTCTAAAGAAAACATTTTTGGATTTTTTCCAATGGTGTTAATCAGCCAAAAGATACGGCTGTCATTACTAAAGATAGGAATATATTAAAATGAATTTTTTTTCTCCAGAACTGCTCAACAAATTCAACTCAATATGACTAAAAGCACAGCTTTCAACTTTGTTCAGATGATGCGACTTCACAGGAGAGAGATATCAGACTAACTTGGGGCTCTTGTTCAGGGAATCACAATCCTTGTTGTAAATTTGGTTCCAAATATGTATGGTGTAAAACATGTCTATAGACAGATACCATTAAGTTCACTTATATATTTATGAGATTAACAATTTAACTGCTTTGTATATAATAGCTTGTAAAGTTAGATTGACCTTGAAAAATCAACATATTTAAATTCTCAGCTGCATGCCCTTGATCCATAATGTATTGATGTGCATGTTATCCAATGTTTTTAATCTCTCTCTCTCTCTCTCTCTCTCTCTCTCTCTCTCTCTCTCTCTCTCTCTCTCTCTCCATGTTAACTGAGTAAAGTGTGTCATGTACAGATAGACTGATCTTTAAACCATATTTAGGTCTGGCAGAATGGTCAGAGCCCTCAGGTGGCATGTTTTTGTGGCTGAAGCTGAATGTGCCAGATACTTTTAAGATGATTACAGTGAAAGCACGTGAGAAGGATGTTTTATTTGTCCCAGGGAATGCATTCGTGTTGGATGACCAAGCCCCCAGCCAATATGTGAGAGCAGCATATTCTATGTGCACAGCAGAACAGATGGACCTTGTATGTGGTATTAATTTAATTTTGTCAATCAGACATTATTGGGAAGCAAGACTTGGTGGTCACTTTTTTGGCTTTGGTATTGATGAATTTATTTCAAAGGTTTTGTGCATTTGTTTTATTTGCATATATTTCATTTACCCCTTAGTTTTCTCATCATACTCATATGAATCATTATATATATAATTATTTTTCTTTCCATTCTCACACTTTTATCTTGGGGTCAACATCAGAGTCAGAGAAAATCTGTGTCAATGTTTTTCTCTTTTTCCATTCACTTTTATTTCCAAAAACCCTTGATGGATTTCTTTAGATGAATCTGTAAGCAACTTACACAATTCATTTTCTGATGAATGTTTTTGTACCTTTGAGCTTTGGGTCAAGGTTACAGTCATAGAAAATTTTAATTTAAGTTTTGGTTCAAGTTTTTCATTGATTTCTTTTTACCGAAAGTTCTTGATTGATTTATTTCAATCCAAGAATGAATCATTATAAATCTAAGGCAATTTATTCATCAATATGTTTGGAGCTGTGGTAGCTATGTTGGTGAAACATTTGACTTGTAATCCAATAGGGTGATGGGTTTGATACCTTCCCATTTCAGTTTAGGTCTCTTACCTCTGTGACCTTGGAAAATGCATGCAGTTCATATTCAGACTTTTAAGCAATGCATTCATCTTGGGCTCAGAATACAAAATCTGGCATTGTAAATTTTTTCCCATAAAAACTTTTTTCAGTGGCACAGTTAATGACATTATGTGACATTTGAGGATTTGTTTGTTTGTTTGATTAGTATTTTTAATGTAGCTTTAACAATTTTTCAGTCATATCGCTATGATGTCTGCAGTGAGACAGTTTAAAGTGATGTCTAGCACTGGGGCATCATGCAGCAGACATGTAGCATGATGTCCCACCCAGTCACATTATTCTGACACCAAGCCAACCAGTCCTAACACTAACCTCTTAATGCTGAGCATCAAGCGAGGCAGCTGTTAGTACCATTTTTGAAAGTCTTTGGATTGACTTGGCTGGGGATCAAACCCACGATCTCCCACTTCCACAGCAGACGCTCTAACCACTAGGCCAACAGAGCGGTCATTTGAGAAATAGGAGCCTGTATGTAGAATTGCAAAAAAATACTAACCATAGATGGACAGGTTTTAAAAAAATTCAGTCATACTGCTACAATGTCTGCAGTGAAGCAGTTTGTAGTGGGACCAGGACATTATGCCACAGACATAGCCTCATGTTCCACTCAGTGACATTATCTTGACACCAGGCCAACCAGACCTAACACTAACCTTTTATTTCTGAGAACCAAGTGATGCAGCTGTTGGTACGCAAATTATTGCCATATGAAAATTTAAATTACCTAGCCCAACCAATGGTAAGTGACGGAATTCTTCTTGAACCATCCAAACCCCAACAGCCAATGAGAAATTAACCTAAATTTGTCATTAAGTCTTTTTACAGTCCTACCCATTTATATCGACATCCTCGGGCCTGAGGAAATATTGTCAACATATGCGGATGTTGAGATAAGTGGGTTTTTTTTAGGGGGGGGGGGGGGGCAGATGCAAGTTATATTCATCAGTAAGGGGTGACCTGTCGTCAGTGAGTAGCATTTAGATTTTGAGAAAACAATGGAAATTTTGAGTACATGAAGACGAAACAAGTGAAATACACTTGTATCTTGACAAATTACATTTTGGCTTACCTTTGTGTAATAAAATCCACAATAAAATATTGAATCGGTCACATCCTGATATGAAAAACATTACAGTATTCAATGTCGGCATTAGCACATGGTTGCATTGTTATTTACATGCGTCAGGTAGATGTACTTAAATTGGCCTAGATTTTAGTCAGTCTGTTCCCATCTTATTGAGGCTACCAAGGGGATGGGGCTATTCACAGGGAAATGAAAACCTGTCAACAAGTTGGTTTAAACAGTACATGTATTCTCCACAAATCCTTTTGTATCTAATGTTAATATGAACTTTAAAGCAACCGAACCAACCAAATATTGCAGCAAAGTTCTCCACACTAATTGTTTTTGCAATTCTTTTGCTTTTTCGATGATCATATCACGATCTTTGGATAAGGTGGAATGTGCAATGAACCATTTTGCTGTGTCCAAGTCTTCAAATTTAGCAGTCTTTGAAGATTACAGTTACCTTCAATGTAGTCTTTCTTTATAGACTCAGCAGCTTTCATCCATCCTGACAGGGTATTATGTTTAAGTGAAAAGATTTTACAGACATCTTTGTGAGATGCTCCACCCTCAACTTCCTTAACAGCCAGATATTTAGTTTCCAGTGACTGTAAATTTAATCTGCATTTTACAATGCTTTTGGTAACCAACGTAAATATAAATAAAGGTACAAATGAAACTTTCACAGCACAAAAAACTTGTTTTAATCACTGATCATATTGGAAAATGCAAGAATCGATCAGATTTCATTTTATTTAAGTAGCGACAAGAGTACACTTGTCCTTACATACTCTTACATACACTTTCCTAACAATATTATGGTTTTTTTTATAGCATCTGCCCTATTTCCAAGAAACAGGCTGGTCCTACTTTCAAACTTTTGACCTAGGTTTCTATTTGTAGCAGTTGGACAGCTTAGTTAGGAGAGAACAGTGTGGTTTTCTAACTTGTAATCTTTTCTCACAGATTCTTTGTTTAAATTCATATCTGGTTCAGAACCAGTCTGTAGGTATTTGACACTAAACGTCAAGTCAGATTTACTCTAGTCAATGCATATGTTAGAGAAAAAATGTTTTATTATAATTTCACAGATGGATTAGAAAAGACAAAATATAAATTCAGAGATGAATACATGAATTACGCATTACAGCATTCTATTCTAGAGCCGCTTCCTATGAATTCCTATTCCTATGAATGAATGGAAAGGATTTTAATATTGGTCATGGTGGTAAAACAAAGAAACCTTGAATTAGCTCATTTTACTAACTCCAGTACTACTGTAACTTCTTTTCTGACAGCAGAAATAAATTGTTGACACGACTTTTATAAATGCAGAGGCATTAAGTACCGAGTTCCTAATAGAACAATGACTACCCCTAGCAGTAGAAGACTACATTGGTCCTTTGTTCAAACAGATGTGTCCTGATTCCAAAATTGCAGAAAATATCCATGTACAAGAACAAATTCATCTAATTGTTAGGTGTTTAGCACTAGTTACTTCACTTATAATTGCATAAGCCATGCAATTTGGGCCATTTAGTATTGCAACAGACAGGAGTAGTGACTATAATGACATGTTGTACCCAGTCTTTGAAAGAGATTTTGACAGTGACAAGGGCAAAGTCAGAATGCTCTTCTTTCATTTCCAGAATTAACAGGAGATTCCACTGGAGAAAACAATTTTTTATTTGCTTGATAATATTTTGAATAAATATAAGTTGGCAGAACTGTATGGGGTTTTCAGCTGATGCTGCATCAGTGATAACTGTAATTCATAAAGGATTTGCATTCTGTATTTTGAAAAATTCTTTGTCATATGATGCACCATGCTGCAGGAAAATCTGCTGATAAATTAAAAGGAGAACTCCTGAAGTATCGAGTTAGCACTCTACCAATCTTATTTTCCAAGATATAAATTTCCTCTTCTTTGTCAGCTTATAAAAGGAATATATTGGTTCTTTACCATTCTAATGCTGACTGTGAGACTTTGTTCAGCATTGTTAACAAAAGTAAAACTGAATTCAGATCCAGACGCTGTAACCCAGCACTTAGTGCTCTACTGGTGTGCAAAACAAAAACATTCATAATCTCAGCTGGTACAAAGTGTTTTGAAATGCAATATGAGAGTATGTTGCTTTTCAAAGCTCAAAGTGTTATATATGATAACTTGAAGCAGTAATTGATGTTAAAAGCCTAGAGGGATAAATAATCATTTTATACATATTATGCTTATTGAATGCTTATCATGTTATATGTGTATTACTCTTTTTCTGCATGGATTAATCTTTTTGTCCACTGGGATTACACTTTTTCCTTTCCAGGGGTTAGTATGCTATCATAGGACACATTACTCATCAGGGTCTATCATAGGACACATCACTTATCAGGGTCTATCATAGGACACATCACTTATCAGTGTCTATCATAGGACACAATACTCATCAGGGTCTATCATAGGACACATTACTTATCAGGGTCTATCATAGGACACATAACTTATCAGTGTTTATCATAGGACACATCACTTATCAGTGTTTATCATAGGACACATTACTCATCAGGGTCTATCATAGGACACATCACTCATCAGGGTCTATCATAGGACACATTACTTATCAGGGTCTATCATAGGACACATCACTCATTAGAGTTTATCATAGGACACATCACTTATCAGGGTCTTCATAAGACACATCACTCATCAGGGTCTATCATAGGACACATTACTTATCAGGGTCTATCATAGGACACATTACTCATCAGGGTCTATCATAAGACACATCTCTTATCAGGGTCTATCATAGGACACATCACTTATCAGTGTTTATCATAGGACACATTACTCATCAGGGTCTATCATAGGACACATCACTCATCAGGGTCTATCATAGGACACATTACTTATCAGGGTCTATCATAGGACACATCACTCATTAGAGTTTATCATAGGACACATCACTTATCAGGGTCTTCATAAGACACATCACTCATCAGGGTCTATCATAGGACACATTACTTATCAGGGTCTATCATAGGACACATCACTCATCAGGGTCTATCATAGGACACATCACTCATCAGGGTCTATCATAGGACACATCACTCATCAGGGTCTATCATAGGACACATCACTTATCAGGGTCTATCATAGGACACATCACTCATCAGTGTCTATCATAGGACACATCACTCATTAGGGTCTATCATAAGACATCACTCATCATGGTCTATCATAAGACACATCACTCATCAGTGTCTATCATAGGACACATTACTCATCAGGGTCTATCATAGGACACATTACTTATCATGGTCTATCATAAGACACATCACTCATCAGTGTCTATCATAGGACACATTACTCATCAGGGTCTATCATAGGACACATCATTCATCAGGGTCTATCATAGGACACATCACTTATCAGGGTCTATCATAAGACACATCACTCATCACGGTCTATCATAGGACACATCAATCATCACTCATCAGGGTATATCATAGAACACATCACTCATCAGGGTCTATCATAAGACATTACTTATTAGGGGCTATCATAAGACACATCACTCATCAGGGTCTATCATAGGACACATCACTCATCAGGGTCTATCATAGGACACATCACTCATCAGGGTCTATCATAGGACACATCACTCATTAGAGTTTATCATAGGACACATCACTTATCGGGGTCTATCATAAGACACATCACTTATTAGGGTCTATTATAGGAAACATGTTTGCTTGATTCATGCTGGTTTTTAAAACTTTGCGTTAAAAATCAACTATATGTGCAAAAATCATACATCATTTTGGGAAGCAATACATTTACTTCAACATTAGAAGCCATTCCCTCCTGGTTTCAGATGGAGGAGTAAAATCCTAGCAAAATGTTCAGTTCTAGAATTCATCCTGTATTAATATATGCAAAATACTGTTAATTTTTTTGTAGGTATACATTTTTTTTGGTTTTACAATGTAGATAGTGGATATTTTCTGAAATGGACTAGTTTGTAATTGATCTGTGAATTTATGGTTTGTTCTCTTTTATTAAAAGCCATAAAAAAATTAGTGTTTATATTTACATCTAAGTTCTGTCCAGTTGCAAAGTGCACAGACACAGAACTGCTATTGCGCAATGCTCTGGCAGATCTTGGTCCATGCAGTTTGTTAGGAGTAATCGGTAGAATGAACATCATGGATCTTGATCAGCTGGCACATTATTGGAAGGTCAAGGTTGTTGTTGTTTGTAGATAGACTTTACTTAAAAGCAAAAATATGTAATATCCCATGAGTAAATAACGATAAGTAGTAAATTGTTTTCAAAGTTGCACTTTCATTTACAGGCCTTTGAGAGACTGGCGTCCCTAATAAAAGAGGAACAGCTAAATCCATCATAGAGTAATTCAGATGTGGAATGGCACCGACAGACTGGCAATTGATTGTTTATTCAAAGCAGCGAGCATCATGTGACCCTGGACATTAATTTTGCACCGTTTCACAGAGAACTTGAATTTGATGACACGTAGAAAATACCATGTGGTATCACTGGTGCCCATATCAAATTACAGTTGTTGCCTGATTAGGGTTGTTATTATAAAGATGGTTTGGTACTTGAGCAGCATTACAGATATTGAAATATTAGTGCATATGTTTTCTTGCAGTATTTTTAAGTGCCATACATTCTGATGCACACACAATCACAACTGAGCACTAATTTTAGTGCAGTCTGTTAAACAGAAAAGATATAAAAGGACTCGTATTATTGTTCATACTTTCCTGTCTTTAAATACTTAATTAACATATACAGTGGAACCCCGCTATAAAGCGATAATCAGGGTCCAAGAAATTGGATTGCATTAAAAGCGGGTTCGCATTATCATGGATTTTACAGTATTTTTTTTTTAATTCAGCAAACACCGCATTGGTGTATATACGTGTACTCGTGTCTAATGTAAAAAAATCAGATTATTATCAGACGAATATTAAATGGAATGAAATAATAAGACTTATTCAAAAAAGTGGATGGATAATATATTTATAGGTTATTATTTTGCGTTAGATAGTTTTACTAAATTATTTGCTTTTCCCCCGAAAATACACGTTGATTGATAACACCCCAACTGACGTTATATAATGAATAGGGAGGATAATAACATCATTTACTATCCTGCCATCGTTGCACGCAGTTCATCCATAATGTATGCAATTCCATTAGAAGATTGCACAGATTTAAAATATTCAGTCATTTTTCCAAGATCGTTGTGTCTGAATTTAATATCCAGTATATAGCATGAACAGAGTATTAACACCATTTACTTACCATCTGATATAGTACCGTCATGGCATGCAGCTAATCCATAATACCTGTACCTAATTCCATTGCAAAACTTGCGAACGTATTTAAACTATTCAATATTTTGTAACAAATCATTATGTCTGAATTTAATGAGAAAAATTAACAGAAAATTAAGTTATGAAAGACGAAGCAAATGTACGTTCATTATATTCCAGGATCTATGAATGGTGTCTATACAATTTTGAACTTGATTTTCCATAACGGTAAAATATTTTTTTTATATATACAAAAAATAGGAAAGTAATGAAGAGTTCATTAACAAACACCATACACATGAAATCTGAGAACTAAATAACATGCAGTGAGTCTGTAATGGTCACACGCCACTGATATAAAAAAAAAAAAAATCCAGCTGTATGTACAATTTCCACCTAACAAAGCCGACAGTTTACTAGTCGAATGATTCCCTCTAATAACACCGGCAAGCAGAGAAAACATATTGGTGGCTTTCGTTTTTTGATGTTTTTTAAATTGTAAGAATCTTAATATCAGCCACCACATTGTCTGCTGCTTGCTTGTGTATGCAGTTCAAGAACATGTGTCTTTACTCTTGGATTAATAATAAGTTATATTTCCGATGTTTATTTAGGCATAACAATTCAAGGACCTGATGAAATTAATACATTTCAGAAGCCACGTTTTACACACTATTTCTCGTACTTTATCGTATTATATATTGTATTATATTAGAATTCATACACGATCCCTTTCCCCAAAATCATAATAAACGTTTTTTCATTTTTTGCGCAAAGTGCATTGAACAACTTCCGTTTGTGAACTTGCTTTTCCATAATGGTAAAATTTTTATTAGAAAAAAGAAAGGGGAAATTAATAACCATTTCATAAGCAAACCCCATACACATGAAAAACATGAGAACTAAGGGCAGTAGGTATGCAATGGTCACAAGTCACTTTTATAATTGTTTTTAAAGCTGAACGCATATCAATTTCGTACCCTCTCAATTTCCAGCTAGTGAAGCAAACATTATTTACTGGTCAACTGATTGCGTCTAATAACACGGCCAAGCCCAGAAAACTTGTTGACGGCTTTCGTGTTTTGATGTTTATTAAACTGAGAAGCTTTTATCAACCACCGCAAGAAGAAACACACGGCTATTGTTAGAGCAACGATTATATACAGAATTAATTGATGACAACCACAAAGACCACATCATGTTTATATTGGCATAGCACTTCAAAAAAAAAAAAATCATGTGCAATAAATGTACAAAATTTCGGGAGCCACGCCGCCACTGCATTTTATTCGAATTTGCATTATGGCGGGGCGCATTATAGCGGGGTTCCACTGTACATATTTCTCATACTTGCTGTCTTTAAGTACTTAATTAACATATTCAAATTATTCATACTTTGCTGTCTTTAAATACTTTCACAGATCAGTTTGGCATTTTCCATTGTCATGGATGACATCACATCTATGTCTGCCCATGATGCTTTCTCTTCTTCCTGCTTTGTCTGATTCCACCTAGGATTTCATGTTGCCTACAAGTAGCAAATCATGCATGGAATTTTGTGTATCATAACTTGCAACTGTTCCTATCTAAAACAGTGAAATATGCATGAAACATGGTTAGAAAACATTGCATCTGCTTTTTTTATAAACCCCTTGATAGATTTTGTTCGTTCATAGAATGAATCATTTAAAATGGACATTTTCAACTTGTTTCATTATTCCAGTCTTTCTTGTGTTTCTTAACAAAATTTTAAACCTCAGTCCAGAAGAATGCAGGCATTTGTACTATCTGTGATCACACTGGAAAGACAATTATTTCAGCTTTAAATTTTTTTTCCATTTTATGTCATTTGTATATTTGTGGGGCATTTCTTTTTGTCTCAGGAATTTCATACTGTTGACTCTAATTTTCTCTTGTTTAGTAGTGCTCGCAGGCTTAAATCCTTACAGTTTTATTGTTGAAACAATATAGTGAAGAGTCTGCCTTGGCAATGGCTTGACAATGCATCCAGTCTGCCTTGGCAGAAGCTTGACAAAGCAACAAGTCTGCCTTGGCAATGGCTTGACAATGCAACAAGTCTGCCTTGGTAATGGCTTGACCATGCAACAAGTCTGCCTTGGCAGAAGCTTACATGTCATTGAGTCTGCCTTGGCACAAGTTTGACATAGCATTGTGTCTGCCTTGACAGAAGCTTAACACATCAGTGAGTTCTACCTTAGCAGAAGCATGACACAACGAGTCTGCCTTGGAAGAAGCATGACACCGCATGGAGTTTGCCTTGGCAGAAATTCAATATAGTGATCATATTAACATTATACATCTGTTCACACCCTAGATTAACCTAAGTGTTAAAAGTTTTTTCTTAGCTATATAAAATTCAGGCTCAAGAAGAAAAGGATCAGATATGAATGTGAAATAAAGTTATTCTATTAAGATTAGCTTTAATGTCATTTTTACTAGATACACTAGAAAACACAGACAATGTGTAACCACTGGCACTGCATCTGTGCATTCATCTGTTCCCCCTTGTTTAGGCTATAACTTGAACACACAAATCTTGTTGGATGACGGCATCAATCGATGAAGTGTTAAACTCTCAAACTGAGCTGTTGTAACCTACTTTCCAAGGTTTATTATCTTGCATTATCCAGAGTTGTAGAGTTTGGTATATTGGGATATGAAAGTGTATAGTGAACTGAGATTTGTGTGACTTATTTTTCAGGTTGCATAAAGCATTGTTTGAAAATCAAGTTAGAACTAAACTTCCAGCATTCTTACGGTGTGTGTGCTTCTTGAAATAAAGGTATGTTGTGTACAAAAATTAGGTAGATGCTATGTATTATAAATATGTATTAAACATTGCTAAAATGAAGAAAAAAAACATGTCAATCTCATGTGTTTAGCTCTACTGGTCATAGAGCAGAAGGCAGACAGACATGTCTATCAATGTTTTATCCCATCATGCTCTTCTATCTCAAATGTATATCATTCCAGTAGTTTTTGAATTGAACTTATGGGTAAGATTTTATATTTATTAAACATAGGTGAAGTTTAATTTGTAACAATTCCTAACAAGACTATAAACTTAATCAGAGTTATTATGCATTACATAATAATGAGTAATGTTATGGCAGGATATATGTTTATATTTGGAAAATTTATCACATAAAGATTTTTTATTTGCTATCAGATGAAAATAATGTTATTTGTTTTACTTTGTCATTATAAGAATAAATCTGGGTAATGTTATTTCATTCAGGCATTTTGTGGTTTATTAATCACTTTCCATCACAGGCAGGGTGGCATAGACATCCAGCCTAGAAGCCTTGTGATGTCTTTCATGACAGTCATATTCTGGTGTCTCCCATATGAATTAGTACCCTGTCCTGAATTTGATTACACTTAAACATTTAATAATGGTGCCATGATTGTGAATCAAATGAAGTATAAGCCTTTTTATTAATTAGAACTAGGAAAAACTCAATTGTTAACGCTTTACAGCAAATTTGTAAGGAGTTATGACCCCTGTTTTGATTATAATTTAGAAAATTGTCCCTGACTGCATTACTTTGGTGTCCTTGTTATACATATGTAAATCAGCAACAAAGTGCTTGCAATGCATTTTTTGGCTTATGATGTAATTATTTAAAAAGTGCAAAGAAAATCATTCACAACAGAACTTTTAAAATTTCAATTTTTGGAATAAGAAAAGTTTCTTATTAGAATGTTTACATGATAAGTCAATAGTTGTATATGTTTTATTATATGATTATGTATACTAGTAGCATCATCAAATAAACTGGCCAAGTGTAGGACGCCTTGCTTGTGCCATTAAATCTGTATACAAGTAACATTATCACATAAACTGGCCGGGTGTAGGACACCTTGCTTGTGCCATTAAATCTGTATACAAGTAACATCATCACATGCTTGTGCCATTAAATATGGAACTTGTCAAAAGAGCACTGATTTCAGTCAGAAAACAAAATAGCACAAGTAAAGATCTACTTCATCCTAGTTGCAAAGAATCCGGAGTCCTCCATAAATTTGGTGAGTGACTTCCAATAGCTTGACTAAACTTCATCACTGCCCATAGTCACTTTATTTTACTGAATGTGGATGCTCAGTGATGTAAAGAAACATCTGCAAACATATTTCTTGTTAATGACAAAAGGAAATATGTAAATATTTTGAAATCCCTTATCAGCTAAAACTCATAACGGCACACCCTCTTGCAGTTTGAGCCAAATTTTCTGCTAAACACTTCCAGTCTGCAAGCTTTGTCAATGAATTGCAAACATGTCAATAAATTAGTTTAAGGCTGGAATACATTTGCGTGCAAGAAATGAAGGTGAAACCTGAATTTCAAATTACAAAAGTAATAATTGTATTACTTAGGGTGTATGTTCCCAGCCCAATACACTTTTTACAAGGCAATATCTCGAGGTAATTGGAAAATATTACGTGTGCTTTACACATAAATAAAGGTAAATGTTGCAAATAAGACTCAACTCAAAAGAAACAGCTAAAAAACTTGTGCTTCCAATTCAACTTTAATTTATTTCTTATATTTGTGGCATAACAATGAAAACAACCCACCTAAAGATTAGTAAGAACATTTAAGTGAATCAAACTACCTGAAGATTGGTAAGACAAGTCAAATGAATCACACTGCCTGAAGATTGGTAAGACAAGTCAAATGAATCAAACTACTTGAAGATTGGTAAGACAAGTCAAATGAATGAGACTACCTGACATTGGTAAGACAAGTCTATTGAATCAAACTACTTGAAGATTGGTAAGACAAGTCAAAAGAATTAAACTACTTGAATAATGGCATGATTAATTAAATGAATCAAACTACCTGAAAATTGGTAAGACAAGTCAAATCAAACTACCTGACATTGGTAAAATAAATCTAATGAATCAAACTACTTCAAGATTGGCAAGAGAAGTCAAATGAATCTAGCTACTCGAAGATTGGTTAGACAAGTGAAATGAATCACACTACCTGAAGATTGGTAAGACAAGTCTAACTACTTGAAGATTGGTAACACAAGTCAAAGGAATTGAGCTACTTGAAGATTGGTTAGACAAGTCAAATAAATCACACTACCTGAAGATTGGTAAGACAAGTAAAATGAATCAAGTTACTTGAAGATTGGTAAGACAAGTCGAATGAATCGAGCTACTTGAAGATTGGTTAGACAAGTCAAATTAATCACACTACCTGAAGGTTGGTAAGACAAGTCAAATTAATCAAGCTACTTGAAGATTGGTAAGACAAGTAAAATGAATCACACTACCTGAAGATTGGTTAGACACATCAAATGAATCACACTACCTGAAGATTGGTAAGACAAGTCTAATGAATCAAACTACTTGAAGATTGGTAACACAAGTCAAAGGAATTGAGCTACTCGAAGATTGGTTAGACAAGTCAAATGAATCACACTACCTGAAGATTGGTAAGACAAGTAAAATGAATCAAGTTACTTGAAGATTGGTAAGACAAGTCAAATGAATCGAGCTACTTGAAGATTTGTTAGACATGTCAAATTAATCACACTACCTGAAGATTGGTTAGACACATCAAATGAATCACACTACCTGAAGATTGGTAAGACGAGTCAAATGAATCAAACTACCTGACATTGGTAAGACAAGTCTAATAAATCAAACTACTTGAAGATTGGTAAGACAAGTCAAATGAATCAAGCTACTTGAATATTGGTTAGACAAGTCAAATGAATCAAACTACTTGAATAATTGTATGAATAATTAAATGAATCAAACTACCTGAAGATTGGTAAGACAAGTCAAATGAATTAAGCTTGAATAAAGGTATGACTAAATAAATGAATCACACTACCTACAACATTCCTAATTGTTTTACAATCTATTGCTTTTTGGAGCCATCCTTCCGATTAGACCCTGAATAACATTACCAAGTCATTCTCCTTAGATTGCTTTACATACGGGCAACCATGAATTTATCACTCGGACCAGAGTAGGTCGATGTTGAGTATTGTGTATGATCATGTTATTTTTCCTGTCAGCGATCTATTTGTGATCAGTCACGGTAATATCCGTTGGCAATTTGATTGATAAGCGACCGATAAATAGTAATATCCATGGCACCACCAGTAAATAATCGGTGACAAATATCAGCTGCTTCATCAATAATTTCAGGGGAATTATTACCAGCTCGTCGCCACCAATTACTATTTCTTGTCGATCAACGTCGGCAAGGACGTTACAGGGGCAGAATTTGTCGTGTGCTACTGACATTTGATTTCACTTACAGTTGGAAGATTTGGTTTTGCATAGCAGCATGGAGGCCGACTGACGGAATAACTACAGTGGCGTAACGACCGGGGGTGGGGGGGGCATTCGCCCCGGGCGCCGGTGGCTAGGGGGCGCCAAATGGGGCCCAAAGTATCAACATAACTGCGCAACAGGGGCAGCTGGGTGTTTTGCCATGGGCACCGCAAATTTGTGTGTTTTGCCCTGGGCGCCAAATAACCTCGCTACGCCACTGTAACTGTATCGAGTTCCACAAGCAAACAGTCTATATAAATGTATATACCCAGTAGCGCAGCACAAGAGCGGATAACTTAGCGAAGCAGTGAATTTACAAAATAAATATCAAATCGAGCTGCTACTGTCATTTCACTTACCCCAGTCATGCCATTTTAATTTTTTTAATTCACTTAAATTGATCGTATTATAACTAAAGTTGAGCCAAGAAGAAATATTAAATGATATGTATTATGAGTTAGTACACAATTTAATTTCATTTGTAAAATAGAAATATTAATTGAAACTTTGTACAAACGAACTGGCTCTTTGTTGCAGATGGCAAGTCATTATTAACACATTATATTGAGGGGGGGGGGCTAGGGCAAACAACTGTTATGTAGAATGAGTTAAGATATAAAATAATTGAATTCTTGAAATAGAAATATTGATTAAAACAATTAGTAAAAACGTACTGGGTCCTTTCCCAGACAGCAAAATCATTTTCTTGCGAAAAGGTCCCGTTTATACAGGCACCTAATTCTGGGTCACCATATAACACAAGGTACCTAACTCTCGCCCGTCACAATTTGACTCCTCGATGACTCTATTCTAATTGTCTTTATACTGTGCATTCAATCACTCATAATGTACACCACTGTAAAAAGACACTCCACATATTTCATCCATTACAATTTATGTAAACGTACTGATTCCGAAGGGCCAATTTTGCGAAAAGTTTATCCGTTGCTTCGTGTATTCCACATAGGGATACTAATTCCTTGGCTAAACTTCTGGTCTACTTCATTCCTTCAAAACAAATGAAAAAATGTACAAGATATTTAGTACCGCATATAACTTCACGTCCATTACCCAATTACGTAACATCTTTAATAGCATATTTGAAATTTTGTGTGCTGCATAAATCGCCATTTTGCATAGTTCCTGATTTTCATGTTATTTCACTTCCATCAAAGATTCATGCACCTCAGCAATACCGTACCGTATCAATTTTTTGCAACCGTGTTCAGAACTAGTTTATATATTTCTCTTTGTAAAAGCCTGATTCATATATTTTTTGTTTCTTGCACATCAGTACACGTCACATTATCTGCATTATCATTTCACATTTCTTCAACTTTAGATATTATAATTTCACAGCTTTAGTCTTAAATCAATTCCAACAAGAAGTTGTTCCTATGCAAGGTACCTACACTCGTTTATTTGAAGCGACGCGTCTGCGCTCAGAACCATGCCCTTCTTACCAACGTTCCCTCTAAGCGAATGTTAGATGTGCACTCGCTGCACTGCGCAAGCATTTCGGAGACCAGCACAATTTAACGTTGGATTGAGCAAAAATTTAGCTGCGCGGGGATGCCTGAGCAGCTGCTTAGAGGGAACGTTGCTTCTTACCACTGCCTGTCACAGCACGATTTAATGCCTAAATAAACATCAATTTTAATATTGTTTACAATAACTATCTGATACTAATTAACAGTAAATAAAAGGACTATTCCCTATTTTAGACACAAAGCGTACCACGAGGGTATATAGTGTAACAATCGACCAAAGTCTATTCTTTAATGAATGTTCCATTATAACAGACATGCCTAGAACCACTAATTCCTGTTAAAAGGAAATTAATAAAAGTGGAGTTCCGATATACATATTTATAACAAATGACAAAATGAATAAGACCTTTCCTGCCGCATATCATTTCACGTCCTTTTGCCAATCATGTGCCGACAACATGTAAAATACGTATATTTAATTCGTCGATGATAACATCCCGGCTGGGAACCAAAACAACTTCATATATGAAATAGCATGCTCTAAGTAACATCATTAATAGCATGTTTTGAAAATATGTTTCCGGTATAGATCAACAAACATCACACTGTTCCTGCTGTTAATTACAAACAAAATAGAGTTTCGATACTTAACGTATTTCAGTACAGAGAACAAAATGAAAGATCTGTATTACCGCATATAAATTCACGTTCTCATCCTAATCATGCACCGATAACATGTAGAATACGGACATTTACTTCATCGATGATAACATCCCCGCTGAGAACCAAACCAAGTTCATACATTCAATACCATGATCTAGGTAACATCTTTAATATCATATTTGAAATTTTGAGTGCTGCATAAATCGCCATATTTCATACTGTTCCTGATTTTCATGTTCTTTTACTTACATCAAAGATTCATGCACCTGAGCTATACCGTACAGTATCAATGTTTGCATCCGTGCTCAGAACCAATGCATAAATTTTTCTTTGTAAAAGCCTGAGTCATGTATATTTCGTTTCATTCACACCTGTAGACGGCTAATTATCTCCGTGTATATTATGTCACATTTTTTCATCATTAGATATTGCAATTTATCAGCTTTATTCTTAATTCCGTGCTCACAAGACCTGTTTCTTATTTATGGTACCTGAACTCGTTTCTTTCAAGTGATGCATCAGCGCTCAGAACCACGACCAACTTACTACTGCCTGTCACAGCACCAGTCAATGCCAAAATAAATATGAGTTAAACTCTTCCATCAATAAACATATGATAATAACCACCAGTAAATGAAAGGACTATTCCTTATTTTAGATAAAAATCGTATCACAAGGCCATCTAATGTAACAATCGACTAAAGTGTAATAATTACTACAGTACAAGTTCCATTGTAACACCCGTGCCTAGAACCAAGATTTCCTGTTGAAAGACAATTACAAACAAAATAGAGTTAAGATACTTAAACGGATTTCAGTACAGATGACAAAATGAATCAGATTTTTATTACCGTATATAAAATTCACATTCTCATCCTAATCATGCACCGATAACATGTAGAATACGGACATTTACTTCATCGATGATAACATCCCCGCTGGTAACCAAACAAACTTCATACATAACATACCATGCTCTAGGTAACATATTTAATATCATATTTGAAATTTTCTGTACTGCATAAATCGCCATATTTCATACTGTTCCTGATTTTCATGTTCTTTCACTTGCATTAAAGATTCACGCACCTGAGCAATGCTGCACCTTATAAATTGTTTGCATCCGTGCTAAGAACGAATTTATATACATCTCTTTGTAAAAGTACGAGTCGTGGATATTTCGTTTCTTACACATCTGTACACGTCACATTATCTCCATGTGTATCATCTCACATTTTTTCATCCTTAGATATTGCAATTTATCAACTTTATTCTTAAATCCATGATCACAAGACATGTTTCCTATTTAAGGTATATAAACTCGTTTTTTTCAAGCGATGCATCAGCGCTCAGAACAACGACCTTCTTATCTCTGCCTGTCACAACAGAAGTTGATGCCAAAATAAAAATCAGTATAACTATTGTTTACAATAACCATCTGATGCTAACCGCCAGTAAATGAATGAATTATTCCTTTTATTATAGACAAAAATCGTATCATGATGATATATAGGCAACAATCGAACAAAGTTTGTTCATTACTGCAAGCTGACTTGTAACATCAGTGCCTTGAACCAACAATTCCTGGTGAAAGAAAATTATAAAAAGTAGAGTTCCAATACTCACACATCTTTCAGAACAAATGACAAAAATATTAAGATCTTTATTACCACATATCAATTTACGTTATCATCACAATCATGCACCGATAACGTAGAATACGGACATTTACTTCATCGATGATAACATCCCCGCTGAGAACCAAACCAGCTTCATACATAAAATGTCATGATCTTGTTAACATCTTTAATAGCATATTTGAAATTTTGTGTGCTGCATAAATCGCCATATTTCATACTGTTCCTGATTTTCATGTTATTTTACTTGTGTCAAAGATGCATGCTCCGAAGTCATAAAGTACTGTATCTATTCTTTTATCCGTACTTAGAGGCAATTTATATAGTTCTTTCTAACAAACCATGAACGAAGAGTCTAAAATCTAAAAGACATCAAGGATTGATTGTCATTATTTTTAGGTTGTGTGTACTTTTTCACGTGCTTTCTATATTTCTGTCTTTGAAACAATGACATAAGGCCTTCAGAGGTTTACTCTGTTAGTATAAATGAGTTTGTGTATATATGTTGCGAATAAATGAGAAATTCATACGTCTTTCTATATTTGTTACATTTGTGGATTGCTTTTTCTGTACAAGAAGGTAGACTACCTAAATAGGCCATTGCTATTTATCAATGTCTGTATGATACGCTGATAACTAAAGATTCTTATGTTTTAAGTATGTTATTCCCTATGCCTTCTCTCTCTCTCTCTCTCTCTCTCTCTCTCTCTCTCTCTCTCTCTCTCTCTCTCTCTCTCTCTCTCTCTCTCTCTCTCTCTCTGGAGGCATCAGCAGTGTTTTTCAACCGGGGTTCCGCGGAACCTAAGGGTTCTGAGAGCGCCAGCCAGGGGTTCCGCTGGTGGTCAGTAAAAATATAAAAATAACGGCCGAAATCGCCAGAAACTAAGTCTGGCAGTACCCGAACTGTGCGGTAATTAGTCGTTGTTTATTCACTTAATTACGGTTTCCGTTGTTGTCCTAATGAGTGTTTAGCGTTTGAATTAATTTTCATAACACTGTTGTTTTTGCGCGACTATGGACCGATTTATTAAGAAGAGAACACACATACACCTGTTACAATCGGAGTTTTCTTGTGTCACTGCATGTGGTTCCGCGAGCAATCTAAACGATCCGAAGGGTTATGTTCCAATAAAAAGGTTGAAAAACACTGCTCTAGACAGTACTCTGACATTGCACCAACATGCCATGAACATATGCAAGGCTGTATATCTTGAGCTGTGACGCATCAGCTGCATTTGCAATTATCTTTCAGTTGATGCCACTAAAGCACTTGATGGTTAATTAGTATTTAGGGTATCACAATCAGAGCACACCTTTACGCTGATATGTATCCTACACGGGCTCTCTATTTGATCCAAAATCACACAAAGTTTGTTCTCTGTATTACGTTTCAATGATGGACTCTAGTTCAACATACCTATCTGGCTTCACCCATGTGTAGACACCAGCAAAATACTTACGCTCCTCTTCTGACAATCGTATGCTCATTGTTCCCACTATGAAAACGAAGTCATATGGACAACGTTAGTTTGCATATCAGAGGCCAGCAACGTGGAATGAGTTGCCTATTGCAATTAGGGACAAAGTCACAGTAATCCCTTTCAAGAGTGCTCCCCTTAGAACTCACCGTTTTCGAGTGCAAGAACGAACTTGAAGACTTAATAATGTTTCCTACCTTAAATATTTTTCAGCATTTTTGTTTTCCAATTTCCTGGCTTTCGTTGTTTTGTTTCTTAGTAGTCATATTATTATTGATATTGTAAAGCACTTACAGCTTCAAAAGCAGTGTTTACAACCGGGGTTCCGCGGAACTTAAGGGTTCCGTGAGCGCCAGCCAGAGATTCCGCCAGTGGCCAGTAAAAATATAAAAATAACGGCATAAATCGCCAGTTACCAAATCTGGCAGTACTGGAACTGTGCGGTAATTAGTCGTTGTTTATCCACTTAATTACTGTTTCCGTTGTTGTCCGAATGAGCGTTTAGTGTTATAAATTAATTTTCATAACACTGTTGTTTTTTGCGCGACTATGGACCGATTTATTAGGAAGAGAAAATTAGACGATGCCACAGCTGACGACCAAACAAAAACTCAGGAGCAGTCGGCTGCAGCTACAGCTAGTACCGCGTCATGTGAGCCGAACGTACCGAAAATTGACGTTGTCGATCGGAATCTTAAAGTTCGTCAGTACAGTGACAATTACTTAGCTATGGGATTCACATGGGCAGGAGACCCAGACTGCCCCTTACCGCTCTGTGTTGTCTGCTGGGAAAAGCTTGCCGATAGTGCCATGGCACCAGCTAAATTGAACCGACACTCAACAACGTAACATCCGGATGTAGCGCACAAGAATGTGGCGTACTTCGAGAGGGCACTAAGCTTGAATAAAAAAACAAACCGCTACATTCGAGAAAAGGTTCAAGATAAGTGACAAAGCAAGAAGCAAGTTATGCTGTCGCGGAGATCGTTGCAAAGAAAATTAAATCGCATATCCTCGCCGAAACCGTAATCTTACCTACATGCCGAGAAATTGTGAGAATTATGTTTGGCGATAGTGCCGTATCGGAGATCAATAAGATTCCACTGTCAGAAAATACGATAAGCAGACGTATTTCAGACATGTCCAGCGACATTGAAAGTCTAGTTTTAGCGAAGATAAAGACACGTGGATTCTTTGCACTGCAGGTGGATGAACGCACCGATGTCGGCGGTAATTCACAGCTTATTGAGTTTGTACGTTTTATTGGAACTATTGTTGAAGATTATTTTCTGATGTAAGGAGTTACCAGAAACAACAAAAGGACAAGACACATTTGACGTAGTCAATTCATATTTGCATTCGTGTGACTTGAACTGGAAAAACTGCGTTGACATTTTAACATATGGCGCCATTGCCATGACGGGAAATGTCAAAGGTTTCGTCTCTCTGGTGCAACAGATGAATCCAGTTATCATGGTCACGCACTGTTTCATCTAGAGAGAAGCACTAGTTGCTAAAAAAAAGTTGGAGCCGAGTTAAAGTCTGTGCTGGACATGATGGTGAAAATCGTTAATTATATGACGATGAGACCTCTGAAATGTCGCCAGTTCGCCAAACTTTGTGAAAGCATGGAAGCGGACCATGTCACACTCTTCCAACACACGGACGTACGATGTTTCGCGGATTTTTTTTTTATCTCGTTTCTATGAGCTGAGAGAGATGCTGATGTTCTTTTCTCGTGAAAACTTGAAAGATTTTGAAGAAGTCCTGAGCAGCGAGTGTTGGTGTTCCAAACTAGCTTATCGGGCCGATATATTTCATGAATTGAACAGTGGAATGCAAGGCAGACATGAAAACGTCTTGACTTCAACAGACAGAATAAACGAATTTCTGAAGAAATCGGTAATTTGGAGGAAGCATGCATCTGCTGGAAATTTGGAAATATTTTCAAGTGCTGTTCAGATATAACCAAGAAATTCTTCCATTGATTGTGACCAAATTGGATGCTCTGTTGAATAGTCTCAGCAAATATTTTCCGCCGATATATGTTGACCAGTACGACTGGGTTAGAAGCCTGTTTGTGGAATTTGAACCGTGCCAAGGACAGTTTACATTGAAGGAAGAGGGGGAGCTCGTTAGCGTTGCGAGTGACAGAACGCTGAAGCTAAAACATGCAGAGTTGAACTTGTATGCGTTGTGCTTACTAGCTGAAACGAGTACCCGGCTCTCACTGAGAAACCTTTGCCAATTATGTTGCAGTTTTTAACTTCTTACATGTGCGAGTTCCGATTTTCTGCTATGACCACCTTCAAACACAAGAACGGAGAACGACGTTTGTCTGTCGAAGATTAACTTTGGGTGTCTCTCTCGATCAATCGGCCACGAATTCAACTGCTTTGTAGAAATCACCAAGCACTCGTTTCGCACTGAAATGTTCGCTACTGCAAACTGATGCTAACGGGTAACAATAAAGTAACTTAGTAACTAGTAATATCAGACATTCTGGACACACGAGGTTTTTTTATTATTATTTGGGCTACAATGACATTGTTACACACATACACCTGTATCAGTCGGCGTTTTCTTGTTATCACTGCATGTGGTTCCGCGATAAATCTAAACGCTTCGAAGGGTTCCGTTCCAATAAAAAGGTTGAGAAACACTGTGTTACAGTATTGGTTGAGATCACTGGTTAGATTAACAGCAGTGTGAAATCTGTTTGACAGGGATAGGATAACAGAGTCTGAATTACAATGTTCACACATTTGATCCCTATTATCTTGTTGACCCATGGGATTTGGGTCTGTGATCTGTTAACATCGTAAGGGCATAGTGTTTATATTATTAATGATCCCTGACTTTCTTCCTTTTCTGTAGTTATAAGAACTTATCGTCTCTGCAGTAAAACAAAAGATGAATCTCTTATGTTTGATTTGCAGTCGTCATGACCCATTGCTTGGGTCAACATTAAAATTGAGTTAAGAGGCTACATTTGTGTTGGATGTTAATATTTCGTAACATCATGGTTGCATTGACTTTAAGTCTATCAAAATTTAGCTGTGTCTCAAACTCCAATCACACGTGGCCTTGTCTGATGAATTAACAGCAATCATCTCATTATCTGAGTTCAGTTCTACTATGTTGCTGCCTTTAATTATTTAACTTTATTTCCAACATTCATTATGCCAAGTTTATACTTGTCAAACGTTCATTGTGAAACTAATCAAAATGGAATCAAATGAGTCTTATTGCTTTTCGTCAATTAATCATTTGAAACATTTACTGAGAAGATGTAACGAATGTTGCAAAGGTGACTGCAAATATTATCATTGTCTACTGTGCCCAGCCTACAAGTTCAAGCCGGCCAAATTAGTTCAAGTTAGAAGCCATCTTAAAGTTCATTGGAAGACAAGAGTAGCTGAACCAAATTGTAAGTTTAACATTTTTTTTTTGTTCTCCTGAATATATGTCAGTATGTGAAGATAAAACGAAAAGATTTTTAAAATGAAACACAAAAATGTTGTGATTTATAATGAGAAATATTGGTTACTTAAGCCCTTACATTTAATTTAGAGAAGAAAACAAAATTATGAAAATATGCTTCCTTCAGCTTGTATTTATATGAATTATCATTATATAATCAGCAGATAATGATATTCTTTCTCAAAGTTCTTACCCTGCCCATCTTTTCCAGATTAGACTATTAAAGTTCGTACTAAATATAATTAATCGGTTTCAGCGTGTGTCAATAATTGAATATATTTAGTTTTGGTATGGGGGTATTTTCAAACATTAAATTGTAATGTGGTATCAAAATTTGTTTCGTTATTCAGATTTGAGGGGACTTGCATTTGCTAAGGAAATATGATGATATTACAGAAGTGAAATGTCGGGACTAGAAAATTATTCGGTCTCGAGGACATTCAAGTGTACCAAGGTTTCTGTTTTTAGACGTTCAACTATATTATATATGATCTCATATGAAATTAACTGGATATCTTATGTTGACTTTTCTTTTTAAGTTATATTTGCACTGCTTTGTCACATTCCACATGAAGATGCAAAGCGAGGGCACTTTCATTGTCTATTATGCAGAAACGTAATTGTGCGGAAGAAAAATATTCATGATCATGTGCTTAAGCATGATTTCAACTCAATCCAAAGACATGGTCTTTGAAGAATCCGTATCCATACAACAAGTTTCAAATGATGGTGGTACTAATGGGTAGGTGTGCAATATGCAAAAATTGGACAACTAATTACTACCTATCTAAATTAAATATTGATACTATTTAAATTTCATTCACAATTATTCTTCAGCTCGTATTTCTTATTATGTATTATGTTAATGTATTTCTTTAAATTTTAATTCCTTAATTAATTTGAAATGTTTTGAGTCCCTGCTAATGTAACTTTCTCATCATGTATTTTATCGCATTTTTCCAAATAAGTAATTTATTAGATTTTACTTGTACTATTAATAGAAAAAGAACAGAAGAGCTTATGGGATAGTCTTTTGTGCGTCATTGATCATATATCCATCGATCCATCCATCCATCCACCCATAACTACGACTATCGTAAAGATCTTTGTGTCACTACTCCACCCATATGGATGACCAATTTTACATCGGATGTTTTTCTAAACACTTCCTATGACGATTATCTTGTCCTAAACGAAACTGGTGCCTGGCTAAGATGCAGGATGAAAGTTTGATAATAGAAAAGTTCCCCTCTTTAATTCCTTCTGACAAGGAGATTGATTGATTAATTGAATTTTAACGGCGCACCAGCACTTTTAGGCTATTTAGCGCCATCTGACAAGGAGAGTATCACTCAGTTGGAGAGATTCTTGTTTCTCAATCTGTTATTTCCAGTTAGCATGTACAATTCATTCTACAAAAAGTTACAGAAGCAAAACTACAGTATTCTAAATGTTACTATTTCTTTTACAGTTACAATTCACACTTACAAAATCACATTTCAGCGAACATCATGATGCTGAGCTTGAGAGAAACGGCAACCACAAGACCGAATCTGAACCTATGGACCATGGATATGCAAGGTACTTTCAATTATGTTCATAAGGGGAAAAAGAGCTTGAAGTTGAGTTATGCTGAATCTTGTATTCTTCTATATAAAAATGCTATACAAATAAAAGGATTTAATTAATCGGAAAACATTGTCCACAAAAGACGCTTGTACTTGTGAAAAATGTTTGTAAGATATGCCTTCTCTTTCGTATTTTATTTGTAAGATATGCCTTCTCTTTCGTATTTTATTTTATACGGAATTGAAAAATCTGTTATTATTATTATTATTATTATTATTATTATTATTATTATTAATATTATTATTATTATTAAATAGGTCCTGTGAAGACCAATTGCATGAATCTAGAAACTCTTTATCCAAAAGAAAATGTAATAAGTGCGGTAAACGGATCGGAAAAGTATGGTTCAAGAGGCATATAACACTACATGATCTAAGTGTCTTTAAAGATATCAACATACAGGGATACCATGCTACTTACATCATCGACCATGCAAAGGGCATATTTTGCTCACGGAAGGGTTTGCGTGGTGGGGGCTTCATAGTATCAAAAAGGCATTATCTGGTCCTGACTGCGGTACGTTCTGTGAAAGTAGTAACTGCATACAATCGTATGAAATAGCAAAACGAGGGAGACATATGAGCTACGAATGTCCACATGTTCAGTCCGTACAGTATGCAAAACCAGGGATTGAACAATATCTAACAAACAGATCTCTTCAGGCCTTAGTCACAGGTAAACTCATTACGCCGGAGAGAGCACATGAGACACTAAAGTTGCAAGCAGAGCCTCAACAATAAAACACACCTTTCCTCGTTTACATTTCTCTGGATGGGTCTAGCCAAATATATATTTATTTATCTGTCTATACCGGACAAACGCGATACTGGATTAGACTAAAGAGAACAGTAGTAACAATAGACAAGAAAGGTAGATGCATTTATTGCCAATGGTCGCCTGATAAAAAGACCTGTACACATAAGATAATAGGAAAGTGGTACCTGAACCAAGAGCAACCGGAAGTTCTTTCATCTAGGATTGAAGAACGCGTGGGCGATGATGCCACTTGCGAGACAGCGGGCAACCACGAAGATAATCTGTATCTATACAGAAAGAGTATCCACCAAACGGCCATTTACTCGAGAAAATAACGAAATATATAATGACGTGCAAACAATATCCAGATGATGCCAATAGACACGCAGATTACAACGATGTTGAATCAAGGGCAACACTAGTGCCCAAGGAGACACATTGCCACTTCTGCCATGCACAATAAAGCGAAGCAACAATGGTTACAACTACAGCCAAAATCGTTTTCAGCGAGAAAATCATAAAGAGTAAGTAATTTTATAATTTTATTATTTTAAACAATATATTTTTACGTCAATTTGCAAATATTCATCCATTCTGCATATAATGTTCTGAATATTCAATTAGTGCTGTTTGTTTCTCTATAATTATGTTATTTATATCTATATTTTGAATGTGGCCTTTTCCAAAAAACAAGTTAAGGGTCAACCTGATTAGTGATAGTTATTTTGTATAAACATAATATATAGCTAATCTGTGATGCAGAATAACGTAAGCGATAATTTGGGTAAAATTTCAAAACTTAAAGTGATTCAATACCATGAAGTTTGTTTACCTTAGTTGAATGATTCAGAGAGCAGCAGAGAGGGTGGACAGACCAACTTTGTATGCGTCAACGAGGCTTCCTTCTCGTAAATGTTTTATAGAAAGGTCGATTCCGAAAACTGAGGCTTCCTCGTAAATGTTTAATAGAAAGGTCGATTCGACAAACTAAGGCTTCCTCGTAAGGGTCCATTTGGCAAAAAAAAAGAAGACGCCATTGTCGTTGAACCCCTCCCCCCCCCCCCCGCTATGGGTTAACAATTCTTTACGAGATTCAGTAAACGATTTTAACGATATCTTGATCTCGGGTTTTGTAAATTAATCGTTACAAATCCATGCGGGTTTGACTGAGCATGACTAAAGAAATTTCGAAAGAGATTATGATCCATATCACCGCTGCACCAAGTTTGCCAAATATTTCTAAGAGTATGTGTATCAACTCCGTTGAATACGGCGAGAATATTGCAGTTATCTCTGATTACTTTCGGTAGTGTGTATCGTTGAGTGACATATATCACGTCAGTTTTTTATGCCTACCTCTGGAAAATATCCTAGCGGGATTCTTTTGATTGTCTAACATGATATCATTATATACGACTAAATTGTTAATACCTCCATCAATATCATCAATGCTCGGTGCTTCATCGATATCGGTTATAAACTCAATAATACCCTCGCCGGATTCTTCTACCGCTTTGTCGTTAAAATCTTTTAATACATTGTAACATCGCTGATCATCTAGACTTGGAGCTACCAAATACAACTTGTCCCATTTCATCCATCTCGTTATTAAATTAAGTAATAATTTTGTCTTGCCACTTCCAGATGGTCCGATTATAATCATTCTAATTGAATTCGGCAACATCGCATGGTGTTTAATAGGTTCTCGTCGTCGGGTAGCTGAATAATCAATTACATTAATGTTATTATAAATATATTATGGATCTATATTGTGTCAAATGTAAGAAGCGTACTGGCACAGATGACTTGACGATGATTACAACTAGCAATAACAGATCAGCACTTTCTGGTAACTGCGTACAATGTAGTACAAAAAATTTAGATTTGTTTCCCTTGATAAAATCAAGGATTTAAAAAACACGAGGAGGTGATATTGCAGCCAAGTTAGTAAAACTCCCAGGGACACTATGGGCAAAGTATCCAGGAGAAAAACACCTTCCAGGGTATAGGTATTGTGGACCCGGGACAAGACTCGATATCAGACTTGATGATCAAAACCAACCCAAAACCGGTGAATATCCCATAAACGCCATCGATAAGGCGTGTCATGCTCATGATGTTGCTTATAAAAGCAGTAATCTGCAACACAGACATCCGCAGATGTAAAATTAATGATTGCTTTGGATTCTATCACTGATAAAACCTTCAAAGAAAAGTTGGCTTCATGGTCAGTAAAATCGGCAATGAAAGGTAAATTGATGTTAGGTGCCGGTAATTAATAATAACATGGAATCTATTTATTATTCTCCAAAAGGATACTGGAGGGGTAAAATATACTACAGCGGCTAAATGGTTATCCAAACAACCGATATGGCAAATTTATCTACCGCCGCCTAAACAAATTAACTACTTGCATTTTGATGTGACCGTTCCTAATGAGGTTCATCAGGCTGATATATTATTTCTGCCACATGATGGTGGTTACAAATACGCGCTAACCGTAGTTGATGTTGCGAGTCGATACAAACAAGCAGAACCGCTAAAGACAAAATCAT
This sequence comes from Unio delphinus, assembly GCA_029339505.1. NCBI lineage: Eukaryota > Metazoa > Mollusca > Bivalvia > Unionida > Unionidae > Unio > Unio delphinus. The sequence continues at coordinate 2,618,703 of JAQISU010000096.1, forward strand.
CAACTGAAGTGGCTTCTGCATTTGAAAGGATTTATCGAAGAGGTCCTCTGCCCTGGCCAAATCTATTACAAGTTGATCCTGGCAAGGAATTTCAAGGTGCGGTTCTATCAACAATGAAGAATCATAATGTCACTATCAGACGAGGACATGCTGCATTACATCGCGATCAGGCAATTGTTGAACGATTTAATCGGACACTTGCTGAGCGGTTATTTGGATATCAATACGCGAAGAAATTTATTCAGGATAAACGATCTCGTGAATGGGTCAAGAGATTACCAGGTGTAATTACCGCGCTAAATAATGAGATTACTCGAACAATTAATATGAAACCTAACAACGCGTTTAAAAAAGTATATACCCATACAAAAACCACAATATGATTTTTCAAAACAACCAATACTCGGCAATGTCACTGTTAGATATTTATATGAAACAGGAGAGCTCGAAGGCGGCACAAAAAGGGCTACTGATCCTGTTTGGAGTGTCACCGCACATAAGATATCTACTATAACACGATCTACGGGTAGACCAGCAATCTATAGACTGGATTTGACCGCTCCTCAGCGAGGATTTACTCGTGAACAACTGCAAGTGATACCCAAGGATACTCAGTTACCGCCGCGTGGTCTTAACTAGCACCTCTTCGTCTGTTTCACTCAAGACAAGTCAGCATCACATCAGAGGCGTAGCTAGGAGGGCGGGCAGGGGGGTACATATGTCCCAGGGCGCCAAGGTATAGGGGGCGCCAAAATGAGGCTTACAACGTTACATTATAATAAGTAAACAAGGGTAATAAATCGGTCACAAGATCGTTGTTGCGCCAATTTTATAGTTCGTCCCCGGGCGCAAAATATCATCGCTACGCCTCTGCATCACATTATCTCTGGTATGACCTACGCTGCTATTTTTTTCTGTCTACGGTAAACTGGCGGCGCTCTTTATCCGACAAACACCAACACATTATACACTTACAACTCGCGAAGTGATTATTCTGTTGTTGTTTTAGTGTAGTTATAAATTCGGCATCAATATCAAATTTTCTATTATTTTTTTTATCCTGCTGTTTATAACCAGTGATTTTTTTTCTGATCATGTCATCGCTGACAGTATCATTGTTGCTGGTGTCATTATAATCTAAAACAACTCTTCGAAGTTGATTTATTCTTCGTACTCTGGACACTGCAAGATAAACTAAATTCGACCACTCGATGCGATTATCTATGATCCAAACATTTGTATCGGATATAGTCAACCCCAGCGAAGAATGTATCGTCTACGTATCCTAGCTTCCATGGGGATTTATCAGAAGGCAATGCATCTTCGACAACATTGATATCAACCAACACAATATCATTTCACACTAAATTCTGCTTTTCACGCTGTCCTGGAATATCAACTTCAATATTCTGTTTTCATGTATCCGAAGGCCTATAACACAGCGGCGTTGGAAGTGTTGCAAATTTTTCTTTATGCAAATCAAAAAACTTCATCTGAAGTGTGTCTCTGACTATCTTTCTACTTCCGATTATCAAATCGTTTGGTCTCCACGCCTCCCAGAAATCATTTAATGGTGTTTCTGAAATTATTTCACGCGCTATTTCACATTGAATTCTATCCGGTTGTAATCTAATTAGTTTCTTGAACTCGCGTAATTGTTCATCAAGTGCTCTATGATCAGTATTAATTTCTTCATAATAGTCTACAAAATTCTTCAACCAATCATGCGGCGATAAAATGACAAATGGTGGTGATTGGCCATGATCGCCGCACATTATTACTTTTGTATTCGCTAACAATAACCAATCGAGAAATCTTTGTAATACATCTAACAACACCGGGCATATTTCATCCCAAATAACAACTTCAGGAATAAATTTCTCGCCCATTCGTTCAGGAGTCCATTCGTCACCTTTCCATCGAAAGAAACTGTGATAACTACAGGCATTAATTCCTCGTTGTTTCATCTCTCTGGCAAGTCTGTGTGTTGGTGTTAGTACAATCATGTGTGATTTCCCACGAAATAACGAAATAATTCAATCGCACGAGTCGTCTTTCCTGACCCGCCACAGCCGTTTAGGTAGCTGGTTTTATATCTACATATTGGATCAGATATCTGCGGTGCATTAGATAGTTCTGATATCTGATTAATTTTCAAATATTTATCTTCAATCGTAACATCTACTGATTTTGAATAATCACTCAGTATTTCCCGCTTAATTCTCCATGATCCCCAACTCTCGTCAGAATTAGTGAATTTGGCCACTGCTTATCGATGTTTTACATCTATATAAAATGAATCAGTGGCTACTCTAACTGAGGTGTCAGTAAATCTATTTATCATTGAAAATAGATTAATCGAAGCATAAGCTAGCATAGACGCCCTCAAATGTGTATACTGAAGATTGTGTCCATCGTTGTAAGTAATAATTGTACCCAATTTGGATCCATCGGACAAGAAAGCGTCTTTACGATCGACATATATATCCTTAGATGTTACATTCGCAATTATAAAATCGTACTCATCGCTATCTATAATCAATCGTGAAGAATATCTTGTATTGTCGTATTTTCCACCCTGAGTGAATTTACCATTTATTCTTCTACCAAGATCTTTTGCGTCTTTATTTCTAGCTAGCTTCAAATAGCCGTTTGGACCATTTCATGATATTTTTTTCGTCAAGATCGGGAAATTGTTTTCGTTGTTCGCTGATTAAGCTATCTAGACTATCAGGTTGTGGTAACCAGACCTCAGTTTGCGCTCGATATGATATAATCGCTTCACTGACAATCAACACTATCAGCATGCTACAATCAATCATATACCGTAATAGCACTATTGACATCCAGTGTTTTTCAGAGATATGTCTACCAATCCAAACATAACAGCACGGATGAAGTCCTGTAACTAGTTCAAATGATACCACACGAGCGAATCCGGTTAAATCAAAATCGGGTTTGTGGGTCATTAATAGCAACACGAGTCATCTCATGGGTGGGATGTCCAAATCGCTTGAAGTACTTAGCACATTCTCCGTACCCGAGAAAACTCGCCGGATAACACGCGACCATATCAACCGAAATAATACTTTTCGGGTCGTATTTTGTATTCCATAATCCGCCGTGGTTATATTCCGCGCAGCTTGATTTAATGTCTGAGAAATTCAGCTCTTGTTGGTTTCCACGTGTTTTTCTTTCTCGTGAAATGAGCTGCAACCGACGGAATTGTAAAACAGTTTGTTAGTAATTGTTCGTCGTCGAAACTATTCGAGTTAACTGTTGAAAAACTACTAGCTAGTTTTTTAATCGCGTCATGGAGGGCGTCAGTGCGGTATAATTCTCCATTGGGTCTTACAAGTTGATCGAATCTACCCTCGGAGTTTTCAAAACCGCGAAGTAACCACACTGACACAGGATCGTTTTACTCAGCTGATAAATAAAATCAAATAATTTCTCTTTTCCGGAGAACTCCCCGGAGAACTCTGCGGGTATATATTTTATTGTTCTATCCCGCGGAAATATTGTTACTGCAGGTGTCCATGCGTGTTCGTTATGATCAATAATTTTGATTGGAGCTCCTCTCGATTTATATTTCGGTTCGTATAATATCTCACCTGTTATCGTCATTACCGATATTGGGAATTTTAGTATTCGTTCTAACGCTGCCACATTTTGAATTGTTGCCCTGTGCTCCTTTACTGTTAATCCCCATTCGTTTATTTTTTTGGCATCTTAGATTAGTCAATTTGTTTCCACGCAACGCATTTGTGAAGTATTCTATTATTCGTTCTGCTACACAATTCAACAATGACAGTTTCATCGGTGCTAGTTTTTCAATACTCGGTTTATCATTTAACGGATATATCCCATAAACAACTGCTGTTACAGGATAAGATCTCTTGTAGTTTGGTTTGTCAATTCCAGTCAAAATTCCTGGTTTTGAATCTCGACTCACAGTAACAGTTCTTTTATCCTTCAAGATGGGTTCAAATTTATCCCGAATAATCCAATCTCCTGTTTCGCCGCGGATAATGAATTTCATTCTAAAAAAATATCTTTTTCGCCCAAGATGTGAGATTATCACTGCTGCTTTTTATCGTTCATGGTAGCATCAACGTTGCCATCAATTCGAAATCTTGACCAACAGTGAGATGCTCTATCACGCTTGAATTCATTAAAACAATCACGAATTTTACCCAACATGGTTCTATCACCTATTAGATTCTTTGGTGCTACGGAGACTCTATCGAGATTGAATTTATAATTTTTCCAAGGCGTAATTTTCGATAATCTCTCGAACTCCTTCATATTATAATTAAAACAAGTATTTAAATAGAGAATTTATTATATAATGAATCATTGCAAATGGCTTATGACTGGATCAGTAACCCAGTGTAACAAATCATGCAGAAAGGAATGCTGTGGGTATCATATGCAAAGCGTACGTAACGGGAGTTATGGGCCCTTACCCTGCTTACGATGTGGGGTAGGGGTTAGAGGAATATCACAATTATGTCTCGGTTGTGGTGGTAAGAGATACAGAGAGTTGAAGCGTTATTATGATAAACGAATTAAGGATTCCGTCAATGACTCTACCTCTGACAAAATCATAAGAACTCCTCAAGACTACATTAATAGATTCTCAAGTAATATCATACTTCAACCAAATAATGAATTAGACAAATAATAGTATAGTATATAAATGAACCAAGAATTCCGACCACACACCCTGATTGCAAACTATGAGGCGTCCTGTGATGGCATTATCAGAAACCGTAGACTGAAGAAACTAGTTGGGTGGGATAATGGTGTGGGGTATTTGATGTTTGGTGTTGGAAAGAAGAAATATTACTGTCACAGATTCGTCTTCGAGGTGTTTAATGGATTGATCAAGGATGGTCTTGTTATCGTTCACATTGATTCCAATCCGCATAATAACAAATTGGATAATCTAGAAGCTGTTACACAAAGTGAGAATTCTAAACGAGAAGAACTGGTACTTATAAATCAATTGGGAAAAGACCCGTAAAGTAATTTAATACAGTAACTAACGAAGAAATGGTATTCAAATCAATGGTGAGGCTGGTAGGTATTTTGATATTTCTAGAGCCTCAATACGAAACGTTGCAGAGAATATAACCAAGAAGGCGATTTAAAAAAGGACCGGGCAAAGAATTCTATTCGTTTACATCTAGATTTCATTTAGTACTATTCTATATAACACCAAGGGAGATAACTCGTGTGGGTATGTGTACGGCTCATGAAAGAGTTATGGATCTCAATGGGTTTTTCCGATTTTTAACTGTCATGATTCTCAGTGGAAATATAATCTATTTTGTAAGAAAACGAATCAAATATGTAGTGTTTTACAACTAATTTTATTTTTATTTTTGTGTGGTTTTTTCTTTCAAGTATTCGGTTTTGTTTCATACACGAAAGGTAGTTCATTCAGTCAGTTGTGGCTTGTGATCGATAACAATACCACGCCATTGACGTCATTCATTGTAATCCATTCATTGTACATCACATCTGATCGCTATTGATTGTATTAACTTACCTATATATTATATTCAAAACGTATATCGTATATAAGGACCGTTAGCTCAATCGTAACGTGTCGCGGTGCCATACTGGCGGCCATGGTTCGAACCCCGTAACAGGCATTATTGCCAACGGTACCGACAGATGGTTTTAATTGGGGGGTGGGCACCTCCAAAATTCAAATTACAACCACTATACCAACCACACCGAGCCGTGGTGTGAATGATTTTTCATTCTACCCAGGGTGACTTTGTGGGGGATATATGCAGTTGCAATTTGGATGTAGGAGTGTCATCATTCATTGACATCATTCATTTAATGTTATATGTAGTATTATCTTGTGCTGTCCCTTATTATTCATTCATTCATTGTATATATCCATCCATTCATTCATTGTTATATGTAGTATTGTCCCCAGTGCTGTCCCTTATCATTCATTCATTGTATATATCCATCCATTATCAAATACCACATCATTGACGTCATTCATTATACAACTACCATAAAATCTCTATCTATAGTTGTATTGTATATATATATATATATATATATATATATATATATATATATATATATATATATATATATATATATATATATATATATATCTACCGTCTTATATAATCTATTGTTTGTGCTGTCCATTCGCTGAACATATCCTCTTGTGATTCTAACCCGTTATTTGACGAGTTAGATTCACTCTTAGGGGAATATGCTTCGTGATATATAATCTATTGTTTGTGCTGTCCATTCGCTAAACATATTCTCTTGTGATTCTAACCCGTTATTTGACGAGTTAGATTCACTCTTAAAGGAATATGCTTCGTGATAAATGTGATGTCCATACAATTGGCATAACACTCGAATGGAATTGTGTATAAATGTATGTAAATGTACTGTCCCTATACAATGGCCATAACACTCGAATGGAATTGTATAATCATTCATTGACATCATTCGTTGTATATATCCATCCTTTATGTATGCCTAGAAACTACCCTAAAACCGTAGTAATGGCATTGTGCTGTCCCTATACAATTGCCATAACACTCGAATGGAATTGTATAATCATTCATTGATATCATTCATTGTATATATCCATCCTTTATGTATGCCTAGAAACTACCCTAAAACCGTAGTAACGGCATTGTGCTGTCCTTAACATGTATGCCTAAAAACTACCCTAAAACCGTAGTAACGGCATTGTGCTATCCTTAACATGTATGCCTAGAAACTACCCTAAAAGCGTAGTAATGGCATTGTGCTGTCCCTATACAATTGTCATAACACTCGAATGGAATTGTATAATCATTCATTGACATCATTCATTGTATATATTCATCCTTTATGTATGCCTAGAAACTACCCTAAAACCGTAGTAATGGCATTGTGCTGTCCCTATACAATTGCCATAACACTCGAATGGAATTGTATAATCATTCATTGACATCATTCATTGTATATATCCATCCTTTATGTATGCCTAGAAACTACCCTAAAACCGTAGTAACGGCATTGTGCTGTCCGTAACATGTACGCCTTAAACTATCCTAAAACCGTAGTAATGGCATTGTGCTGTCTAAAAAACGGGTCAAAATTGACCCCAATTTTTTTAATTTTTTTGGTATTAGAAATATGTATTATCATATATGAATTCTGAAAATATCAATAAGATTATAACTGAAATCTCAAAATTGAAAAACCAAAGGATTAAATTATCTGACAATTTAAACCCTGTTCAAATTATGCCTGATTACCAGGATATAGATTACGGTATTATAACTAATAAATATATGCTGCCAAAGAAGTATGCGCTGATAAAAAAAATCCAGAATTCTATTCGCGACTCTCTTGCATTCTGTAGCGACGTAAGCGTGTTTGTCCCATTATTTACTGTCTTGGAAGGAATACGAAGAGAATTGGGCCGGGATTATGAATTGAAAAAGGGAGGTTAATTCGAAGATTAGAAATATACGAGCGTTAATTCAAGAAAATGAAAAACCCTTTTGATACCTCTGCTATAAGTTTGCAACTGCAAGGTAAAATTCTTACTATAAATACTCCATGGATTGCAATGAAATGGAACAGATGTTGCAAAGGTATGTACGTTCAACTGTAATCAATGCCGGCTTTGATCAATGAACACGTTGCTACGAGTATGCAAATTAACTGAAAAATATTTTAGTGAGTGGTTTTTTTTGGTCATTTTTGGGTAATTTTTGCCTATCTGAGTCGGGTTAAAATGTAGAAATCATTTTATGATGACAAAATCACTACATCGTACATTAATTGGAAATTGCTTTACTGTTTCAATAATGGTAAACGAAGCATTAACTACAAGACTAGCGAGAGAGAGTTTGTCTGCAATTAGGAAATTTTTACCAATCCGCGATTCCGTCAGAAATAAATTGCAACGAAAGGGGTAATATCAGCCTCTGAGCGAGCAATATACGGAAATGTCCCCGAAGAGGGAAAACCACCAAGAAAAGAAGCTCCTATACTTCCTGTACTTGAAAAGATAGCAGCGGAAACTGAACAAACACAAAAGTCTGTACAAAAACTCCACGGTGATATATTAACTCAGCGGGAAATTGAACGACTAGGTGATATTGATATTTGATCCCCGCCACCTAAACCAAAAAGAACAGTAGATGATTTACGCGCGAGATTTAACGAGGAGAGGTTAGCAGCAATTGATAAGACTGATCCAGAAAATCTTCCTGCGCTTGTTGTTACGACTTATGAAAACAGAAAAAAATTGTTGAAATCAGAACAAAACAAGTGTATTAAAGATATACAACATTGGGCTGATGTGTTTTACAAAATCAAAAAAAAAAAAAGTCAAGTTGATACAAAAAATGCATCATACATAGGATATATAAATGCGGTGGATAACGCGAATAAACAATATGAAGAATTTAAACAACAACAAAAACCGCAGCGGCTACATAGAAAAAGACAACAGCATTCAAATAAAATATCTTTCTCACCTAAAAAAAACAACCATCTGATCGAGATGAAGATGAACTTCTTAACGATTTACAAAGTCGAGAAACAGATACACAGGGTGCAACTGATTATAGTAGCGGGGAGGGATTTTCGAAATCTCGAAGAGATTCCAGTGGAATTTCAGGTAGTGGTCTATTTAGTTGTCCTGGTAATGTTCTTGGTTATATAGCACGATTAGAAGTACTCATCGGAGGGAAACGAGCTGGAAACAACTCACCGGAAATAATTAATGAAGCAGCTGATATCTGTAGGCGGTTATTTCAAGGTGGCATCATGGATATCAAAACATATCGAGATTTCATTCATGAGTTAGTTGAGCATCATGGTTACCGCAGCGACTAATCACCACATTAGATAAATAACAATTAAATAAGATGATCATACACTACAACCATGATAAACAAACCAGCGTCTATGTAGTAAACTCACGATTTCCAGCTTATAGAGCGTACTATGGAGATGGTCTCGGTGATCCCATTGCAGGGTTATTTGCAAGAATGGCTCCAAAAGTAGCGCCGCTAGCAAAACAATTATCGATGAAAGCCATTGATGTTATTCGTGATAAAGGTATTAGCGCTGTTGGAGATGCTGCCGGGAAAGCATTTTCTGCCGCGAAGGTTAAATTAGTCGCGTTAGTTCGACGGCGAAGGAAACCACCAGCGACTCCATCATTGGGACCACTACCATCTACAGCGGAGATGCCTGCGAGTGTTAGTAAAATAATAAATAACGCAGTGGATCAGAAACTAGCGTCATTGGTGACCAACACCCAAGATAATATAACCGCAAATATGATAGCGGGAAGTGGCTTAAAAAACCACGACGTGCTCGTCAACTATCACGACGATAATTTAGATCAATGAATATATAATAAAATGTTCAAACGGTCACCGGATACAGCGTTTGACATGGACGCCCCAGTACTCAAGAATGATTCCGTACGTGATTATCAATTTTATGCCTATCACGCAATACAACCAAATCTTCGATCAAGAACTGAACTTCAAGTTCATGATACTATCAAATACTTTCTATCGTTTGAAGCGTTTATTGAAGTAGAAGGAGAACTTGTAACAGATGTTGTAGCCAATACACCATACGCAGATAACCCACTTGTCCGAGTTGGTTTTGTCAATAATGGGATCATGGCGTTATTTACTAGCGCTAGATATCTCATTGATGGAAAAGAAATTTAAACCATTGAGAATAATGTCAATGTTGCTACAACAATAATAGGGTTAGAAAGATACTCCGACGATTATACAAGATCGGCGGGTCCATCTATGATGTTTGCTAAGGATATTACTGATCACGCTGAACATATTCAGTATATTAAAATACGGACAGCGCAAAATACTGCAATTGACCCACATCCCGATACCTATGAACACAGAGTTGTCAAAAAGTTTCTCGTGGCGTGGATATCCTGGAAGAACGTCTTAAATCCACCCCTCTCGACAATCAGAATGTGGAGACCGACTGGGCGACATTCAGAGAGCTGGTCAACAGCACAGCTTCGGAATCCGAGGACCCTCAACCAGAAAGCATCAAGACTGGCTTGATGAGAACTGCGACGAGATCAATCAGTTGCTGCATGAGAATACCGCCTCCTTCAAACCTACCTCAACAACCCCAAGTCCACCTCTAGGAAAGATGCCTACAAAAACATACGCAGAACTGTACATCAGAAACTCCGCCAGATGCGAGACACATGGCTGAGCAACAAAGCTGTTGAGATCCAGTGCTACGCAGACCGGCATGATATGAAGAACGTCTACAATGCCCTGAATTAAGTGTATGAAACTACATCCTCTAGATCATGCCCCTCCCCCTCTTCTTAGCGCAGCCGGGAATACACTAATTACCGACAAAGAGAGGATTTTTTAGCGATAGTCTGAACACTTTGACAACGTCCTGAATCACCCTTCATCCATCTTTGATAAAGCCATCAGTCGTCTCCCCCAATGACCCATCGACGAAGCACTGGATGACCCACCAACCTTGCCGGACACCCAGAAAGCGATACGTCTGCTCTCCAGTGGCAAAGCACCTGGTTCAGACCTCATACCAGGTGACATCTACAAGGAAGGGGGCACAGCTCTGACAGAAAGTCTCCACCAACAGTTTTTACTAATGTGGCAACAAGAGATGATCAACCAGGAATTCAAATGCTCTTCCATAATGCACCTGTATAAGCGCAAAGAAAATCGCCATGCCTGCGTCAACCACGGGGATATATCCTTACTCTCAATTGCAGGAAAGATACTCGCCAAAATCCTACTGAACAGCCTCACCACACACCTTGACCATTTACTACTGCCAGAAAGCCAGTGTTGATTCTGAAAAGAACACGTGACCATCGACATGGTGTTTGCCCCGAGGCAGCTAAAAGAGATATGTCAAGAGCAAAACAACGACCTTTTCTCTATCTATGTCGACTTGACAAAGGCCTTTGATACTGTCAGCAGAGAAGGCTTGTGGAAATTAATGTCCAAGTACGGATGGCCAAGAAAATTTATATCAATGGTGAAGCATTTTCACGATGGCATGCAGGTACGAGTCCAGGACAATGGAAAAATATCTGAACCATTCTGAGTACCCAATGGAGTCAGGCAGGGTTGTGTTTTGGCACCGACATTGTAAAGTTTTTTGTTCTCCGCCTTGCTGACTAATGCTTTAATAGAAGGAGAGGTTGGAGCCCGCATCAGGTAACGTACAGATGGAAAAATATTCAGTCTCAGGAGGCTTTAAGCGAAAGCCAAGGTCACGACAGACACCATCAGGGATTTCGTATTTGCTGATGACTGCGCCCTCAATCCTGGTTCAGAATCTGACCTGAAATGCAGCGTTGAAAAAATCTTCAGCTCCTGCACAAGCTGTGATCTCACCATCAGTACCAAGAAGAGTGAAGTCTTGCATCAGCCGGATCCTGGAAAGCCCTATGTTGAGCCCAACATCACCGTCAACGGCCAAAAACTCAACGTAGTGAACCGCTTCACCTACCTTGGCAGCACACAGAACGTAACTATTGACGACGAGGTGAACCTTCGCATTGCCAGAGCCAGTGCAACTTTCAGCAGATTGTATGCCAACGTCTGGTATAAAAGAGGCATCAGCATCCAGACCAAACTAAAGGTCTACAGGGCAGTTATGCTCCCCACACTACTTTACGCATGCGAAGCGTGGTCGGTGCACCAATGCCACAATGTGCATTGTTGTACAGAGTATGTACTCTTTGCATTTAAAGGATGCGATGCAACCTACGAGTGGAATTTAGGCAAAGGCAGTTACTAACAAGAAATAATTGATTTCGGTATCATCTATAATGCTGGAGATGTAATTGCTTCTAAGGAAAATAACCAGTGTACGAGTCTAAACAGTTTATCTGTGCGTTGTGTAATACCACACAAGAATAAAGATTTAATCATTTTGTTAGCCTTAATGAACATCACAGCAAGGCACAGTGAATCAAAGAAGAACTATATATTCAAACATATATAAATATAGAACAGGAATGTAGTGCTCATCAATTTCTTTGGATTGGGTTGAAAATATCGCGCAATTACGAATAACTATAGTAAGCAAATGTAGTTAAAAAGAAGTAGTTCCTCAGTGCCATATGGACAGAGATAATAATTATTATGTTCGTTTCAGTACCCAGAAATGTAGTCCCAGTCTATTTCCAGACCATTTTCCCTCTTCCATTTTGGTGGCGAGACAAGTTATATTTCGGAATTCATGGTATTGGTTTAAATGTAATTGTTTATGCTTTAGAATATGAACATTATGGTGTGGTTGTCTGTGTGTCTTTCGGCGACATTGATCCGTGAGTAATGTAGCATTGTTGCTGAGTCGGCAATGATATATGTGACCTATTGCACGTTGATTTGATTACAGTCCACCTTCTCCAAAATTACCCTGATAACCTGTGACAAGAACTCCTCTTTAAAGGAATTTTTTATACGTAAATATTAGTATTAGAATTTAAACACAGTGAAAAGTTCACTACTATAAAAACAGCTGAAGTGAGTATAAAGAAAAATAATTGTGAATTTCGGAGAGATATGACAAGTATATTTAAAGAAGCACAATACATGTTATCCTGGATGAACAATTTTTTCCATGCTTTATTATCCATGATTTCAGTTGGTATGTTCGACTACAAATTGTATTACCACATTCATATATATCGAGGATGAACATCTTTGTTTTTTATCAATAATTGTCATTCTCTTTGTTGACTAAAAGACTGTTATTATGACCACTTACAATAAGTCAATAGGAGTACACATGCGACAGAGAGGCTTGGTGTAAATGCAGTATCATTAATTATTAAATACAAATAATGACTAAACAATGTCTGTATAACGAAAAGGGTCCATGTATACATAAGTCGATGTAACCGGAAATTGCTTTCATTCTCGATGTTGCAAGCATGGCTAGCTTTAGTATTGTTGCAGTTTTTATTTACTTTAGTTTCTTTGCCTACTTCACTGTTTGCAATAGTAAGTATACATCCATACATGGATACATACATACACATATACATACATCCGCACACACACACACACACACACACACACACACACACACACACACACATAACCGCTCCGGTGGCCTAGTGGTTAGAGCGTCCGCCCCGGAAGTGGGAGGTCGTCGGTTCGATCCCCGGCCGAGTCATACCAAAGACTTACAAAAATGGTAGTAACAGCTGCCTCGCTTGACGCTCAGCATAAAGAGGTTAGTGTTAGGACTGGTCGTCCTGGTGTCAGGATAATGTGACTGGGTGAGACATCATGCTACATGTCTGCGGCATGATGTCTCAGTGCTAGACATCACTATAAACTGCCTTACTGCAGACATCGTAGCGATATGACTGAAAAATTGTTAAAGCTACGTTAAAATCCTAAACAAACATACATACATACAATACATACATACATACATTACATACATACATACTGTTTGGTATGAAAACAATTTATACTTATGACCAGAGGAATATATAAATCATTGCTTTTGATGCACACCATGCAACCTTTCTATACAGTAGATAAAGTGAGATCTTACATTATAAAGTAAAAGTTAAAATATCTAGTCTCTTACTTTGCATGTCTGATATAATTGTCATGTTATCCTTTTTTAAATAACCTTAATTACATTCTATCTTATAATGCATTTTTCTACAGGGGATGCGCTCTTGGCATTTACTGGATACCGTGCTATTCTGCAGTGGAACTTAGGCAATATCAGTTACAAACAAGAAAGAACTGATATTCGTATCATCGATAATGTTGGAGATGTAATTGCTTCAAAGAAAAGAAACCAGTGTACGAGTCAAAACAATCTATCCGTGAGTTGTGTAATATCTTACAAGAATACTGATTGGATCATCTTTTTAACCTTAATGAACATCACAACAAATCATGCTGGAAATTATACGGCATGGTTTAAACAAGACATACATGTCGAAAACAAGACCACGCCATTGATAGTAATAGGTAGGTGTAAAGATAACGAATGAATCATGTTAGAAATTGTGTGAAGGTCAGAAATTACTGCAAGTTATTAAATATATCGCAGAAATGCAATGTGGTGCAAGAAAAATACCTTGACTGTTTATATTATGGAAATGTGGAAAGTTTTCCACGCACAGTTAATCTTTTATGTTATGTAATAAATCGAAAACATGAACCCAAAAACGATATTCTTATCAATTAAAATATAGGTTTGATTCTCGATTTCCTGTGTTTTTACCCGGCATAAAACTGAATATAATATGAAGGCAACGTTCATTAATAATACCCTTTTAACAAAATAAAGCGCTAAACCGTGCTCATTTGAAAACTAATATTTAAAATTTTAGCGATGCGTATCAACCTAATTCATTTAATTATACGTACGCTATCCATAATTATATCTGTACCACCTCGTATAAATCTGACTGTATAACCTATTATTGGAAAATCAACGGCGCAGATCTGCAATATGCTATAAATCTTCATGTAACAATATCGACACTTACATTCAAAAATGTAACAATGATGGACAACTTCAGCAAGTTAACATGTCAAGCAGGAATAGAGAAATGCAGCAATATTCTGTGCAATTCTTCTTATGAAGAGAGCGATCCTTATACGGTTGAACCATATTGTAAGTACATGGTAACCATTGAATTTGACGTCTTTTCTATCTACACTTCAAACGTTTTAGTGCGTGATGACCTTGTTAAAAAGAGAGAGCAATAAACAAACACAGATGGACTAGTATAGAGGTCAGAAACAATACTAGCAGATAGGGCCCCATCAGATTTATCTCGCCCCTATATATATTTATATATATATATATATATAAGAGACATAGATAGATAGATAGATAGATAGATAGATAGATAGATAGATAGATAGATAGATAGATAGATAGATAGATAGATAGATGGATGGATGGATGGATGGATGGATGGATGGATGGATGGATTGGATACATAGATGGATGGATGGATACATAGATGGATGGATGGATGGATGGATGGACGGACAGACAGACAGACAGACAGATAGATAGATAGATAGATAGATAGATAGATAGATAGATAGGTAGGTAGGTAGGTAGGTAGGTAGGTAGATTGATAGATAGATAGATAGATAGATAGATAGATAGATAGATAGATAGATAGATAGATAGATAGATAGATAGAAAGAAAACAGATAGATAGATATGCTTCCATATTGTCTTAATGAACACAATTATCAGCAACATTAACTGATTTAAACCTCTGTTGAGAAATATATAAATTATTCTTGAAAATGTATTTTCTTTTCTACATCTCTCACGTTTTTCATCATATTACTCAATTGATATTCCTTTCATTTCCATACATTATCAATGCATGAATCTTTAACGCATCATTGTAATCACATGCAATATAATATGTTATGAACGTTAAAGAGATCATGACAAACTAGTCGATCGTTCGTTCACACGTGGCATGAAAGATGACAGTTGATGGAAAAGGCATCATGTCTCGTGCATGCCAGTGTACAATTAATTATATGTACTCCACTAAAGACACTAAATATCATCGATAACTTTCATTACGAGGCTCTTCCATGTGTACTTCTCTGAAATCATTGGCAATTTGTTACGTGCTTAGGCTCGAATAAGCAGCAACACAGAAAGAGTGAAAACTAACAAGCTTGTATAACTTTAACAATGAATTTATTAAGTACAATTATTTTCATAAAATAATTAAACTTACGGTTTTAGAGAATCAAATCCAACAATTATAGAATTCACAAAATAATCCACTAATGGAATTTCAAGTCCTGATAAATAAATGTTCTAATAGTTCCAGGTTCGAATCTTGACGATGTAATAATCCAAAATGGCTGACAATGTCACGTGATGGAGTTCTTGTTTTTAAATCATCCAGATGAAATTATGAAGCATATGTCCTTTTCCAGATAAATAGAATAATTCTTCTTTTCCAACGAATTGACACAGTCCAGAACAAGATATTAAACTCTAACAGAAAATACACAACTTCTTTAAAATAAGCCCAAATTATATTCTACTACTGTTAGCTTCTAAAACACAGCTATATATATTGTAATTCCCTCGTAAACAAGAGGAATCATGTGATTTTCTAGAAATTGATAGAAGTTCATGGAAGGTCACAGAAAGAGACTACCTTTACTAAAAAATAACATACTCTAGATTTTTCCTACCCCTAAGAACTAAAAATAAAAATGTTGTCCTTGAAATTGACCAATAGATTTAGAGGCTTGTTGACAATGTCTAAAGCAAGGTCAGGATTTAGGTCAAACAAGCCAAGGTCAAAACTTGTTTACAATTAGAGAATCTAAGTCAGCCTGAACATTCTAGAAATAATCTCCCAATCAATTCATTTTAAAGGCAAAATAACAAATTTGGATTTAACATTTAAAAAAAATAAATAATTTAAATCCAATAGCCGTAACAAATTATATGCCTGGATTTATTGAATATGGTCTTTTTCCTGAATATTTCTCTTTCTTAAACTTTGGATTCAGATGGACCGATGTACGTATCCTTGACTCTAAGCGAAAGCCATATTTATCTTGAAGGAATACAACTTTTAAAGTGAAGTGTTCGGCTAGCTGCTATCCGGCTTGCACTTTTCGATGGGAGAGTTATTACATCAATGTCGATAATGAGGAACTCGTAATCAACAGTTTCAATAAACGACTGTCTGGAGCATACACTTGTACTGCAAGAAATCGAGAGACTGGTGTGATAGCAAAGTCCAACGCCATATTTTTGCGTCATGTAAAAGGTAATTATACTAGCTTTCTGAATCTATGTAGTGAATATATTTGCGTAATTACTATAGCTTTGAAATTACTTTAACTCTTGTCAGATGTTGATTTGATTATTTTACAGCTTGTCACGTCATCCAAACTAAGTTAGTCAGATGAAATCACAAAAAGATAACTACACCGTTAATACTATCCAAAGACATACATTACTTGAGACTATATGATGTTGAAAATCTGTTGAAACAATGTTTGTTTCGTTATTTGATAGGATATTTAGTTCAGACGATGTTCTCAACTGCTTTAGAATACCATGTAAAGTCTCGCAGTGTAAAGTCTCGCAGTGCTTTAACAGGCATTCTTTAACACATGACGTGAAAGCATTTTAATAACATTATTGGACTCCTGACTATTCTTAACTTAATCACTGAGAGTCAAGATTAAAGATCTTTTCTTTTTGTATTATTACAGACTGCAATATTCCTTGATTTCGTTTTATCTTTTACTAGTGTCATTAGCGCCTGGAGAAACTCAAGATAAATAAGCTCAGCTATTACTTACAACTATTCGTTTAGACAAAAGCTCTATTTACATATAAATATTATGTAGGAACTTAATCTTAATTCCATTTTTTATATCGATAATGCAGCTTGATTGCTCGATATTGTAACCATTCTTTTCAATATATTGCTTAGAAATAAAGAAGCAAATCACACAACAAAATAAACATTCCCATCCCCCCAAAGCACTGGATAAAAAAGACCGTGTTCGTCAGAGAAATAATAACTATTATTTCCCCGAAAACCTCAGAACATAAAAACTGCAGACGCTACCTACAATACACAAACCAGGTAACCCAAATATTTTTATTTCTATTAACGGTCACCAATCCAAAACAATCTCAAAATATCTAGACTATTTTATGAAGCCCGGTGTCCATCCACTTCTTTCCCACATTCAGTATGCAACGGACTTTCTCGTGAAAGTTAAGCCAGTGAACCATTACCACCTGACACAATTCTAGTCTTACTAGTAAAATCTCTCTAGACCAACAGTCCGCATAATTTAAAAGAAGCCTGGGAAACAAGACATATGAAGACTTCTCCCACCGAATTCCTCGTCGAACTCCTGGAGCTAGTTCTTATCCCAACAAGTCTGAGCTTAATGGCAAGAATTACCTCCAGATTAACGACGGAATAGTCATGGGGACTAATACCCTCCCGTATGCAAATATCCACTATGGGCAGACTAGACAGCTAACTTCTTGAACGTGTTAGTCATAAACCATACCAGTAGATTCGTTTAATTGATCATGTGGGAATATCACATTTTTTAATTAAATAGCTTTTGAACATAACAAAATGCATGTTCTAAATAACAAATATCTGATCAAGATTTTATATCAAAGATAGCAAATTTTGTAGAATACGCAAACATTTCGTAGCTCAAATACAAAGGCCGATGACTGCGGTCAGTTTTTATCTATACCTACCTTTTTAGCATTACTAGGAAACAACACTCAACATCGTTAAACCTTTTTTGCGTATTTATTTCCACTATCTACCGCAAACACAAAGTAGAATTTATATGGTACATGTACTCGTATTTGTGTTTTGTTATCTTATCGCATGTGTAAATATTTCTTGACTCTTTGTACCCTTGAAAATGGAATCGGCTGATTCCGAAAGCGCTAAGGTCGATTTCACCCCAGTATCTGCACTGTTGTTTCATTAGAGAATGAGAAATGCAATATATATATATATATATATATATATATATATATATATATATATATATATATATATATATATATATATATATATGTGTGTGTGTGTGTGTGTGTGTGTTGCCTTAGAGAATGAAAAATGCACCTTACACAATGTATTGGTTCATTAACTTTACAAATAATAGGGTGCTGAAATAAAATGCTACTTCGCTTTTCTTTTATGTTAGATTTAAACTGACTCTTCTTTCCATCCCCATGTCACAAGTATTGTTTTACTAATAATGCGCTATTCTTTTAACCTATTCATATAATTTCTTAACAAATCATTAAAAATAACATTTTCCTTCCGTTTAAGGTTTCCGACCAGAACAATATTGGACGGGGTCAATCGCTGTTTCCGTCTTCCTCCTCATTGTTGACTTTCTTTTACTTATCATACAATGGCGTCGAATTGCATCAAGAGAGATTGGTATGATTCTTCCATACTGATTATAAAAAGTATTCCATTGCTTTTATAAACTCCGAGAAATTAATGTATTCATCAAAACTGTTGCTAAATAGAACTAAGTGTACTTACTTTCCATTAAGAAGATCCGTTTCTAACCATGTAATTAATTTACAACATCTTCCATTATGCAAATATCAGACATTTAAAAATTTTCAAAGACATTTATTGAAAGTAAAATTATGGCGTTAAACAAGAACCATTTCATACTAAATGGGAATATTCTAAGAAAATATCTATTAGCTAACACTAATAGTGACTTTGAAATTTTTATGTTAAATTAACATTTTTAATACTTCTAAATAAAAAGGTAACATTATTTTTCATTACTTCGAACAAGTAAGCATTCTTTTCGATAGAAGATTAAGCAGGAAATAAATGTTTGTTTTGGATTTTACACACTATTGCTTGGTATGTTTTACAATATTAGTGTACAATTTAAAGCCTAATACTTAGTATGAATGAGAAGTAAACTTAGAATAAAAATATTTTTTATGTAAGCATGAATATAGAACACTAACAAATCCTTCTTTCCTAAACTTCCATTATCAAGTACTGCTTTGATTTAGGTCAGAAAGTCAGTAGGGTATATAATTATGCACTATGCTGCTAAAATGAGACTTCTATTTAAAAGTAGAAAGCAACTATACATCCTTCGTTTAACGATGAACAATCTTTTGACACAGAAAACGTGACATGTTAATATTGACATATGTTTTGAATAAACTGACCAACAACCCACCAACCCACCCCGTAAATTGCGTAATATTAAACTTTCCAACGTGTATGGGGTAGTCTATCATAAATTAACTTTACTTTTACGTTTTTATCTATATAATTGTACAAAAAGTACTGTCACGAGAGAGAGAGAGAGAGAGAGAGAGAGAGAGAGAGAGAGAGAGAGAGAGAGAGAGAGAGATGCTGTTTAGGAGTTTTACATATTACCCATTGTTTATGATTCTACTTGCATGGAACTACCCGTTTGACCTGAAAGGAATCTGGCTAACATCGCACTATAAATGGCGCGTTTTGTCTTTTCAAGTTATATTTTAATCATAAAAATATTTTTATTTAAATGATCGTGTGTATCTATAATTAATTGCTTTTTCGTGTGTTTAAAATAATTCCAACATCTTGTTATTAATATGGTTCTTTTAAGACATAATAATCCCCTTCTGTACATTAGAAAATAAATATCACTGTTGTCTTTTTGCCCCTTGTGTCTCACTTTTTTGCATATTTAGATAATTACGGAAGATCATGCAATAAATGTAGTAAGGAGGGAGCGTCTGCAAACATGAGTACTTTTGTAAGACAGCCTCCAAACGTAGACAGAAGCAAAACATGTACTAGTGAAGATCATGACACTTGTACACGGTCACATGACCTGAGGACCTCACGTGAATATACTGGACCAAACCTTCAAGAAGCCCAGTACAGTACATTTGATGAAGTAATTGTCTTAAACGTTTGCTAGTCTTTTTATTTATTTTGTTTCAATTTAATTTTTTTTTTGGTGCCAGTTAGTAGACGCGTCTGTTTTCTTCCTCCCTTCAATCGAATGATAAACGATTCAAATCAATATATATATATATATATATATATATATATATATATATATATATATATATATATATATATATATATATATATATACACACACAGACAATGCAAACAAATAAAACAGAAAACCCGTTTGTGTGCAATGCTTTACATGACTATGACTTGCTGCGGATGCTGGAAGATAGTTTATATTGACCTAGAAATCGATGAGCCATAGCGACATCTGTTATTTTATGTAAATCTATGTACGCGTAAACTATATCCATCGTAGCTACACTCTTACATTTCTTTTTATTTATTGCTATTCAATTTGATCATTAGACTTTAATCCTGAAAGCCATGACAACTTTCTACTTCTATGATCCATTGTGGTGTAATTCAAAAGAAATAAATATTCAGTAAAAGCAAATTAAAAGTGTTGAATTCGAATATAGGCGACCATTTCCAATATAGATATGAAAAAAAATGTTCACTGGGACAGACGTAAAAAAACCGATCAATGTGAACGCATTATTAATAGCGTTATCCATATTCCATGCACAATTTAACAAAAAACAGGTTATCACATCTACTCATAATGAAAAATTTATCTCAATTGTCGTTATGTGCAATGTTTTGTTTTCACCTATCAACTCATCTTCATTTAATTGTCCTAGAATATTTGTATTATTTTCACATCTTCGAGCTGTAGATATTTGCATGGTCCAGATATCACTTAGGTCTGAGAAAAAAATAATGCATTCGTCTCTCAGCCACCACACTAGAGGTAAAAATGGAAACAAAGTCGACGTGTCATCTTATTATCGAAAAAAATATTTACAAATGTATAAGAATAACGAATTCTGCTGGCTCAAATGATAGTAATGTCCCGGAGGGAACAAAAAAGTTAATTGCGCGACTTTTATTTTACATTTCAAGACATTTACTATTTTATAAATAGTTTGATCAACTTTTTAAATGTACCTGGCTCAGAGTAGCTTTGGTGAGTTATATTTTCATATATGTCGTTCATTCAAAGAAAAGTTAAATCCCTAACTGTACCTAACCCAGACACAAAGAAGAATATTCATTATATGTTCTTGCCTTGGATAATCTGATGTGATAGCATAATTGCGATATACGTTTATACATTTTCAGGGTGTTCTGTCCATCTACGATTATGCGAGGGATAACGTAATCAATGGAAATTCACATGACACCGGAAATATTATTGAACACAGTTTATATGATTATGCCAGTCCTATAGAAACATGTCGTATTGTGGTAGCCGACATTCATGTAACATTTGAGAACTATATAACGCCTTTACATGACCCTGTCGGTCCTACTGAAATGTGTGATAATGGAGAAATCGACGTGCTGGGAGCAGATCGAACTGATATAACTAACTACAAGCAGTGAACTTGCCCATTCAATTAGTGGCATTAACTTGCTTGACTCGGACCAATTATATGATGATCATAAAAAAAAAGGATTCTTTGATCACAAGATGCATATCAATTATTTTAATCTCAAAGTTTAAGTGCTTCTTTTCGTCGAAAGTGGAGGACAAGTACTGTTTAAGAGACGTTAAAGTAAATAACAAGGCTTCAAACATCCAGAATCTGAAGAAATGAAGCTGTATAAAATATGAACAATGAAGTACCATATCATGCACAATATATTGGACTACCTGTTTTATTCACTTTCAGTATTGTTTATAGGCATCTTTTATATTCAATGACTGCCAAATCTTAGTGGTGAATGTGCCTATTATGACTGGCATACATATTTTAGTAGAACGTTTTTTAAAATCATTTTTAGTAGATGTAATGGGATATCTTGTAAAACTAACATTAAACAGTAGGAACTTATATATCTGATCATATGAACTATTTTTACTCATTGCATGTCGCTATGTGGCAAATGATCTATACGTAGTGAAAGTTCAAATCTTCAAGTCACCCATTCTATCAGATTGTAGACCATACATCTAGGTCGTGCCTTACGCAATTCTCTTATACTGAGAGGAAAGGTATTTAGATTACTACTTCATTCGTAAAGATCCCTTTGCTGGTTGTTTGCGAAAAAGCTTTTTACAAGATGCTACACGTCTGCAGTTTCTTTTATTCAAGCAGCAGAGAGGGTGAATGGGCAACTTTTTAGAGGCGTCTATTTGTCAAACCAAGGCCTCCTCCAAAGCCAAAAAAATAGTGTAAAAAAACGACCAACCGAGACGCATATTCGTTGTCACACCCTCTCTGCTGCTACGAATTAATTCATACCATATAACAATAATGGTAGGAGAATCATTAACAACTAGATTAGCTCGTGAAAAACTAGCGGCGATTAAGAATTTATACCCGTCCGTGACTATGCTAGACAAAAATTACAATAGCGACAATAATTTCAAGTTGATTTCATAGAGGGCACAGAACAATTATTTAAACCTATTACTGCAACTACTAAAGAGGTTATATTGGGAGAAAAGGGTCTTCTTCCAGTATTAGAGCAAATTGCTGAACAAACGGCAAAAATAGCTGCAGCACAACATCCTCCTGAAATCACTGACGTGAAAGAAAATCTTACACCTAAACCTAAATTAAAAAAGAAAATATTAATCCGATTAAAAAATTCAGCAAAGAAGCTATTGAGGATATTAAAAATACTAAAGAATTTGATTTACCTGCGAAAATCTTATTTGGTATATATGATAAATCTAAAATGTTAAAATCAGGTTATGAAACCGTAAATGATGATAATTTTATTAAATGGATATATCGTATATATTACAACAAAAAACAAATTAGTCGTGATGATTATATGTTTGATACGCTTGTTGAAAAAATAAACATGCTTAATAGAGAATACAGATCACAGCTTCAACAACCACTTACTCCATATTCGCCACCTGAGCAAGAATCTTATCAACTTTCTCGATCTCAGCAACAAATAGAACAACAACAATCTTTCTCACCACAACAATAATTGTTGTCAGAATTTGAAAAAGTCAGTGAGCAGCTTTAAAAACACAAAGGTAGGAAAAACGCTCTTGAGACTTTTTAAAAAAGGAGGGAAAAGGAGCAGCGGGGGATGGATTTTCTCTAAGTGAAAGTCAAGGAAGTGGTCTCATTGCCTGTTCTTATAATATTCTTTCCGACATAGCACGATTACAAATTCTTATATCGGGTAAACTGGAAATAACTCACCGGAAATAATCAATGAAGCCGCTGATATTTGTCAACGATTATTTCAAGGCGGAATCATGGATATCGGCGTATATGAAGACTTTATCGATGAAATCGTTAATGGTTATCGCAGAGATTAGTTATCACCACGATTCGATATAACGATAATTAATAAGATGATCATACACTATCACCATTATAAACCAACCGTGGTCAGGGTAGTAAACTCGCGATTACCCGTTTATATAATGATTTACGAAGATGGTCTTGGTGATGTTATTTGAGGATTATTTTGGCTCCTAAAATAGCACCAATCATAAAACAATTATCGATGAAAGCTATTAATGTTAACGGTGAAAACTCTCCTGGTGATATTAGTAGCATTGCCAGTAAAGCGTTTTCCACAGCCAAAGAAAGAATAATACGATTAATACGACCAAAACCTCCGCCAGTAAAATTGCCATCCACGGAAATCATGCCTACAAATGTCAGTAAATAATAAACCAAGCCGTGGATCAAAAGCTAGCAGCGCTGATAAATCAAGGACCCGATGCGAGTGTTAGTAAAATAATAAACCGAGCCGCGGATCAAAAACTAGAAGCGCTGATAAATCAAGGATCAGACGAAGTACAAAAGAAATATTACTGCAAGTTTAATAGCGGGAAACGGTTTGAGATCGCGATTTAGATCGAGAAATATATAATAAAATGTTTGAATCTTCACCCGACCCAACATTTGATATAGAATCACCGGTGCTCAAGGATGAATCTATACGCGATTATCAGTTTTATTATTATGCAGTACCGCCAAATAGTCGATCAAGGACTGAACTTCAAGTTCAGGATACAAGTAAATATTTCCTACCCGCTGAAGCATTTATTGAAGTATAAGGGCAAATTGTAACAACTGCTAAAGATGATAATCGTGTAGCAATACCATATGCAGATAATACGCGAGTTGGTTTTGTTAATAACGGTATTATGGCATTATTTGGTTGTGCTAGATATATGAATGTTGGAGATTGACTCTATTGAGCATGATGTCGATGTTGCCACAACAATAGTAGGTTTAGCGAGATATTCTGATGATTATGCAAGATAAGCTGGTCCATATATGATGTTTGCTAAGGATATTACTGATAGCGCTGAACATGTTAAATATGATAAAGTAAAGGCAACACGGGATACTGCAGTTGATCAAGCAACAGCTGGATATATGAGACCAGGTGCTGATTTTGATGTTGTATGTGTTAATGATAATTACAGCATAGGGTTTGCAACAATCGTATCAATGTTGCGCGGACTGCGTAGATTATTTTCATGTGCAATTCCAGTGTCTCATATTTTCGGATTTTGTAGAAATGTAAGAAAAGTTATCTTTGGAGCTAAACACACAGTAGACCTCGTAAGAAAAAAATGATGATAACGACGCAATCTGGTGAGGTGCCGGTGTTGCTGCTGATAGAGTAAATATAAAAAAAACTGATTGCGGATGCCAGTAATGACTCCATCGATCGCCGCAAAGGGAAAATTACTATCATTTATGGATACAGGTGGTAAATCATTGCTATCATGGCTAACAACAACGACAGCTATTATGGAGAGTAGTATAACGGTATCTCTACTTGCCACATAACAGGTTGTTTCTGTGCCACGGCATGTATTTGTTGCGCTACAGGATAAAACACGATTAAATTCACAAACACACAGTCATATGATATTTGACAAACTGGGTGTTACCGAGGACACATTAAGAAAAAACGGTCAACAAGAACCATCCGAGAATATTTTGCTTAATTACGATCAAAACCAAATAGCACGTGCATATCATCGTTTGCTGACATTTATGGGGCGTGATCTGAATGTAGATAATGGCTTACAAATATCACAGTTAGAAACCTATATCCGTTTTATTACTTTTCGCTGGAACATCTTGATTTAACCAGACAAAATGTTGTTGACATACACTTCCGAGCTCGTGTAACACAAATTCCTGTTGTTGTGGCAGGTCCGCTGATCGTTTACGGTGATTACAAAGTAATTGCCGTCATACTCAGCGACAAATCGCTGTTACTTGAGGGTGGTTGTGGACAAATGAGGGTAGTTGATGCACCAGTAGAAAATATGTAATACAGTTAGATCACTCGTATTATTATAAAGGTCGTATATTCACGTTAGTGTTACTCTGACTCCTGGTCAGATTAAAAAGTTGCAATCGGATTCAGCTAAAAAGTGCGGAACTACAATAGCCTTAAAACATGATCAGATTACTGGTGGTCAGATTAAATTATGACAGCGCGTCAGATTAAATATTTCAATGATGCACAAATTTTTTTTTAAAATAAAGATGTTCAGGTTACTCTCTCTCTCTCTCTCTCTCTCTCTCTCTCTCTCTCTCTCTCTCTCTCCGGGCGCGATCAAAGATACAATTAAGTCAGGTGGTATATTTCTTCTTCTGGCGGATGTACCAGCATTGATTTCCGGGGCCGCCCCTGCAGTAGTGTAAGCTACGGCGTTAGGAGCAGTTGGAACAGCGGCGGGAATGGCACTAAAGAAGGCAACAGGACGAGGATATAAAAAAAAACAGGGAAGGGGTCTAAGGTTACCAGGGACTCTGTATTCATGGTACAACGGATACGGCCTGAGTTTGCCAGGGACGCTTTACTAACACCGCTGTCGAATTTTGATTTAATCGATGCTGCTAAAAAAAATTAAGAATAAAAAACTTCAGAGTTTTTTAAAACAAAATGCGAGATCAGTTACCTTCTACACCAAACAAAAAATTGAAATATGTATCATTAATCTCGATAACAACACTGGACCTGGAACTCACTAGGTTGCATATGCGATTGGTCCGCGTGGAATCGTTTATTTTGATTCATATGGGTTAGCACCTCCAAAGTAATGTATGTACTATATACACCGACTAACAATTCCAATTTGGTACTAGACTCTACCAACACAGACAATAACCGGCCCACCAATATGCTGCCAGCAAGTAATTAATGTACTTGATGCTATATCAGCATCGACTAAACCACCCCATAAAATGGTACACGAATACACGAGTAATCACTTTTTAGAGAGATTGTACAATATATTGATTGATGTTTACGGTAAATCTATCTCGAACCTATAAAAAAAAACACCGGCGAAATTTCGTCAACCAAGGATGCAATTTTTTTTATCGAGGATGAAATATCCGAATTGTTAAATCTTGCAAATGTGGATCCGAACGAAATAGTCGTATTTCAAGATAGACAAGGAAAATTAAAAACGAGTAATGTTTCCTTGAATGATATTATAGTTAAAATTAATGAAGCAACCAAAAACTCCATAGAGGTGTTTGATTCCACTTGTAATATCAAACCAGGTGTTCTTTTCCCAGCTATGCTAGATAATATCACCGCGTGAGTAAAAAAAAATCTGGTGATACAATTACAGGCAACCTCGACATGAACTCGAATAAAATAACGGCACTTGGTAATCCAACATCGGACACCGACACGGCAACAAAAATACTACCTATACGTCATCAACGGTAATCTATCAACGTTGGAAGCTGAATATAAAACCATCAATGGTAAACTAACAACGCTGCGAGACGAATATAATATCAACCGCTCCGGTGGCCTAGTGGTTAGAGCGTTCGCCGCGGAAGCGGAAGGTCGTGGGTTCGATCCCCGGCCGAGTCATACCAAAGACTTACAAAAATGGTACTAACAGCTGCCTCGCTTGACGCTCAGCATTAAGAGGTTAGTGTTAGGACTGGTCGGCCTGGTGTCAGGATAATGTGACTGGGTGGGACATCATGCTACATGTCTGCGGCATGATGCCTCAGTGCTAGACATCACTATAAACTGCCTCACAGCAGACATCGTAGCGATATGACTGAAAAATTGTTAAAGCTACGTTAAAAATCCTAATCAAACAAACAAACAAACGAATATAATATCACCGACAGTAATCTATTAACGCTGCGGGCTGATTATGATAGTCATGTAGGCGCGTTTGGAAATCTCCGTAAAAAAAAACTTAGTATTAACTTGGGTAGTGATACACATTGCTTAGAATGTCGAGGTTATGACGGATGCATCTTTTAAAATATATGTTTAAGAACGGATGCAAAAGTTGATACGGTACTTTATAGCTCGGGTGCTTGAATCTTTGGTGTAAGTTTAACAACATGAAAGGAACGAATAGTCAGAAATTCGTAGTTATCAAAAGAACATTGAACTTCAAATATGCAAGTAAATATTCACTACATCATGATAATTCTCATGACTAGCTTTTACAACGAGAAATATATATTTGGTTCTGAGCACGGAAGCAAAAATTGATAAGGTACAGTATCGCTGAGTTGCATGAATATTTGATGTAAGTAAAAGAACATAAACAGCAGAAACAGTATGGAGTTTGGTGATTGAAACAAACGCGTTTAGGTACCATAAATAGGAAACAGGTCTTGTGTGCAAGGATTTAAGAATAAAGCTGATAAATTGCAATATCTAATGATGAAAAAATGTGACATAATATACATGGAGATAATGTGACGTGTGCAGATGTGTAAGAAACTAAATATATGTGACCCAGGCTTTTACAAAGTGAAATATTAGCATTGGTTCTGAGCAAACATTGATACGGTACGGTATTGCTTAAGTGCATGAATCTGTGATGTAAGTAAAAGAACATGAAATTCAGGAACAGTATGAAATATGACGATTTATGCAGCACTCAAAATTTCAGATATGCTATTAAAGATGTTACCTAGATCATGGTATTTTATTTATGAAGTTGGTTTGGTTCCCAGCGGAGATGTTATCATCGATGAAGTAAATGTCCGTATTCTACATGTTATCGGTGCATGATTAGAATGAGAACGTGAATTTATATGCGGTAATAAAGATTTTGATTCATTTTGTCATCTGTACTGAAATACATTTAAGTATCGGAATCTATTTTCTTTGTAAATATCTTTCAACAAGAAATCTTGGCACGGATGGTACAATGGAAAAATGAATCCAATTAAAACCTTCAAGTAATTTGTAGATTTTGACAAATATCACTTTTCTCAGAGATATAAGTTAGAAGCACTTTACTAATAACTAATTTTTTTTAAACTGCAGAACGCATATAGATATCAGAACTAGGAAACGAAAGCATTACAATATTGGATCAAATGAGACATAAATTATCTTATATAAATGCCAACTTAGCCACCAGTCTTATGAAGGATTTAAATGGAGAATAACCAATAAAATAAAATATACATGAAGACACAACATGAAGTAATAAATTACTACCATATTGTGTGTTGTTGTTGATGATGATGATGATATTCTGCTATATTATGAAAAGCAAGAAGATAAAATATATTATAAATTTAAAAGTAATGCGAAATGAAAACAAAAATCTACAAGGTTGTCGTCAGTATGAATTAAAATATAATATTCACTTCTCATTCAGGTAATTAGTAGATTTTCTGCCAGTTTTTCCCAGATTCTGAACTAATTGCAGTTGAGCCGATGTAAGTTTTTCTGGAGATTATCAATTCCATTAAGGAAAATCAGTAAAGAAGTAACGTGTATTTTCTTAAATGTTAAATATGATATCTTTAAATATGATTAAGTGGCCTACATCAATAACAAGCTGCCACTAGTTATGCTATATCAATAGTTGGGCAATGATGATATCTTTAATGTGGTAATGATGAACAACAACAACAACAACAACAACAATAATAATAATAATAATAATAATAATAATAATAATAATAATAATAGGAAAATGTTATAAGTACCGGGATCAATATTGCTTCGATGCGCGTTTTTATAGGTTCCTAGCGCAGATGTTAAGTGGTTTTGAGCCGATATATTTTGGTTCCTATCGCGGATGTGAGCTACATACTTCCATTTGCTTCTTGGAAAGGGACCGACCATTTACTTGTATATAGGAATAAGGTGAATGTTTGACAAATATATTTCAGGCTTTCAAAAAGATTCCACAAATGGTGATACGATATATAAAAATATACAAATATTTTACATAGGTTTTAAAAAATACATCTAGTTTAAAGACGAAATTACATATCCCGGCTGAACAAAATCTATTTTCGTTAGCTTTTAAAGGTGTGTCCCTTGTGGAAATGTGACGTGCTTTGATGTAGGAGTGAAATAGAGCAGACTGTTTTCATAAAGGAAGCCATTCATTCTTTTAAGACTATCAACTTAGGTATATATATATATATATATTTTTAACGCAACACTACTTTTAAGTCGCTCTTTTGGCCCTTGGATCAAGAAGTGTTGTATGAAGGATAATGTTATGTATTTTCGCTGGTGTTACATATTTTCATTAACAACGTAAACTGTATGTTTCGCAAGAAAATATTTACCATCTTTGACGAGAATTGCACATTAGTTTATTATTATTATAAACCTAGAAAATATAATGTTTTAATACATCGCAGGTATATATTCATATTATGTCAGCACATAAACCGAATAAAAACCCACGCAATATTGAAGCAGTGAGGGTTACTCGAATCCTGGGGTCTCACTAAACACATTAAGGCTCTCCAAGAACACCTTAAACTTTGCATAAGACCCACTTTAAATTTCAACAACAGCACACAAAAAACCAAAACCAAACAAACAGAAACTGCGAATATTTAGCGATATTTTGTGTAACAGGAAAATAGCATGGTCAGGAGTTGCCAAGGGAAATAACTCTTGTTTTTACGAAAAGTGTTCCGGTACAGAAACGTGAATATTTATCAAATATTTATAAATAATTAGCAATACCACGAATAAGTCGTTAAATAAGTTAAACAAGATAGCAGATGTATTGTATATAAAATTATTTGATTATCTCAATAACAATTTCATTATTCCTCCATTTCTTTATTTTGACAATTATTAACATTGAGTATCATAAACAATTCAAATAAATGAGACGTATGGTGCATTGCTAATTAATGAGGAAATTGTGATGGTGCATTGCTAATTAATGAGGAAATTGTTTTTTAAAAAAATATATATATATATATATATATATATATATATATATATATATATATATATATATATAAATTAAAGAGATTTGATGCATAAGAGTTCGTTTCCGTAGATTAATGGAAAATAGTGCCATCAACCAATACTATAAATCATTGCGAGTAACGATGTCCGTATGTGTTTTTTTTTCGTCATTTTTCCACTTCTTGGTACATTTTTGCAAGATTTCGTGCGAATATATGCAATATTGGGGTTTTTAGAGAGACAGCAATTCCTGTCATTGTGGTAATATTCTTACACATTAATTGTTATTCTAAATTTTAATGCAAATATTAGCGTAGTCAAAGTCAATTCAGTCAGGATTGTTGAATATTCTACAATTTAAATGTCTTTTTAAAAATAAAAATTATTGATTCTTTGAATTTTTCATATCATGACCGTACTATATTGAGTCAAAGAAAATGACAGTTTAAATACGCAGCTTTCATTGTTACATCAATGTGCAACATTGAGACAGTTTATTGGATCACACCGTTAGCTTGACCTGGTCAAAAAATATTCACATGATTTAATATTGAATCTTGTTGTATGTATTTCTTGTGAGGTGTAAATAATGACCTTCCAAAGAAATACGGAAGTTTGATGATAAAAATAAATGAATAACGGCCTTTTCATTGCAATAACAACATGGGGTGGGGGGATCTTCAGTCAGGCTGAGTGCCACCATTTTTGTTTTGTACAGAGAGGGTACTCCACTATTTGGGGCTCCCATTCCTTCAACTTTGATTGGATAATTTCATGAATAGCGGGACAATTATACATCATAACCTGTGCACAGGAAGCCATTTGGCTTTTCTTTTAAACTATATGTTATTGGTAAGAATTAGGTATAGCTCAGAGAAAGTTTTCATGAAAAAAATCCACAAATTGTGTGGATCATGGAGGGTTTCATGCTGGAGAGGTTTTATTTATTAATCTAAATATGGAATGTGCGAAAACTATATTTATACTTATTTTCAGTTCATGTGAATACAGCTGTAGTATAAGTTAACATACCCTCCATATCATCTTTAACTGGAAATGCATGTCAGTTCTCTCTGTTAAGCGGCTGAAGAGGTAGCAACCACAGAGTCTGATGTTTTATCAATAAAGTACAACAAAATCTGTGACAATATGAAATCACCTTATCAATACAATGAATATACATATAGTTAGACACCACCACCCCGTAATAAAAAAAACTTGTATAGTTTTGAAAGTTATTCAACAGCTCAGACTATTGTAGCATCCATACATCCTGCACAAAATATCTTCATTTGTCTGATTTTATCATTATTTATAGTTTAAAAATAAATTCATATTGTCATGATAGAAAAATGATATCACAATCCAGTTATGCAATGCAAAATAAATCAACTACAAAATAAATAAATGATAAAATGTAAAAATAAAAGTATATACAGTACTCTATATAATATTTCATAGGAAATATTAGAGAAAAGTAAATATTTTATATAAACTTGAGTGATAGAAACAATATTTTTAGATGAATTAGTCTAAACAGTTCTCATACAAGTTGTCTTGTTACGTTGTCCTTATAGATTTTTTTTTTAAAGTAAGGAGGCAGATATTACCAGTCCCATTTGTTTTTCACTTTCACATGAATAGAAAACATGAATAAAGACAAGCTTTACACATAATTTGCCCTTTAGATTGGTCATACACTCATAATTGTAAATTCTGAGTAATTCAAGCTGCAAACTCTGGATTGGACAACACATATTGCCCCCATATTTTTTTAATATCCATATACTGCATACATTTGTAAATTATACCTCAAGAACTGTCTGGCTATATTCTCTAGTGACTGTTCCATTAATTAACCCCAAAAAAATTCCATTACTGGGTTTGTGTTCACTATATACACTCTACATAAAATGATCACTTTTTAGAGAATTAATTTTTTTTGGCAGTCAATAAGATACATTATTTGCATTTGCTATGAGCAAAAGCCAAGAAAAGGAATATACTTAATTTGCAAATTTGTTTTTTTTTGTTGCTTTGACCTCAGAAATGCCATATTTATTAACCTGAGATGTAATTTTAAATTTGGCCTGTTATCCCTACTTTAAAAAGGTATATGTATTAAAATTCTAAAACAACGAAAGCCATTACTCAACTGAGAAGTTATGAATGCATGACTTGTAATATTGCAGATGATTGTTAATGACAATTTTGATATAATACAGTAATAAGAAAAGAGTGGTTTAAATTTTAATTAAAGTTCTTGGATTAACAAACACTAGCATTTATTATCTTTAAAAACATCATAGTCATATATGCAGGTACATGCTTAAAGATCTTTTGCTCTGCGGTCACAAAATGTGTTGTAGGTTTAAAACGATACAACCATGCAGCATGTCAACATGATTTATGATACACCGCCTATATATCATATATTATCAATACACATTTTAACTTGATGGTCTTTCCAGCTTTAGAAGGTGTGTAAATGGTTATTGGTACTGTACTATACCATATACTTGTTGTATTTCCGGTGAGCAAATTACAAGCAGGCATATACTTAATATCTATTTATATGCCATTTCCATCCATGATAGGATAATAAAAATCATTTTAAACAGACTGCCTGTGAGTTGTCACTGATTTGTACTGAATATTTTAGGCCACTCCATTTGATCAGATACAATATAGCCATCAGATACAGTTATGTATCTGATTACATAAATAGTTTTACTTATAAGTTTCTTTTTTTTTTCCTTTTTTTTTTTAGTCAGTTTGTTTGAACTCAGTAGGATAATATAGTTTTGTAGCACATCATCCTGCTGGGCTAAATTGTTTGAGAATAAATTACATTCTACTTTTAAATTGTCTGTAATTTTAATTTGGTCTGGTATTCTGCCTCTTTTACATTTGCTAAAAGTGTGATTGACTGGCATGCTGCCTATTTTTGTTCATCCAGCTTATAAATCAAACTCGTATTTAAAAATATTTTTAGGTTTCAAATCACCCACTGGTATCTCCATCAACAATTTTATATACTGATAATCTGATATACTTAATAATTTTTAAAATGACTGGCACCTGAACAAAACCTTCATTCGAAGATGAACCATGCTGGAAATTAGCCATATTGAGTTTCTAGGAAGCCTGTTATATATCATGCATTTGTAAGACTTCCTTTAATGCAAGTTCAAGATACATGTACAACATAAAGCTTGTTCCAGGGCACATAAGGTCCAATCGAGTTCTGATTAGCAATTAAAAAAGTGAGTTCCAGGTCAAATTTCATCAATGCTGTAGTTTCATTTAACTTGTCAACAGACTAATGATATAATGAATATTGTACTTGCAATTTCTGAGTAGGTATATCATCTTGCTATTGATTTCATGCAGGTATGGCCAAGGTAAGGGCTTTAAAGTTTGCTAGGCTGTCTATTAGGTTAGTAGGCAACCACCCTATGCCAACATTGCATGGTGTCCAACTTTTTAATAGGCAGTTTTTTTTTTCCTACACCACAACAGTAATGTCCAAATATCAAAAGGGATAGCATGGGTCAGAGGAAACTGGGACAACTTTATGCCAAACAAGCTCGGGCAATAAAATAATTACCATAGAAATGGCCGTGGGAGCGGGCAATGTTATGAACCATGTCATTTGGTGTTAATTTGTAAATGGCAAGTGAGTGTTGTCAAGTCTTTTTCATTTTTACTAGCAAAATTGAGTGCCAGTTCTTGGAACAGCTGTCTCAAGTGAATTCATAATGTAAAGAATAAAAAGGCAGACAACTAATAAAATTCTCAATGACCACTGATTATTAAAATAACCTGCATCACACTGCAGACAATGTTGTGAAAGATAAGATAGCATATCTGCCAAAGCAAATTAAAGTAGTTTTTTTTTTTAAGTCACTACTCATACTTTAAGTATTTGCTGTTGAAAGTTTGTGCCCCACCCCCCCATATCTGGGTGATACGGGGACACAATGTCATCTGCCTTTGATTTTCTTTAAGTTTAGCAGTGTTACGTATAAAAAATTGCAGTAGATACAATCATGAAAATAAGATAATATTTAATTGTATATAAAGAAAACCCTGTAAGGGCCAGCTTGCCCAAGTTCCTGTGTGACCTTTCCAGACATTTTTGGTTATACATGTTCATATCTTAAAAAATGTAACATTTTCTTCTTGCAGATTCTTGTATATTTTGCTCCCATCAAAGGCCCGAAATGACTAACTTTGACAGGATTCCAATTGTAGATGTTCATGTTGACAATTTCAGGGAGAGTTGGCCCTCTTTGATTCTGGCCATCAGGTCAGCAGGATTTATTGCCCTTGACCTGGTAAGGTAGAAAGATTATCCAGGCACATGCTTGAATACTTTTATTTTCATTGCTATTAATTTTTGATTCTCTAGACATCTTTACTGATACTTGAATTTGTAGATTGGGAAAAATGGGTCTTGTTGCATCCACTTCATTATTTTTGATTGGTCTTTATATTCACAGTCTGTAACAACCACAAAATTCATAAACCCATTCCCATTTCAATAGTAGAAAGTCCCACTTAAAATGTATGTAGATCTGCAAATTCCATTAAAATGGTCACATTTAGTGTTGTCATTGCTACTTGATTAATATAATTTTATTTCAGTTTTTGGCTCATGGGAATGAAATATACCAAGATTTCACATGAGTACATACCCTGTTTTGTGTGATTTGAGTAAATACCCTGTTTTGTGTGATTTGAGTAGATACCCCGTTTTGTGTGATTTAATTATTATTAGGAGAGCCTTGAAGGAACATCCCTCAGCATTATGTTTCCTCACTTACAGTGTGGGTTGCTTTTAATACAGTGTTAGAAAGAGGGGCCACTATTGCAGTATAGCCGATCTAGTGAAGTTCTCAAATCAGCAATGTTGTTTCAGTTTGAAATATTTTAGCATTTTGATTTGTAGCCTGGTTGTTCTGAGATTTGTAATCTCTAGCATTGCTTGACCATTTCATGTAGAACTTAATAAAGGTCCACAAGATGACAGGTCCCTTAAAACGCAGTCTTTACTGTACATTATCTTTGCATTTCAACTGACATTTTTGCATAGAAACTTGCTGTTGAATGAAATCAGAAATTATTTATACAGATATATTTAGCAAAGGAAAAGCTTGCCATTTGTATTTTAGGTGGTTATTAATACCTATTACCTGTCTAATGTTTATTATTACCTTTATACCTGTCTAATGTATATTACATAGCTGCTAACAGTCCTGTTTCTTTCGTATTTGTTCTGTATTTTTAACCTGAATACGGGTTTATGTTTTTTTTTGCAAAAACTATGTTTTTTAATTAAAAAATAGTAATAAAATTTCTTTGGAATTGTCAGTTTAGAACGCGCTCTCGGTTCTATTTTGACAGAATATATACTATGAATACATTTCTACAATACGATTGGTTCATTCGAAATTGAGGCTACCAGGCCTTTCGTTATCCGCCATATTGGCTTTTGCAATAGTTACCACTGTTGCTGTATCTAGTCTTCATAATATTCAGCTTCTTATCATGATAAATTGGAAGGCAGAATATTCAGAATTTTCTCCAGGAGAAATAGGAGACAACTGGAAGGATATTTATTCCGGCTTGTATAGATTTGTGAAACCATATAGTAAAGGAGAAAAATTGACATTTTGTAAATTGTGTAACTTGATTTTGCTATTTGGCACGGAGCCGCCCATGAAATGCAAGAGCACGAAAAAGCTAATAAACATCAGCTTCCTGCTTCATCACACACAACTCCCCTTGAACTTACGGCGTAGATAAATGACAGAGAACCTTAATGTACATCAATCAAAATTTGATTTTTAAATTTCTTTTAGAAATAAACCTTCCTTTTTTAGTTACTATATAGTGTTGTTGGCAATTTATTTTGCACACGTTTTTTCTGACATTAAAATCGCAAAAGATAATTCTTATGCTTGAACGAAAACATTTCAATAAGAAAATCTCAGAACTGAGATAATCAATGAAAGTTGGTACATTGGAATTAATGATTAAAAAGAAAAAGCGTGGAAAGGGCTCCTATAAATAGCTTGTGTTTGAGTGTGTTGCACTCTTGCACCTTTTGAATGGGCACCCATATGGAACATGGTGCAACTCAAGAAGTTACAAATGTGCATCTTTGACATCTACTAATTAAGTGAGGCGCTGTCCAACTTTACTGATGGTTGTATATGTTGTAAATAGATACATATGCATTAAAATTTAAAAATCAGTATTTGTTCCTGAAAATCAGTAATTTTGTCACAAGTAATCAGTATTTTTGCACTCTGGGGTTGGCAGCTATGATATTATTACCTGGTACCTGACTTATCATTATTATTACCTAATATATGTCTAATGGTTATTGATACCTGGTACCTGGTCTAATGTGTATTATTACCTGGTACCTGTCTTGTCATTATTGTTACCTAGTATCTGTCTAATGGTTATTAATACCACTTGAAGATATGCATACCTGCCTTATTTCCAGTGTTGGGGTATTTAGGAAACTTTTGTGTATTTGAGGTCACTATGAAGGAGGGTCAATACAAGTGAACTAAAAAGTGGATGTCCGATTGAGAATAAGTTGTCTTTTCATACAAGTCTATTGAAAATTACTGCAAATTCAAATTTGATAGAAAAGAAAATAATGTTTGCTTTGAAGTTTTTAACATATTTACAAAACAAAAATGGTTTGTAGACATGGCATTATCTAATATCATTACCAGACACATCACATGTACCCACAGTCACACAAGTTTATTATTTCATTGAACACTGGAATATTTTCTTAATTAGATGTAGTCAGTTTGCTAATCCCAATAGTTTGGGTGTTGGTTGTAGTTACTGTTGTTGTTGTTGTAGGGTTTAACGCCATTTTTCAGCACACAGTAGGCTATACATTATGGCCAGTATTATTGGTGAAGGAAGAACCTGGGAAAACTCCCAAAATGAACCACAGACACAAGAGAATCTACTGGCAAGCTTTCCCAGATACTCGCATTGGCCAAATCCTAGACTTGAACCCACGCAGACAGAGGTGAGATGGCAGTGACCCATAACGGAGAGCGCTTCAGACCACTCTGCCACTTGGGGCCCCTTTTGGGGGTTGTTAGGTAATACAAATTTAATTTGTGTTCTTCATGGCTCTCATTTGAGATGGGTGCTCAAATTTCCCAGAAGACCTTGGGAATGGCAAACATGTTGGATGGTGTTGCTGTGTTGACAGATGTCATACAGTCCAGAACGATGCTTATATGATGTTTGCAGCAAATTCTCCCTCTTGCTGCTATGCTTCACAAAGTCAAACTCTATCTGGGAGTTCAGAAAACTTAGTTTTGCCAGGTTTTGCCCATTTTGCAAATGGCTCATCTTTCCCTGAAACACCTAAATTTGAAATATTGCCAGGATAAATGAACTACATTTGTACACTATTCTTACTATTGAAATAATCATGTATTATGATTAATATAAAGAATAAAATTAACTTAAAACAAACATTGACACTGGTCACAAATGTTTCACTATACTATAATAATGATGGCTTAAACATTCTTTTTCAAATTTTGTTCATTTGTTTGAAAGGAAAAGTATGATTCCCTTTTGTTTTGGTAATACACCATTCCCTCGATAACTTATGCCCTGATAAATTACTAACCTGCTTACTATATGGAGTCAGGTGTGGAAATACCCCCAGAATTGATCCCATTTATTGAACTTGAAGAAAATCACAATAAAAATTATAAACTGAAACATTGATATATCACTTTTTTTTAATGTTGAAAACAGTTGATAGGACCTGGAAATTTTAAACATTTTGTAATTATCAACCTTTAATAAGAAGTCATATAATTGGTACATTTTCTTTCCAAACAATGTTTTAGTACACCGTAATTACAGATATTAAGGAAATTCAGTCAATGAAAATGTTAACCTAGTCTAGTCAGTACATTAATATTTAGATACCAATTAAATATATTAAGTGACACTTGTGTTTTAATTCTTTTTGTTCCTCTCAAGTGTAATCATCATAAATGTGATGGGTATTTAAACTTAAATTGTGTCAATCTACCGTAACAGCTATGTCTGCAAACTTTTATCTGATTCTGAGGACCTAATTAAGTGCCAGCTGTTTTGATAACTGACTTGCGGAAGTATTTGTTGTATTGTTGCACTAAATTAAAAGCTGGCCTCCTTTGTATTATCATGTTAATTATGTCTTTTCAATCAAATAAAAGAGGTGGAATAAAAGAAAAGTTAAAAGGCGTGTAAATCCTACATATTTAAAATCTATCGACCCCAGTCGTATGTTGGGTTAACTCGTTTCGGTTGATCAATTGAATATTATCATAAATGTTATTTTGCATGTAACATAATTCAACTTACTTAAATTAACTGACTGACCCATTCATAACTGTGATCAAAGAAATCAAGGCAACCAAGCAACAAATACTTCATAAAATAGAGAGCTTGGTTTTACAAATACAGACCATTGTGGGCAAGCGAGTTTCAGAGAATTCCTGAACTGGCACTTAGAGATATCCTCAAGGATGATAAGAAGTTTCACTTTTACCTACAGTGAAATCACATAAATATTGTGCTTTTTGAACACTATGAAATTTCAGTTTCAACGTAGACGATTGTCTCATGCAATAAATGTCACTAGTTTTTGACAAAAAAAGAATCTTGTTTTATTTAGTGGTGTATCAACAGCAAGTCCAGTTCCCTGCTACTTTTACCTCTGTCTTGGCATTATACTATTAAATGCACTCCAAAGAACCAGACTAATCAACAAAACAAAAAACAGTGATGTAATACACAGATGTTTTTGCATACATGTGATAGTGGTTGAAACCAGTTTAAAGTAGAACTTCTTCTCATGCAGCAGGTTCATAAAACATTTACTTTGATTTTACTATTTGCCATGGGGCACCATTTTTCATGCTTTTTGTGGTTCCTACAAGCTACAAAATTAAAGACCCATTGAAAAAGGATCTACACATGATACAGAAATCCCGTTTCCCGCCATGTTGTTACTGACACATTTCAGTTGGTCAGCAAAGTTCAGCTAATTGGTAATTCAACCTTATTACTTCAACAAAATATGATCTTTTACCATTTTCAAAAGAGAATTATAAAGCAGCTGACATTGTTTTAATCTATTGTACAAATACAGTATTCATTAGCAGTCTTTTCCACTTACCACTTAATATCAATATTTGTGATAAGATTGTTAATGTAAAGGATTAAATACCAGTATTACTGAAAATGAAAGAAATAAGGATCCAGTGTATGCATGTTAAATGTAATATATGTTTACATTGACTGTTCATTCAAAGAAAACTGCTGTCAAAAACACTATAATACATCAATGGCAATTTTTTAAATCTATTTTATTCTTTATTTTCTGCAATTCACTCCAGTGTCAGATTCAGCCACAGGTGTGATCCATCTGAATAAATAACTTTAGTAAAGCATAGATAAATACCGACATATTTTTTTTATTGTTTAAAAGTACTGTCTTGAGAGACCACCTTCAAAACAACTAGCTGCTACAATTTTACTTGGTTCCATTGTATTTAAAGGATGACGACAAGGATTGATCTTCAGCATGAACATTTGTATCAATACCAGGTGCATTTAACACTGATATTTTTCTGTCTCCCTTTCCTCATCTCATTTTCTCTCTTATAAGAAAAGTGATAAAGTGGAATTTCATGATTTTCACATTCACATGCCATCAAACTTGCATTTGATGTACACATATTAGCATTCTTCATTTTTAATCCATTAATTTGACTTGATAACATTTAACATACCAAAACTGTTTCTTTATGTGAAATGTTGTGGAACTTATGTAAATAACTGGAACAATGTTTTATTTCACAGGAGCTTAGTGGTCTTGGGAGAAGAAATATGTTGCAAGCAAAGTAAGTTACTTTGTTAATTAATCTAGGTGTTAATTAATCTAGGTCATAACTGTGTCGTGAACTTAAAAGAAACTGAGTTTTAGCTCACTCAGGCAGTATATCATAGTATGCTCCTTTGTTGACTTAAATCATTTGTATATACATGTAATCATTTAGGGCATCAAGGCACTTCATATTTGATAAATTAGTTTCATTTTGTCATCTGATATGGCTATCATGACTAAACATATTTAAATATAAAAATATAAACAACTTCACAAAAGCTGCTCAATAGAATTTAACCAAATTTTACAGAAAGCTTGCTGGCATAAAGGTATTTAAGATTTGTTCAAATGATGCAAATTCACAATCAAATATGGCCACCATTACTAAAAATAAAAAGACCTTATAAACAACTTTTTTCAAACCACTTAACATAATTTGCCAGAAGGCATCCTTGTATAAAGTTCTTTCAGGTTTATACAAATGATGCCAAACCACCGTCAAATGTGGCGAACCACTGCTTAAAAAGAAAACATTTGAACAAATCACTGATCCAAATTTGACAAAGCTTTCTGGCATTAAGGTCTTTCAGATTTGCACCAATGACTGATCCAGTATCAATTATTGCCACCTTTATTTAGAACAGAATTTTTTTACAAAAATGATCTGTTTTCTTCAAAATCTTTTTTTATCTAATTTGATCAGATATGGCAGAAAAAAATCCAGATATAAAGGACTTGTACATTTTTTTAAATAAATAATTCCAATCCGCCATCAGTTATAGCTGTGATTATGAAAATAGAAACTTTTGAATTACCTTTTTCTGCAGAAAGTTTTGAACATAATTTGGCCAAATTTAATAGAAAGCATTCTTGAGTGGAGTGATTTCAAGCTGAAATAAATGATGTCAAACCCTCCATTAAATATGGTCACTATTGCTAAAAATAGAGAAACCTTTCAACAACAACTTTTCAAGAACTGCTTAACAGAATTAAATTAAATTTGACAAAAAAATTTAGCAACTGAGCATCATTCCAAATCAACAGTGGTTCTGGTCGATTATATTAGAATATTTCCCACTAAATATGGTAGAAATTATTACTGTAGACAAGCAATCATGCTAATAAATTCATCATGGGTTGTGAAAGATCCCACATGGTCCATGAGACTAGAATGTCATGGATGGGTTGGGTGTGACATTTGCTGGCAGAGGAACTAGAGCTATATTTATATTTCTAATTTTATTTTTTCGACTTTCCAGGTCAGTTGATGATCGTTATAAGGGAATAGCTGAATGTGCACGGACTCGAGCCATACTTTCTCTTGGAATTTCCTGCTTCCAACCAGTCAAAAATGAAACAAAGGATCTGGTAGAAAATGACAAGGGTCAGCAAATAGCTGGACAATGCTACTTGGTTCAGACCTTCAACATAATGCTGCTGTGTAGTGAGGAATATGTGGTGGAGCCTGCCTCTCTAAGATTCCTGGTGGATCATGGTTTTGATTTTAACAAGCAGTATTCTTCTGGTATTCCCTATTATAGAGGAAATGATAAGGTGAAGTGAATGGTTGTCAGTTGGTTTAATGTGACGAATTGTTTCCAAAAAAGAATTCTTTTTGCAAAAATATATTTGCAAAAGTAAACAAAGAGCTCCACAAGATTTCATTAAATTTTCACAAAAAAGTCCATGTGGCAAGAAAATCATTCAGATTTGTACAGATAATGCTAATATACTTTCAGATGTGACCTTTTTTAAAAAAAAGGAAGTTTTAGAATGGCTTATCAAAAACTTCTGAATAAAATTTGACCAAAATTTAACAGAAAGCACTCTGGCATGAAGATCTTTAAAGTTTATACAAATGAAGCCTATCTGCAATAAGTTATGGCACTGTTGCTTAAAATAGACCAACCTATAAATAACACCAATTTTCTTTAAAATTACTCAAGAGAATATGACTTAAATGTTAAGTTGGCATAAAGGTTTTTAATTTTTTTTTGTTTACAATTGATGCTGAGCTACAATTTAATGAAACCAGTGACTGAATACAAAAATAAAAACTATTAATAATTTCTTCAAAACCACTGAACACATTGAAAATAGAAATAAAAACTATTAATGATTTTTCCAAAACCACTGAACACTTTGAAAATAGAAATAAAAACTATTAATGATTTCTTCAAAACCACTGAACACATTGAAAATAGAAATAAAAACTATTAATAATTTCTCCAAAACCACTGAACACATTGAAAATAGAAATAAAAACTATTAATGATTTCTCCAAAACCACTGAACACATCAAAAATAGAAATAAAAACTATTAATGATTTCTCCAAAACCACTGAACACATCAAAAATAGAAATAAAAACTATTAATGATTTCTCCAAAACCACTGAACACATCAAAAATAGAAATAAAAACTATTAATGATTTCTTCAAAACCACAGAACACATTGAAAATAGAAATAAAAACTATTCATGATTTCTTCAAAACCACTGAACACATTGAAAATAGAAATAAAAACTATTAATGATTTCTCCAAAACCACTGAACACATCAAAAATAGAAATAAAAACTATTAATGATTTCTCCAAAACCACTGAACACATCAAAAATAGAAATAAAAACTATTAATGATTTCTCCAAAACCACTGAACACATCAAAAATAGAAATAAAAACTATTAATGATTTCTTCAAAACCACAGAACACAATGAAAATAGAAATAAAAACTATTCATGATTTCTTCAAAACCACAGAACACATTGAAAATAGAAATAAAAACTATTAATGATTTCTTCAAAACCACTGAACACATTGAAAATAGAAATAAAAACTATTCATGATTTCTCCAAAACCACTGAACACATTGAAAATAGAAATAAAAACTATTCATGATTTCTCCAAAACCACAGAACACAATGAAAATAGAAATAAAAACTATTAATGATTTCTCCAAAACCACTGAACACATCAAAAATAGAAATAAAAACTATTAATGATTTCTTCAAAACCACTGAACACATTGAAAAAAGAAATAAAAACTATTAATGATTTCTTCAAAACCACTGAACACATTGAAAATAGAAATAAAAACTATTAATGATTTTTCCAAAACCACTGAACACTTTGAAAATAGAAATAAAAACTATTAATGATTTCTTCAAAACCACTGAACACATTGAAAATAGAAATAAAAACTATTAATAATTTCTCCAAAACCACTGAACACATTGAAAATAGAAATAAAAACTATTAATGATTTCTCCAAAACCACTGAACACATCAAAAATAGAAATAAAAACTATTAATGATTTCTCCAAAACCACTGAACACATCAAAAATAGAAATAAAAACTATTAATGATTTCTCCAAAACCACTGAACACTTTGAAAATAGAAATAAAAACTATTCATGATTTCTTCAAAACCACTGAACACATTGAAAATAGAAATAAAAACTATTCATGATTTCTTCAAAACCACTGAACACATTGAAAATAGAAATAAAAACTATTAATGATTTCTCCAAAACCACTGAACACATCCAAAATAGAAATAAAAACTATTAATGATTTCTTCAAAACCACAGAACACAATGAAAATAGAAATAAAAACTATTCATGATTTCTCCAAAACCACTGAACACATTGAAAATAGAAATAAAAACTATTAATGATTTCTTCAGAACCACAGAACACATTGAAAATAGAAATAAAAACTATTCATGATTTCTTCAAAACCACTGAACACATTGAAAAT
Organism: Unio delphinus; assembly: GCA_029339505.1. Classification (NCBI taxonomy): domain Eukaryota; kingdom Metazoa; phylum Mollusca; class Bivalvia; order Unionida; family Unionidae; genus Unio; species Unio delphinus. The sequence continues at coordinate 2,663,249 of JAQISU010000096.1, forward strand.
AGAAATAAAAACTATTAATAATTTCTCCAAAACCACTGAACACATTGAAAATAGAAATAAAAACTATTAATGATTTCTCCAAAACCACTGAACACATCAAAAATAGAAATAAAAACTATTAATGATTTCTCCAAAACCACTGAACACATCAAAAATAGAAATAAAAACTATTAATGATTTCTCCAAAACCACTGAACACATCAAAAATAGAAATAAAAACTATTAATGATTTCTCCAAAACCACTGAACACATCAAAAATAGAAATAAAAACTATTAATGATTTCTTCAAAACCACTGAACACTTTGAAAATAGAAATAAAAACTATTCATGATTTCTTCAAAACCACTGAACACATTGAAAATAGAAATAAAAACTATTAATGATTTCTTCAAAACCACTGAACACATTGAAAATAGAAATAAAAACTATTAATGATTTCTCCAAAACCACTGAACACATCCAAAATAGAAATAAAAACTATTAATGATTTCTTCAAAACCACAGAACACAATGAAAATAGAAATAAAAACTATTCATGATTTCTCCAAAACCACTGAACACATTGAAAATAGAAATAAAAACTATTAATGATTTCTTCAGAACCACAGAACACATTGAAAATAGAAATAAAAACTATTCATGATTTCTTCAAAACCACTGAACACATTGAAAATAGAAATAAAAACTATTAATGATTTCTCCAAAACCACTGAACACATCAAAAATAGAAATAAAAACTATTAATGATTTCTTCAAAACCACTGAACACATTGAAAATAGAAATAAAAACTATTAATGATTTCTCCAAAACCACTGAACACATCAAAAATAGAAATAAAAACTATTAATGATTTCTTCAAAACCACTGAACACATTGAAAATAGAAATAAAAACTATTAATGATTTCTCCAAAACCACTGAACACATCAAAAATAGAAATAAAAACTATTAATGATTTCTTCAAAACCACAGAACACATTGAAAATAGAAATAAAAACTATTAATGATTTCTTCAAAACCACTGAACACATTGAAAATAGAAATAAAAACTATTAATGATTTCTCCAAAACCACTGAACACATCAAAAATAGAAATAAAAACTATTAATAATTTCTTCAAAACCACTGAACAAATTGAAAATAGAAATAAAAACTATTAATGATTTCTCCAAAACCACTGAACACATTGAAAATAGAAATAAAAACTATTCATGATTTCTTCAGAACCACTGAACACATTGAAAATAGAAATAAAAACTATTAATGATTTCTTCAAAACCACAGAACACATTGAAAATAGAAATAAAAACTATTCATGATTTCTTCAAAACCACTGAACACATTGAAAATAGAAATAAAAACTATTAATGATTTCTCCAAAACCACTGAACACATCAAAAATAGAAATAAAAACTATTAATGATTTCTCCAAAACCACTGAACACATCAAAAATAGAAATAAAAACTATTAATAATTTCTTCAAAACCACTGAACACATCAAAAATAGAAATAAAAACTATTAATGATTTCTCCAAAACCACTGAACACATCCAAAATAGAAATAAAAACTATTAATGATTTCTTCAAAACCACAGAACACAATGAAAATAGAAATAAAAACTATTCATGATTTCTTCAAAACCACAGAACACATTGAAAATAGAAATAAAAACTATTAATGATTTCTTCAAAACCACTGAACACATTGAAAATAGAAATAAAAACTATTCATGATTTCTCCAAAACCACAGAACACAATGAAAATAGAAATAAAAACTATTAATGATTTCTCCAAAACCACTGAACACATCAAAAATAGAAATAAAAACTATTAATGATTTCTTCAAAACCACTGAACACATTGAAAAAAGAAATAAAAACTATTAATGATTTCTTCAAAACCACTGAACACATTGAAAATAGAAATAAAAACTATTCATGATTTCTCCAAAACCACTGAACACATTGAAAATAGAAATAAAAACTATTCATGATTTCTCCAAAACCACAGAACACAATGAAAAAAGAAATAAAAACTATTAATGATTTCTCCAAAACCACTGAACACATCAAAAATAGAAATAAAAACTATTAATGATTTCTTCAAAACCACTGAACACATTGAAAAAAGAAATAAAAACTATTAATGATTTCTTCAAAACCACTGAACACATTGAAAATAGAAATAAAAACTATTAATAATTTCTTCAAAACCACTGAACACATTGAAAATAGAAATAAAAACTATTAATAATTTCTTCAAAACCACTGGACACATCAAAAATAGAAATAAAAACTATTAATGATTTCTTCAAAACCACTGAACACATCAAAAATAGAAATAAAAACTATTAATGATTTCTTCAAAACCACTGAACACATTGAAAATAGAAATAAAAACTTAATAATTTCTTCAAAACCACTGAACACATCAAAAATAGAAATAAAAACTATTAATAATTTCTTCAAAACCACTGAACACATCAAAAATAGAAATAAAAACTATTAATGATTTCTTCAAAACCACTGAACACATTGAAAATAGAAATAAAAACTATCAATGATTTCTCCAAAACCACTGAACACATTGAAAATAGAAATAAAAACTATTAATAATTTCTTCAAAACCACTGAACACATCAAAAATAGAAATAAAAACTATTAATGATTTCTTCAAAACCACTGAACACATTGAAAATAGAAATAAAAACTATTAATAATTTCTTCAAAACCACTGAACACATTGAAAATAGAAATAAAAACTATCAATGATTTCTCCAAAACCACTGAACACATTGAAAATAGAAATAAAAACTATTAATAATTTCTTCAAAACCACAACACATTGAAAATAGAAATAAAAACTATCAATGATTTCTCCAAAACCACTGAACACATTGAAAATAGAAATGAAAACTTTGAATGACTTCTTCAAATCTACTGAACTGAATTTAATATTTGACAGAATGCATTCTGTGATGGAGACCTTTTGAATTTATGAAAATGATGCTGGTCCAATATTGCTGCCATTGCTAAAAATTGAACAAGCTTTAAACAACTTCTTCCAAACAACCACCCAACAGTATTAAACCAAATATGAAAAAAGCATTCTGGCAAAAATGACTTTCAAACTTATAGAAATTATACTGATTCACTATCAAATATTGCCACAAAATTAGAAATATCTGTAAATGATGTCTTCTCAAAAACCACTCAACAGTATTTAACCAAATTTAACAAACATCTTGGCATGAATGCCAATTTTACATGTAATCAATGCTAATGTGACTTTAGATATTGTAACCTTTACTTAAAAGAAACAAATAACCTTTAAATATCATCTCTGAAACTGCATATCAGAATTTAACCAAATTTGATGAAAAACATTGTGACATAAAGGGCTTTCTGTGTCATACATTTAATGCCAGTTCACCATTAAATATGACCATTGGCACTAAAAGTAGAAATTTCTTTGAATTTAAATTTTAAAAAACTGAATCAAGAGAATATGACAAAATCTAACATCAGTCGTCATGGCATGACAAGTTTTTGTTTGTACAAATGATGGATTTTGCCATCAATAAATTATTTGTTGAATTTTACAAAACTTTTTTTGTTTCGCTCTTTTCTGTTACTTAGTTTAAGACCATAAAGACACAACAGTATAAAACTAGAGAGATTTCGAAATAGTTGTTTTCATTCATTTACAGTCAATCTCATTCAAAGATTTTTTTTTAAAAAGTATTCTAATGATTACATATTGTTTAAAAATAGCAGCATTGTGTTTAGGGACCTTAGCAGGTCATTACGTTTGGTCTGTATTAATAATATTACAAAAAGAGAGCACTGAATAAAGTTTTTATTTTTAACAAAACTTGGTAACACAAATTTGGAGAGACTCGTACTTACATTGTTAACCTTTATGGAGTCTTTCAGTGAAATACAAACCTTACTGTGATTCTTTTTAAAAATTAACATTCACAATTTGAGAAATACATCATTTGGCAACACATGAAGGAATATTTTTAACTCAGGCAGAGCTGGTAGTTCATAGTCATGTTTATGTTTCACTGCATTTCTAAAAATTTCTCCTCATATTGAGAATTTTATTTGGGGTAGGGAGGAGGGATGCACTTTAATTTTCCAGTAGAGCATGGGGTCTGATGCAGGTTGGTTTATCCTGTATAATTTTAATTCTTTCACTGTGGTAACCCATCCACCCACCACCATTGCCTCATACTCCCACAGTGCATTTCTTCTTTAAATATGTTACCCAGTTATAATACCTTAGGAGAACTACTACCTCACAAATCCTGCTCTCTCTGGTTCAAAATGATTTACTAAAAAACTAAACGTTATATGCCCACCTAGGTGACAGCTATTCAGAGTGATCTTTCCTTGGTACAGGGATTGGCGCCAGATCCCAAGAATATCTGTTACTATTTTGATCACTCCCGGAAGCATGCTCTCGTCACATGACACCTTGCAAAAGCCAGAATCTACTTGGAAGATATTCCATTACAAGATGGAGGAATTTTTTCATTTCTCAAGAAAGTATTCTCCATTTATATTTCCAATTTTTCTCTTCCTGTGCTGATAATGTTCTGTCTTTACAGTTTTCTAATACTTTGTTCACACATGTAGGTACTTCACGGGTAGTATATAGAACTTCACAATACTTTTATCTGTGTGCAAGTCTATAGTGCTTATTGAAAACTCTTATAATGCGTATGAACAGGTACATACAGGTAAGTTTTCTATACCAATGCATTCTTAGCATCTGGTCACCAAGCTTCAGTGATTTTACATTTACAGATCATCTTTGAGTCTTCATACAATAATATGGTAACTTATACATGGACACTTCATTGCATTATTAGCTCACGCAGCTTAAACATCATATGGTATAGCTCTGCACCCACCCCATGTTCAAAGTCACATTCACTGAACTTACTGTACAGGCCATCTTTGAGCCTTCCTACAGGTAGTATATTTTTAGGGTTTCGAGTGTCCGAGTGGTCTGAAGCTCTCTCCGTTACGGATCACTGCCATCTCATCTCTGTCTGTGTGGGTTCGAGTCTCAGATTCGGCCAATGTGGGTATGAGAAAGCTTGCCAGTAGCTTGTCATGGGTCGGTTGTTCTTATCATGGTTTACCCATGTTCTTCCTCCACCATTAACACTGGCCACCATGTATAGCCTATCGTGTGCTGAAAAATGGCAACAACAGCAGGTAGTATTGTAAATTGCTCGGAAAATATATTGATGCTTCATTGCCCTCCTTAGGTGATCTGCTAGCATTAATTCATATACATGACACTTTATTGATTTTACCTGAATATAAAGGTATTGGACCTTTTAATACCAGTAAGATTGTTTTATAATGGATATTGTTACACAATACTTTGTAAGTATCTAATAATGGTACTTCAGTTCCTTTTTATGTGCAGGCTTTTCATATGGAATACAGAAACTTGTGTATGTTACTGGATAGCTTCCAATCTGGTTAGACAAGTACAGATAAGCTTTCTATACATAGTTTACTCAGTCGTTTCATGCATGTTGCTGTAGGTGATGCTTGAGTGATGTTTTGTTTGTATAGGAATCCATTGACTTTCCTATGGGCAAGCTGTAACTACAGTTTTTTGTTGTTCTCTTCATATATGTAGGTACTGTAAGTGATGCTACAGTGATTCCACCTGTACACGCAAATTCACATGCCTATGGGTTTTTGTGGATAGAATTGATTATTTAGCAGCCACTTTCTAAATATTCATAGCTATGTTCTAATCTACCTGTACAGGTCACATGCACCCTTTAGAGTTACAGTGTAGTTACAGTGGGACACCGCTATAACACGGTAGTTGGGAGCCATAGATTCCGACCGGGCTATGAACTGAACCGTGTTATAAGCAACCATGTACAATACCAACATATTTTTGGATTTAATTGGGGGGGATACATAAAGACGGGTGCGAAAATGCATGGCACAATTACCATTTTTGATCAATATATATCAAATGAGAAAAACATTTGCTGTGGTAACAGAAATTGCAGGTTTAATATATTACTTTATTCAGAGAACCATGCATTGGTACATACACGTGTCTAATTTATATATACATGTATAATCTATTGCATGAAAAGAGTATCAACACCATGTACTCACCAGCGAATCTTGTAACATACACTGAATCCATAATACAAATATTTCCATCGAAAATATCCACACAAGGATGTAAAATATTCAATAATTTTGTCACAGATCGTTATGTGACTGAATTCAATGAAAAGAAAATAACAAAAATTACGTAACGGGTGTACGTAATGAATGATGAAATAGTACATGTCCGTAGATTAAATAATGGAAGCTAAAGTGTATTCTTATAATAACTACATGTACATCTCAGGATTTTTCTGTCTCTGAATTCAGTCTTTGTAAATTTCAGCACATTTTCCCACCCAAGCTGCTAGTGCAAGTCCTTAGAACTTGCCGCCCAGCATGTTGCGTCATGTTCTTTTGATGTACTCTAATAGAGCAGGCGAACTGGCTGTATTTTAACCACTGAATTATGTCACTGTTTAGCTCGGCAGTTCAGTTTGATGATAAACAATGTACTTAAATTGTACTTAATTCTGGTGAGAATCTTTTATCAACCCCCGCATTGGCTATTGCTTAGTTGTGTATGAAATTAAGAGAACATACATCAGAGATTATTAGAGCAACGATTGTATTCAGAATGCATTCAAGACAAACACAAAGTAGACACGATGGCTTCATTACTCAGGAATCAGTAATTATAATATTGACACTTATGAGCTGTAATTTTTCAACAATAAACAAAGATCAAAGTTCTCAGTAGGCCCAGCAATTGGTTCGTATTTCCGACGTTTATTTTGGCACAAAACTAGAAGAAATTTGATAATACATTTTCTACACGTTCTTTTTCGCACTGTTTAGACGAATATGAGAATGATAATTAAATTCTTGACGTATTTTTTTTTCATACTTAAAAAAAAAAATTTTTTTTTTTTTTTTGGTTTTTGAGAAAAATACCTGTAATAAATTACCCGAAATTTCAGGAGCCATGCCACGACCGGGTTATATCCGAATTCGGGTTATAGCGGGGCGGGTTATAGCGGGGTCCCACTGTACCTTCATGGATAACTCTGTAAGGATGTGCACTTGCTTAAAAAATGGGACATTCACTACTCTGTCTGTATAGAGGGTCTTCTCTGTTTGGTCTTGCAAACTTAAACCATGTGTTTAAGTCCAGTTGAACAACAGCAACTCAAGATGCATAGTTTTTCTGGTTGTTCCCCTTGACTACTTGTTGGACTTTACTATTATGGACAGAAATCAGTCATTACTTGGGAGACAAATACATTTGATTGTAAACAAGAGCAGCAAGATGGAGAGCAGCATCAAGCATCAGTTGCTTCTCTCATATTAGAATTATGAACCGGATTCATGGACGAAATATCCTGTACCCCATTCCATCTTCAAGAACTGGACAGCATCATGCCAGCTAAGATGGCCATTTTCCTTGGCCATATAACTCTTGATTGTAATGGGCCACAACCACAATTCAGTCATAGGATATCAGCCAAAACGAATTTGTCCAGTTCCACAACTTGCATAGTGCTGCCATACTCTTTATGAATAGGCACTTCCTGTTGACGACACGCAGTCTGTCTTACTACATGGTACCTCAAACACTTCCAAAATAAAATGTCTATTTTAGGGCCTCAGTTTTTTAGAAATGTCTTTTCACTCCCCCTTCAAGCCTCTGCTGTCCAAAAGACTCTACTTGGTGACATGTTAGAAATAATGGGACTCCTAAGGGTGGTGTGCCACCATCATTGACATTATTCTCCAACTACTTTGCAGGTAACCTTGGAGACATTGACTCCACTATCTTCCTCTGTAGACAACAATACTGGCATTCAAGTTCACTCATCAGTATTAGCTATTACTTGAATGAGGTAAAGTTTACCTCAATCCCATCGGATTTCTGTCCTCCATTCTCTTCATCACTTGCCAGTTCTACAGTTCTGACATCAGATAAATATTATCTACAGAAGATTCTACTTCCATTTGCTTCCACGAGCATAATATCATTTGATATTATTACTGTACAAATTTAATTGATGCCATGTGCAAAAAAACAATTAGTAAATTAATAACTTTTATAGATATAACTTTTAACTTTCATCAGTTCTAATTTGGAAAAAGTACTATGGTAGGCAGTGGTATGATAAACTACACAGCTTTGTCTAACTAAGTATGTAACGAATGTAATGAGATTCCAATTCTTGATATTCTTGAAAATTTATATTTTCTGTCTTGGAAATAATTCAGGTGTTATTACTGGTACAATGATATGCTACAAGGAAATTTTCAGTGGAATAGTGTGTGAACTAATGAGTGAACCATTCTGATTGGTAGGTGCAGGAATTTTCATTTGTTTACAATGTTTGATTCAGTTGGGTGTGTTTGACAAAGTTTGAAGAACACAGGTCAGACATAGCGCATTTCTGATTGTTGCCAGCTATGAGTTAGCTCTTGAGAGAGTTTAGAACTTTGTATCCAGTGTTGTGTATTTCCTGTGTGTCTGGAACAGTGTTCTCAATTTTAGTTCATTCAACACAGCATCATGATTTTTATTCTATCTGTAGCTCTGTACATTTGCAGGTCAGCATCATCAAATCTAGCTAAAATTACCTCTTTATTTCACATGAATTATTTAAAACTAATTACTTTTCGCTACATTCATCGATGGTGATCTAAAACTTTACTAAGTTACAGATAGGGTAAAATTCACCATGCTTGTGTATAGTTTCTAGCATAATACCAAATAACTCAACTTCATTTGCATGTGTGACCTGTCTCTCTTAAAATGTTTTGTATGATGTGTTATCAAAGTTTGACAGACCTTAAGTCGTTTTATGAGTGAATTTCTTTTTGTTACATAACTGTTGTTGTTGGATTTTATAACTTTATAATTTTATAACTTTATCAGACACAGCAGAAGATACTTTGATTAATCCATATAGATAAGAATAGTAAGGTTAACAAAGCAGTTAGATATCCAGGCAGTGGGATGGAGGTCAGAGTCGACATTCTCCAATTTTTATATAAGAGATCCTTCATCCTGTGAGACTCATTGATCTGATAGGACCTATAGACATGGCACAACTAGTTGCCTTTTCAGGTCATTTGAAATTATTCATAAGACATGGATTCACGACTTCTGCTAGATTTGCAGGAGGGAAATAATTTTGTTTGGAAGCCACTCCCTGATAGATGGAGTCTTCTCTAGTTGAGTTTACTTTCAGTTGTCTCACATACCGCAAGGTACTGGAGATGGTATCTCTGGGGTAAGGGGATGCATCTCCCTCCACCTCTAACCTATTCTCCTAAGGTATTAAGAATGAATAATGTATTTCAAGAAGAAACCAATATTTTCCTAATAAGGTATGTTTCTTCAAGAATACTTAGAAAAATCATAATACATATACACTCTCCCAGCCTCCCCATAGTTAAATCCATATAGTGTCACATCCACTTCAATCCCTGTACCAAAGGAAGATCACACTGCCTGACCACCACCTATGTGGGGAGATAAATTTTAGTTCATTGAAGCTAAAAGCTTTTAAGCTGGGAGGGCTGGATTTGCAAGGCAGTAGTAGTTTTCCTAAGGTATTATGATTGGATAAATATTCTCGAAAAAACATAATCTACAAAAAAAAATTGTTTCTTCCCCATTCCATGTAAATTTTAGTGAAAAAACACATATTTTGTAAATTTTATTCCTGAAATATTGGACTTTAAGCAGAGATAGTTTTGAAAGCATGAAGATAACTCTGGTGATATTTGTTTCTTTAAATCAATTTTGTTTTCCAATTAAAAAAAATGAGGAAAGTATCAAGCTTGAGAAAATCCTCACATTATCCTTAGTTATAAAACAAAACTTGTTTGGATTGATTCAAGATATTACATTTATCATTTGTTCCTTGATGCCTTCTGAGTGTTCAGTGAAAATATTAATTTTTGACAACCATGTTTAGAACTCGCAATCTGAGGAAGAAAATTTGAGCTGTTTTGTGAAACTGGCAAATATTTCCATGTAGTAAACTTTGTATGAGCTTTATTTTTGCAAAATCATTTACATTTCTGATTAATTTCACAATAATTCTTGTCTTAAGCTAAATTCTCCTGCAATATTAATGTTTAGAATAGATGAAGATAAATGTAACAAATGTAGTGTGAGGTTATGCTTATTACAGTGAAACCTGTCTTGAAAGACCACTTCTGTGTGAGAAAATCAATAAGCATAGCAACCAAAAACTGGCATACATTGTAAGTAAAGCCACCTTATCCTTGTATATTATTCTGTCCCAGTCAAGTCATAATATTGCACATGATATAAAAATAGAGTATTTCATGTTTTGAAATCATATTATGATTGCTTTTTTACAGGTAAAAATACAAATTTAATGAAATTGATCAGCAGAACAGAATTCAGTTTAATGGGATGCATTACGGTACTGACATTATCAGAAGGGAAGAATGCCATACAGGAGTGATTTATAGTGGGATATCAAAGATGATAGAAACCATAAAAAGAACACTGACATCTGTGTAATTTTAATATTGGTTTTAACAGAAAATGCATCTTAAAGCTTTGCTTCAGTTTTGGGTCTCTTTGTGGCTCACTTGCACTTATTTTAGTGTGATAAAATGTTCCTACTTTCTACATCATTGCAGGAAAATGACAAGGATTACATTTCTGTACGCCAGTTGTTGGTGGAGCTGATCGTGGCAAATACCCCGATTGTCCTACATAATGGTCTGGTTGACCTAATGTTCTTGTACCAAAACCTGTATGCAAACATACCAACTTCCATGTCAACATTTTCAGCCGATCTGTCAGAAATGTTTCTTGAGGGTATTTACGACACAAAATACATCACAGATTTTGCATACAGAATGACGGCATCATATCTGGAGTATGTTTTCAAAAAATGGTAGGTTGTGTTCCTTTGCCATGTTTTTTCATCTGTAGTGCAGTAATGTCTTTGTTTCTTTTTCAGCTGTGTAAAGTACTCATGACATTGTTAGACCCAAGTTTAAATTTGTTTTCTTTGATCTGCATTAGCAATGAGGATATTATGATTCTTCTTTATATATTCAATGCTGTCCTCTCCTTAAATCCTGGGTGGACATTCATTAAACTTGGTACATGTTGTCTGTATGATAACCATATGCAAGATGGGTTTTTAAAAAAAACTTGGTTTCCTCTTTGGTAATCCTGAAATAGAGTTCACTAGTCAAATGTAAAGAAACAGTGACAGAAAACTTACTGTTTTACAAAGCTGATGTGTTTTCACACTAATATGCTAGACCAATATAGACAAACTTTCCATCTTTTGCAGCCTTTCAGCTAAACAAGCAAATCAGCTGTGTCTTAATGTGTTCATTAAATTGATGTATATTCACATGTGGAATTTTTAAGCTTACTAGACTAACCCTTCTTTGTAAACTGGCTTTTATTTGTACCATACAGGGAGACAGCAAATATCCATTTTGGATTATGTTCAGAGTATAAGGACTATTTTGTGTGATTCAATTATTGTTATGCAGCCCACCATTTGACATTTGAATTGACTGTTGGTTTTTTTCATAGACATGATTATCAGTTAAGTACAGTTGTTCAAATGGTTAAAGACAAGCAGAATTCCATGCCATATTTTGTTCAAAATTTCCTGTTTTGTTATTTATAAAAGTTAATGGTAAATAACTCCTCCCCTCTTGTTTTAATGGAAACCCAATGTGATTCTCAGCATGCAAAACAATAAATAAATGAAATGTTTGTGAGTGATGTGTGTGGGAGGAGGGGGTGAACTGCAAATATGTAGTCTATTTAAATTGCTCTTTCTTTTGCAGCCTTATAGAATAGCATTTACTGTTGGTTGTTATTGTAGAGCTTAACGCCATTTGTCAGCACACGATAATCTGTACATGGCGGGCAGTATTAATAGTGGAGGAATAACCCAGGAGAAACCACTAAAAGAACCACAGACCCACGAGAAGCTACTGGCAAGCTTTCTCACATACCAGCAATGTCCGAATTGAGACTTGAACCTACGCAGACAGAGGTGAGATGGCTGTGATCCATAATGGAGAGTGCTTTAGACCACTTGGCCACTCTAGGCCCCTTACTGTTGGTTGTCAAACATATGATGAATAAACTGCTTTCATTACTGACACCATGACTTATTTTTAGATCTACCGGTTATTGACCAGAAAATGTTTATAGGTGGTCTTTTGCCCATCAGCCATCATCTGTTAGAACAAGTCTATTATGTCTACTCCTCTTTATGGACTGCCATGAAACTTCACACACATTCATTCCTCTGGTCTAGTTGGTCCTAAAGGAAATTGGTGCACTAATCATGCTGAAGTGAAACTCATATTTACATGGGGTTTTCACTAAGACTTTTTATGATGTCTAGTTTGTCCTATAAATGAAAATAGTGTGGAAAGTTTTGTAAAACTTACATTGATTTATGATGATCTTAGTTTGATCTATAATGAGAATTTTAGCCTTTATGTCCCAGTCCTTGAAACAAGGGAACTACCCCATGCAGATATTTTATATATGGGTATGTGATAAGTCATGATGATATCACATTCCTTGAAACAAGGCAACCCCCCCTTGCAGGTATCTTATATATGGGTATGTGAAAAGACATGATGATATCACAGTCCCAGCTACTAGGGTACTACCCCATGCAGATATCTTGTATATGGGTATGTGAAAAGACATCATGAAATCACATTCCTTGAAACAAGGGAACTACCCCATGCAGATATCTTATATATGGGTATATGATAAGTCATGATGATATCACATTCCTTGAAACAAGGCAATCACCCCTTGCAGGTATCTTGTATATGGGTATATGATAAGTCATGTTGATATCACAGTCCCTGAAACTATGGTACTACCCCATGCAGATATCTTGTATATGGGTATGTGAAAAGACATGATGAAATCACATTCCCTGAAACAAGGGAACTACCCCATGCAGATATCTTATATATTGGTATGTGAAAAGACATGATGATATCACAGTCCATACAACTAGGGTACTACTGCATGCAGATATCTTATATATGAGTATGTGATAAGTCATGATGATATCACATTCCTTGAAACAAGGCAATCACCCCTTGCAGGTATCTTATATATGTGTATATAAGTCATGATGATATCACAGTCCCTGAAACTAGGGTACTACCCCATGCAGATATCTTGTATATGGGTATGTGAAAAGACATGATGAAATCACATTCCTTGAAACAAGGGAAATACCCCATGCAGATATCTTATATATGGGTATGTGAAAAGACATGATGATATCACAGTCCATACAACTAGGGTAGTACCCCATGTAGATATCATATATATGAGTATGTGATAAGTCATGATGATATCACATTCCTTGAAACAAGGTAATCACCCCTTGCAGGTATCTTATATATGGGTATATGATAAGTCATGATGATATCACAGTCCCTGAAACTAGATACAACCCCATGCGGATATCTTGTATATGGGTATGTGAAAAGACATGATGAAATCACATTCCTTGAAAAAAGGGAACTACCCCATGCATATATCTTATATATGGGTATGTGAAAAGACATGATGATATCACAGTCCAGCAACTAGGGTATTACCCCATGCAGATATCTTGTATATGGTTATGTGAAAAGACATGATGAAATCACATTCCTTGAAACAAGGGAACTACCCCATGCAGATATCTTATATATGGGTATGTGAAAAGACATGGTGATATCACAGTCCATGCAACTAGGGTACTACCACATGCAGATATCTTATATATGGGTATGTGATAAGTCATGATGATATCACATTCCTTGAAACAAGAGAACTACCCCATGCAGATATCTTATATATGGGTATGTGAAAAGACATGATGATATCACAGTCCATACAACTAGGGTACTACCCCATGTATATATCATATATATGGGTGTGTGATAAGTCATGATGATATCACATTCCTTGAAACAAGGCAATCCCCCCATGCAGGTATCTTATATATGGGTATGTGAAAAGACATGATGATATCACAGTCCCAGCAGCTTACTACCCCATGCAGATATCTTATATATGGGTATGTGAAAAGACATGATGATATCACAGTCCATGCAACTAGGGTACTACCACATGCAGATATCTTATATATGGGTATGTGAAAAGACATGATGAAATCACAGTCCCTGCAACGAGGGTATTACCCCATGACACCAGTAGTAATTGTGATACTTTGGCAACTCGTGCAGATTTTGAACTATGGTCTTCTGATTGTTGCAAGGTCATTGGTATATGCATGTCTATGGATTAAATGAGAAACCATTAAGTCCGTTGTGTATGTATCATTTAAAAAAATGTTTTTTCTTGTTTTAGCCTCCGAGAGAATACATCTGGTCATTTAGCAAATATTGAACTACAGTTTCTGAATTACCCTGAAAGCAGTAGGCACGTCACATACAGGCAGTGTGCAGCCAGACCCCAACAAACTCTACCACAGAATAAGGATTGTGTTGAGCACATCCAGGTCCTGAAAGAGGTGGTATGTGAGAATTATGCAGTAAGTTTTATTAAATAATCTACTTGACTTTAGTTACACATGCACATAGTTTAAAAATAGAAATGCAGGGCCAAGTTTTTCAACAATATGAGAGTTTATTTAGTAGGTCAGTTAACTTCAGTCTGAATATTCATAGTGGTGATATCTCACTAAGTAAGGAACAGTTTGAAAACGTTTGTCAATCTCACCAAAGTTAAGATTCACATGAAATAATATTTTATACAGAAATTTTTCCTTGTGATATTTTTATATTTTTGTCTTGCATAAGCATCGTGAAATACAGAAATCAATTTTTTACCTGCACTGTAGAGATTTGCATGATAAAGTCGTTGAAAGTTAAACATCTATCTTCTTTATATGTTGTTGCATCAAGTGAAACTCTTTGATGATATCACTCTTGGTTAAAGTTTATGGTTGTAGTTCCTGATTTAAATGTCTCACATGCTCAAGCAGAAAGTTTGTTGCATAATGGTGGACTGTTGTTAAGGTTCTGCACTGATGTTTTTGAAACTAGATATCTTCATTGAAATGAGACTTTAGGTTTCTAAATTTTATGTTAATATTTCTATATTTAGGATAATATTTCTATATTTAGGATAATATTCTATATTTAGGATAATATTTCTATATTTGGGTTTATATTTCTATATTTAGGTTAATATTTCTATATTTAGGATAATATTTCTATGGGTCGAATGTTTATATGATAGGAGTGTTTATCTTTTGTCACCTGCTTAATTGGACAACTTTGTTCATCATTGTAAACAAAGTTGGAAGTTTTGTGTTTAAGTTTTTGAAAGTCTCCAAATTATTACATTTGTTGCTAGAGTCAATATTGAAATTTTGTCATATTCTTTCAATATATCGTAAATTAATGTGTTGATATAAAAAGGGTTTCATGTCCTGCTTTTTGCACCTGCTTAAGTACATGAAATTCATTAATGTGGTAAAAGTGAACCTGAAGCATTCCAGCCAGAAGACAAGTATCATGAAAATTAGGATTTTTGACACCCAAATATCTGACATGGATTTGTTTATAAAAACATATTTCTTGTAAATCTTATGACAAAAACAAGAGAGATCTCTGTAGACACCAACCTGTTGCCTGTATAAACAATAAACAGTTGTTCTTCATATTCAGGGATAACTATCACCAATACTTGTCATAGAGGTAATTAAAAACTTTAGTGTTAAACAACCACCACTCCACAGATTACTGAAATTATAGAGTATGACTAGAATGGTATTGTGTTGTGATCCCCTAGCACTGCCCATTAGGATCATTTGCACTGATAAGGTAAACAGAGTGGAACAAGAAGTCAGTTCATTTCAAGTTTGGCAAATACATGTGGAAATATTACCTTGAACGATAATATTTAAGCCATATTTATAAAAGATTATTGTCCAGCTAATATTCTAAAGCAAGATTACTTGAATTTGGATTTTAATCTCTCTCTCTCTCTCTCTCTCTCTCTCTCTCTCTCTCTCTCTCTCTCTCTCTCTCTCTCTCTCTCTCATGCTAATGGAAGAACTAGTGATTACAAGCATTCTCTTATCAATATTGTTAAAAGTCATAATTTTTCAGTTCTGCTGAGCATTGACCAGATGAGCTTATGGAATGGCCTGTTGTCTTTTGTCTCATGTCTGTGTAATAAAAGTAATATTCTAGGACACTAGGTTTGATATTTAAACTTTTTAGAGTTTTGAACCTGAAGCACAATCTCTGTCATGGAACTAACAATGTTTGTTATGGAAGTAACAGTATTTGTTATGGAGGTAACAATGTTTGTTGTGGAATTAATGATGTTTGTTGTGGAATTAATGATGTTTGTTATGGAAGTAACAATGTTTGTTGTGGAATTAATGATGTTTGTTATGGAAGTAACAATATTTATTATGAAGTAACAATGTGTGTTGTGGAATTAACAGTGTTTGTTCTGCAATTAAAGATGTTTGTTATGGAAGTAACAATGTTTGTTGTGGAATTAATGATGTTTGTTATGGAAGTAACTATGTTTGTTATGGAATTAACAATGCTTGTTATAGAATTAACAATGTTTGTTGTGGAATTAATGATGTTTGTTATGGAAGTAACTATGTTTGTTATGGAATTAACAATGCTTGTTATAGAATTAACGATGTTTGTTATTGAAGTAACAATGTTTGTTAATGGACGTTACAATGTTTGTTATGGAAGTAACAATGTTTATATGGAAGTAATGTTATGGAAGTAATGATGTTATGGCAGTAATGTTATGGAAGTAACAATGTTTGTTATGGAAGTAATGTTATGGAAGTAATGATGTTTGTTATGGAAGTAACAATGTTATGGAAGTAATGTTATAAAAGTAACAGTGTTTGTTATGGAAGTAATGATGTTTGTTATGGAAGTAACAATGTTTGTTATGGAAGTAACAGTGTTTGTTATGGAAGTAACAATGTTTGTTATGGAAGTAATGATGTTTGTTATGGAAGTAATGTTATAAAAGTAATGATGTTTGTTATGGAAGTAACAGTGTTTGTTATGGAAGTAACAATGTTTTTGGTGGAATTAACGATGTTTGTTATGGAAGTAACAATGTTTGTTATGAAAGTAATGATGTTTGTTATGGAAGTTAGTGTTTGTTAAGGAAGTAACGATGTTTGTTATGGAAGTAATGTTATGGAAGTAATGATGCTTATTATGGAAGTAACAATGTTTGTTATGGAAGTAATGTTATAAAAGTAACAACGCTTGTTATGGAAGTAACAATGTTTGTTATGGAAGTAACAATGTTTGTTATGGAAGTAAAAATGTTTGTTATATTAGTTACATTGTTTGTTATGGAAATAACAATGTTTGTTATAGAAGTTATATTACCATGGGCATTAATTGAGGACTAAAAGAAACCAGTACATTTTCCAAATTATTATTACAGGAAAGTATGTAAGTATGAAAATTACATGGACAAGACAAGCAATGAAAACAAATTTTGAAGATACATGTAATTAAATGAATGAATATTTATGCCTTTTCCAGGGTCATGGATGGTGTAGCAAAGGTAACAAGTGCCAAAAATCCCATGACCTCGATCTCATTCTTGATCTTGACCATCTCCAAGAAACTAAAAAAAGCCGTAAAAGAAAACGCAGGAGAAACAGACAGAAAGATGATACATCTGTTGATGATAATGTTACCATGGAGACAGATGAAACTTTATCAGATACAGAAACTACTTACTTTGAGCATGCAGAAAATGTGTCAAAGATGGCACCACAATGTGAAGATGATGAATCTCTTCCTTCTAGTGATGGTTGCCAAGGAATAAACAGTTCTGTTTCCAGTAGCAAATGCCAATCAGAGAAAAGTCATGTCATTTTCAGTGGCGGACATCGTGCAGGGTTTGATGCCTTTATGACAGGATATATCATGGCAACATATTTTGCTACGTATGATGGTAATGGTGATGATGCTGGTGGTTTATCAGAATTTAAAAATAAAATTTACCTCAGTGGCAAGGATTACCCACTTCAGGTAATGAAGAGTGGATTTGCCAAGACTTCAAAAGAACATTCAGAGAAAATAATGAAAATTAGGACTAGTAGTGACCATTGAAACTAGAGGTTGAATTAAAGCTCAACTGCAATTATTTCAGTTGATGCAACTGTACTAAAGAATTCAGGTTTTGAGGTTTAATATGCTTAGTAATTATATGTGTAAAACGTATGTTCAGGATTACTTCATAACAAAATAGTTGAGAATAATAAATTATCCATGCTCAAATCACTCTTCACAGATGAACATCCTTGGAGACTTAATTGAACAGAACATCCAGGTTTTAAGTGCAGTATCTTTACAGGTGACTGAATTTGCATTAAACTTTTCAATGACAATTCTCTTTGGATTCCACAAGCTTTATTGTGGGTAGCTACTCTTCATGGATCTGTGCAGTCTGCAGCTGGACTCATCGTATAAGCAAGTATATACAGTATTAGCTTCACCCACACAGAGAAAAATCGTGCATTTCAGACACCGGTTTATAACCAGATATGTCCACATTTTCTTTCAAAAAATTAGAATTCAAGATAAACCATAGAAATCAGCAAGTCAGCATCAATAGTAGTTACCAGCATGACACATAGTGATCAGGCTAAGGGAGATAACATTTTGTGGTTAATCTTGGTATCTAAAGAAGTCTATAGTTCCAGTACGGATTGGTTAAATACCAGAATCTCAGTCAATTTGTTCTATAATTTGCTTTCCACAGTTACATATATTACCAGGGTGAATACTTTATATATTTGTAGGTGTATGAAAAAAGATGCATTTTTTTTATCGCTTTATGGGAACTACCACTCTGAAAATGTAAATGTGGTGGGTGATGTGTATGCATGCAGCTGAGTTTATGGAAAAGAGAGGGTTTAGGAGAGAGCTTGAACAAGGCACAACTTTATGACAATCCACCACTGTACTTTTAGCAAGATTCACAAGTGTAAAATAAATCAATATGAATTAAATTATGTTCAAAGTGTAACTATTTTTATACATCCTAATTACCTGTTTGCATTTTTATCATCTTCATACAGTAAAACATGCTTACTTTAAATATGAATAAAACAAAATGTATTGTTTGTACAAAGTATATTTGCATATCCCTTCAAGGCTGATAAAATCTGATGTCCAAGACTATTCATTTTTCATGTCCGACAAACAAAACATTTCAAGGTTTTAGTCTGATACAAGTGCTTTTTTCTATTTTAAATCTACTTTTATTCTGATCATTCATGATTGAATCGACCTCTGCCCAATAATATCCTGTGATAACATCACAGCTACATAAGTAGTCTAGTCACTAACAAGTATTGCATGCACAGTAATTCTGTTACTGTTTGGCTGCATATTAATTGACCAAATTATTGGGCAATGAAAGCACTTTAAATAAGCTAATCCGTTACAATTAATCAGCTGTAATTTTTTGTTGCACACTTCATTCAGATACAAGTGGATCCCTGTTTTGATTTCTATTCAGGAAGTGAATGCAAATAAATTAATGAAAGACATGTTACTGACATTAAAATTGGTTTCATTTTTGAACTAGTTCAATGACTGTAATGATTCTTTAATTTTTAACTGATTTTACATTTTAAAAACCTCCACATAGTGTTTGAAGCAACATGATGCCAATTAATTTAAGGAGCTGCCTGTGGTTATATTTAAATGCCAAAAAGTATATTATGACCATTTAAGAAGTAGTTGTCAAGTGAAGTAATCTTATCATGTGGATAAAATCTGTCTTATAAAACAATTGCAATGTTGATAATAATGAGGATCCAGAGAATGAAAAGTCCTGTTAAAGGGGAGGGATAAAATGTACATCTGTTCTGGCGCTGTTTTTTATTTTGACTATTCGTTCGTACCAATTCAACAAATACATCCTGCATATATGGATAGCTCTTTACTAAATAGTCTGGTAACCTATCTTAACTTCACCTCTACATATGGAGAGAAGCATAGAGGAAATAGTTAGGGTACTGGACTATTTACTTGAAACTTGCCCTCTTAGACAGTACTATAACAGTCAATTTTGATGAGGAATTCAACCCTTCCTTCCATCTTCACCCACAGTCTGGGAAAAACTAAGGAAATTGCCAAGGGCCTTACAGCCAAGATCAGTGACTCGTCATGCAATTTCATTTTTATCTGACAGTCAGCTACCAGAATACTATGCAATCATGATGGTATGAGACCCATTCCAAATGCCATTATCACAGAGCTTCCCAAAACAGACAAGAACTATGCTGTTGCCATTCTGACTTCGCCTGATTACTATATGTTGATATTAATGTTCTGCATACCACTTTGAAGCATGTTCTCAATATAGTGGCCATGTCTTTTTTGCTGGACTAGGCATCTCTGGTGATTGTCAAGCTTGCAGACAAGGCCGGCAATTCACATCCCACCCTGTCCCTGCGAATCTCACTTCAAATCCCCACAACTGTTTGGTGGCAAGATAGAAGAAATGCAGAGATAGGCAACCCAAGAACTGTCCCTCCATCTTTCTGCACAGTGACCATTGCCTTTTAAATGATCCCAGTCCTATATATGATGACTATCTGCTAATCAGTTTCAGATGCAGTCATATCAAGGAGATAGGAAACAAAATTTATCTACCCCCATCTCTCGCCATTGACTGGTGCCCCCGACTGACCACAGACAGCTATCTTGTAGGTGCCTGACTCTTGTTCTTTTTTCAAACAACATTTGATGGAACACGTTATGCTTAACCTTGCTCAAACCACATTTTTCCCTGTCCCTGAAAACCTCACCTTTGGATAACCGCTGCTGTTCAATGGCAATATAGAGGAAGTGCTGAGGAAGGTAGTCCAAGAATTGCCCCTCCATCTTTCTGAACAGCAATCATTGCCATGTACATTATCTCCGACTCATCCTCAGTGACATGATGGCCAGAGAGGGGTACGGGATTGTTCACTGCACAACTCCAAATCCAACTGAGATCCCATTTCTATACAAGAGGCAATCAGTGAATCGGTTTTAGAGGCAGTCCTATTTGGGATAGGAAACAAACTTTCTCTACCACTCTCTCGTCATTGACTCTTTTCCCACATTGGCCACAGACAACTTTCTGGCAGATGCCCAACTCTTATTTTTCAAACACTGTTACATTGATCTCTTTCTGCCAGGCAAGTGTATAATCAAAATTCTCTCTGGAAGGTTTCTGTTGTTTGCTTACCCTCTTCCTTATCATCCTCTCCATATCAACACTTTTATTTTCAGACCAACATGACATTATGGGTAATCTTCTTTGTGAAAACCTCAGGTTGATTAGTTTCTCTTTTGGAGGAATGACAAGATGACTGCCATGAATGTCATGTTGGATAAATGATGCACACCATTTCCACTTCGGATTGACATAATGATTCTTCTGGTACAAACACAATATCACCAATAGTAAGATCATCAAGACGGCCAATATGACACCAGCAATATTTTGTTTAGATGTTATATATAGCTATATTGTGTCTCTACTTTTGTTGCGTTACTGTAGATTGCAATGGTTGCTAGATTGATATAAATATGTGTTGACAAGTTTTAAATTCAATCTTGATAATGAACGTTCTTATAAATGTGGGATAATTTCCTACTGGATCGTTAAGCTAGGTTTTGTTCCATTGTAAAGATGTATTGTGAAATGTTGCATTAGAGGTATTGTGACATAGATAGAGTAGAGTTTACAATTAATTCCTTCCTATTTCCTATGTTCTTGTTTTAAAATCGGTCTGCAGATTTATTTAATGTTGTGTTTAGATATAATTTGAGAGGACTCGTTTGCTTGGATTATTCATTAGAATTACGAATTATTCATTGACTTATGGCTAAAATATAATTGTGGGAACATTGTAAACTTATTCAAAGGAGTTTTAGACAATGCCATCGTGGTACATCAAGACTATTGGTACATCAGCACATTCAGGAACTGGAATTAATTCAGAACACTATTATTTTGGATTGTGATAGAACATTTACAAGTATTTTTAATTTAATTTATAGTACAGTTGAGTTCCTCTTAAATTTTCATGTTATAGTATAGACAAATCATTTGTTAAGTTTTACAAAACTTGTTGGTTTCGCTTCCTTCTGTTACTGGTTTAGGACTATACAATGATAACATAGGTTAAACATGACATTACAAGAAATCTTCTGTTAGGTGATTTAGCAATAACAGTACATTCCAGAATGGCACCATTTTCATTTTGAAACAGCTAGTTGCTGTTGTATGATTTAATGCCATTTTCAGAACAAGATAGGCTATACATGGTGGCCAGAATAAATGGTGGAGGAAGAAGCTGGTAAAACCTGGGAAGAACCACCATCACACAAAAATCTTTGGCAAGCTTTCTCACATACCCACATTTGCTGAGTATAAGTCTTGAATCCATCCAGGCAGAGGTGAGATGGCATTGATCCATAACTGTGAGCTCTTTAAACCACTCATGGCCTCAGAACCAACTAGACATCAGAATAAACCTTTTTTTAAAACTCCATGCTAATAACCATCCATTCAGGAGGAGTAGCGATAATGTTTTCAAGATACCTACTGTGGTTTGCATATTGGATATCCAAGCAGCACAATTTTTATTTAGGACAAACTAAACCATCGGACGAATGTGTGTGGCCAGTTTTATGGTAACCGTCCAAGTAAATTAGCAGGAATAGTGATTACAAACTTGTGCTAAAAGACGGATGACAGACCATCCCATAAGCTCTTTTTGTCTGTGACCAGTAGAACTAAAAGTACTTAAGAAATATAATACGTACAAGAGACAAAGAAATTTTCAGCCACATTGGGTTGATAAACACCCATAATTCATCGACTCTGACGAACTGTAACAGGTTGTAAATATAGCCAGTGTATTTGTCAATGAAAACAAATTCATGGTTGACCCAATCAAGTTGCATAATAGTACACGAGACTAGCTAGTATCAAATTCCCAGAAGTTGGGATTGCTTCCACTCCTTTAAGAAAGGCCATTTTAACATCAAATTAGAATGAACTGCAATACTATGAGCTCTCTTTATGCCACAGCCGACACCCTAGCCAGATATGGGAAACCCTATTCTGATAAGGAAGTGATGTGTGTTCTCCAGTAACAAAGTTTTTTTCAGTTACTGGAACACACTCAGGGTATGAGACTTTTTGTACAGTAATTTGATCATGTCCTGTGAGAAGCTAGCGAAGGACTGAATTCCAGTAAATTCCTTTACATTCTTGCTGATGAAAATATTGATGCTACAGTATCAGAGAAAGAAATAGTGTATACAAGATACCTGGACAATGAAAAAGGAGCAAATTAATTCCTTTGAAGAAACATGTATGTTGTTTATTATTTCTTTAGTTCTCTTTATGGACTAAAGTGTAAATGTCTTATTAAAACTGAGTGATTTAAATTTTGGGACAAGTCAATAGGTAGGTAGAATCAAAAAAATGAACATTTGATAAGCCCTGTATCCCATGAAGTGTAATGAAAACATTCTTATGGGGATATAGTACTCATGACCAGCCAAATTACAAACTGCACAGACCCAGATCTCCCATTGCATAATGCAATGGCAGATCTGGGACTGTACAGTTTGTTAGGAGAAATCAGTAGAACAAACATAGACCCTGATCTGCAGGCTCATTATTGTATGGTAGATCAGGATCTTTGTTGATGGCAGTTTGACTACTTACAAGTGAGTATATATGGTAATTATAGGTACAGTCATGTATTCTGGCAGTTTACCCATGTATACTATAAATATTCCATACAAGTCCAACCGCAAACATCAAAGTTCATAAGTATGTACAGTACATGTCTAAAAAGAAATTAACAAAAACGTATCGGTTCATATTTTTTATTTCGTTAAAGCAAATTTGCTCATTTTTTGCCAACATAGGAAAATGTCATGGTGAGATAAATTTATTACAGAAGTTCTGTTCTCACTATCATGAAAATAATCACCAAATATGCTTGCTCCTAAGTAGTCCAACTGCAAACTTTACAATGGGCTGGCAGATCTGGGTCTATGCACTTTCTTAGGATTAATCAGTAAAACAACAGACTCTTATCTGTTTGCACATTATATGATGGCAGATCAGGGTCTATGTTGTTTGCAGTTGGACAAATCTTATAGGCAAGTACATATGGTAACAAACAATATTTGAAGATAAAACTGCATTACACTTGTAAATTGCTAAACATTTTTACTGTGCATTTATTTCTCCAAGACGAGTGATATGTTTTCTTTACGAGTTTTAAACTAAGCATAATATGACTTCGTTTTCATAAAACTATAATTTCACTCAGAATCTTCAACACATCTGTTGACTCGTGATCTTCATGGATTTCATTCTGAACATTGACAGACTCTTTATCATTACAATGGCATCATTTGTATTCCTCTTGTCAAAAATAAACGCAGTGCTAGCTTTTGTAATAAAGTGTTCTTCATTTACCAAAGAATTCAAAATTTCTTTTGATTTTTCCTTTTTTTTAAAAATAGTTAACAAAATAGTACTTGGTATTTTCTCCAAATGATGACAAAATATCTGTAAGTATATTCACTTCAATGTATTTTGCAGTTGACACCTATGCAACATTCAAGATAACTGTACGGAAAGTAAACTTTCTAGTGTCAAATCATACTGCCTATGCTTGCATTGATACTAGGTTCAACTGCAAACAAAGAACCAGATCTACCTTCACATGTTGGCAGATCAGTGTCTGTATTTTCTGATATGCTGATTATTCCCAAACAAAAATGCATAGACCCAGATTTGCTTGCAATCATACGACAGCAGATCTGGTTCTGTGCAGTTAACAGTTGGATCCAACATGGACACGAGTATATGCAATACACTGCAGTCCTAAACATTAATGATGACTTCATGTACATATTTAGAACACTGCATTGATACTAGGTTCAACTGCAAACAAAGAACCAGATCTACCTTCACATGTTGGCAGATCAGTGTCTGTATTTTCTGATATGCTGATTATTCCCAAACAAAAATGCATAGACCCAGATTTGCTTGCAATCATAAGACAGCAGATCTGGTTCTGTGCAGTTAACAGTTGGATCCAACATGGACACGAGTATATGCAATACACTGCAGTCCTAAACATTAATGATGACTTCATGTACATATTTAGAACACTTTCCCATCTGTAATCAAACTGACACAGCTCTGCCATTAATTGATCCATTTGCAAGGTTTTCAATCTATACATGGGGTACCATGATTTGCTGCCACATTATGGGACAGAAGATCTGGGTGCATGCTGTTCAACTTCAGGAAAAAGCAGCAAACTGAAAATAATATTAATTAACATATTGGGGTAACAATCAATTCACTAATCGGGTACCAATTAATCCCATGGGGGGGGGGGTCTTAATTTTGATCACGTTTACAGCAAACCACACAAAGATGCAATGAATCATGCTCATTCTGTGGCAACAATAGGAATCCTTACACAATCTATTAACTAAAGTACTGTTAACAATCTCATTTGATAAAACAAAGAAAATTGATAACCACAAAACATAAATCACAATACATGTACTTTTTTTTTAAGTGTCTGTTGACATAGTGTTCTATAAGGATAATTTTTCAATAAATTTCTTTTTTAAAATTCCCAAAAGTGAATGAGAGCCAAGTGATGTCTGTCATAATTACATATATATAGAGCTTTTCATTAAGCAAAAGTATTTCTCTTGATTTGAAAATTTTCTGAATTCTTTAACTAAAAGAAATGTGTAAAGGCAATTCCTTAGAGAAAAAGAACTTATGTCAATGTAATTCATGTTGTTAAGATGGTAAATACACCATACCATGCTATCAGTTCACAGTAGAAATATAACCATGCATAATCAAACTAGGTGTACTTAATTTTTTATGCCATTGTGATCATGTTTCTTTCAAAGTTCTGACTTCACCTATTAAAAGCACTATCATTTGTCAACCAGATAATATGTTTGACAACAAATGAAATCTGAATTTTCAAGCTAGCAAAATGAGAATTTAAATAATAACTAAGATAAAAATATTAAATATTTTTAAATACAGTGTCTATTGATATGTTTATTTTCATGAAAAACTCATCAGTGAACATAATGAGAAGCACAGACAATCTTGGTATGTTATTTGAAAATGCTGCAAACTGCACCTGTCTTATAACAATAAACAGCAAAGTCCAGATTCTAACTGTTGATGACTACATGAGTTTCCTATGCAATTTGGAAATAGTATTATGATTTGACATTTAAAAATTATAATTTAATAATAATAATAATAATAATAATTTATTTAAACACATCGGTCTTCAAGACAAACAAATGATATGAAATTAATGTAAACTTGCATATTATGCAACTCAAATTGTGATACATGTATATAGATATGGCTATGAAAGCTGATTAGCATAACAATATTTTTCTTAAAACATTTGTTAGGGCTGTTCCATTTAAACATACATAGTACCCACCAGAAAAGGCTTTTTTAAAACAAAAACTAAAAGTTACATGCCAGCATAGTCAGATTACACAGAGTTCTTAAGAAAACGATTTTAAAAAATCTGAACTGCAGCTGTGTGTCTGCTCCACATTAAACATGCTTTCCACAAGTCCCAAGTTTTTTACTTGAGCAGACCTTAGCCACTGGACCATTTTCTGACTGGAGATTAAAACAGCTGTTACATAACTTCCAAAAATTATGTCATTAACAATTAATTAAAATTACTTTTTAACAATTATAATTACTTAGCTCTTTTAATCCTATTGAACTAAAATTAACATTTGGCATATGTTAGTTCACATAGTCATTTAATCAAGGAAGCCATTTATACTTGTTTCTTAGTCTAGTCAAACTGCAAAATTGATAGACCCAGATCTGTTGTCACATAATGTCCTGCAGATATGGATCTCGCCAGTTTGTTATGAGTAACAGCAGATGAAACAGCATACTCTGATCTGCCAGCACATTATGCAGCATGGTGTGCATTTGTTGCAGTTGTATTTGACTTGCATGCAAATATATATGATACAACATCATTTATCTATACTAACACCTATTTTAGGTGCATTTTGAGTTAAAACTTTTTACACTCTTTTATGAACACAGATTTATTCAATTTGTGCCATAACTTTCAAAAGAAATTAGTATGATTTTGTAATCTTCTATTAATTGTATCTACAGCCAACAAGCCAAAAAATTACCACTCTGCTCATTCATATAGATTGTCTTCTCCTGACTAGGTATTGTGTAATCATTTGTATATAGTGCTCTATAACTCTTCAATATGGAAACCACAAACAGACCAACACTGTAAGTGAAGTTATCTATATTGTGGATTACTCCAACCAAATTGTCATTAATAGTGCTAACCGATGCTAATGAATGCTCTGATAAATTACATAATTGGCTCATAACCAACCAAAACTAAAATTTAGTGAATAAACTGAGTAGAAATATTAAAACAAGAAACAATAACCAAATCACAGGGATGAATGAGAATACACACATTACAGAACAATGAGGGGCAAGGAACTTTTCTATATTGTGTACTAGGACCCATGATTATACATGTATTACAAGGGAAGCATTGATATGTGGAGAATAAAGGAACTATTGTACTGTGTATTGGGAAAATGATTATACACATTACAAGATAAGCAGTGGTATGTTGAAGTAACTACTGTATGATGTACTGGAATAAATAATCATGCAATCTAAGTTTCCAAAGACTTGATTAAATCATGAAGCATTTTGTGAAGTAAAGAAATAATGTGATCAGTTGAAACTTTTCTATGTATATCTTGTGTTTCAATGCAAATAAATGATTAATTTTCAATCAATCTTACCCATAATTTATATAAAGATTTAAGATCTGATAAAATATTGCTAAACTTTTATGTATGGTGGATATGCCAGTACATATCTACCATCTAAGTGGATTCAGCTTGCTATTGAGAGAGTGCGCTGCGACATTTGACATGTACAAGCATGGAGTAATTATCATAGCTGGCTGCAAGTCCAGACTACTGTGAGCAACATAGACACAATTTTGCCATTGTATAATGTGCTAACACAGACCCTTATCTGCCACTGTATGCCTGCAAAGAACCGTATTTGCCATTGTATACCTGTATAGACCCTTATTTACCAGTGCATCGTGTACCCACATAGACCCTTATTTGCCATTGTATGCCTGCATAGAACCTTATTTGCCATTATATGCCTGCATAGCTCCTTATTTGCCATTGCATAATGTGCCCACATAGATCCATACTTGCTAGTGTATAATGTGCCAGCAGATCAAGTTAACAGTTCTTCACACATGCCAGAAAACAAAGAAAGGTAATCAGACAGTATTTATTGGTAAATTTTTTAACATCATGTATGCCAACTGAAAAGTACCTATCAAAACCAAAACCTGGCACAAAAGACCAACTTGTTCCACATTTACCGTATTTATCTGATTACAGGTCCATACTTGATGAAAAGTCCACCCCATACTTTTTAACAAATTCTTTTGGATGGTTCCTGGTCTTATTATGGGGGAGATACTGTTATGACAATAAATATGTCTACCACAAATATAGGTTTTATATAGAACATTGAATGTTTACATGTTTGGTGATCCAGATGTGCTTTTTTGCTATCTATAATTTTCAATACCTGTAGTGTTTTTGTCCATTATTCTGTCCATCCATTATTTCCGTTTCAAATTTAGACTCCAAAACCACTTATGATATCTCTAAAAAAAAACATTTGTACACTTATTAATCTAGTGGAGTAATTGTACTAATTGGTAATAATGATCTTTATTTCAATATTGTTTTTATCCATCTGAT
The DNA here is from genome assembly GCA_029339505.1 of Unio delphinus. Classification (NCBI taxonomy): domain Eukaryota; kingdom Metazoa; phylum Mollusca; class Bivalvia; order Unionida; family Unionidae; genus Unio; species Unio delphinus. The sequence continues at coordinate 2,692,334 of JAQISU010000096.1, forward strand.
CATCCATCCATCATACTTTAGTTTCTTGAGCAGAACTAAAACCATGTCTCTATTAAACTTAGTAATTTTGATTAGTGGCACAGATCACAAGCTTCATCCAAAAGTCTGTTACACTTTTTCGCTTTTAATTGCCTGTAATAATATTTCCTTGTTTCTACTGTACATGTATATGTGTAAACCTACTTCACCATTTGTTAGGAACCAGAGTTATATTTTATTGGAAAGTTAATCCAACTGAATTTTTCATGCTGTCAGAATGAGTCAAAGTTTCTTTTCAAAACATAGCTAGTTGTTGATCAACAAAAAGGTTATTTTCCCTGATGTGCAAGAGTTTGTTTAATTGTGTTACTGATAATGTATCTTTATGTATATTCATGAAAAACAAGGAAATGTTACTGCAAACAACTCATCATTCTTGTATTTTTTTATTTTTTTTTTAAGGTTTAATGCCATTTTTCAGCATGATATAGGCTATACATGGCAGCCAGTATTAATAGTGGAGGAAGAACCCAGAAAACCCCCGGAAAGAACCACCGACCCACAAGAAGCTACTGGCAAGCTTTCTCACATACCTACAATGGCCGAATCTGAGACTCAAACCCACGCAGAGGTGAGATGGCAGTGATCCATAACGGACAGCGCTTTAGACCACTTGGGGGCCCCTTGTTTTTGTTTCTTGCTTCTCTTACACATACATGTTAATATTAATACAGATTGAATATAATAGGAATATCAGCAGTTAATACAATTCAATAAGTCTCACAGAAACATTTGCATCAATCAACTATGATTAAAGGAAACCTCTGAGACTGCCATGTCCAGTTTCCTTGAGGGCATCAACCAAAGTTATTTTAAATGTACCCATATGATGTCAATGTAACCAAATAAAAACAGGTCACCTCTAGGTTGCAAAAGTTTGAAAACCTGCATGTACCCTCTGGCAATAAAAGGGTTATTAAAGCAGGATTTAAAGAATATTATATTTTTATCATCAGGTATTTAAATGGGGAAGAAAAAAGACATAGCAACTGTTTTATCTGTCTGTAATCGTGTGTGTGTAATTAGGATTTTTAATGTAGCTTAAAAAAAGTTGTCATATAGTTATGATGTCTGCAGTAGGGCAGTTTATAGTGATGTCTAGCACTGGGACATCATGCTGCAGACATGTAGCATGATGTCCCACCCAGGCGCATTATTCTGACACCAGGCTGACCAGTCCTAAAACTAACCTCTTAATACTAGCATAGTGAAGCAGCTGTTAGTATCATTTTTATAAGTCCTTGGTATAACTCAGCCAGGGTTCGAACCCATGACCTCATACTTCTGAGGTGGATGCTCTAACCACTAGGCCACATGAGTGGCTCTGTAATTTTTTTTATTTCTAGCATAATTCGCATTCAAGGTGAAGCACGTCAAGAAAACTGCACAGAGGTGCCTTTAATATATGTTACCATGGAAAACATAGCACTGGATAAGCTTACGAATTTAGAGTACTGGACCAAATGGTACTAGTCATTGGGGTATAACAAGAGACTCAACTGTGTCTGATTTCACTCACCTCATTTATATAACCCAACAGTTGACCATTTTCACTAAGCAGGTTTATGCAGTATTGTAAGAACACAAACAACCTCATTACCATGTGTAGACTTCACTCATTATCAAACTTGTCTGAGATCTTGATGATATAAGCATATTTATATATTCCAAGTAGGATTAAAATTCAATTAGAAATACAATCTCAGGTGGTGACAAGCTCAGCATATCATTGGAATGTATAGATCTGATCATCAAACTTGCACAAAATCTTCATGATATAAGCATATATTCTAAGTTTGATCAAAATTGGATCAGAAATCTGGCCTCCAGAATGGTGAAAACTCAGCCAATCGGATTCAAGATTACTTCATTAATATGCATGAATCATACTCATTACTAAAACATCCCAGATGTTGTTCATATAAGCCCATATTTCAAGTTTCATTATTAAACTCATCAGAGATGTTAAAATAATATATATATATATATTACAAGTCTGGTAAAAACTGGATAAGAAATATGACCTCCAGTCATAACAAATTCAGCCAATCAGATGTGAGGTCACATCATTATTATGCATGGAGCTTACTCATTATCAGACTCTCCTAAAATCTTAATGCAAATATTCCAAGTTTTATCTAAACTGGATGAGAAACATGGCTGCCTGATAGGTAGTGGATAAGCAAATCAGATGCAAGATCACCTCATTAATATGCATGTGATGCATGGCACAAAATGGATGCAGCACTATGTTAAAAGCTAACTTGGCAAGAAAAAAAGACATTGTAAATTTACTATTTTAAGGTTTTTTTATTTCCATGGATTTTTTTGTCTATTATAAATAAACTTAAGAACCATTAGTTCTTGTGTGTAACACATAAACAACCAAGGGCCCTATCTCGACAGCAAGTACTGCCAAAATTTTATTTTTTAAAATACAAAACTGTGAAAATTGGTACCCAAGAAATAAATGAATTCCCAGTCAGCATTCTTTCTTATTTCACAAAGAAAAGATTAAAAAAAGATATGTAACATGTAACAAATCTAGATCATCACCTCGAAAAACTTTGAAATACAACAAGGTGATAAATGATGTGCTACTTACTACAAATGTTAATAACTTAAGTGAAAAAAGGCACAATTTTAACAACATGAACAAGTAATTAAAGGTTTGTATACTGAACTAACTAAATATCATTAATTGTGGATTAAGTGATAATAATTAATGTACTGAAAGTACATGAAAATTTATGGTTACAAGTATAATAATTTATTAAAATAGAAATGTATTAAAACACACGTGACTGTCCAAATCAAAAGTCTGCATTCTTCATGCTGACACAATTTGCTGTTATGGAACTCTCTGAAAATGTGTTGTTATTGGATTGCTGATTTGTGAGTCAACATGACCAAAGTAATCTTGCATAGGTTATCTCCCTTTTTATATATATATATATATATATATATATATATATATATATATATATATATATATATATATATATATATATATATATATATATATATATATATATATATATAGGATGATTCTGGATCTAATGATTCTTTCCTGATATTTAAAGAAATCCACAAAGATTTCAAGTCCACAATCTGTTAAAAAAGTCTAGTTATTGTTGGTATAGAATATTTTATCCATATCAAATGTATAAAATGCAAAAAAAATCTATTTTTAAAAAAAAGATTATCTTTCTGATCAATCCTGTCGATAACTGATGCCAAAAATATATACAACTTACTTGATATATTTGTGAATTACTTAAATTTAGGATACTTATAAGATATACATGTGAATTACTTATATTTCGGATACTGTAAGTGTATCAAATTTTAAACAATCATGAAAGGTTCATTCTGATTATAGTCGCAGTTTGTCCAAATTGTTCAAAATGAAAGCTTCAGTTAAAAGTTTTGTGTACAACTTTAAAGTTTCTTGGATTTAAGATTTGGCATGGTAAAATCTGCAACAGTTAATTGTAAGCTTTCCTTTTCTAATTATATTGACTATAATCAAGGAAACAACAATGGTACAGTATGCTGAAATCAAAATAAACTGTACCTTTAAAACAATGGTACAGTATGCTGAAATCAAAATATTAAGCTGTACCTTTAAAATAATGGTACAGTATGCTGAAATCAAAAAAATCTGTACCTTTTTAACAATGGTACAGCATGCTGGAATTTCAGTAATCTATACATTTGAAAAATGATACAATATGCTGGAATTAGTGCTCTGTACATAAGGAAGCATTAGTCTGAGATTTGTTGTCAAAATACTTTGCATAGAGAAGGACTGTACAAGCCCAATAACAACTTTGTACCAATTTTAAAATTAGTCTGTTTAAACGACTCCATCCCTTATCCAGGATTTAATCTGCCTGTTATTCTGACAGTCAAACAACTTTTCAGAGTACACTTTTAAAACTAAAATAAAACTAATTCCATAATGTCTTGTGTCTTAAACAGCCTTTCTACTTCTTTTGATCATGCGTGTCTCCTAAGATATGCAGACCAATCAAAATACAGGTTTCAACCATTTAAAAAAACCTTAACCCTTTCAGCAATCATAGAACTTCATTTGCTAATAACATTAAACCTGGTAAAAATGGCAGTTATAATATTACTTTAACTGACCACAGCTAGTGAGTATGCCTAATTAATTTTTCTTGCCTGCAGAAGCCTAGGGCAAGATTAGCAAAATGTACTAAAAAAAGGCTAGTATAAAAAACTTGACCAGATAGTATGCCCTGGACAAACAATGATGTCCCTCTGCAGTGAGGTATCATGTTGGATGGTGAACATTCTTAGAATGCTAAAAGCATCAACTCTTTTCCAATATAAAATTTCATTCTTTGTATTGCTTCTCTAAGAAATTTTGTGGAAAAAAGGCTTTAAAACTCTAATTCTAAGCAAAACAAGTAGCGGCATCACAACTATTTCAACTGCATACAAATAGTTAACTTTTGATAAGTCTTATAAAAGTCCAACAATTTTGTGCCAACTAATATCTTCAATTTAAAATAAATCACATTTAAAAAAAATATTTTAAAAAATTGCACAAGAATATTTCTCTGAGAAAAAATCTTTTTATTTTGATAATGAATGTAATGAAAGTTGTGAAACAGTTAAATATACATATAGAGGTTTACAAAGTACTTGATATATTACACACAAGTCGTTCCCGCAAACAATAAATCTAGATGGTAACTTCCATGATAATATGTGCCATGTAACAATTTGCTGACTTGGCATACTTCAAAAATGCAGCTCAATAAACCGGTAACTTATTAGCTGCACACTGCTAAGTCTGATAATTTTAACTTCCAAGCTTTCAAAACTCCATGCCCATGAAAATGAAAATTCTAACAACAAGATGGTCACACAAAGTGCAGCAAACAGATATGAAGTTACATATGGCACAGTCTACAATACAAATACTACTAAAAATATTCTGTTTTTATTCTGATTCAACTCCATCAGCAGTAGACGTTAACACTGTTGCATGACAGAAAATCTGCCACCTTCTCATCTGTCATGGCAGGTCAACTCAAACAACCAGCCACCTTGACAAGACACCTCCTGTATGTGAGGTGCTGACAAAAACAAATTTCAGCCTTGAGAAGGCTACCAAAGGAAAACCAAATGCTGCCTTCCATGCAGAATTCATACGAAGACGCCACCTTGCTGGATCCCTTGTGCTGCTGTTTGGAAGTTGCTAACTTCTGGAGCTGCAGTGGTAGCAGTAGCAGCTGGACTAGCATGATTATCTCCCTTGGCAATCTGTTCTCGACATGTGTTTGATTTAAAATTTGCATAATGCTTTCCCTTCATATGATGAAGTCCTAAATGATGATATGGTGTTCGGTTAATGGGCCAACAGTAAGGTCCACGCATGTTGCGTTTTGTTTTCCTGCGTAACTTTCTTTCTTCCAATTGCATCTGCAGGCGTTGGATTTTCTCCCGCAATGAACTATTGTCTTCTGTTGGTACAGGTGGAGAACTTGATCGAGGGAAATCTATGGAGAGGACAAAAGAGTTTATTATATATGTGCGTGTCTGTGTGTGTGTGTGTGTGTGTGTGTGTGTGTGTGTGTGTGTGTGTGTGTATGAGTTTATGTATGTGTGAGTGCATTCATATACACATACATTTACACATACAAAACTACATGTGTTTTGTTCTGAATAGGCAGAAAAAGCAACACTGATATGGCATAGGGATACACGGAATCCATTCTATCCAGGCATATTCATAACCCATATCAAGCAAGTTCTTTCCCCCCAATCCAAATTACATTTCACCAAAAAGTCATAACACAAAATCACTTCTTCAAATCTGTATCCAGTATTCTTTTATCTTATTGATGTTAATCAGTGTTAAGGATCCAATGCATTGCAATGTTCAGAACTTTTAATGCCATAATAAAATAACATTAAATGTATTACTGAATACTGGAAGAGAATCCTGCTCGTTAACTAAAGAAGCACCTCCTGCCAACACCTAGAATCAATGACAAAAATCAATTGTACTTACAGTAAATAGCACAGATTCAAGTATGTCATCTTATAATGGACAATTAAATCAGAGCAAATGCTGTAAGATCAATGTCTATAAGCTGTTAAATCTGAACTAATAGGCTATATCAGGTCAACAAGTTATAAAATAAGGTTCATAAGTTTTTAAATCAGAGTCGATAGACTAATAGATCAGGGTCTATAAGTCATCACATTAGGGTCTATTTATAGCTGTTATGTCTGAGCTGATAAGCCATTAGTTCAGCCTGTAAGCCATTAGGTCTGGGTCTATTAGCCGATAGATCTGGGCCTATAAGCTGTTACATTCTGGTCTTTAAGCTGTTAGGTCTGGGTCTATAAGCCATTAGATCATGGTTGATAAGCCATCTGGTCTGGATCTATAAACTATTAAATCCAATACTACAAGCCATCCAATCCATTAGCATTGGATTTATAAGCTGTTAGATGAACAAGTGGCTTAAAATGAACCATGTGATCTGCCAGCATGAAGCATAACATATGACCCAGGTTTAAACTGTCTGCCTTTAATGCACTCTTTATACATGAATGAGAACAGTAAAGTAAAGTTTTAATTTAAATGTAGTTCAAGCTTGACAGATACTATACCTAGAATATTTAATTGTCACACTGTGCCTAAAGTAGCTTACCTGTTGACTTCCGTGCCATCACTTGTGTGTTTATTTGAGTTTTGTTAACATTTTTACATTGCTGAAGAAGACGATAATGTGGCGCTGCTCCCAGAAGATCATTCAGGATTTGCATTATTATTCCTACATCTCTCCGAGGACGCCCAAATAAATCCTGACTGGATGAATCTAAAGTTCCTGAGGAGAAAAGAATACACTATAAGAAAGTAATAAAAAAGAAATATTATAATAACAGCAGCTGAAATGTTGTCTACAGCCATTAACTTTATTTTCTGTCTCTGTTTCTGTGTGTATATATGTGTGTGTGTGTGTGTGTGTGTGTGTGTGTGTGTGTGTATATATATATATATATATATATACACACACACACATGTGCACACACATGCACACAATAATGTGGTGTTCAATTTATAAACAATTTTAGAAATCACTTACACAATAATCAAACTTTCTGTAACTATTTTCTTTAAACCCTTAACTTTATCTTGTCTTCTGTTAAACCACAACTAACACCATTCTCTACCAACTAAATGTCACAAGAAGTATTTTAGTAAAATCCTTGTGTCAGTATGACTATTTGTTCTGGAGTAGTGATACACTTTTCAAGATGTTCTTTATGGCAGTCATAGTGGATGTCAGTTGCACCATTTTCTTTCATGATAATTTGAACATAAGAAGCCTTTTATTGAAAAACAACATGTTGACATGGCCATCTGTGCATCAGAAACGTTCAAAACTAGATTTTCAAGATATTTATGTCGTTGATCATACTGAGCGTGAGTTGCATTCATGACCAAGTAGACATCATGAGAAGTCATTTAGGGATAACCATGTTGTTGATGTGACCATCCATTCTGGAGGAGTGATAAAATATTCCAGATGGTCACTATAGCGGCTATATTGGATGCCAGACTGGCACCATTTCACTTATGACTATTATGACTAACTAAAACTCATTAAAAGATTTGAATGAAAAAAAACATATGGACAAGACCAACGATTTAGTCAAGTTATGACAAAATTTGCAACAAGGCCAACAAGTGACCATACTGAATATGCAAGGGTAAGAATTTAATAGAAGTATGTATGTGTACCTGAAAATGTTCCTGAATATACACCTTTGCCCAAGTTGTTGATGCTGTCAATAACTGCTCCATTAGTTTGAGGTCCAACCTGTGAGTCCTGATGAATACACTGATGAACAAGATAAAAAATGTATTATATATTGAATGAAATATATTCATTATAAAACAAAATCTTTGATGTAAGACATAGCTTACAAAATCTTAATTTAAAGATGGCACTGACAAGAAGACTTTTAGGTTGCGATTACGCCAATTTAAATCTGAACAAAAACAATCATATTTTCACTAGTCTCTGCGATACAATGTTAGAAACACTTTTCTAACATTTATTTGAAAGGTTAAATAATTGTTTTTAATAAATTTTAAAGCCTTCACTGGATATGTCATCAAGGTATTTTGTTTTAAGTTGTTTTTAAAAAAAATTTAAGTTACCTCTTTAGGAGCTCCCCCTTGTACATGATTTCCTATTGCTGAAGCATTTCCTAGTGGCACTGTGCGGCGTACATGGCATGAAACAGACAGCTGTAGCTGGATAAACATCATGTGGTCACCTAGCTTCACAGCTAGCAACAGAGGAGCACGACCAGTCAAGAAGTCATCCAACTAGAAAAAAAAGTATCAACTCTCTTCAATTAACTCTTCCATGTTTTATCATATTTTCACAAAAAGTATGATTCTAGCAAAGAAAAGTCATTTACAATTACTGAACTTGCTTTTCATTCAGTAATTGTATCTAATGAATTCATATTATCAAAATCCTCATAACAATACTGTCAAAATCTTACTAAATGTTCTAGTTGAATTACAGGTCCCAGCAAGCCATAAATGGTATAATGGAATAATTGTACAGAAAAATGATTGTGATATAAATTTATCATTAAATAAACTAACATAAAGTAAATCATACTGTACTGTTACTATATTATTATTTTAACAGTGTTAATTTTATCAGTTATACATATTTGGTAGAAAATATCAGCAAAAACCATAAGAAATCATTTATTCTCTGGCAAACTCCAGCTTCATTTTCATGGCTAAAATGTACAAGTAGCCATAAAGTGGAAGCTTCATTTGATTTATTTCTACAACAGCAAGATCTGGTGACTGATGGGGTCATTAAGGGAATCAATACACCACTCACAGAAACTACAGATCTTTATGTCTTATTCCATGGACCACAGAAACCTCAATTAGTAATTCTGCCTACATACTGAAGAGTGTAATTGATATTTTGATCAAGACAATACTCAGATTGAGATGTGGATAAAATGTCCATTAATGAAAAGGTGGGATGTAATTGGACTTCTGGAAAGCTTTTGTGTGTAGGTGTTCTGCCAAATATGTATCAGCATGCAATGGACAAAAGAAAGTCACTTGTGTGTAACAAGACTCCTGAATGCAAAATAGTTTGTTATTAGCACACTGGTTTTTGATCTACTACAGATATTAGTTTTTTTCCTTTGTTTATATTGTAATGTATCTGCCCTAATTAGTTGCCAAAATGCAACTAGAGTAGTGTCCATACAATATCCACCATCCACCCACCCCATCAAGGTCACCTTTGTCTTTCCCATTCCTCAAAGAGACCAATGCTCTAATGCCCAAAATGAATTTATAAGAATTCAAGATATGTCAGTTTCTTCCATCCATTCTTTCTTTTTAGCTGCTTATAACTGAAACCATTTCTGATATTCCTGAGACGTCCTCACATCCAATTTGGCACATCAAATTTTCTGTTTTAATACATAGTGTTTAAGAACACAGTAAAACCTAATTGTGATCTTACTAACTGCAAAGGATTTAAGTATATTTGCTTCCATTGTGCATGGAAATGATCTCAGCATTTTCAGCGATTCAGATCATCACATTTATGCTGAGTCTAATGAACCCTAGCCTAGGTGGCTGAATGGTATAAGGTGCTTGCTTGCATAGATCACTCAAATCTCATCTGTCATTGCCAGTTTGAGTCTTGGCTCTACAAATGCCGGTATGTATAAAAGCCTACCAGTAGCTTCCCATAGGTTAGGGGTCCCAGATAGACATCAGAAGTGATTTAATTCCAGGTCTACGTGACCATCAGAACTAATGATAACATTTTCAAGATGGCTACCATATTGGAGGTCTGATCAGGACCATTTTCACATTGGAACAAGTATATAATATACATTTCAAAGATGAGAATTAAATTTTATGATTTCTCAAGTTTTAATCCTGCTGGAATCATCAAACCAGATGATTATATGCACCACTACCTTATCACAAATATCACTATGACCTACATTTCACATTTTCATGGCTTAGACTAATACAACTTCGTGAAGCATGAAATATAAGTCAGTGTGACCTACTTTTGTGATTAGGGTGTAGTATTCATCAAGTTGCATCCCCTCAGCAAGTCTCATTATTCTAGGTATAACAGTATTTGTATGGTGTGTAGAACTGAAGCTAAATAAATGTACAACAAAATAAACCAAGAATATTTATGTACAAAATTTTCCTCTTCACCCCCTCCTCTGGTAGTTTATGTGAGTGTTATGAAACCCAATCAAAACTGCTGCCTATTACCGAGAATAAGGGGCTGGTTGACATTCACTGAGGATGTACCGGTACATATGAATATATCTAAGCAGATGCTGAGAAGCTTATCTATACTACATACATGTGTGCTGAAAATGTTTACATAATTGATTTTAAGGTTTTCTTTTGTTATCTGTTCCAATGGACCCTGACTCATTCCACAAAACCTAACCCCTAGATCTATATAGCCCAAGGTTTCATATTTATAATGCCACATCAAACCTCCTGTATGAACAAAGCTTTCAATATGGTCTGAAAGTTATGTGTTCTAACATGCCGACACATGTATACACTTGTATATATATTGGTCTATATATAAAGTACCTAAGAATAGTGTAGTCCCATAACATAGGCATAGTGGTGGATTTGTAATGAAATCAGTATTGTAGTGATGATACTGTACCTCAGTATAAGGTAACCTCACTTATAATGTCAGATAATTTTATACTCTTTTTTTTTTTCTGACTCATTTTTTCCCATCTTTAGGGGGCTTAATATCATTGTCCAGAGTCTCAAGGAGGGAGACAGAATTAACAATAGTGGAGAAGTTGATTGTGAATCAAAGGCTAGTCATAAAAAAAGTTGAGGAGGAGAATTTGGAGAAGCAGCAGTCTTGAAGGACAAAGAGTTAGGAGGGAAGTCTGAAGGAGAGAAGAAATTGGCAGGATAGGAGAGATACAGATGAGTAGAAAACAAAAACAGGTGGAAAAGCTATCTCACAATATAAATCAAATGATGCATTTGGCTATCACTTGGTCAAGAGGAAGGAGATTGACTGGGGAATTATTATCATTTGAATACTGAATTGTGTTAAATTGTTTTTCATTTGAGTTTCACCTTTTTGTGTACTCAATAAATAAACTGTCGGCATTGCTGATTGGGGGCTCAGAGCTACTGGCAAGCATTCTCACATACTCACCTTGGCTGAGAATGAGATTTGAACCAACATGGACAGAGGTGAGATGTCAGTGATCTGTAAAGGTGAGCACCTTAGAGCACTTGGGGCACCTGGTCCAAATGTAATAAACACTATATAAATGACTATGTGTCAAAATATAATAAACACTGTATAAATGGCTATGTAGCAATGTCCATCAAATGTAATAAACACTGTATAAATGGCTATGTATCAAAATGTAATAAACACTGTATAAATGGCTATGTAGCAAGGTGAATCCATAAAAATGTAATAAACACTGTATAAATGGCTATGTAACAAGGTGAATACATAAAAATTTAAGAAACACTGTATAAATGGTCATGTAGCAAGGTAAATACCTCAAACTGTAATAAATACTATATAAATGGCCATGTAGCAAAATGTAAAACACTGTGTAAATGGCTTTGTAGCAAGGTGAATACATCAAACTGTAATAAATACTGCATAAATGGCCATGTAGCAAAATGTAACAAACATTGTATAAATATGGTCATGTAGTAAGGTGAATACATCAAAATGTAATAAGCACTGCATAAATGACCATGTAGCAAAATGTAATAAACACTGTACAAATGGTCATGTAGCAAGGTGAATACATCAGACAAGATCTGCATGACATGTAGCTGAATATTTCAGACAGGGAAAACCGGACAATTGAAGTGCCTGCTTTTGTCCACTTTATGAAATCAAATAAAAAAAAGTTTTCTTTTTTTAATATTTAATTTACATAAATTTCACAATATTATATTTTATAAATTTTCTCTTTTTGCTCCAACTTTGTTCCAAATGATGTTTTCCAAAAGTAGCCATGCTTTATCCCAACTTTTAACAAAGGGTTGCCAGAAAAACCATATGATCACTTCATTTTCTTAGTTTAAAAAAATGTGGCATGTTTTTTTACAGCTAGATCTTGAAAGCAAGATAGGAACATTAACATGGTTAAGGTGTGAAATTAAAACAGCCACTAGCACTGAATTAATCTTATTTCCTCTCTTAACCAGACCATTATATCCTTTTCAGTTGCACAGCACTAATCTTTAATACTGCACTGCAACCCACTTTGTCCACAATGTCAATTATTATGATTCCAATAGTACCTAATTATGTTCTGTAGTGCCAAATGTACATACCTGGATTACTATCAGGCACAAACGATTATGTACACAAGACAACTAATAAAACATTCTTAACAGTGAACCTCAGATCAAAACCTTCTCCTGGCACTCTTCTGTCTTGGGGTTATATTTTTGTTTTTTCATACTGGCTGACACAGTGAACTGAAATTCTTGTGGTTAACCACATCTTTCATTATTCACTCCTCTAGACCCTCAAGGTACTTATCCTCTGGCTTCAGCCCACACAGTCCTACATACTGTATCTATTACATCAGGATATCAATCAAAATTTTTATCACTGTACATAAATGTTGACAATGGATTCTGGCTTGTTATAATAGTAACAATTTGCTCTTGCCCTATTGAACAGACGGAAGATTTTAAGTGAAAGCAGAAGACACTGGCACAGGATTAGGAGCTGCCACATTAGAGCCAGGATTTGTTTATTTTAGCCACATATTTAAATGGGGCTTAATATTTTAACTAATTTACAATAATAGTCCCTGTTCAACCCTTCTGCTACCAAACTACATACTTTTTAATCAGCAGCCCATAGTTCAACTCCATATCCAGCACCCATTTAATTAATTTAAATCCTGCCCAAACTATATAGTTTGATCTTTGTGATGACTCTCCTTTAAGAGCATTGTTTAACATTACTTTTTACGTTAATATTCAACGTTTACTTTATACAGCTGTAATTCAACTACAGCTGTTGCATTTGCCTAGTCTCAGTTACAAGAAAAAGCCAACTGCAAACTGCACAGACCCAGATCTGCCATGACACCATACGCTGGCAGATCTGGGTGTGTGCAGTTTGTTAGGAGTAGTAAATACAACAAAGAACATAGATCCTGATCTGTAGGCACCATTATACTACAGCTGAGCTGGATCTTTGTTGTGAACTTGTCTGAAGTCTGACTATACTTTTAAGTGAGTATATGGTATTCAACAAGTTATGTCTTGAAATTCATTTATTTCCATGTTTGATTCATTTATTGTTTGTGAATTTATTTTCTCTAAAAAGTGTAGCATTTATAAACTAATGATGTCATGGAAAATAGGAAGTTCAGGTGGGTGTCTTCAACATATAACATGTTTTATTCTGTATAAGGTCAAAGACATGCAACTTGGCAGTCAAATGGATTGTTAATTACAGCCATCTCTGAATACATTTAGTAGTGAATCTCTCATCAGATCCATAACTAGTCAGTCATATTGATATTTATCTGCACTTTGAATTAATGAATTCATTAAGGTGCTATTTGTCTAATAGCCCACTTTTGTTCATAATGTACCATGTTGCTTTGGCCCAGAAAATGTGGGACAACAAACTGACACAGATGATACTGCAGGACAAATAAAAACCAAGTACCTGACAACATCACTATTGTGGGTGTAATGCCATCTGTCAGCACATGATGGGCTGTAAATGATAACCAGTGTTTTTTTGTTTTTTTTTGTGGAGGAAGAACCTGTGAAAACCCAGGAAAAACCACCAATTTACAAATACAGTATTTTTAAATCATTGACTATGCTGTAGCAAAATGACTCCTGCCCAATTTAAGTGTATTTATTATCCTACCATTGTATTCAGCCCTAAACAAACTGATATATAATACAAATGATGGCTTTTTACTGCATTTAATCAACTATCAACAATCTGCTTTGTAATCAATATCTGGTTGAGTACAATTACAATTCTTAGCATGTGGCAAACCGAAGAAATTTCCTTATTACAATACTGTTCAAAGCACAAATAAATAGTGTTTCTTATTACGATACTGTTCAAAGCACAAATAAATAGTGTTTCTTATTACGATACTGTTCAAAGCACAAATAAATCGTGTTTCTGCACAAAAAAGAAAAACTGGGGGTGCAAAACATAATTTGATTTTTTGGTAGTAACTGGAGTGGCTTAACTTCACAGGTGTGCACTCTCCATTCTACATCACAAAACAGTCATTTCTTATCAATGACAAACTTCACAAAGTGATTCGTTTCATGCTATTGTATTCTGTCTTGAAAATTCATCAAGGAAATTTCATTTATTGAGAATTCAAGATGTAGAATCTACAAAATAATCATACTGTACTGGCTTTAAGTCAAAATTATTTACACATGCTTAACTAAGCTATACAAATCAGATTTTTTAAAAGAAATAATACAAAGATCCAAATGACTTCTTCCTATTTATTCAAACTTAGGCGAGTAATATTCAGAAAATAAATTCGTTTTCATGGAAATCATTGTTAATATTTGCAAAAATAAAACAATTTTATGCAATGGATGACCCAGTTGAGGACAATTAGTGTGTGTCTGTGTGAGTGTGTGTAAGTTAAGGCAAGAAGTGTTTTTGTGTGTTGTTTTTTCTTTATCCACAGTTCTTGTTAAATTATTACATACATTCATTTAAACACATAAAAGATACACAAAAATACATCATACTGAAGAGTATGAATCGGTGACCAAACCCTGTTTTGAAGAAACCATAAAACATTGGGCATAGATAAATTTGTGATGATGAGAATGTATATTTTGTGCCACCTGGCAGTGATATGACATACCCAGAACTTCTCGATCTTATATGCCAAGCGTTTCTTGCATGATGATGCATTATGAGTAAACATTTTTAACTGGACAACAGGAAAGTAATGATATGTCATGAACTCTAATTGTGTGCCCGTGAAGGATTCATTTTCTTTTAAAAAATATTTCTGACTCAGACTGCCGTTTTCTGTATTTGAATGTATTAGCAGCTCACTTACCTGCGAGTCTGTAAGACTTTCTATTGCTTGCATAACTCTGGCATCAGGTGGTTGTGTCTGCAAGGCAGAAGAAACGTTGTGGTATCATTAAATGAATAATACATAGTCAAGAATGATTTTGCGGGTGTATAACATCAGTCACTTAATACATCATCAGATCAAGGTGTTTATTCTAATAATGATTTCAGACCATCAGATCCCGAGTCCATTATGTGATAGGTTTGTCAATTTGAGTGTACATGCATGTTGTCAACTATTATGTGTATGTTAATAGTTATATATTAGTAAGTGTGTCTAATGAAACTAGACTGTAACAAATAAATGTATGTAGGTTGTTTTCTGACATATGGCACCCCCTTTTGTTGCGTAGCCTTTTAAATTGGAGACCACTGTGTTTGCTAGAGGTTACTTTGGTATAGGATCTTACTGTTATCACATATGAATGATTGTTTGGTGGGTCTTTAAAATTATGGTTTGCAGAAACCATAACTGCTACAAAACTTGGTACCAAAACAAAATACATTGGTCCCTCATAATTAGGTCCCAAAGTATACAAGTGACTCTCCTGCAACAGTTTGGTTTTTGTTTTCATGTGCTAAATGTCAATTATCTTCACATGACAGTCTATACATGGTGACCAGGACATTTGGTGGGTGAAGAACCTGGGTAGACAACTGGAAGAACCACCAACCCATTGGATATTTCAGGTAAGATTTCTCTTATGTACACTATGAGTGATCCAAGACTTGAACACAAATGGACAGAAGAGAGATGTATATGCTCTGTAAAGGTGAGCATCTTGGAACACTGGGCCAATTGGTTCCACATCTTATATATATTTATATATATATATATATATATATATATATATATATATATATATATATATATATATATATATATATATGACATTAAATCAGTCAAATTCTGTTATATCATTACTACCAAATTTATTTCACTTTATTTTAGTTCCTTGCCACCAAGAACCATTTAAAATATGATTTTCAATCATAATTTGCTCTATTTCTGTGTTTTAATGTACTGTCAAGTTAGTCTTCTTGAAAGATACCTCCATATAAGGCCACTTCACTTACAACCCAAATCAGTGGTATGATGCCCATAAATATTTTTTATAAAAATGGAACACTGTAATGATGAAATCAGTTTTCTTTTCAAATCAACATACTGAAGGATGTCTAAACATGGAGAGTGCAACCATCTGTTACACAGATGTGAGAAAAGAATTTGTGTATCAGATGATTGATGAGTTGCAATCCAGTCCATGCCTGTGTGGGTGGAAATGATTTGTATGTAACTGATAACCAACTATCAGTATAGTGCCCAGTCTGCCAGTCACTGGGCTGCAACCAGCTGACTTGACCTCTACACTAACCCTGCTGGGTATGGTCAATTAGGCAGGTCAATAACTACCATATAATTGCACTTTCTAGAAAAGTCAAGCTGTAAACACAATAACAGAATACAATTTTGCAGATGTGACACAATATTTACAAGTTCAAATTATTTTTGACTACCAGTATTACATTTCTGAAAAAGTGTTATCAAACTTAATATGTCATTGCATGTAAGCAAATAAGGGTCTGCGTTGTTTGTTCGACTGATTACTACTAACAAACTGCATAGACCCAGATCTACAGGCATATAATGTGAATGCAGATCTGGGTCTGTGCAGTTGAAAGCTGGTAATGACGGCAAGTACATATTACATTTTTGGGTAGCAATTTTAATGGATTCAAGGGTTGCTATGATTCACATTAGACCAAGCATGCCATGGAAAATGGCCATGTGTCGAATTTAAGCAATTCAATGCACAAAATATGTCTACTGATCATTACTTATAATTTTTAAGTATTGTCAACTATCCAATCAGATAGTCAACAAACATCTGCTAATTATGGAAGGAATATATGCTATGTTGGTCCATTAGGAGGTGATTCGCGTGAAACTGTCACCTTAGAGTCTGTCATAGACTGCACTGATGGTCTAAGTGGTTAAAACATCCGAGTCAGATGCAGGAGGTCATGGGTTCAAACCCCAGCTGAGTCATAGCAAAGTCTTTAAAAAATGGTATCAGCAGCTGCCTTGCTTGGCACTCAGCATTAAGAGGTTAGTGATAGGACTGGTCCTCCAGGTGTCAGGAAAAACATGACTGGGTGGGAAATTATGCAACATGTCTGCAATGTAATATCCCAGTGCTAAGACATCACTATAAGCTGTCACAATGCATACATCATAGAGATGTGACTCAGATTGTTAAAGCTTTGTTAAAAATCCAAATTTTATCTAAACTTTTAATATTTCATTATAATTTAATAATCTGATTTGAAACTTTATAATACACCCACTTCACTCTTTGTTTGCCAACTAAGCTTATTCTGGCTGGAGAAGTAATTTTGTCCAGATATCTTGGTCAAGCCTGGACCATTACTTATTATTATTAATGACGTTAAAAGCAGTGCCAATCTTTTGCATGACTGAAATGACCTCTGGTAAGAAAAATGGTAAAATTACACTTCCAATCCAGTAACACATGTAGCGTACTGGGTATGAATGGAATGAAGGAAAAGTTCTAGAATCTAAGATCTGTTACTTTTCGACTGGGGTATTTCAAAATTAAACTTTGCCACAATGACTGTACATAGACCCGAAGGCAAAGCTGATGGCATACAATCTTTGATCACAAGAACAGAGCTGTATGCCAAAGATATTCAGAATTCCATACACAAGAATCACAAATTGTGAAACTGGTAGAATCGATGCAAGTTGTAAGGTTTTCTAATATAGAATGTGAACAAGGGTTTAGACTTAGGAATATTGGTACATCTATTAAGGACTGACCATTTAATTTTCCAGACAGAAATGTGGGTATCAAAACAACAATAACACAAAGATGGCCTTGTCAGGCTTGTGGATTTTAAGTCGAGACAGGTGATGTTTTCAAGCCATTTGCCCTGCTCCGGTGACAGAAACAAAATTTCTTTGAGCACTGCCATAGAAATATAAAAGAAACCTGGTGGTTTAGTTGTGAATCAGTTAAATTGTTATGACTGATCACCACGTTATCCACTGTGATCACTGTTTAATTAATAATCAATTAATTTGTGCACATGATAACTTGCTAAAACTGGGTCTGTTTCTCAAACAGACTGAACTCTGAAACAGCAAGAATTTGTACAGAACCATAATTTGTTCAATTTAATCAATAAGTCACGATCGGTGCAATGGTCATCTCACTTAATGGGACAAATGCTCAGTCAAATCAATGAAACTGACCAGAATTAAATGTATTTATTTTGTTCATCTGTATTTAGAACTGACCAATTTCTTTCTAGTTACTTGTACCATACCACTACGCTCATTTATAAGTTGGATTCATCTGCATACTATACCGGTAGAGACCAAAATCTGCACTAGACCAGCAGATCTGTGTCAATGTGGCTTGTTAAAATTAACAAGTATAACAAACAATGCAAATCCTGATTTGCAGGCACATTATGCAATGGCAGATAAGAGTCTATGCTGTTTGCAAGTGGATTCCGCATAGTTGTAGATATGGTAATATACATATTTAGCCTAAACTGAACTGCATTTGCTCAAATAATCCCCGAGGCAATAATTATAATACAGACATAACACAGAATCATGTAGGTGGCATACAATCTGAATGCCCTACAGACATAACAAAGAATCATGTAGGTGGCATACAATCTGAATGTCCTACAGACATAACACAGAATCATGTAGGTGGCATACAATCTGAATGCCCTACAGACATAACACAGAATCATGTAGGTGGCATACAATCTGAATGTCCTACAGACATAACACAGAATCATGTAGGTGGCATACAATCTGAATGTCCTACAGACATAACACAGAATCATGTAGGTGGCATACAATCTGAATGTCCTACAGACATAACACAGAATCATGTAGGTGGCATACAATCTGAATGTCCTACAGACATAACACAGAATCATGTAGGTGGCATACAATCTGAATGTCCTACAGACATAACACAGAATCATGTAGGTGGCATACAATCTGAATGTCCTACACTTAAAAAAAACTTTATTGGCCAGTGTTACTGTGTATAAATCAATCTGTATTTTGTTTTCTACAAGAAAATTCCACTGACCTTATTTCCTGACTCCATATTCAAAAGCATGGTAAGTTGGCAGCCGTCAGCAAGTTCATTGTCTAAAACTGTCCCATTTTTTAGAATTCTGAAAGCAAAGAAAATATTTATAAACAATATAATCTACACACAAAAAATTACTGCATTACAGTAACCTAGATTTTACATATTCCTACATTATTTTACCCAGGTCATAATGCATCTCACACTATTTTTATGAAAAAACTGACATTAATTTTGAAACATACCTTGGAACATTATTCCATTTGTATTTCAAGAATGCATCTGAGAAGGCATAAAACATGATTACATTTTTGTAGTTTACAGCAATAATAAATTGCTGCAAAATTCAAAACAATTTTGCAAAGATATTTATCATTCTAAACGTGTGGGAGTAATGGTGGAAGAAGAAACAATAAAAAAAACTGCATCCTGAAGACGCTGAACAATAAGAACACTGTAAAAGACAATTAATTACTCCAGCTCTTTCAATTTATTAAGCCAGAAATCATACAAAAGTATGGAACCTAAATTACCTAATACAAAAACATAGTATCTGCATAGATGAACCTAATACGAATATGCATATGCCACCAATTATGGTGCTGCATTGGACCACATTGATAGTTCTTAAAAACAAGACATTGTAAAATGTTATTTATATCTACAATTTCTTGGGATATATCTTGACAGTAATACCTTATTTACTCACTTATAAGTTGAGTCAAACTGCAAAACCCAAAAATCCTGATCTGACAAAGTATAATGAGCCTACAGATTATAGTCTATGTTTTTGGTTCTCTGATTAATCCTAACAAATTGCACAGACCTATATCTGCTGGCACATCTTGGTCTGTGCAGTTGGCAGTGTCTTTTAATTGGGCAGATTAATTGATTTATGAACCACAAGTACGCATTATATAGCGGGTTCATTTATGATATATGGTACATCAAATTCTTATTAATGAGCAATTTACACACACTAACATGAAGTTTGGCATAAGCTTTGATAATATTATAAATATAATCCATGAATATGGTCACATTGTAATGTAACTATGCTGAGTTCATTACAAATTCATTAACAATTGATGTTCAGCGGCTTAGTTTAATTAAGCAAAATTCTAAACAATGATTCCTATTATCACTCAATACTATCCTGTGAAATGTCTGAATTTCGAAACACTTAATTGACTGGAATTTCAACAAAATAAGAATTAAATGAAATCAGACATCTGTTTTACATGTCCTACATTGCATATTTTATGAAGTATGTAATAATTAAATGAGGGGATAAGTCAGTGCATCACCTACAGGCATGTTTTTCAGTATCAATTTTATAACACTTATGAACCACAAGTACGCATTATAGCGGATTCATTTAGGAAACAATTTCATATTCAAATGTTTTATTTGCTTTCTTTGTGTAGCAAATTTGGACTGCAGCTTCTGAGTAGGGAGGGGAATGTGACACTAGGCTACCAAATTTAAAATTTCATCTCTGATAAATAAATGTTATTTTTGAGAAGGTCAAAGCATCAGAAATAACAAATTTGCAAATAAAGTATATTCCTTTTCATGGTGTTTGCTCATAAAAAGTGCTAACAATTTATTTTATTGCCTGCAAAAATAGGAACTCACCAAAAAATGATAAGTTTTATGTGGAACATAAATCTATTAATGGAATGTTTTTGGGGTTAATTAATGAAACAATCACTAGAGAATATAACCAGACTGTTCTTGGTGTATAATAAACAAAATGCATGTGGTACATGTATATTAAAGAAAATATGAGGGCAATGTGCTTTGGCCAATCCAGAATTTTCAGCTTTAATTACTCCGAATTTACAATTATTAGTGTATGACCAACCCAAAAGCTTGTAAAGTTTGTCTTTAATAATATTTTATTCATGTAAAATATTCACTGCCTTACTTTCAAAACAAAAAAATATAAGGACAATTTAACAAGACAATCCTGGTATTTATTACTTATAATTGCCTACCTGATTGATAATTTTTTTAGTTTAATTAAAAAAAAATTAATTAATTAAAAATTCATCTAAAAATATTGTTTAAAACTTTTAATAACTTAATATTTACTTTTCTCTAATATTTACAATTAAAAGTTATATACAGTACTGTATATACTTGTTATTTATTTATTTATTTTGCAGTTGATTCATTTTTTATTGTGCTGGTATTTTTTTGTCATTAATTATTATGGGGGTGGGGGTGGGGTGGAGTATTCTTCAAATAGACGTATAAATTTGTATTAATCTTTATTACTACATTAAGTTCTTATCCAAAGGTAACAAGCATGTTTGATACTATTTTGTTACGGTAATAATAAAAACAAACTGCTTGTTACAGGTATTGGTAGCAACAATATTTATATTCATTGGAGTCTGACGTTTTGTCAGTTAAGTATCTTACAAATAAATCGCCTTATATGTGCTATAAATATATGTATATTTATTGTACAGATAAGGTGATTTTGTGTCAGATTCTGTGGTTGCTACCTCTACCAGCTGCTTAAGGGAGAGAAATGACATTTTCAGTTAAAAATGATACAGGGTATGTTATAATACAGCTCTATTCCTGCAAAATGAAAATAAGTACAAATAGATATTTGTGCAAATTCCATGTTTTTATTGATAAATAAAACTTCTCCCACATGAAACCCTCCACGATCCACACATTTTATGGAATTTTTTATAAACATTTTCTGTGCCATATCTAAATTTTTCCAATAACAGGTTTAAAAGAAAAGCCAAATGGTTTCTTTTGCACAGGTTATGACTCACTTTCTCCGCCCCCCTCCCCCCCGGCGTTTATGAAGTTATCTAATTATTTAAAGTTAAAATAATGGGAGCCCCATAAAGAAGGGTACCCTCTCTGTACAAAATAGTAAGATAGTGGCACTTGAACGACTGAAGTGCCCCCACCCCCTTAGTTTCCTTGTTATCACTGCAAAATGGGCATATGAGGAAGCTTGCCATGATTTTTTTTCCAGGTGGGCACTTCCTTCATTATCGTTCCTGGTTGCCATTTGCATGTACAGAGCCTATCAACCCCAACAAAACAAACCAATTAAATCTTATGCACCCTGGTTAAAAAAAAAAAAAACATTTAAAAATAAAAAGCAGTCTTAGGTTCAAGTTTTCTTTTACTGCCAGTTAAACAAGCGAAGAACATTAAGTGGAAGACAGCCATTATATATGTATTACTACCAATGTAAGCATTGGAAAAGAGTCCAAAGTTTCCTCCAGTGACCTTTGTGTTACCCATGTAGGCACTCTTCTTAAACAGATTACTAATGTAGGCTGATCTTTTGAATATGCTTCAGTTATTTGTTGCTATGAAAATGCAAGGCATGCAAACTGATTGCTTTCTTATCTGATGGAGCTGTAACTGTACTTTCACAAAACAAAGTTCTTGCACAGACTACTTATCTCCCCAGCCAGACTCCATAAAATAGAATCATTATAAATTACTAAACATGATTTGACACTTATAGTAATGCTCAGATTTATATACTCTGGCAGTAAGAGGGATAGCCAACCAGTACACCTTTTATAATCCACCTACACACATTATACAGTGTTGTCTGTAAAGGTCAACTGTTCTGTTTATAGGTCAAATAAAGAAGCACAATTACCCTCAATCTTTGACAAAGCTGAAGGTATTACAAAATGAAAGATTTCCAGTGAAAGGCATCCAAGCATGCAGGTGTTAAATGATGTGGGGGCATGATTGATACAAAGATGTGCTTAAACTTATTTATTACAAAATCTGTTAACACAATGGTATATCATCTAATGAATGGTATATCATCTAACAAATGGTATATCATCTAACGAATGGTATATCATCTAACGAATGGTATATCATCTAATGAATGGTATATCATCTAACGAATGGTATATTATCTAAAGAATGGTATATCATCTAACAAATGGTATATCATCTAATGAATGGTATATCATCTAACAAATGGTATATCATCTAACAAATGGTATATCATCTAACAAATGGTATATCATCTAACGAATGGTATATCATCTAATGAATGGTATATCATCTAACAAATGGCATATTATCTAAAGAATGGTATATCATCTAACAAATGGTATATCATCTAACAAATAGTATATCATCTAACGAATGGTATATCATCTAATGAATGGTATATCATCTAACGAATGGTATATTATCTAAAGAATGGTATATCATCTAACAAATGGTATATCATCTAACAAATGGTATATCATCTAACAAATGGTATATCATCTAACAAATGGTATATCATCTAACGAATGGTATATCATCTAATGAATGGTATATCATCTAACGAATGGTATATTATCTAAAGAATGGTATATCATCCAACAAATGGTATATCATCTAACAAATGGTATATCATCTAATGAATGATATATAATCTATAGAATGGTATATCATCTACAGAATCGTATATCATCTATAGAATGATATATCATCTATAGAATGGTATATCATCTATAGAATGTTATATTATCAATAGAATGGTATATAATTTATAGAATGGTATATCATCTTTAGAATATCCCCCAAAATCATAATAAATTGTGTAACACTATCAGTAAAAACTCTGATTAAATTTTTGTTCAGTCTTTAAAAAACACAAGCAATTCATGGTATCCTTCAAAAATTCCAAATCCTATTTAAAGACTTCAATTAAGTAACATGTAACAAAGAATAGATCCGTTTCAACAAGCTAAATAAAACAAATAATACAGTTGTATAAAATTACTTATATGATGAGTCCAACTGCAAAATAACTGCAACTGATCCAGACCTGTCAATCCATAATGCACCAGCAGATCTGGGTCCATTCAGTTTGTTATTAGTAATCAGCAGAACATACAATATAGACCTTCATAGGCAGTTGTTGCTATGGATCAGAATCTTGTTTGCTATTTGACTTGATTTATAAGCCAGCATATATGGTAGCAAAGGATATTGAGAGGAGCAGAACAAGTAGAAAATGTTTTGACAAAACAAACTAACATATGACATTTCAACACATGCAGTGACATTTTGCCATTGATGGATTCGAATAGGGCCAGAAATTTTTATTTAAGAAAATGCATCTTTCAAGGGCACAATATTTAGAGTCCATGACATTTCTTCTACTTTCCTGTTACCCAATTAATAAATTTTACTCTTAATAATGCATTTATCAGGCAAAAAATGATATGGGGCTTCACATGGAAGTTCCCCAGTGGCCAAACAGGTCAAAGGGACTAACTGGCCTTTATAGTAGGGCCTAACCGGAAGTCGCCTCGGACATTCGCTTCAGTCGAATATCAGGTTTTTCGGTACTATTCGGAAGTATTCACCTCAGCAAATAATACACACAAATAACAAACTTTTAAAAAAAAGTTTTTTAATACATAATAATTTTAGTTAATAATAAAAATTTTCATCTTATAGGCGATAAATATGGTATATGGTACACAAAATGTTTAAGCTTCGCATACGATAATGAAACAAACGGTACTCTCCAGAGTCACACCTACTACTTGGTTTGTGCCCGGATCCGGCAAATAGTACATCCAATTACTTGGATTTGGTATTCAGCGAAAATTATCTACTCAGTTAGGCCCTACTTTATAGATCATTCACACATCTCCCTTCTGTGTGACTTTAAGTTTTGGCTCAACTAACATGGGTATGTGAAATAACTTGCCAATAGCTTTCCACAGGTCTGTGGTTCTTCCTGGAATATTCCAAGTTTTTTCTTCCGCCAAATATGTGCTGAAAAATGATGTTAAATCCACACAAACCACTACTGCACATTTCAAGAAGTCATTAATAATGCTTTTATATTTTGAAATCTGTGTATTTTTATGATATATTAAATTCTTCTAGAATACTTTCTGTTTACATTCCTCCAGACTTCTAAATTGTACAGATTTATGATTATGGCATTGGAGGAAGCATGTTAGCTACACAAAACATTATGGATAAATGCAGGCTGAAGACACATCCCCCATGTTGAATATGGATTAGCAGACACGTCTCCCATGTTGACTATGGATTAGCAGACATGTCTCCCATGTTGAATATGGATCAGCAGACATGTCTCCCATGTTGAATGTGGATCGGCAGACATATCTTGGCAATGACAGGATACCTTGTGCTAGCTTTGAAATTTGAATCCTATTCTTCTTCAATAACTTACAGTACATATAAAATGTATCTCAGTGACCTACATCAAATGTCACATCAATCAATCTTCCTTAATTTAAGATCACCCATAACAAAAGTCGACAAGTGGAACAGCTACAATAATATATAGGTTTTGTTTTAGGGATGTAAATTTTAGATAAAGCATCTAATTTGGAATTAAGGATAAATGACCTGGTCAGTGTCAAACTTGTATATTGATTTGTATGAATGTCTTTATTGAGGCATATAAAAATAGTAGCATGTGGTCAAAAGTAAAAAAACTTTACTCATGTCCAGCATATACACATGGCATAAACTAGTAGAGTACTGTTTGTACCCTTCCCATTTAAAGTTAAAAACTTTACTGATGTCTAGCATATACACATGGCATAAACTAGTAGAGTACTGTTTGTACCCTTCCCATTTAAAGTAAAAAAAAACTACTCATGTCTAGCATATACACATGGCATAAACTAGTTGAGTACTGTTTGTACCCTTCCCATTTAAAGAGTACATTGTTGCTCTTACTACATACATTGTATAATGCAGTTTTCTTTCGTAATTTTTTTTTCATTCTCAATGCTGCTCACTGATTGAACATTCTGTACTTAATTACTAATGCCATTTTTTTTACATACAGAACATAAAGTATTTTGATCATCTGAGATGCAGCATTATTAGTGTGACCTGCCTGCAAAGCAAACTGCTTTTGATATTGATAGTGATATTTGACATGTCTGTAAAGCAAGCTGCCCTTCAAAGTGATAAGTGGGACCTGCCTGGTAAGCAAACTGCCCTTGAAAGTTAGTCATCTGACCTGTTGGTAAAGCAAGCTGCCTTTAACAGTGATTTCTATGTGATCTGCCTGCAATCAAGATGCCCTTGAAAGTGATATTCATGTGACTTGCCCTGAAAAGCAAGCTGCCCTTGAAAGTTATATTCATGTGACTTGCCCTGAAAAGCAAGCTGCCCCATTCCATCAACACCTGCCTTCTTACTGGGAAAATGATGTAAATATTCTTAATTAAAACATGTAATATGTGAGTCAAAAAACAAAAACTCAACCAAAAGAAAATGATTTTTCAGTAACGAATTCTAAATTTTGCTTAGTTCGGTGAATTAAGCCTTTTGAAATGAAACATGCTAAAGTTTTACTTATTCCATGTGTTATACAACCATTCAAGGAAATATAAAATATCTAATAAATCTGTATCATCTTCTACAAATCAATATTTTCCAAATAAAATGCCAAGCAGAGGACAGTTACGAAATCCAAGGCAAGTTAATTCTTTCCTGATGTTTTAAAACTACTCCAGATAAAAGTTAAAAATAAGTGTTGGAATGATAAGCTGAGCTTTTAACTTGTGTAATTCTCAAACTTGGACATGCTTGAAGGCTTTCAAATTGTGCAGCTAAACAGAAGTCTATGGTATAGCATGATAAATCGATAGCTGCCATGGATACACTTGATATAAACTTTGCAAAATTTTCACTTAGGACCAACAAGGTGTTATAATAAGTCTAATTCAAGATGGATGCATATGTGGCCATATTTGATATTAGACTGCAGTCACTTCTATTTAGTACCAACCAGACATCATAAGAAATATTTTGGTGAAAGCATGATCAGGAAGACCAGCCATATGGGAAAAGCAGTGATAACATATTTTTACAGATATCCATTGTTAGTCATATTATTAAAAGTCATTTATTATCAACTGGACATCAAAGGAAGTCTTTTAGTGAAAACCCATTGCTAATATCACCTGTCATTCAGGAAAAATAGTTATCAAAAGATTTTCCTGATGACCACTGTGACAGGTATAATTAATGCCTCAAGCAGAGACGTAGCGATGATATTTTGCGCTTGGGGACGAACTATAAAATTGGCACCCCAGCGATCTTGTGACCGATTTATTACCCTTGTTTACTTATTATAATGTAACGTTGCAAGCCTCATTTTGTCGCCCCTGTACTGTGGCTCCCAGGGACATATGTACCCCCTGCCCCCCCCCCCTCTAGCTACGCCTCTGGCCTCACGGGCATCATTATGGACAACTAGACATCGTACAGTGTTTCAGTAATAAACCAAGTGCTGATATTTGGGAGTAATGATAGCAATATTTTCAAGAGGTTGATAAATGACATCAGCTCCACCATTTTCTTTCTGGACCAAATTACACTTTAAGAAGTCTTTTGGAAAAAACCACATGGTATAAGCAATAACAAGACAGTCCAGATGATCAATGTGGCAGCCATATTGAACATCAGATCCACAGTAATTTCATTTAGAACAAAGTAGATACATGAATAAAACGGCCATATTGGTAATCAGATAAACACTAATTTCATTTAGGACAAGGTAAATACACATAAAATGACCATATGATATGTATGTTTGCATGTATGTATGCAATGTTGCAATATATGTATACTAGTGTGACCACATTTCTTCTCAGCCATTCCAAACACCTTATAACTCTAACTTTAACTTAGTAAACAGCAGTTAGGCGCTGGAACTTGTTCATTTGGATGTGCGCTATACATACACTGAATGTATGATACACAATGCAATGCCTCAACTATAATACATTGTGATTATAGCATGATTTTAGACCAGAATAATGCATCTTATGTGTATTTCTTTTAATTAGAAAGAAGAAGGGCCAGAAATATCACAAATCAGTCAAACTCAAGATTAAAATTGTCTAAATTTTTTATCAATATTGGAAGCTAGATAGACTTGATAACATAACTTGTTATGGTCTCAGCATTATATCATGTATATAAGTCCATAAAATTAATAGTTTTTTGGCTATGTAGTCATGATTTATCTTTCAAATTATATACATAACAATAATTTTTAATACTCATTATTTTTCTTCACAACTTGTGAATAATTATACATGTACAACGTAAAATAATTATACATGAAAAATGAAATGTAAGATTTGACTAACATAACCGAGTGATAGGCAAATATGTAAAGTACCTGATCAACCAATATAGACTAGTATCAAACTCTAAATGTATATTTTTGTCACTTGCTGCAAAACGCAACAACTCTTTCTTGCCTTTAACAAACAATAATAATAAACAACAACAACAATAATAATAATAATAAGAGAATATTTGTATTACCTCATTACGGTGCCGTGTTTTAGGCGATAAATCATGACTGACTTGCCGTTGTTAAGAAATAAATTGAGTAAAACTCGCATTCCGGGGTGTTTAATTGTCCCGGAATAGGTCCAACCGGGACGCGGGACATTTTTTTTTCATTCCAGGACGCGTGGTCACCCTAATGTATACTATGTTATGGTTAGTAACAATGTCTATACACATAGATTGTCTCTGAATTTCCATCTATCATCCCCAAATCCCAAATTCAGAGACCATGGTGTGGATCCATTGGAGGTGGGTGGGGGCAAATGCGAGGAATAAGAGAATGAATTGAAAACTGAAAAAAAAATTAAACATCTGCTTTTTAAAGTATGCATAGTAACTTTGTAGTTGAAAACAAGACAGACTTTTATCTATGTCTACTTCAAGAATACCCCTGCTTGCAATATACACTACATAGTTCCCAAACTTCCTTAATATCTCAAATGATATTGGTACTTTATTTCCCACAAGATAAATCAATGATTGATTAAATGTGTAATCCCATTCCCATGTATAACAAACTTAAGGCCTATTACTCATGGAAAGCCTTGTCCATCTCCCATTTTTCATAACATTTACAAGGCAGTGCCCATGAGATTTGCTGGTCACAAAGGCTAATAAAATAGGCTAACAAAGGCTAATAAAATACAGAATTTTTTGTCACCACTGACACTGCCAGTAGGACTTGACAGGCACAAAGACTAATAAAATAGACATTTTTTATAGCTGAATTTATATCCGGTGTACAAAGAAGTCTTTATGGCATTCATCCAATTTCTAATAATTAAAGAATTATTTGTGACCCCTAAGTTTAGCAAACTTGAAATTTGAAGAATATATTATCTGTATAATTTATACATGTAATATTTTCTATATGACATGTGACATACCTGTACTAAAACATCTGTCTGTCTACTTGAACTGGATAAGAACTTCACTTTATCTCAACAAGAGATAAAGACATGTACTTAAATGTATCAGCTTCAAAAGCCAATTTTACATTCTGTTTGTGGCAGTTTAACCAAAATGGGGTCCCAAGTGGCCGCATAGTCTAAAGTGCTCACCATTACGGATCACTGTCATCTCACTTCTGTCTGCATTGGTTCAAGTCTCAGTCTCAGTCAATGTGGGTATGTGAGAAAGCTTGCTGCTAGTTTATCATGGGGCAGTGGTTTTTTCATGGGTTCTTCCTCCACCAAAATTACTGGCAGCCATGTATAGCTTATCTTGTGCTGAAAATTGGCATTAAACCATGAACCAAACTCCAAACTTTACAAGACTATGTACCTGTCTGTGTGCTGAACAGTGCATATTTATCCACAAAGAACATACATGATCAGGATGGGAAAAGGGACAAAACACCAGTTTAAATCAGTTATATATTTCATTTTACCAATCACATCAATGTATTTCTGTATTTAATTTTGTAAAAAGTAAAATTTTCACAAGAAATAAAGATATATTACATACCAGTATATTATATTTTACAGGTGAATTAAGTACAATCTTTTTCAGTTATCATTTTTCTAATTATAGATGTTGAAAATTTAAAAGAAATCGTTTTGTTTAGATCAAATGGATCATACCGCATTACATCATGCTACAATGGTGTGTGTGTGTGTGTGTGTGTGTGTGTGTGTGTGTGTGAGAGAGAGAGAGAGAGAGAGAGAGAGAGAGAGAGAGAGAGAGAGAGAGAGAGAGAGAGAGATTTTTAAAATATTAACATTATGTGGGTGATAGCCATCTCCAAGGTTATAAAACAGAGATGTGAATTAATTCTGCCAACACTATATCTGCATGTGTGTAAACATTGAATATTAGCATGATAAAAATGTATTTGCAGAAAAATTCAAGTGGGAGATAAGACAAATCCCAGCTGGCCCATCTACAAGGAGGAAAGCAGTGTCTGTATTGTATTTAATTTGTGAATCTTAATTTGCCACAAAAGGTTTGATATGTAACTACAAGTGCATTGTCAAACCAAATTTGACTTGATGTAGGTGGCAGCAATATCACTGTTGGCATTTTATCCTGTGCATGCAAAACTGTACTAAAATATGCCAGTCTGTCAATCAGAGTTGAAGAGCTCTGTACTTACCTGTCTGTTTACCTGCATCCCAGTCAGATATCTGGTTTAAGTGTGAGCAGGTAAAATTGGAATGATAGACCACAATGTCTATCTGTCATTGGGAAATACAGAATAATAATTTTGATCCAACATGAAGTCAACACATGTAATTAAAAGTACCTATTGGAGCCAAATTTAACTTTTGTGTGGGTAGATATATCCCCAGGCCAAGTCCAAAGTAACAAGATTGGGGTATTTTAACTATACATCTAAACATGCCGAATGGTGACTTTGCTTCAATTAAAATGGCTACGCATTCTCAAGCTAATATGTATGGTTGTTGCTCTTGTTGTTATGGATTTAATGCCATTTTTCAACACATGAAAGGCTATACATGGCTACACATGGCAACCAATATATATATGGTGGAGGAAGCCACCAACCCACTAGAAGTTACTGGCAAGTTTTCTCACATATCCTTTGGCCAGGCTTGATTCATGAACCCATTGAGACAGAGACAAGATGTCAATGATCTGTAAAGTCAAGGGTCTTTCATCATTCACCCATTATGTGTATACTAGTTATATCATGTACTTGTAACAGTCTAAAAGTCTGTTCTGACCACAGAGGCGTAGCTAAGGGGTGGGGGGGCAGGGGGGTACATATATCCCTGGACGCCAAGGTACAGGGGCACCAAAACGAGGCTTGCAATGTTACATTAAAATAAGTAAACAAGGGTAATAAATCGGTCACAAGATCGCTGGGGCGCCAATTTTATAGTTCGTCCCCAGCCGCAAATAACCATCGCTACGCCTCTGTCTGACCATATACACCCCATCT
The DNA here is from genome assembly GCA_029339505.1 of Unio delphinus. Lineage (NCBI taxonomy): Eukaryota > Metazoa > Mollusca > Bivalvia > Unionida > Unionidae > Unio > Unio delphinus. The sequence continues at coordinate 2,724,001 of JAQISU010000096.1, forward strand.
ATATCAAATACTAAGTCACATAAAACCAAACATTACTATTACATTATGTAATGAGATGCATGATTATAACTGACTTAAATACAGTTTTACTGAGGATCTTTAAACTGAGGGACCACTGTAACTTGGCTTTACTGAGGCACTTTATCTACACTCTTAAAGGTCAAGTCAAAGTGCCAACAAAAAACATCCAGATCTGCCAAAGCATAACTTGTCTGCAGATCAGGGTCTATATTGTTTGTTCTACTGATAAGTCCTAAATCTGCAAAGATTCAGATCTGCCTGCACATCATGCATAGGCAGATCTGGGTTCATGCAGTTTGGAGTTGGTCTCATAAGCAGCAAGTACATACAACAATTTGTTTTACCATTATAGTAGGGATCTGGGCTCAGTACGAGGTCCATGCAATAACAACATAGACTTAGTGTAGATGGCAACTCCACAGGTGATAGGGTTATGAAGCCTATTTTGTGTGTGTCTGTATGTATTTCTAAGTAAAATGTAATCTGTCCCAAAAGGAAGTCCATACATGTAAGTCCATGTATCTTCTCAAGCCAAATTTAACTTCATGTAGGTGGTAGCTAGGATCCCAGCTGGCACAACTCCAACCTTCTGAGGTGTTTCCGCCTACACACTGATTGTGTATCAGGTTGTCTTCAAGAAAATACTTATTGACACTAAGTACTTGCTGCATGTAATGGCTTTTAAAATTTCTGCTTGCATATAGCCATTTCAAATTTGGACACTAATGTAGAACTTAAGGGGGTTGGAGTAGAAGTAGAGATGAGCAGCATATAATTTTTCGGACTAAATTGATGGATTCCTCTCAGATGACATTATCCTGTTTACTTCATATAAATATTATAAAACTGTATCAGGCACAGAATTTTTCTAACAGGTTCAATTTTAAGAACGTGGTTCATTTTTACATGTATTTATAATGGCCAACTTTATAAGTTTTTTGCAGTGAAAAGTGAACCTTTAAAAAAGTCGATTTGACTGAGCTCACTGAACTCCCTCCAAATTTGACATTGTATGCTATAAAACATTTTGCATCTCCAATTAGCAGTACAGTTTGTATTATATAAGGCAGAGGTCTCAAACATGCGGCCCGCAAAATGATTGGTGTCACAAGGAGCCATGAGAGATAACAAAGGTGGTGTGGCCCAAGGGCCATCGAAAATGCCCTCATGCAGCCCTCAGGGTGGTTAGAGTTTGAGACCCTTTGGCAAGTCTGGTGGTTCAGGCAACCAGTGTGCCAGTATTCTCGTCCAAAGCTGTAAGGCGGATGGCAAGAACTGTAGGTGGCCAATGCAGGGCATCTGCTCAGGTGCAGCAGGTCCATAAACTTCTTCTAGTCCTCTTCAGATCTCTGAACCTACCACTGGATTGAAATATGCCTGGGCACAACTCTCCATCACTTAAATCCCACTCACACCCAAGGGTAACACTATCTGCCTTGATGTCAAGGCCATCTTCAAACTTGAAGGACAAATGATAACCATGAATGCGTATCTGGATCTTGATGCAAGAGTGCAAATATGTGAGGGCACATTTGGGTCAATATTGTTCAACTGATAACTAGCAACATAAACAAAGACCTTGATCTGCCAGTACATTTTCTGATGATACCAACACAAACATGGATTTTGATATGCCAGCTGATACAAACAAAGGTCTACTCTATTTGATTGGGGTTAGTTATGCACACCCTGATCTGCCAATATATATATATATATATATATATATATATATATATGAATCATGTCAAAAATATTTTATCTGGTCTCAAACAAAGCATACATCTAGCACATGAACTTAAAAAAACCTTGCCATTGGACAGGTGTGTGACCAGACTTCATATTGTGTCAGTGTGGTCCAATCCACTGCATGATATTGCAGAGATTGTGTGAGACTGTAAAGTAGTAAATTTCTCTTTAGCCCTCTGGATGAAACTTTTATGGAAACATTCTTTACAAGTAATAAGTAATTTAACTGCTTCTAAAATAACATTATCAATTTTAATGTTGACTTTTAAAATGTACTTGCCTGGAACTAAATTCTTGCAATAAGACAATTGGGACTAAATTCTTGCAGTAAAACATTTGGGACAAAATTTATGCAGTGAAGCATTTGTCAGATGGGACTAATCACACATGTCAGGTAATCATTCATACAGTGTTGGATATACATATAATCATAAAATTGTGTTAGTGAACATGTATATACATAATGGGTATACAAGGTCATCCTTTGCATACAAGGTCATCTGGGTTCAATCCCGGCAAGTCATACCAATGACATGCAAAAATGGTACTAACAGCTGCCACGATTGGCGCTCAGCATTAAAAGGTTAGTGTTAGGACTGGTTGGCCTGGTGTCAGGATAATGTGACTGGGTGGGACATCATGCTACATGTCTACCCCAGTGCTAGGCATCACTATAAACTGTCACGCTGCAGGCATGGTAGCGATATGACTGAAAAATTGTTTAAGCTATGTTAAAAATCCTAAACACACACACACAAGGTCATCCTTTGTCTTTTCATGCCCTGTAGGTGTATAAATTGTTATGGGGCAAGAATCTCAAATGTTCAGACATAAATTATATGAACAGTCCAAAGGGATGTCAGTGGCATGTGTTGATATATATACCTGCTGATTCTCACACATACAAATGAGCTAATTCCAATTAGGACTCTCATGATTGGCTATTTTGTCACACTGCTATCGAAATGGAAGGGAAAAAAAATGGAAACTGTAAAAAAAATTATATTATGTCCAAAAATGTTTTTAAAATAATTTATTGAACATATTTATTATTACATCAAGATTGAAACTTCAAGCATCATTTACATCCATTAAAAAAACGGACTAACTTCATTAACGTTTGTTTGAAAATATCAAGTACATGTATCTCCGTATTGCAGATTAAGTCTTTTTTTTTTAACACTTGCCATCATAGTACTACTTAAAGTGTTGCCTGATATGGCCATATAACATGATAGCTAATATGTAAAAAGAATCCATCCACCACAGCTGTAACTCAACCAGGTTGAAAAAATAACTCATTTTGGCACATCAGTTGGACTATCACTGACATAATTTGATCTCTATTGTAAGATTACAACATCCTAAGACCTTATAGGCTTCTTATGAAACCACAAATATAACAAACATGTAATAACCTGTTCTTTGAGGAGCACTGCATTTAAGTGGTTAACCTTCAAACCGCAAAATGAGATAAAACAACTTTTACTAAACCCACATAAAGATTACTAGAGGTATCATCTGTCGCTCCTAAATGTGCAAGCTGGCTCAGTTACCAAAACATTGCTGACAAAAAACAAGAAATTATTCACTGGGAATTTACATTTCTTGAGATCTGGCAATGTATAAATCATTTTGTTGATAAATTCACACAAATTAATCAAATGTTTTTGCTATCAAGTCCTGAGGTCATTTTACCAATACAATCCATCACCTTATGTTTCATAAAACTTGTCTGAAAAAAAAATCTTGACACTTCTTCATAAGCCTCATATAAAAAAAATGATTGTAGAAAGATTTCTTTTTTTCTCCTGAATTTGTATAATCCTGAAATACAATCACTGCAAGACAGAGTTGGTCACAGATGCTTGATCCAATATGACTTTTATGTCACCAAATGAGCCAATCAAATTTCTTCTTCCAAATGCAGATATGTATTGATTTATACTAATGTATGTCTTCTGATGTGCAACAGCCTATTTCATCGTGGACTAGGTAATGAATTTTTTATATAGCGATAAACAAATAAGATCTGATTGCATGCAGTCAAAAGTGAAAAGACAGTATACTGGATTTTCACTCACACATTTGGTACACTACATCCCTGAGAGGTAAAGAGTAGTCTACATCATTTTGGGAAAGGCCAAAAAAAAAAAAAATGTGCAATCGACTTGCCAGTGTAATTTACTCGGCAATTTTTTAACTGCGAAATAACTGGTATTAATTAATAACATGTTATTACATCAGCATTTAACTGCCCAACTCATGATTATGTGCATTATGTACTATTTCTGTTGCTGTCCTGAATACATATCAATTCAAAATGGTTACTGAGGCATAAAGCTTGAACCTTAGCCTGTAGCACACAGTAAAGCTAGCAAAAAAAAAAACAAAAAAAAAACACCTGAACAAATTGGAGTTTGTGGAGCATTCATGTATTGTGATGCACTTTTGAAAGGTGTTAACTTTTGTGAATACACTGTAGGGTATATTGTATTAATTCATTCAAGGGATGTAGGTTAATACATGTAACGATGCTGGGTTAAATGCTGATTTTAGAACTTTCATGGTTTGTAAAGTTTTGATTTACATTATTAACTTGTATTGTGATCATGTTTGCCAGAGTTCAAGATTATCAATTCACACAAGTGAATAATGGTCTTTAAAAAAAACAATTACAATAATTAATGCAATTTTTTTTAATTATAATCAAGGTCCACACAAGGTACACTGGAATTATTACACTGGAATTATTTTTGGGGGGTGGGGTGGTGGTGATTCTGCTCATGTTTTTTTTTTCCAAAACTACTTTTGTAAATGAATTAATTTTACAATCGGCTTCTTGTGGTGTGTTGCCTTTTATCAATTGGCTCTTGAATGTTTAACAACACCCACCTCAATATTCCAACAAAATATGACAGGCACTAAAGAATGAACAGGATCTTCCATACAAAAGCAGTCAACATTTGAATATTGCTCATTTTGTTTTCGGACCACTTCTGTAAAAGAATTAATTTTACCATCTGCTTCTTGTTGCAAGCTGCCTTTCATCATGTGCTTCTTCAAAATTTAACAACACCCACCTCAATATTCCAACAGATTATGACAGGCACTAAAGCATGAACAGGATCTTACATAACATGACAATCAACATTTTAATGACTGCTTGCAGAAAATGAAAATGGCAACTTTTGAGTCAATTGTGAAACACATGCAGATTTTCAAAGCCCATGATGTGACAAATATAGAATGGGTGAACAAAAGAACTGTTTCCCTTTATTTTGATTGGTCAATATTCAAGAATGTGTAATGCTATCAATGATAATTTTTCACTTCCTTGTCTATTCAGTGAAGTTCACCCACACGTAAGACTAATCTTTTATTTAAAGAAACAATATACTGTTCAGTTTAAAGAAATGTTTAGACATGTTTCAAGTGGGCAGTATGCAAAGTAATATCTATAAAATATATCAACACACGGAAAGAAAAAACATTGTACAGATAAAAAAGTCTCATACAAACAATGAAACAAACCTCCACACACTAATCATACGTGTAAGAAGAGTGTTAATCCCATCATTATCTGAAACAACATCTACCAACAGTTTTCACGTAAACAACTTCTCTTCTACGACACGAGAGAAAGAAATGAAATAATAACTACCGTACTACCTTGTCATGCAATACGTTTTCAACTTTTTAAGTCTGGCTTAGTAATTTTGTCTGATACAAAAGTAAAAAAATGAATACAATACATCACTCTCAAATAAAATTTAAAAATTAAAATGTAAAAACACCTACTTTGATAATATATGTACATGTCAGCCAAGGATTTTATAATCTTTAACACAAATGTACCTATAACAAAACTGAAAAATATGATGTGATGTTTGTCATTTTCACATTTAAGCAAATATGGATGTTTATTTCATACACAGATAGAATTATCATATCACCATAGTAGATATTAGTGATGGGAATCGGTCAGAAATTCATAATCGATAATCGGTTTCCCTTAACCAACTGATCATCGATTATAATCGGTTACTAAGAGCACATTTTAATTTATGTTAAACAGTTATATCTTTGATCAAGAGTTCAATATGTTTATAAATGTACAGGAGTAATCTATTTAATGACGTATACTTGAACCTGACAATAATATTACATTATGTGTTAATTTTGTTCTATAACTTTGTTAAATGAACGCAACTTTTTATCATTTATGGCCAATCAGTCATATGTAACTGAAATACTGCTACAATCCCCCGAAATTCTTTCATTCACATGTGATGTGTCTATAAATTAAAGTATAGAAGGACATGTTTTTCTTGTTTGCCATTATTTATAAATACTACAAAAGTTGTTGCAATTTGAATGAAACAAATCAAGAAAATATGATTAAATATTGTCAACAATTTAACAACTTGACCATAGAATAATGACTATACGTTCCTAATTATGAATCATAAGGTTTCATATTTGTAGTTGTAAAGGAAATTAATAAATTTCAGGTCAACTTTAGTGGCTGGGAGTTTTATTAACCTTTGTGCTTTGCATACACCTAAAAAGTAGTCTCCCTTTACACAATCGATTATGGAGTTCACAATCGATTATCTGCCCAACCAACTGATGATCGATTATAATCGATAATCGGAACAACACTAGTAGATATAGCCAAAGCACACTATATAAAATTCCAGTATTTTATCTTGATACCTCTCTACTTAAAATGGTGTGTGTGTGCGATTAGAATTTGGTATGTAGCTTTAAAAAAAAATACAGTCATATCGCTACTACATCTGCAGTTGGGCAGTTTATAGTGATGTCAAGCACTGGGTCATCATGCTGCAGACATGAAGCGTGATGTCCCACCCTGTCACATTATCCTGACAACAGGCTGACCAGTCCTAACACACACCTCTTAATGCTGAGTGCCTAGCAAAACAGCTTTTAGTAACATTTATTAAATTTGGTTGAAAATTTTCAAGTTTAATTTGTAAATAACATGTAGTGGCACTTATTTTGATTTGCTTTGGTGGAGGCAGAATAGGGGAAACCCCCAGAAGGAACCAGCTAAAAGGAAGCTACTGGCAAGCTTTTTCACATACCCACAATGGTTGAGCCAAGCCTCAAACCATGTGAACTGATATGTCAGTGATCTGCAAAGTTGAGTGCCTTAGAACACTTAGCCACAACCCACCCACCCCCAGTCTCAGTGTACATGTGAATTAAGTGATCCCCATGCCTTTACCAATGATTATACTCCTCAGTGGTCCATTAACATCAGCATATACTGGTCAGTGGTCCATCAATATCAGCACATGTTAGGGTTGGAGTGGCATGTGATGATTTAAGAGGGACTTGCTGTAACAATAGAACAACACCTGTCCCTACGGTGACAGATTAAATACTAAAGCACTTGAGTGAACCTGAAGCTGATGACTAAGAGTGCATGCTGCTGCTTCTATACTACCAAAAAGTTCACAATTGAATGATAAGTGGGATTGGCATACTATTGAACAGAAGATACTGATGTCTCTATATAAACCATATATGTGTCATACACACACACACTCAAGGGTACTATATCAGCAAGTCCAGTAATTCCTGGGTATAATTTTGTAAAAGTCACTGCAATAAATATTGGAAAGCCCCAAAATGTCTTTCATAGAAAGTCAATAGATTTTTTTTAGATCAGTACATGATTCACTTCTTTGCTGTTTCATCCATGTAGTAAATAGCGATAAACCGTGTTCACGCCTATCGGTGAGTAATTAATTCTTTCGAAATACTTTACTAATTCAAAGGAATACAAGTTTTGCCCTTAGGGACATACTTATAATTAGTAAATTACATCTGACTGTTTGTTTGCGCATACTAGCAGAAGTTTTTGAAATTACTAAAATGTCTGTCCTCTCAATTGAGCACCTGATGGGGAAAAATTCATGTAGGTAGCATAAGTAGTTATGAGTGTAGTTTGCTCACAGTACAGTGTACATGTAATTACACAGAAATAAATGTTGTTTATGCCTCTATTGTAGCAAATCAAATGCCATGATTGATGATCTGGTTATAAGAAGATTATGTGGGAGCAATATCAGAGTAAACAGTCTACCTGCCATCCAGAAATTGGAAATAATCTTACTGTTCAACAGGTATTTCCAAAACACAATGGACTTGCAACTAAAGGGTGCATGTTCAAATCCTAGAATGACAATTGCCTGGGTCTGTCACCATGGTATGTTATGCCTGTGGTCAAGACACTATACTCCAATTACCTTGGTACTCAATACTTGTGTTGGTGTGCTGTAAAACACCAAATTAACAACCCAAGAATTTACACGTAAATGTACCCAGTGCTTCATCAGATGTGTGGGTATGTGTGTGATTCAGAATTTTAACATAGCTTTAACAATTTCTCAGTCATATCCTTATGATGTCTGCAATGTGACAGTTTTGTAGTGTTGTCCAGCTCTGGGAATCATGACCAAGACATGTAGCCTGATGTCCCACCAAGTCACATTATTCTGACACCAGGTCAACCAGACATAACACTAACCTCTTAATGCTGAGCACCTAGAGATTCAGCACAGTCATCAGGCTATCTGGGAACTTTAAGTCACACTCATTAACAACATGAAAACGGTAGCCATTAGAAACCATGAAAACGGTAGCCATTAGAAACCATGAAAACGGTAGCCATTAGAAACCATGAAAACGGTAGCCATTAGAAACCATGAAAACGGTAGCCATTAGAAACCTCAAATAAATTACAGAGACTTTAATGTGTGGAACATTGAATCACATTTGCCACAAAAAAAAGCCCAAGTGTGTTTACTGTAACCCAACTAATATTTGTAACATTCTCCCATTCCAATCTGTGCAATGATTTATATCAGTGATTCCCTAACTTTTTTGGGCAACCACTCCCTTGGCTATCATCAGCACCATAAACCTTACCCCCTAAGAAGCATTATTCTCGCTTCAATACTCCCACTGCCCCACCCACCCACCTGTGGCCAGTACTGCACAATTTGGAAACCAATGATGTACAGTCTGTTATTTTCAGATATTTTTACAATCTGTCCTGCTCCAACTTTTGTCATTTAGGTACATTTATAAGTCAAACTGCAAACAAAAACGATCCTGATCCGCCATAGCATATTCCACTTGCAAATCAGTTTCTATGTTGTTTGTTCTATTGATTACTCCTAACAAACTATAAAGACCCAGATCTGCCAGTGCATTAATGCACTGACATGCAAATCTATTAGTTATATACAGTAATTAGCGCATTCACAATAATTAGAATTCTTTAGAATTCAGAAATAATCAAGAAACAAGGAAAGCAAATGTTTTAAACAAAAAAAAAGTCTGCATACCAAACAAATTTTCTGCAATCGTATTACAGGCAAAAAAATCTATTTACATGGCCTTAAAAGATCGTATTCATTCAAGGCACTGTGACGTGATAAACAAACTATGATTAAACCAATAGTCTAAGACTGCTCGTGCAACTAAAATTCAGCAGAAAAAAAATTTGGTAAATTCAAAGGATTTACAGACAAAAAATAATTTAAAGCTCCAATTACAGCCATATGTAATCAGTACATATGTAATATGTAGTCAGTAAAAATAAACATACTTCCTTCTTAAATCTGCACAATATTTATTTACCAGTTGTGTTCATACTGTACATGTAACTTTAATCAGTTTTACATACTACAGCTATGAACATACATGATAGATATAAAGTAACAAACAATGGATACTGACTTTTACCTCCCTGTAAGTTATCAACAATTTAGTCCCTTTGTTCCCCATCCACTTTCCCTTTGTTGCTGTGTCACGATCATTGGATGCAATACATAAGTGTCTTACTTATAAATCATTGATTCCTGTACAGAGGTCTGATGGTGTGGTTTTACAAGAGGTTCAAAACATTTTGATTTATTGATCAGTTTGTGCTTGATAATTGACCTTTTAGTCACTGATAAATGCTTGGAGAGGTTATTAAGTACAAAAACCTTTATCAACTCTGAATGCCTCCGATAAAATGATAAATGATCTGTACACTGAAAATAAACTCTTTCCTTTCGAAATGAGTAAGAAAACATACAAACAATATTCAACTCTTAAATTCTTGTGCAACTTTACATTGCAATCTAACATAATTATAATCCTTAATAATCTGAACTGAAACCATGGGAAACATTAATTTTTCTTAAATAGAGACTGCAGTAATAATTCAAGTGCAGTTATTTATTTTTTAAAATAAAATTATCATGTTCTGGAGAGAAACATTATTTATTTAGGTCACAAAATGATCAATATTTCACACATTTTTCTATTTTGTATATTTAATTTAAAAAAAGCCTTTAACAGTCAGGAAGAAAACTTCAGCTGAGTTGCCTCCCTTGCACCAATAATAGCAAAATAAAAGAAAAGCTAAAAATGCAAGATAAACCTGATGATGTTTGTAACATTATCAAACCACAGACAGAAACAGAAATGATCCAAAGAGAGTACAACCGGCGTAATGGTAAAGAAAACTAAATATATCATACTGCATTGGAAGTATTCACAACACAAAAGCAAAAGTATTGCATTTTTTTTTAATTCTTGAAGCCTATCAGAAGTTTATTCTTATAAGTATATACTTGGACACTGAGTACATAACTAGGAATATTGTATGTTAAACTCAAACTCAAAATGGTTATCAACCGAATATACTAACACATGAATAATACAATTCCAGAAATACTTTTTAATTAAGTTTGTTTCTGTATCTTCCAGTTTCAATCCAAAAACTAAAAGACACTGGGGGCGTTGTTAAATGTAATCAATGTTAATGGTCACACAAGAATTTGAAATACAAAGAGGAAATGTTTTCTTAAACCACAAGCCTGCAGTCAATACTTTATAAAATTTTGTTTAGTTCTCTTTCACTGCACTATGTATTCAAATTATTAGGTCACTTGTTCCAAACAGTACATGTATGGCTGCAGTGGTAGTCGTTGGCAAGGCCTAAAATCCTTTAACCTGGTGTCAAAATTTGTACATAACTGCTAAAAATACTTTTTTCCCCTTCCTGCATTGTTTCAAATTATAGCATAAACATTATATTATGTGGTTCAACATGACAAAATACTAACCCATCCCTTGACCCAACACTGACTCCTACACCGTAAACCTGAGAGTGACCAGCGTCTATACCCACTTCACAGAAAGTGGTCAAGGCTCTTGAATTTCCATGTAGTGGTTTGGGGGGGGGGGATGAATGATGGACAGAAAGATGGATAAATAGACAACAGCAATTAAAAAAAAACTTAAGCAGCATACAAATTTCATAACAAAACGAGCAAGTAAACCTTGTCCCAAGGTGATGGATGAGGTATTTTTTCCAGTCATTACTGTACGAACCCTGCTGCAAGTGTATTTATTACATACAATACTTTCGCCTCAGAAAAAAAAAATGGCCTACTGCGAGAAAGTAGTCAGCCAAGGCAGTTCTTGCCAATAAGCAATTTTAAATTGAATTAACACTTGAATGTAAAAAAAAAAAGTTATCACCACACAAACACAAAATAATTTCGTAATGAATTCTAGTTAGAAGTCACGGGTCTCCACATCAACATTTTACACCTGACCTGTGTTTAAAATTATATATAAAGTGGCAATGGAAAACTGTTTGAACACGATTTCTGTATTAAACATGTACGGAATGAACATGTGGGAGGAATTCAAAGTATCTACTGATCACGATAAATACTTTTCAGGCGGCGAACAAAAAACAATCAAATATATCGGCCCTGTGGGTTGGAACGAGGGTAATGTTTGAAAGGGCGTAACTCCAAATCGTGACTAGTATACCTGTCACAAATTACACATAAGGAAACATGTACAAACGTTGGTATGAGGACAGCAGGTGCAACTTATTATCGACCTACACTTATCAGAATCAGCAATTATAATTCTTAGGTGTGTTTTTTTTCCCCTTCTTCAAACACAACATAAGTTGTAACTCAAAACATTCTAAAAATAGACACTATTTTCTTTCCCGTTTGCCCTATGGTTTAACATATATATGTATTGGTAAAGTTTGGAATACACGATACAACAAAGAAAACTGTGTGAAAAGTAACTCACCTATCTTTATGGAGCAAAATTATTTTCTCAGGATGTAGGTGAAGTTTTCTTGCAAGAATGTTTCGGAGATAGCACAATGTGTCTTCATGTTTAACACAGATTTCGATTGTACCTCCAGTAACGGGACATACAACTACTTTCATTTCCCGTGTTGCTGAACTTTCATGACCGAGCGCCATTGTGTAGATAGTAATACAACAATCCAAGTTATTTATGTGATACTGTAGTATGTTCTCTTTTATACTTGGTTTCCAACAGAAAGTTAAACTGTTTTAAAGTCGTTTCCAATAAACAATTTCCACCACGTTACAGCTCAAAAGGTCTATCTCACACTATCAGTAAACTATGGTCTTGAAAGCTTCTTATTGGACACTCGCAATTGGGTCGGCTCACTAATTCCACTATTGTAGGGGTGGTAAGCTTGTCAATGCTACTGGGTCTTAGTTATAACATCGTTAAAATCCCTAGAACAATTATTTAAATTAATGCATATACTTTAAATTAACATTTATATGTAAAGATACACCTTAGATGATAAAATATTTTAAAAGAAATTGTAAATGACTATATTATTAATCCTATTTTACCTTTACAAAAGTAGTCCCGCCTATTAGTCTCCCAAAGACTACCAATGACGTCAATGCGTAATCACGTGTATTTGTTGTTATCAATGAAGTCGGCGAGATGGGGATCAACAAAAACACACAGGCAAACTGTCAGTTTGTTTTGATTCATTTACTACACCATCTACGTATAGGAAAGCCCTGCATTAATAAGTAGGATTTCATTGATCGGCGAGCTCTGGCATAACCAAAGAACTTGACATGCTGACGTCAATCAGCAGTGAACATGGATGCTGTAGTTACCAATATTCTCCTTGTCATCTTGCCAGCAAAGCGTATGCATAAAGCTGAGGTTATTACCTTAAATTTTTTATTTGATATTTTTGTCTATAACACGAATATATTTTTAGAAGTAGGCGATTAAAAATATATATTTTGTTTTTGTAAACTATTGATTTATGCTACGAAATCATGTACCTTGAGCCTGATGACGTAAGATAATTTATATCCAGTATTGAGACTGGCCTTTATTAACTAGGTGTATTGTGATATATTGTTGCCTGTCTTTTGAAAGGGCAATGAGTGCAGTCTACAGTTGATTTTAGTATCTTCGTATTGTATTCTTATTGACAATAATCAGTTACAACTTACTAAAATTTACTAAACCATGCATCAGGTGTACATCTCCCTAAAATAAAATAACGTCTTACTGAATGAAGTACCGTTTACATGTGACCCCTTATAATATGTTTATAGATGTCCCAAAGAAATATTGATCTGCATGACCTTCAGCTTTGATCTTCATCACCATGGCCAGTCATAACATCATTATTGGCAACATTCAGATATCGGTTTCTGACGTCAGTTGTCTCGTAACGGTTCACATCAGGGCGAATATTCTGTTGTTGTTTTTTGTTTTGCGAAGCAGGCGAAGAACTACGGAGTACGGATGTACGGAAGAAGACTCCGGGAGTTTTAATTACTGTACATTTACTTTTATAGAATGTACAAATCAACAGGAAGAAAAATATAAACGAACTCCTGTATTTCACAAAGATATAACTTTTTTAGTGTGTGGTAGATAATGCCGGGGGTGGGTGGGTGTATAATCCACATTTCCAGCAACAATATAATGCACATTTCCAGTTACAAATACATAACGAAAGCTTCTTTTCTCCGAGAGTAAAATCAGTGGAATTCATAAGATAATTTTGTTATTTTCTTTTTTTGGGGGAGATATACATTGGCTTTATTTTGGTTATGCAAGACTGAGACTAATAAATTTGGGTGATTGTTAGACTGTACATTCCATTTTTCTCCGGACGCATTGAATTATTAGATATTTTTGTACGCGTTAGCATAGTCAATAGTGTAATCAGATTTGTTTATTTGCCTGGCTTGTTACTTTATAAATAATAGATTGCCTTGCTGAGAGAGAGAGAGAGAGAGAGAGAGAGAGAGAGAGAGAGAGAGAGAGAGAGAGAGAGAGAGAGAGAGAGAGAGAGAGAGAGAGAGAGAGAGAGAGGGGGGGGAGGGAGGGTGGTAGTGGGTGGGGGTGGAGGCAGTTAAAATAACTTTACCAAGACACCAATACATGCAGTTTTAAGGCAGGCAATTTTCAGTGCCATTTTATGAGGAGGGGAGGGCAGAATTAGAAGGAGACTAGTAGTTCTTACATGCGCTGGCACTTTCATAGATCCTACATTCTGGATTTTTTTTCTCTCTCTTGCTGGCGGTGTTTTAATACAGCTTGACGTAGGCTCCGAAGGTTGCGTCACAGCTAAGCCAGAACACACGAAACTCCCACCGCCTACAGCCTACTTTATAGCAATGTTTGAAGAACTATGACGTCAGATGCACACGGGCTATTTTCTTTGTTCTTTTGCATGCTTTATTTGCAAAATAATCAAATATATATGCAAGTGGGTATGACCTAAGAGTCTACAGATAATCTGCAATAGTAGAGGTTGCATGCATGCTTATGATACCGTTAATTTGTCATATCGCAGACATGTGTGTGTGTGTGTGTGTGTGTGTGAGAGAGAGAGAGAGAGAGAGAGAGAGAGAGAGAGAGAGAGAGACGAGAGAGAGAGAGAGAGAGAGAGAGAGAGAGAAGGATTGTTAACGTAGCTTTAAAACAAAAATCAGTCATATCACTAGGATGTCTGCAGTGAGGCAGTTTATAGTGATGTCTAGCACTGGGGCATCATGCCGCAGACATGTAGCATGATGTCCCCACCCAGTCACATTATCCTGACACCAGGCCGACCAGTCAAAGCACTAACCTCTTAATGCTGAGCGCCAAGCGAGGCAGCTGTTTGTACCATTTTTGTAAGTCTTTGGTTTGACTCAACCGGGGATCGAATCCACGACCTCCCGCTTCCGCGGCAGACGCTCTAACCACTAGGCCAACTGAGCGGTGTCATGTCGCAGGAATAACCTACTCAGTACCATATGTTTTCTCTTATAAGTCGAGTTCAACTACAAGCTGCACTGACCCAGATATATCGTGACATAATGCTCTGGCACATCTGGTTCTGTGTAGTTTTTGGAAGTAATAAGTAGAACACGCAAACTATACCCTGATCTGCAGGCGCATTATGCTATGACAGATAAGGATCTTTGTTGTTTGCAATTTGACTTAACTTATGGGCAATGCATGTACAGTAAGTGAAAGTATGAGGAGGGTTTGGAAGATGTTTCACTATTATAAATAGTAATGCAAGTACATACATCTGTACGTACGTACGTACGTACCTACCTACCTACCTACCTACCTACCTACCTACCTACCTACCTACCTACATACATACATACATACATACATACATACATACATACATACATACATACATACATACATACATACATACATACATAGAGGTTTTGTTTTGTTTGTTGTGTTACGGCACAGCAACACGAAAACATTCTTTGGTGTAATGAGAAGTGGAATAAAGTACATTGCCGAATGACAGAGCTCAACAACCGCCCCGGGTCCATCCGATGATATGATTAAATTCCGCACCCTTCTGGTCACAAATCAGGAATGCAAACTACCAAGCAACGCGCAGCTTCTCTGTAAACGACACACAAGCAAGAGTAATAGATTCATTAAACATCTTTCAAATCTTTCATGGCAAAACGTAGTAAATACCAAATATGTATGCAATCAGTTGGGTTTTTTACCCGGGGGAGGGGAGGAGGGGTACATTAAATAGTACCGGATTACCAAATAGGCAGAGCAGGCACCGGCATATGGGACCCACGTCTTTTAGGGCACAGCGACAACGAATCAACATAATATTGATAGAATATAATTTGCGCGGGGGGAGAGGGGGCAAAATTTCGACTGCTTTAGGACTACCTATGGGCCTCAACAGGGTTTTAACTGACACATCCCCAAATATATTGGTTAGACCAAGAGTGTTATCGAAAATTTCCGTTACTTAAATGTGTTCACACACAGACACACGCACAGACACATGCGCGCGCGTGCATGTGTGTGTGAAGTATGAAGAACATATTTAAGTAACGGAAATTTTCGATTCTCATGCAGTGTGTGTGTGTGTGTTTTGTGTGTGTGTGTGTGTGTGTGTGTGTGTGTGTGTGTGTGTGTCTACAATTGAATCATACTCTTCGTTATGTCACAGGTTAAAATTAATGATCGTACTCAGGATATGTATCATTTAAAACTTCCGACCGACAATTATGCATTTAACATTACGACATAGATTATTTTAAGACACATTACCTTTGTCACATTAGACAGGTTTCATGGACAAATTTTTTTTATCCAAATGTTTCCAAGAATGCGATCAGTTATAGTATGGCTTCCGAAAAGAAAGACGCTAAACAACAAAGAGAGGGGCAGATAAATAATCCATTATGGGGGGGGGGAGAAAAAACTAAGATGGCTGTATATGACGAATTACGAGGGAAAGTGGAAAAAATATGTAGAATTTCATGTATACAAGAAGCATAGGAATTAATATGAAAGTGCAACTCATCATAAGAATCAAAATTAGATACGTAAATGAATGATTGAATACGTTACCTAATCAGAATAATAAATAAAATAAAGAAAAACAACTGGTAACCATAACGATGCCAAACATTTACTTGACCTGACATATTTTTCAACAACGTACTCGCCAGGCTTCTTATAACCTCGTCAATGAAGGATTAGTTATGAACACCCCATTCAAGAATATTTTGAGATAATTTTTTCTGGTCTGTGAATTTATTAGTAGTTGTAGTATTATAATGTAATTATTAGAAATGTCTTATCATCTATAATGCCGTGAGAAGTTCAGATGAAATAAAGGGTATCGGCAAATTGACACATGATGAGAGAGAGAGAGAGAGAGAGAGAGAGAGAGAGAGAGAGAGAGAGAGAGAGAGAGAGAGAGAGAGAGAGAGAGAGAGAGAGAGAGAAGGGGGTTCAGGGAGAGTGGCACCATTCATTTTTCCCAACACCACAGTCCAACATTATCTATAATCTCATTCACAATTTCTAACCATGTCTCGACAAAGAATTTGATCACATTAATCATTACAATGTTTTTTTTTTTTACGATACTGAAGCACAATTACGCTATTTAGAATTATGGAATATCAGCTTTGTCATTGACGCTCCAACGTGAGTTTTCAGTTTGTCAGCCATGAATGATAACATCATGTATCAGGACAGAACATTTCTTATTTGGGCAATACAACATTCCCCCCTGATGTTTAAGCCAATCCCGAAGCAGTATTTCTGTAATGTATTCGGTTTTTCAAAGTCGGTCACTGACCGTGTGACATCATTGCCTGTATGATAGATAAGTAATGCGGTTCAGGCAAATAATAATGAGACATTTTACTGTACGCAAAGTAGTAAGTGGGTAGTCTTTACAAGACCAATTAGTTACATTTGAAATGGCTTGATCGGGTAGCTGTGGGCACAGCAGATTCAATAAAACGATTCAGTTTTCAAATGAAAGTACTCTCAAAGATATAATCTACTTGCATGACTCAATTTTTTACTACTGTGTTAAGCACTTCCTGATTTTGAAACCGCATATTGAGTGACCACTTCCTCACGCACTATATAATATGCTAATGTGTCACGAGTCCACTTCCGTATGTACTATATAACAGAAATACGCTGTGTCGCGAGACCAATTCCTCACGTACTATATAACAGAAATACGCTATTGTGTCACGAGTCCACTTTTTTTAAAAAATACTCCTGTCAAAATAACATAACCATATCACTACTAAGATACTCGATATAGTTCTGACACTCATAGTTAAGGAAAAATATAATCATAATCAGTGGTTCACTGGGGGTGGCGGGGGTGAGGTGGGGTTCACGACGGGGTGCGTTATAGCTGAATAATGCTTATTACGGGATGAGAAAGAAGGCGTTGATGATAACCAAACCAAGGGGGCGGTGGCCCGAACAGGTTATGGAACCACTGATTTAAACGGATCTATCAGAACACCGAATATGAACTATAAATGTGAAAGGGCAACGGTATGTATTCGCTTATACATAGAGAAAAACTGTTACCAACATAGATTCTGATCTGCTATAGCATAATGTTGATGCAGACCAGGTTCTATGTTGCTTGTTCTACTGTTTACATCCAATGAACTGCACAGACCCAGATCTGCAGGCGCATTATGCCACAGCAGATCTGGGTCTGTCCAATTTGCAGTTGAATCGACTTATAAGCGAGTATATACGGTATGGAAAAATGAAGGGTGATAGGAAGCATTCTTCAATGGAAACTGTATATTTAAAAAAAAAAAACAGTACTGGGACGGGAGTTCTGTTAGATTCCACGTTTCAACTAAAGGTTGTTGTTGTTGTTGTTATAGGGTTTAACGCCATTTTTCAGCACAAGATAGGCGTTATATGGCGGCCAGTATAAATAGTGGAGGGAGAACCATAGAAAGAACCACCGACCCATTAGAAGCTACTGGCAAGCTTTCTTACATACCCACATTAACCGAACCTGACACTCGAAACCATTCGGACATATGTAAGATGGTAGTGACCCGTAACGGTAAGCGCTTTAGACCACTTTGGGCCCCTTAACTAAAGGTAATACTCGTGAGGATTCTTAGTGTCGTCGTAAATCTGTGCGCGTAAAATTCTAGGAATTAAAAGTTAACACCCTTTTAATAAACAAGTACTTGACGCATGGTACTTTAAAACCACCAAGATCATATTGCATTAATCCAGAATTATAATATCTGGAATATGGAAAAAAATATAAAAAATATACAACGCTCATATATCTAGAATGGATAGGAAAGGAAACTAGATTTATTCCTGATATTTATAATTTTGTAAAGGAAAGATTTTTCGATATCCATGAAATATGTGATTGTTACTCTCCTAATACATCCGACTTTATATACAGCACCACACACTCGTGTCCACAAACGTTGCAGATACAAACGACTAGGATATTCGAAGAGGGTTTCATTTCTTTTCTACTTTATCCAGCGTGTTTTCTTGTCGTTGCTGTTGTTGTTGTTAACCTACTGTAATTTGTCTTCTTCAATTTTATTGCAATCAGATCAAATAGAGGTGAAGGGTTGTGTAGACGGGATCTATTTTGAGAGTTTGCTTGGCATATATTAATACACAAATTTTTTTAAACTCTCTGTTATTCACACAAACTCCAAGAAAGGCATTGCCTATATCCATGCTGAATTCCTACTATTTTTACTAATATAATCATTAAGTTTTCCGTACAAATATTATATATGAATGCAATCCCCCCCCCCCGAAAAAAAAACGAAGCGTGCTCTTTTCATTCATTTAGCAAAAATCACATATCTAACAACCACTATGTTACATATAATATGCAAAGTAAATTATATTGAAACGTTCTCATTTTAGTGTGCATTTTGCTTTTCATTGAAATAGTTTGCATTTGTTACTAATTATAGCTATAATTTTGAAACACATTTTCCCGAGCTTTGTGAGAAGTTATGTCTATTTCATTCAGTTTGGTCAATATTGTAGCTATATCAGAAATTAGTCCTATTTAAAGTATCATAGTTTGATCTTTTTTTAAATATTTTGTTTCTAAAGGAATTATTGGAGGTTATTTATATAGGACGTTTACGCAATTCTTTGTTGATATTCATGCCTATCAAATGTATAGTAATGGATACCAATAAATCTTGACAGACACATATATAAAAAGTAAGGCCGCTTAGAGAAGAAAAAAAAGTATCAAAAAACGGTGATACACGAAGCTTTCAGTGACATCTTCCAATAAAAGAAAGTCTTGCAACGTATAGTTTTATGAGGCGACGGAGTCTGACGACAAAATATTCAAGATTTTGTACCACAATGAAAACTTCGAGTACTTTTCGATGTAGTCGTACGATAAAGGCATTAGTAGTTGAAAGGTTTAACTAAAGTTCGAAGACTCGAATGGGAAAGCAATGAAATCATAGTGAAACCATAAAATGTGTTGAAATTTTAACAATGGTAATTCCAGTATACAATAACACTCACCATGCTCCAAGTTGAAGGAAACCAACAGGCCAGTCATATGGATCAATTTATGTTAATGGACAACTGATACTCATGTAAATCCAATTTAATACTTATGACACAGTCAGAGCTTCTAAATGCAAAATCATTTTGGCAAAGGGATACGTTCCTAACTTCAGACAGGAAACAGTATAAGTCATGCAAGAATCAATATCTGAGTGGTAGATGAAAACCTTGAGGACTTGGATGCAGTGGATACATAAAGCATGTTTTACAAGAAAGAGTTAACACTGTATGACACACCGGATCTTGCATTTAACGCTGAAAATAATCGGGTAAAGAACTAGATATTGATAGGTAAAAATCATGCAATCGTGAAATGGAAGGCGTGTGCTGATTTTTTAAATAGTTAAGAGCCTGCAGAAAATATTATTCCATAGAATAAATGCACAGATGTCAAAAGGTTTGTGGGGATAAAGAAACTACACCTAAAAGCATCGCAATTAAACAAAACAAAATAATACACACAAAAAGCTCGATAAGGTGACACCGGTGTAGGCAATACTATACGTTTCTTAGCGTGCATATATATAGATTTTGATATTGTACATTTATAGACAGCAGCTTACCTTTTTCATCTCAACTCAGTTTAAAGCATTACATTGGTTAAATCACATTAACCGAAAAAGCACATCGAATGGCTTTAGCAGGATATAACATCTTTCACATGTAGACCACTGAACATTTCGTAAAACTACAATCTGATGTGTAACAGTAATAAATCAATGAAATGATACAAATCGCAATGTGACCAGAAGTATTTTTGTGTGCCAGATACAACAAAAACTGGAAAATGCGGATAACATCATCTGTTTGCAATATACTATACTGGGCTTTGAAAGCCAAAAATGATAGAAGAATCAGGGAAATCAGTATGCAAATATCACGCTTATTTCCAGTTGCAAAAATTGCTGCTTGATGACGACGTGTCCAAATGGAATAAAAACAACATATATTTGAGACAACATAAAACTTTCATCACGGTACACAGAAATACGCGCTTGTGTGTGTGTGTGTGTGTGTGTGTGTGTGTGTGTGTGTGTGTGTGTGTGTGTGTGTGTGTGATTTAAATTTTTAACGTAACAATGTTTCAGTCATATCACTATGATGTCGGCAGTGTGGTAGTTTATAGCAATGGGGCATCATGCCGCACACGTTTAGCATGATGTCCCACCCAGTCAAATTACCCTGACACCAGGTCGACCAGTCCTAACACAAACCTCTTAATGTTGATCGCCAAGAGAGCAGATGCTAGTACCGTTTGTAAAGGTATAGTTGGTATGACTCGTCCAGAGTTCGAACCCACGACCTCCCGCATCTGATGTATTTGCTCTAATCACTTAGGCCACCAGAGCGATCGATACGTCAATACAAAAAATTAATTAATCGATAACGGCCAAGAAAAAGAACAACCACCCACAATCTGTACACCAAGGTTTTTGGGAACATAGACCTGGTGTTGTGTTAGCACTTTAAAGAGTAAATATAACTCTGGGATCAGTACTGTTGAGTGCCAGTGAACATTGCCAACTTATGCAATGAATTATATGGCAGATAAAGAACATCCTACAGGTTGGACATATTTTTTCTTCAAGAAGGTAATATCTTGACAGGTGAAGAAATATCTACGTTGAATCAAAGTATCAGGTCATACGAAACATGCATCTTGTGTGCTCAGGTTGAAAATATTTTATGATCTTTTAACTCTTCGCATCCTATCAAAGAGGGTGCAAAAGTTGACGGAACTATTTATTTGGGACATCAAGGTTACAACAGACGAAAACGTCATGTCAAAATTTCAATAGGATATAACAGATTAAAATATGAAACTGGAGTATGTTTGTGGTGGATACAGTATAATTTTGTAACCTAGCGAGATGTCGGTGAAAATAGTATCGCCTTTTACAACAGCAATTAAGTGAAATCAAGTAACTCGTTCAAACTATAATTAAACCCTATCGTTAATAGTATGAGATGATAAACAACCCGTGACAGTAATCAAATATGAGTAACAATTATATAGCGAAAATTAACCACGTTCAGGATATGGTATATCTGTGAGATTTTCGGACGTTCAAACGAAACATGGTAATTTAAGAATGTACTTTTAAAGAAATATCGACAATGAAAAAATGGTTGTTTGATACTTATGGTTAAGTATATTTACTTTCTGAAATATGTTACGAACCTTTAACTCTCATAGTTGTTTTGTTTGCACCTTGATACAAAAGTGCGATTAACAAGCCAACTATAAGCATGACCAGTAACTTAACTTGTTCATCAAGGATTTAAAGGAATTACAATATTTTCCAGAACGCATTAGAAAACAGCCTATCACGCATGCAACGATTCCTAGTTATTGCACTGTTGCTATTTTGGCTAAATGAAACAACTGATCGACCAAATGTTTCAATCCGTTTGATCATTCCCTAAAATGATTGGCCTGAAAGATTTGAAACTGGGGGAGAAGATGGAGGTGGGAAAGTAAGTAAACAATACATGTTACCAAATTTGATATATACAGCACAATTCTTTATATTGTTTTGCTATCGAGATAACAGTTGCTGCTATAACTACAAATGTCTTTAAGCAGTTGTTTCAGTCCAGGCCCGGCCCTAAGAGCAGAAAGCGATGAGCGGGGCCCCAAACAAAACAACTGCATTGCGGAGTTGATTTCCTGAATGTGCGGGCCCAAGTTGCCTCATTCGTCTTGTCCTAGGACCGGGCATGTTTCAGTATATCACTTGCATGTAATTTCCCCAACATTTTAAAACAACGTTCTTAAAATTGTTTCTCTGAAACTAAAACTCAGATGTGTTAGCTATCTAACTGATTATGCATTCCTTTAAATAAAAATTTCAACCCATTCCAGATGCTTCTTTTAGTCATCACTTTTGTTTGCTTCTTTTTCATTGCTTATTATCATTTATTAGCTCTTCGCATCCATTCCAAACATCTTAAGATCAAGTTTCACGAACTCAGTTTTGCTTTTTTGAATAAAGATATCATTAACAGTTGGTTCAGTGACACTGTGCATTTGCTTTTAACGTCTGCACATCTGGTGCATGTTTATATACCTTCATATATATATATATATATATATATATATATATATATATATATATATATATATATATATATATATATATATATATATATATATATATATATATATATATATATATATGCCTTTATTTACCTAACTAAATTTCAAGTTCGTTTTTCTACATATCATGGCCATGCAAGTAATCTAGGAATTAACCTTTGGTGACGAAACAGTATTTAAATGTGTTCCATATGGTCTTGTAAAATGCGACGAGCATGATAAAAAGGAATTACTTCGAGAAAGTATCATTTCAAAGAAAGAATATCCATGTAGAGGTGGTGAAATTATAAGGATCATGGTAAATATTCAGGGGAAGGTCAAAGAACAGAAGCTAAATGTTTCAACAAGGAACATGATACCAAAGCAGTACATAAAATCACACGAAAGTAGATGAAACCAGCTCAGATACCAGAATATACCGTTTAATAGATGGCGGAACGACTGTTTTGCAAATCTTGTTAAATTGATTACAACGTAACGTACCTTCTCAAAATACGCTGGTACAATATATTGAAAATAACAACGAAAACTTTTTAAGTTTAAAATCAGTCCACCATAACCACATGACATTAATTAAACCACAATGATGTTTCATTCAGACAGTTCACAATTGACTGACTGATAGCATATGGACTTTGCGCCACAAAATTATAAACACCACACAATCGAGGTTAAATTTTTTAAAAATACATATCTAACCGAACATTCATTGTTCTCTCTAGCTGGTTAAGTTTTTCACCGAATTAATAATATCATAATAAATAATAACGTATGCGAGAAGTTGCAGCTGTCTAAAATGATTTGGTCGAGGAGATCGAAACATTTAAAGTACAGAACGAACTACAAAGCTTGGAGATGGCTAAAGGCTAGTAAGGGAACAGTGGCAGATGGTGTATGCAAATCGACAGCTTGAGCGTGATTGTATTTACATCGCAGCCAATACAGCTGGAGATTGAGGAATAACCTGGGAAGCTACTGATAAGATTTCTTAAAATTTCCACGCTGGTTGAGCCTAAACAAGAACACGCGTGGACCAAGGTGAGATGTGAATAATCTATAAAAGTAAGCGCCTTATACTATTCTGCAGACCCACCCACCCCCAGTTAATTACATACATATTAGACTTCTCAAATCGTTATAGAGAGCTAGATTTTGTTGCTGAGTGTTACAACATTTCGAATGAACTCGAAGGCAATAAGGTGTCAAAGAAGGAATGACTGCAAATAATGAAAACGGTGAAAGTGCTAATGTGGATGTGAATTGCCAAATTTTTCGTCAGTGAAATCCATTAATTAATTCTTAGTCTAGCCAACAATTAACTGTTATCTGGTGGTAGAGTTTGCACGAAGAAATGTTTTTCTAACTCGGGTCACACTGTTAGAATGTTTATAGTAAAGACGGACTAGTTGTATGACAGGCTAAAAAGGTGAAAATTCGCACGTAAAGCTGTCAAAAGTGATTTGAGACAAATGGTAGGGTGTTATTATAACCCCAGGTGGCATTTTGGCACATTGTTAAGCAGTTTCTCAAATGTCTGTATGAATAGCATTTATTCCGATTGGTCAAATGTGGCAGGACGGGGTGGGTCGACCCCTGAACCTGAGGGGAATAAATACTACGAATCAAATGACTTTAGGCAGTCTTGAAGTCTCTGAGAGAGAGAGAGAGAGAGAGAGAGAGAGAGAGAGAGAGAGAGAGAGAGAGAGAGAGAGAGAGAGAGAGAGAGAGAGAGAGAGAAAGAGAGAGAGAGAGAGAGAGAGAGAGAGAAAGAGAGAGAGAGAGAGAGAGAGAGAGAGAGAGAGAGAGAGAGAGAGAGAGAGAGAGAGAGAGAGAGAGAGAGAGAAACCAGAAGTAAAAATGCATAGTAAAGACTCAGGACGTACTTTAAGGAAAGACATCTGTAAAATCGTGGTTCCAGGGAAAACTGAATTGGAACGATTGTAAGACGCCAAAAATACAAGGTATTTAAAACAAATTCACATTTATCATGATGTAATTTATATGATGTTTCGTCGTTACAGATGTATGACGTGTTGATTTTATATGAATAGTTCGGTTATTACAGTGAGTTAGTAATGTACTTTTGAATTCTGAATTAGAATTTTCACCTTATATACGTAGGTAGGTTAATGGGTGTTGTAGAAAACCCGCCGTGTACATTTATGATTGGAAAGTGTTACATTAATTTGAATTTATCATATTAGTGAATATTGATTGTGGGCTATGATATATTGCCTCACTCTACGTAATGATTTACGGGAATATATGTGACTTCCCCAAATTCTGATGTCGATAATTAGCGGTATAGCTGTATTGATCTGAAGACTTGTGTAGTATTTGCTAGCCGTATAAAAGATATCACTGATAGCAAGATCTGATTGTTCGAACCAGAAAGACGGACGGACAATCTCAACTCTGAAAACCTAACGAGATACTTAGGGCGTATTACCCTTTTCTTTTCAAAGGAAAATAGTTTGTTTGGAGAGAGAGAGAGAAATAACGAGGAGGTCGAGATCCAAAGGAGGGAAAAGAATTTAGAAATCAGAGTTGTGATAATCCCACGTTCACCCAGAGAGCAAGTTAAAGTCGAGACGCAAGCAGAAAGAACAGTCGACGACCAGGTCATGTGAATTTACCAAGCGGTCAAATGTTAGTGAACACTCGATTTCGTGATGAAATTTGCTATCAGCTATTAACTGCTAAATTTGTCTATTTTATTAGTGTTTGAAATTTAATTAATGTATCTATTTTTTTAAATTCGGTTTGAAAGTGCTTCTGAACGGAGAGTATTCAGAAGGAAAGAAAATTGTAATTTACTGTGTCTTTTCTTCTCTTGATTTTTGATTAAATTCTTTATTTATCTCTACGGGGGCGCGTGTGTTGTCTTTGTTCAAGATACCGACTCAGATTACCATATCCATTCTATAACCGGGCAAATCACACCGTAGAGGTCATTCCTTAGATAACGAGTATTAGCAGGAGGCGGTTTCTGGTGTTGTTTTTCCAAGTTTCGCAATACCTCTGACCAGTGGCTTGTGCAATATTGTACCAATAACGCTTGATACCGAAAACCCCGTTACAGTGGAATTCAGAAATGCAACTTAATAGTTAAATCTCGACGAATAACAATTACTCAGTGTGCACACCCATATACGATGCTGAAATGTTATGACTCAAAGGACTATTCAAGTACCTGCCGAATCAAATGCAGTTTGCGAGCTTCGGAAACGCCACTGTACATTTGTATTCATCAAATCAGGGAAAAAGCAGATGGTCTAACTTTCGTTAGCAAAATTTACAACAGATGGTAAACGTTGAAATAGATGTCTTGAAAAACGACATGGATGACATATAAAAAAAAGGAAAGTAATCTGCAGAACTATGGTACTGTACAATATTATTTAGAGGAGATGCAGATACTCGAATAACGAAATCAAGCACAACGACCAAGATATTACAATGATAATTAATGATTGTAATATATTATTGGCATGAACGACTAGACCACGGCTACCACTAGTAACGTTTTCAGCCTTGCAGATATAAAAGTATTGAACAGACTTAGTCACAGATTCAAACATTAAAATGGTTACAATCTCATGACATACAGACGGGTTTCATTTCAGTGTTAATTTAGCAGAATGATGAAAAGATGCAACCACCGTGATTTCAGATGCTTTAATAAGCATTAATATTGTAATTATTATTGTAATATTAAATCTGAAATTCACTCACCTCCCCCCCCCAAAAAAAAAAAAGTTGAAGTTTACAGTTTTGACTGTGCTCCATCACGTTTTACTGAATACAAGTTACAGGATAGATACAACAGAGTATTATATACATCAAATCATCATTTCTTATTTATACGATTTTATACACGATTTTTGTCTACATGACTATTGCACTTCCACGATTAAAAAATAGATTGTCTTTAATACTTGAATTGACATTGCATCAAAATAAAACAACCACAACCAACATTTTGCGTACTCATTAAACAATAATATGTGATACATTTTTACGGTGTAAACGAAAACGTATATATTATCTGGAAGATAGGCAAAATAAACACTGGTACCTGCACCAGAAAGCTTACTCTTAAATACAAACGATAAATGACTACATCAGCTGCAATGACTAGAGGAGCAATATTAATGATTAACGGTTTACGCAGGACGCAACACAATGTTTACGTCATTTGATACTAATGAAGGTGATGGAGAAACCAGACACAACGATATAATTGAGGAGGGCCAAAGAATGCAAGGAAGCCAAAGAATGACTAAAATTGCAATGAAATCAGGATAGAGGTTCAGACTAATTGACTGAAAATTTAGAGGACAAGGTTTACTTGTTATTTTTTTTAACCTGGACGAAAGTTATTGTTGTATGCGTCAGCTCTTAGTGATGGTGATATACGATTGTTATGCCCTCTTACCTTGTGGGTGTCGGTTGATTGGCGTGTTGTACCTTCTGTCAAGGTGTCATCTCACCGGTGGCCTAGTTGTTAGAGCGGAAGCGGGAGGTCGTGGGTTCGATCCTCGACCGAGTCATACCAAAGACTTACAAAAATGGTACAAACAGCTGACTCGCTTGGTGCTCAGCATTAACAGGTTAGTGTTAGGACTGGTCGGCCTGGTGTCAGATAATGTGACTGGGTGGGACATCATGCTACATGTTTGCGGCATGATGCTCAGTGCTAGACATCACTATAAACTGCCGCACTGAAGAAATTGTAGCGATATGACTAAAAAATTGTTAAAGCTACGTTAAAAATCCTAATCAAACAAACAAACAAACAAACAAAACTGTCAAGGTGTCCGCTTTATTCGGTTCTCGCAATCTAAAGAATGATCGCCCTCGGTGTTATTGCCCAGTTCGAGTAAATATAAATATAAGTGTGAACCTTATAGGTGGAATAAATAGAGATCTGAGTAGATATATACGACAGTATGACACGAATCCCCCCATACATGAAACGAAAACCACAACACGACACTTAAATCAATTACATAAACAATTGTGA
Source organism: Unio delphinus (assembly GCA_029339505.1). Classification (NCBI taxonomy): domain Eukaryota; kingdom Metazoa; phylum Mollusca; class Bivalvia; order Unionida; family Unionidae; genus Unio; species Unio delphinus. The sequence goes on from JAQISU010000096.1 coordinate 2,752,179, forward strand.
TAATAGATTACATTCATTAGGAAAATAACTTTTTCTTGAAATAAATCTTTCTCCATTTTCAATCACAAATATATTTATATAAATAGCCGATCTGTTTTAAATGATGGAATTGGTTCATTATATAATCGAGTGAACAATCGAAGTGATTGCTTTGTTAAACTTCATAACCTCTGTTTTCCAGTCCACTCTAACTTCACTATTGTTGTTCCTCTTACTTTTGCCCGTTTTTCTTCTCCAACATCCATACTGTCTCTTTCGGCCATCAAACTTTGTATGGATAGGTGATACGTAAGCACTAATGTCACGGGTGATTGGGTGTATAAAATAATAAATACTATTATATATCCCACTCCTTTTGGTACTAGGAGATGACCGCCCTCGATATAATTGCCCTGGTTCGAGTAAATATAAGTGGTGAAACTTATGGAGTGAAATATATATATACAGAGAGAGAGAGAGAGAGAGAGAGAGAGAGAGAGAGAGAGAGAGAGAGAGAGAGAGATGAACAGATATATTGAACAAACAAACACGAACCCCCGTGCAGATAAACAAACAATTTAATCAGTTACATATAAATCTTTCACCGAATTACAAGAATTACAAGAAAACGCAAATAGATTTAAATAAAATAGCCAATCTGTTACCGATAGTTTCTGTTCATCATAGGATCGAATGGAACAATCGAAGTTAACGTCTTGTACGATTTCATAACCTATGTCCCCAGTCGTTCTGCTTCCTCTGTAGCTGTTCGAACTTTGTATCTCACGATGATACTTTCTACCATCCGTCTCAGGATACTCTCAGAATACGCTTAGAAAATTATACGTCTCATTGCACTTCTCTCTATTTTTTTCTCAGCATACGTCTCAGGGTAACGTCACATCATACGTCACAAGAGCTATTTTCTCCCTTTTAAATGAATATAAAAAAGAGACAACCTAAATTTCTTGTTATGGATGATACGGGGAATTTTGCATAGCCCTGCTCGGTATCAGATATTTTCGATCACAGTGGTTCCCAAGCTTTTCAAGTAGATGGCCATTTCTACTTTTTTCGGTAATTAAGCGGGCCACAACGTTATAAATGTTTATCAATATTTATAACATTATAAAAGTCGTGTAATATCATTCTTAATTAACTTTCAGCAACCAAATTTTAAAACATTAAAAGCAGTCAGTGTCAGGCTTACACTACAGTCATTTTCAAAACGCCTCTAAAGTCTCTTCTGTCACATGTCTGATAAACAGGTGCAGTTTCATTTTTTTAACTGCAGAAATATCAGCGCACACATTTGTGAACAGTTTATCTTTTCCCTGAAGCCTTGCATTTAAAAAGTTTAAATGAGACGTGATGTCCACCAAAAATGCCAGGTCATTCAGCCAGTCATCATTCAGACAAAAACAGATAGGCACTATTTTTCAGTGCCCAGAAACGTGACAGTACTTTCCCTTTAGACAGCCATCTGACTTCGCAGTGTATCAGCAGCTCACCGTATTACTCATTCAAGTCTGATTTAAAATTGTCTGAACTCACGCCTGTTCAGCGCCTTGCTTCGAATTTTGTTTACACATCTCAGAAGAACATCCATGATATGTTTCAGATTTAATGTATTTGCACACAGTGCTTCCTGGTGAATGATACAATGATATTTTAATCTAGTGCTGTCAAGAATCTGTTCCAATAATGCCAGATGTCCAGATTTTTTACCCGTCAAAGCTGGAGCACCGCTGGTGCATACACTATGAAAATTTTGTCCATTCTATGTTGGTTTTTTTTCTCTACACACACCTTCAGAGTTTCAAACATATCAATTCCTTTGGTAGTCGCATGCACCGATTCAAGTCCTAGAAGTTTTCAATGACTTCAAAATTATTGTTTATTGCTCGAACAGAAACTGCAACCTGGGCTGTGTCTGAAATGTCAGTGGATTCGTACATTGCCAATTAAAACAATTTACTATTTGTGACATGTGTTGCTACTTGACGATGAACATCGCTAGCCAACTCTTCAACTTGCCTAGCATAGTATTATTACCCAAAGGAACCTGGTCATATTTTGTCTCACTCGTTTTATTGCCAAGCATTATAGCAACAATTTTAAGCGAAGTATTATTTCTGCCGCATCGGTGAACGGCTTCTATTTGAGAGCCAACAGAAGAGCGACTTCGAACGACGCAACAATAGCACTCTTGCTCTGTTCTTTAGCCTTGGTGAAAAATGACTGCTGACTGGTCAGAGAACCCTCTTTCTTAGCTGTGAAATATTTTCCAACTCCGAAAAGACCAGATATTGCGCATTTATTTCTGAATGTGTGGTCGTGTAGTGTCGTTCCAGATCATATTTTTTCGTAACAGAACCACAAACTCTGCAGATTATGCAAACCAGTTTACCACTACGACTAAGCACAAACATAAATTTCTCCATCCAATCTGCGTTGAATTCATGACAAGCCACGTCCTCACATTTTCGCAAATTAGCATTGTTTGATTCTATATTAGCCACGTTCATGTTTATCGGCTTAAACGGTAAATGTTTATTTGAAAAATCTAATTTCAACACCAAACGGCAGACTACCAAACAGTTGTAACAGATGACATCATGGCGTCTTGCGCACTCTGATTGTTCGACATGGCTGGAAAAAGAGAATTCCAAACGTTTCGTTCGCTAAACTCAACGGGCGCATTCGATAATTATATCCTAGCACAACAAACCACGCGCCGAGTGAATTATCGAACGCCGATGGAACTCCGAGTGCTCGACCAAAATGACAGACTTCTTAGACTTAGAAATAACATTCTAGACTCTAGACTAATGTAGAGTCAGTCTAGACTCTAGACTAATGTAGATCGTGCATTATTACAACTTTCGTCTAGTTATTATTCATCTTTTTGAACGTCAATACATTTTTTAAATTATTAAAAGACATTAAAGTAAATATAGATGCCTAGGGGGCCACTTTCTGAGAGCTGACGGCCACAAGTTGTCCGCGGGCTGTGATTTGGGAACCTCTGGCTTAAGAGGCTGAAGTAATAAAAAAGGGAAATCAAAACGACGCAGTGGGAATTATATATCCAGTACGATACGGCTGCTTTCGAAGCAATTGCTTATTCGGCGAATGACAAGCTCATAAATGGACCACGTTTTTCTAACGATTCCGCCACTACAGAGAAAATTAGAGACGTTGCAGCCAGTACACATGTAATGAACAAAACTCTTGATTCTCCGAGAATGAGCTTGAATGTTGATGGAAGTGGATAAAATAAACACAGTATATTCGCAGATTTTGAAACTGAAGCATCATTTCATGGAGGCAACATAATAATTCATTGATGAACATCAAAACACAGACATGAGCAACATACGTGTCAACTATTATTACACCGATATTCATTACAAAAAGCCTGATTTGTGAAGTGCTTATGATAAGATAATACATGGGAGACCGCTCGGTAGTCAGTTTACGACAAAGTATCACATTCTATTCAACATGTGAGAAAATATTGATGTTCACCAACAAAAATAATACCTATTTTGTTTCAGATGACCGGGTTAACAATAGATTCAAATCAACTGTAACGAATTCTCTTTCAAACGTAAATAAACGTGTTTTTAATGAACCTCATAACACGATTAATTTTGGTATGACTAATCATGATCAAGTATTGTTTGTATCAAATTTGATATAGTGTGACCACAAATGGTTTTTCCTCTCGCGATCACATAACTATCATTTGTCCTACTTTTATGTGCAAGAAGACATATACCGAATTATTAGGTATTCAAATATGGAAAGGTGACAGGGATTGTAATAATGACAAAGTGGATAAGTATAATTTTAAGTGGATAAGTATACGTATAGGTGGATAAGTATAAGTGGATAAGTATACGTATAGGTGGATAAGTATAAGTGGATAAGTATACGTATAGGTGGATAAGTATAAGTGGATAAGTATACGTATAGGTGGATAAGTATAAGTGGATAAGTATAGACTCGATTTGATAACTATACGTATAAGTGGACAAGTATAAGTGGAGAAGTAAAAGCATAATTGTATAAGTATAAGTGGATAAGTATAAGTATAAGTGGATAAGTATAAGCATAATTGTGTAAGTGGATACGTATAGGTGGATAAGCATAAGTGGATAAGTATAGGCTCGAATTGATAACTATACGTATAAGTGGACAAGTATAAGTGGAGAAAGTTAAAGCATAATTGGATAAGCATAAGTGGATAAGTATTCCTATAAGTGTATAAATATAGACATAAGTGGACAAGCATAAGTATAAGTGGAAAAATATAAGTATTAGTGGATAAGTATAAGCGGATAAGTATAAGTGGATAAGTATATTTATAAACAACAAAGTGTCAGGCCCCCCTACTCGTAACACTCAATTGTTGGTCTTTAAAATAACTGCGGTATACCGTGGTATGTATCGCGCGTACATTCAGAAATAACGCGTTTTTTCAAGGTCCAAAGCTGTACGAATTAGGCATAATGGCAATGCAATAAACAAGATATTGTTAAAAGCTGAAGTACTGTCAGAGGTTTAAAAAATGTCTAACTAGAGATTTTCAAGTCTCAGTATTTTTTTTTCATTTTTACTATACTATAAAAATGGAATGAAAACTGAGTAAGATCGGTAAATCAAGTAACATAATGATAATTATCACATGGTACAGGGGAACCATGGTTAAATAAAGGTGTTGAACATGATGTATTGGTTTGTCATTACGTACAAACAACGATGCAACTATGTTTTCTTGCGATATATTTGTGAAGTAATTAAAGACAATGGATGTATTAAGTTTGTAAAAATGTACTAAGAAATCATTATCACGGTCAGTGTTATAAGTGAAAAAAGGAAGGGGGAAAATTGAAAAAAGCAATATAAATAACTCTATCTATATGATAGGTAAACTACTTAATTAAGTTCCACTTGAACCAACAATTCTTTGAAAGTTTGGCGGAGTACGGGGATGGTGGGTGGCGTGGGGTTAAAACTTCTCCAAAATAACCACTGACACTTTTGAATTGACCCCTTAATGATGTACTTGTAAATAATGAGGTTACTCAGTGACCACAATGATGTGAAGACATGGTAACTAACTTGTATATTGGCATTACCAATAGGGTGTGTATGCATGACTAAGATGGTGTCAATACATGACCACTAAGGTGTGCAGACATTTGTGTACGTCCACTCCTGCACTTTCAAAGGGATTGTTTTAAACTAACTTTGAAATGTTTCGAAATTTGTCAGTTTTTGTTGCAAATGTACCACAATGATTTCCAATAATCTCGGTCTTAGTAGAAGTTAATGATTTTATTACAAAGTAAATTTAGTCTGTTTGTCTGTGCTCATTTCAAGACCTCAATATATATATATATATATATATATATATATATATATATATATATATATATATATATATATATATATAGTGTATGTATTAATCTGTTATGATAAACAGTAACGGTTCACGAGCACAGCGAGTCAACCGGTTTTGAAATTTAATTACATGCATCGGGACTTTAAAAGCACATCTGAAATTACTATTGTGAATACCCAGATACATTCTACATACACACTAATTATCACCAGTCAGATGCTAGTGATTAGAAATATCGGATTACTAAATCCAGATTTATGCAATGGTCTGCATTTAGCTCATCGCGGAATCAGAATTCCATGTTCTCCAGCTTTTTTATTCAATAGACAAAAGTACAAATAAAGACCTTCACACATATAACAACAACAACAACAATTTTTTTTTTTAAAAATACCCACAACAGTATTAATATGCATGTTAATCTTTGATGACTTTTAGCGAAAGGTTCATGCCTGCGGTGCAAGATGTGAATAATTTTCACATTTGCCTTTTATTTGCCTGAATAATAGGGTTCTAATTTGGTTACGAGAAACCCTCTTTGAACAATCTCTATTACGAACCAGACTTGATCAATTTTGAACACCGCTCAAAATTATCAAACTTATTACCTAACAGTGACTACACTTTTATATGTCACATAGACATATTAGTTAAACAAATTTGTTAGTGACTTACGATATGTACACTATGTACTAGAATATTGGTATAGTTAGGACGTTAAAGAAAATTCTACGACTTATTATTTGATACAATTGCAGAGGTGGCTAACACGATATTGGTTATAGGCTGTCCATTAGTATAACTGGACTGAATTTGAAATAAGTACGTCTAGGGCGTTACGGGGCGTAAACGACATCCATATACGACAACGGCTGGCTTTCCGGGATCTTTCCTCCTTTTCAACGACCGGACTCCAAAAAAAATGACGATATGAGAAAACTATTTTTCTCTCGTCGCCATTTGGTGCCATTGCACCCCTAGTACAGTACTTCTGATTGGTTGATAGGGTTGAGTGTGTGTTGGGTTTATTCACACTCACCCAGGGCTTTACATTCATGTCATTAGCCACTTTTTAGTGGTATGACATGACGACCAAAATTAACAAACGCACTTCGTGCGTTAAATGCCCGTGGGGGATGTGGCACCATTCCTTCCCCACGGGAAACCAACCATCATAAAATTTGATGGTTTAAACCAGTGAGCAAATGACCTTTATGGCCGGTTTCACTATAAACGAAATTTCATTCATTCATCCCAAAAATCTCAAAATGAATAAGACCGATTACTACCATTGTGTGGCAGAGTGTGGTAGTTTCGTTAAATAAGGAAGGAATACTAGTGAAATAAATGGTTATTATTAAAATCACGGGCAACGAGACATCAGATTAGAAAACTTAGCTAGAGCTCAAAGGGGATTCGGAAAGCAGAAAAAGATAGTCCAGAAAAAAAGAAAAGATTAAAGTTGATGTCAAAAAGAAAAGAAAAATAACATTGGAAAATTAGCAAGGAAACTTAAGCTGAATTCAGCGAGGCTTACAATGAGGTGATACTCATTTAAATTCCAGAAATGAAGATCCATCAAACGCGGAAACAGTACTGTCTGGAACAATCTGTCATCGTCAAAAAAGACGAAATCAAAGCTAACCACTTTCGTAAGGGGCGAGTTTTTAGGAGTACGTCGGGGAAACAAATGTTTGCCTCCACCTTAAGTTGTAACGCTCTGTCGGTGTCAATGTTTACGTAAACGAAATTAATACCCTTTGGCATTAACATTTCAAACGAGCAAACGAGCTGATATGCAGGTGAAAAAAAGGAACGTTTAGCGGTTAACTAAAAGAGCTTTTTGTTGGTTTTTTATACTGACCCCTCACACTAGCTAAATGTGTAAATATACATGCACCATCCCCTTCAGAATAAATTAAACCGTTTGAATTTGGGTTTTCAATGCTGGAATTCCACAAATTATTAACTAAAGCATCAGGATATACAAAGATGGGCATTGCCTGTGTGTATTTTCAAAGGGGAATTCGATCCAATGAAAATAAAACATTATGGCACGCTGTAAGGATTAACCAGATTTCAACATGTATATGTTAGACCCTGAGGGTAATAATTTCACGCAGTAAACGTGTGAAGGTAAATTCGGCGAAAAATGAGGTGTCAAGCCAGTTATTTGACATGGTCATAAAATTCGTGCCTGGCCTTATTTTTGGCAGCCAGTTACATTATCAATAATTGTCATCACATGTTTCACAGGTAAGTGGTGTGATTCTATGTTCGGATCAAAGGAACATCAAGTGTGTGTCGTAAATCGACCCTTGACAGACTTGGGAGGGGGCAGTTTGCGGAAATTATAAGGGAAGATAAGCTACTCTGACGTCGTTCAAAATTGTCGGGAAACTCGTATTCTGGGAATTACAAGGAACTTCAGTACATGTCAGTAACTATTTGCTCGATTGTTGTGAAATATATTACGGTAAAGTAATTGTACTTTAATTAGTGCAGTATGTAAACTTTAATACGTAGAATTATCATTTGTAGGATTTGATTCATTTGCAGTGTTTAACCGGCAATTCATAGCAATTTTCTACTTATGAATGGTAACTTTCAGACTGTAAATGCATACAATGTAATGGCGCATCATATTTGAGTACATTAATTATATTTTTTAATACTCGATATTATTTTCAATTTCACGATATAAACATAACAATTATGACAAGCACAATAAAATATCCAATCACCGCTGTGTAAGTCAACATATACAATCTGAAAACTCAAGATACGACAAAGAACATTTAGCACAATCAATGTGATTCAAAAATTGAAACTCTCGACATATGACATTAAAATTTCAACAAATGCAGCGTAAGTTCGAAGATACAATCTACAAACACGATATTGGGCATCGAATTTTCAACCAGCTCTGTGAAATTCAACGGATGAAATCTAATACCCAACATATGAAACGAAACTTTCAACAAAAATTCTTTGAACCAATATGTAAATTATGAATTCTCGACGTATACCATTGAAATTTCAACCATCGCCGTGTAATTCAAACGACACGATCTAAAACCTCGACATAGAAAATATAACTTTCAACCACTACTGTTTAGTTCAATAGATACAGTCTAAAATCTCGACATGGAAAATGGAACTTTAAGGACAAGCATTTTTGATGCAACACGTGAATTGGAATTCTGGAAATATGACACTAAAATTCAACACAACGTTCTGAATGGACCAGCTTTTGTCCGTTACGGCGCCTCATTTGAAAGCTAGCCAGTAGTTTCCCGTGTGTCGGTGGTTCTTCTCGGTACTTTCTGGGTTCTGCCTTCACATATATACTGGCCGCCATGTATAAGCCTATCATGTGCTGAAAAAGGGCATTAACCCCCCCCCCCCCAAACTGGTGTTATGAACTAGTAACTTCGAACCTTCTTCCACGAATCGATTTTTACCAGCTTCAACGCTTGTTACGACAAAAATTTGCGAGGGCCTGCGTTTGCTAAAGAGTTGAAAGTATAACGGTTTAATTTGCAGAAACTGACATCCGACACGTGTTGTTGTCAACCGAAGCCACGATGTTTATTCCCAACTGTCTTCCAGTACAAAAAAATCTGACTGGATCAGCTTCTTTCAGTTGCAAGAACTTGCATCCAATCAGACACCGAACCGGTAGATACTGTTCTGACTTGCTACATAAGCCTTGAGACGAAGTGTATCGACGAAGTTTGAGAAACAGCTAGAACCTGTTAGTAAATGGATTACCAGAGCAGAGTAAAAGCTCCGTCTACTGATTCGTATGGGAGTCTAAATATAGGTGCTAATATACATTTTAATAATGGCAAAAGCGTGAATTTAAACTCAATTTTGAATAAATAGCTAATATTTTATGAAATTAAATTGCATGGCTAATATTGTATGAAAATATTATGAGAAATTGCGATGTAAGGAAAATTAAAATTCGCAAGTGATGCATAGTATCAATCACAAATACGTCTGAGATGCTCTAGCAAGTCATCTAACTGGTAAGCGTTTAGCCTGTTTGTAATTACATGGCACTCACTCATAACCGGCGATTGGAGTGGTCAGCGGGCCATTGTTAGCTGCAACTGACGGTTGGATGACAGGTAAGCGTAGTCGGCGATTCATCATCAATTCGAGCCTGCTGGTTTTTATTTTTTTTTTTATTTTTTTTTATTTTTTAAAACAGGAAATATGAATATCAGAAATCATCAGATATCGCATTTATTGATCACGTATCAGCTACACAGGCATACAGGTTACTATGCCAGTAGTTAGTACTTACCGTAGAAAGCTCTTAATGTTACGGGAAATTTCGTTTGTCTGCGAAAGGACCCAAAGAAGTTAAAAAGCGATAACAATATTTATATACATAATGCCGTCAGATCGGCCTTAGCGTGGAAGAACTAACGCCAAATATAGAAAATTTAAAGTTTTGGAACATAATATGGAGGATTAACTTGAAATTTTATTTAATTAAGATATATGCGAAGGACTATTGTCCAACACAATGTCCAGTTGGTGTGACTGTGTAAGGGTAATGAATGAATGACCTGATTATTTTAAGCTAGAAATTAAATTATAACAAAATATTGTTTGATTTGGGTGGGACTCCGCCAAAATCTTCTAGGCGCAGAAATATTTAAAAAAGGATGCCAAAAATTTCAATGATAAAATATCTCTCGTTTCTTCATTTTTAATTTGAAGTAGAATATAATGTCACATCTAATGAGACAAATCTGCACCTGGCAGATGTGATCGCACCTTATCCACCTATGTTTCGGACATCGCATAACGTGAAATTACACTGGAAAAGTAGCAACGTGGAAAAAAATGTTTATAGCAATACCATACGTACAAATACATTGGCTTACGAAAATATCATTCAACTATTATGTATGGATGTTTACTGAAAACATGCATGTGTATACCGAGCAATCAAACAAGTATGGAAACAAGCTTGACATATATAACAGGTGTTGTATAAACAAACTCAAGGATATAAAAATGTTTAAAAATGTAATGGGTGATTCTACAAATAAAAACCATCAACATGGGCTGGTTGTGACATGAAGATCAAATAACCAGACATGTTACTTTCAAGTTAAAAGTAGGAGTGACCATTTAGAGACTGTTAATTACACATTTAATGAATATGAAAATTACACAATAGTAAAACCACAAAATTATGAAATAGTATAACGTCAGACGGATATCAACGGAACTATGGTGACGAAAAATGCACATTTACATTAATTGATGCAGTAATGTTAAATAAGAAATCAGAGTCATGTTAAAATGCCCACAGGGTGTCAAGCTGAGACACCATTTACATTTTGAGCGACACTCATCATTTAGACATGTTGGAGATTTCAGTGACGAAATACACATCGACGGTAATTGACTTTTGTAGGAATATATTTAAGAAATGTATCACCTAAAACAGGTAGCACACCAATAAATAGTTTTGCATCAGTTATTTTATATTATGGATGTGATGACGAAGAACATACCAAGATTATCTGACATTTAATGGTCATAATGGGATGGAATGATGACAACGTATGGAAGGATATTTCATGAATATGATATATTACATATAAAAGATCACTTCGTGTCAAAATTAGCGAACAAAGATATCGCGATCTTTATCGAATACACACGCACACACAAAGTATTGACCACACACATGTACGACCATAAAGACATCAAACATATATACATGTATTTTGCAAACTGTGATGACGAAAAATAAATTTTCTGAATGAAAACATTTTGTATCGATAAGCAAATATCATCAAGGAATCAGGAAACATAACGATGAAAATTACTGAGGCTATAAACATGTATCTGCGATATTTCTACGAAATACGGGGCAATAATAAGTAAGATAACACTCTGTTAGCCGAATATAAACAAAAAACACCCATTACAATCATTAAGAAATACAAGCGTCCAAATGTAAATTTACTGTGGCGTAATTTGTATTCTTTTGCGATTGGTAAAAATCTTTATCCATGCAATCTCTCTTAAATAGATCTGGTATACAAAAAATTGCCTCGTATAGTTGTTATACTCTACACGATTTAGCATGTCACACTGTGCCTTATCTTCAATCAAACTGAAATATTTCTCTTTACGTATTTAGCACGCTTGCGGTTGGGTCGCGCGTGGCTGAAATACAATATTATTATTTATTTATTTTTAGTAGAGAGTACTCAGTGATATTTGATACTGAGGAATAAGGAAAACAACACCGCTTAGAAATAATAGTAGTATGTATCGTAAATGCTATATAAATGCGCATTACAGCTTGAAAAGAAACCACAATAATTCATTATTTATAAGTTTATATCCATTTATTTTGGTGGTAGATGTTTTTATTTAAGGTTTCAAACTTTTGGGATATTATCTTTTAGGAGAACATGTCTTATATGATAATGATTGAATTCATGTATTACTAAAATGACGTGCTTAAATGTCGAGTACAAAATGTAAGTTTAATTTACTGAGCACCCGTAGACACTGATGACACCCAAGACCACAGTATTGGAAACCCGCTGCATATTTTTTACAAATTGAGTGGTTTTGATCGTGTGTTTGGCGTGCAATATCATTTTTTTTAAAAAAAAACAACAATTGTCGAGTTTGCTTTTGGATACTTGTGAATACGTTCAAACTGCACTTTTAGAAATAGAAGCCCAACTCCACTCCCCGAAACAATCCTTTATAATAAATCATCGCATGAACAAAATGTAGATCACGATCATGTGGTACGTATTTAATGGATATTTTTTGGAAATTTTCCATATGCCATACAATCTGATTCAAATCAGATCTCCACTGTCTTACGTGAAGATATGACAGTGACCTTTTATAGGTCATGTTCTGGTGACCTTTGACTTTGCCATTGGAAATGCAGTTGTCAGAATTTTTTAAGTGAATCAAATCATTCGGCACACATTGATGCTCGTAGCCATACTGCTCAGTCTCCCAAAAGCGTAGGGTGAAGGTTCTTCTCTGACTGGCTGATAAAATTAGCGATTATGGTGATGTCATGGGTTACCAGAACATGACCCCGAAGCGGTAGATGTCGGATCTTCGTGTAGGAAGGTGGAGATCTGATTTTAATCAGATTGGATTTCAGGAGTTGTCACCAAACTGATTAAAATCAAATCACCACTGTTCTACGTGAATATCTGACAACGACCACATTTGGGGTATGTTCTGGTGACCTTTGAATTAGTCATTCACAATGCAGCTTTCAGAAATCGGAACGTGAATCAAATCGTTCGGCAATCGTTGATGCTCTTCTGCCATTCTGTTCAATCTCCCAAACGTGTAGGTTGAAGACTTCATCTGATTGATTGCTGCTATTAGTGATTATTACAATAACAAAGGTCACCAGAACCTGATCATTAAATGGTAACTGTTCGATCTTCACATAGGACAGTTGAACTCTAATTGTAATATGACCGATTAGAGTTGTCCATATCCAAAAGGTATTTGTGTCATTTAGATCGTAGTTGTCCAACATAAATGCAGGCGTTTAATCTGTCTTATAAATGGCAGGCAGCTGTTATATTTTATTATTTGACATGTGTAGGTACAGAACACCTCTTACAGTGTGAATTAATTGCATATGATTTGAAATAAACTCTTACCTTGTTACTGCCAATTTAATGCCCGTGAAAGAAAAACCAGAGCACTCACATAACAACAATGATACCTGTCATTATACTATTAAGCTAGGGAAAGAACAAAACAACGATAAAATGACGACGACAGTTACAACGACCATCAGCTATTACATAAAAAATGAAAAAAAAAAAACGACAAATCTCTTTGACGTAAGACCGTTTATTGTGAATCCCCAATACCACGAGTATGACAGCTCGTGGAGCCTAGTGGTTAGATCGTCTGCCTCAGATGCAGGAGTTCGCTGGTTCGAACCCCGCAGAGTCATACCAAAGACTTATTAAAATAGTATTAGCAGCTGCCTGTTGGGCGCTCAACATTAAGAGATTACTGTTGAGACTAATCGGTCTGGTGTTAGTATAATGTGACTGGGTGGGATATGATGCTACATGTCTGCAGCATGATGCCCCAATACTAGGCATCACTATAAACAGTCACATTGCAGACGTCGTAGTGATATGGCGGGAAAATTGTTAAAGCTAGTTATAAATCCACCCCACCCTACACAACTATTATGGTGTAACCAATCGACACTAACAAACGAAAGTTAGTACCAGAGTGATCATGTAGATAGTACATCAAGTACAGTGTGGACTGTTGAGTGACTATGTAATGCTTTTGATGACTGAAAGCGGAATATTTTCGAAATGGGGGGGGGGGAGACGGTACATTATTGAGCAAATGAGGCCTAAGTGCCTTTTGCAAGAATACAGTGCATAGAAACGTAAAACAAATTATGAATACTGATCTTACACATACATAAATGATACAAAATGGTGGACAGCAACATTTAAAGTTTGGGTAATTAATTGTGTATGGTTGAGGCATGTATCAATAAAAAAAATGTAAAGAAAAATAAACGGCAAAGCATACGAAACGATGAATAATTTGGGTGGATGGAAACATTTAATGTAGAATTTGGAAAGCGGATGGAGAATTCAAGGAAAACAACCAAGTAAAAATATGTCCTGATGAACATAAATTTCTTAAACAGTAGAAAGATGTACGCAAGAAGAAAAGTTATTGACGACGATTTAATTTTAGAGTGTTTACTACACTGGATTTAATTTTAGAGTGTTTACTACACTGGAGTGTTAAGCCTATATATAACTCGTGTATGAATTTAACCACAAGTTGAAAAACAAATATTGTAAAGAACGAACCAACTCATAAATATTATTCGTTATTTATGCATTCATGGCGGAACAGAAAACATCTTCAAAGCAACAAAGGTTAACATCACGTTTTATGATATTATTAGCATCCAAAAAAGACAATATTGGGCTTACCACAAAATGTATGAGAAATTTTCCTGGATTTTGCTGGGAAGAGTCGAATAGTGTTTTCATTAAAGAGTCATTCCGCCTTCACAGAAAGCTCCTTTAAAAATATATTACTTTACGGATGCGTAAGCACCTTGCATTGGAAATTAAGTCTTTTCTTGATATTTTATGTTCTGTTTAAGAGTTTCCATAGTTTCTGTTTTTATTTCATTGGAATATCAGTAATCTTTTCAAAAACAATAAAATTATTTTTAGTTTAGTTTCTTATCCTTGCGGTAAAAAGCAACACAAAATGTATGTTGTTGATGAATTATTTGATTATTGAGTTGAAATTTTGTATTTTCACCCAAACACAATTAACAATCCTACAATTTCATCCAATTCTGAAATTTGTTGTCTATCAGCCTCTACTTCAAAGCTGCACAACAATTCCTACCAGTGTTGCACTTAACTCACTAGAAGGCAAAGGAACAATTACGCCGGAATGCATTCCTGCAAACACCTTATACACTTACTGTTACACCATACCACCAACAACTGCGGCCAAGCTAATATATTATCATTATATATGGGTAATGTAGAGCAGATAGACTATATGATATTTACACATAGTACAAGAAAACATGGCAACCGGTTTTATTGACTGTCTAAATGTTTAAAATTGTATAGTTGTACCTCTGGTTTTATAGAGAATTTGACGGTTGCAACGGAGTTACTGATCGTTGTGCTTAAAATTCATTCTCTTAGTTCCAATGTGCATGCCCGCAAAAGATTTCCAGTTCCGGATAGTTCATCGTTCTACGCTTGGTTAACGTAACATTTACTGGAATCATTTAGGATTGCCGCCAGCAAATTCAGATTGCACAGCCTTCTTAAAATTAGTTTCATTTTCCTTGCATCGAAAATGTAAGTTTAAAATATCTAATTATTTCGCAGATTCCGTCCTATTACTTTAGGCTGGCCTTTTAAATCAATATGGATCCACGCAACCGAAAGTAAAATTGCAGACAGTACGATTTTAGAAAAAAGACTGTAAAAAACAACATGCTCTTAATTCAGTCATAAATGGATATTTACATAAATTCATATTTGTTGTCATTATCTAGCAGTCACTCTTTTTATCTTAGCACCAGTGACCAAAAGTATGTTTATGTAATATACGCATGCACACATTCATTCAAGCATATACATACCCATGCCACAGATAAAACGAGACAAACAGACAGGCATGTAGGTGGTTTAACATCGATATTTCTGCAAAATGTATACTCTAAAAATTCCAACTTTTGAAGGAAATGAAATTTAAAAAATCACCAAGGAGACTCGTACATGTGCCTGTCTGTTCAAGCGTGGATGAGATTTTTGCATTTTGAACAAAAATATATCCTTCCTAGATATAACTCAAGTTTTTTCATGAAAAATATAAGAAACATTAAAATAAATGCAACAGTCTAACTCAATAAAAGAACCTTAAGAAATTAGAATTTTTTCTTGTTGCCGTTCAGCCTCCAGTAACTGCAATGATTAAAGCTGCAAAGAAATAAACATATTTCATTATTCTTCAAGCGAGATAAATTGCAATAACAGTCATTTTACGACGCGATACACCTTCGTACAATCAAATAATACAAATTAGAGTATGAGGAAGTAATGGAAAGATAATGAAGTTTTGAAATGGGCAAAGAACATTTACTTGAAAACTGGGAACAGCGCAAGTTAGTGGGGTTAAAAAGATGTTGTTTTTATAAGATTTAACGCCATTTTCAGCACAAGATAGGCTATACATGGCATCCAGTATTAATGAGGGAGGAATAACCCAGGAAAACCCAGGAAAAAATACCGATCCACGAGAAGCTACCAGCAAGCTTTCTCACATACCCACATTGGCTGAGCACAGAAGAGAACTCCCTCAGACAGACGTGAGATGTCAGTGATCCTTAACGGTGAGCACTTTGGACCACTCGGCCACCCGAGTCCCCCTCCCCCACAACAGTTGATCATATATTGATAGAATATGTTTTTCAGACAGTGATTTATTTATCAATCTTGTTTGCGGAATCCGAGTGGTCTGTCACATTTTCTTGAGCTGCATCTGCCATCTTTATTAATTGACCTATCCGAAGGCGAGTTCTCTCGCTGGTGTTTTCAAGGGGAGATAATAACAGTGAATTCATCTTCAGTTTTCCTTCGCTAGGTCTCATCGGTATATTTAGAAAATAGAAATATAATTGTGCTTTAGACCAAAGTGCTAAGGACTATATTGAATAAGGGCCATTTTCTGCCCCCTCTCCAAATGTCCTTATATTATGTATACTGTATATATGTGGTGGTTAACATTTATTTCTGACATCAGTTTTGTGTTCCCGTGTCCGTTGCCATGGTTACGGGGTGTCAAAACGCTATAATAAAAGACATGAAAAGTATTCATATTTTCCTATTACTTTTCATAGATACCGCTTTATCAAGAACTATTCACTCAGTTTTAAACTTTGCAATATGAATTCATTTTAATTTTGGGTTATAAAGCTTTGTAATTAAAATTGTATTTCTAAAACTATACCAAATTGATCTATAAAAGGCAAAAACAAAACTATATTATATCTAACGTATACGTCAACTGAATACTACACCTAAATTACATTGACAAAAAAGGTACTCAACCATAAAATAATACAAATTGTTCAAACATAAAATAATGATTAACATTATTTGACGATGTTTAATTGTAATGAATTAATTGAATTATTGTTTAATATTACTGAAAAATAATAATATTTAAGATGCACTGACAGGGGCCAATATGTTCGCTTCATCACCAAATATATTGGTTTGTTACCTTCACTGAGAATGACGAGTGTTCTTTATGTATTTGTATCCTTATAATTTCATGGAAATATATCACTCACACACACACATAAGCACGTGTTTCAATCTATAGCAGAAATCTAAATAAATACCTTGAGATCCATACCCCTTGATGTAGCCTCTATTCAATACATGATCCGTTTATGAACTATATATTTGTCCGCATATTAATGTGAATGCCAAGCAATATTTAATATACCTTATACCAAAACTTTTGCAATTTGTTCATACTTTTGTGAAATATGAATGATAATGGGTAAATTGACCACCACCAACCAAACACAAAAAATGAATATATTGTAGGCCTAATGTTTAGCAGCACAATCGATAATGGCGCGAACGCACTTTATGAATATGCCAAGGAAGCACAATAGTCTATTTCAAATTCTAAACGAATGATCACATGATATTAGCCGACTATCATAAATACACTACCTAGTCCGTAACTAAGTTGTGTTAAAATAAGTGCAAAAAAAGGCAACAATACTAACCGTATCAGTGATTGTATATTAGTTTTAAACATAAATATACTGATAAATCTACACTTTACAAAATTGGCAATTCTAATATTCCCAACTGCAGTATTCTTTAAATAGAGAATATGGACATTTATAAAAAAAAAAAAAAGAAAACACTATTGGTTCAAAAGTTTTAATAAATGGTTAAAAATGTTTTAGAAATAATAAAAATGGAAGGTACATGACCTCAAACCTGAATATATTAATATAATCACAACATCATGTATCCCAGGTTACTCTCTCTCTCTCTCTCTCTCTCTCTCTCTCTCTCTCTCTCTCTCAAATGTTCATTGCAACATATTTAAAACAAATAAATGACGGTGGCTGATATGATATAAACATAGAACAAAGAATACAAGAAAGAAACAGACTATATGTACTTCTCGCCATATGCAGCTATTTTTAAACTAGCGTGGGAATACAACATTAAACTCGCTGCATACAGTTTTCTGTCATTCGAAGGGATGTGTACATTTATAAAGAACTTTTGTCTATAATGACTAAAATGTAACGCTTATTTTATTATTCACTTTGCTAATGCCATTAACCAGCACTTAGCCTACTACGACGGCGATTTACAGTGCACAAAAAATCGGACGTTGCGGGATGAATGCAACTTCATTCAAACTTGGGACGAAATCCCGTTTGCAACCATCATGAACGTAAAGTAAAGGTTAATGAAAAGTAATGGTAAGTATTTATGAACTTTTTCATTGATTAAAATATATGACTCTCTCTCTCTCTCTCTCTCTCTCTCTCTCTCTCTCTCTCTCTCTCTCGTCTATTCAAGTCATTTGCATGAACATAAAATTGGGGCTCTCTATGGGGGCATTGAAGAAATTCACATAATATAGACATATTCGAACGAATAAAATAACGTTAATTGAATATATGTTCATATAAACCATTAAAGTAAAGATAGTTACATTAATAAAATAACTATTATAACTTGAGGTTTCGAAATAAAATTTTGTGCACATATATTTTAAATAAGTTATCCTATACATGTGCACTATATGTAGGCCAACATGCATGCTCGTATTCCTACGCATCAACAATAACAATATCTCACCTTAAAGCTATGTAAATAACTGGATGTAATGATGCAGGTTAAAATAAAATGCACTGATTAAATAATTATTACCTAACATTAGTATTTAAACACAATTAATCGCAAATCCCGATTCTTGTAACATCCACATCATTCCAACCACAACATTTAGTAAAGGTGTTAATACACCTGCTATGAAAATGTTGAGATGATTAACCGTTTATGTGCTAGCCCATTTAACCTTTGACCCCGAATAGAGACCCCAAGGTAGGTGGCCAGAATTTTTCAGTAACACTATTTCCATTGATTATTATGTTATTATATGGGCAACATACATGTCACAAGAAATTATTATGTACTCGGCTACACCTTTTCCATTTTCTATAGACAGAAGAACCAGTGCCATGACTGCACAGACATCAAATATAAAAAATTACTGAAAACCAAGCTAGTCACATATATATATATATATAACAACAAATGCTGAAGTAAAGTAACGGAATAGGGTGCAAATCATAATTCAATAAAATAATATATATATATATATATATATATATATATATATATATATATATATATATACACTGTATATATATATATATATATATATATATATATATCCAGATGATTACGGATGAGGGTAGTGTGTTCACACCATAATAGCAATCACTCCTCAATTGATTCCCCATTATTTGCACATTCTGGAATAAATGATGCATCCTTAAGATGAGAAGTTAATGATTTTCTCTTTGTCAAGTCATCATTTTCCCATCTTTTGCAGCCCAGAAACCATATGACACTTGACACGTGGGCACAACACCCTACAACCCGAGCACCAACCTTGCAGGTACAGTACCATCCTTTGATGGAATCCGTGTCATCATTAGGCTTGTATTGGATCCACAGTGAATGTGTTTTATTTCTGGAGTGGCGAGACTGGATTTTTACATGTAACAGATCTGGAAAATCCATGCATAACATAACATCATAAACACCCTCATCTGTGAGATGTTCATGTGTATAGTTTGGAGCCTGTTTGACTTGATAAATCCCCATTGTGATGTAACGCAGGTAATCAACTGAGAGCCTGGGGAAATCAGTCAGTTCATCAGTGGATGCATCCATCTTAAAATAGATTTTACGTTTATTAATCAAATTATTTTCTTGAACTAGGATTTGTACCCTGTTCGGTTCCTTTGCTTTTTCAACCATCCTTCTAGCAGTTACAGCTGTTGATGGATCCATGTTGGTCAGTGGTGGGCGAAATTTATTCATTATTCCACAGATGATTCTAAGGAAGTCACCAATATGCGGAACAAGGGTATTTGGCACTACTTTGTCAAAAAACTTCCACTGTTTCACTCGTGCATTTACACTCTCTACTACCCATCGCACTTTTGTGACCAGTCTTGAAGTGTTGGCATCTTCTGTTGAATGCTGCTTCTGTCCTTTATGTAAAAAGACGGGCATTTCAACTTTAAATCCATGTTCCTGTAGGAAATCTACAGAGTTACGGAACCCCCTGTCTACAACAAAAACATCACCCTCCTGTAACCAATTTGTAATGTCTTCAGCATTTGTTGTTACAATGTGTTTAGTTATGCTTGCATCGTTGTTATAATGATCAGCTAAATATGGGCCTAAAACAGTCAAAATATAACCATCAGTTCCCACAACCATCATTGGCTTAACTAATGGTCGATTTTTATGTAAACTGTAGGAACGGCGTTGGAAGTTATAGTCCGTGCTCTTTTGTATATATATATATATGTACCATCGAGGACAAGGACTGCATTGTTGCCTCCAGGATTACATATTTCCCTTGCAGTTGGGGTAGTGTGGACAGATGAGAATACATCATGTGTGATGTGATGAAAACCAAGGTGTTGCCCAACAAAGTTAACCATAAGGGACTCTCGCACTGTTTTAATTATTCGTTGTACTTGTGATGTTGTTAGATGGAAAAATGTGGATAAAATGATGTTTGGAAGGCCTACCCGCATCTTTGTTAGAAAAACACCCAGGCATGTCAGTGGAGACCTACCATGTGTATTACGCAGTGTATTCAAGAAAGAAGACACTTCCAGGAATTGATCCCTTTTCAAGCCAGTAAGATGAAAATAGTCATCATCAGACAGGCAAGAAGGAACATCAAAGTTAAAATATGATTTTGTTTTAATTAACTCACGCACATTTTGTAAAAGTGAGGTAATATCTGTTCTTGAAAAGTCTTCAAACTCTTTTGTTGCACTGATAGATTGTAAGGATTCATTAGTGAAGAATGAGTTTTCCAAATGAAACTTGCAACATCTACTATTAGAGTTTATAAATATACCACACTCTACAAAAGACTGGGTAATGGCACAGATTGGGACATTAACAAGATGATTTCGATGCCCATGTGGTCTTTTACAAACAACACAACGTCTGTGAGATCTTGGTGTTGATGGAATTTGAAGTTGAATTGATTGTGGGCTTTTCAAGTTGGCAGTTGAAGTAGATGGTAACTGAAAATCTGGATCATGCTGTGGACTTGGTGACTGTGTTACTGACAGATTTCTGTAATATTTACTACGGCAACTAGAGCAAACAACATCATCTTGTGTTACCGGCCTTTGCAATAATTCCTCTGTATGCTTTTCAAGAGTGCCTGTAAGTATTTTTGTTCTAGCTGATGGTTTTACCCTTTTGTAGCACCAGGAACATTGATATGCTTTAGGCATTTCAGATTTTGTTAGAAATAAATAAATTGAACATTATGATTTGATACCATTTAACAAACTGTCACATCTGACATAAAATGTTATATAACTCTCATTTATGGTTATTATTCATTATATTGCAGCAATTCACTCAGGCAGTCATATTTATTATATATTGGTACTCGAAGCCTGCAATTTCAACCCACTCAGTTCTTGTAGGGATGCAGCCTGAAACAGATTGTATGTAGAATATTATGTATTAATTGTCATAATTAATTTATTTATATAATAATTTTATTGTGTATTAAGTTATGATGTATAACAGAAGCCAGCATTTTGTACTTCTAATTCACTTTGGTATGAATATATGTTAACTTATGGTTAATAGGTACCCCCTTTTGTTTATCTCCCTTACACACAAAAAATTATGTTGGTTATGTTTTAGTACTATTTTACTTCTGCTTGTATTATTTATTATTAATAGTAGTAGTAATATTGATATTCAAGCCAGTTTTACTTTGAATAAAATATTTTCGCCTGTAAATGTTATTGCATTATAGTTTTGATTTTGTTTTATCATACCCGAGTAGTAAGTTGTGCATTTTTTATGGTGGTTTTGAAAAATGAGCTGTTAAAAATTTTATTTCAAGCTGTAATTCAGTTATTGATATTGTGGATATTAATTCTTTAAAAAAAAAAAAAATTAAGAAAATATGGAGAGTTGAACTCGGTTCAACAATTTGATACAACAACCACTAAACCGTTTGAGCTATTGAAACTTACGTTTTCGCGGCTATATATCATGCAGATGACAATTTGTTTCCCCTTCTGATCTATATAATTGCAGACTATTAGTTGTTGTTTAATTTTACAAAATTACTATTGCTACTATATGAAGAAGGACTCAGTTAGCAAAATTTAATGAAAAAATACGCCGGTTTTTAGTTCCAGATGAAAATTTACTGATTGATTTAGATTACATTTACGTAACTACATTGTAATAGTGAATTAACAGTTAAAAACATAACGTTATCAATCGGTATCGTGATTAAACAGAAGAAAAAACAGTGTTATTATTGTATAAAATAAATAATATATGTATATACTTACCCTATTTTTTAAAGTATCCTTTTGTCTTTCCAAATATTGGCAACGTCAAAATATAATTTCATTGAATGTTTTTTCCGCGTATTCATTGTTTACATATAGTTTCCAATTCCCCTTCAGCGCCTCTTTCAAAAAATTCCGTTCTCTAGGCAATTTATAAAAAGATGAAGAAAGAGAGAAAAAAATGGATAATATTGTTTTTAAATTATCGGAATAGTTATTATTCCTGGATTTTTTAAAAATATAATAATGAATGAAATAATATAGCACACTTTAGAAAGGCGGGTCTAATTGTTCACGCGTAGCGATACGTCGGCAGCTACGGTGCAACAGTTTCAACAACGACGAAGATACTTAGCCACCCAAATTCACCAACTTTTTAATTTTTAATGATTAGCGCAAACGTGAACACGTAAATAAATTTTATAAATTAACATTTTGAATAAAAATGAACCAAGCAGTGTAAATACCTTGTCTGATCAAGCCTGCGCTTATATTTTATTTCTAGGTTAAAGTTGCTCAAATGTAGTAATTTCTCGTAAATTTCCCATACCAGACCATGTTCAAAGGTCGTATTTAGGTATGAAAAAGAAATTTATATGCATATTTAATGCATGACAAGGTGATTTATACATCTAATAATATAATGAGACACAGAGTTGTGATATTTACAAGAATTTTTTTTCACCATAAAAAGGGGGGCAGAAAATGGCCCTTATTCAATATAGTCCTTTATTGGGTTTACTTGTCAACAACACGTGATGTATTTGATAGTTTTATTCAATATCAACGAATTATCGAATACTTCCGAACATTCAAGGAATGTTCAAATAGGATAATACGGCTTCGTTTCATCTATCAGGAACAGGTCGAGGGTTCATTGTTCTGCTTAAATGATATTTATTGCATAAGGGATATTAAAGTGAATAATGCATGCAAGAAAAAGTTGACTCTAAATCATCGATTGGCAATTAAAGCATGAAAGCCAGAAAATATTACCACGTGTGTAGGAAAGTTCAGGAAAGCATAATATCTGAAGCGATCAAAGCCAATAAGCTAGCTGATAGCAGATATCACAGTAAATGCCTTCAAAGCAATCCTCTCCTTATAAAGAGCTTTGTAGATGACTAAAACAATTAGCTGACACAGATAAAGAATTCTCCGAAACTGTAAAAGCAGTGGTGATGTCAATATTTCCAGTATGAACAAGCCTATTACAGCTGACGAAATACTAAATGTTTAAATTCTGAACTCAAGCTCAGCTGAAAATACAAGGAATAAACATTAAAATCTCAATTGATGAACATTTAGATGTGTCTGAAAAACGTTTTGATACAATCTTGAATACTGGCTTAGTCAAATATGATTAGAATAAAGGTATTATTTTGTCATTTTATAAAAATAATGATAATACAACTAATATACATGTATACAATTACAGACCTATAACGTTAGATAAAAATTTTTTTAAAACGTTTTACCGCATCCATAAAGGTAAGAATTGAAGATTTACTAAATTCATTGATGATTATATTCCACTATCTCGAAGTGGTTAGAGCGTCCGCCGCGGAAGCGGGAGGTCGTGGGTTCGATCCTCTGCCGAGTCATACCAATGACTTACAAAAATGATACTAACAGCTGCCTCGTTTGGCTCTCAGCAGTAAGAGGTTAGTGTTAGGAGTGGTCGGCCTTGTGTCAGGATAATGTGACTGGGTGGGACATATGCTACATGTCTGCAGCAAGATGCCCCTGTACTAGACATTCACTTATAAACTGCCTCACTGCAGACATCTTAAGAATATGACTGATTTTTTTTAAAGCTACGTTAAAAGTCCTAATCAAACAAACAAGCATTATCTAGAACTGGATTAAGATTCGGTTACACCACAGTAGACACTATATTTTTTTTGGTATAGCCTTATTTTGTTTTTAAAAAAGCTAGCCATTTGAACGAAGTTCGGAGGTACTTGTGTTGAATTTTATAGTGTTCTTGATAATTTAAAGAGAATCCGATTGAGTTGCATTATACTGGCATTATATGAAAATGTTTAATTGGTATAGTAAGTATTTGTAATTATATCAAATCAGTTGACTGTGTGAATAATGAATATTCGGATCTTTTTTTCCGAGAAAAGGTGTAAGGAAAGGACCCCCTTTCCCATTATTGGTCTCCTTATTCCATTTATTGAATAAATGAGGGATAACTCGTGTAGTACCAACCAAACCTACTGAATATATAAATATACTTGTTGCAGATAATCACACTGATATGCAGAGATATGTTTAGTAGACATTGCGATAACTGGACACTTAAGGAGAAAACAGAATTATTGTATTCAGTTATAAAAATAGATTACATATGCAAGAAAGTATATTTGCTACCTTCGAGTAAATAACGGGCATACTTCATCCACGTGATGAAATAACCGTTATTCACTCAATCTAATTTTAATTTGATTTTTTGCTTAAATGTATCCACAAGCAAAGTGAGTAATACACGGAAGTAACATTTCTTACCGAATCCAGTGCGATAATATCAGCTGTTTACCATTTACTCTCTGATGTGCTTTGTGTAAGTATATTAGCACAGGAAATATCAGTAGTAACATAACTGTCTTTCCTATTTCAAGGTAACACAGACATCAAATAAAATTAAGAAGAAGAAAAAAAAAAGTCACTGTCTGGGATGGTTTGTCTGAAAATGAGAGTACCCAAGCGTTTAAATATCGCTGAAATGTTTTTGGACATAAGGTTATGGACGTCTGTTTGCGAAACAGTGAAAAACATATTCCTGATATTCCACTCCAGTAAATTATAAAAATATTTATCTTGGAATATCCAGTAGTTCACGGTCTAGGATAAAACTAAACACCGATATTGGTATTGCTGATGAAAATAAATACTGAGGCCTTATATTTCACAAGAATGGAACGTGCTCTAGTTGGCAGAAAAATATAACACCTTTGGTTTGTAAAAAAAAAAGATATGTATTTACTTAAATAGTATTCACAATTTACATTTGACCCATAAACCAATTGGATGAGACTATTTTACGGATTTTCACATATGCTTGTGAGATTTTGGGATTTGTAATATCTGATATTGTCCCAAAATGTATCTCTCTTTCCTCGGAAGTTAATTGAATGTCAAACACAGTACTTCTCTATGTCATATGTCATATGATGAATTAGGTTGGTAACACTGATATATTAGCACTAAAACTCGCATGATAAACTACTGGGCTGTATTTTGAGTGTTTATGAAGAAAATCTGTAGTATTAAGTATATTTTGTGACATTTATTATGAAAATAAATGGATATTAAATTAAAATCTTTTGAAAAAAATTTGCAAGCTCTTAGATTGTTTTCCGAATTTTGTAATTCTTGTTAAAAGTAATGTTATGATATCACACGAAATGTTATGATGTTACAGGCAACGTTACGGTATCACAATCAATATTCGTGTTCACTTTTTTCTATGGGGCGCTTTACAGGTATTTTGAACTTCTGAGAAAGTGGTGGGTGTAAGGTGAAGTTGTTTACACTTGCAACATAAACAATGGAGAGAATGTTGATACAGCTCTGTTACTTTCATGTACTGTTGCTAAAATTTAATTGGATATTGTACTTGTGGACAATGATCTTAACACACCGCTAATCAACATGACTGCTCCCTTGTACTAAAACATCAGCCTGAGTTAGTCTAAAGTACATTAGTTTTAGAAGTTCTTAAAATAGGAGAAATTACTTCTGCCAGACAAGACAATAACAGCTTCTGATAGTCCAATGAATGAATTATCAAATATATAAAATGTAAATAAAGTTGTCGGCTGTTTCTTTTACAATTTACCTCTGAAGTCCAGGAAGTGAAAATGGCCAAGCGGAGCTAACAGTTTTTTTGAGAAATTCATATTTTAAGTAAGGCCAAGATACATAATCTATAACCCATCAGTCATACACCAAAAGTAATGGGAATTAAAGGTTCTTTGACCAATGCCTTAGATAGACGAGGTCTTTTCTTAAATAGCCAGTATAACCAGTGAGGACACCCAGGGAAATTCTTTTCCTTTAAAATACGAAACTGGTGAGATGGCTTACAACAGGGATTACAATACTCTTGTTAATTATTTGTGGTGACTACCAAAAAAATACAAACGAGACGAACTTATGGTATTTGCAAGAAGTATAACAATTATGTGATAAATTCTTTTATAAGTCACGAACCTTGAATGTATTTAGCGTATTAGTTTTTCTTGGTATTGTTATTACGTCATTTGCTGAATTTAACGAAGCAGAACAAGCGTTGGATAGACACGCGCCTGAAGCAGTTGTTTCCTATTTAATAATGTTTATATAAATAGGTGACTAATCTCATAACGTAGTTTTCAGGTTTTTTTTATATTCTATTTGTCCCAATCAGAAGTATGTGAATTTGCTCATAGATCAGTGGCCACCTATATTGTACAAACATGTGATAATATTATAGTCATCAAACAACGCCTCTGTTTTGTATACACATGACAAAAATGTTTAATTATACTTAAAACTCCGCTTTTGAAATGATACAATTATTCGGCAATGTCCGTTCAAACTAGCCATCCATGTCTTTAATTTCCACATGTAAATATCCATGTGATATATGTTACAATCGTGCTGTTGTACATCGCACGGATGTAACCAAATGAGTGATGATGGGACAAAAAAGTTCTCGCTTTTTCCGAAAGACCCTGTTTACCAGAAAAAAGTGGATTGAAGATGTGGGATCGAAAACGGTGAGGGGTGAGAGAGTTTTACCATTTACGCCGGATTATATATAGTCAGTTTGATCAGAAATCTTTTCAGCCCAAATCGTGAAGAAATTAGATCAATTCATCCCGACAAAACACTAGTTTGAACAAGTTCTTTTTTTCTCCTCAAACAACAAGATGATATACTATGTAAGATAGTGCCTGTACACACGAGCCTATATTTCCTCACAACTAAGGACACATCACCAAAGAATGACGCTACTTAATGGGTGTTATATGCACTCGTGCATAGCAGACACTCGCATGAAAACCTAGAAATTAATTCTCATATATCTACACAGTCATTCCTATGAAATATATCAAAGTATATAAAGTTAATTATAGAGAACATATTCACCAGACAGAACGGAAAATGTTATCCCTTGATTATATAAGATTGCTTGATAATAAATATTAATTATGCGTACTATTTTTAAGCATTCTTCTACAGAATTCAGGGATAGCACTTTCCGTTCTGTGTATATTTTTAATTCTCTCTCTCTCTCTCTCTCTCTCTCTCTCTCTCTCTCTCTCTCTCTCTATATATATATATATATATATATATATATATATATATATATATATATATATATATATATATAGTTTATGTAGGGCAAAATGTATTTGACAATAAGTATAGGTTGTTAAATAGAATATGTTTTAGAACAAATTTAAAAAATCAATAAACTAATAAACTAAACTATTTATATATTTTTTTAAAGAAAATAATCACACTTCGTAACGTACATATATATGAGATGAACACTAACTGTCTTATCCTGCTCATTCCAAATGGAAATATATATGTACACTTATTTTTATGTTAAACATATATGTACATCATCATAATGTAATTCTCAGTTTAAGTCTTCCGGTCAAATTATAAAGATTGGTTTATAAACCAATACTACTAAACAGGTAATATTCTACAGAATACGTATATATTTTCTAAGTACATGAGATATTATAACAAATTTATTTAATTTTCGGCTTCAGGTCGTAACACCGGTGCATATAATACGCACTCGATTATACATGAGAGAGAGAGAGAGAGAGAGAGAGAGAGAGAGAGAGAGAGAGAGAGAGAGAGAGAGAGAGAGAGAGAGAGAGTAATGCTGATTACTTTGTCACTGTTTAGTTGCTGAAATATGAAGCTCTTACTATAGTTATTGTCAATCATATTTGCTCCATTATTCCATCCAAATAAGAAAGGAAAGATCACCCAACAAATAGATAAACAAACACTTATTGAAAATAAAACGAAAGAAACTGACCTTGCATTGTTATCATTTTATTCCTTCTGATGTAAAAATAAAAATGTTGGAGTATGGTCGGTGACCTTTACGCAACCTTTTTCGAGAGATCAGTCTTAGTTTTTTTATTTTAAGGAAAAGTATTTTAGAGTTATAAAATGTATCCACATAATTTTGTTTCTATGACTTGAAAAGAATGTAGAGATAAATGGGTACTACTTTCCTTTAATAAGTAGGGCAAAATTTTTCACCGCGCGTGTGTGTGTGTGTGTGTGTGTGTGTGTTAATAATGGAAAATATATTTATATAGTGTACAGTTAAATGTTTCCTGATCTAAAACGGTATCCTGTGAAAAAATATTGGGAATTCTGGGTAAGACTATTGCTAAATGGTCTATGACTTGGAGAAGCTTGCATCATCTTATCTATTGCCAATGCTAATGTAATTTTATCACTTGTCAGACACCGTTTAGGTGACCCCAGTTTGTTCAAAACTGACATTTAATGATCAAGGAATCTTACAAAAATGGGCTATATCCACTTTTTACCATGGAGTTGTTCAGATATAAAATATAGTTAAATTTGGCTACAAAATTTCGAAAAGCTTTTTAAAAACTAAGAACATTATCAAATAATTTGCAAACTATATATATATATATATATATATATATATATATGTATATATATATATATATATATATATATATATATATATATATATATATATATATATATATATATATATATATATATATATATATATATATAGTTCTTATTGTAATGTATTCGAAGATAAATATCACATTATCACTAATCATGAAAGTCATTTTTTTTTTTATTAAACACAATCGTTGATTTTGGGCAAACAAATATGTACGAATTTTTTTAAGTTTATTAAATTGTCAACAGTCAATATAGTTCCTTTTATCAGAAATCTCAGTCATTTCAAAACAAGGCTTAAGTCTGATGTAATGGATGCTCGAATATGCAAACTGAACAAGCCAAATGCGTCACTGATCAACGTCACTATTTGACTCCTGTTTTCAAGACAGCCATGCATGACATATTTAGATTTCAAGTCTATATTTGGAAAGTAATTAGTTTATATTTACGTCAGTGGGAAATGTTAAATTCTTGACAGGATGCTATAAATAGAACATTATGTATCAACCCAGTCGGAACGAGCAAGCCAATGTTTTTGTCATTTAGGCCTCATGTACAACCGCTCTAAATCCGTTATCACCAAGTTTCTCCATTCGATAAAGTCTCAATATAAAATAGTGAAACCCATAAATGCCGAATAAATTAGGCATTTTGAATCGGCTTCCTGAACCCTTAAATACTAATGGATTCAATAGGACACCCCTACCACTACCATTTTTTGAATTCTTAAAATGTTAAACATGAGTCTAGTGTAACAGATAACGTGTAACGAATAAACATAACCATATTTCAAATCCACATTACCTCGGGGTGCAACTTTATGTCATATCGTGTTAACAACCAGTCACCGAGTTGCGAACTTGCAAGAGTAAGTGAAATGTGCTAACACAAGAGGAATGAAGAAAAGATTAAACAAGGTTAACGAGAAAACAAGGAAAAATCACAATGTACTTTTAATTATTACCTATCCATCCACCCAAATAGTTTGTCTTGAAAGCTTGATATTTTGCTTGCATTACCCATATTGCAAATATGATTAAAATCAATTAATTCATATTCCTTGTTTTCAAATACCACAATGTATTTTTTCTTTGGTTTTTGTTTACATGGGGTTTAACGTCATTTTTCGGCACATGACCGGTTATACACGAATACCTGTATTTTTTCTTGAAGAAAAACCCAGGGGGAAAAATCATCAACCCCCGGGAAGCTGCTAGCAATATTTCTCACCTACCTATACTGGTCGAGCAGTAACTTAAGATTGCATGGGCAGAGATGAGATTATGAGCCATCACCAAAGCGAGCGCCTGAAACCTTAAGCTACTCGGCCACCCGATCGCCATGAAGACAGGGTCCGGTTATGAGGAGCGAAAGGCTAATATAATGGAAGGTCGCTGAGCTGTTATTTCAATATTGAATGGAGGGTCTAAAGGAAAGCCTACAAAAAAGCATAAAGCTAACGCTTTATTTTGCATGTGATTTAATCCGATTCTGCCTAGAGAGAGAGCCGCTTACGGTTTCATAGTCGAGATACAGACGTTTAAAAATAAATATGAAAATCAAAATTGTAAAAATGGAAGATCACATACGTATTAGTTCAAAATTATATATGCCCACGTATCTGTCCATGACACACGAAAATGTCAAAATCGTGACAAAAATGTTCAAACAGGCAAATTACCTTCACTGGATTTGTTCAGAGCCAACAAGTGCAATAACAATTAGATGTGCTGACGTCATCAGTTTTACCTGGTAAAGTTTGACGTCATCAGATTTTACCCGGTCAAGTTTGGGTCAATTGATGTAAACATATTTGGCATGACTAAGAAAAACTAAGGTAATGAAAATTGTATATATCCTTCGCAAGTATCCTATATAAAGAATCCCTTTTTCTGATGAGGAAACTCCAGTTTACGTCCAGACCGTTTGCCCACGAGACAAAATTCAACTTAAAAGCGAAGTAATAATACATGACACTATTTATTCTATAGTTGAGAATTTGTCAGATAAGCAAAGCAGAATGCAGTCATATCATGTCAAAAAGCTCTCGGTAAGTAATATACTATTGCGTTTTTGCATGTGTTACGAACACAATGCATGTATGCTCTAGGCATCTTCATAACTGGGACCAAATGTCACCAACATGTCATTAAGTAATAGTCTAGACTTCAGGTATTTGATTGGTCAGAATAAGGTCACGTTATATCTCTTACAATCATATTGCTGGATTTTAGGCACCAGTTTAAACCTTAAGTTAAACATGTAAATTCAAATAGGAAGCCTTGACTTCATATATTTGCCTATTATACAATAATTATGTTTGGTCCTTTTGTGGTGTGGTGTTACGCATAGTGGTAGTAGAAAAACGTGCATGGTTAAATGTGGCGGTGCATTCCTGTCAGATATTTAACTTTCATCACATGCACATCGTAATCAAAAGCCTGAAAAATACATCAACATTGGGTCAAGTCTTTTTATATGTATTTGTTTGTGAAAGAAGTATAAATGAATGATGCCTTAATTCGAGTCAGAACCTTGTAGAAACTTATCTGTGTTTTTGATGTAACAATACATGCATATCATGTATCACTAGGTGTGTAACCACATATGACTGGTTAATATCCTTTCTATGAATTTAGACTTGTCTTGTGTTTCGTTATCTAGCTGGGCATGTCTATGCTTATTCTTCAGTCTTTCCATTTAATAATATCACAATTTCTTTATTATCGATTAAACGAGGATACGACAAATGCTGAATACATAAGTGGCCAAGATACAAAAGAGAACGAAACTAATTAAACCTGATTTCACGCGATGATGGGTACGGTTGAACAAGCAAAACATTGGAATGTGATATACTCAAGTCCAATGGGGAGAGGATCACAGAGTATTAAGGCAGAGGGCATTGGTGCGTGACTATTAAATTATGTCAGATTTTGAAGGGATATAGCTGCACGAAAGAGTTTGAAAACGTAACCCCTACGCGTATTAGCAAGGGCATTTCTCTGATATTCCAAAGACTTTACAATAGCACAGACATTGTGTGATATTCCTTGTTTCCTATTTTTAAACATCAGCTTACACAGACATATAATTTTCCATAATGAAAAAAATAAATAAAGCATTGTTTCATTGTTTAATGAATGACCCTGCAATGGCCATCTATTCAGTTTGAGATATTGAAGTCCATTGATTGCGGCCCTTGAAGCAGCCGTCAATACATTCTCTGGCAAGACCTTGCTTATTATACCTAGTTAATTTCAGTCTTTTTCCATCGTGCATTCCAGATCACATCGCAACAAGTATATGAATAGAGACGTCAATAAAAAATAAATACCACTGGTTTATGATGACCACAACTGAATGTTATTATTATGTTCAAGTGATGTTAACTCCAATGAAAAATGTTTCTGTGCGCCAGATAAAAACATAATTTTCCGAAGACGCATGGATTTAGAATCTTAGGTGTGTCTTTTCCTTGATAATAAAACGGAATTGCTCAAAGTGTAAGATCTATGTAAAATATAGAGAAAATTTCTGAACATATTGCATGCACTTTTGCGCAGTTAACCAGGATTCACCTTGCAAAGTGATTTAACGGGGTCGTTCACAACTTCTGAAGCGACAACTTTCGAAGAATCGCCGAAATATATATCGAGTTACGAAACACACGATATATACTGCCCATATTTCCTAAAAATACTCCTAAACAGCCTCTCTCTCTCTCTCTCTCTCTCTCTCTCTCTCTCTCTCTCTCTCTCTCTCTCTCTCTCTCTCTCTCTCTCTCTTTTTTGTCAACTTATACATAATATACCTATATACCTTACTTGAGAAAGGTACTTAGTAATACTCGCAATCTGCGATCTTATGATCTGCAGGCCAAGCTATCTTTTTTTCCTTTTTGTTTAATTTATTTTTTAGACATTAGTATGGTTATCTATCGATGTGAATGGTTTCTTTCTGTTCTGATCTGCAAACATCAAGGGTCTGTATTGTTAATTATGTTTTGAAAGAAAAGTTTGAAGTGGTTTCTTTATTATGCTTCTATATAAATCCACCCCTTTATTATCGAGATCTATGACACAACGGAGATCTGACAAACACAGATAAAAAAAAAATCATGCTCCTTTGAAATTTTAAATTCTTTGTTCTATATAATAAGTAGCCTACCAGAAGAGAAAAAAAAAAACACTGCACTGCAGGTTAGGAAATTTTATCGTTAGTTACGATATGCTCATAAATCTGAAAGCTGAAGTTTGATCGGTGACTCAAAAGAGAAACATAAAATGCCTTGCATCAGTGTCATACTATATACTTATTAAGCTTGCCTTTAATCAGACTGTGAGTTCTTTGAACGACTTCGTATTAGTGATTTGCTCAAATATCAAGGTGAATAATTTGTGATCCTATTGTTATACAAATATACCTCTGATAATGTGCAAATCCAATAATTGCACCCGATTTGACGTCATTGTATACAAGATACGACAGAGAATGCATTGTCACTCTTGCTCAGTCATTTGCATTTGAAGATGTTTGAGAACATATCTAAATATGTTCGTCTGTAATTACATCAGGTCCGGACCAGGACGGTCAAAACAATAAGAACATTTATGTGAAGAATACGGTCTCGCGCAAGTAGCGTAGGAAGACTTTTGGTTGATTCAGTAACGTAGTCAGACAATATTAAGAGTATGACCGTGCGACCCAATGAATAATATGGAAACAATAAAAGGTATGTCCTTTTAAAGTAGCCAGAAGTAATGTAGCATATCATTGAAATATGTATATTGTAGATAATAACTAAGCTGAGTATATTCCGATTCAAATCTTATTCTCAACACCCATTTATATTAATCCTAAGCACAGAGACAATGTATGTGTGTATACGGAACGGTTATTCTTGGTATATATGTGTGACACAAGAACAAATTAAAACATTTATTCGAGTTATTTTTTTTTATTGGAAGATACTAAGAATAAAAATAATAATCATAAATGAGCCGACATTGGTTCTTGTCATCTAATTTCCCAAAAATCTACTCAAGACCGCAAAGATTATTTTTCTTCTATTTTCCAAGAAATGTTCTCAAGTCGGCAATGTTTCTTTTACAATGTGTTCCCAGTAATGTACTCAAGTCGGCAATAATTCATGCCGTCAATTTCTCCATGAAATCTACTAAAGCCGGCAGTGGTACGTACACTATATTTTCCCAACAAATATACCCATGTCGACAATGGCACGTGCAAACTATTTTCCCTAGAAATCTACAACGCTGGCAATGGTATGTACACTCTATGTTCCTAAGAAATCTATGCACGTCAGCAACGGTACGTGCACGATATTTCCCCAAGAAACAAAGCTGGCAATGGTACATACACTCTATTTTCCCAAGAAATCTACAAAGCTACCAACAGTACGTACAATCTATCTTCCCAAGAAATCTACAAAGCGGTCTACCTATTACGGGTTTAATATTTAATTTTAAAAAATCTACAAAGATAGCAAGGTACACACTATTTTCCCAAAGATCTCTACCCTTGCTGGCAATGGTATTTGTACTCTATTTCCTAAGAAATCTGACCACTACTGTTTACGAACTGAGAGAAAGTGCCTGCAATGTTTGACTGCAACTCACATTTCGGATATTTAACTGTGTCGTTCATTTCAAACGCATTTAACCCTTTTCATGGTAGATAAAGTAGGAGTTGGGACATCCTCAACCTTTTCCGTGAAGTAAAACAGGAAATTCGTCGCCATTTGGAACCATATTCTAAATTGCTTTTGTTCACATGGAACGATATGACAATAGAAGGAGACAAAATCACATTCGGATTATCGTCAATCTTTGCTGTTGCAACATGTGTAGTACATTCCGTCTGACGCAAGGCATCCAACACATCAAAACTGGTGCTTATTCCTAAAACAAATTCAGTGGTTATTTCGGCGGAAGTGACCGAGCGATGTTTCAGTCTATATGGCATTAGAGCGAAATAACTCGTAGGAAAACTGGTTCGCACGAATCACATTGTGTAATGTGTTGCATAACAAATATTTTCTCTTCGTTTACCATGTTTGTGATGTCATACATTTGCGTCTGGATAATTTTACAAATGAATAATGTGTATTTAGAGGAAAACACAATGGCAAGAAGATGAATGTCGTTTTGTACGATGAAGAAATGCCATTAATAAAATGTATCAACAAGAATACATCATACGTATTGGAATTAATAAACGATAGTCGACATTTTTTATACTGCCTGTCTTTAATCAACATATAATTTTAAAAGATTCACTATGCTAATACATTGTCAATAGCTGATTCACTATTTTGAAGCAACTTGCATGTTAAATGCAAACATTGAAGTTTAAAATCTTGCATGCTGTTTAATCAATTTCTTCTAAGAAAAAGTTCAAGAGTTTGAATTTTGGGCATTTTAGCCTTCGATACATATATTTTTTAATGATCTGTTGTTGTGACTATTTTGTGTTGTGTATAGAATTATACCGTTTATTTTTAAACATTGTGCTTAATTTCGTTTGGTAAAGTATAGAGCAAAAAGCAAAGAAAAAGACAGAAAAAGACAAAAGACATATGACATTCTCTTCTGGCACAAGACAAACAGATAATGACAGATACCCCCCCCCCCCCCCGGCCACCTCTTGGTAAGCAGGTTGTGTATGGATAGACAGTCAAACGCATCTCAACAGTACATTAATTCAGAAATGAGGTGAAAATTTCAGCGTCAAGAATTTGTTGAAGGAAATACGCCTCAAGACGAAATATTCAATTAAAAATATGAACAGAACAATAGCCGTATATTTCACAATCAGCGCGTGAGACAATACGATTGATTGAAGAATGTGGAATGACACAATGTTTAGAATTAAGAACATTTAATCAAGAACGGCAGCAATCGAAAGCGATTGGGAGAGGGAGAAATCATAGGGCCAGCTGGAATCGCATCACAATTAGTTTTTCCAGTTCTAGTCTATTTTTATAACATTTTTTTCTATCTCATTTTGGTGGTGATATAAGAGTTATATTGATGCATTTTTGGTAGGGATTAAAAGGTATTATGAGCGGAGAGAGTAGTTGTCTATGTGTATTTCGGCGACAGTGCACATTGAGTAATAAGGCCTTGGTGATGATCCGGAAGTGAAATTTGTGTTCTGTTTGCATGCTGCTCTGTTTACAGTGCATCCTCTCAAAAAATTGCCGGTGAACCTTTGACAAGAACTTCACCGTGACGTCATCTTTGGAGGTATTTTAGATTAACATATGATTTGTATTGATTGTCACACAGTGGAAAGGTCAGTACTGAGAAATATATGTAGAGAACATGTAGTAAAAATAATTGTGATGTATGTCCAGTTGGTGAGGTCGCAGGCGAGATAGAGAGATCGAAGAGCGATAGAGAGAGATGGCAGGGTGAACTGCTAAATCGCAGGGTGAGCGTAAGATAACCTACAAGGGCTGGAGAGGTGGCAGGACGAGTAGAAGCTGGGGGAGGGTAAAAAACATGGGAGGTGCAGAAGAGTCGTAATGACGTAAAATCGAGTTGTCCTAGACAATATGGTGCCTGTTTTCAATAATTGGGTTGACCTGTTACCTCTTAGCATGGTTAGATGCACAAAAGGGTGTGGCAAATGAAAATATGGAGATAAATGAACGGAATATATTTCTTTGTCATTCAGTGTTGGGTATTGGGCACTTTTTAAATGTGATTATATTAATTTTTGTCATTGTTGTAGCTCATTATTATAAGTAATGTCGTGTCTGCAGAATATGTGGTGTATGTTATGTTGTTCCTGGGCATACCAAATATCCATGGTATACTTAATACGGAACATAGGCAATAATATTCATGATATGCATAACACACACACACAAACACACACGCGCATATATATATATATATATATATATATATATATATATATATATATATATATATATATATATATATATAGTTTTAGAAATATATACAGAGCGCGAGAGTTTCTATTTCATTGTGATATTATTTCCGGTTTCCTTGACAACAAATGACTTGTATGGATATGTACATTAAGCCAAATTGATATTGGACGTCCGTATTTAAATTTGCGTCTCTCCATCTGTCAGTGGGTTTTTCTAAATTTATTAAGGAACGTATACACCTCTGCAGTTTAACGCTTTCACATTGTCTTATTTTAATATTATTTGTTATGGGATTCAATTTGTTTGTTTTTAAGGTTTGACAAAAAATCGACTAGTAAATACGTTTCGGTCCTCAGCTGGCAGACGCGTGCAGAGAGAAATCATAAGCTCAGTTACAGATAAATGCATTTTTACATTGTTGTCATTGTCTATATGCCTTTTGAACCGACGTGGCTTCGGCTCTTATTCCACTCCTATATAGGTTTATGAAAGCTATCATTTAACAAAGCCTGCTAAAAATAGATTCACTGTTTGATCACTTAAACGTATAGCTAGGTAACTTAAACGGATTTGGGACACTGCGTACATTCAGGTGTGCACATTTGATTCATCCCCTTGATGACGAGTATAATGATTGATTACAAACAAAGCTAATGCGATGCGACAAGTTCAGTTACCATATTTTAACGCTCGAATATATGTAGGGAAAAGAGTGTACAACATTTAAAAGGCACTCTAATCAATACGCCATAAACAAAGAGCTGTTTATCGGAGTCTATCATCTTACTTGAACTCGTCATTGATTCGTAATCGATTGGTATAGGCATATACACAGATCTTCTGAGTCATTGTTTTTTGAACAACGACGAGTCAGTGAGAGTGACTGTCAATAGCATTTTTCAACAGGCGATCGTTGTTGAAAACTGAATATAAGAGAGGCTGGAGCTCTACGACGTTACAAAATGGATTATGTATATAGAATAGCAAAAAAAAAAGTAAACTGGGATATATCCCCGGGGGCCCGGGCCCGTAATGGGGCAAGGGCCGAACAACATTTTTTAATTTTATAAAAGAATTTGTTTGTTTGCACAAGAAATTGGAGGAGAGGCCCAGGTGTTTCTTACCCCAGGGCCACGTGATCGCTCTGTACAAAAGCAAATAACACTTGTTTAGTCCACAGCACAGAAAGACCTGTACCCAAATATTGGGAACCGTAGGGGACAAAAGTTGAGAGACTGGATAGGATTTCTTCATTTAGTGCCGAACGATTTTATTCACTTTTAGATTTCTGAAAGCTGCATTTCCACTGGCTAATTCAAATGTCACCAGAACAGAAACCCTGAGCGGTCACTGACAAATCTTCACCTAGAACAGTGGAGATCGGATTTTAATCAGACTGTAAAGTAGTTCGACCAAAAAGCGGCAGTTGAAATTTCAATCTCCAGTAAATTTTGAATAAATTTATTCGTGTTCAAAGTTCGATTACATATGTTGAGTTTTTACATTTTTCTGCTGAATTACACAACGTTGGTTTAAGATTCCATTTTCTATATCGAGTTTTTATATTTTATTGGTTGAATTACAAAGCAGTGGAGGTTGAAAATTTCAATGTAATATACTGGGAATTCCAGTTTCACACGTAGAATCAAAACGTTTGCGTTAAAAGGTCCATTTCATATATCTAGTTTTAACAAGTTTGACGGCTTTAAGTGAGTGCCATGTAGGATCACGTGCTTTTCAAGTTTTTCAAGGCACAGTCAAATGTTAGTACCCAACGTTTAAAATATAACCAATATTAGCCTAATTAAGAGATGATGATGATGATGATGATGATGATGATGATGATGATGAGAGAGAGAGAGAGAGAGAGAGAGAGAGAGAGAGAGAGAGAGAGAGAGAGAGAGAGAGAGAGAGAGAGGGGGGGGGACGCTATTGAATTGAGAACTAGTCAAACATGTATTTACAACAGCAGCGTGAACATCTATTTCATCGCCTTGTTCCCTATCATGTTTACTCCTTTGTAAAAAAAAAAAAATTGGCCAGAGTTCATCATTGATATTTCCACCTTGTTTATAATTTTCCATATTACTTCTCCCATGTCCATGAAATGGCACGCCTTTTGTTTTAAGTTCAATCCACCAACAGCTTCTTCCACAAATATCCTGGTTTATCACGTGCTGAAAATGGTGTTCAATACCCATCCCCCCTGATATTTTCTTTTCCGATGTTAATACCGGATATTTAACACATAGTAGGTATAGTTTTCCTATAGTATACGCAGTTTCGTATTTTTATATTACCACATGATAAAAATATCACTTTATGTGATTCTGATTGGACCAAATGAGGCCATGAAATTATTGTACAGTATGCTCTTTACTGATTGGATGGAATCGTGTGAAAACGTGTTTAACATAGCCTTCTGGAATGTTTCGCTATGAATGAACATTTTTGGCAGCCAGTTTTGAACTCGACTCGCGAAAGGAAATCGAGGAAAATTGATCTCGGCTGTCTGAATATGGATATGTTACCCCACAGGGTTTGTCATGTCATGTATGACAATATCATGATGAGAAAAACGGTTTGAAACTATAAGACATGAGCATCAATAAGAAGTATAACTATGGGTATTTTTTATATTTGATGGTGGATTGGGTGATCTGTATCTGTAACACAAATATAGAATCCATCTTGTATACAAGCGTGGTTTAAATGTTAACTTACAGAAGTAAATAAACTCACCTCTGTCCACATACGAATCTGGACATACATGGGTCTCCTGACTGACAAATCTTTAACTACAGCATCTTTATACAGTATATATGGGATGCAAATCCGACTCAAAATGAAATTTGTTTACGTCTTCTGTACAGTCTGTTGTTCCATTCAAATACTGCAAATATCCGGTCAGAAATGCATTGGAGTCAATGTGGGAATTTCTGCATCCAGTAATCCTATTTACACATACAATTCGTAACAAGGTAATGTTTAGTTCTGAAAGTGACATTTTAGGACAAACACGTACTCTAGGCCTACTGTTTACCGTATGAAACAATGTGGCATCACATAGCATTGATCATTCTGTTTTGAAAAATGATTTGTCGTTATAAAATGTTCTGCTTATTTGGACGAAAACTTTTTCTTTGACTTATAGTTTGTATTAAACAGAAAAGTACAATCTACTTTTACTAGCTCAACATTGTATGGGACTATATTTTATGCACATCAAATGAAAGATGCACCGTTCTGTAAGAATAAACCAATATATTCGTTCTTCTTTCCATCTAAATAATTTCCACTGAAATAAAACAAACCTATCTGATTAAAAGAATCTTAAATGGGTAATAACTTAATATGAAATTTATGAAACTCATTGAATAATGTTTCAGCTTCTGCGAGCGTTGGCGAGCAAACGCTGGACATTATTCATCTAGTTTCAAAAATTTATATTAAATCATTACTCATTTGAGATCCTCTATATCTCATCGTAGTACTAAAAAACTTGATATATTAACGAGTGGCCAAGACACGAGTTAAAATCTATAGCTTGTATTACCACAAGATAAGATATATCCATTATTAATATAGGAAAATAAAATTTTCCTTATTATATACCAAACATGTTCCGGAATCGAAGTTTACACACTTCAGCAAAACGCCATCTCCTACCCGCTATTCGTACATTCACGTCGTCCATAGCCTGATCGTAAAAATATGTTTGACGTAAGAAAGCGGTATGTATTGGTTAACCTAATCTGTCGCAGCAGTAAATTGCATTTTTGCCATATTGTAAACTATTTGACCCTATCTGAAAACGATGTAAGATTCGTCAATGCATTACAGCAAGTTTGTCGTTGTTGTCAAGTAATCGGAAATAACCCCAGAGAGACGCGAACGGCAAATGTTTTCTTTTATATCAAAGATTAATTTCCATATCTGAAAATTAAAGGCAGTTTATATTTATTCGTTCTAGCTCACAAAGTGATCGTTTAGGTTGTTGCAGATGCAAATTATTTAGTCCCATACTGTAAATCATCGCATGGCATGATGGGATTGTTTTTCCACCGGTGAAAATATAGGAAAGAAAAAATTAAGTATGAAATTTATTTCGCAAATAAGATTCTATATTTCACACATAAGTATATAAACCGCTCTACCCGGGCCCCAATATAACGGCTACAAACGGTTAAGACTACATTTATCCGAATCGAGTAACTGTTACTAACGTTTAAGGCTACATTTATCAGAATTTAAACAGTAGCATAACTCCCAGTATCTTTCAGTTTTAATTAAGATATTATCAACCTGTCCGTGTGGTGAATTTTACCGTCTGTTGCAACATATTTAGTTGTCTTCCCTATCAAAAGCCAGTAAATCGTAATCTCATCCCGTTTTGCGTTCTGCTTTTATTAAACCCAAATAAATGGTAACAGCTTTTGCCATACATCCTTTAGCGTAACTCTATCCACCGCGAGATATGAATGAATACGTGAAGCCCGTGTACATGATGCATACACCCATTTGTTACGACGAGCATTTTGAATCACAAAAATCAATGGACTCTCGTTGAAACAAATCTGAGACAAAATCAGTAGGCGTTTAACGAAAGCACCAAACCGTTGATGAAATCTATATAAGTAAAAAAGAAAGAATTTCCCTGCGTAGCTGACAACAAATACCAAAAAAAAAAAATGATTAAAGGGTTATTTCAATAGCCAACTCTTGCACTAGCCAATCTACACACACTTTGATTTTTTTTATACTACTATCTAACGATAAGAAACATAATCGAGTGATAGGCCATTTTCTCAAATACTACATTTTTTTTTTCTCAAAAGGAGTTCCGAAACGATAATATTATCAGCTACTGAGCCACACGAATATTATTGACATCTTACAGTTGCATTAAATTTAGATGATATAATGGTACCATAGTGATACCTAAACATCATAGCAAAAATAAAATGAAATTCTTATCTAACATAAATGAAAGACCAAAGACACCATGTGACCATCTCAATAGTTTCAGAGAGATGTTAGAGGTAATCGGTAAGTGCAACATAACAACAGCAGTCTCAATATCAATACATATTGTGTACTTGCCTGAGATGAATACGGGTTATGGTAGACACAAGGAACATTCATCAGAATACAAATGTTGATTTGCTAGTGTTTTAGGAAAGAGGCTGATTTACGGATTACATTCTGTGTTGAGACAAGAGACAATCAATATGAAGAGGGATTTCAAGATCTATTTGATATAAATAAGTACACCGATTTGTATGTAGCTATATGTACGATGCAGCTTGAAGATTTCATCAATACACAAACGATTCGTGATATAATAAAATAAAAAAGAGACAGAATTAAAAGTCAGATTCAAACAGTACATGCTCAATCGATATATAAAGTATGGTTATTGAATCATCCACTATATTTGACGTCTTTGACTATTTAGGTAGTAATGTCATTCTCACGATGGTCCTTTTGAACTACAGTAATTGTGTTGTAGCCTTATATAATGCGCGGTGCATGATTGGTAAATAGTACCGGAATTATGATAATTTCTGCCAACAAGTCGAAAATAATTATATGTGTTCAATACAACACTAAAAGTAAAACGAAGCTGTCGGCAAACGGATCGCGTTCTTCAAAAAGTTAAAGTTTTACGTTGCTAGATGTGATATCTGTTATCAGATACATTGAACAAACCTATTCTCTATAGTCATCGCGCATTGTTGATGAAGTATACCTTTTAAAGAAAATGAAGACTTATTTAGATATGATCCTGTAATCACGTGACTTAGTCATATACAGTCTTTCGACGATACATTGTTCTAACCGATTCACTGTTGCCATAAACTTAATTTTTGAACTTTTAATAAAATTACATAGCATAACGATGATAAACCATAACTATAAAAAGTAAAATATATTCATAAAATGTCGAAACAAGGAACTCTCTTGTATAGCTGTCACATGTGTGCAACATTTTCCAAGAAATTATGGTACCACTCTTCATAACACCAAATATAAATGATTCGCGACCTCAACTCAAAGATTTATAAAGACAATGCTAAAACGTTTTAAAAGTAAAAAAAAAAAACAAGGTTAAAATCGAACTCTCTACGAACAATCAAGACTGTAAAGAATCGTTCAAGCATCTGTCATCTCGTTGCTTAACTTGAATGGAAACAACATCACTGTTACCTACAAGTATCGCTTGGACAGATGAAGAACTTAGAGATATGACAATGTTATGTACATCAGGAAAGTGGTTTGCAGGATAAAAGAAACGTAGAAAATATCCAATATCAAAGTGCTTAGAAAACAGTTTAAAAGAAAAACTAAATTTGGTAGTTACTGAATCTTCTACACATTTTGCACTAATAAAACATGGTTTAACGCCATTTTTCAGCACAATATAGGCTATACATGGTGGCCAGTATTAATGGTGGAGGAAGAACCCGGACAACCCCCGGAAAGAACCACCGACCCACGAGAAGCTACTGGCAAGCTTTCTCACATAACTACATTTGCCGAATCTTAGACTCGAACACACGCAGACAGAGGTGAGATGGCAGTGGTCCGTAACGGACAGCGCTTTAGACCACTCGGCCACTCGGGGCCCCTTCTTTTTAGTACAGATATATAGGAACAAATAGCACTAAACGAAACCAGACGCCACAAATATTCTTGCAGTATACATTCGTTGTGGGTGAATCTATCTATCTATCTATCTATCTATCTATCTATCTATCTATCTATCTATCTATCTATCTATCTATCTATCTATCTAT
Organism: Unio delphinus; assembly: GCA_029339505.1. Lineage (NCBI taxonomy): Eukaryota > Metazoa > Mollusca > Bivalvia > Unionida > Unionidae > Unio > Unio delphinus. The sequence goes on from JAQISU010000096.1 coordinate 2,796,251, forward strand.
CCATCCATCCATCCATCCATCCATCCATCCATCCATCCATCCATCCATCCATCCATCCATCCATCCATCTCTATTTATGCAAAATGTTTATCTTCGGATTATCCACTCCCAACTGACCGCTCCTGTGTCCTATTGGTTAGATCGTCCGCCTCGGAAGTGGAAGGCTGCAGGTTCGAACCAACAACTTAAAAAAAATTATACTAACAGCTGCCTCGCTATGTGCTCAGCATTACAAGACTGGTCAGTTTGGTATCAGGATAATGTGACTGGGTGGGACATCATTCAACGTGTCTGCCGCATGCTCGATCACGTGTTGAAAAACACTAAATATATCATAGTCTTTATAATTCTAACTTTCAACGTGTCAAAATCATAGATATCATTGCTCAAAATTTCGAGAGACCTGGTTAAACAAATGAAATGATAAGGCGAAATTACCAGATGTTAAGTCGAAATTTGGAGATAATAAGTCAGATATTCTGATATACTGACTTAAAATTTAGAGTTTGCATCTCGAGATGCTAACTCGAAATTCTCGGCTAATTCCTTGCTAAAAAAGGCTGCATGACCAGCTCTTGCTTAGATTTAACACTATCAGCATATATATATATATATATATATATATATATATATATATATATATATATATATATATATATATATATATATATTGTTACGTGCTTAGGCTCGAATAAGCAGCAACACAGAAAGAGTGAAAACTAACAAGCTTGTATAACTTTAACAATGAATTTATTCATTTCATTTTTCATTCACTGCCCGTCACTCCTATCAGGGTATGGGCCGCCAACTACAGATCTCCAGAGTCCTCTGTCCCAGGCCATTTTCTCTAGCTGGTTCCAGGTGTAGCCCATCTTGGTGGTGTCCGCCTGGAGGTTGTGTCGCCAGGTGTTTCTTGGACGGCCTCTCTTCCGCTTGCCTTGTGGGTTCCACCTCAGCGCCTGCCTGGTGATACTGGTTGGCGGTTTTCGTAGGGTGTGCCCTATCCAGCCCCATCTCTTTTTCCTGATTTCTTCTTCAGCAGGAAGTTGGAAGGTCCTTTCCCAAAGATTGGCATTGCTGATGGTGTCAGGCCAGCGGATCCGGAGAATCCTTCTGAGGCAGCTGTTGATGAAGGTCTGGACTTTCCTGATGATGGTCTTGGTCGTCCTCCAGGTCTCTGCTCCATATAGTAAGATTGACTTCACGTTGGAGTTGAACAGTCGGATCTTGGTGGTCAAGGACAGCTCCTTGGAGGTCCAGATATTCTTGAGCTGGATGAAGGCGGCTCTTGCTTTGCCGATCCTTGCCTTGACGTCTGCGTCTGTACCGCCCTGCTGGTCAATTATGCTACCCAGGTAGGTGAAGGACTGCACTTCTTCCAGGGGACTTCCATTCAGGGTGACTGGTTCAGTACTTGTGGAGTTGATCTTCAGGATCTTGGTCTTGTCCTCGTGGATGTTGAGGCCAACTTGTGAAGACATGGCTGCCACAACGTTTGTCTTTTCTTGCATCTGCTGTTTGCTGTGTGAAAGGAGTGCAAGGTCGTCGGCAAAATCCAAGTCGTCTAGCTGGCTCCACAAAGTCCACTGAATTCCGTTCCTGCGCTCGCTGGTGGACGTCTTCATAATCCAGTCGATGGCAAGGAGGAAGAGAAACGGTGATAACAAGCAAGGAAGAGAAACGGTGATAACAAGCATCCTTGTCGGACTCCAGTTCGCACCTGGAAGCTGTCTGTGAGCTGCCCTCCATGGATAACTCTGCAGGACATGCCGCCGTAGGAGTTCCTGATTAGGTTGACCATCTTGGCTGGGATGCCGTTGTGCCGAAGGAGTTTCCAGAGGGTTTCTCGATCCACGCTGTCGAACGCCTTCTCATAGTCGATGAAGTTGATGTACAACGGGGAGTTCCACTCTAGGGACTGTTCGACTATGATGCGGAGCGTCGCAATCTGGTCCGTGCAGGATTTGTTCTGCTGGAAGCCTGCTCGCTCATCTCGCAGCTGTGCGTCCACGGTTGCCTTCATCCTTTCCAAGAGGACTCGGTTGAAGATCTTCCCTGGCACAGATAGGAGTGTGATGCCCCTGTAGTTGTTACAGTTGCTGAGGTCGCCTTTCTTGGAAAGCTTGATCAGGTAACCTTCCTTCCAGTCTGCCGGTACGTCTTCTTCCTCCCAAATCCTCTCAAAGAGTGGGTACAGCATCTCCACTGACGCATCCAGGTCTGCCTTTAGTGCCTCTGCTGGGATGTCGTCGGGTCCAGCCGCCTTCCCGTTCTTTATCAGGGTGATGGCCTTCCTGATCTCGTCTCTGGTCGGTTTCTCGCAATTGATCGGGAGATCCACGTTAGCTGGTTCGATGTCTGGGGGGTTCGCGGATGCTGGCATGTTCAGGAGATCCTCAAAATGCTCTGCCCATCTGTTCATCTGCTGGTCTAAACTGTTGATGGTATTCCCCTGCTTGTCCTTGACAGGTCTTTCTGGTTTGCTGAAATTCCCGGAGAGTCGTCTGGTGATGTCGTACAGCTGTTTCATGTTACCGCTGTACGCTGCCTGCTCCGCCTCAGCTGCCAGTCCATCTATGTATTTTTTCTTGTCCTTCTTGATGTTTCTCTTCACTACTCTGTGGGCTTCTGCATAAGCTTCTTGAGCCTTGGCCTTCGCTATTCTGGTTCTACTGTTGTAGACTACTGCCTTCTTCCTCTTCCTGTCTTCGATCTTGGTCAAGGTCTCTGCTGTGATCCACTCTTTCTGCTGGTGTTTCTTTGGCCCCACAACTTCTTGGCATGATGCTCTTAGTGTTTCTTTCACTATCTGCCAGCTGTTGGGTACACTGTCTTCTTCTTGTTGAAAAAGTTCCTGAAGCACTTCAAACTTGTTCTTCAGCGTCAGACCAAACTCTTGTTTTATCTTGGGGTCTTTCAGAAGGCTGACGTTGTACTTGACTCTTCTGTCTGACGCTTCAATCTGGTATCTCTTCAGTTTCAGCTTCAGTTTGGCCACCACCAGGTGATGGTCGGACGCCACGTCTGCTCCTCTTCTCACTCTAACGTCCTGCAGGGATCTTCTGAACTTCTTGCTAATGCAAACGTGGTCGATCTGGTTCTCTGTCGCGCTGTCTGGCGATACCCATGTATTCTTGTGGATCCGCTTGTGAGGAAAGATGCTGCATCCAATGACCAGGCTGTTGAGTTCACACAGGTCTGCAAATCTCTCTCCATTCTCATTCATCTCTCCCAGGGCGTGGGTGCCCATGACTGGTTCGTATCCAGTGTTGTCAGACCCAATCTTGGCGTTGACATCTCCCATGAGGATGGTGACGTCCTTGTCCGGATAGGTCTCGAGGATCTTCTGCAGTCTGCTGTAAAACTGGTCTTTGTCCTCCTCTTCACTGTCGTTCGTTGGGGCATAGCACTGGACGACGTTCATCTTGATCTTCCTCTTCTTAGTTCGGAAGGATGCCGTGATGATCCTGGGGCCGTGTGCCTCCCATCCAATCAGTGCCCTCTGTGCCTGCTTGGACAGCATGAAGCCTACTCCCTGCGTGTGGGGTGCGTCGCTCTCTTCATGCCTGGAGTACAGCAACAGCTCTCCTGTCATCAGTCGTGATTGTCCAGCTTGGGTCCACCGTGTCTCGCTGATGCCTAACACGGCCAGGTTGTTGCTCCTCATCTCGGCTGCTACCTGCGCCGTCTTTCCTGGCTCGTACATGGTCCTAACATTCCATGTGCCGATGTTGATTCTCCTGGTAGACAAAAGGGTAGTCGGCTTTGTGGCATCCTTTCGGCTTTCACCACCCAGCGTCATGCTTCTTCGTGATGAAGACCCTTCCTCTCCCAGGATAAAGTTTTCTGTTTCTTCTGTCGTTGACGTTTCTGTAGCGTCGTTCTTTTTACGGGGTGGGGGTGCTAACCCCACGCCCAACCCTCCTCCTTTACCCTGACTTGGGACAGGCAGATCATAAATCCCTAAGGATCTCACTGGTGGAGTTAATGAATTTATTAAGTACAATTATTTTCATAAAATAATTAAACTTACGGTTTTAGAGAATCAAATCCAACAAATATAGAATTCACAAAAGAATCCACTAATGGAATTTCAAGTCCTGATAAATAAATGTTCTAATAGTTCCAGGTTCGAATCTTGACGATGTAATAATCCAAAATGGCTGACAATGTCACGTGATGCAGTTCTTGTTTTTAAATCATCCAGATGAAATTATGAAACATATGTCCTTTTCCAGATAAATAGAATAATTCTTCTTTTCCAACGAATTGACACAGTCCAGAACAAGATATTAAACTCTAACAGAAAATACACAACTTCTTTAAAATAAGCCCAAATTATATTCTACTAAAGTTAGCTTCTAAAACACAGCTATATATATATATTGTTTTTCTGAAGTAAACAAGTAATCACGCGCTTTTCTAGAAATTGATAGAAGGTCAGAGGAAGAGTCTACCTTCACCTAGTCACGTAATAATGAAATATTCTAGAAGGAAATCATTCACTTCCCACCCTCAATAAAAGTGTTGTCCTTGAAATTGACCAATAGATTTAGAGGCTTGTTGACAATGTCTAAAGCAAGATCAGGATTTAGGTCAAACAAGCCAAGGTCAAAACTTGTTTACAGTAAAGTCCAGGTCAAATGAATTTTCTAGAAAAATTTCCCATTTAATGAATAATAAATCCTAAATGACAATTTTGGATTTAATAATTAAAAATAAATAAAATTAAATCCAATAGCCGTAACAATATATATATATATATATATATATATATATATATATATATATATATATATATATATATATATATATATATATATATATATATATATATATATATATATATATATATATATATATATATATATATATATATATATATATTTATATATATATATATATATATATATATATATATATATATATATATATATATATATATATCTGAATTCAAGTATTTTTTAAGTTTTCTACTTGCACTTGGATCTCGTCATTCTTGACCATGAAATGGTATGATACCGCCACATCAAATTTGAATATTGCAATAAATTCTCATACATTTTTTCAAGATTGTTGTTTGTGTTTACTGGCATTTTAAATGATAAAAGGAGATTCATGTTTACACTTATAAGACCTTCATGCAAATACATTTTTATCTAAAACTGATCCGGTGTACTTTCAACACAGACAAAAAAAGAATACTGTTTGACAGATTCAAGATGTAAAGGATACGACGTATAATGGTTGCGGGGTGGGGCTGAGCTGTTTAGGTAATATCATTATCATATGGTATCAACTTAATGCTGTTTTGTTTTAGTTTCACCTACGTGTATGTGTTATTACAAAAATATTGCGTCAGTCCAACTGCAAACCTATGTTGTTGAGATAAAACGCAGTACTACCATATGGGATCATCATCCTCTCAATCTAACGTTTTGCGTGAAAATAATAAAAGATTTTTTGAAGAGTCCGTTTTTTAAAATACCCACACACTTGTACTTCGGATTCAGCTTTTGCATAGCATAATATCGAATCTTAATCAAACATATTCTGCTTGCTTAATTGATATTTCTTGGGTACGAGGTCCTCACAGAACGCAACATAAAAACATATTGACAATTTATAAATCGACCATTTAGTCCTCGATAAGGAGTGAAGACAAAGGTAGAGAGGTCCTGGGATTTCATATTTTAAAAAAAGCCAAACAAACTGAGATTCACAAACAGCTTGAACAAATGTACTCCTGCCCTGACTGTAAAAAATGGCCAGTTGTTTTGTCTGTACAAATTTGAAAACTAATATATTAAATTTGGGTTTCCTTGTTGACCATGTTACAAGTCCAAGTCCAATCGTTTGCCTATACTAGTCCAAGCCAGACGATTAATAACAAGTAACCAGGAAAACAAATCACAGTTAATGATAATTATAATAAACAGCTTAATATAACGGTAATATACCAGCATCCTTATTGATTGCAATTAGTTAACAACAGTATTCTGTGATTTTGAGATACATTGAAGTCAGCCAAACCATAATTGTTGCAAACTTAATGCACTGTCTTATCATAAGCATAGATGACTTTTTGTACATGTTGTAGGCTTAGTATAGTACATCCTGTAAGCGTAGTACAGGGCTTTATCGGGACCATGTATGACTACTCTTCGAACATCTTACAAGCTTAGGTCCTGGCCTTATGAGGAGAATGGCTCCTTGAATATCTTGTTTTCTAAAATATTGCAATATCAAAATAATAAAAAGAACTACTGATATCAGAAATATAATGTAAGGTGTACTCGAATTTATAATACAGTAGATCTTATTTTATACTTCGACAACCAATTAATGCCAACAGACAATACAGACAATAACACAGATTAAGTCAGGTTCGTTATGCAATTAAGTTACATAAATAAAGTTATTACAGTATCGAAATATAAAATACAGTAAATGCATTAGAAGAGGAAGGAAGAGGATACGAGCTAAATATTGCGTGAAACTTGAATCTCCACTTAACATTCAATCTTCTTTCACATGTATAACTGAATACAAATTTGAAGGTAGGTGCTAAGAATGAACCGAAGGGAAATTCTGTTAAATGATATGTCTCGCCTGTTTCATCCGTATACACAAAAACTGTGTTATAGCCAGTTTTGGCATGAAACAAAACATTACAAATATAATTTACTTTCCACTGGTGTTAAGATAAGTGATAAAAGTCACTGCATGACGATGCAAGCAAAAGTGTCTAGAAAACTCAGCTTTATACATCATTGATAGGGAGTATATGGCATGCTGTACCAAAGCAAGTATGTATGTATGTATGTATGTATGTATGTATGTATGTATGTATGTATGTATGTATGTATGTATGTATGTATGTATGTATTACAGAGAGAGAGAGAGAGAGAGAGAGAGAGAGAGAGAGAATGATATATGATATATCGTAACATTTACTAAGTAACTCTCTCTCTCTCTCTCTCTCTCTCTCTCTCTCTCTCTCTCTCTCTATATATATATATATATATATATATATATATATATATATATATATATATATATATATATATATATATATATATATATATATATATATATTTATATATATATATATATATTTCCAAGATCCTCTTACGCGGCGAATGACTTGCTTGATATGTTGCTCTTAAAACTCCGCATCAAATTTCTGTAATAAACTGCATTCATACGCATTAAAACAATTTCTACCGCTGGCGACAGAAATATATTGTATTTTATTACCATAGAAAGGAACGTGATAGCATCTCATGCGTTCCTCGCGTTTTAGTCTAATAATTATTGCGTTGTATTCTTCTCCGTCATGTTCTGTTTTGAGACCGTGAAAACCTTACCTACATGAGACATTCGCTTTCCTTTCAACGTGATTGTATGCTTTTGAAAAAAAATAATGACCGAAATCTTAATTTTCTTATTTTTCGACATTTTGAATCGGACAAAAACCGAATTCGGAGTATAATTTATGAAAATATATAAAGCAGTGTTTCTTGAAGTGTCGTCGTAATTGTAACTGCAAACATGATTAATGCAAAGTTCCACCAATCTATTTTGAACTGATCATATATCAAAGAAAACAATATATTATAGACGTCCTCTGTTAACACGTATTATCAAAATAACGACCTTGCCAGCAAAAGAATCATACTTGGACAAGAAAAAAGTGTATGTTTTGTGGGTGGTGTGGTACTGCCGTTAAAGCCAGTGCAATTAAGCCGAAGTTTTCATATCATGATATTTTCAAAAACAAGAAGAGGACAACCATTTATAACAAAGATATTATCACTGATATCATATATTCACCAGCCATAGTAACAAAATAAATATGTTATCTACAACAGCAGAGAGGGCGAACATGCATATTTGCTGGAATGTCTTTTTTGACACAAAAAACGCTTCTTACGAAAATGATGAAGATAAGGTCAATAATGTCATACCGCATCATTACAATAACGATTAAAAATGAACTCAAGATAGCATCAAAATCCACGAGTCTTTCGTGTTCCAAACAAAACAAAACAATCTTTAACTTTGAAAATAAACTTCTACTCAGAAAACATTTGCCAATTTACTTAGTAGATTAAGATCATGCTAGGGAATGTTCAGAACATCAGATTGCCAACCATTGGTTGAAATTTGTTTTGTTTGTTTAACAATGACGTAGCTAACAACAACATTACTACTACTACTACTACTACTACTACTACTACTACTACTACTAATAATAATAATAATAATAATAATAACGAGGACTTTGTATAGCTCATAAAATTTAGAAGCTCTAAGCACTTTACAATATATATATATATATTGATATGACAATAAAGAAAAAAAACAGAAACAAAAAAAAACAAAGCAAACACCATGAAATTAGAGAACAAAAAAATGCTGAAAATATTTAATATAGGAAATATTATTAGGTCTTTAAGTTTGTTCTTGCAGTCGACAAATGTTAGCTCTAAGAGCACTCTTGAAAGTGATCACTGTGTCTTTGTGTCTAAGTTCAATGGGCAATTCGTTCCACGTTGCTGGGCCCTGGTATGCAAAAGAACGGTATCCATATGACTTCGTTTTCATATTGGGAATAACGAGTATACGATTGTTAGAAGAGGAATGCAAGTATCTTGCTGATGTATACACATGGGTGAGGTCAGATAGGTATGTTGGGCTTGAGTTCGTCAGTGAAAAACAGCACAGAAAACAAATTTTGTTTTCTTCTGGATCGAATGGAAACTAGTGTATGGTACGGAGCAGCGGGGAGGCGTGCTCTGATCATGATACTCCAACGATGATCAGAGCAGCTGTGTTTTGAACGTTTTGAAGTTTCTGGAGTAGATATTGAGACGAACCAGACAGAATGGAGTTCCAATAGTCCAGTTTTCAAAGTATTCATGAACACACAAGTGTTTTAGTAGCATCAGTTGAAAGATATTTGCGAATGGAACTGATGCGTCTCAGCTCAAGATATGCAGCCATGCATATGTTCATGACATGTTGGTGAGAGTACTATCTACTGTAACACCTAGGTTTCGTACTGTGTAAATTTAATGTTGGTGCTGCTGATATTTATTGTTTGAGGTAAAGGATGTTAATAAGAAAATATATGTGTTATGATCAGAATGGTATCATTTTTATCATCATTCACCTGCAGCTTGTTACATGTAATCCATGATGATTTCACATCAGAGATACACCTCTCTATTCCTCGGATGGTAGCATCAATTTCTATTGTGTGACTAGACTTTTTTATGTGGGTGTCTTCAGCGTACAGTTGGTGAGACACTGAGTGACGATCTATGACACTTGAGAGCGACTGATTTTATAGAACAGGTCCAAGAACATACATCTGTGGAACACCAAAACATATATATCGCAGCTAGATGGATGAGTGTTGTCAACATTGATGGACAATAATGATCTATTCATTAATACCTACTGTTATTCAATACCGAACGACGATCGGTATGTTTCTAGAGTGTATTTCCTATTACCATATAAATTGTTAACAAAATCAAACATTTAACTCTTTTATTTCACGATGTTATTACGCCAGAAATGTTATAACTTTCCTAGGTATTAGCGTCGTTTTCACTTGTGTCACATTTGGAGTGCTCCCGTCGTTATCTCTCATACACAGTTAAGGGTCGCTTACGACATCACTAATTTAGGAAGCGAAAAATACATTCATTCGTACTGCAAATGTTTACCACTTAGGAATGAATTAGTTGTATGCACACTTTTACTAACAAACAAAATTGTTTATAGAAATAATTGCAAATACAGTAAATAATTGCAATTATGAGAGTTTAACTGTTTTTGTTTTCTCCTGAGTTTATCATAGTATAAACTGCCAATTGCCGACTCACACAGCTTACATTACGTCGTTTGGACGTTATTGGCTGTGTGATTAAGGAACTGACAGCTTATATCACGATAAACTAAAAAAAGCAATATATTTGTGTTAGTTCTTATATTCCTTGATTATGTAAGACATTTTATTATTTCGTCAGAATTTTCATATTAAAATTTAGTCCACCATTGTCTATACATGTTTTTTTTTTAAATTACGGAGATTAACGGTATACGCCATTCTTGTCCTTTATTTCACTTTGTTGTTTAATTTGTAAATGTTTGTCGAAACTAAGAAATAATGCCATCACAACTAAGCAAATGTGGCTTACAAATTCTTTTGTTTATGGGACATAGCGTGATTGATATCATACAATTAGGATGACCACTTTTTGTTATAATTGTTGCCTACAAACTAATGTTATCCGCGAGGCAATTGACCTTCATTCTAGTCAGTATCCACCCACGGATTGTTGTTTATCCGTCCTAAACTTCCTTCCAGACCGGATGAAGCTATATACATTCTTTCTGGCAACCGGAACTATGTATAGCGGACATGGTTTACCAAAATAAATATTTAGTAGCTTTCATTAAAAAAGCCAGCGTGAAGGTGCATGATTCTAGCGTGTTGATTGTATTGAGCCAACGAATGACTTTTGTTACAGATTGAAAGTGACTGCTCTGATATTAAAGCCAACACGCAGTGAAATGTGTGACACATATCTGTGTCTTCTTGTTTAGAACAATTGCTTAGCGAAAATAAAGGCTGATGCTGCTGTTGTAAAAAAAATGGCTCATAATCTATTACTACGCTATGAAAGTGCGTAATGAAACTGGTTTTCTCAGAATTATGACATAGCATTCATGGAACTTTAAAACAGAAAGCATCATGTAAAATTTATATGTTTATGTAAATTTACATGAGTATCAGTGGCTAAAATGACCTAGAGGTCTAAAGCGCTCTGTCTGCGTGGGTTCGAGTCTCATATTCGGACAATGTGGGTATGTGAGAAAGCTAGCCAGTAGCTTCTCGTGGGTCGATGGTTCTTTCTGTGTTTTTCCCAGGGTTCTTCCTCTACCATTAATATTGTCCGCCATGTATAGCCAATCTTGTCTAGAAAAAATGGCGTTGAACCCTAGTGCTACTACTGCTACATTAGTATCTTCCTTTACAATGTGCAGTGAAATGTAAACTTGAATGGAATCATATCAGAGTTTGATAATTGCTATGTTCAAGTTTTCAACCATTTTAATACGATATCATTTTGTCCTTTTGCAGTTGTTTTTATCTTTAAAGGAGATGAAGTGTTTCTGTTATTGATTTACGTTTAAATACTTAATAACATATTTAATCTATAAAAAATAATATCCTTCGCAACAGACGCTGATATTACAATGTATGTATGTATGGTCAACCTGCCAATCTGATTAAAATCAGATCTCGGCTGTTCTACGTGAAGGTCTAATGACGACCGCTGAAGGGTCATCTACATGTGACATTTGAATTAAGCCAATGGAAATGCATCTTTCAAAATCTGAAACTGAATCTAATCGTTCGGTACACATTCATGCTCTTCATCTACATTGCTCAGTCCCCAAACTCGAAGATATATGACTTCATCTAATTGGTTGATACAATTAGCGTTTGTGGAAATAACATAGGTTACCAGAACATGACTCCTAAGCGGTCGCTGTCAGATCTTCGTGAAGGACAGCGGTGATTTGATTTCAATCCAATTTGTAACCTGCCGAAGCTGAGTTTTGTAAGAAATGAACAGACAACTTGAGTATTTACAACTTTTATATACCAGCTATTGTTAGCCACGAAACAGTTCACCTTCATCCCATTAGCCTTCCAACTTTTAGAGTGTTCTTCCGTCCTAAACTTCCTTCGAAACTAAATAAAGCTACAACTGTTCCTTCTGAGGTTATATTGGTTCAACTGTTAACTGGAAGAGGTTCCACAGTGCCTGATATGCCACGAAACTCTCAAACCAATACCCACCCCCACCCCGCAAAAAGACAGTTCAATGAACTAACAGGGTTAATTATCTAGCTTTTAGGTTATATATAGTTAGCGATTTACTGACTGCATGTTGCTACAGACTGATTGAACTCACGCTGAAGCCAGCAATTCATAAGTTGCGTGACAAGAAAATGTTACTTTTTTTTGTCATTTACCCAGCTGAGAAAGCAAAATAATTGATTACTTGATGTTGCTTTTGGAAATAATGTCCGCAATTCTGCGACAAGTTTAGGAAATCTTTCTAAAATGAGGTTTCTCGATAACTAGTCTACTCCTTGCAATGTACAATGAACGTTGCTGCAGACTTGCTCTGTAAACTTGTTATTTCCTTCTCACTTTCAGTAGAAGACCTTGTTTCAAAATTGTGTTTAAAACGTAGTATTGGATGAAACATGATATACGTTATGCTACATCAAAATATCCAATTTCCATCATAATAATTTCATCAGATCTGTGACATGAAACTAAGCAGTAAAGCTAACTTGTAATTATTTAAACAAATGTGAATTTCAAAGAAAATGTATCACTTTGTTCTCAAAACATTAAGTTGTAAATCCAGACCCATCTGCAATTTTAGCGCGCTTTCTTTTTGCCGAACGTCAACATTTTCAATTCACGATATGCATACTAAGCTCTCCATATTTGTTCAACGTTGTTTACTTTATGTACAGTATAAACTGAGATAAAATTTAGCAACTGTGACGCAGTGATTATGGCATTTAGGAAATGACAAATTAAATAATATTTTCGACTATTTGTGGACTATATTTCTGAAAGTATATTTACAAAGAAGATAATAACTGGGTGGTTTGGAATTTAAAGATTTAAATGGTACATTTACATTTGGAAATGGATTTTATGCTGTGCCATATATGCGTCTCATCTCAAGATATGCAGCCATGCATATTGTCATGACATGTAGTGCAATGTGAGAGTACTGTCCAGAGTAACACCTAGGTTTCGTACTGACTGTGTGAATTTAATGACGGTGTTGCTGATATTTATTGTCTGAGGTAAAGGATGTGAATGATAAAGTACTTGTGTTGTGATCAGAATGGCCTCAGTTTCATCATCGTTCAGATGCAGCTTGTTACATGTCATCTATGATTTCACAACAGAAATACACCTCTATACTCCTTGGATGGTAGCATCAGCATCAGCATCAGTTGGGTGCTTAGACTTGTATATTTGGGCGTCATTGGTGTATAAATGGTGAGACACTAGATGATGATCTACGACACGTGAGAGAGCTGAATGTATAGAATGAATAGAACATGTCCAAGAACAACCACAACATAGATCAAGTAACCTGGAATGTAGTCCATTTGCACATTTATATGTCCTGTTGACCAAGTAGGACTTGAACCACAGTAAGGCTGTATTGTGAATGACAAATACATGCTGGAGACGGTGAATATCATGGTCTATTGTGTCAAATGCTTCAGAGAAATCAAGGAGGGTGAGGACTGTAATCTTTACGCTATGCCAAGTAGAGAGAATGTCATTTCAGAAGAGTAGTTTCAGTTATGTGGCAAGGGCGACATGCAGACTGTACATTGATAAAAAGACTGTTTGAATTCAAATGTGATACAAGTTGGGTTAGAACGTTTTCTAAGATTTTTTTTTTATATGAACGGGAGATTGGAAACTGGGCGGTAGTTCTGGGCGGATAATGGAATTGAAGACTTCACACTGGCCAAAAATAAGTTTTATTCATATTTTCGTTTCTGTCATTATCACTAACAGTATTAATTTTCTCCACATCATGAATGGCCAAAGATGAAGAGCGTTCGTCTAGATCCATGTTTTGCTGAAAGTCCGAATTTTCCATCGAAGCCGCTTTATTTAGAATATGTGACGGACTGTAATGATGTAAGTCTTGTTTAAATGTATTTCAGGCCCCATGTGGCTTGCTCTTGAAAATGTTAATATGCACACTCTTCGTCGGAGGTCATCGCTAGAAGCATTCATTCAAGATCTTCTTTTTAAGTTTGGTACTTCCTTATATGACAATCTTCTTTCTCTTCATATAGTGAGTGGAAGATGCCGTGTTAATGCATTGTTTGAATTCTTTGGAATTTCATTGATTGTGATGGGCATGGTGCATAGTTGATTTATTATCCTTTCACCAGGTTGTGGGTCTGTTTTCAAGGTTAACTAGACAATACTGTCCATGAAAAATACAAGATGGCCGACTCGGAGACAAACCAAATGTTCAGAAGATGAGATGTTACTTGATTTTACAAAGTATGGTGGATATGGTTTAAGACACGTCTTAAAGTGACAACGTTCTGGAACTGCTGTTTTCTTGATATGTCTGTATCCAGTTTTAACAGACTTTGGCTTACATTGGCAGCTAATGTGATGGACAAAACAGATGTGATGTTATAGTAGTTGATAAACAACTCATCTGTGATAATATCTTGTATGAGAGTACTGTATTTTATGTGGCAATATAAAGATGACGCTTGCGTTGTTTAGAAATAATCTGACGCTGTCTTTGTTCAGTAGTGTTTGTTCTAGTAAACACTGGAATGGTAAAGGAATGTGCAAGTGCCATTATTTTAAAGTGCTTAACATCTAAGGGATGTGCAAGCAAGCCAAAGTTTTCCTCTTTAAACCTTGCAAGCAACAGGAGTCAAGAATTTTTTGCATTCCTCTGATAGATCTTGGTCATCCAGACAACATGAAAGGGACAATAATGCAGTCGAAGTTTTCCAGATTTCACATGACGTTTTGGAAGAAAACGCTCACCTGGCAGAATGCAGCTTATGGGAAAGAAGAGAATGACAGATACATCTAGCATGTGACTTTTATTACAAAAGGCACGAATTAACAGAGAGATATCATCATATATTTCAACATTATGTTGCTATTCCTACAAGTCGATACCAATGTGTATTCCTGCTTTATGTGCACACACATTTGTGTTCTGAAAACATGATATTTTTTTAATCTGAATAGCAGGTATATCTCTAAGAGCATTTTATGTGCCGCTTTTTATTTTCTTGGGTCACTGGATACTTTTCATATGGATAATAATTCCATTTATTGTATCAGCAGCATCCTTCCTAGCAACATTCCATTGACAGACCTTCAAGCAGAACTGATTGAGTTATTGTCCCCTTTCTGCCAATTCGTTACATAATCCAAAGAGTCCCATTTACTTTCCTGCCCATCTTCATAGTTTGACACTTCTTTCTTGGAAAAGGTACTGTAGTGCCAATCAAACATTTGAATTGTATTCCATTCACTATTAGCAAAATGTGTTTTATAATCAATATTTAAAGATGGAATCTGCAGCCCCGCAAGTTGTAGATCTTTGATTGTTTCTTCATACAGACTAACACTTAGAATTTAAACATACGTGAGATGTTGTTAAAGGTTGCAAGATGTTGTTTAAAGGCTGCGAGATGTTGTTAAAGGTTGCATGTTGATTTCATTGATTTGTTTAACGATATAAACTGTGTTGTTGTTTTACGAGTTTCGCACATACCACTTTGCAAACTTGGAAGTTGGAAGTCATCATAGGGATGAAACACTTATCGAAAGAAAGAACAAAAACAATTGTTCTCTCTCTCTCTCTCTCTCTCTCTCTCTCTCTCTCTCTCTCTCTCTCTCTCTCTGGATTATCCGAGTATATCGTGTAAACGTTATTTTCTTCAGAGTTTGTTTCCTGGTATGAATTGAATGGTTAGATTAAGGAAACCTTACACGATCATCTATGGCTATGCAAGTTCCATCTTCGATTGTATTGAAAGATAGAGACTCCAATGACGGTATAAACATGGAAACCTGTTGCAGAATTTAATTATTGAACTATCAAACGTCAATAATTTAGGCAAACAAGATATTTGCTTTGAAAATAAAGCTTGAATTTTGGGACTTGATTTTATATATTTGGAAGATAAAAGACCACAATTATGACTGATCAAGGAGACGAGAGATGAACAGAAATATAGATTACAAAATATGACTAATATACTGCTCCAACTTGTTGCCTGAATGCTTGTTGTCAGTTGCTATTAAATGCGTTTATAAACTTCCATTTTCATTTACAAACCTCAAAACTAATTACCATAGTCACTAACTACACTTCAAATATACGTACATAGTCAATATCATGCCTTAAGTACGTGATGCAATTGGACAAATACATGACTAACATGAGAATTATAGACACCTGACCTCTGAATATCTTAATTTGTGGATTTTGGAGACAGCTTTTTGACTTATTGTTAATGAACTGTATTGAAATTTTTTGATTTATTGTCAATGAACTGTATTGAAACGTTGTGACTTATTGTTAATGAACTGTATTGAAACTTTTTGACTTATTGTTAATGAACTGCATTGAAACTTTTTGACTTATTGTTAATGAACTGTATTGAAACTTTTTGACTTATTGTTAATGAACTGTATTGAAACTTAAACTGAAACTATACTATAATCAGTTGGAAATTATTGTGCATAAAGTTATTTTATTTCAACAATTTCAAATGTATGTATGTATGTATGTATGTATGTATGTATGTATGTATGTATGTATGTATGTATGTATGTATGTATGTATGTATGTATGTATGTATGTATGTATGTAACTGAAGCTCACAATAGAAGGTGTATGTAAGTAATACACTGAGTAAGTAATATTAAAAAATACTAAATACAAATAATATATCATTCGTACCATTTCTTCCTCTTGGAATTCTTGATTATATTACATATGCCATGTCTCCAAGATAAAACTGTAATTATTCATTATTATTTAGTAAAAGTCACACAACTATTCAGACAATGTATTTGGAGTGATTGTCAATCAAGCACATCAGGACAATAGTCATCTAATCTTATTTTGTTACTAAATATAAACCTACAATCTGTATGCCCAATACAATATAGCAATTCTATATTTAAAGCTAGGTTTCAAACACAGAGAACTAAAATAGGGGCATTATAATTGAAGTTAGGTGGGAGTACTATATTGACATAGTGAAATTCACACTTGCTGATAACAGTTAGCTGGGAGTACTATATTGGCATAGTGAAATTAACACTTGCTGATAACAGTTAGCTGGGAGTACTATATTGACATAGTGAAATTCACACTCGCTGATAACAGTTAGCTGGGAGTACTATATTGGCATAGTGAAATTAACACTCGCTGATAACAGTTAGCTGGGAGCACTATATTGGCATAGTGAAATTAACACTTGCTGATAACAGTTAGCTGGGAGTACTATATTGGCATAGTGAAATTAACACTTGCTGATAACAGTTAGCTGGGAGTACTATATTGGCATAGTGAAATTAACACTTGCTGATAACAGTTAGCTGGGAGTACTATATTGACATAGTGAAATTCACACTCGCTGATAACAGTTAGCTGGGAGTACTATATTGGCATAGTGAAATTAACACTCGCTGATAACAGTTAGCTGGGAGCACTATATTGGCATAGTGAAATTAACACTCGCTGATAACAGTTAGCTGGGAGTACTATATTGGCATAGTGAAATTAACACTTGCTGATAACAGTTAGCTGGGAGTACTATATTGGCATAGTGAAATTAACACTTGCTGATAACAGTTAGCTGGGAGTACTATATTGACATAGTGAAATTCACACTTGCTGATAACAAGGTGATATAACGCAAACACTGGCAGGCAAGCATCAGAATTAAGAGATATTCAGACATGTTGCCTGTCCTATGAATGAGTATGTAATATTAGAAGCAAGATGCAACTAGACTTCCGTAGAAATATTGGGTAGCTGGTACAAAACCCCACCGTTATTATGGGAACTGTTCATTCTATATTAAAACGATAACTTTCTGGAAATAAAGTTGATTTTGATGCTACCCACATATGTAATATCTCGAATTACCCTCTTATGAATAGTGTGCACTAGGCTGTCATGGAAATTTACACTAATTGGGACATAATAAAATGTTATGAAACTCTGTATGATCGACCACTATAAACACGTGTCTGAGAGAGAGAGAGAGAGAGAGAGAGAGAGAGAGAGAGAGAGAGAGAGAGAGAGAGAGAGAGAGGTGACAACTTCCTGTATGTTGTTATTACAGGACGTATCATCTGTTTGCATGCATATTTCAGGTCTGAGTGTTCATCAGTGGAAGTGACTTTCTTCAGCTCTAACTACGTGATTGGGTTATTATCTTCGATGTATAGACCCATAATATATCGTCTTAAATGTATTACATCTGCGCTAATTTGTGATTTAACAATCTGTTTTGTTCTTATGTGTGACGTCAATCAAGCCGACCAGACACTAATGCACAAATTCATTGATTGCAGATCATTTAAAGTAAACAAGGTGGATTGAATGCCGTATACGGTCCAAAGTAGTAATAGATCGAAAAGAGAAAACAAACAAAGAACGATCGATCTCCTTCTAGTATAAATATATAACTGACGGGGAAAAAAAGAGATACGCCAATAAACATGTGTCAGATCGTGGAAGGTTATGATGAACTTTTTGCGTAGTTTCCGTAGCTCGTTCATGTCTTTCCAAGCATATCACGAGAGAGAGAGAGAGAGAGAGAGAGAGAGAGAGAGAGAGAGAGAGAGAGAGATCATTATAAACTATCTAAACATTTAAACTACAAACACATACCTTTATCAATTCCTGCTTCAGAGATTTGCAAAGGTAACAAGATCATTGCAGTATTAAGCAGAACATTGCGAAATTATATTGTGTTAGGTGAGAAGTGGTTATTTTTAAAGCGAACATGGTCCCCTTATACGATTATAAATACCCCCAGTTTGTTTTCGAAGAGTTATTATCGATATATTTTCTCTCTCTCTGGGATCTAATGTTTTTGCAATGTGGATTATAAATTATAAATGTTTTAATATACGCCACGATCGCTCTTTATGCATTTTGAATTCACAGTATTGTCCTAAATCTCTTCAATGTCTATTTTTTATATTGATCTTTCGGTGACCATATTAAACATTGGTGATGCATCAATGTCTTATTTTCGTTCCATTCACGACCCAATGAATTCTACCGTAGAGTTTTTGTTATATTACTTCCGAAATTAGGTATAACATATGGGTAATAATTGAGCATATTGTGTAAAGATCATACTTGTAACACAACTACATGTAAATTATACAATAGAAAATTATAATAATGAATGACATGGAAGATAAATAGGAACACGAACGCGTTATGAAATATCTATTAGTGTGCTAACAAAAAGTTGTCCCTGAAGTCGTGTAAATGAATGTAAACCTGATCGTTATGGAGCTTCATAATAATCTGATGTGTATTAACCACATATTTTGTATACGTTTGTTATTTATCGTTTCACGTGATTCACGCCATACTCTCGCATTGGTTCGGCGTAGATCTCTGGCAGTTAAGAGTATGAACGAACGAAATACTCATTGCAATCTCGCGTTGAGCACGGATGTACTCCGTGATATTTTGCCGTATATACAAGTTTTGCTTAATAAGATTCCAACTGAGACCAAAGATATCTAAGATTTATAAGTACTGCCTACAGACCCTGTCCATATTGTTTACATTATTAAGGCATATGAGAACATGTGATCATTAGATGCCATAGTAGTCTATAAGTTCTAGGCAATGACCGGTTCACATTGTATCCGTTTCTATTTTCCAGAACCAACACCCTACCTATTTTTGATCGTATAATTTGTCTTTTTTAAAATAAAAAATCAACATTCGATAAAAGCCTAGTGCAAGTAGGCTTTGGAGTGTGAAGAAAAGATATTATTAGTTATTGAATATAAACAACGCAGACATTTTAGATAAATAAAACGATAATGTTTAACACGACGTTCTAAGAACAAAAGCACGAACACACTTGTCAATACGGTAGTACATGTTTAGATTTGAGAAGTTACCTTTTAAGAATATCGTATATGTATTAATTTTAAAATTGTCTTAAGTACAAAGTATTTATATTATGTTTATTTCTGGTAGAATTACATGATTTATATATTTAGTTAATTGTTTTAATTGCTAAATTTAGTTCTTTGATTTCATTAAGATTATTTAAAGTAGGTAGGTAGGTAGACAGACAGACAGACAGGCAGACAGGCAGGCCGACAGACCGACCAACCTACCGACCGACCGACCGACCGACCGACCGACCGACAGACAGACAGACAGACAGATAGATAGATAGATAGATAGATAGATAGATAGATAGATAGATAGATAGATAGATAGATAGATAGATAGATAGATAGATAGATATTAACAAGTTATCATGATTTTATGAACCGAAATAATCAGATTCTATAAATTAAAGGTGATATCATTAATGAAATCTTTATTATTAATTTTCGGAACACAAAATGACTTATTACTCAGTATAATTTATACACCGACCTAATGGAGAGCCTTTTTCTTTTGAATTCAACAGATCTGCTTAATCTCGTCCTTTTGCATTTTCTTAAGAAGGTGAACATTGCTTATTGTGGTACAAAGAGGAGAAAACAATATTGATTCAGTAATAGTAACAATCAAAGCAGATTTATTGATTTAACTCGCAGTAGTAGAAAACTACAAAACGTATTTCGAATACGCTACGAGTATTTACTGTTTTTTTTTTTTTAAATTATAAATCAGAAAACATTGCTTATGAACAAAGAGAAATTGAAAGTAAAGTTTATAGTAATCAAATACATGTAGGACGTGATAACTCAATATTCTGAAACTCAGCATACCCACAGGTGTATATCATACGGTGAAAATTCACATGCAGATATACTAAATTAGATTTTTTTATTTCAATAAAACAACAACTAACTTAATCTACAAAATTGCGACGGTATATTATTTCATGCAATATAATCTATCACAACCAACCATGATATATTTCGTTAGACCGCCAAAGTATAACGTTGGAAAATATATTATATAGCCAATAAATGTATAAGACATAAACAAAATCGAAACTGAAAGTATTATCTCTGTTATTGTATATTACAGTGTAATTAAAACGCGAAAGACCAGTTAAATGGCGAAGAAAAGGAGGCATTCATTTTAATAATATTTCATTGAAAAACCCACCCAGGCAATTATTATTATTATTGTAGAAAGGGGATTTGTCAAGGTTCGTATAACGTAAAGTAAACAAAGACGAAAATATACATTTGAAGGAGAGTCAGAATTATTTTTATTTGATTGCAAAGTGTATGAATATAAAAGGTTATATAACCAAATATATACCACACTAGATGTAACGCCAGAAAAGAGGTTTTGTTGGTAATTTTGTTTTAAAAAGTGCCAACACAAACTAACGGTTTCTTTTGTTTGAGATTGTGATATTTCTTGTACCAATAGGTTATGGTAAAGACAACTCAAATAAATCATTGACAATAAATACACCAAAACACATACCACCAGGATCTTGCCTTTAACTTACACTAAAATCCAAGCTTATGAGACTAGATTTTACAGAGAGGTAGACTAGATAAAGACATTTGACGAATATTTGCAATTAACTTCAGAAATTCTTCACAAAACAAGGATAAAAAACCCATATAATTTTACTAATATATCATATTTGTGAAAGTGGATTACTAAAAAACCCGAAGCTATCAGGGAAAAAACGAGCTATCACAAAATTAGAAAAGACCACAGTTATCGACAACAACATGTACATATATTATTATGACAGTAATTCGATCACGATTGCAAGATCACGTCGAGTTATCAGCATAAACAAGTCCGGATAAATACCAGATGCGATACCAATTCGATACGTATTGATGTTGAACAAATAACTTTTGCAGTGATATGAAAGAAAAAAATATCTAGTTTTACGAGACAGGTACCTACAAAAAAGATACTAGGTTCTGGTGTCTCTTCAATGAATATAAAGTTACCAGGGTTTTAGAACACTAATTAGTATTCAAATGTAAAACTTGAGTTGACTTAGAAGTAAGATACATGCTGCTAGAGCTGACGTGTGAGGACTTTATGACAGGATACACTACAAAGCAGGAATTACACGAAATCTAAACAGAAACGTTTGAAAAAGAGTATTTATTTAATTAAATTAGAAATCAGCAACATATAAATTCAGTTATAGCCTACAGTCGCAAGCTTTATTACGACGTCAAATAATGTTTCTGTTTCACCATCACATATATCTAGCGGATAAAATGCATTGCCTATGATCATTGTAAATGATGACAACGTCGATAATATATCAACTTGCAATCAAAAGCATAATCTAGACGTATTAATAAATTTGTACATTTACTATGCATTTAATTTCTCCATAATTTCACCCATTATTTTATCTTATAGTTTGTCGTTTGCGTCAAAATCCGTTCATCAGGTTTAATGTCATGACGGTACAATAGAGAGACAAACCTAGCGTATTCACAGAAGTTACGAACAACATCATTGTCTTTTTTTTATGACATTACCTGCATAAATATTCCCTCGCGTCTATCACAAAATGCGAACTTTCTTATATTTTGTTGCATTCGTTTCTTACACCAGTGGTGTTTGTACTACCTTCTAAGACAATGTATTAGTTGTATGGTATATACAATAATACCATCGTATGGAACAAGCGTTTGTTTTCTGTTTTAAATGATAACTTTGCCCTTCCACAATTTTCTGTTTACTGCCAAGTGTCTTCCTTATTAAATATGAGCTCATGCATGACCAGTTCCCTGAAATATAGTAGTACATGTACTTACGTAACAAGGGTGATAAGTATAAAACAAAATAACTCTGATATTACTAAATTTCACTGTGGTTTGTTTCTTGTTTATCATATATATTGACTTGCTTCGGTGAACTGTTGATTTAATTTAAACCCTGTAAATAAAACGTACTGATTGGTCCATAGCAGGCCACACACACACACACACACACACACACACACACACACACACACACACACACACACACACGCACGCACACACACACGCACACACACACACACACACACGCAGTGGTATCATTACTTAATTTAAATATTTTGATAACGAGACATTCAAAAGTGAATCAAGTACAGAAATGGCATAATGAGTCTTGTAATGGGTACTAAATGGAAGAATAAAAAAGGAAATCGATTAAAATGAAATGATCTGGTTGACAAGAAGTACCTACTATATATAAAAGAACACTATTTTGGGTGAAGCGTGGGAAGTTGAAATTTAAACTGCCTTTGCCTAAAGCTTAATATAGAGTACATGGAGGCGGTATTTCAATGTGTTAACATTTAATACCACAATGTAAAGAGCATCAATTAAGATAAAATTATGCACAATTAAAATAAAATCAAGAGCAGGATTAAGAAATTCGACTGCCTGCAATAAAGACTGAAAGAGCAAGTTTTGGTTACTAGGTTGTAACATAGTTACTGTTTTAGAGAAACAAAGATGATCAGTACATTTCCTACTTTAGCACTTTAGCAGGCTTCTTCGAAACTGGTTACTCATATATATATATATATATATATATATATATATATATATATATATATATATATATATATATATATATATATATATTATAACATTATATTATGTTATTATTATAACATAACGTGACAATTGAACCGGGATCATTTTTTAAATTAGCGTTTTAAAACAGATTTGAAAGGAGATTATAATAACGTGGTGGTAACCAATAAGGGAAGAAAGTTGGTTAAAGCGTAATCATTCTAATTACAGAATCTTATGATAGCGACGATATCTGAATGACTCCAGTATTTTCATTAGGAACAAAAAACTGTGTCGCTATATCAGTCTTAATGAGAATAAATAGAACAAGATATCATGGATGATTATGTAGGAAAGTTGACATCTATAGCGAGTAATTCACAAAGCACGGGTACACATAATATTGAACGCATTTTAGAATATGATATGTCTTTCATATACGGGGCCCCGAGTTTTTGAGTGGTCTAAAGCGCTGTCCGTTACGGACCACTGCCATCTCACCTCTGTCTGCGTGGGTTCGAGTCTAAGATTCGGCTAATGTAGTTAAGTGAGAAAGCTTGCCAGTAGCTTCTCGTGGGTCGGTGGTTCTTTCCGGGGTTTTTCCGGTTTCTTCCTCCACCACTAATACTGGCCGCCATGTATAGCCTATATATTGTGCTGAAAAATGGCGTTAAACCATAAAAAACACAAAAAAAAATCTTTCATATACAGCTTTTTGTCCATTGTGTCCGTTTGTTCTTCCTCGGGATCTATGATTTGTCATCTCATTCAAGAAGTAGCCATTGAAAAATATTTAGATCCAGTATTATAAAATTACTTCTGATTCAATGGTCAAATCAGTCAACGAAAAGTACAGGAATGCAGATCCCATGTAACACTATTGCCTCACATGTGACATGTGAAAGAAATATCCACGAGGCAGCAATTACGACTTGAACAAGTGGGCCATACTTAAATCACCATCAATGTGTGTGTGTGTGTGTGTGTGTGTGTGTGTGTGATATTCGTAAGTGTCGTGTTCATTTGTACCGGGAAAAATAAATAATAAATTTTGACAGCGCTTGGTCAATGCCTTTGACTTTCTGAAGCGTGTTTCATCACGTTTATTTCCTACATAATTTTGTCTTACAAACACAATTTCTCAAAAAGCCTGTGAATTTGGAAGAGTTATATTTTCTATATGATTACCACTGATATGAGAGAGAGAGAGAGAGAGAGAGAGAGAGAGAGAGAGAGAGAGAGAGAGAGAGAGAGAGAAAGCGTGGTGGTGCCAACTTCCTATATGATGAATACAGAGGACGTCTCGCCCAGCAGCATCACTAGGGGTTGGTGGTGCCGAAGGTGCTGACCACTCCCGGTGACACCATCAGAGGGGTGACACCAAAATGAATGTCTATAAAGAAAATTGAATTTTTGAGCAGGAAGTATGTACATGTTGTGACAGCATGATTTACATGACTGTATATAACATGTTTGAATTTATGTACAAGAAGGAGGTCCATGGGAGTGACACCATGAGTTACCGCACTGGGTGACACCAACCCTTGTGACGCCACAGGTCTCGCCTGTTTGGATGCATAATTGAAGCCTCGGGGTACATCAGTTGGCGTGATTTTCCTTCAGCTGTAAGTATATGACTGGGTTATTATCTCACATGTATCGATCCATAATATATCGTCGTGTGTGTACTACGTCACCGCTAATTTGTGATTTAACAACCTGTTTGTTATTATGTGTGACGACCATTAAGCCAACCAGTCACTAATGTAGAAGTACGTTGATTGCAGGACATTTCAAGTGTGATCACTGGGTCGGGAAACACCATCTTAGGGTCGCCTTGCGATTAAATATTTATGTGTATTAGTTCATCATAGGGCAGTAAGTAACATGTACAGAAAGCGAAAAGAAAAGACGCACACATACTCATATAGCACGTGATTCCATTAGCCATACAAATTAAATACACGACACCTACACATTGTCCTGGTGACATACTGTATTATACTACATTATTTGTTCTGTTTACCATCATATCCGACCAAATGAATGTAAAGAATTGTACAAGTTACATGTTTATATTGAGTTCCATTATTCCAGAAATTGGTTCTCTTTTATTGACTTAGTAGTGTATTTTGCAATGTTCTTATGCTCTTCAGCTATTTGCTTAACCTCAGAAACGGAATGAGTTTGTATATTGTATCTAGCAGAGTATTTAGCACAAACAAGAGGTATAATTGTTCACTTCTAAAACATTTTTTAAACAAATGTATAACATTCGGATAGCAAGTTTCAAACAGTTTAATAAAACGGTACCAAAATTTTGAAGTAATATTGCAATCATATAACATATATTCTATACTTTCGTTCTCACTATTACAGAAAGTAAATTTTGTCGTCGTCTAATATGTTAAGTCTTGTCAAAAACGCGATAGTGACAAATAATTGTGAATTAAATTAAAATCAAAAGAGATACATTTTTTTTTTATCCTAAGTGCAAATTTCTGTCCGGATATTAATATTATACCACTTTTCATTGCTTTTGTTTTTATTTAATACTTGTATCCAAGTGTCTTGCTAGGCAGTGCATTGCATCTATGCCTTCATTTAAACACAAATTATAAATAAACTTCAAAGAGTTTTGTTTTCGCAAGTTCATTATTTTATCCTTTTGAAAATCCAGCTTGTTGAGAGCCAAATGATCATTGATTGCATCTTTCCATGATTTGGGAATTCTGTATATTAAGGAGGAGTGCTTCAAAACAGTCGTGCCGATTGTGTTCGTTTTATCATGTCAAAGATATTAATTTTACAGTCATCATCAACAAAATCGATGAAGACTTTGTCGGCTCCCCCCCCCCCCCCCCCCCCCCCGATTTGTTTTCTTAGAACAATTTAGGTGGAACTTGCGGTTCCTCTTCCCAATTCGATACTGACAGAATTACATCTCTCCAAAAACAGCGTTTAATGAGTTGCTAAATTCTTCTAATTTCCTCATGCATAAATTCCAAAATCCTTTATATTTCTGAATATAATTGTATTAGACTAGATTCTGCCACGCTTCATCGAAATTTGTAAAAATTATTTTAACCCATCTTATCTTAATGAACCTAATGAATGAATATAAGTATCATATTTAATCATCCCTCATTTTCCTGGATAATAGTTTATTACGTTTAATCCTCTCTACGTTTCCACTCCATACACATTTAAATAAGGTACGATTTAGTTCTATTTCAATGTTTGCTGATGGATTTGGAAATGCTGAAAAATATGTATGAATATGATTATAACAAGAGTTTTTACAACAACTACTTTATCACCTACTGTAATATATCTTTGACTCTAGCTTACCAGTATTATTTTGCCTTCGTTAGTTTCTTCATATACTTAATTGCTACCATTTGTTGTAAGTCTGAGAAAATCGATGCCAAGGAACGTAAAGAAGACCAGTTCAGGTCAATATAAGCGCATATCCGTTCATTTGGAAATTTCTTGTTTCCATTTCAGACAGCCTTTGTTTTGGTTCAGTTATATTTTAAGTCCAGATAGTAAACGCATTGTAAGATACACATTGTTACTTTAATAGAATGTTGAGATCCATACAGAGGAATTGAAGTGTCATAGGCAAACTAGCCCAGTTTATCCACATTTATATCAAAGATGAGACGCCGTACATCTTTTTGCTTTAAAGTTATGCGAAACGGCTCCAACACCGATGATGAACAAATAAGGCGCAAGAGGATATCCTTGACGACATTCACGACATTCTCTTTCAAGATTAAAACATGGTGACATATTTCCATTAACTATAACACATTTATAGTTATTACAAATCAGTATATATCACTTACAAACAAAATCATCCAAATTAAACTATTGCAAAGCTTTGATCATCGATCTCCAGCTCAATGAGTAATTTTTTTCCCAATGTCTATTAAAATAATAAAACATATATAGCATAATGTAATAAAGTTGGAGTATGTTCAATTTGTATTTTCCCCTCCATTTTAAGGATTTTTTAAAAAAGATTTTCGTGATTACTTGTATGATTTTGTGAAGTATGTATTGGCGAAATAGTCATCTGCCCGAATAATTAGCCAATTGCTAAAGGAAACGTCACAGAGTGCAGTGATGATGAAATTTTATCATGGCATGGTTTAATTCTGTAGTGATTTCAGCTGAGTTCGGGATCCTTATCTGTCCCTGGAGCCAAGTAGTCCCTATTAAAATCTGATAGTATGGATTGACTTGACTCCATATGAATTGTTTGTTATGGGGAATGGTGCACTATACAATGGAATAATTGAGAAAGGAAAGTCCCACCATCAGGCGGCGCCGTTTTATTGCTGCTATGATGGTAAATATGGTATTGAGTTACGGGCAAAATGACACTTAAAATCGTGATTTGTCTAACCTAAGGTAGTGTAGGGAAAGTAGTTCTCTGTATTGGGTGTTTGAGTTGTATATTTTCTGGGCTTGAAATACTGGCGCTACGTTACGGAAATGTAATGAGTAGAAACCATGCAGTTGTGAAGTTTGTCACGGAATTGTATACAACTATGTTTAATATGTATATGTGGTCAAAAATCTAGTCTAGATTTCGTTACTGCGTACAGCCTTACCGAGGGTAGTTTATTATTTTTTGGGCTTTATAGTTATATCGGCATAATGAGCGAACACTCAGCTCATGCTGCATGTGCGAAATTGCCTGCAGTTTAAAGTACCTAGCTGCGCATATCTGTCACCGCTAGGGGTATATAACGATGAAATTATAAGACAGAAATCACATTACGATCCAGTCTTGTCGGAAACGCTTCCATCCTAAACGGAGCAATCTATCAGCTAAAAGAGGTGACAATAGATTTAACTTTGTTCTCATTGCTATTTGTATTATGATATAATTCATTGTTTTACATATTAGATGTTTAGTATTTATTATAAAATTTATAGAATAAATACATAGGTTAGGCAGCGCCATTTTATCAGAAGTACTATATTTTGTTTCATTAGTTCTTTTGTATCTGAACATAATTGAGTTCAATTATACGCTGCATGCTTAACGTTAAATGTACATGGATAATTATTTCATGTGCGCGCATGCGCTACATATGTGTGAGAATACTTGACCGTGTCATATGTATTACACGGATCGGTTGTTTTAATTTTAGCTGAGTGGGGGCCGTTGGTGCCCGGGTGCGGTGCCATGTTCTGGTGTCCGTGGGGTGATCGTGGGTGACTGTGGTCCGGAGCTGACCTTGAGGTCCGGTGGTGCCAGTGTGCGGTGCCATGTTGGAGTGACCGTAGGGTCATGGAGTGACCGTGGGGCTTCGCTATGCTGCCCGTGTGTGGTGCCATGTTGTGGTGACTACGTGTGTGGGCTTGTCTATGCTGACCGTGTAATGCCCGTGTGTGGTGCCTGTGTATGGTGCTTACGTATGCTGCATATATCTCGTCATATGGACGACGTATTATTTATTTAATATCTTCTTTGCACTCTCGTTATATGAACGACACCTGCATAATTTCATTCTACACAAATCTCGTTCCATGAACGAGAACTTTAGAATTTAGGGTTCACGATTGCATATGCCTCGTCATATGGACGACGTATTATTTATTTAATATCTTCTTTGCAGTCTCGTTATATGAACGACACCTGCATAATTTCATTCTACACAACGAGAACTTTAGAATTTAGGGTTCACAATTGCATATATCTCGTCATATGGACGACGTATTATTTATTTAATATCTTCTTTGCAGTCTCGTCATATGAACGACACCTGCATAATTTCATTCTACACAACGAGAACTTTAGAATTTAGGGTTCGCAATTGCATATATCTCGTCATATGGACGACGTATTATTTATTTAATATCTTCTTTGCAGTCTCGTTATATGAACGACACCTGCATAATTTCATTCATCACAAATCTCGTTCCATGAACGAGAACTTCAGAATTCAGGGTTCACGATTGCATATGTCTCGTCATATGGACGACGTATTAATTATTTAATATCTTCATTCTAGTCTCGTCATATTGACGACGCGTTATCTTTTCATATTTGCATCTATCTCGTTATACGAGCCTTTTATATATATTCATATTTGTAAATTCATTCATATACTTCTTTTTTGTCATTACGTAACTGAAATTCATAGTTCCATGTTAGGAACATTTATTTAAATAGATTTTTCTTATATTTTGTAAAATATTGGTGTCAGAGTTGATTTTTAAAATTGCGTTTATAAAATAAACATCTTATTAACGCAGTTGCGTTCCGTGTCTTCACTAATCCAGTCCCGACTCGGTCTATCTTGTGACAAAGTTGTCAGGGAATTTTGGAGCTGTGATGTAAATGTTTTTCGATATGAGATTTATGGGCACACATTGATTGGAGGATGATGCGTCTGAAAATCTCAAAGGTTTTTTTTAAATAGTATATCCATAATTTATTGATCTGCATAGAAATCCCCCAATAATCTTTTAACAGAAGTTTTAGAACTCTGAAATAAATCCTTAGGAGCCAAAATATTTCCCATATTCAGTCCGTTTTAGAGACTTACATTATTCTTTGATTTTCAGTAGACCATCGCACGATTCTATATTCTGTTGCAAATTTTAATGTTGTGATTAAAATAAATTATATTTTGAGTTTCTTGAATATCCTTGACATCAAACTGAACATTTCTACTTTTGTATTCTGCCATATAAAACTGTTCTATGCTTCCATGATATCTATTTGGTCTGATATAGTTGTCCCGTTGTCTAAATATATTTATTTTATTGTCCTATTAGCATAAAAAAATTACAGATTAAAAAATTATTTCATGCTTTTTTCCGAATTCGTACCATCTAGCTTTAGATCTTAATATAAAACCTTCAATACGTTTTCCACCATATTCATCTAGTTTGGTTTTCATTTTTCTAAATTTTCCAGAGTTTCCTCATGAATGTAAACCGACCATCTCCTATACATTTTTAATATTCTTGTTTAATAATCTTAAAAAATTTCCATTTCCTCATTTGTTTTCTTAAGAAAATCTATAGTTTCGCATCTTATTTTGAGATTTTTTTTCAAAGAATATTTTATCATTACAGGAAAGAGACTGACGTCATACGTGAGGTGAGGCGTAATCATATCAGTTCTTTGTTGTGCGTTAGATTCTCATCCTTAACATTTTTATTTGTAGCGACATGTTATCGCTGTGTGTTATTTAAGTTGACAAACAATAAGACAGAACAAAAGAATATAATTTTATATAACTCTTGGAAGATCCGTGGCCAAAATATATCTATAAATTGCATTTACAACGTTAGAGTGCCATTTTCATAGGGCCATTCTGGGGCTGTACAAATAGACATTTGGCAGGACAAGGTTTGACATTAAAAAAAAAAACACATTCAGAATATAAACATGTTATATATACGAAAAGTAAGCCTGACTTGTCAGTCGCGGTTAGCTAAACATGTCAGTTGTATTATTGGGCCTCGTTGCTCCCATGTAAAGTATAAACGACGCGACGTCATGAGCTCACGAAATTACGCTCTAATAACCGTTCTGAGTGGCTTCTATGTATTTACCTCCGTCATTTGCATTTAAAGAGGAACAAATTTGGCATACATTAAAACAAAAGATTATTACGAAAGACAGTAAAAGGTGAACACGAACCGTACTTGTTACCAAAATGTAATTTTTTGCATATTCGTTGTCATTTCATATAGTACGGTCGAATAAAACCGGAATTTTTAACGGCAAAATGGTACAAATTAATTTCCCAAATGTTTTGTTCCGCAGCTCTCTTTCTCTGTAGCAGACACACACACACACAAACACACACACACACACACACACACACACACACACACACACACACTAAAAGGTTTTATCTACCTACGGACCACTTTTAAATCTTTCAACATACCTACCTGCTTTCCAGCTGTTTATCATAAACCAATCCTAAATTCATACTGAGAGGGAAGGTTCTAACCTTTGAATTGGTGTTGTAATTGTTTGTAATTTTTAAATCCATCGATATTAGAGATATCAATTACAATATCTGACGACAGCGTGCCGCCATATTGCAAGTCCGTCAGCGAGCGTTGGAGTAGCCTCCCATAGCAATTCATGCCATCCAATAGTAGTCAGATTCCCTGAACAGAATGCTCCCTGCGTTCCATTTTGCTATACTGAAGTATAGGTGGCAGGGGATATTTTCGTAAATTAGCCCTGTACAATATCTTAAAGTTATACCATAGCCTTAAGTTTTCAGCTATTATTGTTTACTATATATATATATATATAGTTGGGAAATAGGCGTTTTGAGCTTGTGTTGTTCTTGAAAATGATGTGAGGCATGTACACTTCCTATTGTTACTATGCAGTAGATAGCCACCTCCCACCCCCCAGTAGTCTGCTAGAAAGAAGAGCTAGCCCCTCCCCCTGCAGTAAACACGTGGTTTCATGACAAGTTGAATATCTAAAAAAACGACTTGGATGACACCTTTATTCCATTGCATCATTCTGTTTAGTACACAATGTTTCGCAGAATTATCATCCCGGAAAAGAGCTTGTGTTTGCACTCTGAGCATCATATTCGTTTAATGAAAAATGTAATCTCGTGGTATATAACTGCTATAGCGCACATACTTAATTAACTCTCTCTCTCTCTCTCTCTCTCTCTCTCTCTCTCTCTCTCTCTCTCTCTCTCTCTCTCTCTCTCTCTCTCTCTCTCTCTCTCTCTCTCCGGTTTGTTTCCAAATAAAATTAAGATATCTGTGTTTGTTTCTTAAATTTATTTAGACCTTTCCCCTCACATGGCAACGTTTGCATTAAACTTTAACATGTTTGGGTGACAAATTAAGTGATTTTGGTGCTTTCAAAGCGCGTATAACAATGAACAAAACGCACAGATCTAGATTGGTAGATGTGTTATCAACGGAAACCGAATATTCATAAATCTTCTTCCAGTAACGGTCAAAGGATTGGTACTCTGAGAAATAACTGTTCTTCTATTATTGGACTAGACTTTTTAGTCTTCTCGTTTACCGGAAGGTTGGACGAAAGCAGGTCAGTTGTTTTGCACTCACGTTGAGTTAACATTCCCCTTTAACGAGTAGGAGTTTCTCTATTAGAGGTCAACGTCGATGCGCCTTATTAGTATGTGACATTTATTATGTAGTCATTAACACATTTAAATGCCAACATCATATATTTCAGTCTCCAAACTTGCACTAATAACACCTACCCAGTATATATATATATATATATATATATATATATATATATATATATATATATATATATATATATATATATATATATATATATATTACGAAAGAATACGGAAGTAGTTAAAGAATACACAGCCGGCGGCGTTCTTGCGGTTTATTTGAAATGAACTTGTACTCAATTAAACGAGTATAAACGCCTACTTACAGTGCGACTGGCCGACTTTTAGTTACGTCGCATTCGCCAAAAGGCATGCGCGAGGGGTTAATGCACGTACCGCGGGCTAATTAATTAAGAATGGGGGGGGGGGAAGCATCATACCCCTGCGCATTTATACACACAAAGTGTGATACTTTTGTCTGATTCCAGAACATTTATGCCCCACGGGATATACGGTGGGCGGGAATAGAAACACACATGCCCGTCGTCTAAGTCTATCTATTGTAAGACGCTTATTGGGGATAACAACCCACTCATACAGCCACCCCGGTTCCGTGCTTACACGCTCATCGGAGCACCTGTTAGACGAGTGGGAAAGCCCCACATTTTTTTCTTTTGGTGTTACAGTTGTCTACCACTTTTCCTGTGTATTAGATGACATAACGATTGATAATGGCACAAGTCAGTATCACAAACATTCACAAGTGACACGAACGGCACCTAGACTGCTTGTTGCTAACTACGGTGCATGCATGCTCAGTAGCATACTTAAGTTAAATGGCGCCATGGGCAACAAAGAAGGCCCAAAGGTGTTTTGGCGCCTCAGGACCCCTGGTATCCGCGGTTTTGGCACCCAAGACCTCTGACGTCCGGGGCATCGGCCCCGTCCCAACTTCCAGCCCCTGTTAGTAAAATACTCTCCATACTTGATAAGTGAATAAAGTAAATTCAGTTTTAATTATTCAGCTAACGTTCTTAACACTTGCCAAAATAGCACGAATACTTATGATAATGAAAATGTCGGATATGGTACATCGGCATTGATTGATTGCCATCTAAATTGCTCATTTATGGGTTACAAACAACCTGTTCATAATTCCTCCTTCACTGGTAATAAATATGATTTTGAATGTGTGATGTTTGACAATATGGCAAAGAGGTGTTATTTGTACAGTTTTATTACTGTAGATGCTATTTATAAGAGTGACAACTATGTATGTCATTCCATGTCTTCACTGGCATGGTTTACTATGCATGCTCTCCTGTGTTTTATCATAGGCTACAGCAATTTTACAGCACGTGCAAATTCGGGGTGGGGTGGGGGAGGATTTATATGTTGCCCGCGCACCATCAAGTTTTGCCAGCCTCCGACCCCCGAATAAAACTTTGTCCATCACCAACCCCCACCCACCCACCCCCCAAAAATTTCCGTCGCATCTTTAGAGCATATGTGACTATTTTACCCCAACCCCTTGTATGTAGGTATAAGTTACTATAACTTGTGATTCTGACTGGCCTTGTACATGTATAAATTGTATGTCTGCCTGACCCAGCTGTGATGTTTCAAATTGTTCTAAGTTAGCTAATCCCCTTACGTAAGATGGTCTTTGTTAGCTCTCGAGGGGAGAGGAGACTGTGTCCATCGCGGACGGGTGACGTAACCACATCAAAGGACAGGACAGCGCTAAATAAGAAGCCTGTAACAATTGATAGGCACACAGACAGACATTCGGATGATTGACAGTCGAACGACTGACCAGAGTCAATCGCCCTCCAATCGAAATGCGATGTGGGTGGGACTTGATTCGAAAATTTTTAGATAAAACCCAATGTTTAGTAGGAATTAGTCAGTTCGCTCCAATAAGAATTGAGAAGAGATAGAACTCCGTACGGCCAGACGAAAATTGGTGGCAGACTCAGATTTTGGAAATCAAGGAAATCTTAAGATAGCTTCAAAGGTCAGTGTGATTTTTGTTTGATTTCTGCTTGATACGTCTGCGGAATGGAAGGATTCTCGTATGTATATTCATTTTACTTGTATTGTAGTATGAATAGTTAATTATGATATTAATATTTTGCATCTTTCGTGATTTTCGTTAGTACCTTTGCTTGCAATTGATTATGATGTAAATTCGTGCATCTTCTTCATGATATTATATTACCCCTTATTTTGTGAGGTAAAATGTTGCTCTTTTGTTAGCAATAGGTGTGCATATTATTTCGTGAATTATTACGTTTACACCCTTTTGAAAGGACGATTTGTATTCGTGAAGAATTGTATTGTTGACTAGCCGCTATAAGAATTAATATTATAATTCTTTGTATAGGTATATTATGGTAGACTAGCACTTTGTTTACGTAATGATATATTTTGCCATTGAGTTAACGGATTTCCGTTATTGCAATTTGAATGTGAATATTGTGGATTCGGTACGCCTGTGTAGGACATATATATAAATATATAGATAGTCATATTACTAATAGTAGTAATATTATAATACAATGATATTTGAAATATTTGTATGTATATACTGATAGGGCTCAGTATGTAGATGTTTGAATTCTTTGTGAGATTGTGTTGTGGCGCCATTTTGTAAGCGGCGGAAGCGTATGGGAATTTCGATGTGTGTGCATGCGTGACCAAAAATGTCCCGCCTTAAACTGATGGTTCAATTTAGTGACTTAGTGTGAGGTAATATTCATCACCCTATGCTAATGCATTATACCTTTCAACAGGAAGCTTTCGGGTGACGTTGAAGAGAATTCCGGGGAAATTTCGGGTGACTATGAGAGAATTCCGGGGAAATTTCGGATGACTTTTAAAGAATTCCGAGTGAATTTGAGAGATACCGAGTGAATTTTGGGTGACCTCAAGAGATACCGTAGAAGAGGAAACGGAAGTAGAGATAGAAGAGGAAACGGAAGTAGAGATAGAAGAGGAAACGGAAGTAGAGGAATCGGAAGGAGAGAAAAGACGGAAGGAGACTTATTTAGATGAGTAACACTCAAGAAGGGAAAATATTTCTCACACTGAAATCAAATGATGATCTAGGGATCATTGGGTCAAGAGTGACATTGACTGATTAATATCTTTAAAATTTTCATTTATTAAATTGTTGTTTAAATTTCATCTTTGTATTTCTTTTAATTTAACTGTCGGCATTGCTGACTGGGGGGGGGGGGGGCTCGTAGCCATATATAATATATTGTCCAGAAGTAAACATTCTGAATGCGGACCAGGGGAACTTCCTCATAATTCTTTCAAGTTTATAGGAAGAACCCCACCCCTACTAAACGACCCTCCACAGCATATGACGTACTGAATTCCCTCACCACGTTATTGTTTTAATATTAATACAATCTTTCAGATATATGAATAGTTCTAGCAATTAGTACATATATCAATTTAGCCCAAGTTCATGGGGTTTCCCCGTCTCTGTGTTAACTATACGGGTATACTTATTTGTCGCGTGAAAACTGTAGTTATACATGGTACAGTTTTATATTGCTAAATAATTTTTACACGCGTGTATGTACCAAAAGTTATATTAATCATATTTTAAGCAAAACCAATGGTAATAAAAGTACAACTAAACGACACGAAATGAATCGTTTATTATTTTACATGCTCGCGGCTGTAGTAAAGGAGCTATCACAATCTTGTGCTCAGACCGGCCATCGTTTTAATGTGTAAGTGT